>CM060383.1:42706424-44098392 GCA_030545235.1 Helianthus tuberosus | reverse complement strand
CCACCCTTCTCAACCATCATCCACCACCACCACCACCTCCCACCACAACCATCTGCTGTCGCCCGCACTTCTACCACCAACATCATCTCCCACCTCCCACCACCACCACAACAACAACCATCCGCTGTCGCCCACACATCTCCCACCTCCCATCACAACCACAACCATCTGTCGCTGCCCACACATCTACCACCAACATCATCTCCCACCTTCCACCACAACCATCCGCCGCCGCCCACACATCAACCACCATCATCATCTCCCACCTTCGAACACCACCACAACCACACCATCTGTCGCCGCCGCACCCACCCCAACCCTAACTAAACACCTAGCTACTGTCAACGGACCTCGACGGAACAAAAGTGAATATGTATGCGGTTTCACCCTCATCAAAATTATCAGAGTTCACCCTCATCAAAATTAACATCATCAACCGGTGCAAGATTCAAATTCGAGTGTGTAGAGATTACCTTGTTTGGATCTGTATGCGGTTTTGATTGTGCAGGGGAATGAAAGGGTTGACTTGAAGGTATGGTGTGTGATTTTGAACATTTTTTATGATGGTGGTGAAGGTGAGTAGGAGATTCGATTCCACAGCAGATCGCCGGCCACCCAACTGCCCAACATCATCTTCATCGTCGATACAACTACATCGCTGGAGATTCGATTTCTTTCTGTATATATATAGGGGAAGAGCTTTAGAGAGAGAGAGTGGATTTGATTTCTTTCTGTAGATCGTAGAGAGAGAGAGAGAAAAGAGAGAGAAGAGAGAGAGATGGGAGAGACTTTTTAGAGATTTATTTTTTTATTTATATATTTTGTTTACAAAATAGTCCCTCAATATAAGTAATTTACACAATAGTCCTTGGGATGGTGAAATGACAAAAATGCCCTCATGTGCAAGGCACATGACCATATTTAACCAAAAAAACTAACTGGGTTAGGGCTAAAGGACAAGACATGCAACAAAATTCCTCGTAAAGGACACAACCTGTCAAAATTCTTTGAAAAGGACACCGCCTGCAAAATGGTGTTAAGATAAAGGACAAAACGTGTAATTTTTCCTTAAAAAATGTATATGTGTTCAAATATTTTATATCTGTTATGAATGCATCATAATGTTGTTATGAATGTATCATAATGTGGTGACTCTCCACATATGTAACCTCCATATATTTATTACCTTTGTATTAATGTTAAGCCTCTATAAATAGAGGTTCCATGTAATTGGTATGACACACTCAATGAATATAAGAATGAGTTCTTCTATTTTCTCTTTCTTACTTTCTAGTCCGTGTTCTTTATGTTTATATATATGTACGTTGATTGCTAGTAGGCCGTTGTTTTACAACACGTTATTAGCACGATGCCTTTTTTTTCGATCTACGATTAGATCATCATTCGAACAATCACACGAAATCCACAAGCTCCGTATGTACAACGTTAGAAGCAGTTTGATATCTCATCGTTATAATTTTCCGCTTTACAATAAGGATCTGACGATGCCTTGCACATTCGATTTGATTCGATTAGATCGAACCCAGGTAACACATTATACCCTTACTTATATTTATATAACTTACTTCATGTCTTTGAGTATGGTAATCGGACGATAGGATTATAGTTATAGGTTAATTGGATTTTGGGTTTTATCAGAACTAGTAGCATCGATTACCAACCAGAGACCTTGTTAATCGCCATGGGTATTTTTCAGTTTATTTTTCTTGAGAAACTGTCGGAATAGTTGCGGGCTCTTTGGCGTTGGACTCGGAAAGAAAAATAATTTGAATTGGTCAAACAAAAAAAATTGAGTCACTCAACCTTTTATTATTTTAGTATATCTGTAAAGTTCTTTCGAAAATGATAGAAAAAAAGGCAATAATTATTTAAGAGTCGTGGTTTTATAATTATTTAAACTGAAATTATATAAAAGATTGTTTCTTAATATATATATATATATATATATATACCACATTTCTTTTGGTATAGATATATAAATTATACGTTTTAAATCTATTTAAAGATAAATAAATATACTCAAGTTGTTAGTATAATCATTTGTTTTTGAAATTCTTTAACCAAACTATTTTAGATATTCATTCCTAAATGAATATTTTTGCATCCCGTATGGTTCATATTTAATTGTCTTTTGTTATTCAAAATTTCATTAAATCAGTAGATTAATTTAAGTAACTACTGCATGAAAATTGATTCTAAGTTTCTACTTGGCTACTGCATGAAAATGGTCTTTAGTCTATTTGTCTTGTTTGTATTGCAATACCATATCCAATTTAATTAATTTTAATCCTCTTATATTCACAATTTAGCAGAGATGACTAAAGTAATTTATATATTAGATTTAGAAATTGAAGACATGCAACAGTCATTAGCTTCAAACGAAAAGAAGAGACTAAAAGAAAACTACATGAATAGATTAGCTACAATTTAATGGTGTCAAATATTGCTCACACTAGGCAGCAACAAACCTAGTAGTGCTAGGCTAGAATACTTTGTCAGCCCTTAAAATTTAGGGAGATATGGTTTGATTATTATTATTAATTTTTTGTTGTTGTTAATATCGGCCTGTTGATCAAGTAATACTTCAAAATAATACTAATCGAAATATTAAGAATACTTGCCGGTAAGCTTTTGATAATCATTTATGTTTTATTGATCTTAGATATATATAAGAATACGGTCCTTTATTTTAATTAGAATAAAGAATCTTAAAATCTTACTTTTGAAAAACAACATGTTTCTATATTAAAAGGATTGATAATTTCTAATCTTTTAGAAACTAAAAGCATCTTTTAAGTGATTTTTTTATGCTATCTAGATCTCAAGGTATGTTTCATCGTTCGTTATCATCAAAGTTTATGTTTAACTTTATTTACAAAGAAAATGTATAAATTGTATAAATATTCAAACAAATGATTTGTTTTGTGTTCTAAAAGATTGATATACCTTTTTATACTACTGGGAACAACATAATTTATTATTATGGAAGAAAAGGCTTATTACAACTGATAAATGATGATTCATATGTTAGTTAAAATGTTATATATATAAATGATGAAGATATATGTTTATGTTTCAAAGTATACTAATAAATTATATGCGAGGTATACTTTTAGATCACGCCGTGATTATTTGTTTCTTGATAGGTTAGTACATAGAATTATATGCATTTGCTTAAGGTTGATGAAACATCGTATGCCATAAAGCTTTACTATAATTTGTTTAAGATGATGTTAATGACTATTGTTTATCGATTTTATGAGATACCATGTACAATTTATTTATGGTATCATTTATTTATTTAGATAAAGGATACTATAATCAAAATTAAGATTTATTATCACTCCCATGGAATAGTATAAATATATTTAGTATGATACCCGAAGTGGAATCTCATTATAAAGTTATAAAAATGGATACTTGGACATATAGTTACTTCTAATTGATGTTATGTAAGGAGAAATTTATTTATAAATGGAAAAATTGGATAAAACAAATTTTGTTTGTCAAACCTCTAAAATGCTTCTGAAATAGCAATACCATTAAAAGGGTATGAATAGTTTGAAGTAACTTTATATCTATATGTTCAAATAAATAATGAAAAAACCATGAAACTTGTTTGGTTTTACTCTGATCCATGAAGTAAATATATATTGATCATTGTGATCATAGACATCATTGAGAAAATTGTAAAGATGGTTATGTTAATTATGAGATCGACCATAAAAAAATGAAATGCAACGATGATCATGTTAATAAAGAATATGGTCACAACAAGTGGCAAATAAAAGGAGTGATTATATGAAAACAAAATGTGAAAAGGATAAAAGTTACATGACATGATAGTTTGCAATATGCAACTAATACACATATGATCGTAAACTAGAAGTTTATGTATCATGATTATTTACTTAGTTGGCATGACCGGTTAGACCACACCGAGTCAATGATGATGTGAAATATAATGAAAAGCTAAAAGATTATTCAAGCTGGTAATTAGCATGTAATGTTTGCTCTCAAGAGAAATTTTATATTTTGCCATATAAAGGAGGGTGTGTATGCCTAAATATTCTGGAAGTGATTAAAGGATACGCATATCCTAACATGATACCATTTTGTGGTTAAAATCGATGCATCGTCTAAATGGTTATCGAATACACAACTAAGGATTGTGTGATTTATGGCTTGGCTAATGATATATAGCAAGTACATTTTCCAGATTGGCATATTTATTTCAGTTATAACTGTGAAATTTATTTTCATGTTATTAAGATCACTAAAATAAGTGTTTTGTTGAAGACGATCATTAAACGTCTATAACTTATTGCAAAGTCAATGATCACAAAAGCAAAAGTTCATGTTTCTATTTTAGTACATGTAATTTTACATGCAATAACATTAACTCACGTCAAGCCAACATGTTGTAATAGTTTCTCCCCATTATAGTTGGTTTTTAGTCAGGAACCAAAGATGTCCCTTCGAAGATTTTTGTTGTGCGGTATATGTTGAAAATGATCCACCACTACGCACAACGATGGGACCTTAAAAGATGGTTGGGAATATATGATAACGAATAGCGTCTTTCACGAGATATTTATTTACGACTCAATTAATTGATATCCATCTCAATGGATTAACATTCCCAATAACAGTGGGAGATAAAAAGCAGTTGGAAAAGAAATGAGTTGATATGAATTATCATTAATCCTCAAAACTATAGATGTGAACCAGAAGTTCAAACAATAACTCACTTATAAAGATTAGCGAATCTATTACCAGATGCATTCACTGACCTTAAAAAGGTGACTATGTCACATATACCAACTGTTAATGCTCCAACTAAGATGAGTGTCCCAGAAGGACAACCACATATTTTGTAATGAGTCTATTGCATGCCTAAAGCATGGTAGACTAGTTGATTCCAATAATAAAATTCCTCGAAAATTGGAGCAAGTAATTAAGATGGTCAAGTTGAGGTTATAGTAATAAGATCTCCCGAAGAGACAGTAGACATGATGGTTCAAGAAGAACCTCAGGTACCTGAAAATAAAGAGATCTCGATAAGTTGTATCATGTCTAAGATATGTATGGAATCGAAACAAAATCGACGTCGTTATACTTTTATATATATTATAGCGCTTGAAATGATGAAATGACGAGGATCAAGATTTAAGATCTGCCTATGAATGAAAATACATAAATGATTGGCCAAAATGGAAAGACGTAAAGTATGGCAGATTCAAATTCTCTAATGAAATGGAAAGTTTTCGAACCAACAGTCCATACAACTGAATTTGTAAAGTATGTTGGATATTAATGGGGCTTTTATGCGAATCATGTGAAAATCAAATTAAATGAGATAAGGCAAATATGGTGCACAGGGATTTTAGAAAAAACCCATGATTGATTATAATGAGACACATTCTCTAGTGGTGGATGTAATGACTTTCCAATATTTTATTAGTCTGGTAATATAAAGAGAGAATTGATATGCGTCTTATCAATGTTATGTATCACTTGATACTAAAAGTTTACATGAAAGTCCCTCAAGGATTTGAATTATCAAAAATCATGTAAAATGAGTTCTCGAGAACGATATGATCATTGTATACAAATTCATATTTGAATACGTTGAATATAATTGGAACTCCTGATGAGCATCGTAAAGCATTTAAGTGCTTAGAAGGTTAGTTGAAACATCTTAAGGATGTAATTCTTGTGCACCAATAACTATACATAGAAAACTCGTGTCTGGTTATTATTGCATCTTAATGTAGAATGTTTAAGCATGGTTCAATATGGATTAAATATTCAAGACATCCTTGCATATGATATAGAAAGAGGAGGTATATGTAATAGAACTCCTAAAGAGTGAATGCACATACATTGTTTTTCAAAGTTGAAAGAAGTATGTATATGATTGCAAATGCCTGAAGCATTGATTTGAAGTCCTCAAGAATATATCTTTATAAAGTTAAAGATAGTATGAACTAAAATAGTCAAGTTGAGTGTTGTACAACTCATGAAATATTATGATAAAGAGCAATATAAGTTTGATAATATTATCCATCTTTATCAAATGTTCTTTCATAAAAGTTCACTATAATCGCAATTTACAGTGATGATGTCTAACCATCATCAAGAGAAACCGGCGAGCTTTTAGAAGGGGATTTTTTTAATGACCCTAGCACAGTCTAATTATTACTCGACTTGCAGTTCGAATATATTTGTAATCATACTTTTATTCATCTATCAAACTACATCTAGAAGATGTTGGTGGGACATTTTAGTATGTAGAGAGCTCAACGTTATAGTATGTTAAAGGTTGTTCAGACACTTTTTATAAGAAATGATTATTATCATCTCCTACCAAAGTTGAGATTCTCATTTCAAAAGTACCATGACTAAAATGCAATTGTGCATTAACTTAACTTTCTAGCTATGCATGATAATATATTTTTTTTATTTGAATTTATTAACATGATATATCACATGTCCAATGAGGAGACATTTGAATGGTAAAGCAGATATGTCGATACCCTAAAGGTAAGAATGATATGTGTCTATATTTTACTAACCCATGAAAGGCAGTTCTGTTAGTCTTGTAGATATAAAGAATGTAACACAAATAGTCTTGGATCTTATGGTATTTGTTCGTAAGAGGAAGCACTAGAAGTCTCACAAGAAGATTTTACAACATTACTAAATATAAAGGATTGCACTTCAAGGCATCAAACGACAAATCATTCTACAAAAGTTTTGAGCAACTTGCGATGATGATGGACACACTTTACTTAAAGGATACATATATAATGAGGGGGGGATTTATTCAAGTTGCACTCTTTTTCCCTTAACTAAGTTTTATCCCAATGGGTTTTCTTTATAAGGTTTTTAATGAGGCAACACACCTGACCCAAAAGTATCAGGGGGAAATACGCGCTGCACTCTTTTTTCCTTAGCTATGGTTTTATCCCACTGGGTTTTCCTAGCAAGGTTTTTAACAAGGCAACATCACCTAGCGTATTAAAAGAACAGTAGACTATCATATTTCAACATGTGGATAGTCAAGGGGAGTGTTATGAATGCATCATAATGTTGTTATAAATGCATCATAATGTGGTGACTCTCCACATATGTAACCTCCATATATTTATTACCTTTGTATTAATGTTAAGCCTCTATAAATAGAGGTTCCATGTAATTGGTATGACACACTAAATGAATATAAGAATGAGTTCTTCTATTCTCTCTTTCTTGCTTTCTATTCCTTGTTCTTTATGTTTATATATATGTACGTTGATTGCTAGTAGGCCCTTGTTTTACAACAATATCAAATTAAATCACCTTCATTTCTTAGGCCTGAAAGTAAATGATCGAATGTTCAATTTGTTGTGTGATTTCAAAGGGACACCTTGCCTCGAACTTGTAATCCCTTGTATTCAAGTTAAATTTGAATGCCAACAAACCACAAGGAGGTTTGGTATGTTCAATTGTTCAGAAACTATTTAACAAGAAGTTTAGTTATGTTTACTTACTGGATTATCACCCGTGAATACTCACGGATTTGGATATTTAAGTTTTATTAAACACAACAATATATATATTTTAAAAAATGAATAACGCATGAAGAATAGATATATTAATTAAACGTTAACAACATGGAAAATGTTGGAGGTGAGACGGGGTTAACTTACGTTCGGACTAGGAAACTACTAAGTTGAATCATGGTAAAAACATCAAGTGAGGTGGTGGAATGAGTTTGGATAGCCAAGGCTTCCATGTTTCACACCTATACCAAAACACTTGTAAGACCCGGACTTACATACCTAAAAATTTATACAATTTTGCATTTATATATAAGTAATGCAAATACACGTCCATATAAGTTTACGAGTTTCACAAATCTTCATAAGGGATTCCAAACATTTAAACATGTTAACGTAAATAGGTTTATTAATCGAAAGGACAAAATGCGGAACCTTGATGTCTAGATGTGTTTGGTTCTTCATTTAGCTTGATCTCCATCCGTAACGTCGTAGCTATCACCTAAATTACAAAATTCATGACATTTGTTATGTAATGCTTAAAACATAATTAAATGGCTCAAGTGCCCCAAAGTAACAAAACAAAAATTTTAAAGTTAACCCGTCGTAAGCTACGGCATGTGTGTCGTAGCCTACGACACACTCACCCACAGCCAGGCAGATTGTTCCTGCCGTAGCCTGCGGCAGACAGCTGTAGGTTACGACTGGGTGCTGCTGCCATTCTTTTCTAGTTTTGCCCTTTTATACGAAAATCCTCTGTATCTTCTTGGATACTCATCTGTTTTACTCGAAACTTGTTCCTATTTGATCGCAAAACATTTTCCCACAGACTTAACATGTAAACCCATAACCTGATTCATAACTTCATGTTTTACGTTATCGATTCAAAAATTACATGTTTAATTATTTGACCTGTTATCATGTTTAAGCTTTTAAGCTTATGTAATTCACATCTTTTTCGCAAATATATCCGTTTTGCGACTTTACCCCATTACCCGGGATACTAACCTTGCGTTTCACACTTTCCGTTACTCGGTTTGCGTTTACGCTTACTCGAATCGTTCAACCTTTTAATGGTTGAACTCCATTAGTCCGAATTCTTTTCCAATAATTCGCAATCTTCCGGTTATGACCCATTACCCGGGTTCATTGATTTATAGTTCGCGTTCCCGTTACTCGGTTTACGCTTGCCTTCGTAATTTAACCCATTAACCGGGTGTGTAGCGAAGTCATTACCCACGCACCCGTTTCCGGTATGCGTTATGACTTCATGTTGACCCGTTTGGTTGTTCTTGTGAAATCCATCACTTTTGAACAAACCAAACTCATTATTATTCTTTATTTTGACCCATTTGGTTGTTCGTGTGAAATCCATCACTTTTGAACAACTAAACTCATCATTATCCGTTGTTTTGATTCGTTTGGTAGTTCGTGTGAAATCTATCACTTATGAACTAACCAAACATATCGGCATTCATTATTTCCTTGTTCAACATTGTCACACTGACGTGACCGTGTCGTCCCGATCAGTCAAAAACCCAAATAAACCTAGGTAGCTAGGGTAAGTCGGGTATCGTATCCACGAAGAGCAGGTGGTCAGTATCGCACGACCTGTTCGATTAGTTAGACTATTTACAAAAAAGTACGAAGTGATTATGAAGATTGCTAATTTTCTTTGTTAATTTGGTTTGAAAAGAAATCGGAGTGAACCGACAAATGACTGTTATTTAAAACAATTGTTTACTAACTAAGATTGCAAAACTAATTTACTTAATTGAAAACAAGAATTGGGACTACGAATCACACCCGGTTCGATAATTGAAAGACCTAGGGTTCCTACATGTTTTAACTTGATTCAATTGCATATAGTGATTAACGGATTTCTATCACAAAGCTTAGGTACCAATTGTTATCAACGTCATAGACAACGGACCGCAATGCACTTCGTTACCTCAGACATGTAAATCCTAACCTAAGATAAGGCATAATTGCACATAACCATTTCGCAAAGTCAAATTTTATCATCACTCGACAATTTACGAATTCGAAACAAATGCAAGACAATTATCAAAGGTTTCAAATACTAAACAATTTGTCACAAAACCAAATTAAAATACAAATGTATAAACCCTAGAAATCTTACAACATCTACACCGGGGTGAAACCGACGAGACTAGCCGCTCATTATACTCGTCCGATGTTTAACGTGACTATGTTTACGGAATACATACAACACATAGTCACGTGAAGCATGTATGTATTCCGTAAACTGCATGTTTTAAAACTACCCAACATCTACCCTGGAAAAATTAGTGTAAATTTTGGAAAAATTTGACGTTTTTTCGATTTCGTTATGGCTTATTTATATAAGGTTACCCCTTGGTCGGAATCCTAGATCCGAAGGTTACCCCTTGGTCGGAATCCTAGATCCGCCACTGACAGTAAATCCCATCCTAAAACGTAAACCCCATGTGGAAGTCCCTCACTTTTAATCTTTCATGAAACTCGATCTCTTCACTATGTTTAACTTCTAAATAATCACCGAACGGTCCCTCGACTTTCAGTTCTTCGTATCCTTCATAAATTTAAGCTATCAATTCAACACGGATCGTACCCGAATACTTCCATTGGCTGCACTCATCAATTTTACATGATCTGCTTTCTCTCTAAACCTCATAACTTCACCAATTCCACGCGTTTAACCTGTAAACATACAAACACTCGCAGTAATCCAATTCCAATCATATAATCATATAAAATAAGCTAAACCACACAAAATCAACACTTAAACACCCATGTTTCACACTCTACATCACACACCCCGATATTTCCACGTATTACCGGTGGGCCCGGTGGGGAGTATCGTGACGTAGTTGATATCATAGACAATTTATATTATCACAGTTTAATACACAGCGGAAGCAAAAGATTAATCACATTACAAACCGAATAAAAAGTAATATCAAAGTATTACAAACGGGCTGTAAAGGATCCACATGCGGATCAAAGATAAAAAGATCATTGTTTAACAGATTTTAACATCTAAGCTTGCAAGACTTGTTTAATGATGCCAGGAGTAGCCAGCCTATTCCGTCTAGTACCTGCACTTAGCCTTTTTGGGAAAATACGTCAGTTTACACTGGTAAATACAATTAACCGACTCATTTTGAAAAGAGTTTAAGAAAATTAATTTGAATGCACAAGGCACAAAAGTTCTTTTATAACTTGGGACAATTATTTAAAAATAATCTTGTATACAGTTTTACTTATTTGTCGTCCGTCAGGGCCGGTTAGAAGAGCCGGACAAGATTAACTGACACGCCACAAGCACAATGCCCACAAGGTTAATTCCTTAAAGTGGGTTACCAATTTTTACATATGCAGCTGTCAGGTGTATGCCTGCACCGCGTGCTTAGGCCGTGACCATTTCAATGAATGATGCCAAGGATATCCGGGACATGGTCATTAACCCCCCAAGGGCCATATACCAAATAAAACAGATTAAAACGGGTTATGTAAATATATTAATCACAATCCAATTTAAACAACTACATACCCGACCAAGCGGTATTATTATAATACCGTATTCCAAGCCCGTATAGGGAAAATAAGTTAAAAGTATTTACATGAGCAAGTATTTATCACAAACAGCGAGTGCAAGTAGTTTTTACCGGGCTCCTAATCTGGAACGAAGGTTTTAATAACCTATTAGATTCCTAACGGGTCTTAATTAAGTCTAAACTTAGACCGGTTAGTTTTAAAGGAAGATATACGGTTCAAAACGCACGATTAAGAGATGACCGGATTAGAGTGTGGTTTAGACCCGACAAGTTTGTGTACTTGTATAATATGGGTAAACTAAACACATTCTGGATTTTGAGATAAAAATGATAAGGTTTGACCCGTTTCGGCTAATTTATGTAAACTAGTTACATAAACCGCACCGAACGCGAATGATGCGTAACAGGTAACCCAATGATTCATGAACAGGTTTCCTAAGTTAATATGTCTTAAATATGTTGTGATATCAATAAGATACCTTCCATTATGCCCATAATGGATTTAAATTCAAATTATGCCCCGTAAGGGTATTTTGGTCATTTTAAAGCTTATAAAGGAGTTTAAATATAAATATAAGTTTCAGGTCTGATATATTCAGTAAAAATACTTATTTTTTTATAAGTCATAACAGTAGGGTATGGCATATATGTGAAATTTACCTTTTATGCCCAAACTATGCACCGTATGGGCATTTTGGTTATTTCACATAAGCTTTAAAGGTCAAAATTTGAAATCTGAGTTTACAACTTTTGCTTACTGTTAAAATATAAAAATTTGCTTAAAACATCAGTAGGTATTAAGTCTTATATGAGAAAAATGGTTTTAATACATACTATGCGTTTTAAACGCGTAAAAAGACGGTTTTAAGCGATTTCCGGGTTTTTAAAGAAAAGCTGATATTTTTATCATTCCAGAAGACTCAAAATATTTTATTTATTATATAAAATCAGTAGCAAAAGGTTTGGTGTCAAAATATTATGTAAAACTCATTTTATAGGCCAAAAGGGCAAAACCGACAATTACCGAATCAAAGCTATAACCCTATGTTATGTTCAGCCTAAAAATAAATAAAAATCTTCAAAAATCCCAAAATATTATTTTACATCAGTAGGTAAAAATTTTGGTATCAAAAATTGGGTTTAGATAGGCTTTATGCTAATTACGCCGTTTAATTAATAAAAAGCTTTCTAATTACGCTATTGAGCATATATCTTAATATAGACCTCAAACTGACGTGAAAATTTAGGGACATGTTTATAAATCAGTAATAAAGATTATTTTCCTCTCACATTTTCAAAATTCTTGTTTTAAGGTCAAAAGGGCATATTGGTCCACATTTAGGCATATAACGAAAACATGCATATGAATCGGATAATTAATGAACCAAGTTGTATAATCACAGAGGGTTATACTAATATGTAACCTGGTCCTAATAAAGCTCTAAGGCATTTCTAAAATATGCTCTAATGGGTCAGAACTGAAAGTCAAAGCAAAAGTCCACTTATGCGACTTTCGGTTCCGAACCGAGCTTATAATGAAAATTGTCGGGTTGAACATGCTTAGACATGTTCTTACATTAATTACCAAGTTATACAAGTGATAAAACAGGTTTCATAGCTTCTACATTGTTAATTATGTGTTTATGCAAAAATTAGCTTTCTGTTGACTTTTTATAATCAAGTTTGACCCGACAATTGACCTAGTTAGAGTGGGAATCAGAGGGTGCCCTTTTAAGGGTTTATTACCCACATAATTACCAACTCAAAGCTACTTTTAATTCGAGAATTGACTGGTCCATTAGTGATTAATCACTAAGTCAAACCTTAATTACGACGGTTTGACTTTGGGCCATTAAACTAATTAAAACTGAATTACAGAAGCTAAGATGACTTACAATGGTCCTTAGCACGAGATTAGAACAGAGGAAAGGCTTCCTAATTGCCAAGAATGCTCCAGAGAGTTAGAACAAGCAAGATGTGCAAATGTAAGTTCACAAGTTGTAACAATGGATCAATTTATAGCCACGAATGGGTCTTGGAGATTGCTACAGGTGTTATGGCAACTTTAGAGATGAAAACAAGTGTCTAGGGACGTGTTTCAAGCAGCTAGAGGGTGGCAAACTCGCGGAATTTAGCAAACATGCAAGCTGCCACGTCCAAACAACATTTTCTGAGCTGGCAGTCTGTCGCGTCGCGCTACGTAGGTGTGCCTCAGTGGTGGCGCAGCGCCAGGGTTAGGGGGACCAACCAACAAGTTTCAAAAAATGTCATTTTCACCCCCTGGACCTTCTAAAGCGTAATTTCTTCCATTTTAAGCACTTTTAACCCATGAAATTTATATTTTTGTGATCCATGATGTATAACCAAACATCGTTAGGTCTGGTTTTATTAAACGATAACCGAAAACACAAGTTTTGCCTCGTTGATGCTTTTAACCCCTTAATTACGAAAGTTAGCGTATCTTTCTCATACGATATCCAAACCTTGTGATATTTTTACCACTTATTCTTGGGAGTATAATTAATTGTTACAAGGCTTCGGGTTCGCTAAAAGGTCATTCATAGGTATAATTTAAACATGTTGACACTTTTAACCCTTGTGGTTTGTAAACTTTCACTTTCTTCCACAAATGGCTTCATAGGCTTTATAATTCATTCGTTTAAGGTTATATACATCGTGTAGGGTTGTTGAAAGGCATAATTATCAAATGTTGACACTTTGTATCCTTATATACATATACTTTCTTCGTTTGTTAACTTTAGTCCCTCATAATCAATCTGTTACACGTTTAAAGTCCATGACACGTGTCGATACTATATTGGACATGATTTTGCGAGGTGTTACATCCTCACCCCCTTAAAAGAAATCTCGACCTCGAGATTTACTAAAATAAATGAGGGTACTTCTCTTTCATTGTGGACTCTACCTCCCACGTATACTCGGGACCTCTACGGGCATCCCATTTAACTTTTACATTTGGTACCTGCTTCCTTCGAAGCTGCTTAACCTGTCGATCCTCAATCGACAAAGGTTTCTCAACAAACTTCAGGCTCTCATCTATGTGCACATCCGTATGCGGTATGACTAGTGATTCATCAGCTAGACATTTCTTCAGATTGCAGATGTGGAATACATTATGAATACCACTGAGCTCTTCAGGAAAATTTAACTTATAAGCCACTGTTCCGACACATTCGATGATCTCGAATGGTCCTATGTATCTTGGGCTTAACTTGCCTTTCTTACCAAATCTCATTACCCATTTCTAGGGTGATACTTTAAGTAACACTTTGTCACCAACCTCGAACTTTAGAGGTTTACGCCTTTTATCTGCGTAGCTTTTCTGCCTATCCCTGGCAGCTTTGAGGCGATCTCTTATCTGTACAATCTTATCTGTCATCTCCAGGACTATATCAGGTCCTGTATGTTGGACATCTCCAACTTCTCCCCAACAAACAGGCGTTCTGCACTTTCGCCCATATAAAGCTTCAAATGGTGCAGCTTGAATACTGGAATGATAGCTATTGTTATATGAAATTTCGATCAATGGAAGATGATCATCCCAACTTCCTCCCAAGTCAATAACACAAGCTCGTAGCATATCCTCGAGTGTCTGTATAGTACGTTCACTTTGACCATCCGTCTGAGGATGATATGCAGTGCTGAAATTTAGTCGAGTGCCTAGGGATTGCTGAAAGCTTTTCCAGAAATGCGATGTATACCTTGTATCCCTATCAAAGATGATAGACACTAGCACTCCGTGGAGAGATACAATCTCGTCCACGTACAGCTGATCTAATTTATCTGAGTTGTGTGTTTCCTTAATAGGTAAGAAGTGGGCTGACTTAGTCAGTCTATCCACTATAACCCAAATAGTATCATTTCCTCTCTTCGTCTTTGGTAACTTGGTGATAAAATCCATAGTCACCATTTCCCACTTCCAGGTGGGAAGTTCAGGCTGTTGTAGCAAACCTGATGGCTTCTGGTGTTCAGCTTTAACTTGCGCACACGTCAAACATTTGGCCACATAAGTGGCTATAGACTTCTTCAAGCCTATCCACCAATAATTTGTCTTCAAATCCTGGTACATCTTTTCACTTCCAGGATGAACAGAATACTTAGAACTATGGGCTTCCTGAAGGATCACTTCCCTAAGTCCTCCATAGATTGGAACCCATATCCGTCCATTCAATCTTAGGATTCCATCCTTTCCATATGATAACTGTTCTGCAGTGACTCCCAGTTTTTCATTTGGGTAGTTAGCTTCCAACACAGCTTCCTTCTGAGCAGCTAACAACCTTTCATTTAAGCTATTTTTCAATTCAATGCTTTTGGCATTGATTCTTATGGGCTTCACCCTTTCCTTCCTACTTAAGGCATCGACAACCACATTTGCCTTACCTGGATGGTATTTGATTTCACAATCATAGTCATTTAAAGTTTCCATCCATCGTCTTTGCCTCATGTTTAAGTCCTTCTGATTAAACAAGTGTTGAAGGATTTTGTGATCAGAATAGATCACACACTTAGTACCATCAAATAATGCCTCCAAAGTTTCAGTGCAAATACAACGGCACACAACTCCAAATCGTGGGTGGTGTAATTCTTCTCGTGCACTTTTAACTGTCGAGAAGCATAGGCAATAACCTTGCCTTTCTGCATTAGCACACATCCCATACCAGTGTGTGATGCATCACAGTATACTACAAATTCTTCTATTCCATCCGGCAATGTCAACACAGGTGCATTGCTCAACTTCTGCTTAAGGATGTCGAAAGATTCCTGCTGCTTAGGACCCCAGTCAAACTTGATGTTCTTTCGGGTTAGTGAGGTTAGGGGTGCAGCAATCCTTGAGAAATTCTCAATAAAACGCCTACAGTATCCTGCCAGACCTAAGAAGCTGCGAATTACAGTGGGCATCTTCGGTTCTTGCCAATTCATGACAGCTTCAACCTTAGCGGGATCCACTTGGATACCATGCTCACTAACAACGTGTCCAAGAAACTGGACTTCACGAAGCCAAAATTCACACTTTGAAAACTTGGCATAGAGTTTCTCTTGTTGAAGCAGTGAAAGAATACAACGAAGGTGCTTCTCATGGTCAGCTTGATTCTTCGAGTAAATAAGAATATCATCGATGAAGACGATGACAAATTTATCCAAGTAGGGCTTGCAGACACGGTTCATGAGATCCATGAACGCTGCTGGTGCATTAGTGAGCCCAAAAGGCATCACTAAGAACTCGTAGTGACCATAGCGAGTCCTAAATGCAGTCTTGTGTACATCTTCATCTCTAACATTCAGTTGATGATAGCCCGACCTCAAATCAATCTTAGAGAATTAACTTGCCCCTTGTAATTGATCGAACAGATCGTCGATCCTGGGCAATGGATATTTATTCTTGATAGTGACTTTGTTAAGCTCGCGATAATCGATACATAGACGCATTGATCCATCCTTCTTCTTTACAAACAGGATTGGTGCTCCCCAAGGAGACGAACTAGGTCTAATGAATCCTTTTGCTAACAAATCATCCAGTTGAGTCCTTAGCTCTTTCATTTCCGTTGGTGCCAACCTGTAAGGCGCTCTTGCAACAGGTGTTGCTCCCGGAATGATGTCAATTCTGAACTCTACTTGCCTATCTGGTGGTAAACCAGGTAGTTCCCCAGGAAAAACTTCTGGATATTCAGAAATGACAGGGATGTCTTCAATCTTGGGCTTCTGTTCATCAATAGTTACCTGTGCCGTATAAATGACACAACCCTTCTTCAAACACCTCCATGCCTTGAGCATAGACACCTGCTCAGGCAACCCATACTGAGTGTCTCTCTGTATGGTACGTGGCTCACCATACGGAGTTTTGATTACCACTTGCTTCTTGTTACACAAAATCTGGGCTTGGTTATGAGATAACCAATCCATGCCTATTACTATGTCGAAACCAGCTAATTTCAAAGGAAGTAAGGATAACGGAAAAGAGTGCTTCCTAATGGATATAAAACATCCATCTAACACGGTTGATGCAGTTTCTATGGTACCATCGGCATATTCTACCTCATATTTCACATTTAGGGTTTTAACAGGTAAATTCAACAACTTACAAAACTTATCATCTACAAATGACTTATCCGCGCCTGAATCAAATAACACCCTTGCATAAACATCATTTATAAGAAAGGTACCTGTTATCACATTATCATCCTGAACAGCTTCTCGTGCATCCATTCGAAAGACCCTTGCATTGGTCTTTTTGACTTCTTTAGGTTTTTTGGCATATTTAGGGCAGTTGGTCTTGATGTGCCCCTTTTCATTACAGTTATAGCATGTTGCATCCTTTATCTTCTTGCACTCTATCGTCTTGTGCTCCTTGGATTTGCATAACCCACATGCAGACGGTTTTAACTGGGACTTGGATTCATACCTGCATTTTCCAAAGTGACGTTTCTGGCAGGTTTTGCACTTTGGCTTCTGATCTACTTGCTGACTACCCTTGCCAGACCCAAACTTCTTCTTGTGGTCTGTGGTTCCTTTAAACTTCTTCTCAGACCGTCGTGAGTTGTCGTCCTCACGTTTTCTCTTACCTTCCTCCGAGTTCTTAAGCGATCTTAGTCTGACCGCATCCAAGGTAAGGGATAAAGATAGGTCAGCTGCTGACCTAAAAGTAGCAGGTCGAGATGCCTTTACACTGTTTGATCTCTGGGGCTAAACCCCCAAGGAAACGAGCTATTCGCTTGGGCTCCGGTGTTACCAAATATGGAACCAGTCTGTAACACCCCAAAAACGAGTTTGGTAATCAAACCACGTCAATACTAATACACGGGTAAAATTTCGTTAGTAGTGAAAGTAACCCGGTAAATATTAGGATTCAAATAAATAATCCTAATATTAATTAAAAACAAATAAGAGATTCCATGAAAATAAAAAGTAAATAAAAGCTTTTGAGGAAATAAAGATAATAAGAGGCCCGAGTTAACGGGATTTAAAAATAAAACGGGTTATGACTTCCCCGAACCCACTAAGTAACTAGGAATATCAACCTAGTTAGTTAAGTATTGTAAAAACAATAAAAGAAACATGAAATAGATAACCCTTTTTATAAACTATGGAACTAGAGGGACTAAAAGAGGCAAAAGGGAAAGATGTTTTTAATTAAAACAAATAAACACCAAAACACACACATATGTGTGTGTTTGGTCGACGATTTCACAAGCCAGGAGAAGGGTTCCTTCTCAAAACCCTAAACTCACTAAATCCATCAAAATCCAAGGGCAAATCAAGACTAGATCAAAAACCGAGCTCAAATTAGTGATCACCTAAGTGAATGGATCACAAGGTATGTTGAATTTCATCTCTTGATTACATCTTGAGTTATAGATGAAAACTTGAAATCAAAAATTTGGCTTGCATGATTGAAGTTTGGATGAATTTAGGATGAAATTATGTCTAGGAGTAAACCCTAGTCAATAACTAGTTGAATTAAGGTTGAAATTATAAAGTTCATGATCATCCATTATGGGTGTTTAATGGGTTTTGTAGAAACATGATGAACACTAGAATCATGATTGTCAAACTAGTGTTATTTGAACTCTATGAAGTTAATCTTGACATTTAACCATGAATTTGATGATTATCTAGTAAAAGATGTTGAAATTGGCAAGATAGGTAGCCATAAGTTTGATTGTTAAATTTTATAAAAGAATGCTCACTAGGTGTTTGATATAATGCCTAAGAGAAAGCTAAATATTGAAATTTAGAACGAAACGCGTATTTGAATAATATGGCTAGTTAAATGAAATATGAAACAAGAAGAGTTCTAATCATCATGTTGATTTGAACTTAATGTTGTAAATCATGTGATTGAAAGTAGTTAACTTTAATAAACTAAGTTAACTTTAATAAACTAAGTTAACTAATCTTGAAGTCGAATAGTAGTTTCGACATAGAGAATAAGTAAGGTGGAATGGTCGTGATTTTTAAATGACTAGTCTAACCACCTTGTAAATGTTGGCAATAGTCTGACGCTTAACGAGCTAGGTGGATGCTTGAGAAAGAAGCGGCTAAACGAATCAAGCACGTGAAGAAAGGCGTAAACCGGATGAGAGGTAAGTGTAATTTTCGCACTTATGTAGATTACTCGTTTATTCTATACAAAATAATCGGGATAACGATAATATTGAAATATGGATTTTGTTAAGATTACCATGAGGTGTAATCTAATGATGAGGAAAAATGGTGAAAATGGAAATTAGTCAAGAGTCGACTAATGTAATTAAGGTTAAAAGCGTGCCCATGGCGTAAGCCGAAATGGGTTGAATTTGTAAGAAAAGAGTTTAAGAAATAAAGGATTTGGTAATATAATCCGGGATGGGATGGAGGTATGAATTGGACATCAAAAACCATGTTTTTGATTTAAATAGATAACGTTGTGTATATAGTCCAAATGGGTCAAATGGTGGTGATAACACCATTTGACATTATCGACTAATGTGGTTGTCAAGTCTTGTGTTAACAGGAGCGATTAGCGATTCGGACAATTGCGTCGCCATAGAAGATGTGATAATAAAAGCGAGGTATAATCGGGTCTATTTGTTGACCTGAGCCAGGTACATATCAATAAGATTATAGTTTAAATGTGCGATGTTGATCATTTTTGTAGTGAAAGTCCTTCGTCGTAAATGAGGGACTAATGTTGATAAATATGCCATTGCTGGGTAAATCAGGCAAACGACCTTTATGGGTGGTTTGGGAATTACGTATTATAATCAGGTAATCCTTAGATAAGCATCAAGGTTATAGGCATTAACCTTTGTGGGTCAAATGCCTAAGAATGGGTCTTTTCGTAAAATGACAAACCGAGATGTAAAATGTGACATAAATAGTTTACTACATTAAATCTACCACAAATATAATTGTGGTGGAAGACCATTTGAAAAACTAATGTGAAAATTTTGGTGCTAAAAGTAAATGAGCGAGATTTATGCCTAAAAGGACATAAATACCCTTAACGGGTCAAAATAAGATTTTAAGTAAAAACGAGTCAATAATGCGTAGAAATCCGTAATTGGAACCTATTATGATAGGTAATATTGGAATTAAAGGGGTCATGAGAAATGGGGGTCAAACAAATATGTTTGTTTGATAAAATGCATAAACGGGTTAAAATTCGGTAAAAGGGTAACGAGTCGAAGGCTTAGAAGTCTCAAAATTTATTATGTTGGATGTTGGAATTTCACTCCATATGATGGAGAATTAAATTACGGACGCGTAGGAAAAAGAATCGGGTAAAACGGATTAAAAACGAGAGAGTTATGCTCGTTTCCGTGAAATCGGGTCGTGCTAGGAATGTACAGCAACAGCTGAAGGCAACAGTCTGTGAAAACAAGGGCTAGGTGTGACGCCTAGGCCCTTGGCATCACGCGACGCCCCCTAACTCCGGAAAATTTTTAAATTTTGTCATTTTAACCCCTGTACTTGTTTGAACTTAATATTTGACTATCAAAACTAACTTTTAAGTTGGTTTTGATCATAGGTGATCGCCAAGAGTGCCCGGATGAAGATCAAGCTCGATGAGGAACCGAACACGATAAAATACAAGCTTCCGCGCGGCGCTTCGTCGTATCTTTAAAACGACGAATCCAATTTCGTAGCTAATTCGTAGCAAAATATGCTCGTAGCTAATCCGTAGCAAACTCGTAGCAAAATTTGCCACCATTTTTCCGTAGCAAAATTGCCCACGGATTTGCTACGAATTTTGCTACCGGTTTTGCTATGTTATTTGATTTATATTAATTTTGTGACTTTTGCTACGGATTTGCTACGAGTTTTGCTACGAAATTCATTTGCGACGGAAGTTCGTAGCTAACCGGTAGCTAATTCGTAGCAAAATGTGTTCGTAGCTAATCCGTAGCTAAGTCGTAGCAAAATCTGCCACCACTTTTTTCCGTAGCAAAACTCCGTAGCTGATGCCTGTTTTTGTAGTAGTGTCTCTTATCACTTTGAAATATATATAAAAGAACTACTAGTAATACCATCTATATTTATTTATTAATAATTAGAAAAGCATAACAAAAGGAAAACCAAAAGCAAAGTGGATCAATGGAAAAAGATAGAAAATTAAACAGTGAATTCTAGAATGAACAAAATTTTGTAAAATTGATAGGTATGAAATAATAATAATAAATTTGAAAAGACAACATAAGGTTAAATAATTTTTATATAATAAAACTAGGTTAACCCCGTGTATTACACGGGGTTAAGTCAATAAAATATTAAATTATTAAATAAGATTAAAAAAAACATTGAAAAATGAAATACTGAAGAAAAGAAATATTTATTAAGTAAATATTCTAAAGAAAAATAATAAACAGTAAAGAAACTTTCTTGTCAACTGACTCGGCAGAGAACTCATTCTATTACTCATTTCCAGCCAATTCTTCCCCTGCCTTGGCATAAACATGCTAACTTTCCTTAAGACTGCTTCTGGTAGGGGTGTGCAATAACCGAACTGTTAACCGAAACCGAACCGAAAACCGACAAAATCGAACCGAAATTAACCGAAACCGAATTAACCGAAAGTCGGTTACCGGATATTTTTTTACCATCGGTGAACCGAAATTAACCGAACCGAACCGAATCATTTATTTTTTTATACATTTATAGCTTTTATATCTCTATTTCATGTATTTTATGTTTTATACTTTCATTTCATGTAATAATACCCCTATTTCATTTATGTATGCATTCATTTCATTTATTTATACCTTCATTTCATTTATTTATACCTCCATTTTATGTATTCAAACATCTATTCATGCATTTATATCTACATTTCATTTATTTATACATCCATTTCATGTATTTATACATCTATTTCATGTAGTTATACCTCCATTACAAACATTTCTAAGAAAAAAATTAGCCCTTGTTTGAATTGGTTATTAACCGAAAATTAACCGAACCGAAAACCGACAAATTAACCGAATTAACCGAACCGATTAACCGATGACTTCGATTACGGTTACGGATAATGCTATTAACCGAACCGAACCGTGCACACCCCTAGCTTCTGGAACATCCCTATCCTTCGATCGATACTGCCGACATTACTCGTTATAAGGCGAGGATTGGTATCAGATGACTTCACTTGACACGTAACTTCTTCCGATAACTGAACTTCAAGTCTTAGCTACCCGAAATAAATTAGAATAAGGGAAGAAATTTCATTTAGTTACTATCAACATTTCTTATTTTAAAATAGTTACCTTAATTTTCGACCTCTAAATATATATGTTAAACTAACCAATATTTTTTTGTTAGATTATGTCTACTAAACCTTCGTACAAAATCAACTTTTACGTCAAACATATTTTTAATTTATAACTTATAATGATATTTTTATTTATTCAAACCTTAATAAAAATAGATTTTACGAAAGCGTTTTTATATTAGATTTATAATGATGATTATATCTTTAATTACTTTACCAATTTAAACATAAATAAATATCTGTTGTTTTCAAAAAATGTAAATAAACAGTTTTTATTACTGAATCCGTCCGTATAATACATAAGACTATAACCTATTATCTATTATTTAAGAAAATAAAAAAAAATAAGAACCTAACTATGTATACAATTTTATAAATTAAACTAACAAATAATAAATGAAAAATCTAAAATTAATTAAGCCATGTGCAATCTTTTAAGGCCACAGGGTGTGGCTTAGCGCCACCCCGCCATGCCAACCATTTTACCGCCCTGGGGCGTCATCAACCACACCACCATCGTTAACAAGGGGGCGTTATCCACCCCCCGCCAGCACGCTAACGGACGAATTTTGGGATGATCGAGGAAGATGGTCAACATTATCGTTGATCAACAGTCATTTTAAAAAAAATAAGTTTTAAAATTTATAATTTACCTATAAATACCTTACCCTTTTTCTATATTTTTCATCTCTTCTTCCTCTACTCTTTATCCAAAATCTTTACAATTTTTTTACATAATTACACAAGGTTTCCCAACAACGTGGGATCCCAACCATTCGTTTTGGCAAAGTCTACTAAACAAGGAGCAATAAGACCGTTATCGAAGAGACCCGCGAACGGGTGAACTTGGATATTATCTGATGCCACCTAGCACCCCAACTTCCCCTTACCCGGCCACGCCACTGATTCCCGGTTTTTACGGATATTATTCCCAACCGCCATTTTTTCCCCAAAACATACCCCAAACCCAAAACACACCTGAAACCGAATCCGTACCTGAAACCCAACCCACTTCCTCAAAAGGTGGACAAGCGAGAAGGCATCGTAAGAAGGGTGAAAGCGGTTCCTAAGACGATCGAAAAGTGGACGCCTAGGGAAGAACTTATGTTGTCACAAGCATGGCTCGACGTGTCGGAAGATGAGATTGTTGGTAAATTTTCTCTCCATAATTTTTTATATACTTTTATAAATATATTTTTATAATTATACATTTTTTAGGAAACGACCAAGATGTAAAAGTATTTTGGAGGCGTATACGTGAGAAGTTTTTCGCCGCAATGGGTCGTGGTGAATATCGTTCATCCGACTCTTTTTCGGGCGAGTGGACCGCAATGCGGACCAAGATTAGCAATTTTCAACAACATACATAATAATCTCGTCAACAATCTTAGAAGAAGAAGCGGTTCGAGCGACGTGGACATTATGACTGCCGCCCACAACGACTATAGAATTAATCATGGGCATGCGTTTACGATGATACCTTCGTGGGAGCTTCTTCGGAAATCTCCCAAGTGGCATCTTGTACCTCCGTTTGACCCAACGGCCCATAGGTCAAAACGGTCCAAATCAACATCCATTACCGAACCATCCGAGTGCGATGCTCGTACTACTATTAATCTAAACGACGACTTCGAGGAATTTGAACAACCGCAAGAATCGCAAGAGCTACGACGAGCAAAGGGTAGGGATAGAAGTAAGGCAGCTGCACGAGCACGAGACACGTCAAGGTTGGACGAGTTCGACAATAGACTCAACAAGCTTCTCTCGATCAAGGAAAAGAAGCAAGAACTAAAAATGGAGAAACAAATCCAGAAAGATATGGAATTTCTCGCGAAAGACTTTTCGCAACTAGCAGATGAGGACCGGGTCATTTTGGAGGCTCGTAAGGCACAAATTCAAGCGAAATATATGTAGTTTTTTTTTTTTTTACTTTCTAGTACTTTATTTTTTAAGTAACTTTGAATTTTTTTAGGACTTTGTGATGTTTTATTTATTTTAATGAAATTACGTTTTTTTTTTTTATTTTGTAGTTATTAAAATTGGCGTAAATTAAAAAAATAAAAAATATAAATAAAAAAAATAATTAGGTAATGATGATGGAGGTTTTAAACCATTGCATGCAAGTTAAAGGAAGGGACTTTAAAGCCCCCTATGTGACGTGGCGGTGAGGTAGCGGTGAGGTGACGTGATAAAGCCACTAGGAGCTTTATACCACACCATATAGCCTAATATTAATTAAAATTTAATATTTTATATGCAAAATAAGAAACGTAAGTGGTTTATTGAAAAAAAAGTGTATACAATTTATTAAAATAAACTAACAAATAATAAATGAAAAATCTAAAATTACTTATGCCCTGTGCAATATTTTAATATTAGATAAATTTAATATTTTATATTTAAAATAAGAAACGTAAGAGGTTTGTTGAAAAAATCTTATAAAGGTGTTAGGATCGGAGGCTCTTGAGATTGTGTTCGTTTGTATGTTTTGAACAATTTGTGAATATGAAACATGTAAAGTGCAGCGGAAATGAAAACAAACTTTGTAAACACAATCAAAGGAGAAAATAGTTTGATAAACAATTGCTTCACATAGAGTCAAAGGATTTACAATTCAAAGCAAAAGATTACAGGTATGCTTACAAACTAAACTCCCCCTCAGCCTGATGCCCCAAGGTTGGTTTGCACACAAGATGAAAGGATTAGACATGAGGAGAAGAACTCGCTCAGTCAATCAAATGTAACAGTACAGGAGACTGTTACATTTATAGGCAAACCAAACCACTGAGGTATCTCAGCTGACGTCACCATGAAAGCGACGTCTAACAGCCTAACAACCTGTATCTACTGTCCTTACACAAACACTGCTAACCTAACCACTGACTATACATAAAACAAACAATTCACTAAACAGCTGCTCTCCCTTTATGTCAGTGCTTTACTCAAGGTTGATCAGTCCTTGACTGGGCAGTGCTTTATCATCAGTAGATAGGACCAGCAGTGTTGGATACTTCAGGGTTTTGATCAGCAGTAGTTGTATCTGAACAGCGGATAAAGACCATCAGTTGTTATAAATCACTTTCAAGGGGAAAGCTTAATGTAAACTGCTGCTTATTATGAATCCACTGTTGTGACCTGGTTTTGGCTTTACATTATCTGTTCCTCTGGTAGGGTTCAATCCCAACAATCTCCCCCTGGAATAGATAATGCCAAAACCTGTCATTATTCTGGATCTTTATTCCTCATCAAAAGTTCCTTTGCTTTTCTTTTAAAATCTGCTTCAAAGTCTCTGGAACTTATATCATCTTCATCCCGGCACAGTGTAAGTTCAAGGAGATCCTGCAAATCTTGAACACTAAGGCCTAGTGCTTCTTTCCTTGATATGTACTTCACATCTCCATTGGATCTGACTATAGTCAATACGTGGGTCTTTTGGTCAGACATCCACTTTAGTACTTTCGAACCCAATGGATTTTTCGGGAGAGGGTTATTTGCCGATGAGTTGAGGGATGATGGCCTTGAAAACACCTGCAGACTTTCAGACATTCTTTTGAAAGCTTCTTCAATGACTTTGTCTGCTGCAGCTATATCTTCTGCAGTTTCTTGTTCAATAAGTTCTTGTCTTTCAACTTCTGTTTTGTCTATTGCAGTGTTTGGAGACGCAGGTTTGTTTAATACCTTCTTAAAAAGGTTTTGAAGCTTTGATGAGCTGTCTTCATTCAGACCCATTTTCAAGATGGCGCCCTTGAGATACTCTTGTAGTAGGGTTGCAGATAGCTCAATGGCCTGCCTAACTGTAGTAGGGTTGCTACCAGTCACGATGTCTTGTATTGAGTCAGGGAGGCCATCAATGTACTTTTCGATTGCCTTATCCAAAGGTGTGACCATGTTTGGGCATAACAGACTTAACTCCTCGTAACGGTCCGTGTAGGCTCGATGCTCACCGCTGTCTTGCTCAAGATTGTCGAATTCCCTTTCCAAAGCCCTGATCTCGTGTCGAGGACAGAATTCCTTCATCATAAGGGCCCTAAGTTCAGCCCATGTCTGTGCTAGAGCAACTTCTGCACCACGATCTCTCATAACCCCGTTCCACCACGTAAGGGCTCTCTTCTGGAACACACTCGAAGCAAACTCGACCTTGCGATTGTCAGGACACTGTACGTGGCGGAAAGTATTCTCAATGCTCTCGAACCATTGAAGAAGCCCAGTCGCTCCCTCAGAACCACTAAACTTGAGTGGTTTCGCCGAGTTAAAACTCTTGAAATTGCATGGACCATTGTTGTTGTTGTTGGCTTGATTCCATTGAGCAAAGAGGTTTGGGAATTGAGCAGCCATTTGCTGCGCAATTATTTCTGCCAGCTCGGCAGTCGCTATCTGGTTTTCGCGTCGAGGATGCATTCTAAAAGAGGAAACATGAAAAGAAACGAGTGAGAGATTTAGACGAAAAGAATGAGATGAAACAAATCTGATGAAAGCAAGGATAGTGGTCATTTGTTTGTTACTACAAAGCAACAAACGACCTCGGTGATTAATCAAAGTAAATAGATCAAAAATAATGTATCGCGAAGACATGCTCGCCTATAAGTGAACACTCATCCCAAGAATTCCCAGGTAAGCACAACTGGTCTCGCGTCTGATGAGATGTATACGAAGTGCTTGCCTAGACAGAAAACCCAGAATACAGGCATTCACCCTTCCAGTTTGCACGTGTTCACATTATTTAAAACCCAAAACCTTGACGAGATTTTGAAAATTCAAAGGGGTTCGAAACCATATAACAGAGGGTTCAAAACCTTACAATAGAGGGTTCAAAACCTTGTAATAAATCATCCTTGAACAGATGATTAGTTTTCAAAGCGGTTTTGAAATTTATGTTCTTGTTGTGGTAGTCACCTAAGGATAGGTGACGGTATTGTTTTATGACTAAACGCAAGTAAACTCGCGTTAGGGTCCTAAGAAGGTTATAGACTAGGTCAAAGCATTACTAATAACCTAATTCCCTATAACCATTGGCTCTGATACCATCTTTTCTGTCACACCCCGACCACGTAGAACATACAAAACGTGGCGGAAATGTCGGGGAATGTTGTAACAGAATTAATTGTTTCAAATCCATGGCAATTGAAGTTTCGTTTTATTGATTAAAAGTGTTACAATGACTTAACAAACAAGGAAATACAACATAATTAACTAGTCTTGCATCTTTTATTGTCACTAAAGCCCAAGTCTGCCTATGTGTATCTTGATCATCTTATGCAACAGCTCCTGAAAAACACATGTGAAAATAGGTACGTCAGCATAAAAATGCCTGTGAGATACATAGGTTTTGTGAAAATAGGTTTCATGACTTATGTTTGAGAAAATGTTTAGTCATAAACCTTGTAATTTGCTTTGTTTTGTAAATCATTTGAAAAACAATGAGTTCAGATGATATGTATAAATAAGTAAATAATGTATGGTTAAATAAATAACCATGTAAGATGAGTTTGTATAAGATAAGTTGTTTGTAAAACAATGTCTTGTGAAAAGTATGTTATTTGTATAAAATGTTCTATGTCTCAAACTGAAATGATTCAAATAACGCTACAATATGTAATACCATACAAACACTTATATATAGGAAGTACCAGCGGCGTATCCACCATGCTTGTATCATATTACACACGCATCGTTACTTAATCATTTAATCAAACCAAACCACCAAAGTAATGTTTAACAATAGTAGAAGTGTTTATGTATGGTCAAATACGGTTCACACGGTTCGCAGATACAAACGGTTCACAGATACAAACGGTTCACAGATACAAACGGTTCACAGATACAAACGGTTCACTGATACAAACGGTTCACAGATATAAACGGTTCACAGATACAAACGGTTCACTGATACAAACGGTTCACAGATATAAACGGTTCACAGATACAAACGGTTCACTGATACAAACGGTTCACAGATACAAACGGTTCACAGATACAAATGATTACAACGGTTCACATAGTCAAATAGTTATAAACGGTTCAAAATGTAATATAATGTGTTCATATACTGGATGAGCATATGCAACAAAATGTAATGTAAAACAATGTACTAAGTATGCACACAATGGACATACATAGCATAAAATGTAATGAAATCATGTACTACAATGTACTAACGAACATAGCAGGTATATGATGTGAAAACGGGAAAGCGTGAATGTAACAAGTAGGCACATGTGTTTCACCCCAAAACAGTTTGGAAAACAGTAAAAGAGGGGTCTATGTACTCACTTGAGATTGCTTAGTAGTCCTTGGGTAACAACCAAACAATGCTAGAGATCGCGGATATCAAACGACACCTAATATAGGTAACTATGTTAATAAACCGGACCTATATCGGAAGATCGGGTAGCATGAGGGTTCGTAAACCAAACGAGTGTGGAGACTCGTGTAATATGGTTTAACAAAGCCTACATACTAAATGAAACCTAACATAAATGATTACGACCCATTACAACCCGTTTAGGTAGCTTATGCTACTTTAACGCGTCGTTCGCGTGAAACGCGTTCGGACCGCCTAACTAGTCCTATGACAAGTGTTATATGCCTAAACATGTTACATAATCAGTTATGTGACAAAAGTTTAGGTTACATATGCTTAATTACCAATTATACATGAAAAGGGTATTCTGGTAATTTACCTAAGGCATATAAACTACCTATCATACAACTACTTAAACGATGTGACCATAGGGTATAACCTCGGAAGGTTATGCCCTATACTAGGGTCACCTAATGTATTTGGTCGGATCCTAATGATCGACCAAACTGGGTCGGGTTCGAAGGTATAAGCGATTTATTAGATCGCTTACCCTACGACCCTAGACAACGTGGTAATCAGTAGGCATAGTCCCAAGGGACTATGACCATCGTGATTACAATCACGTTGCGAAGTTCAAACGAACTTCGCATTGACCATAAGCTGGTCAACGCTGAAAGTCAAAAAAAGTTTGACTTTCTGACTCGAAAAGCAATAAAATAAGGAAAAGAACGAAAGAATACTTACGAAGGGTCCCCGAATGCTAATTCCGATTCAAGAATCTCAGGTATGAAACAATGGTTTCAACTTAGAGCTCCTCAAATCAGAATTCTAGTGGTTTTAGAGTAATGGGGGGTGGGGTATTTATAGTTTTCGGGTAACCGTTAAGATCGTTTGTCGAATATCATGCCTTAATCGTAACCGTACAAGTGTCGGAAAGTTATGGTGCCTAAATGCCATCCTTATCAGCTGAATATGCAAGTGGGAAAGGTGTGGTTGTGGTTAAAACAGCTGGAACACGCTGACTGTTCATTCTAATCTGATCAGACATGCGGACGCGGCCCGCATCAGGATCAGGGAAAACTCAGGCGGGCCGCCTGAGGCTTCTGATCAGCAAACATGTTTCAGAAATGACAGTTTCAGTCCCTGCACGTGTTTAAGCCCATTTCCGGCACTTCCAAGACCCGTAAAGCCAACTTTAAGGCCCTAAAATGATGCCTAAACATTGTGGACATGAAACATGCTCAAAAATATGTCGGATGATGGTTCGTTTGGCCGTACGAACGCGATGTTCGCTTAATTACGACGGAATGCGCACAAGCGCGAAAAACGATCCAAATGACGAAACGAATGGATTTCTCTTATGCCAAACACTAAAATAAAATATTATAGTGCTTACATAAATTTTTGGATGTCCGGATGTATTCAGAACGTAAGTTATGCGCGAAAATGCAAACTTGTGCACTTTTTGACACTTTTAGTCCCTGAATGACCCAAAAGTTTATTTTAGCATACCGAACCCCTCAAAGCCTATTTCTAAGCTATGAAAAGGATATTTATGGCATGTTTAACTTATGGTCATGTTCCAGAAGGTCTGTTACAGTTCAAATTGGCATACTTTCGCAGTTTGTCAACTTTAGTCCCTGTAAGCGATTTAACTAGATTTTGCTATACCAAAGCCTTCAAAACTTATTTCTAAGTTATGTAAAGGTTAATTAAGGTATGTTAAGCCAATGTCACTATTCCGGAGTGTTCGTTGCATTAAACTGGCTATATTTACGCATCAGTGCGCGTATAACCTTCCAGAAAGCGATATAGAGTTTGAAATCGAACAAGAATTGATATGTGTAAACGATACACATATTTTTACAAATCCCAGGTATGAAATACAATATTTCATTGGTTGGGCATTTGTTTGATGGTCTCAGTGACACAGGTGTCACAGTCTCCCCTACTTTAGGAAATTTCGTCTCGAAATTAATTCGTAGGAGTCTATTTGTGACTTTGTGTCAGATAACCACCAGAGATATGTAAAGCATAATCCTGTCATTTCCTTAACGGACATTCTTCAGAACGAAAATGAACAAACGGAGTCATTTTCCTCAACGAGTATTCTTCAGAAGCGGAAATGAGGGAATAAACAAACGGGGATTCATTTCTTTAACGGACAATCTTCAGAAACGAAAATGAACAAACGGAGTCATTTTCAACGGATACTTCCTCAGAAACGGAAATGAAAATGATAGACAAACGGATATTCATTTCCTCAACGGACAAATCTTCAGAAACGAAAATGAACAAACGGAGTCATTTTCAACGGTTGCTTCCTCAGAAACGGAAATGAAAATGATAGACAAACGGATATTCATTTCCTCAACGGACAAATCTTCAGAAACGAAAATGAACAAACGGAGTCATTTTCAACGGATACTTCCTCAGAAACGGAAATGAAAATGATAGACAAACGGATATTCATTTCCTCAACGGACAAATCTTCAGAAACGAAAATGAACAAACGGAGTCATTTTCAACGGTTGTTTCCTCAGAAACGGAAATGAAAATGATAGACAAACGGATATTCATTTCCTCAACGGACAAATCTTCAGAAACGAAAATGAACAAACGGAGTCATTTTCAACGGTTGCTTCCTCAGAAACGGAAATGAAAATGATAGACAAACGGATATTCATTTCCTCAACGGACAAATCTTCAGAAACGAAAATGAACAAACGGAGTCATTTTCAACGGTTGCTTCCTCAGAAACGGAAATGAAAATGATAGACAAACGGATATTCATTTCCTCAACGGACAAATCTTCAGAAACGAAAATGAACAAACGGAGTCATTTTCAATGGTTGTTTCCTCAGGTTCGGAAATGAAGGATTAAACAACGGATATTCATTTCCTCAACGGATAATCTTCAGAAACGAAAATGAACTAACGGAGTCATTTTCCTCAACGGGTATTCTTCAGAATTGGAAATGAAGGATAAACGGATATTCATTTCCTCAACGGATATTCTTCAGAAGTGAAAAATGAATAGCTAGTTCATTTTTCCTCAACGGATACTTCATCAGAATTGGAAATGAATTGGGTTAACTTCTAGGTACATGACAAAGCTCGCTGTGGTTTCTGTGCACTAAATTCCATAATTATGTATGCATCCATAATTACGTAATTCCTTACACAGTCCGCACAGTTTGTCTTGTAATGTTCATAAGCACATAATCACGTAGTTGTTTAATTGTTATTATCTTGTTATTGATTGCTATTAACTTGGCACCTCGTACTTCGTTTCTCTTGGAAGAAACGGGTACTTAGGATTTTCGTGAAAAACGCAGGAGATCATACAACGGAAGAAATTTGGGAGTAGTCTGTTCTTCAAGGAATGCGGTTCCTTGATTGTCGGTATTGTAGGGGATATGTTGTTTATACATACATTCACATAAATACATTGCAATGTAAATAAAAGATTTATTTATAAACAACGATAACAACTGTTTCTTGGATCTTGACAACAAAAGAAAATAATACATAAGACGTGATTATTTCTAAACGATGTTGTCTTCTGGTTGATCATATGCTCATCCCTGCGCTGGATTTGCATTAGCAAGCCTTGGGCAATTCCTACGAAAATGGCCCATCTCGCCACAGTTGTAGCAAGATCCCTGTGGAAAACGAGCTTGAGCAGGATTGTTGCCAGCTTGATTTGGTGCAGCTGCGGTTGGGCAAACCCTAGCTGTATGACCTATAAGTCCGCAAACTTGGCATGTGCGGCACTTCACCCCAGCATGATGATGTAGGCCACATTGGTTGCACAAGGGTGCAGTTCCGTTGTAGGGTTTCCTGGCAGGGGGTTGAGCTGGTTGGTTGAGGACGGCTTGATCATTGTGAGTAACCATGGCAAAGTTCTGAGAAGCCTTTCGCTTCTTTGACCTCTTAGGGGATTCAGTCTGTTCATCCATGGTCTTTGATTCCTCGATTGGGTTCGATTCTTCGACCGGTTTCTTGTCACCTTTTCGGAAAAGTTTACCTTTCCTGATCTTTGATTCAGTCAAGGTTGCAGATAGCTCAATGGCCTGCCTAACTGTAGTAGGGTTGCTACCAGTCACGATGTCTTGTATTGAGTCAGGGAGGCCATCAATGTACTTTTCGATTGCCTTATCCAAAGGTGTGACCATGTTTGGGCATAAAAGACTTAACTCCTCGTAACGGTCCGTGTAGGCTCGATGCTCACCGCTGTCTTGCTCAAGATTGTCGAATTCCCTTTCCAAAGCCCTGATCTCGTGTCGAGGACAGAATTCCTTCATCATAAGGGCCCTAAGTTCAGCCCATGTATGTGCTAGAGCAACTTCTGCACCACGATCTCTCATAACCCCGTTCCACCACGTAAGGGCTCTCTTCTGGAACACACTCGAAGCAAACTCGACCTTGCGATTGTCAGGACACTGTACGTGGCGGAAAGTATTCTCAATGCTCTCGAACCATTGAAGAAGCCCAGTCGCTCCCTCAGAACCACTAAACTTGAGTGGTTTCGCCGAGTTAAAACTCTTGAAATTGCATGGACCATTGTTGTTGTTGTTGGCTTGATTCCATTGAGCAAAGAGGTTTGGGAATTGAGCAGCCATTTGCTGCGCAATTATTTCTGCCAGCTCGGCAGTCGCTATCTGGTTTTCGCGTCGAGGATGCATTCTAAAAGAGGAAACATGAAAAGAAACGAGTGAGAGATTTAGACGAAAAGAATGAGATGAAACAAATCTGATGAAAGCAAGGATAGTGGTCATTTGTTTGTTACTACAAAGCAACAAACGACCTCGGTGATTAATCAAAGTAAATAGATCAAAAATAATGTATCGCGAAGACATGCTCGCCTATAAGTGAACACTCATCCCAAGAATTCCCAGGTAAGCACAACTGGTCTCGCGTCTGATGAGATGTATACGAAGTGCTTGCCTAGACAGAAAACCCAGAATACAGGCATTCACCCTTCCAGTTTGCACGTGTTCACATTATTTAAAACCCAAAACCTTGACGAGATTTTGAAAATTCAAAGGGGTTCGAAACCATATAACAGAGGGTTCAAAACCTTACAATAGAGGGTTCAAAACCTTGTAATAAATCATCCTTGAACAGATGATTAGTTTTCAAAGCGGTTTTGAAATTTATGTTCTTGTTGTGGTAGTCACCTAAGGATAGGTGACGGTATTGTTTTATGACTAAACGCAAGTAAACTCGCGTTAGGGTCCTAAGAAGGTTATAGACTAGGTCAAAGCATTACTAATAACCTAATTCCCTATAACCATTGGCTCTGATACCATCTTTTCTGTCACACCCCGACCACGTAGAACATACAAAACGTGGCGGAAATGTCGGGGAGTGTTGTAACAGAATTAATTGTTTCAAATCCATGGCAATTGAAGTTTCGTTTTATTGATTAAAAGTGTTACAATGACTTAACAAACAAGGAAATACAACATAATTAACTAGTCTTGCATCTTTTATTGTCACTAAAGCCCAAGTCTGCCTATGTGTATCTTGATCATCTTATGCAACAGCTCCTGAAAAACACATGTGAAAATAGGTACGTCAGCATAAAAATGCCTGTGAGATACATAGGTTTTGTGAAAATAGGTTTCATGACTTATGTTTGAGAAAATGTTTAGTCATAAACCTTGTAATTTGCTTTGTTTTGTAAATCATTTGAAAAACAATGAGTTCAGATGATATGTATAAATAAGTAAATAATGTATGGTTAAATAAATAACCATGTAAGATGAGTTTGTATAAGATAAGTTGTTTGTAAAACAATGTCTTGTGAAAAGTATGTTATTTGTATAAAATGTTCTATGTCTCAAACTGAAATGATTCAAATAACGCTACAATATGTAATACCATACAAACACTTATATATAGGAAGTACCAGCGGCGTATCCACCATGCTTGTATCATATTACACACGCATCGTTACTTAATCATTTAATCAAACCAAACCACCAAAGTAATGTTTAACAATAGTAGAAGTGTTTATGTATGGTCAAATACGGTTCACACGGTTCGCAGATACAAACGGTTCACAGATACAAACGGTTCACAGATACAAACGGTTCACAGATACAAACGGTTCACTGATACAAACGGTTCACAGATATAAACGGTTCACAGATACAAACGGTTCACTGATACAAACGGTTCACAGATATAAACGGTTCACAGATACAAACGGTTCACTGATACAAACGGTTCACAGATACAAACGGTTCACAGATACAAATGATTACAACGGTTCACATAGTCAAATAGTTATAAACGGTTCAAAATGTAATATAATGTGTTCATATACTGGATGAGCATATGCAACAAAATGTAATGTAAAACAATGTACTAAGTATGCACACAATGGACATACATAGCATAAAATGTAATGAAATCATGTACTACAATGTACTAACGAACATAGCAGGTATATGATGTGAAAACGGGAAAGCATGAATGTAACAAGTAGGCACATGTGTTTCACCCCAAAACAGTTTGGAAAACAGTAAAAGAGGGGTCTATGTACTCACTTGAGATTGCTTAGTAGTCCTTGGGTAACAACCAAACAATGCTAGAGATCGCGGATATCAAACGGCACCTAATATAGGTAACTATGTTAATAAACCGGACCTATATCGGAAGATCGGGTAGCATGAGGGTTCGTAAACCAAACGAGTGTGGAGACTCGTGTAATATGGTTTAACAAAGCCTACATACTAAATGAAACCTAACATAAATGATTACGACCCATTACAACCCGTTTAGGTAGCTTATGCTACTTTAACGCGTCGTTCGCGTGAAACGCGTTCGGACCGCCTAACTAGTCCTATGACAAGTGTTATATGCCTAAACATGTTACATAATCAGTTATGTGACAAAATTTTAGGTTACATATGCTTAATTACCAATTATACATGAAAAGGGTATTCTGGTAATTTACCTAAGGCATATAAACTACCTATCATACAACTACTTAAACGATGTGACCATAGGGTATAACCTCGGAAGGTTATGCCCTATACTAGGGTCACCTAATGTATTTGGTCGGATCCTAATGATCGACCAAACTGGGTCGGGTTCGAAGGTATAAGCGATTTATTAGATCGCTTACCCTACGACCCTAGACAACGTGGTAATCAGTAGGCATAGTCCCAAGGGACTATGACCATCGTGATTACAATCACGTTGCGAAGTTCAAACGAACTTCGCATTGACCATAAGCTGGTCAACGCTGAAAGTCAAAAAAAGTTTGACTTTCTGACTCGAAAAGCAATAAAATAAGGAAAAGAACGAAAGAATACTTACGAAGGGTCCCCGAATGCTAATCCCGATTCAAGAATCTCAGGTATGAAACAATGGTTTCAACTTAGAGCTCCTCAAATCAGAATTCTAGTGGTTTTAGAGTAATGGGGGGTGGGGTATTTATAGTTTTCGGGTAACCGTTAAGATCGTTTGTCGAATATCGTGCCTTAATCGTAACCGTACAAGTGTCGGAAAGTTATGGTGCCTAAATGCCATCCTTATCAGCTGAATATGCAAGTGGGAAAGGTGTGGTTGTGGTTAAAACAGCTGGAACACGCTGACTGTTCATTCTAATCTGATCAGACATGCGGACGCGGCCCGCTTCAGGATCAGGGAAAACTCAGGCGGGCCGCCTGAGGCTTCTGATCAGCAAACATGTTTCAGAAATGACAGTTTCAGTCCCTGCACGTGTTTAAGCCCATTTCCGGCACTTCCAAGACCCGTAAAGCCAACTTTAAGGCCCTAAAATGATGCCTAAACATTGTGGACATGAAACATGCTCAAAAATATGTCGGATGATGGTTCGTTTGGCCGTACGAACGCGATGTTCGCTTAATTACGACGGAATGCGCACAAGCGCGAAAAACGATCCAAATGACGAAACGAATGGATTTCTCTTATGCCAAACACTAAAATAAAATATTATAGTGCTTACATAAATTTTTGGATGTCCGGATGTATTCAGAACGTAAGTTATGCGCGAAAATGCAAACTTGTGCACTTTTTGACACTTTTAGTCCCTGAATGACCCAAAAGTTTATTTTAGCATACCGAACCCCTCAAAGCCTATTTCTAAGCTATGCAAAGGATATTTATGGCATGTTTAACTTATGGTCATGTTCCGGAAGGTCTGTTACTGTTCAAATTGGCATACTTTCGCAGTTTGTCAACTTTAGTCCCTGTAAGCGATTTAACTAGATTTTGCTATACCAAAGCCTTCAAAACTTATTTCTAAGTTATGTAAAGGTTAATTAAGGTATGTTAAGCCAATGTCACTATTCCGGAGTGTTCGTTGCATTAAACTGGCTATATTTACGCATCAGTGCGCGTATAACCTTCCAGAAAGCGATATAGAGTTTGAAATCGAACAAGAATTGATATGTGTAAACGATACACATATTTTTACAAATCCCAGGTATGAAATACAATATTTCATTGGTTGGGCATTTGTTTGATGGTCTCAGTGACACAGGTGTCACAGTCTCCCCTACTTTAGGAAATTTCGTCTCGAAATTAATTCGTAGGAGTCTATTTGTGACTTTGTGTCAGATAACCACCAGAGATATGTAAAGCATAATCCTGTCATTTCCTTAACGGACATTCTTCAGAACGAAAATGAACAAACGGAGTCATTTTCCTCAACGAGTATTCTTCAGAAGCGGAAATGAGGGAATAAACAAACGGGGATTCATTTCTTTAACGGACAATCTTCAGAAACGAAAATGAACAAACGGAGTCATTTTCAACGGATACTTCCTCAGCAACGGAAATGAAAATGATAGACAAACGGATATTCATTTCCTCAACGGACAAATCTTCAGAAACGAAAATGAACAAACGGAGTCATTTTCAACGGTTGCTTCCTCAGAAACGGAAATGAAAATGATAGACAAACGGATATTCATTTCCTCAACGGACAAATCTTCAGAAACGAAAATGAACAAACGGAGTCATTTTCAACGGATACTTCCTCAGAAACGGAAATGAAAATGATAGACAAACGGATATTCATTTCCTCAACGGACAAATCTTCAGAAACGAAAATGAACAAACGGAGTCATTTTCAACGGTTGCTTCCTCAGAAACGGAAATGAAAATGATAGACAAACGGATATTCATTTCCTCAACGGACAAATCTTCAGAAACGAAAATGAACAAACGGAGTCATTTTCAACGGTTGCTTCCTCAGAAACGGAAATGAAAATGATAGACAAACGGATATTCATTTCCTCAACGGACAAATCTTCAGAAACGAAAATGAACAAACGGAGTCATTTTCAACGGTTGCTTCCTCAGAAACGGAAATGAAAATGATAGACAAACGGATATTCATTTCCTCAACGGACAAATCTTCAGAAACGAAAATGAACAAACGGAGTCATTTTCAATGGTTGTTTCCTCAGGTTCGGAAATGAAGGATTAAACAACGGATATTCATTTCCTCAACGGATAATCTTCAGAAACGAAAATGAACTAACGGAGTCATTTTCCTCAACGGGTATTCTTCAGAATTGGAAATGAAGGATAAACGGATATTCATTTCCTCAACGGATATTCTTCAGAAGTGAAAAATGAATAGCTAGTTCATTTTTCCTCAACGGATACTTCATCAGAATTGGAAATGAATTGGGTTAACTTCTAGGTACATGACAAAGCTCGCTGTGGTTTCTGTGCACTAAATTCCATAATTATGTATGCATCCATAATTACGTAATTCCTTACACAGTCCGCACAGTTTGTCTTGTAATGTTCATAAGCACATAATCACGTAGTTGTTTAATTGTTATTATCTTGTTATTGATTGCTATTAACTTGGCACCTCGTACTTCGTTTCTCTTGGAAGAAACGGGTACTTAGGATTTTCGTGAAAAACGCAGGAGATCATACAACGGAAGAAATTTGGGAGTAGTCTGTTCTTCAAGGAATGTGGTTCCTTGATTGTCGGTATTGTAGGGGATATGTTGTTTATACATACATTCACATAAATACATTGCAATGTAAATAAAAGATTTATTTATAAACAACGATAACAACTGTTTCTTGGATCTTGACAACAAAAGAAAATAATACATAAGACGTGATTATTTCTAAACGATGTTGTCTTCTGGTTGATCATATGCTCATCCCTGCGCTGGATTTGCATTAGCAAGCCTTGGGCAATTCCTACGAAAATGGCCCATCTCGCCACAGTTGTAGCAAGATCCCTGTGGAAAACGAGCTTGAGCAGGATTGTTGCCAGCTTGATTTGGTGCAGCTGCGGTTGGGCAAACCCTAGCTGTATGACCTATAAGTCCGCAAACTTGGCATGTGCGGCACTTCACCCCAGCATGATGATGTAGGCCACATTGGTTGCACAAGGGTGCAGTTCCGTTGTAGGGTTTCCTGGCAGGGGGTTGAGCTGGTTGGTTGAGGACGGCTTGATCATTGTGAGTAACCATGGCAAAGTTCTGAGAAGCCTTTCGCTTCTTTGACCTCTTAGGGGATTCAGTCTGTTCATCCATGGTCTTTGATTCCTCGATTGGGTTCGATTCTTCGACCGGTTTCTTGTCACCTTTTCGGAAAAGTTTACCTTTCCTGATCTTTGATTCAGTCAAGGTTGCAGATAGCTCAATGGCCTGCCTAACTGTAGTAGGGTTGCTACCAGTCACGATGTCTTGTATTGAGTCAGGGAGGCCATCAATGTACTTTTCGATTGCCTTATCCAAAGGTGTGACCATGTTTGGGCATAACAGACTTAACTCCTCGTAACGGTCCGTGTAGGCTCGATGCTCACCGCTGTCTTGCTCAAGATTGTCGAATTCCCTTTCCAAAGCCCTGATCTCGTGTCGAGGACAAAATTCCTTCATCATAAGGGCCCTAAGTTCAGCCCATGTCTGTGCGAGAGCAACTTCTGCACCACGATCTCTCATAACCCCGTTCCACCACGTAAGGGCTCTCTTCTGGAACACACTCGAAGCAAACTCGACCTTGCGATTGTCAGGACACTGTACGTGGCGGAAAGTATTCTCAATGCTCTCGAACCATTGAAGAAGCCCAGTCGCTCCCTCAGAACCACTAAACTTGAGTGGTTTCGCCGAGTTAAAACTCTTGAAATTGCATGGACCATTGTTGTTGTTGTTGGCTTGATTCCATTGAGCAAAGAGGTTTGGGAATTGAGCAGCCATTTGCTGCGCAATTATTTCTGCCAGCTCGGCAGTCGCTATCTGGTTTTCGCGTCGAGGAGGCATTCTAAAAGAGGAAACATGAAAAGAAACGAGTGAGAGATTTAGACGAAAAGAATGAGATGAAACAAATCTGATGAAAGCAAGGATAGTGGTCATTTGTTTGTTACTACAAAGCAACAAACGACCTCGGTGATTAATCAAAGTAAATAGATCAAAAATAATGTATCGCGAAGACATGCTCGCCTATAAGTGAACACTCATCCCAAGAATTCCCAGGTAAGCACAACTGGTCTCGCGTCTGATGAGATGTATACGAAGTGCTTGCCTAGACAGAAAACCCAGAATACAGGCATTCACCCTTCCAGTTTGCACGTGTTCACATTATTTAAAACCCAAAACCTTGACGAGATTTTGAAAATTCAAAGGGGTTCGAAACCATATAACAGAGGGTTCAAAACCTTACAATAGAGGGTTCAAAACCTTGTAATAAATCATCCTTGAACAGATGATTAGTTTTCAAAGCGGTTTTGAAATTTATGTTCTTGTTGTGGTAGTCACCTAAGGATAGGTGACGGTATTGTTTTATGACTAAACGCAAGTAAACTCGCGTTAGGGTCCTAAGAAGGTTATAGACTAGGTCAAGGCATTACTAATAACCTAATTCCCTATAACCATTGGCTCTGATACCATCTTTTCTGTCACACCCCGACCACGTAGAACATACAAAACGTGGCGGAAATGTCGGGGAGTGTTGTAACAGAATTAATTGTTTCAAATCCATGGCAATTGAAGTTTCGTTTTATTGATTAAAAGTGTTACAATGACTTAACAAACAAGGAAATACAACATAATTAACTAGTCTTGCATCTTTTATTGTCACTAAAGCCCAAGTCTGCCTATGTGTATCTTGATCATCTTATGCAACAGCTCCTGAAAAACACATGTGAAAATAGGTACGTCAGCATAAAAATGCCTGTGAGATACATAGGTTTTGTGAAAATAGGTTTCATGACTTATGTTTGAGAAAATGTTTAGTCATAAACCTTGTAATTTGCTTTGTTTTGTAAATCATTTGAAAAACAATGAGTTCAGATGATATATATAAATAAGTAAATAATGTATGGTTAAATAAATAACCATGTAAGATGAGTTTGTATAAGATAAGTTGTTTGTAAAACAATGTCTTGTGAAAAGTATGTTATTTGTATAAAATGTTCTATGTCTCAAACTGAAATGATTCAAATAACGCTACAATATGTAATACCATACAAACACTTATATATAGGAAGTACCAGCGGCGTATCCACCATGCTTGTATCATATTACACACGCATCGTTACTTAATCATTTAATCAAACCAAACCACCAAAGTAATGTTTAACAATAGTAGAAGTGTTTATGTATGGTCAAATACGGTTCACACGGTTCGCAGATACAAACGGTTCACAGATACAAACGGTTCACAAATACAAACGGTTCACAGATACAAACGGTTCACAGATATAAACGGTTCACAGATACAAACGGTTCACTGATACAAACGGTTCACTGATACAAACGGTTCACAGATATAAACGGTTCACAGATACAAACGGTTCACTGATACAAACGGTTCACAGATACAAACGGTTCACAGATACAAATGATTACAACGGTTCACATAGTCAAATAGTTATAAACGGTTCAAAATGTAATATAATGTGTTCATATACTGGATGAGCATATGCAACAAAATGTAATGTAAAACAATGTACTAAGTATGCACACAATGGACATACATAGCATAAAATGTAATGAAATCATGTACTATAATGTACTAACGAACATAGCAGGTATATGATGTGAAAACGGGAAAGCATGAATGTAACAAGTAGGCACATGTGTTTCACCCCAAAACAGTTTGGAAAACAGTAAAAGAGGGGTCTATGTACTCACTTGAGATTGCTTAGTAGTCCTTGGGTAACAACCAAACAATGCTAGAGATCACGGATATCAAACGGCACCTAATATAGGTAACTATGTTAATAAACCGGACCTATATCGGAAGATCGGGTAGCATGAGGGTTCGTAAACCAAACGAGTGTGGAGACTCGTGTAATATGGTTTAACAAAGCCTACATACTAAATGAAACCTAACATAAATGATTACGACCCATTACAACCCGTTTAGGTAGCTTATGCTACTTTAACGCGTCGTTCGCGTGAAACGCGTTCGGACCGCCTAACTAGTCCTATGACAAGTGTTATATGCCTAAACATGTTACATAATCAGTTATGTGACAAAAGTTTAGGTTACATATGCTTAATTACCAATTTTACATGAAAAGGGTATTCTGGTAATTTACCTAAGGCATATAAACTACCTATCATACAACTACTTAAACGATGTGACCATAGGGTATAACCTCGGAAGGTTATGCCCTATACTAGGGTCACCTAATGTATTTGGTCGGATCCTAATGATCGACCAAACTGGGTCGGGTTCGAAGGTATACGCGATTTATTAGATCGCTTACCCTACGACCCTAGACAACGTGGTAATCAGTAGGCATAGTCCCAAGGGACTATGACCATCGTGATTACAATCACGTTGCGAAGTTCAAACGAACTTCGCATTGACCATAAGCTGGTCAACGCTAAAAGTCAAACAAAGTTTGACTTTCTGACTCGAAAAGCAATAAAATAAGGAAAAGAACGAAAGAATACTTACGAAGGGTCCCCGAATGCTAATCCCGATTCAAGAATCTCAGGTATGAAACAATGGTTTCAACTTAGAGCTCCTCAAATCAGAATTCTAGTGGTTTTAGAGTAATGGGGGGTGGGGTATTTATAGTTTTCGGGTAACCGTTAAGATCGTTTGTCGAATATCGTGCCTTAATCGTAACCGTACAAGTGTCGGAAAGTTATGGTGCCTAAATGCCATCCTTATCAGCTGAATATGCAAGTGGGAAAGGTGTGGTTGTGGTTAAAACAGCTGGAATACGCTGACTGTTCATTCTAATCTGATCAGACATGCGGACGCGGCCCGCTTCAGGATCAGGGAAAACTCAGGCGGGCCGCCTGAGGCTTCTGATCAGCAAACATGTTTCAGAAATGACAGTTTCAGTCCCTGCACGTGTTTAAGCCCATTCCCGGCACTTCCAAGACCCGTAAAGCCAACTTTAAGGCCCTAAAATGATGCCTAAACATTGTAGACATGAAACATGCTCAAAAATATGTCGGATGATGGTTCGTTTGGCCGTACGAACGCGATGTTCGCTTAATTACGACGGAATGCGCACAAGCGCGAAAAACGATCCAAATGACGAAACGAATGGATTTCTCTTATGCCAAACACTAAAATAAAATATTATAGTGCTTACATAAATTTTTGGATGTCCGGATGTATTCAGAACGTAAGTTATGCGCGAAAATGCAAACTTGTGCACTTTTTGACACTTTTAGTCCCTGAATGACCCAAAAGTTTATTTTAGCATACCGAACCCCTCAAAGCCTATTTCTAAGCTATGCAAAGGATATTTATGGCATGTTTAACTTATGGTCATGTTCTGGAAGGTCTGTTACAGTTCAAATTGGCATACTTTCGCAGTTTGTCAACTTTAGTCCCTGTAAGCGATTTAACTAGATTTTGCTATACCAAAGCCTTCAAAACTTATTTCTAAGTTATGTAAAGGTTAATTAAGGTATGTTAAGCCAATGTCACTATTCCGGAGTGTTCGTTGCATTAAACTGGCTATATTTACGCATCAGTGCGCGTATAACCTTCCAGAAAGCGATATAGAGTTTGAAATCGAACAAGAATTGATATGTGTAAACGATACACATATTTTTACAAATCCCAGGTATGAAATACAATATTTCATTGGTTGGGCATTTGTTTGATGGTCTCAGTGACACAGGTGTCACAATAGGCTTCATCGGTCTGCTGCTTTGACCATTTTGATATGGCTTCAGCAGTATCCATTTTCGCATCCACCAGCTCCTTTTTCTTTCTCTTATATTCAGCAGTTAAGTCAGCAATGAGCTTTTCATATTTTCTCCAGTTAGGAGCATTCCTCTTCTTCGTAGGATCATTCTTAATCTTCTCAATCCTTTCTGCCTCACGCTTAAGAGCTACTACTGGCCATTCTTTGAACTGTTGTTCTTCAGCAGGATAGAATTTCTCTTTCATGATGTAGGCTAGATATTGTTTTCTTAATTCTTTCTTTTGATCAGCCTTTTCTTTGTTTAGGTCTTGTGCAAATTCTTCTTTCTGCTTTACTTTTGTGAAGTAGAACTCCAGTCTTTTAGCAATGCATTCTTCGCTTAAATGGTCACGTTTACTTTCAAATTTAGCTCTTAGTTTAGCTTGCCTTGCCTTGATTTTGAGGTAGTCATCCATATCATCTGGTGGCATGTAGCCTATGAGTGAGGAGAATCTTCTTTTTGAAGGATCTTCTTCTGTATAGAATTGCCTCATCTCATTTTTGATAGCTTCAAGTTCCAGTGGATGTTGTGCAGCATTAGGATCATGTGTACCCTCATCGGCAGGGATTGGCTTTCTTTTTCTGTTGAAGAGCTTTGGTTGTGATGTAGCAGATGTAAGAGCTGTGGTGGATGACTGACTAACAGCTGTTGAAACAACTGGTGTCTCAACATCTGTTGTCATTACAACTGCTGATATGTCAGCCGATGTCTTCTGCTTTTGAGCAGGGGATGGAAGAGGTGAGGTAGTTTTTGATGGTGGTGAATCAACATCTGATATGAGATTCCTTCTCCTTTTTAATGAAGAAGGGGCAGATGATGTTTTGGGTGAATCAGTGGTTTGAATGATGGGGAGTGTCTGACCAACAACTGTTGAAACAACTGGTGCTTCAACCGCTGCTGTCATTACAACAGATGTTGTAACATCTGTTATCTTCTGTTTTATGACAGGAGGCAGTTGTAACAACTCTCATCAAAAGTCATAATTATTAAATTAATTTGACCAATAGGAAACCCTAATTGAGACACTCAAGTGATTCTGAACAAACCCTAAAATTTTCAGAACAATCAGAATCAGGATCAGGGCCCCTAAAACTCAGGGGGGGTATTTCCTAGTTAACGATTATCCACATAAACAGCTGTCTAATTCGAAATTTCAGAAAGTGTCGACTCAGCTAAGCTAGTCCCACACGTGGCCACCCTATGCAAATTTCAAGACCCTTACGGACCGTAAGGATCATTTGTTACGGTCCGTAAGCAGTTCAAAATTTGTGTATAAATAGCAGAGGTTGGCACTTGAAATTCTGCGTATGTTCGACGAAGAAATTCGTTCTATGCTCCGAGATAATTTCGGTATACTCCAATTAACACACACAGGCACTAAATCAACGCCGCAACCAGGGTATTATCACAATCGCTGCTACGATTCATTTTCCGATGATCAATATATCCAATGGATGTTTAAGTGCCGCCCACATTAGGGTTATACTTTGTCGTTCGTCGTTAATTCGATGGATGAAGTATCGCACTTTGTCGTTCGTTGTGAGAATTTGATCTCGTGAGTTATCGTAAATGCTGGATTGATTACTAACCCCGAATTGTGTGCCTGTTATTAAATTTAGGATAAAAGGCTAAATCAGTAGGCCAAACTCTGCCCGTATAAATCTGCAATGTGAGTCATTCTCCTTTTCTCACAGTTTGTGAGTCATTCTCTTTTTATCAACTATTTTACAATACCTCAAATTATTTTCAAGGTTATAATTACAGGGACTAAGTCGTGGATATCTTGAATTACTGGTTAGTGGGGTATTGTGCACATTACTAATTTTCTCTCAGTTAGGTTCATTGACCTACTCGGGATAATCACTGTTAGGTTCATTGACCTACAGGGATAATCATCACTATTTAGGTTCATTGATCTAAATAGTGGTATGACCATCGTCACCATTGTGACATGTCACCATTGTGACATAGAGCCAGATAAAGATAAGATAGAAGCCATTGTAATCGCTCTTATGCTGTAATTGATAAATATGCATCATTTTGCAAAATTAGAATGATTCACTCAGTATTTCCCGCTGACAAAACCTTTTTCAAACATGTTTCAGGTGACCTGTTATGAATCAGGAAAAGTGCCATATAGCACTACAAGCTCAAGGAAGTGGCTCAGTATAAAATAAAGAAATATGTTTTGTAAAAATAAAAGATTTCTTCGTGAAATCAAATGATTGTAAATTACCAGGTTTTACCCCGACTTGTGAAATAAAATAATCGGGAAATATTTACATCTTAAAAGATCCTGATGAAAACTTCCGCTGTCAAACTCAATTAATTAAATACCGCAGGATTTCTGTCCCGCGGCTCCTGAAACGGGTCAAACCGGGTCGGGGGCCGTGACAGCAGTGGTGTAGATGATGATGGTGGTGGAGCAGTAGTTGTGGTAGTGTGTGTTAGAGTGGTGTGTGTTGAAAATGTGTGTGTAGATGACATAGCAGCAGTTTGGCTACAGACAGCAGTTTTTGTAACTACTGCTGTATCAGCTGTTTGGCTAACAGGTTTTGAGACCTGCTTTTCTTTTTCTTTTTCTTTTTCAGGTTCAAAATAGAGGCCATGTTCTATTCCCTTCTTCTTCATTTGCTTCATTATCTCCCCCTTTTTGGCATTATCTGCAAGGGGGTCAACAAAGAATAGTAAAGTTGAAGGAGCCTTGCCAGTGGCAGTTTGGATACTGGCCTTAATAGCCTTGATGTCTGCTTGAGTGTCTTTGAACCTTGATTCCATCATGTTGGACAGCATTTATACTTGAATAGCATGCTTTTGATCAGCCATTTGTTGCTATTTTTCAAGCATGGGTTGGAAAATATTCCAAAGCTCATTTGCAGCAGGTGCTTGTTGTGGAGCAGGTGCTTGAGCAGGAACAGCATTGGATTGTGCTTTCTGAGCTTTTAAAATCTCTTGCACCATCTCCTTTATTTCAGAAACTGATTCTTCAAGTTTTTCCACTCTGCCCCTCAATTCCTGATATTTTGAATCATCACCTACTTTAGTAGGATCATCTGAATCCCCACCAGCAGTGGTTATATCAATGTGTGTCTTAGGAACAGAGTCCCAAAAATCACCCATTGATGCCCCTTGTTCTTGGTACTGGGGACTTCTTTCTTCAGCACTTGATAAACCTTTGATGGTGCCAGTGGTTAGATCCAACTCACTGGTGGTTATCGAAGCTGCCATGGAAGAAATTGCCTTCAAGGGAGTCTGATTTATGAAACAACTGGCCAACTGGAGACCTATTGATCCACCAGTTGTAGTTGCTGCTCCACTTGAACTACCACCGAGAGTTACTTGTAACTCAGGGGGTGTAACCTCCTCAATTGTTGCTGGGATAGCAGGAGTAGTAGCATCAGACCCAGTCACCTGTGGGGGTATACTCTCAGTGACAGGTGATAGAGAGGAACTGGTTTGTGTCTGAGCTATAGCAGCTGCATGCAACAAAGGTAGCATGGATTGTGGCATTATTATTGGTGAGGGGATGAGAGTTGAAAGAGACATGTCCTTGGGATCAGGACTGAGGAAGATGGATCCGAGTGGATTCAGAGCTTCATATTGTGGTATCCCTGTGCTTACAACCTGATCCTTTTGTGAGGATGCAGGAGGAGTTTTAGGCATGGGTTGAGATCTTTCTTCCAACTGCTGTGAGGAAGTAGCAGCAGTGGTTTGTGGTGACTTTTGTGTTGTCACAGGCATTTCCTCTGGGATCTCATCTTCCAAAGTTGCCTTTGTTTTAGGTTTGGTGGGTTTTCTGGATGTTTTTCTTTTGGTCTTTTTGGTTATGTCAGGTGTGGGTTTCAAAGCAGTGGTTGTGCTGCTATGATCACCTGGAGCAGTGGGCTCAGCAACTGATACCTGAGGAGCAGTTGTAACCGCTAAAATCTGCTCAGGTACCCCTGCTTTTGTTTTTATTGGTGCCATCATTCTTGAAAATGTTTCTTTTGTTAAGCTTTTTATTTGACAATGAACACCTTGTTTGAGCAAATTTACATTTTCCTTTTCAAATTTTTGTTCAAAATAATAACTCAAAAATCTTGGAAAAAGTAAAAATGCTTTACTTTCAACGTTTTTCACCATGTCATTGAAAATCTCCTGGGAGTAATTGTAGTCCTTATTATTCAAAATAGCGTAACCCAGGCATTGAATTTTCAATGGTATTTCGTTAAAAGATGTTGTTTTATTCGAAGCACACATCAGAAGTGTGTGAAATAAAAATCTGGGTGCAGATGGAAAATAACCTTTTTGTAAGGTATCTACCTTTGATTCTTCTGCATATCCCCTTTTTACGAAATCAGTTTTCATCTCGGCTTTATCAAAAGAGATTTTACCTTCCTGATCGTCAAGATTAAAGACTTCAGAGATTGATTGTGGTGTGATTTGAATCACTATACCCTGTATCGAGGAGTTAATGGCTATGACTTTATCGTCTTGTTTTCAAGTGTCGCCTTTTTCCAAAACTCTCTCTGGGTTTGCAGGTAGATGAGAGCATTTGCTGTCAACAAAGTTTTGTACTTTGATGCAGATATTGTATCAATGATGGAGTCAAACGTATGATTGTCTTTGGGTTTTGTGAGTAAACCCAAATAGTTGTGAGATTGTTTGTATGGTATTTCAATGGGTTCTTCGGCCGTTTGAGCGACCTCTTTTGAAGATGGTGGTGATTTTGGTTTTGGTTGTGATTTTGATTTTGTCATTTTTGCAGAGAAGAACGAAGAATGATTTTGAAGTTTTTGAGAAGAAGGGTTGGAAACTGCTATGAGAAGAGAATTTTGGAATTCAATTCGACAGTGTAAAACCCTGTTTGGGGTTTAGGGCAGGGTTTTATTTAGGAAAAAAAATGATCGCTGATGTGGCAGCGGTTATTACGATCTGAGGGCTAAAAACTGACCACGTGTCAAACACTGATGAAACGGATGAAGTAGGGAGAACAGTTGTTTTAAGAGCCACTGACGTATCAAGTATCAGTGGTTACAAGGGTAAAAATTGTGGGCAGTGGATGATTTTTACTATCAGCGGATAAGACACTGATTTTGAACATCAGTGCTTTTTTTTTTTAAATGAGGAATCAGTGGTTAACTTTCAGCAGTGGACAGTGTTTAGAGATCAGACGTTGGATCAAAACAATGGTTAGGGTAAATGGTACAGATCTGAAGGACAGGTGTTTCAGCAACAGTTTTGAAGTTTTTCATTCAAGGTTTTGCCACATGTCAATTTTGAAAGACAGTGGTTTAGTACCCCAGATGATGAAAACTTTTTGCTAAGGCAACTCATTTTCGTTTAATATTCAATTAAAACATGAGTACCCTAGTAATTCAAGCACAGTTTGCAATCAATTTTTGATGAAAATTTAGGAGCAAACCTGAGTATGACATGATCTTAACATATATACCATTTCCTTTTGACCCATTTATGAGGACAATAATACCACCAAAAATAAGGTATTACATCCTGTCAGGAGCTGAAACTATTGCCAACAAAAACAAGCAAAAGTTCCAAATATATCCTTAAAAAATGAATGATATATCCTGGTTATTCGAGAAAATCCTTTGAAAAAATGGTTAAAGGATTTTCTGAGAACAATATCAAAAAGGATCTGGTAAATTTTCAATAGAGTATATAATCACATCATTCACAAGTTTTTGAAAATGGTCAGTGGTTTGACAACAGTGGTAGGAAACTTTTGGATACATTTTGACCACTGTTTGATACCATTTTCTTAGTCAGTTGATTGCAAACATGAGGACACATGGACACATGAGTTTTAAAGATCCTGTTGTAGATCTAATTTCTATGTGATGATTTTGAAAATTTGTCTAGTCCTTTTGTAAGTTCAATCACTGGAAACACTAATGTTACTTGAACTTTCTTGAACCAATGAGCACAAACAGTTGCTTAATTGACCATTATTACCCCAAGCTTTGACTCTTAAGTGTTTTAAGTTTATTCCCTTTTCTTCTGGATTCAAAAGTTTTGAGATAAACACACTTCAGAGTTTTTGTGAATATTAGTCCAAAATCATTTTGCAGTAATGTTTTTGAGAGACTTGGTCATGTTGCCACAACTTTTCAACCAATCTCACACTACATATGATACAGACTATGTAGACCCCTGATTTCTTAATGTATTTGAACATAGTTGATTTTGTCCTTTTTAGGAACTCAACCTGTTTTCAACACATAAGATCTAAATAACTAAAGTTTTAATTTCCCTCTTTTTGTGTTAACAAAACAACAATGTTTTTATGAACATAGGTTTTGTTAATCTGAGGTTTGTACTTTAGTATTTAATGGAAACATCACAGATTACACATCAACAGTTAAAATCAATTTAGAAAATAAGAATAATCTCATGGTTTAACAGATATTGCTTTCAGATCTAGAAACCATGAGTGTCTTGTGCATGAATTTACTTGTTGTGTGAAATTTGTGTGTCATATGACATCTTGGTTGATTTACAGAGTTTTTGAATAACCATTTTGAACATGATTTAATCGATACTCTGTTTTTCAACTAGATACAACCAACCTTAGTATCAATGAATTTTGAGCTGAACTGTTATGTCAAATTGATTGTTAGATCGAATTTGACTGTCCAAGCTCTGATACCAATTGTTAGGATCAGAGGCTCTTGAGATTGTGTTCGTTTGTATGTTTTGAACAATTTGTGAATATGAAACATGTAAAGTGCAGCGGAAATGAAAACAAACTTTGTAAACACAATCAAAGGAGAAAATAGTTTGATAAACAATTGCTTCACATAGAGTCAAAGGATTTACAATTCAAAGCAAAAGATTACAGATATGCTTACAAACTAAACTCCCCCTCAGCCTGATGCCCCAAGGTTGGTTTGCACACAAGATGAAAGGATTAGACATGAGGAGAAGAACTCGCTCAGTCAATCAAATGTAACAGTACAGGATACTGTTACATTTATAGGCAAACCAAACCACTGAGGTATCTCAGCTGACGTCACCATGAAAGCGACGTCTAACAGCCTAACAACCTGTATCTACTGTCCTTACACAAACACTGCTAACCTAACCACTGACTATACATAAAACAAACAATTCACTAAACAGCTGCTCTCCCTTTATGTCAGTGCTTTACTCAAGGTTGATCAGTCCTTGACTGGGCAGTGCTTTATCATCAGTAGATAGGACCAGCAGTGTTGGATACTTCAGGGTTTTGATCAGCAGTAGTTGTATCTGAACAGCGGATAAAGACCATCAGTTGTTATAAATCACTTTCAAGGGGAAAGCTTAATGTAAACTGCTGCTTATTATGAATCCACTGTTGTGACCTGGTTTTGGCTTTACATTATCTGTTCCTCTGGTAGGGTTCAATCCCAACAAAAGGTGACTTCAATATTAAACTAGTGAAATTCTCCCGCGCTTTGCGGCGAAAATTCAGTCGGTATCTCGGTATCGACACTCACTATATTATTCGAAAGAAAAAACCTTATATCCATCGAAAACAATAACAACGAATATCGATACTTATAGCAGTGTTGTTTAGTTGATATCGGTTCGGTTAATTTGCGTTCTATGTTTATTTTCTTTCAACATTGTGATATAAACTTTATTGAAACGAATATTGTGCCGGTATCATTCCAAAACAAACCGAAACAAATTGAACAACATCTATATAGGCACCATATTTATTTTTATTGTTTTTGATAATCTAACACGGCATCGCTGCCATATTGTACTGAATCGAACAACGTTGGTACACTTATGTATTCATTTTTATGGTTTCTTGTCTGATAACATATATCATGCCGCTATCGTAGTTAACCAAACCAAAACCGAACAAACAAAATCGGTTCGCTATCGGTATTTATTTTTACTATTTTATTTTTTTCGATAAATTGATATTATATCGTTACCGTTCCGTACGAAACATCATTAGTTTGGATACCTGTATCCATTTTATGGTTTCTGATTAATTTTTTTCATTTATACAAATCTGTCTGCAACAATAAATGAATATCAGTACCAGTACCGTGACAATACGAACAGATCGATATCGTTCGAACAATATCGATGTTGGTACTGGTGTTCGTTTTTATCGTTATTGGTCGATGATATCGAGTGCATATATCGTACTGTTACTATAAGGAACCGAATTGATACCGATCCAATGCATGTGGTAACGTATCGTCACAACTCGCAGTCAAATAAACATAGATGCGAATGTAGAATTTTAAAAAAAAAAAAGTAAAAAGACAAGTTAATTACTATAAAACAAATCAACTGATAAATAAAATACTATTAATAGGAAAACAAACACTTAAGAATTATTAATTACCATTTATAACTAAAAGTTCAAAAAAATAAAAGAATATATAATATGTTATGAATGATTGAATAAAACCAAACATATATCACATGCTCAATAGTTATTCATTTTGTATATATATGTATGCATTATGAATCAATAATTGTCAGATGAAAATAAGGAAGAAAAATTCTTTGCAAAATATATTAGCCCTTTTGTTTGATCAGTTGTACACCAGAATAGACAAGAATAGTTCTATTTTTTACAGTGATTTCATAACACGTTATCAGCACGAAGCTCTAGACAAGCACGAGGTTCTAGCCAAGCACGAGGTTCTAGCCAAGGAAACGTTCAAGCAATTATAATCAAAGTAAGTGTTTGATTAATTTATATAAACTATAATTGTTATGATAAACGTAATATTTCTTTTATACCGTGGGATTGTTTTCCTTTAGGAGACTCAGTTATCCAGACACTCCTATCATAAAAACATCTAAATCACATACTTAATAATAAAAATGAGTACGAGATACCTATTGCCATGGGAATATAATAACTATGGGACTACTAACAATCTAAATCAGTGCAGAGAACCTCATACTATGGATATATATTAACTTGGGACTACTAACAATCTAAATTTCTTTTATGCACCTAACATTTACATTTATGTTATCTAACATTTATTTATGCACCTAATATTTATATTTATGTTATCCAACATTTATTTCTAATGTTTAATAACGTTTATTTATGTTATAAAACTGGCCTAAAAGCATTTTGTGTGATGGAGACTTAGGCTCCTTTTGAGCTCCTTTATTGCAGTTTCTTTAAGGGAAAAGAAATAAAATAAAACTGGTGGGGCCTATATCATAATAATTCGTTCGAATTATTTCATTTACTGTGCGCTTTTACTGTGCGCGTCGTTGTCATCCACTATTCATAATAATTTATTTATTATTGTGCATACTAATTATATATATATATATCCGTAAAAAATGGCTATGAATATTTTACTATAAAATTACCAATTATTAATATCATCACTGTTGTTATCGGAACCATTTAGAAGTGATACTCAGCACGTTACCCACGATACCTACCGAATCTAATATTAGTTTAAACATTTTGTTTGTTACCGAAATTTTCAAACCTAATACAGTAAAACTATTTTCAAGGTGTATCATGGAAGCCTTAACCAAGCGTATTGTGTAAGCTTAATTTTTATCTATATAAGTAACCCACCACTCATGTAAATCCTCAAACCAACTGAACTTCTGATATAGTTTGACACATACCCAAAACAACTCATACTCAAATTCTATTTTTTTTAGAACTCAAACAAAGCCCAATATTACTATCATGAGTCTTCAGTTTTCTACTCGTGCACACGCTGAATCTTCAAACGCAGCAGAAATTCGTGCCCAGATCGAAGTCCATAAATTTCTTCAGTTTAGGGATGCACGCACCCATACGAAATGTCTAACCCTCAGGAGGCTTAAAGTTAATACTATTAATAGTATCGACTGGAACATAACGGGGATTCTAGACAAAGATGATCGACTGACGAGGTTACTACCAATTGGTTCACCATGGCGTTGTTTTTTTGATATCTTAGAACCCTCATACGATGAATTTGTATATGAGTTCTGGTCTACTTTTCATTTCACACGAAATAAAGACCTATCTGATCCCTCTATCGATTTTAGACTCGGTGGAAAAACTTTTAATTTGTCATTATCTGAGTTCGCAGTACATTTAGGTATTTATACAGAAGAAGAGGTTAGATCACCTATATTTATAAACGCACTAACCGAATATTCTGATCGCATACAAGATTATTGGTCTACACTTACACCAGCAGTGTGGAGTAGAAATAATAATTCAAGAACATTTAGAGATCCTCTTTATCAATATATGCACCGTGTTCTAGCCAACACGATCAGGGGGCGCACGTCTAATCTACACAGGGTTAGTGGTACCGATTTTTTCCACTTATACAGTATTTTTGAGTCAGTCCATTGTAATATTGCTTACTCTCTTGCTATGTACTTTGAGCAATCCCAAACACGTCTCCCGAAAAACCTTATGGGAGGATCATACATAACAAAAATAGCTAAATCTCTAGGTGTCATAAACGATCAGATTATTCAAGAATTATCCCCACCACGATTACCTGGAGTGGTAAGTTTTACCAATATTGATATAATACCTATTGATATTCCTACACAAACACGATCGTTTCAATCTGAGGCAGCACCGGTTATCCCAGAAAATACATCACAAAATATACAACAGCAACTGTCGCAGTTTCCTCCACCATCTTTTTATCAGTTTGATTTGTTGTCTCAACAGCAGCCAATACCACCCGTGTTTGAACATATTTCAACTAACACATCTCAAACACAACATACTCAACCACAAACACCAGGCATCTACCAGGCACTTTCACCTTTAACTTTTGGGCAAGGAGAAATGATGCAACCATCCATATTTAATGATGCCATGACATTCCAAGAGTTGTTTGTACCAGAACAACTCATGTCACCACTATTACAACAACAATCTTCACAACATCCGGAGCAACAACAACCGTCAATTGCTGAAGCCGGACCAAGCACGGTGCCTTTAATAAATCCACTTTTAGATCCAATGAAGGTTGCTAAACTAATAAAAAAGAACCGGAAAATGTCCAGACAAATAGAGTGGTTGACGAAAAAGAATGAGTGGCAGGAAGAAAGGCTAAGACAAGTAGCTAGTATTATCTCAAAACAATTTACTCCGCCACCTCCATCACCTCATGATTCTGATTCTGATTTTGATTAATTTCAGTTGTATACACAGACAGAGGTCTGCAAACATAACAATATACTAGAATTATTTTACTACGATTCAATTAGTTTAATATATCTATTCAAGTATCTGGGAAATACATACAAACTAAAAGACTTACTTGCTATAGCTGAAACTAAACCATTCGTAAGTCTGTGAATAAGCATAAATTAAAGGCTACATATCTGGATAAGTAGCCATATGAATTGAAACATGTTTGCATACAACATTGATATGGAAGGTTACACGAGCATTGTCATCCCAACAGCAACTCCCATCACCGTTAGATGGATCCCACCACCATATTAATAATTATGTGATTGAATTATTTTGCACTACGGAACGAATATATATTTGTATTCAAGTGTATGGATTCTTGTGATGAATCATCATAAAGAATTGGCTATAACTATAAACTCTTTTTGGGAAGTTAGAAAACTGTCAGATTTATTTGATTCATAAAAAACAAGTTTATATTTACAAAATATATTAAATTGTAAAGACGAAGCATGATAAACATACAAGTTTGGGTTGTACATACATACACACATACAAACATATGTATATGAATAATGCCAATAACGGTTCTGCCTGGGACATTCAAAATTAATAGAAAGAATGGGAAAAGCTAATTACCTAATGGTACAAAACTTTTAAATAGAGGACGCTCTATTTTTCCCAAAAATATGTGCCTCATGCACATGTGACAGTCATATAAGGATATGATGATATTAAACTTATGGCATGACAGATTAAGCCATCAAGGATATACTATGATGAAAAGGATTCATATATCATATAATGATCCTAAAAGGGATTAAAGGATACACATATCCTAGCATGATACCATTTAGTGTTTAAATCGATGCATCGTCTAAATGGTTATCAATTCGCAACTTGAAATTTGCACATATGGCTTAGCTAATATAGTAAGAATATTATTTCAGACTGGAAAATTTATTTTTGATAAATTCTAAATTATCAATGATCATTGGAACAAGTATTATTATTGAAACATTTACTCCCCATTACAGTTATTTTAGAAACCAAATATTTATCATCTTTGGGAGTGCGATATATACTGAAATTGTTACAACACAACGCACAAAGATGAGATTTAATGACATGTTGGGAATAAATAATTTATAGCCATAAATGGGAGATTTCTTATGGGCTTCATTTGCTGATTATAAATCCCAACATGAGGGGGAGATAGAAAACAACTGAAAATGAAATAAATTTTGAAGTTATCATTGTATTATCTGTATCCTTGAGTAAAATATTTAAAAGATATTTTAAGAAGTTTTCTAAAAGTGAAATAAATTTTGAAATTATCATTGAATTATCTGTATCCTCGAGTAAAATATCTAAAAGATATATTAAGAAGGAAATTCATCCAAAAAGTTTTGAATTGCTCTAGTTAAAATTAATGTCCAAGAAGGACAAAGACATATTGAAAATTTTATATACCAGATGCTAATGTTTTAGCTCGAGTTGATATTACAGATAAGCAAAGGGATAATAATATGGCTATTGAATCCCGTTTGAAACATGGGAGGCCAGTCGGTTCAAAGGATAAAACATCCTCGAAATAGAAAAGGCCCTGAAAAGGAAATTGGGTTCAAAGGATAAAACATCCTCGAAATAGAAAAGGCACTAAAAGGGAAATTGACCATAAAAGAAAAAATGGTAAATTCAATTCCCTCAGGAAGGAGTAAATGATAAAACCTTCCCTTAGGAAGGAGTGAATGATAATACCTTCCCTCATGAAGAAGTAAATGATTCCAACATAGAATTGTCGATCAATTATGGTCATAGACATATATTATGGAATCAAGATGAAATAGAAAGTTTGAAGCATAATAGACCATTTAATTTTTCAAACTTTAAATTTCTTGAAAAATAGGAAGTTATTGTACATGTGCTTATATTTAACCAAAAACAGAAATTTCACAAACTAGGCACTTAGCTCGGTTGGCTAGGTGCGCGAAAGGGTGTGGCCTAGACCCGGGTTCAATCCAGGGGACGGCCAGTTTCACCATTTTTACCATACAAATTTAGAAAATTTTCATTAACATCATATATATAGGCATATTTTCTTCACTTCAAGCGCTATATAATATACACAATTCTATCATCGACGACGATATTCGATTTGATATATTTCTAGACATGATATAAATTAAAATGAAAAGTTATAAGGACCGGTAGTCCATACAACTAATTTTGTGAAATATGCTAAATGGGTCTTCTGATGCAAAACCATGATATGAAATTTTTTCAATGGCTCAAATGTTTTTCGCAAAGACCCAGAATTGATCATATACAATAAGAAAATAATGTAATAAGGTGAAACAAAATTTTTGATACACCTGAGGTATGTAAGGTATAATTTATATTTTTACTAACCTATCGAAACAAGTTTGGTTAGTTTTGTAAATGCAGGTAATGTAAGAAAACACAGTTGTGGATCTTATGATATTTGTTTCCAAAATGGAACCAGAAGTCTCATATGAAGATCATATAACACTGATCGGCAAAAGATTGCCTACCTAAGGATCAAGCAAAAAATTGTTGTCTATAAAGCTTTGATCAACTTTCAAGGAAGATAGAGACAAGTCACATAAATGATACATATTAAAATGAGGGGGAGTACTATACAAGTTGCACTCTTTTTCCCTTAACTAAGTTTTATCCCATTTGGGTTTTCTTAGTAAGGTTTTTAATGAGGCCACATACATGATCCAGAAATATCAGGAGAAGACTATACACTGCACTCTTTTTCCCTTAGCTATGGTTTTATCCCACTGGGTTTTCCTAGCAAGGTTTTTAACGAGGCAGTATTCCATAGTCAAACCCCAAATTTGAAAATTGGCATCCAACTTGGAACGTATGGATTATTGATTAAGTAAATGGTGATAATATGTCTGAGGGGGAGTGTTATGAATGATTGAATAAAACCAAACATATATCACATGCTCAATAGTTATTCATTTTGTATATATATGTATGCATTATGAATCGATAATTGTCAGATGAAAATAAGGAAGAAAAATTCTTTGCAAAATATATTAGCCCTTTTGTTTGATCAGTTGTACACCAGAATAGACAAGAATAGTTCTATTTTTTACAGTGATTTCATAACATAATATACTACTAAAAATAATTATTTAAAAAATATGAAACACTATAGTTTCAAATCATATGTTTAATTTAATATTTTATATTCGAAAAAAACATAATAGATTTAGTGAAAAACAAATACTAAAAGGTGAAGGGTATGTGTTAGGGGTGGAATCTCTAACAATTAGGATCACGGATCCTCAAGTGCAGCCAGGATCATGGATCCTCAGTTCGGTTTGAATTAAGGATCCTCAGAAGACGTTGCATGTTTAAGGATCCAGGATCCTCATTATTATCCTTACACTAACGGTTGTTTCCACTATGTTTGAACTTGTTTTGCAGGAATATTTGAATGGGACTTGGTCTTGCCGAGATTCCAGGGGAATATGCTCCATTATTCTGCACGTGCATGGCTTGTAAGACCGTTATGGAAGTCGTGGGAAGCTAGCACCATTTGCGGATTGTTTGTTAGTTAGATTATTTCCATTTTTATAAGGGGGTAACAGGCTTGAATAGTTAGAACAATAAGCAATACACACACTCTCGAGAACTCTCTGCAACTTATTGGCGATTACACACTTTTTGCACACTAGTGATCCTTGTAACAAGCTTGTTATCATCCCGATTTGTAACCTTTACTTGTTTAATATAGTTGGTGATCGGTAGTTTCCATCACCCAAGGTTTTTTTGTGCCGGAGATCATATCTTGATCAAGGGCTTTTTCCTCGTATAAATCCTTGTGTTACACATTCATTTCATTCATATTTTTGTTCATACATTTGTTCATTAATTCAAGCATCACACCTCACAAAATCGGATTTGGTTGTATTATCCTTGTGTGATTTTTGACCAAAACAGTTTGGCGCCCACCATGGGGCAATTGGTGCTTCATTTATGAGAAATTTTGTTTATTTCGATCATTTCGGTTCATCACCTTCAACCACATGGCTTCTCAAGCGAAGAACACTTCAAGTTCCATGCCGGCGGTCACTTCTTCACAGGGCATTCCACCTTTGCCACCTGCTCCTTCTAGATCCCAGAAAAATGTTGAGAATGCTGCGAAGAAACAAACCCCCGTTTTCTCAAAACCAACTTCTGTTGTTACTTCTGGCCCTACTAACAATGATCTTTATTCTTTGATTTTGCAGATGAAAGGTTACATGCAACAGCAGGACAAAACTAATGAAAGGATCCTTCGAGAGATTGATGACATCAAGAAATTGAAGAGATCAGCGGAGGATCACTCTCCTTTAATGCCGAGATCGCTGAATTTCGACACTCTAGTCATAACTGCCCAGCACTCTACAACATCAGATGTTCAGTATCAGGGTGGTTCATTGGGAATGCAATATGGATCAACGGCAATGACTCAGGCTCAAGGATGCTACTTTCAGCATTCAGGATCCTCTCTTCAGCCTCAAGGTTCCTCCTTCCAGCATCAAGGATCCTTCACTAGTTCAGGAGGATACATGGGGACGCAGACGGTTCAAGGATCCTACTCTCAGCATCCAGGATCCTCGTTTCAGGTTCAGGGATCCTCATCTCAGGGTCAAGGATCCTCATCTCAGGCTCATGGATCCATGGATTATCCTCCGAGACCCCCAACTTCGGTGTATCAAGGATCCAACATCTTCCGGGGTCAAGGATCCTTAAGAAGTGCGGAACCCAGAAGTTCAGAGATTCATTTGGGAGACTTCATACCAATGCAGACTATTGCTTCTTCTGGTCCCACAGTTATACCAGAATCCCGTCAATATGGATTCACATCTGGAATTCCAAACCTGAATCCTCCAGGAGGTAACACTTTGAATAATTCTTATACTACTAACCATGGCTTTATGCATGATACAGGTATTAACCAAGCTATGGCCAGAGAATTACAAAAGCTTAAGGATATGATATCCAACGTTCCAGGAGTGGTTAAGCTCATTCCTAAAATTCCAGATGGAAGCCACAAGATATCTCGTTTTGCACCACCTATTTATGATGCAGAGATACCGAAGAGATTTCAAATACCAATCATGAAGCAATATGATGGTTCAACGGATCCAGAAGAGCATATAGCTCAATACAGAGAAAGGATGGATATCAATCCAATTCCTGAGAGGTTAAAGGAAGCATATCTATGCAAGGGTTTCGGATCTACACTAACAGGATCAGCTCTTAAATGGCTGCTAAGTCTTCCCCCTTACTCTATTACTTCATTTGCTAATCTAGTTAATCTATTTAACAGTCAATTCTCATGTAGTAGGAAATTTGAACGTTTAACTAGTGATCTATATAGGGTAACACAAGGTCAAAATGAATCACTTAGAGATTATATCACTAAATTTAGTAAAGAATCCTTAGACATTCCTAATTTGGATATTGTTACGGCTGTGGAAGCCTTTAAAATGGGATTACTTAAGGATTCATTATTCTATGATGATCTTGTCATGACCCCTTGCAGGAATCTTGATGAAGTAAGAACCAGGGCCCTTAGATTCATCTTATTAGAGGATGATAAAAGGATCCAAGAAAGACTGGCAGGATCCTCGAAGCAGGAAAAACAAGGATCCTACTTCAGGAACAATAAGTCTAAGTCACACAACAAGTCAGATAACCAGAACGTGCATGTAGTGAAGCAAGAAGAGGATGATGAGGATTATCCTCCCATTTCTGAATATTGATTTTCTGTTAATAATAATGAACTAATTCTTGCAATGCAGAATCTAGGTGAAAAAGCAAGATGGCCCAGAAAGAGTGATAAGCCGGCTGGAACAAAAGACAAATCCAAATGGTGTGCATATCACGAAGATTTCGGTCATCTCACTGAAGAATGTATTGCACTCAGAAAAGAGATTGGTTACTTGTTAAGCAAATGACATTTTATTAAATAAATACTAGATTTTATAAGATAAATAAATACCAGATTTTATAAGATAAATATGATCTGATTTACCCCTGAGAAAATAGACAAAATTGTAAGATTTTATAAGACAAATATAACCTGATTTCATTATTGGACTAAAATGGCAATAAAACTGAAACCACAGGGACCCAGATGCAAAAGATTTGAGTTTTGGACAAAAGTGACAAAAGTGACCAAACCTCAAAAGACAAAAATAACAGTTTACTCAAAAACCAATATTGCTTTCAAGAATCTAACCCATTGGGTAAAATAACCATGAGTGGGGGAACCCAACAACACCAAACAAACAAACAAATAAATAGTCAAATCATAAATCGATGTAACCATAGCCATAATTCACACCTTTTTACAATGACAACATTGCCGTCATAAAGCTTTTATTTTTCTTTTCTTTTTTTCATCTCTGCCCACCGTCTTCTTCAATAATCAGTTTTCTTTCATTCTCATATCATAAATCTTGATTGTTTCAGTAACCTTTTGGATCGTATCTAATCATCAAACAAGTTTCAATCACCCTTTTCATGCCACTCGTGTGTAAGTTCCAATTTCCCTTTTAAATTTTGTTATTTTTTTTTTCATTTCGTTCATGTAAATAATGTAATGATATTGATATAACCATGAAACTAGTGTTTTGGTTAATGTTTTTTATTTATTTATTTTATTTGGGTGATCTGTTTGTTTCTTGATTTCTTGGTTGGTTCCATATTAGATTTTGGTTATATGTTGACTTTTGAGTTTTGACAGTTGAAATGTTGAATATAAGCATGATGTTCAAGAAGCTGTTATGAAATTTCTTTAATAGTAATGTGTGATTAATTGATTTATCCCACTTGTTCTAATTAGTAGCAAATGTTTGTTTGTTTGTTTTTTTTTTTTTTTTTTATTAAGATCTATCTGTTCCTTGAATTAAAGCTTCCATCTTTGACCTTGGTACTTGTTTGACTTTTGGTAATTCAATCTTGAATTTTAAGCTTAGGGTTGTAAACGAACCGAACGAACACGAACAAGGCCATGTTCGTGTTCGTTTGTTAAGGAAATTAACCAGTTCGTGAACTATTCACGAACGCATACCGAACATAAGTTTGTGTTTGTGTTCGTTCGTTAAGCAAATTCAGTTGTTCACGAACTGTTCGTGAACACCGGTCTCGAATACAAACGAATGAAAGCAAATGAAAACGAACACAAACGAACATTTAACTTGAAAATAAAACCTAAAAACATTGTTATCCTTAAACATTTGATATAAGTAGTTAAATACAACCATCAAATGATAAATCAAAACACAAGAAGTCTAATACACCACCAAACGATGAATCAAGTTTAACTGACTTAGACATAATTATCCCAAAAAATGTCTTAGAATCTCCAAATTTTAGCTAACTTAGAAAAAAAATATGGTTTCAAGTTTTCAATATGTTTAGATAAAAGGTTTATTATTATTATTATTATTATTTTTTAATATAAACAAACGAACATGAACGAACGTAACCGAACATATTACCGAACGTTCACGAACGCAGTTGAACGAACGAGACCTGTGTTCGTGTTCGTTCGCTAAACTAACCGAACGAAATTTTTTGTTCGTGTTCGTTCGTTAAGCTAATCGAACGAACATAAACGAACTTCCCGCCGAACAGTTCACGAACTGTTCGCTGAACGTTCGGTTTGTTTACAACCCTTCTAAGCTGATTTTCAAGAATCTGCTCTTCAATTTAGGGGCATCTTTTTGACCCAAAATATTCATTTTGTTGAAACAGGAATTGATTCAGTTTGTTTGAAGAACTTGAAAGAAACAAGAGTAATCTTTTATCAGTATTACTGAAAGATCAAAGAGTGACACATCAGTCTCATTTTTTTAATAGATTCTTGAAGATGGGATCTTTTGCTGGACATGTGGTTCCAGGGACACTGTTTCTTGTAGTTGGAGTATGGCATATATGGTGCACCGTGGTTCGATACGCATCAGACCCGGACTCGTTTCGTGTTAGAGTTTGGAACCCTGTACCTGGTTTTAACGGGAGATTGAAGTATTTGGAACTTTATGTTATATCAGCTGGAGCTTTTATTGATATGTGTATAGAGCTTTTGTATTCAACCCATCTTAAGTTCTTTGTTAACGGTGTCTTGAACCCGCATCATATGAATGATTTTGAACATGGTGGAATGCTTCTGATGTTCTTTGTTTTCAGTATCGTCGCGTTACTATCTGAAAAGACCAGGTCAGTCCTCATTATCCATATCTTGCTTATACTATTTAATAGGGCTGCAAAATGAACCAAACGTTCAGCGAACAGTTTGTGAACCGTTCAGCGGGAAGTTCGTTTATTAAACAAACGAACACGAACAAGAAATTCCGTTCGTTTAGTTAAATGAACAAACACGAACAGAGGCCGTGTTTGTTCATTTGTGTTCGTGAACGTTCGGTAACGTGTGCTTTTATGTTTGATTGTGTTCGATAATCGATAGTTCGTTAGTGTTTTTTAGTTTTTATATTTTATTTAATTACTTCAAACTTCCGACAAATAAAATATTTAATAAGTGTTAGTGTATTATATATTATGTTCATGAACATTTGTTTGTGTGTTTGTTTGTTTCTATTTGTGTTCATGAACATTACTTTGTGTTCATGAACATTACTTTGTGTTCATCAACGTTCGTTGCCTAAAATTAACAAACGAACACGAACATGGTTATTTCCTTAACAAATGAACACAAACATAAAATCTCGTTCGGTAAGTGTTCATGAACAGTTCATGAACAAATATATTTCTTAACAAACGAACACGAACAAGGTCTTGTTCGTTTGGTTCGATTGCAGCCCTACTATTTAATGTCAATATCTATAATTCTACGTTATAATCTTGACTTTTGACTTTTTTTGGTCAAACTTCAGCTTCCTTCCCTTACCAGAAGGCGCCTTATGCTTAATATCAGCAGCAGCATTTTGCGCAGAGTATCTTTTATTCTTTTTTCACTCAACGACACACCAAGGGCTAGAGGGTCATTACCATCTGCTTCTTGTTTTACTTGTGGCTCTTTGCATATTATCGGTTGTTGGTGGGGCCCTCTTTCCGACAAGTTTCCCTGTTGACCTGTGCAGTGGCATTGCTATAACCCTTCAAGGTTTATGGTTCTATCAAACTGCCTTCACCCTCTACGGTCCCTCGATGCCAGCTGGATGTAAACTCGAAAAGAATGAGATCTCGTGCTCCTCACATGGTCATGAGATTCGTGGGCAGTTGCTAGCTAACGTGCAGATGTTTGGACTTGTTTTCTTGGTTCTTGTTGGGGTTGTGGGGTCGTACATTTTTGCGGATAAAAGATCTGGGAAGTCTGAATTTGGAGTGATTCATATGAAACCTCTTGATGGATTTCATGAGCAATTATAGTGAGTTGTGTCAAAGTTGACTTTTTTTTTTGAGGTTGCATAGTACTAGCATAAGATTAGGTGTAGATTTGACTTTTCTTAGTTCAATAACCTTTTTTTCGTAATTCAAATTTGATCAAACTGAATTTCTACCATGTTTGGATAGATGGAGTTAAGAGTTGCAATTGAGCTGTGAAATCTTGGTTTAAAAAGCCTGAGGGTCTCAAAGGGCGTTTATGTCCAAAAAGCCAAGGCGTTAAGCGCGCCCATCCATGTACACAAACCATTGCTTCTTATACAACAAAATAAGCTTTATTTTACAACAAGAAGCTGCTCTCTCATATGTTTTACATATCAATCTTTTTATTAAAGATTTATTCATCCCTTTAGTTGTGTATACACTTTACATACAGCCTTCTAAAAGTACTAAGTTTAACCAATTTTGACCTAGAAGTTAATTAGGGGTCACCTCAAGCCCCTGATGCAGCCTTCTAAAAGTATAAACTTTAACCAATTTTGACCTAGAAGTTAATTAGGGGTCACCTCAAGCCCATGATGCGTTTTTCTGATCGCCTCACATCTCAAACATGCATTATAAAACCAAAAAATTATGTAGATTTATATTGGATTTTCTAATTCTACATTATTCGGTATGTGAATTATTTGGTTTTGCATATTTATGCCATAAGACGCAGCATGACGGTAAACATTCCATAAACCAAAATGGCTAAACACGGTTAGGTTCAGTCAAGCAGACCAAAATGATATAAAACATTCGGTTCTACTTGTTTGAAGGTTTGGATCAAATATGAAGCATAGCACCAAAAAAAAAAAAAAAAAAAAGAACCTGCATAATATTCAAATTTTGTCAACTAGAATGATATAAGCCAATAAACGACAATAGTTACATTAGATAAAATCTAGCACGATATTTGTAACACCGCCACCTTATTCAGCTCCCGAATATTATCAAAGTTAATGATATGCCAAACACGAATGTTTTCAATAAGTGACAATGGATTCTATAAGCTCATGAAGCGGGGCAAGCTCCTTCTTGTCGATCAAAGAAAACTCCTGCATATCAAAAGAAAATATTTTCAGTGGTTGAAATAAATAAGTAACACGCTCTTGGCAAGTGTAAAAAACCTACACATGTAAACAATATGAAATGCTTGAAACATGTGTTCAAATGGGCTTCCTCTTTAAGACTCACAATCTTCTGAAAGTGTGTATGGTAGATATGCGCATATACACGAAATAAACGTTTAAATATTGTTTTCACAACGTCCCTAAAATTTGCTGGAAATGGCGCGCCTGCAAACTTATTCAAAACTATTGTCACAATCGGTAATTATTTAGGGTCAAAACGATGAGAATCAATTCAATCCAAGGAAATACCAAGCCTTTGAGGAAATATAGATTCGTCATCTAACTGTGATTCAATCCAATCCATCAACAACTCAACATATTTTGGAGCCGAAACTTCAATAGGTTTCTTGATTTGCACGCCATCAGCCCATCGGTACTCATACCTGTAAATATTATTTACAAATATTTAAGAATTATGCATCTTTATAAATAGAGTGAATTACGTTTTTCGTACCTGTGGTTTGTTGAAAATAACCATTACACTCCATTAGTTTAAAAATTGCCAAAACAATACCAATACTTTCACTTTTGTAACAATTACAATCCACCTTCGTTAGCCCCATCCAATGTACCGTTAAGTTTTTGGTGAAAAGACTAAAATACCCCTCATATAATTATCTCATTTGTTTATATATTGTTTTTTTAAATGAGGGGTATTTTAGTCTTTTCACTAAAAACTTTAAGTAAATTGGTCGGGGTTTACGAAGGTGGACTGTAATTGTTACAAAAGTGAAAGTACTGGTACTGTTTTGTCAATTTTTAAACTAATGGACTGTAATAGTTTTTTCCAACAAAAAACAGCGACGAAAAACATAATTAACTCTTATAAATAAGATAGATTAGTTTTAATAAACCATACTTGGGACCCGCGGTCATGGTGGGGCAAATCTCCGGTGTACAGAACTCGGTCAGGGTGCCATAAAGAAGATTGACTTGATTGAAGAAATCCACAGCTGAAACAAAAAATTGAAAGTCAAAGATCAAAATTGAAAAGTCAAACCACCTTCATTTGGGTTTCAGATAATGAAGTTTATTGCTTTTAACCTAGATGATAATAAGAAAAGGGATTAACTGTTGACGGCAAGCCATTCGTTTATATCCTCCCCAGGAGGAAGTCTCACAGCTTCTCGCAGGTTTCCGCTACCCAACGTAGCATCAATGTGTTGCCTTAGTTGTGCCCCCTGAAAATTAAAACAATTTTTTTTGGGATTTTTAGAACATATTTCAAGAATCAAGACAATTTTAATGCAACTTTAATGTATAATTAAAAAAACCCAACACCAAGAATAGAAGAGTTTAACCTTACTCCCCGAAGGTGCACTCTTCTTTGGACGAAACGTCCTCTGGTTCCTACAAAAGTGCCACAAATATTTATTATCATCTCTAGGGAGAAAACATGACACTTGGAATGTAACTAATAAACAAAAATGATAACTGAAGTATACAATGTTTGATTGATTGGTCAGACACGAAGAACAAATATCTACCGTATAACTCATATACATGCTTTTGTTTTAAAGTATTTATTAACGCTTCATGCAAGATTTATAGCAAATCCCCTTTCCTAGTAAAAATCGGGTGTAGAGAACCAAATCCAATGAACTTTTTGGGCTTTCGTCTCACACTTTCTCTTTCTACAAACAATACAATTACTCTAGCACGCTTAACTGTGGAGTTCTTCTCTCATCCATAGCCAGTGCGCCCAAAACGCGTTGGTGATATTTGAGGCGAGACGTTCCTTATCGCCCTAATTCTCTCATGTGGACGTACATAACAAAACAGAACGATAATGGATTCACCTAAGGTGTTACAACTTGCATGCTAAGTAGTTAATGCGGTAAAGTATTGGATATCGGTTATCACGGTGGGATATCGGTAATTTTAATAACATGCAAAATTTATATATATAGCATATCATGCTAAATTTATATATATATAGCAATTTAACACTAACAATTCAATATACTCTCCTACCATTAACAAATTAACCTTTTGCAACTTGCAAAACACTAACAATTGTAGCAAGTAGGAACTGACTAAGACTTAAAACACTAACATTTAACACTCACAACTAACACTTAAGACTTAAAACACTAAAAGCAACAATAAGAAGAATGACGAATGTCAGAATTAAGAAGAAAGGTACTGATATCGGGAAAATTGGTGATATATCGGTCAAATATCGGTCAATATCGCCGATATTATCGGTACCGATATTCTGACTGATATTTTGCACCGATAACTCGGCAGGGAACCGATAACCGATACATCACTGATATATCGGCGATATATCAGGATATTAACTACATAGCTTGCATGTGCATATAAGCAAAGGAAATTGACCGGACAGAACCACAACTGCTTAGCTCCGGTGCCTATATATCCTAGTAGCAACATATGGCAAATACATAATATTACCGTTGGGCTAAAATCCGCGAGTATCAAAAACCCGATTTTGAGAATCATTCCCAAGACCCAGTTAACTTTTTTTTTATTCCACAATAAAGTTCCCCCCAATTGATCAACAAAAAATCATTGGCCCTAACTTACCAAAAAACCCAAATCAAGAAATCCTCATCTCACTCATAATCAACACCCTGATCCCTAAATCCTAATACAAACATCATCAACATAAACTCCCCTAATTTCAAAACTTATTAAAAATCATACAATTGTGAATTGTTCATGATGATTCAATACAAACCCTTTTGTTTGGTGAATGAAATCATTAAGTTAAACTGATATGCATTCTTTTTGGTAAAGAATAGAAGGTATAATATAGTGATTGAGCATTAATCGAATTTATAAACGTGAAATCGAAGGTAATAATAATGAATTAAGGATACCCAGATCAAGAAAGTCTAATCGATGCGTGATATATACAAGGAATATTAACGAAATCAAATGAAAACCCTAAAAAACGATGATGGAAATTGAAGAAATTAATCTTGCCTGCCGAGACCGAAGAGGCTCATGACTATGGAGAGCGCACAAAGAAAAAAGGTGGACTTTGATGGAGATTTATATTTTGTATTTTCTTTATAAATACCACTTTAACTAGGGCTGCAAATCAAATTCTGTTCGTGAACGTGCACAAAATAAAAAAAAATAAAAAAAATCAAATACAAATAATTTTAACGTAGAATAGAAAGTTTTGTTGGAAAAATACGTTGACATTTTCGTAATTATCAAAATTACTCTACAAATGATCCTGTAAAGTAGTTTTGATCTTTGTTGAGTAATTATGTAAAATGTTACTGTAGATTAATTTTGATCTTGTAGGGTAATTATCAAAATTACTCTACAAGTGTATCAAAATTACTTTGCGTCAAAATTACTCTATAAATGAATCAAAATTACTCTACAAGTTTATCAAACAACATACAATTCAAAATTACTCTATAAATGATCCTGTAGGGTAATTTTGTAAAATGATCATTTAGAGTAATTTTGATCTTTTAGAGTAATTTTGATAATTACTCTACAAGAACGTTTTACATAATTACTCTACAAGATCAAAATTATTCTACAACAACATTTTACAAATTACTCTACAATATCAAAATTACTCTACAAGATCATTTGTAGAGTAATTTTGATAATTATCCTACGACCAAATAATTACGAAAATGTTACCGCGTTTTTTTTTTACCTTTTCATGCTATTCGTACGTTTAGTACGTTAAAGTTATTTGTACGAGAATTTTACTCGTGCACAAAAAACCTGAATCCGGGTATTAGAAAAAACAGGTTTTTTAAACCCGAACCCTAACCATACCCGACCAATACCCAAACCCTACCCGACCAATACCCGAACCCGACCCGGACCCGGAAAAAAGGGTATTCTAATACCCAGGTATTGAAAACCCAAACCCAGGTACACAAGGTATAGATTTTTTGGCCAAAACCCGGACCCGAACCTGACTCGGGTATGACCAATACCCAATAAACCCGAGTATTAGAAAAAACCCGGTTTGTACACCTCTAAACGGTTTATGAACACTTACCAAACAAGATGTTTTGTTCGTGTTTGTTCATTTAAGAAATAAATGTGTTCACGAACACAAACGAACCGAAATATATCGGCAAAGGCTAAAGGTGGATATCGAAGAGAGCAGTGTTGGAAGTTGAAGCCCTAATCATGGAATGAGATCGATAATATTTATCGATGTGAATAATGACGAAGGAAATGGGATTAGTGCATAAACAAGGTGAGAAATAGGTGCTTCCCGATTTAATTGTTAGGGTAATAAAATGAATAAAGTAAAAAATAAAAAGTTTAGATAAAATGGATAAATGTACAACAACCTTTAATGAACAACATAAACAAACGAAACATGAACGAACAAAAATGAATGAACTTTCACGAATACAATTTTACGAACGATACCTCTGTTCATGTTCGTTCATTTAACTATCGAACGAATTTCTTGTTCACGTTTGGTCATTTATTAAATGAACGAACGTAAACGAACTTTCCGCCGAACACTTCACGAACTGTTCACTTTGTTTGCACCCCTAACTATAACAAAATCATATGCATATGATGTTTTGTATGTAGGTTTTGTAAGTCAGACAGGGAATTAAACCGAATCCAATTATCTAGTGGTAATGGTGTTATATCATGTTATTTCATTGTTTGATATTACTAATTTATATCAGTAGTATTAAATTTCGATCATAATACATATAGTTGGCCAATGATCTCCAGCCCAGCTGGTTTGAGGTAGGGTGGGTTTACACCTAAGGTGGTTCCCATCCTATTGAGGTCACTAGTTCGATTCCTGGTAGCCCCGAGTTACTCTTGGCCGGGCCTCGGTGTGGTATATTAGTTGCAAGCGCCTTGGCGCCGTCTCGAACTCGGGCCACGTCCGCAATATGTTGGGTAGTTCCCAACTGAGCTAGCCGTTCAAAAAAAAAAAAATACATATAGTTGACATCACATTCGAGTAATAGTGTAGATACACCATAACTTGACAAGGGAATTGACAAAGACTTGTTTGCAACGTATACGAAAAGTATCTTCCCGAACAATTCGGAAAGCTCACAGCTTTAGTTCGTCTCAATATCTCCAATAATCACTTACAGGTTCTGTGCAGAGTATCTTTTATTCTTTTTTCACTCAACAACACACCAAGGGCTAGAGGGTCATTTCCATCTGCTTCTTGTTTTACTTGTGGCCCTTTGCTTGGCATTGCTATAACCCTTCAAGGTTTATGGTTCTATCAAACTGCCTTCACCCTCTACGGTCCCTCGATGCCAGCTGGATGTAAACTCGAAAAGAATGAGATCTCGTGCTCCTCACATGGTCATGAGATTCGTGGGCAGTTGCTAGCTAACGTGCAGATGTTTGGACTTGTTTTCTTGGTTCTTGTTGGGGTTGTGGGGTCGTACATTTTTGCGGATAAAAGATCTGGGAAGTCTGAATTTGGAGTGATTCATATGAAACCTCTTGATGGATTTCATGAGCAATTATAGTGAGTTTTGTGTCAAAGTTTTGACTTTTTTGAGGTAGCATAGCACTTGCATAAGATCAGGTGTAGATTTGACTTTTATGAGTTTAGTAACTTTTTTTTTCTGTAATTCAAATGTGATCAAACCGAATTGGTACCATGTTTGGGTGGATTGAGTTAGAGCTGCGATTGAGCTGTGAAATGATAATCACATCTTGGTTTAAAAAGCGTGTGGTGCTCCGAGGCATGCACATCACGTACGCGTGGTGTTGTTGCTCATTAGATGCGGCAAACTAGCAATCCTTCTTTCAACATACCGCAAACCAAACTGGCTAAAGACGGTTAGGTTCAGTTAAGCAGACGAAACTTAATTGGTATAAAAAGTTTAACCAATTTTACATACCAATCTTTTTATTAAAGATTTATTCATCCCTTTAATTGTGTATACACTTTACATACCAGCCTTCTAAAGGTACAAACTTTAACCAATTTTGACCTAGAAGTAAATAAGGGGTCACCTCAAGCCCCTGATGCAGCCTTCTAAAAGTATAAACTTTAACCAATTTTGACCTAGAAGTTAATTAGGGGTCACCTCAAGCCCATGATGCGTTTTTCTGATCGCCTCACATCTCAAACATGCATTATAAAACCAAAAAATTATGTAGATTTGTACTTTTTTTTTGGATTTTCTAATTCTATATTATTCGGTATGTGAATGATTTGGTTTTGCATATTTATACCATAAGACGCAACATGACGGTAAACATTCCATAAACCAAACTGGCTAAACACGGTTAGGTTCAGTCAAGCAGACCAAAATGATATAAAAAGTTCGGTTCTACTTGTTTGAAGGTTTGGATCAAATATGAAGTATAGCAACAAAAAAAAAAAAAAAACCTGCATAATCTTCAAATTTTGTCAACTAGAATGATATAAGCCGATAAACGACAATAGTTACATTAGATAAAATCTAGCATGATATTTGTAACACCGCCACCTTATTCAGCTCCCGAATATTATCAAAGTTAACAATATGCCAAACACGAATGTTTTCAATAAGTGACAATGGATTCTATAAGCTCATGAAGCGGGGCAACCTCCTTGTCGATCAAAGAAAACTCCTGCATATCAAAAGAAAATATTTTCAGTGGTTGAAATAAATAAATAACGCACTCTTGGCAAGTGTAAAAAACTTACACATGTAAACAATATGAAATGCCTGAAACATGTGTTCAAATAGGCTTCCTCTTTAAGACTCACAGTCTTCTGAAACGTTACAAGTCGAAACGGTTTGCGTCGAAACAGTTCATGTGGAAACAGTTCGCGTTAAAACGGTACGCGTCGAAACGGTACGCGTCGAAACGGTTCGCGTCGAAACGGTTCTATTCGAAACTGTTCGGTTCGAAAAGGTACTAGTCGAAACTGTACGGGTAGAAACGGTCCGCGTCGAAACGGTACTGGTCGAAACGGTATGGGTCGAGACGGTTCGGTTCGAAACGGTACTGGTCGAAACGGTACTGGTCGAAACGGTACGGGTCTAACTGTTCGCGTCGAAATGGTACGCGTCGAAACGGTTCGCGTCGATACCCATCCCGTGCAGAAACCCGTGTCGGCCAGAAACCCGACCCGAACCAACCTCGTTCCGATCCAAAACCTGCGTCGTGCCGAAACCCAAAATCAATTTGAACTGAACCCGTTCCAATCCAAAACCCATTTTGTGCCGTAACCCGTCTCGTGCGGATACTTGTGCCGGCTCGAAACCCATTCCGATCCGAAACCTGCCCTGTTTCTTTAAGACACTGGACCCATTTCTTTAATGTTGTTGACCCGAAAATAACAAGATGAAATTTCAAGTGACCCTTTATGACCCATTTAACTAAAATATGTTATCCAAACCAACCCATATAATTTTAAAACAACCCAAACTGACCCACTTAAAAATCCCATTGCCCTATATATTGAAAACAAAACTAAATGAACAGTAATATTGAATGAATATAGTAATAAAAATAGAATTTAACTAATAGTAACATCACTAATGAATGAGCTCGTATCGGGTATCGGTATCAAATTTATCAAACTGGGTGTATTCTCGGTATTGGTTTGGCACCGGTATTCATTGGTTTTTACCCTCAAATACCGGTGCCCTCGGTATCGATTTGGTACCGGTATTCGTCGGTTTTTACCCTCAAATACCGGTGCCGTACCAGTACCGGTACCGAGCCGTACCGTACCGTACCAGGTATATTCGGTACCGGTACCCACTTTTGGGGATTTGGGTAGCGGTATTTGAGGGTAAATCCTGTAGCAACGTAGCAATGCAAGTAATTGCACCGTTTAGATTACTTTTCATACGCACAATAAGCAAACTGTATTTCGTTTGAATGAGGTTTTATATACACAACAACTTATTTTGCTTTATTTTTTGTCTTTTTCTGTAATGAATGAATTGTAGCATGTAAAATTATCTTGGATATTTAGATTATTGATGACCACATCATATCAAATCCTTTAATCAAACCGGTATCGTATCTGTACCAAATTTAGTATACCAAATCATTTTCGGTACCAATTTGATACCCACATTTTGGCGTTTTCAGAATCGTTACTTTCGGTTCAACACCGGTCTAGCACCATACTTGTATTTATTGATTTTTACCTTCAAATACCATACCGTATTGTACCGAGCATTTTCGGTGCCAGTACCTAATTTCGATGATTTTTCGGATCGGTACTTTCGGTACCGGTAACGGTACCGAGCTCATCCATAATTTAACGTGTTAGCACCGTAATAACTGAACTAAAAACAACCGAATTTCCAACGTGTAGGACGCATGAGTCCTATTATTATATATTAGGTTATTTAAAATCGGTTTTTTTAGGACAGAGTGACTATCCTTTTCACGACATTTTTATTTATGTTTTGATAATCGGTATCTGCTTGCCGTTACTGACACGCGTTTTGCAGTCATTGGGTCCCCGCCAGTGGCGGACCTAGAAAATTTTTCATGGGGGTGCGGATTATTTTTAAAGATTTTAGGCCCGTAGGTATATAAAAAAAAATTCGGTTCATATCGGGTCGGGTCATGTAAAACAAAAGAACATCAAGCTAAAATTTATATAATCATCAAAAATAGGGGTGAGCAAAAGGAAAAACCCGACCCTACCCGACCATTACCCGACCCGACCCGAGAACCGATCAAACATAAAATAAAGAACTGATTCACTACCCTAAATATAGGGTCGGTTCCGGTCCATAGGCACAAGTCGGGTTTCACCATGAAAAGAACCGAGAACCGACCCGACCCTATTTTATATGAAAAATTGGAACCGATCTAAATACCTAGGTACTTGGGTTCGGGTCGAGTTGGGTATATTTTCGGTTCGGTTCTCGGTTATTTTCGGCCCGGACCTAAACTTGCTCACCCCTAATCAAAAACATGTCAAATGTCGTTACAAATATATTTAAAATATCGCCATACGGGTTTTATTTTTTGAAATCTATCAAAAACTTCTAGAGCTACTTTTCTAAGCAATTCTTTCTCTATAGAACATATACAACTAATTTTCAACACTAAACACTTAAACAATAATCGCCAAACTTCATAATTTTCAACGTTAAAATCAACTTCTAGTTTTAATTGTTGATTCCTTCTAACTAACCATTTAAACACGCTAAACTTTAACTAAAATAACAAAATCAGCCAACTAAAGTTTAAAAAACAACAAAACAACTAAAATTTCAACCTCTTTTAACAATTTTATTTCTCCTAAAAATCCAAATAAAACAAGAAACAACAAAATAATCGAACCATACCCGGAAAGAGTGATGAAGATGTTGTTTTCATGAGTTTGGTGGCCGGAATTGCGGTGGGTTGGGTTATTATATTTCTGTTCAAATTAGATTATCAGATTGGGTTTGGGTTGGGCTTGGATTATGGTGTGTTTATTAGGTTAAAGGTTAAGAGAAAATTAATTAGTTAAGTGGAAAGTTAATTAGGTTGTATTTAAAATCAGTGTTTACATAAAAAAATTATATTATTCATAACATTTTTTTCGTAAGGGGAGCGGTCGAAAATTTCCAAGGGGTGCGGAGGAAAATTTTCTAAGGGGTGCGATCGGGATTTTACCAGTAATTTAACACTAAATTTTCTTTTTTCAAGGGGTGCGCCCGCCCACCTTGATATATATGTGGGTACACCCCTGGTCCCCGCCGCAATGTAGGACGTGTGGGTCCTATTATTATATGTTAGGTTATTTAAAATCGTTTTTTTAGGACGGAGTAACTATCCTTTTCACGACATTTTTATTTATATTTTGATATTCGGTATCTACTTGCCGTTACTGACACACGTTTTGCAGTCTTAGGTCCTCGCCGCAAAGTGCGGGCGGAAAATCAACTAGTTAATTAAAATAACCCTAAACAACTAACTAAAGCAGCCGTCGTCTATCTCCCCTGTTCGCTCCTCCATCTTCTAAACCTAATAACAGCCGACTGACAGATCTTCTTTCATTCGCAGGGTTCAATCAGCCAGCAGGTAAGCTTCGATTCAGCAACTTCGAATAGCCCCCACCCATTTCTTCCCTATTACATTTGAATTGTTTTTTTCGGAACGCCATTATTTTCTGTTTAAAACTTTATCTAGGTTTTGTTTGTAATGTTTTAGCATATGTGTATCAAGTTATACTCATTATGGTTAAGCTGTGTAAGAAATTCTTTGTAATATTTACTTACACACACATATATATATAAAGTTTTTTATGTCCTTTTAAAGTTGCAATAAGGGTTCAAGATTACAAGTGATTAGGTTCTGTTTTCTCCCTTTTTGTTCATACATGTAAAAGTTTTAAACTTGTTGACAATTAGTTTGAGTTTACCGCCTGAACAACAGAGGTTATAGATTATCGTTATGTTCGAAACTTGCAATCTGTTTCTAACATGACATCTTTGCTAAAACCAACTGAAGTAACAATTATAGTGTTACGTTCTTGTCGATATTCTGTTTGATGAAGGCAAACCGGTAGTAACAGTTTCGTTTCGGCTTGTAATACCCAAAAACCTTTGGCTCACGGTTTGACCTAAAACCGGACCATGAACACCTCTAGTTGAAGAAGGTCAATGACGTTGTAGTTTTATATTGTAAAGCTCATATTTTGGTGTTCTGAACAGGTCAATTTTAAAGTCGGTACAAAATGCAGAACGATGAGGTTATATGGCAAGTCCTCAGGCATAAGCACTGCAGTTTTATGTCCAAGTGAGTCTTTTAATTATGATATGTTTGCTCCATTACATATCTTTGTTTTTATAAATATTGTTTTATATGTCAGAAAATTTTGTTATATTTTCTTATGAATAAGTTAGTAACATATTAGTTGCCACTTATTCTTCTTTATAAATCAAAAGAATCACTAGTATTTTATTTGAGTATGGTTTAATTGGCTGTCAACCCATGGTTAACTGAATTAACTGAACCATCGCTTACAATAACCAAAATAACATAACCGTTCATAACGAAAATGATCAGTTATGAAAATTTTAAAACCTAAACATTGGTCATAGGTTTGGTTTTTGTTGCATGCCAACTGTGTTTTTGTTCCAATTTTAGGGGTGTAATATTTTCTGGTTTTATTGGTTTATTAACAGAATTACAGCTGGAATCTTTTGTCGGAACCCTTTCAATTTAACTGGAGTTTGTAACCGGAGCTCATGCCCACTTGCTAATAGTCGTTATGCTACCATACGCGATCATGATGGTACTGTTTATTACATAGTTGTAGACCTCTTATCTTGATTTTAACGACCTTTTATGTAAATGCAGCTGATTTTAATTGCATATGTTTCTTTATTGCAGGAGTTTTTTACTTGTATATGAAAACTATTGAGCGGGCACATATGCCGAACAAGTTATGGGAAAGAATTAAACTGCCTCGCAATTATGAAAAGGCACTTGAAATTATCAACAAAAATCTGGTATAAACATATATTTAGTATGTTATTACTAGATACTTATATTTTATACTGTAGGTTGTAATATAAATAGCGAAATGGCAGATGTACTGGCCCAAGTTTCTTGTGCACAAGGCAAAGCAACGGTTGACTAAAATGACACAAATGCGCATACGCATGAGGAAACTTGCTCTTAAGACAAGGTAGGCTGATATCTTATCTTTCTAATTTCTGAAATGACAAGTATACCACATTATCGACTGAATTTGTATCTTATTATTGTACTACTGAGTTAAGGAGCAACTTCGCATATGTTTTCTTAAAAGCTCAAAGTTCCATAATATTATATATAGCAGATTAGCAGCTATACAACTATTTATTATACGATTAAGGGACAACTTCATATATTCCTAAAAGTTTAAAATTTGATAATGTTCTATTTTAGATTTTAAAAATACTAAAATTGTTATTTTTCCCATTTCATAGTTGATAAGATAAAATCACTTACTTATAAATTTGACAGTTTGAGATGATCCACGCTTCACAGATACAATGTTTTTCTTTTGTTTATTAAGTGAAACTAATTGTAAAAAGTAACTAATTTGTTTTTGAGTAAAATGCTATTTTCATCCCTGAGGTTTGGTCAGTTTTGTGACTTTTGTCCAAGGGTTTGTTTTTCCTCATCCGGATCCAGAAGGTTTAAAATTTTGCCATTTTCATCCGGCTCGTTAACTCCATCCATTTTTCTCTGTTAAGTCGGGTATTTTCATCTTTTTTGTTAACTTAAAGGGTAATTCGGTCTTTTTTACATTATGCTAAATGCCTTTCCATAAAGTGAAAAAGACCGAATTGCCCTTTAAGTTAACAAAAAAGACGAAAATATCCTTGACTTAACAGAGAAAAATGGATGGAGTTAACGAGCCGGATGAAAATGGCAAGATTTCAAACCTTTTGGATCCAGATGCGAAAAAACAAACCTTAGGAACGAAAATGGCATTTTACTCTTTGTTTTATTTACTATGATAATATGAATTTAGAAGTTTATATATATATATGAGTTAATACTCAAGTTTAATTATTAAAAAAGGTGAATATGTTTCTTTAATTTTAACGAGTTTATATAAACTGTTCTCTTGTGGTCGTGTTTAAAATATAGGGAAAAGATAGTGACAACTCCTAGAAAAGAAATGAAGAGAGAATCTAGAAGAGAGGAGAAAGCACTGACGGCTGCGGCTTTGGAAAGGGTTACGTTTTTTCAAACCATTTTTGCTACGTTTAGATTCTTGTAATATATATTTAGTTATTTACAATGCTAACAAGATAATGCTTTTACAGAATATTGAGAAGGAACTGGTTGAGCGTGTACAAAAAGGAACGTATGGTGATGATATATATAATTATTATAAGGAAGAGATGTACGCAAAGGTTCTTGAGCAAATTGAGAGTGAGGGAAAAGAGGTTGAATATGAGAAAGAGGTAGAAGATGAGGAAGAGATTCGTCTTAGAATTTATATAATTAACAGTTCAATTCGGAAACCATTAATATTATTGTTTTAACAGGATGAAATAGAGTATGTTGAATGGGATGGGGCGGATGAAGAGGAAGAGGATATGGAGGATTATATCGCTCCTTCAACTGAAGGATCTGATCAAGATGATGATGGTAAGACTTTTATCGTTGTGTGTGTAATTGAAGGCGGTTTTTGTTCTTAATATCTGGTTATTATTCAATTCATACCTTGGTTTTAAATTGCGTGATGCGCTCCGAGGCGTTTGGTCTAAAAATCTGATGCTTGATGCGTGAAGCGCGATGCGAGTACGCTCTTTATAAAAAATATTAAAATTATTTATACATAAAAACTTATGAAAATATAATTGAAGTAAAACAAATGACGCAATAAGAAGATAAGAGTTGTGCCTTTTGGTTCAAATCAAGCATACGAAGATATTAATTATTGAAAAAACTAAACCCAGTTCATAAAATCTGAAAAAAAAAACATAAGAAACAATGTTGCGTGCATCAGAGCGCATTATGTGATGAGCGCATCATGCGAAATGCGTGCAATATACTCGCATCACGTAAACGCAACACATCAGTTGTGGCGATGCGCTCTCATCAGCGCATCGGGCACATCACGCATTAATGCGCGCATTTTAAAACCAAGATTGATACCAAATTTTAACATAATGATCACAATATTAGATACGTGCTATATGACCTGAATTCTTTTTTTTAATGTCCAATGACAGAGAGTGATGACGATGAATCAGAAAAGGTGGTGGTGGATAGAAAGAGGGGGAGGGCGGATTCCAAATATTCTCTTAAGAAGCAGGAGAAAGACGCTAAAAAGAAGAAAGGAAGAGTACTTGTTGAGGTACAAACTGGTGATATTTATTTATATACTGAATAGCAAGTTTTTAAAAGCCCAGATTTATTACCTGTACCAATGAGTCGGGTTAGACGAATATAAAATTAGCTAAAAGTCTGCCAAAAGTATATTTCTAAGTTCTAACACATGCAATCTTTATCCTTTTTAATAAAAACTTTAGTTTAAATTGTTTTACTGTAAAAATAATTTTTTTAATCATAATTGTGTTGGCATGGTTGAGTTAACTTGACACATATCTACGCTATTCAACTCATTAAATTACTTGTCAAACTATAGAACTAACATATTTGGGAGGGGCAAGTTAGACTTAAAAGTTACCTGACCCGTTTCTACCCGAACTTGTTTTTGACCATTAACCCGTCCATTTAGCTACCTCTATATGAGTGCGATCTTATGACATGTCGATTTTGGTATAGGTTGAGCACGATGAAACAGATAGAAGGCAAAAGGCAATTATATGAGTACGCGGTTGAATTTTCGTTAATGCAAAAGACCTGAAAAGGAAGTTTTTATGCGGTGGATGACGTGTTGTAAAAGTTTTGATCTCTATTCATCTTTGACTTTGTTATTTATAAGTAGTCGTTACCAACATTCTTTAAAAAGCACCAATGATGTTTTTCTGATGTTGGTAATTTTGCATTGTGAACTTTTGATTAAGGATCTGGTTTATATTGAGTTAAAGGTTTTGCTCATGTGGGTCATGCTTAATTTGGGTAATACCGTGTTCGTACGGTTTTTAATTGTCAAGGTTTACGTTTGAATGATTCGTAGGTATTCGGAACTATAGATAGTAATGGTAGTCTGTTTTACGATGACGAGTAACATGTCAATATTTCTTGGCTACACTTTTGACAAATTCTTTGAAACATTCCAACTTGCAAGAACAAAAAGATCAAAACCTGCAACTGTTTTCACAATCAGATAACAAATATGGATGATGTTATAAAAGTCAACGAAGATGCCGATGAAGTTGTAGGAGTATTAAACAAAGCATCGGAAGAAATCGTCGACAGAGTTGACCTTTCTGGTCAACAATTAAAGTTTCTTCCCGAACAATTCGGAAAGCTCACAGCTTTAGTTCATCTCAATATCTCCAATAATCACTTACAGGTTCTGTGCAGAGTATCTTTTATTCTTTTTTCACTCAACGACACACCAAGGGCTAGAGGGTCATTACCATCTGCTTCTTGTTTTACTTGTGGCTCTTTGCATATTATCGGTTGTTGGTGGGGCCCTCTTTCCGACAAGTTTCCCTGTTGACCTGTGCAGTGGCATTGCTATCACCCTTCAAGGTTTATGGTTCTATCAAACTGCCTTCACCCTTTACGGTCCCTCGATGCCAGCTGGATGTAAACTCGAAAAGAATGAGATCTCGTGCTCCTCACATGGTCATGAGATTCGCGGGCAGTTGCTAGCTAACGTGCAGATGTTTGGGCTTGTTTTCTTGGTTCTTGTTGGGGTTGTGGGGTCGTACATTTTTGCGGATAAAAGATCTGGGAAGTCTGAATTTGGAGTGATTCATATGAAACCTCTTGATGGATTTCATGAGCAGTTATAGTGAGTTGTGTCAAAGTTTTGACTTTTTTGAGGTAGCATAGCACTTGCATAAGATCAGGTGTAGATTTAACTTTTATGAGTAGTAACTTTTTTTTTCTGTAATTCAAATTTGATCAAACTGAATTTGTACCATGTTTGGATAGATGGAGTTAAGTAGGGCTGTAAACGAACCAAACGTTCGACGAACAGTTCGTGAACCGTTCGGCGAGAAGTTCGTTCGTTTATTAAACAAACGAACACGAACAAGAAATTTCGTCCGTTTAGTTAAATGAACAAACATGAACAGAGGTCGCGTTCGTTCGTTTATGTTCGTGAACGTTCGGTAACGTGTTCGCTTGTGTTTGATAGTTCATTAGTGTTTTTAGCTTTTATATTTATTTAAATATATCAAAAGTCTAACAAATTAAATATTTAATAAGTGTCAGTGTATTATATATTATGTTTATGAATGATTGTTTCTGTTCGTTTATTTCCATTTGTGCTCATGAACATCAGTTTGTACTCATTTGTGTTCGTCAACGTTCGTTGCCTAAAATTAACAAACAAACACAAACGAACACGAACAAGTTCATTTCGTTAACAAACGAACACAAACATCTTTACCCAAAAAAAAAAAAACACAAACATAAAATCACGTTCGATAAGTGTTCGTGAACACATATATTTTTTTAACAAACGAACATGAACAAGGTCTTGTTTGTGTCCGTTCGGTTCGTTTACAGCTAGAGGTGCACAAAATAACCGGTTAATTAACCGTAACCGGTTATTAACCGAAACCGTAACCGGTTAATAACCGATTTAGGAATAACCGGTCCAGCCGGTTATTTAACCGTAGGTTAGTAACCGGTTACAAGTTTTTAGTATAATAACCGGTTATTAACCGGTTTTTTTAAACCGGTTTTTTAACCGATAGACTGGTTAACCGAAAAAATAACCGAAAAATTCAAAAAAAGGGCAAAAAAACCGGTTTTTAACCGAAAATAACCGGTTAAATAACCGAACCGGTTAAAGTAATTAACCGGACCAGTTAAAAAAATAACCGGTTAAAGTAATAACCGGTTAAAGCATTAACCGGTTAAAGTCAAAAAGTCAAATTAACCGGTATAACCGGTTAACCGATCCAGTTATTAAAATTAACCGGTTTGTGCACCTCTATTTACAGCCCTAGAGTTAAGAGTTGCAATTGAGCTGTGAAATCTTGGTTTAAATAGCCTGAGGGACTCAAAGGGTGTTTATGTCCAAAAAGCCAAGGCGCTAAGCGCGCCCATCATGTACACAAAGCATTGTTTTTTATACAACAAAATAAGCTTTATTTTACAACAAGAAGCTGCTCTCTCGTATGTTTTACATATCAATCTTTTTATTAAAAATACAAACTTTGGGTTTCAGATCAAACTTTACATACTAGCCTTCTAAAAATACAAACTTTAACCAATTTTGACCTAGAAGTAAATAAGGGGTCACCTCAAGCCCCTGATGTAGCCTTCTAAAAGTACAAATTTTAACCAATTTTGACCTAGAAGTTAATAAAGGGTCACCTCAAACCCCTGATGCGCTTTCCTGATTGCCTCACATCTCAAGCATGTGTTATAAAACCAAAAATTATGTAGATTTATACTTTATTTGGATTTTCTAATTCTATATTATTCGGTATGTGAATGATTTGGTTTTGCATATTTATACCATAAGACGCTGCATGACGGTAAACATTCCATAAACCAAACTGGCTAAGCACGGTTAAGTTCAGTCAAGCAGACCAAAATGATATAAAAAGTTTGATTCTACTTGTTTGAAGGTTTGGATCAAATATGAAGCATAGCACCAAAAAAAAAAAAAAAACCCAGCATAATCTTCAAATTTTGTCAACTAGAATGATATAAGCCGATAAACGACAATAGTTGCATTAGATAAAATCTAGCACGATATTTGTAACACCGCCACCTTATTCAGCTCCCGAATATTATCAAAGTTAACAATATGCCAAACACGAACGCTTTCAATAAGTGACAATGGATTCTATAAGCTCATGAAGCGGGGCAAGCTCCTTCTTGTCGATCAAAGAAAACTCCTGCATATCAAAAGAAAATATTTTCAGTGGTTGAAATAAATAAGTAACACGCTCTTGGCAAGTGTAAAGAACTTACACATGTAAACAATATGAAATGCTTGAAACATGTGTTCAAATGGGCTTCCTCTTTAAGACTCACAATCTTCTGAAAGTGTGTATGGTAGATATGCGCATATACACGAAACAAACGTTTAAATATTGTTTTCACAACGTCCCTAAAATTTGCTGGAAATGGCGCGCCTGCAAACTTATTCAAAACTATTGTCACAATCGGTAATTATTTACGGTCAAAACGATGAGAATCAATTCAATCCAAGGAAATACCAAGCCTTTGAGGAAATATAGATTCGTCATCTAACTGTGATTCAATCCAATCCATCAACAACTCAACATATTTTGGAGCCGAAACTTCAATAGGTTTCTTGATTTGCACGCCATCAGCCCATCGGTACTCATACCTGTAAATATTATTTACAAATATTTAAGAATTATGCATCTTTATAAATAGAGTGAATTACGTTTTTCGTACCTGTGGTTTGTTGAAAATAACCATTACACTCCATTAGTTTAAAAATTGCAAAAACAATACCAATACTTTCACTTTTGTAACAATTACAATCCACCTTCGTTAGCCCCATCCAATGTACCGTTAAGTTTTTGGTGAAAAGACTAAAATACCCCTCATATAATTATCTCATTTGTTTATATATTGTTTTTTAAATGAGGGGTATTTTAGTCTTTTCACCAAAAACTTAACAGTAAATTGGTCGGGGTTAACGAAGGTGGACTGTAATTGTTACAAAAGTGAAAGTACTGGTACTGTTTTGGCAATTTTTAAACTAATGGACTGTAATAGTTTTTTCCAACAAAAAACAGGGACGAAAAACATAATTAACTCTTATAAATAAGATAGATTAGTTTTAATAAACCATACTTGGGACCCGCGGTCATGGTGGGGCAAATCTCCGGTGTACAGAACTCGGTTAGGGTGCCATAAAGAAGATTGACTTGATTGAAGAAATCCACAGCTGAAACAAAAAAATTGAAAGTCAAAGATCAAAATTGAAAAGTCAAACCACCTTCATTTGGGTTTCAGATAGTGAAGTTTATTGCTTTTAACCTAGATGATAATAAGAAAAGGGATTAACTGTTGACGGCAAGCCATTCGTTTATATCCTCCCCAGGAGGAAGTCTCACAGCTTCTCGCAGGTTTCCGCTACCCAACGTAGCATCAATGTGTTGCCTTAGTTGTGCCCCCTGAAAATTAAAACAATTTTTTTTGGGATTTTTAGAACATATTTCAAGAATCAAGACAATTTTAATGCAACTTTAATGTATAATTAAAAAAACCCAACACCAAGAATAGAAGAGTTTAACCTTACTCCCCGAAGGTGCACTCTTCTTTGGACGAAACGTCCTCTGGTTCCTACAAAAGTGCCACAAATATTTATTATCATCTCTAGGGAGAAAACATGACATTTGGAATGTAACCAATAAACAAAAATGATAACTGAAGTATACAATGTTTGATTGATTGATCAGACAGGAAGAATAAATATCTAACGTATAACTCATATACATGCTTTTGTTTTAAAGTATTTATTAACGCTTCATGCAAGATTTATAGCAAATCCCCTTTCCTAGTAAAAATCGGGTGTAGAGAACCAAATCCAATGAACTTTTTAGGCTTTCGTCTCTCTTCTCTTTCTACAAACAATACAATTACTCTAGCACGCTTAACTGTGGAGTTCTCCTCTCATCCATAGCCAGTGCGCCCAAAACGCGTTGGTGATATTTGAGGCGAGACATTCCTTATCGCCCTAATTCTCTCATGTGGGCGTACATAACAAAACAGAACAATAAGGGATTCACCTAAGGTGTTACAACTTGCATGATTGCTAAGTAGTTGTTGCGGTAAAATATTGGATATCGGTTATCACGGTGGGATATCGGTAATTTTAATAACATGCAAAATTTATATATATAGCATATCATGCTAAATTTATATATATATATATATATATATATATATATATATATATATATAGCAATTTAACACTAACAATTCAATATACTCTCCTACCATTAACAAATTAACCTTTTGCAACTTGCAAAACACTAACAATTGTAGCAAGTAGGAACTGACTAAGACTTAAAACACTAACATTTAACACTCACAAGTCACAACTAACACTTAAGACTTAAAACACTAAAAGCAACAGAATGACGAATGGCAGAATTAAGAAGAAAGGTACTGATATCGGGAAAATCGGTGATATATCGGTCAAATATCGGTCAATATCGCCGATATTATCGGTACCGATATTCTGACTGATATTTTGCACCGATAACTCGGCAGGGAACCGATAACCGATACATCACTGATATATCGGCGATATATCAGGATATTAACTACATAGCTTGCATGTGCATATAAGCAAAGGAAATCGACCGGACAGAACCACTACTGCTTAGCTCCGGTGCCTATATATCCTAGTAGCAACATATGGCAAATACATAATATTACCGTTGAGCTAAAATCCGCGAGTATCAAAAACCCGTTTTTGAGAATCATTCCCAAGATCCACTTAACTTTTTTTTGATTCCACAATAAAGTTCCCCCCAAATTTGATCAACAAAAAATCATTGGCCCTAACTTACCAAAAAAACCCAAATCAAGAAATCCTCATCCCACTCATAATCAACACCCTGTGATCCCTAAATCCTAATACAAACATCATCAACACAAACTCCCCTAATTTCAAAACTTATTAAAAATCATACAATTGTGAATTGTTCATGATGATTCAATACAAACCCTTTTGTTTGGTGAATGAAATCATTAAGTTAAACTTATATGCATTCTTTTTGGTAAAGAATCGAAGGTATAATATAGTGATTGAGCATTAATCGAATTTATAAACGTGAAATCGAAGGTAATAATAATGAATTAAGGATACCCAGATCAAGAAAGTCTAATCGATGCGTGATATATACAAGGAATATTAACGAAATCAAATGAAAACCCTAAAAAACGATGATGGAAATTGAAGAAATTAATCTTGCCTGCCGAGACCGAAGAGGCTCATGACTATGGAGAGCGCACAAAGAAAAAAGGTGGACTTTGATGGAGATATATATTTTGTATTTTCTTTATAAACTAGTAATAATACCCGCGCGCGTTGCGGCGCGGGTACATTATAAACATCGAATTGATTAGTTCAATCGTTATGCGATGCGTTAACCATATGAAAACACGCATTTAGACGTATTCAATTGAACTCAATGTAACCTATATAAGCATTGTGATTGTATCAAAACGTAAAGTAAATCGAGTTTATAAAGTACAATCATAACGTATTATATGTGACCCGACTCGTACATAGAAAACGTAACGGGTATAAGAGAAAAAACTAACACGTGTATATGACCCGACTCATACATAGAAAATGTAACGGGTATAAAAGAAAAAACTGACACGTGTAATAAAAACGATTAATTAGAGCTTTTGAAAAAATAAAAAAAGGAAATCACAATTTGACTCCACTCGGTTCAAAACAAAAATTCAAAACATCCATAAAATAAGCACGAAAACATATTATATTTGACCTAACTCGTTTCCCAAAGAAGTTTACGTGGAATCGTTGACAAACTCTAATTTATACCAATACGTACATAAAAATATTCACGTAAAAATGATTTTTTAAAGAAAATGTATTATATTTGAGCTAACTCGTTTCCGAAAAATGTTTACGTCAAAACGTAGATGAAATCAAATTTATACGGGCACGTACATAAAAATATGCACGTAAATAATTTGTTTTTTAAGTAAAGGAAGTATCCGGTAAACTCGAAACAAATTATTAGTAAAAAAATTAATATGTTAAAAACGTTCGTAAAACCGTGCCAAGTATCACCAATGCCACACAACTGCCAACGACCACCAACATCAGAAAAGCTCGTAAAAATAAAATAAATAAGAAGAAAAATAACACCGAACGAAAAGCAGACGTAAAAACGTTGAACCACGCACGCTCGTTGCGGCGTGTTAATGCGAAGAAATTAGACCGAAACGTAAAAACGTAGAAAAAAACAACTAAGTCGATCTATGACCCGCACGTTCCGACGAATCTATCAAATGAGGAAAAATAGACGCGTTGCGACGGGTATGTCAAACGAAAAAAATAGACGAAAAAAAACATTGAACCCCACATTTACGTTGTGGCGTGTTAACTCGCAAAATTTAAAAGGAAACGAAAAACTTGCGAAATATGAAAAGTATGGTAGCCCAATGTGAAAATAAAAAAGTGTTAGGGTTAAATTGCAAAAAATAAAAAGCTTTGGGTCAAATGTAAAATAACCAAAGGGGTTAAAATAGAAAAGATTAAACCTTTAGGTTTAAAGTGAAAAACCAATTATTATTTTTTTGAAGAACTCCCTATGCATAGATTACAACACTATAAAGCATAACAATGTTAGTAATTTATAATATGGTAATACCATTTTAACTAGGGCTGCAAATCAAATTGTAGAGGTGCACAAAAAACAAAAAATCAAATACAAATAATTTTAACGTACAAAACCTGGGAATAGAAAGTTTTGTTGGAAAAATACGGTGGCATTTTCGTAATTATTAGTAATTATCAAAATTACTCATATCCTTCGAAACGGTGGGGTTGTCGGGCTTGACCCAGACTATCAACAAGCGCTCGAACGCTTAAATGTCTCTCTCCCAGACTTGGATTTTGGCGGTTTCTCTAACAAGGACACCGCCCCCTCGAAGCCACAAAAAACTTTGGCGAATGCACTTTTTAGCAAAATCGCTCAAAGCCTGGGAGAAGCTTTTGATTTGTCACCCCGCCAGAAGGCGGTGTTTGAGTGTCTGAAGGGTCCCCATGCTCAGGAATTTTTGACCGTTGTCCCGATTGAGGGGTTAGGACAATGCATGTCGGCAGTAGAATACAGAACCATTCTCAAATACCGGCTAATGATCCCTATGTACCCAGAAGATGAAACCTGCCCGATATGTCGTAAAGCTTGTATGGATAAATATGGGGAGCACGCAGTTCACTGTAAAGAGCTCCCTGGGTTTAAATATCGGCATGACTGGGTGAGAGATGTTTTGGGGGACATCTTAAGAAGAGCTGGGATTTCTGCTAAGAAAGAGGCCCCTGTGAATTTCCTCACGGACCCTATGGAAGGGAGATCTACTCTTCGACCAGCGGATCTGCTCGTCTTTGGCTGGGCTGGGGGGAAACATGCTTGTGTAGACCTCACAGGGGTTTCCCCTTTGGTTGGTTTAAGGGAAAATGGGTTTGTAGCTGGGCTAGCAGCAAGAAAGGCAGAATCAAAGAAAGTGGATAAGCACGCTAAAGCTTGCGCAGAGAACCAACATGTCTTTATCCCTTTTGCCTTTGATACTTTTGGCTCCCTAGCGCCAGAAGCCATCAACTTCTTGACGAGGGTTCAACGGGTTATCCACAACAATTGTTCGACCCCAAGGGGGCAGGGGTTTGTGTTCGGGAGGTTGGGGTTTGCAATTCAGAAAGGGTTGGCGGCGCAGCTTGTTGCCCGTCTACCTTCTGTTTTGATGTAAATTGTGATTGCTTTTAGAATTCAGTTATTTAGGTTTAAGAAAAAAAAAATGATAGCAAAAAACACACGAACTCTTAGAATGCTGCAAAATTCCATTTATTTTGATCTTTGTTGAGTAATTATGTAAAATGTTCCTATAGATTAATTTTGATCTTGTAGGGTAATTATCAAAATTACTCTACAAGTGTATCAAAATTACTATGCATCAAAATTACTCTACAAATGAATCAAAATTACTCTACAAGTTTATCAAACAACATACAATTCAAGATTACTATATAAATGATCTTGTATGGTAATTTTGTAAAATGATCCTTTAGAGTAATTTTGATCTTTTAGAGTAATTTTGATAATTACTCTACAAGAACGTTTTACATAATTACTCTACAAGATCAAAATTATTCTACAACAACATTTTACAAATTACTCTACAATATCAAAATTACTCTACAATATCATTTGTAGAGTAATTTTGATAATTACCCTACAACCAATTACAAATTACTCTACAATATCAAAATTACTCTACAAGATCATTTGTAAAGTAATTTTGATAATTACCCTACAACCAAATAATTACGAAAATGTTACCGCGTTTTTTTACCTTTTCATGCTATTCGTACGTTTAGTACGTTAAAGTTATTTGTACGAGAATTTTACTCGTGCACAAAATACCTGAATCCGGGTATTAGAAAAAAACAGGTTTTTTAAACCCGAACCCGAACCATACCCGACCAATACCCAAACCCTACCCGACCAATACCCGAACCCGACCTGGACCCGGAAAAAAGGTATTCTAATACCCAGGTATTGAAAACCCGAACCCAAGTACACAAGGTATAGATTTTTTGGCCAAAACCCAGACCCGAACCTGACTCGGGTATGACCAATACCCAATAAACCCGGGTATTAGAAAAAACCCGGTTTGTGCACCTCTAAACGGTTTATGAACACTTACCAAACAAGATGTTTTGTTCGTGTTTGTTCATTAAAGAAATAAATGTGTTCACGAACACAAACGAACCGAAATATATCGGCAAAGGCTAAAGGTGGATATCAAAGAGAGCATCGTTGGAAGTTGAAGCCCTAATCATGGAATGAGATCGATAATATTTATCGATGTGAATAATGACGAAGGAAATGGGATTAGTGCATAAACAAGGTGAGAAATAGGTGCTTCCCGATTTAATTGTTAGGGTAATAAAATGAATAAAATAAAAAATAAAAAGTTTAGATAAAATGGATAAATGTACAACAACCTTTAATGAACAACATAAACAAACGAAACATGAACGAACAAAAATGAATGAACTTTCACGAATACAATTTTACGAACGATACCTCTGTTCATGTTCGTTCATTTAACTATCGAACGAATTTCTTGTTCACGTTTGGTCATTTATTAAATGAACGAACGTAAACGAACTTTCCGTCGAACACTTCACGAATTGTTCACTTTGTTTGCACCCCTAACTATAACAAAATCATATGCATATGATGTTTTGTATGTAGGTTTTGTAAGTCAGACAGGGAATTAAACCGAATCCAATTATCTAGTGGTAATGGTGTTATATCATGTTATTTCATTGTTTGATATTACTAATTTATATCAGTAGTATTAAATTTCGATCATAATACATATAGTTGGCCAATGATCTCCAGCCCAGCTGGTTTGAGGTAGGGTGGGTTTACACCTAAGGTGGTTCCCATCCTATTGAGGTCACTAGTTCGATTCCTGGCAGCCCCGAGTTACTCTTGGCCGGGCCTCGGTGTGGTATATTAGTTGCAAGCGCCTTGGCGCCGTCTCGAACTCGGGCCACGTCCGCAATATGTTGGGTGGTTCCCAACTGAGCTAGCCGTTCAAAAAAAAAAAATACATATAGTTGACATCACATTTGAGTAATAGTGTAGATACACCATAACTTGACCAAGGGTATTGACAAAGACTTGTTTGCAACGTATACGAAAAGTAGAGGTAGCGATGTGTGTTTAGATGATTTATAACAATTGATAAATTATTTCCATATGTATAGTAATTTAATTCATGATTGGACTTAACCCTCTAGTCCTTCAACTTCATCCTTTGTGTGTAAAACTTGATTTTATAGTGTTTTAACTTCATTGATGTTCGTTTGAATTTGAGGTCTTTCGAAGTAGATCAAAGCTATGATCATTCGAGTAAGAAGATTGTACTCAAGTAAGAAGGTGTTAAGTACTAAAGTCAGAAGTATTGGTTTGGGGATTATGATATAATGGCTTTAGTATATACCCATAACAATAATTGGCGTCAACTATTTATTGCTTTTAAGGCAAGTGATCTACAACAACCAAATCTAGGGATATCAAATGTGTCGAGTGGGCGAGTTGATGGGTTGAATTGTTCAACCCGCAAACGACCAATATTTTTGTTCATGTCAAAGCACATCAACCCTAACCCTTACACACTTAAAATTGTGTAACCTGAACATAACACGTTTAACACATTTATCTAAACGTGTCAAACGGGTTAGCAGATAGTAATCAAGTTGTAAATGTGCTAAGCAAATTGGTGTGCTAAAAAGGGGGTTAAAATTGGTCATAGAAAGGTTAATGGGTTAACATGTTTAACTATACGGTTTGAGGATGTCTAATGCCCTACCAATCAAAACCAATTAGGTTATTAACTGGATTAGTTAATAGTAATAACTGGTTTAGAAACCGTTTTTTAAATAATATCTTGTTTATAAAAAATCAATTATATACTTGTTTATAAAAAATTAATTATATACTAAATATACAAAATACATATACACTCAATAGTCAATACGTATTTATACCAACATGTGGGGGACAAAATGTACCAAAAAAAAAAAAAACTCAACCAAATGGCTATATAGCCGCTTTCAAATTGTTTCTTTTTTTAATCCAACGGCTCTATAGAACCCCAAACCTTGTATGGTTCATAATCGGTTCCTCAATAACAGTAAAAAAACAGTTTCGGTTGAAATTTGTTATTATGTACACCTAAAGTGTAAATAGTGTATGAGTTAGAATGAGGAAAGAGATCCAACTAGAGGTGCACAAACCGTTTAATACAGTTTTTGTAACTAGTCTTGAATCAAGTTCTCGATGTGTCGTTTCGCCGGTTTATCGTCAAGTCCTTTAGTCGTTTCTTCGTTTAGTTGTTTCGTCATTTAGTAGTCTAGTCGTTTCGTCGTCGAGTCGTGGCATTTAGTTGTTTATTCGCCTTCATCCAATATTTTTTTTCACTAGTCATTTAGTCGCTTCAGGGGCTAGTGGAACATACGGATTCATCGTACGCGAGTTCGTAATCGGAACGTGGTTGCGCCCGTCCTTGAAATACTTCATGTAATTGTTCTTCCACCGCAAGCTCGCCTTCAGTGTTTGAAATATGTTGTAGACGTTCCACGCCATCCAAGTAGCCCTTCAAAAAATACACATTTCCCTCGCCTCCGTTGTGAGTCTTGTTCGTCGAATGGATAGTACCCTGCCACTAAGAGAAAAAGCCGACTCCGAAGCTACTGTAGAAGCTTGGGAGCTTAGTAGATCATGTGTCATGGCGGCTAAAATGGGATAATGTGGTTCTTGTAAATTTCACCAAGCCAAAATATCAAAGTTGTGAAACTTGTTGAGTGACATGGTTGCTAAAAAATCGGTATATTTATACCTCCCGAGTTCACTATTTGAGGTATCACCTCGAGAACGTTTACTATTTTCATTTCTTAACAAATTATATAAATTTAACTCCGCATTTTTTTCTCGAGGCCTTTGAGCTCGTCGCCATTGTTTGGTGTAAGGATGACACGTTACCATATTTTTGGAAATAATGATAAAAAAGATTGTTTATAGAATGGTCAAAACGTTTTAATGCATTTCTTGTAAAATTTGGGTCTTCTCCGAACCAATATTTGAAATCATCATCTCAACACCGGGAATATTTATAGTCGGGTTCAAGGCGGAAGCACATGCAAAAACCGGTGGCATTTCTTGAAAATATATTTTAAACTTTTCTTTCACTGGAACAATCATTTTTCATAAACGTCACCTTCATCGTTATTTTTTTGACACATCAAAAGTAGTTGTTTAAATACCAAAGAACTCGTGGGGTAATAAACTCCCGATAAAATCATTTGGCGGTTTTAAAAACTTCTAGTAATTGTGTTTACGTTTCAATACACCTCCAACTAAGGTTATCAAATGGTTCCACCAAACCGGCCGTTGCAAGACTATCGTGGAATTGTTTTAAGGTTTCCTTTGTAAGATAGTGCAATCAAACATTTTCCACGTAGAGTTCCAACGGACGGACATGTCAAAATGCACCCTATAACATTTTTTTTAAAGTTCTACACCATTTTTCAATAATCCATATATCTTTTTTTACTACCCATAAAAACGTCACGTAACATATCTTTAAAATTTTCTTTAACTTTTTTAACGGACTCAACATTTAGCCCGTCTTGCACAACCAAGTTAATGATGTGCGCAACACATCGACTATGATAAAAAAATAGAGTAAATTACAAGTTTTGTCCTTTATGTATGTACCAAATTGCAGGCGCTGTCCTTTATCTTTAAAATTGATGAGTTTTGTCCTTAATGTTTGCAAATCTTGCACGTTATGTCCTTTAGGCCAAACCCAGTTAGATTTTTTGGTTAAAACTGATCATGTGCAAGGCACATGAGGGCATTTTAGTCTTTTTACCTCATTTATTTAATAGTATTTAAAAAATAAAACAAAATAATTAAAAATATTATTATTATTTTAACTATATATATATAACCTCCATCACCACCACCCTTCACCACCACCAGCACCCTCCACCGCCACCGCCACCACCCTCCACCGCCACTACCACCCTCCACCTCCACCTCCTCTGCTCACTGCTAATTGCATCAAAAACCCCCAAAAATCAAATCTCTGAACAAACAAAAAATCCCTAAACTCGGAATCACTCCTAATCAACCTAGGTCTTTTAACATCTTTGACAAAATTAAACAAATTCCTTGAGGATGAATCACTAAACCCTTTAACAACCCCCAAATCACCATCGGATACCTTCCGTTTGATAATCAAACAACCAGAAGAACTTTTCTTCTTCACTACGTCAACAGAATGAACAGATCTCCCCAAATCTTTCATCTTATTAACATATAACAACAGAAACCCTAAATCCTATCGAAGAAACAGTAAAACAGCATCAATTGGAACAAAATTTACAGATCTGTGAAGGGGGAATTGAGATTGAGATAATGAATTAAGAGAAAATTAGGTTTTCTTACCGGAATTTGGTGATTTAAATGGAAGAATTTGGGTGTGCGTGTGGTTGAAGAGATGTGTGTGTGTGTGAATTTAGGGAATTAGGGCTCCTAGTATGAATATTGTATAGATGTCAGGCAAAACCCTGTGTATTTGTACACGGACGAATCCTAGACTCGGAAAACTCATCACTAGACTCGAAATCTAGTGGCGGTGGTGTCTGGTTGTGGCGGTGGTGTCTGGATGTGGCGGTGGTTGTAGGATGTGGCGGCGGTGTCTGGATGTGGCGGTGGCGTCTGGCTGTGGCGGTGGTTGCTGGATGTGGCGGTGGTGTCTGAATGTGGCGGCGGTTCTGGGTCAGAGGGTAGAAAGCGGTGGTACAAGGGGTGTTTGTGGGTGGTAGATGGTGGTGGTAGGTGGTGTTTTTAGAGAGAGAATGATATAGAGAGAGGTGAGGGAGAGTGACTGAGAATAAAGCTTATAAATATATATATATATATATATATATATATATATATATATATATATATATAATATTTTTATTGAAAGACTAAAAAGACAAATTTGCCCTTATATGGGGTCTATGTGACCAGATTTAACAAAAAAGTTAACTGTGTTTGCCCTAAAGGACAGAACGTGCAAGATTTGCAAACTTTAAGGACAAAACTCATCAATTTTAAAGACAAAGGACAACTTCTGCAATTTGGGACATACATAAAGGACAAAACTTGTAATTTACTCAAAAAAATATCCGTTACAAATCGGATTGTATTTTATTTTTAACATTTGCACCGTAGTTGTGTTGTTCGACGCATTATCAAAGAAACAGAAAGTATTTTATTTTCTAATTTATAAGTTTTGATAACATCGTCTAAGACATAAAATATATTTTCCTCCGTATGTGGATAACCAGATAAATCGAGCACAATTGTACGTTTCATCATGTTCCACGAATTGAGATCGATCCAATGCGCGGTAACACAAATGTAAGAATCCGGCAAACCAAATGGAGCCGACTACACGTCGGTTGTTAAACTAACACCGTTATTTAATTTTTCAAAACCTAAAATCATTTCTTTTTTAGCTTTTACCCACATTCGTAAACAATCGCGTCTAAGAGTCGAACAATTTACGTTAGTGTAACGTGGTTGAAGCGTCTCTTGAATCAACTTAGTCAAGCGCGGATTATTAAAGTGATCGAACTACAACGATTCTTGTATAACAAATTGAGCTATCCTTTGACAAAATGCCTCCAGATTGAAATTCAAAATATCCAAACCCCATGAAATTTGCGCTTGATCACTAGCGGGACTGTTTTTCAATGCCTTGCAATGTGACGCCAAATGTGTTCTCAAAGTAGAATTCGATGACGTTGCAAGAAAGGACCCACAACTTTTGCACCGTGCCTTTTTTTACCCTTCAACATCTCGCATAAGTCAAAATTCACCCATAGTGTTGGATCCCTATTCATGCTCAAGATTCTCTTCACAACCAACTCACTAGAAGAAGCACCAACACCAACCGAACCATGAGCACTCGAACTAGCCATTTGAAACGTACTCAACTTGTGCGTTTTTTTGATTTGTAAGTGTGTTTTTTAGCTAGAAATAGAATGGGACTAAACCAACAGATCAATACATTATTTATACATGTTGTGGGGCTTGCAAACCCACAAAATACCCACCCCAACGCTGGAAAACATTAATATTACCGTTTTTTGGACTGCAACGGCTAGGAGAACATTTCTGCAGAACTGGGCGATTTTTTGTGTAGGATTGGACCGGTTAACCGGTTATTATACGTTAAAAAAAACGGTTATTAATAACCGGTTACTACTCCAAAATATCCAAACCGGTTAGGAACCTCCGGTTTTTTTTATAACCCAAACCAGTTATTTTAATGCCGGTTAAAACCAGTTACGGTCAGTGGCGAAGCTTGAGATTTCCGACCAAGGGGGCGGAAGTCACCGGACCTAAAAATTTCTATAAAATCGGGGTGTCAAAAACGTATATACCCAAAAATTTCTATACGAAATCTACATTCTCTCCACTACTGAGCGAAAAGTTCGGGGGGTCGGCCGCCTTTTCGCCCCTTAAAAGCTTCGCCCATGGTTACGGTTACGATGAAGGTTAAACTGGTTTTTTTGAACACCTCCAGATCCAACCCTTAATACCTTAAATTGCTAAATGTTGAGTAGGGCTGTTCAAATTGCTCGACGCTCGAGACTCATTCGATGCTCGATCAAAAAATGTTCGGAATTTGCTCGATTGAAAAAGGCGCCCGGTTCGGATCGGTTCGGTTTAAAACGAACCGAGCATGTGCAAAGGTCCGCTCAGTTCGGTTCGACTCGGTTGGCTCGAATTATTTTTATAATAAATAAATATATGTATTATATTAATAAGATAACTAGAGGTGCGTATTAACAATGTTTGGTCCAAGATATAACCAGAGCCCATTTAATTATAGAATTGAAGGCCGATGCCAATAGTCAATTATCTAATAATCCAGAGTAATTGAGTCAAAATACCAAATGTGAAGCGTCGATCGATACTCAAGTGTCAACCCGCCATTCAATTAGAAGTACGCAATCCTAATTAAAACCCCGCATCAACCATCATTATTCAAATTCTCCGTCGCCAAGACGCCAACTCCCTAAGGTTTTGCTTCAATTGGTTCATTTGATTTCAAACTTCTCTATAGATCAAAGGTCTACTTTAATCGATCGACTATTCATCTTTCCGCTCAGATGATCTCGGTAGAACCAATTGAGTGTTTTTCTATTCCTTGTTATTTCGTAAATTTATACTTGTGTTCTAATTGGATGAAACCTTTGGGACGAAAACTGCACTTTACTCTAAAAACTAACAACCCAATCGTCACTTTTCTATTTGTTATGTGAAGCTTGATACTCGCTTGACGTTCGTTCAAAAAATACTCAGATCGAAAGGCGCTCGTTCGACTTTGGCTCGGTTGAAAAAACGTTCGGTTCGGTTTGTAAACGAACCGAGTACGAGCAAAAGTCTGATCGGTTCGGTTCGGCTCGTGAACAACCCTAATGCTGAGAATGCCTTCTGTGGGCCTGTGGCTCGGTATACAGTATACAGTAGGATCGGGCTAAAGTTTATGGGCCTGAGAATGTGGGAATCCAAAGATTTCAAATTTCCTCAATTATGAAGAGTTAAGATTGTATCATCTTACCAACTATTTAGCACATTTTAGATAAGATATTGACTTCCAGCTAGATGATGGATGATTGGATGGTATGGGCAATGGGGAATCCTTATTGGTCTACAAGATTTCTCTTTAAATATTTGAAAATGGTTTTTTTATAGAGTTTCTCAAACTTACAACCTTAAAACAAACAAAACTTTTTACTTTTCTACTCACTATAACTAAAAAGTCGAGTATGATTGCTTTTTTCCTTTTTATTTGATTATCAATTTTTTTTAACGGCTGATTATCAATTAATCTGTAAACTTTTATAAACTTATTTCTTTCATAATTAATTTCACATTTACTAAAGATGTCAAAAACTAATACATCAAAATCATTGTTGATAAAAGTTATTATATACTTGAAAGTGAATATGATGTTGTTAGGGTTAGGATTAAATACAAAGGATAAAATAAATAAGAAGTGTAAAAAGGTTTCTAATCCATTGATCTTAAAATTGTAGGGTTGAGATTAGTTGTAGGGAAAAGAAGATAATAGAAGGGCAAAGAGAATATTATATTTATGGATTTTCTCTCTCCACATGCAAGACACATGTCAATTCCCTCATCGATTTAAAATGTCCATAACTTTTTCATGCGACATTTTTTTAAAAAAATTCACCATAATAACGAGCGTTTTTTTATCTTTAATATGAGTACCATATTATCATATAAAAAAAATAAAAAAAAATCATTTTTACTGGGTTTTTTTCGCATTGTGTTAAAGGTTCAGTTCATTGTGTCTTTTAACTGGGTTTTGGTCATTACGCTTTAGTAGAGTTTCTATATATTGTGTTATTATCAAAACCTATAACACAATGTTAATTTGGGTTCTATCCATTGCGTTTTTATAAGAACATATAACACAATATATGACACAATGAAGATTGTTTTATATCTGGGTTTTCTATAAATTGTGTTATTAGTTCAGGTCATTGTGTTTAATATGTTTTCCATTGTGTTTTAATAATTTGTTCAATTTTTTTAATATCTTGTTCATTGTGTTTTAGTTTATTGTGTATTGTGTTTTTAGTTTATTGTGTATTGTGTTTTTAGTTTGTTTTCTATTGTGTTTTAACTGCTCTCCATTGTGTCTTTTATGTGCTGTCATTAATTTTTTTTTATATGTTGTCATCAATTGTGTTTTTATTTAGTCTGATATTTATTGTGTTATATGTTATCGCCATTGTGTTATACGTTATGGTCATTGTGTTTAATATGTTTTCCATTGTGTTTTAATAATTTGTTCAATTTTTTTTATTATCTTGTTCATTGTGTTTTAGTTTGTTGTGTATTGTGTTTTTAATTTGTTTTGTATTGTGTTTTTAGTTTGTTTTCTATTGTGTTTTAACTGCTCTCCATTGTGTCTTTTATATGCTGTCATTAATTGTGTCTTTTATATGTTGTCATCAATTATGTTTTAATTTAGTCTTATATTTATTGTGTTATATGTTATCGTCATTGTGTTATACGTTATGGTCATTGTGTTTAATATGTTTTCCATTGTATTTTAATAATTTGTTCAATTTTTTTATTATCTTGTTCATTGTGTTTTAGTTTGTTTTGTATTGTGTTTTTAGTTTGTTTTGTATTGTGTTTTTAGTTTGTTTTCTATTGTGTTTTAACTGCTCTCCATTGTGTCTTTTATCTGCTGTCATTAATTGTGTCTTTTATCGGTTGTCATCAATTGTGTTTTTATTTAGTCTGATATTTATTGTGTTATATGTTATCGCCATTGTGTTATACGTTATGATCATTGTGTTTTATTATGTTGTCCATTGTGTCTTTATCTGTTGTCATTGATTGTGTTTTTGATCTACTTTACATTGTGTTTTACATCATGTCCATTGTGTAATATGTAACTGGGTTTTTGATTTTTTTTTGAAAAATATAACAATATGGTACTCATATTAAAGATAAAAAAAACGCTCGATTTTATGGTATAATTTTTTTTAAACAAATGATGTATAAAAAAGTTACGGACGTTTAAAAATTGGGGGAGAAATAGCATGTGACTTGCATGTGCATATTCTCTTTCATCTTGTAGACAAAATTACCCTTTTCATTTAATTTCTTTAAGGACACTTGTCACTCTCTGGTGGCTTCTTATCCTTCTTATTTTTAAATTCTTTGCATTATAACTCAACCAGATGTTGTTATGCTTGTAAGTTTAGACGCTAAACTTATTAAAACATTATAGTTTTGATTAAAATCAATTAAAAAGACCTTTTTTTTCCTTTTTATTGATCCTTTAATTTCACAATTCATTGTTCCATCTACCTTCACAGTTGTTCAAAAGTAAAATTGACATCACCATCTTTCACACATAAAGATTTTTTTTATCAATCCTCCATTCTAAAAATCTCGTAACATCTCGCCTACCATTATTGTTAATAAAGTTATTTATATACTTATCTATATCTATCTATACTATATAATAAAATATATTGGAGGGCACTTGTCACCATTCTAGGTTATCACTTTTTTGGTTTTCCCGTCTTTCTTTCTGACTTAATTATGGATAACTAATGTGGGGCTGACCCGCTTGGTAGAGACATATAAGGTAACATGTTAAAAACATAGGTAAGGGAGATTAATTTAGTTTTATTAGTGTAATAGAGTAAGAGTAAGCATTCTCATTAAAAAAAGGGAAATTGGCCTGTAATAATTCTACTAGACCTATTTGGCAATTAATAATCCAATCTCAGAATATTCCCCCCATCAGTTCCACCTTTCATCTATTTTTCCTACAATGGTCTCCGTTAAAAAAGTTTAACGGAAGTAAGCTTTTTTTCCAAATTACAAACATATTTTTAGGGCTTTTGATTAGAACGACGATACGAGTATATTGATGTAAAACTTGCCTCGAAACGGTGCTCCAAACGATGAAAACGACGCTTCAATTCGGGTGTTTAAATTTCCAATTAACCAAAATCAAGTCACTTGGAGCACTGTTTCGAGGCAAGTTTTACATCAATAGACTCGTATCGTCGTTCTAATCAAAAGCCCTAAAAAATCTGTTTGTAATTTGGAAAAAAGCTTAACTCCGTTAAGGTTTTTTAACGGGGGACCATTTTAGGAAAAATATGTGAAAGGTGAGACTGGTGGAGGGAATATTCTGAGGTGAGGTTATTAATGATCAATAAGGTCTTGGTGAGATTATTACAGGCCAATTCCCCCATAATAAAAATTATAAATAACATTAGTTAGTTAAATATTGATAGTTATTATATCCATTAACTAGTGAATTTTAATGATATTAATTATGAATTTTCTGTAGGAATCTGTTCGTGTAAAATAAATAAAATTCCTTTATTAACTTGAATTACAAGAACAAATCAGAAACAAAATAAAATACAGTACAATTACAACTGAAAAATGGAAAAACAAGAACGGAAACTCGAACAGAAAAACTGTTCTTGGCTGAGGATCGTGTTAGACACGAGTCCCTTAAAACAAATTTCGTGTCTTCCAGGAGAACACGTTTGTTTCCAGGATACAACAGCCGCAAGCAGTTGCACTGCCGGTCTTGACTCCAACCCGAAGGTGTACCTTGCTGCTTGAAGAAGATGAAGATCCAATAGAGAGAAAGATTGTATTGCTGTGTTTCGGTGTGGTGAATCTGCTGAAGGAGCCTCCTATTTATACAGCAGGTCTTGAAGAAACTGAAAAACGAATTTAATGGGAGAATTAAACTGCATTAAACGTCTCCAATGCACTTTAATTCGTCATTAAATTCTCAGTCAAACGCATTAACTTCGTCAGTTTCGAATGCTGAAACGTAACTGCACTGGCATTAACTTCTGCTAGAAGCTTCTGCGCGCGCGCGCGCACACAGGTCTGCACGCTCATGCGCGGTGCGTCCTTTTGGCTCACTGCCATGTGCGCGTGCGCCACTCTGACTCACAAAATTTGACGTGATGTCGCGGTCACAATCAAATTTAATCCAATTACAACTAAGTAGATAGCGGTAAGTGGGTATCGAACACAGGGAGTTTGTGGAAAATGTGCTATTTCAATTGTTTCTCTAAATTAACTAAATTAGACTAATTGCAAGAAAATAAAATTCAAGAGTTGATTTGAGTGAATTGGTTTAAGAACTAAATTTAACTAAATAAATTGCAAATGAGGAGTGTTGGTTGTAAGTAAATTAGAGACAAATGACCATCCTAGATTTCCGGTTTCAATTGACATTCATGTTATCATTCCACTAGAAAGAACTACATAGACATAGTTCATGTGTGACTACTTGCAGTGATGAAAGGGAACTAAGTACTCAGATTCCTAGAACGTGAGGTTGTTACCCGATGATCAATCAACCCTTACCCAAGCCTAACTATACCCATGATATCTCGATTGCCAACGGCACCAAGAACGTATGGTTTCTAATTAGTTTAATGCAAGAATTAACAAGTTACTAACAAGCAATCACACACCATAACAAACAAACCATTAAGATAAAGATTGTTATTCTAGAAATAATGAAATCAAACATGAAATGTCTAAAGTAAACCTTCAATCCAGGATGATCACAATTGTTTAGCCACTCATGGCTTGAAGCAACATCATAACAAAAGTTCTATTGTTCATCAAGATCAAAAGCAACAAAAACTAGATGAAAAGATAGTGTTTCTCCTTTCCAAAGTCTCCAAGATACTCCCAAAATCGTGTACAAGCAAGTGGTAACCGAAAACCAATGATAAGTCTCCATAAATCCCCTCAAAATGGTCATTAAATGCTTGAGTTACAAGTTTGGATCAGTCGGAGCCGTAACCTACGGCTCCCAGCCGTAGGTTACGCCAAGCAGTGAGTCTTACGGCCAGGAGCTCCTGTCTTACGGCTGGCAATGTTGAAAACTTGTTTTCAGCATAACTTTTTCGTTTCAACTCCGTTTTCTTCACCGTTTTCGCCCACGTTCTCGTAATTTCGTCCTCTATCATGCTATCCTCTTAATTCTTCAATTCCAAAAATTTATTTTTTATTGATGCTCCAAATTATTTCCCTTTTATGCTCCATTTGCACCTGCACGTCCAAACAACTAGTAGTTACCAAGTTCAAACAATTAAACGTGTAAAGCATGGGATTTTAATCTTTTTAAGGCACTTAAGGGTTGTCCTACGGACCACCCGTCACATCCCCACACTTACTCGTTGCTTGTCCCAAGCAACCCATTCAAAAATTATTCAAAACCACTAGCGATCAATTATGCAAACCAAGCTAAATATGTCGTCCTTTTACTAACTTCCAATCATACCACATGACACACCCCTCACAATAATCTCTCGGTAACAAGAATTATTAGCATAATGCTAAACCACTCAATGCGTGTGTGTGTGTGCGCGACAATAAGCTTGAATATAAATCAAGTTTCCTCCTAACAAATATCTAGCATGCTTTAGAATTAAAGGGACTTGCGGGTTGTAACAGGGCTAGGTGCAAAGGTAGGAAAATGGTGGAATACATATGAAAGAGCTAATTGATTTGACCCGGTTTTTATTTCTACTACTACGAAGCAAACACCAAATATATACACAATTTCTTCAACATTCTCAACTACAATCGCAACTAAATACTTTTTTTTTTGTATTTTTCTCATATCTTTCTCATCTTTTTTTTTCTTTTTCTTTTTTTTTTCTTTTTTCTCTTTTTTTTCTTTTTGTCTCATGTCGAACTTCAACAATATATACAAGAACATCAACACCACATGCTAAATTTCCTAAACCGGGTCATCTCAAAAGGTAAAATTTTTGGAGGAAGTAGGTTTGGGTCGCAACCGAATGGTTTAAGGCTCAAATATGGCTTTCTAAAGACCAAACCCCCACCCCTCACAATACCAAGCTCATATATGTAAAGTATGAGGTCCAACCCACCAATCCCGCATTCTCACACATCTAGACGAGGCTACCTAAAAGTCCCCTATCATCTTCAATAGCATGCAAATTCTAGGATTTAACAAGAATTCAAACACAAGTTCTATTAACACAAGACACACACCGCCACTCAAACCAAAGAAATATCTATACAATAACCATATATGGCTCAAATTCTCACCAAGAAAAGACTAGAAATGGGTGTCGGTGTGTCAAGTGGAACAATATCAAGTGTTCAAATTTCGACAATTTTTCGCTTGATTTCACAATTTTTTTTTAAAATTCTCAAAAATTTCCCCCCATCCCCACACTTGGGATACATTGTCCCAATGTATGGTTTTGAGGGAAAGATCGCTTCTAACCAAAAACATTAGCTTCTGCTAATACTCTCAAATCCCAAATTTCTTTTTTTTTTGTATATTTTTTTTATTCTAATTATTAGAAACACCACCAATCCTTCACAACCCATAAACTAAACACATCAAAACACCACCCAACCGCCCAACCTTAAACTTAAACACGAATATATACAAAAGGGGCACAAAATGAGAACAAGACACAACCTGATTAGTAAATCAGCAGTGTTGGTAGTGATGTCGCTGCGGTAATCAGACCGGTTCATAAACATCTCTTGGATTCGCCGATATCTCAACAGGGATGTTGCCAAACATCCCCACACTTGAATCATTGCATCCGCGAGGGTTGAAACGTAATAACCTGCCAACACACAAACACAACACCAAAACAAAACCAAACAAAGCAAAACAAAACAAAACACAAATACAATACTCTACATCCTCGGGCTGCCTGCCGAGAGCGCTAAGTTTAAAGGTCTTCAGCCAGACCATACCTGATATGCGTTATGGTGGTCTTAATGCACATTTACCTTTTTCGTTGCTGATGTAAGTACGGTGTTTGATTCTTCTATTGTGTGTGTGCTTTGTCACGTCCCATCTTTCTTTGCAAAATTCTTTAAATCCACATTTTCCTACCGAATTTCCAACAAATGCTCGGTAGTTTACTCTCCACTTCACTACTTCGTTTTCTGTGCCCAACAAATCCAAACTCTCCCATAAACATAACTTATGAATGAAATCTCCCACATCATGAAGTGCCACCTTCCTAGTTTCTAAACATGCATCCTTAACACTCTTGGTTTCCATAACCACCACAGCCGGAGAGTTGTAATCAACTTTGATTGGTTCATCAAGTAAAAGGCCCTCAACTTTGCTCTCCATAGGTGGTTCCTCCACAATAATTTCAATTGTATATTCCTCATTTGGCCCTAATAATTCAGTTTCAAGTTCGGGAGGACTCACAACCTTTTCTTCTACATCACCCATAGGTGTCATTTGTTCAATCTGCACATATATCCAGTGTTGTTTTGCTTGACGTTTTTCCAATATCGACGTCCCTGGCCTCATCTCTTTCACCTCTTTTGGTAACAAATCATATTTCCATTCCAAAAGTTCTACTCGTTCTTCCATTGACAAATGAGGTTTTGTTAATTCTTTTTCAACATGAACCATGTGTCTCTTTCTCATCATCTCGTCAAGACTTTCAGATTTATGTGACTGATAGTGCAAAGTAGGTTGTTGAGTTACACATTCATAACCATACTGATCAAATGTATACTGAGCATGATAATAATCTTGATCGTACATCTGCAGGCCTTCATATGAAAGTTGGGAATATTCATCATAATAATCACCGTAATCGTACTCCTCTTGGTAACTCATTTCCGGATCAAATGCCAAAGGTGATAGCTTGTGAGAGCTTCTAGTACGCATGCACCTGTCAATACCTGCACACTAACACACCCAGCGTAAACCAGAAAAATAACAAACTTAAAAAGGATCAAAAATAACACACGTTGCGCACTACTCCCCGGCAGCGGCGCCAAAATTTGACGTGATGTCGCGGTCACAATCAAATTTAATCCAATTACAGCTAAGTAGATAGCGGTAAGTGGGTATCGAACACAGGGAGTTTGTGGAAAATGTGCTATTTCAATTGTTTCTCTAAATTAACTAAATTAGACTAATTGCAAGAAAATAAAATTCAAGAGTTGATTTGAGTGAATTGGTTTAAGAACTAAATTTAACTAAATAAATTGCAAATGAGGAGTGTTGGTTGTAAGTAAATTAGAGACAAATGACCATCCTAGATTTCCGGTTTCAATTGACATTCATGTTATCATTCCACTAGAAAGAACTACATAGACATAGTTCATGTGTGACTACTTGCAGTGATGAAAGGGAACTAAGTACTCAGATTCCTAGAACGTGAGGTTGTTACCCGATGATCAATCAACCCTTACCCAAGCCTAACTATACCCATGATATCTCGATTGCCAACGGCACCAAGAACGTATGGTTTCTAATTAGTTTAATGCAAGAATTAACAAGTTACTAACAAGCAATCACACACCATAACAAACAAACCATTAAGATAAAGATTGTTATTCTAGAAATAATGAAATCAAACATGAAATGTCTAAAGTAAACCTTCAATCCAGGATGATCACAATTGTTTAGCCACTCATGGCTTGAAGCAACATCATAACAAAAGTTCTATTGTTCATCAAGATCAAAAGCAACAAAAACTAGATGAAAAGATAGTGTTTCTCCTTGCCAAAGTCTCCAAGATACTCCCAAAATCGTGTACAAGCAAGTGGTAACCGAAAACCAATGATAAGTCTCCATAAATCCCCTCAAAATGGTCATTAAATGCGTGAGTTACAAGTTTGGATCAGTCGGAGCCGTAACCTACGGCTCCCAGCCGTAGGTTACGCCAAGCAGTGAGTCTTACGGCCAGGAGCTCCTGTCTTACGGCTGGCAATGTTGAAAACTTGTTTTCAGCATAACTTTTTCGTTTCAACTCCGTTTTCTTCACCGTTTTCGCCCACGTTCTCGTAATTTCGTCCTCTATCATGCTATCCTCTTAATTCTTCAATTCCAAAAATTTATTTTTTATTGATGCTCCAAATTATTTCCCTTTTATGCTCCATTTGCACCTGCACGTCCAAACAACTAGTAGTTACCAAGTTCAAACAATTAAACGTGTAAAGCATGGGATTTTAATCTTTTTAAGGCACTTAAGGGTTGTCCTACGGACCACCCGTCACGCGCGCGCGCACACAGGTCTGCACGCTCATGCGCAGTGCGTCCTTTTGGCTCACTGCCATGTGCGCGTGCGCCACTCTGACTCAGGTCCAGGCGCGCCTGAGCGCGTGTGCCACGTCACCTGTGAACCTATACGAGCACGCCATACAGTCGCGCCGTATTGGCTCACTCTGGTGCGCCGCGCACGTCACATCAGACCCCATGCACCATGCGCAACCGCGCGCCTCCATGCCATGTGTACTCGCGCGCGTATGCGCATGACTGCCACGTCATGCGCCACTGCGCGCGGACCCACCAGGGTTATGCCACATCACCTACCACTTGGTCCTTGCAACCCTTGTGCTCCACCACGCGCACGTGGTCAAAAATACAAAGGCGGCTCTCAAGCGGGCGAAGTGCAAAGTGCGCCATCAAAGCGCCACATTGCGTCTCATCGCCCACGCCACGCGCGCACGCGTGTGCGAGTGCGAGTTAGGGTGCTCCGAACCCTTCGCGAGTACACTAGTGAGTGCTTCCATGAAACAATAAGGATGGAGAGTTCTCACTTAAATACCCCTTTAAGTTTCAACTCTCATCCGATGTGGGACAAGGTGCCACTTTCCCACTCTTACCAGCATTCAAGTTTCAAACACCAAACTTTGAGCATCGATATCTCATTCATCTTAGCTCCGTTTTGGACGTGGTTTAGTTCGTTGCGAAGCTCTTCCAACATAGAACACAAACCCACAAATAAATATATAAAACCCGCTCATTTTATTATATTTATTTCTAGTCCAAAATAGGAAAAAAAACATTTTCCTATATTTGTGAAAAGTCCTATTTTTTCACATATTTCCAACAATCCCCCACATGAATAGAAATCGATCTATCAAGTTTCAACGATACACGTTCAACAGTTGAGTATTGCAAGATAGGTAGGTGTAACCTTTGAACCTTCTTTTGTGAAGCATACTTAGCCTCCTAGGTTCTTGTAGACACGGTGTCCTTGAACAATCCCCCATTTATGTAGGCGACAATATACATTCACACAATACTCTCCCTAGTCGAGTCAAGTCCTCATAGTTGTGTCCGTTTATGGTCATGGAACATGTTCCTAGTTCTGCGAGAGCTCTAGGATTTGCACCTCCCCACAAATCCATTCGAAGCGACCCCACTTCTCTCTAACATAGGTGATTCCCCTGAATCATTAAAAGCATCATGGTTAATTTTGGATTACCTCAAAATCCTTAACCTCAACATGCTTAACCTTTCATTCATGTCACTGATTAGAATGGACTAGGAAGTATACAACTCCCTTTATTGATTTTGGGGCACCCCCCACAGTGACTCCCTTTGGGTTTATGATTAAGTTTGCCTATTGAACCTAGATCTTGGGATCTCCAGTCAACTAGGTTAGGTTTCCCTCATATTCCCTTCTTCTATGAGCTTTAGTCCCATTCCTCTTGACAACCTATACACCTTATCTGTGCTTAAGCCTTTTGTTAACGGGTCCGCAATGTTCTCCTTTGGCCTAACATAGTCAACTGAGATCACCCGTTGAGATAAGTTGTCGTACCGTGTTGTGTCTACATTGAATGTGCCTTGATCTGCCATTGTACATTGCGCTTTGTGCTCTAACAAGCGCGGGTTGATTGTCACAATGTATGCAGATTGCCGTCAACGGCTTTGGCCATCTTGGAATATCTTCCACAAATTGACGTAGCCACTCCGCCTCTTCCCCGCTTTTATCTAAAGCGACGAATTCGGATTCCATCGAAGATCTAGCTATAACAGTTTGCTTGAAAGACTTCCAAGCTATAGCTGCTCCCGCAAGTGTAAACACATATCCACTTTTCGATCTATGATCTTTTATATCCGATATCCAGTTCACGTCAGTGTATCCTTCGATCACTGCTGGATCACGGGTATAATGTAATCCATAGTCTCTTATGTATCTTATGTATCTAAGCACCCTCATGATAGCTTTCCAATGATCTTCGCTCGGATTACTGGTGTATCTATTTAGCCTGCTCACAGCATATGCTAAGTCGGGTCTAGTACATGTCATTAGGTACATGAGACTACCAATGATCCTTGAGTACTCTAACTGAGAAACACTCTCGCCTCTATTTTCCTTAGGCGTTGGGTATTATCAATTGGAGTTCGAGCTATACTCGTATCGTCCGAATTGAATTTCCCAAGGATCTTTTCCACGTGGTGAGATTGACTCAACACAAGACCATTTTGGGTTCTAGTTATTTTTACTCCAAGAATCACATCCGCGAGACCCATGTCTTTCATGTCAAACCTCGCTTTCAATATGTCTTTCGTTGAATTGATCATGTTATCATCACTCCCAATGATAAACATATCATCTACATAGAGACATAAGATCACATAACCTCTTGGTGTGTCTTTATAATAAACACACTTGTCGCACTCATTTATTTTGAAACCATTGTCAATCATGACATGATCAAACTTTTGGTGCCATTGTTTTGGAGCTTGCTTCAAGCCATACAAAGACTTGACCAAGTTACATACTTTGCCCTCGTTTCCTGGGGCGAAAAAACCCTCAGGTTGTTCCATGTAAATTTCTTCTTCTAAATCGCCATTTAGAGATGCGGTCTTTACATCCATTTGGTGAACTTCCAAATTTCTTAGAGCCGCAATTGCAAGAACCAATCGTATAGAGGTTATTCGCGTCACAGACGAGTAAGTATCAAAATAGTCTAGACCCTCCTTTTGTCTAAATCCTTTGATTACTAACCTTGCCTTGTATTTATCAATACTTCCATCGGCTTTCATCTTCCTTTTGAATATCCAACGATATCCAAGTGGTTTACAACCAGGTAGAAGATCTACTAACTCCCAAATATGATTCTGCAATATAGAATCAATTTCATTCTTAATTGCTTCTTGCCATTGAGGTCCTTCCGCAGAGGTAACCGCTTTGCGGTTGGTATTGGGCTCACCCTCAACCATATAGCTCATGAAGTCTGGACCAAAGGATTTTCAACCCTTTTTCGTTTACTTCGTCTAAGCTCACCCTCCTCGACCTCGGGTCATTCATGTCTTTCATCTAATCGCGTAGATGAACTTGGTCCTGCTTCATCTAACCATGTAGATGAACTTGGACCTGCTTCATCAACCGCTCTTGATGAAGGCGCATGTGTTTGTCCTAACATAGGAAACACATTCTCAAAATATGAGACGACGTTAGGATTTACCTCTATGATAGTGTGTTTATGTACATCGGGATTCTTGGACTCATGTACAAGAAAACGATGTGCGCTACTTTGATGTGCATATCCAATGAAAATGCAATCAACAGTTTTGGGTCCTATCCTAAGAGCCTTAGGAGGTGGTACAATCACCTTAGCTAGGCACCCCCACACTTTCAAGTATTTGTACGAAGGCTTCCTTTTTCTCCATAATTCATATGGAGTTTCGTCCCTATTTTTCAAAGGTATCTTGTTCAAAAGATAGTTTGCTGAGAGAATGGCGTCCCCCCACATTTCTCGGTTCACTCCCGAGCTTATCAACATGGCGTTCATCATTTCTTTCAATGTGCGGTTTTTTCATTCCTTAAAGCTTTTATCTTCTTTTTGAGTTGATTCTCAACTTTGTTTTTGTACAAGATAAACTTCTCTATTGCTTCGTCTTTACTTTTAAGTAAATACACATAGCAATATTTAGTACAATCATCAATAAACGTGATGAAGTACTTGTTTCCTCCACGCGTGGGAACCGCTTTTAAATCACACACATCGGTATGAATTAAATCAAGGGGTTCGGTTATTCGCTCAACCGATTTAAACGATGATCTCGTAAGTTTGGATTCAACACATGTCTCGCATTTGTGATTGGACTCGATATGGAATGTTGGTATCAAGTTTAATTTAATTAAACGTCGTAATGAATTAAAATTTACATGCCCTAGTCTACCATGCCAAACATTAGAAGACTCAATCATGTAAGTAGAAGTAGAAATTTCATTCAAACTTTTGTTTTGGTTTACAACCATTACATTCATTTTAAACATACCATTAAGGGCATAGCCCTTTCCAACAAACATTCCACGTCTAGACAAGACAAAATTGCCCGATTCAAACACTAGACGAAATCCATACTTGTTGAGCATGTCACACCCCTTTCTTAGGCGGAAGCACGAGGTGTGATTATGAAAGGTTCTCATTGCATACGAAAGGTAAACATACTCGTAAAATTAACTTCAAATGCTGAACATTACATAACTGAAATCGAAGTTTAAGTGTTTACATCACGAGACAACATATTGTCTGAAAGTTTACAACTTTATTTAAGGATAAACATAAACGACATCCAAGAGCATGAGTAAGACCGCGCGCACATCCACTTTAGTTACCTGAAATACATGTGATTTTTGGAAAAACGTTAACATAATGTTGGTGTGAATTCATGCAGTTCTTGTATTGAACGTTTGTATACTTTGTATGAAAACATGGTATGTATCTTGTACAAATCAAGTATTCTTGTATAAATCACGTATTCTTGTATAAATCAAGTATTCTTGTATGAATCACGGTTGTTAATGGGTTGCAAGGCCATTAACATGTGACACGACATAGGAAGCAACCAAACCATATGCATTTTTCTAGTTGTCGATTCACGACGGAGACACAAAAGCACTACTCGGTACTAGTTTTCACCAAGAGTGTGGCTGCCCGAAAACCCATTAGATCTAACCTTTTGTTTTGCGGTCTTAGTATGTACACGATTAATGGTGCTTATGGTACCCTATTCGTGACACGATTTCTCATATCATTTCTCGTATCATTCCTTAAAACGCATCATACTTGGTACTAGTTATCACCAAGAGTGCTTCTTGTTTTTGTATCATACCATTTATAAATATTGTAACATTTGTAACATGTATTTCACCCACGAAGTTATAAAACTGAAAATAGTTAAAAGAAAAGGGGGAGCATGAACTCACAACTTTGCGTTCCATGCGTCGTAAACTTCACCGGATTTGCTTATCTAGCGTCGTGACCTAAACGTGTTTTATTAACGTTAGTCACTAGACTTGTATCGCACAAGTACAAGTCACCATCTTTTATGTATTTGTTCTTGTGTTAGAAATAATTTATATTTTTAACTATGTGTCTTACTTATATTATTTTCTCAACAATAAATATAAGTATCTTGTATTTTTCACCCGAATTATGTATTTTGTCCAAAACTTCATTTCATGTTCATAACTTGTCCAAGTTATTTAATCTATCAAGTAATATATTTTCATAAATATATTTTTCTTGTATTTGTCTAAGTATGTTGTATGTGTATTTTTGTCTTTTCACTCCTTAGGAGTATTTAGTGTATTTTTCAAGTCCTAATACACTATCATGTATAATACATACTACACACACTTAGCTCAAAATTTGGTGATCAATAAATATATATATTTTTCTCAAAAATATACATACTTAATATCAATTTTAATCTTGTAGAAATCATCATTTCTTAACACAAAAATTAGGGAAACCTTGGTAAATGTTTTTAGGTACATTTTTAGGGGATAAGTTTCTCAAAAACTTATATTTTTCTAAGTGTCAAAATTTATAAAATTTTTGAGATAGTTTCCCCTAAAAATGGAGGTTTCCCATGTTTTCAAAACATGTGTTTATTTTCTTTTAAATCATCAACAACACCAACAACACAATCAAGTCTTACCATAAGCCTAGATCATGTAAATCACAATACATCATGAACTTGAAGTTCTTGTAAAAACTTGTAGTATCTTACCATGTTATTTAGTAGGTTGAGTTACCCTTAAAAACATGGTTATTTGTTTGTAAATCTCATTCTTGAAAAGATTTGGTGTTTACAACTTGTAAACATAATTTACAAAAATGTTTATCCATAACATCTTCTTGTTTCCCTAGTGTTTATTTACTTGTCTTTCCACTAAAAATAGTGTAGGTTTAATAAAAACCATGATCCTTCAAGAATCATCTTTTTAAACTTGGTTCCTCTAGAAATATCATTCACAAGTCTTGGATTTACATGATTACTAGTTCACTTGGTCTATTACTTTTCAACAAAAAATCATTTTACTTTCAAGTTCATGTTTAATCAATGTGATGATTATTTCATATTGTTACATAATCATCCCTTATCTTGCTAAATCATGTTTTAATCATAATCTAGCAAGTTCCATGTAATGATCAATGTCAATATTTCTAGTAACCATCAAGCAAACATCATCTATATATCCAACAACATCATTCTATCCATTTTTCATCATATGTTAGCTTTATGTTTCAAGATTCATGTGTATGTTCTTTAGTGTTCTTGTGATAAGCAACTTGTTATATCTTTTAACCACTCAAAATATGAAGTAGACAAGATCAAGAGAGCCTTACCACTAGCTTCAAGCTAGGGAAGAATACTAGAACTTGAAGATGACAAAATGGTTGGATAAAAGCAAACGAAGAAGGTCCTTGAAGATCCACAATCTTCCAACTTCCTAATTCACCTTCTAGCACCTTATGTGAACCTTGGAATGGGTTAAAATGGAATGAAAATGGTGGATGTATGGTGGGTGGATTGGGGCCGTAAGTGGGAGAAGGGAGGAGGGAAAGATGGGGTGAAGTGTTGTAGTGTGAAGTCATGAACTTGATGTATATCTTTATAAACTATACCTCATGTTATCCTTTGGATTTTATGCCACCCATCGTACATTACAAGATCTCTTAAACAAATCTACCAAATCTTTTATTTAAGCACATGGCCGATTTTTATTAGGATATGGAGGGGTCTAGTTGTAACTTTAGTCATAAGGTTATCTTCTAGTACTTGCAAGCTCCAAATCAAATCTTCATAAGATCTCCCAATACCTAAATGAATCCAAGAAAGATTATAAAGTATCTTGGCAAAATCTTCAAGGATTTAACAAGATTTTTTTGGTGGGGTCACATTCCATGTGACCGTCCACATGGTGTAGGGGGGGGGGGGCAAAGTGTAAATTGCATTCCCTAATTTCATAAGTAAGTAAGCTTTCAAGTGTAAAGTTTAGGGATTTAGTGTTATTGTGTTATAAGAGATGTTATGGTGTTCGGGAACATTAACTAGCTCAGAAATAAATAGACAATGCTTCTAGCAATATTTTGGTGTTCCGGGTAATGTCCGGTTGTTCGGTTAGATACCGTTCCGTTAAATTGCTAAATTGCACCGTTTAGTGTATTTCAAGTGCCCTTTTGTGATACTTTCAATTCCCGACACTCAGGAAAATATTCTGGATCAATTTGTCATATTTTTGCATGGTAATATCTTGTTATATTGCTGAATTATATAAAATTCAGCTTTTAAAGTGTATTTCGGGTGCTTTTTAGTGCGTATTTTAGCTTCCGGAAATGGCTATATATAAACCCTTGTATGTACTCTTGGGTTTTAATGTATTCTTGTCGTTGGACCTACACCTAGGCTCAAATTCTATTGTCTGACTGTTTTCTGTAGATTTATTGGCACAATGTGTCTTACCGGTGAGTTTACTAGTATTTCTGACGCAACGCTGTTCATTAATGCATAAAGTAGTTCTTGTAGTATAAACGTGCATGAATTCACTTGTATAATATGTAATCAGACAATGTTGACATTTAAGCACATAATTGCAGTCATTAAATAATAATTAAAGTGTACGGAAATTACCGGTTTGGTGCCAATTGTCACAGTCTCCCCCCGTTAAAAGAATTTCGTCCCGAAATTCAGGCTGATCTATCTCTGACAGGAGTTTTCTTGAACAGGTGGGGGTACTTTTCTTTAAACTGGTCTTCACGTTCCCACGTGTACTCGGGTCCGTGCTGAGAGTTCCAACGTACTTTGATAAGTTTCACACTGCTCCTCCTGGTCTTGTTGACTTTCCAGTCGGTAACCTCAACGGGTTGTTCTATAAATCGGAGGGCGTCATCAATATGCACTTCATCTGCAGGGATGATCACGTTTTCTTGTGTTGGACTCTTCTTGAGGTTGGATACATGGAACGTATCATCTACTCCGTTAAGTTCTTTCGGTAATTCCAACTTGTATGCTACGGTACCAATTCTTTCCAAAATCTTGAATGGTCCGATGTATCGGGGATTCAGCTTTCCACGTTTTCCAAATCTTACTACACCCTTCCAAGGTAAGACCTTCAACAAAACTTTGTCTCCCACCTCGAACTGTAATGGTTTTCGTCTTCGATCAGCGTAGCTCTTTTATCGATCTCGAGCCACCTTAATGCGCTCTCGGATCTGCATAATCTTGTCGGTTGTCTCTTGTACAAGTTCAGGACCAACCATACGTCTATCTCCAGCGTCTGCCCAACATAAGGGCGATCGGCACTTGCGGCCATACAGGGCTTCGAACGGTGCGGCTTTTATGCTCGTATGATAACTGTTATTATAGGAAAACTCAACTAAAGGTAGATGAGTATCCCAGCTGCCGCCTAGGTCCATAACACATGCGTGAAGCATATCTTCTAATGTTTGTATGGTCCGTTCACTCTGACCGTCTGTTTGTGGATGGAATGCCGTGCTTAGATCTAGCTGAGATCCAAAGGCTTCCTGAAAGGATTGCCAGATTCTTGAGACAAAGCGTCCATCTCTGTCTGAAATAATTGAGATAGGCACTCCATAACGTGCCACAATTTCTTTTAAGTAAATCTCAGCAAGCTTTCCAGTGCTATCCTTTTCTCAGATTGGTAGGAAATGCGCAGATTTCGTTAATCGATCAACTATCACCCATATCATGTCGTGCCCTCTAGGGGTCCTGGGTAATTTTGTTATGAAGTCCATCGAGATTTGCTCCCACTTCCACATGGGTATCTCTGGTTGTTGTTGTAGGCCGGACGGTTTCTGATATTCAGCCTTAACCTTAGCACAGGTTAGGCACTTTCCAACATAAATAACAACATTGCTCTTGAGTCTCGACCACCAATAATATTCTTTTAAGTCTTGATACATTTTGTCTGATCCTGGATGGATCGAGTATCTCGACTTGTGTGCTTCATCAAGGATGACTTCTCGAATACCGCCATAGAGCGGAACCCAAATACGCTTCTTAAGGTATAAGGTTCCCTCTTCATTTGGCACCATATATTTCAACATACCCCGGAGGTATTTAGCTTTACGGTTTTCCATCTTAAGGGCTTCTTGTTGTGCGTCATGAATACATGCAGTGAGGTTCATTTGAATAGTCATTTCTAATGCTCGAACCCTTAGGGTCTTAACCCTTTCTTTTCGGCTTAATGCGTCTGCTACAACATTTGGCTTTCCAGGATGCTACTTAATCTCACAGTCATAGTCGTTCAGCAGCTCGACCCATCGACGCTGACGCATGTTTAATTCTTTCTGATCAAATATGTGTTGTAGGCTTTTGTGATCTGTGAAGATTGTACATCGAGTACCATATAAGTAATGTCGCTAGATCTTCAAGGCGAATACCACTGCGCCTAGCTCCAGGTCGTGAGTGGTGTAGTTTCTTTCATGCACCTTCAATTGCCTTGAAGCGTAAGCGATGACTTTCTGGCGTTGTATAAGCACACAACCCAAACCTTGACGCGAAGCGTCGCAATATACCACGAAGTCTTCAGTGCCTTCGGGTAATGATAGTATTGGTGCATCGCATAGTTTATTTTTAACTAGCTGGAAGGCTTCTTCCTGCTTGTCACCCCAGTCGTATTTCTTGTCTTTCTGTGTAAGGGTAGTTAGCGGTTGAGCTATCTTGGAGAAATTCTCGATAAATCGTCGGTAATATCCCGCTAAGCCCAAAAATTGTCGAACTTCAGTTGGCGTTTTGGGGGCTTCCCAATTCTTTATGGCTTCTATCTTGGATGGGTCTACATGAATGCCCTTCTCATTCACAACGTGACCAAGAAATTGTACTTCGCGAATCCAGAATTCGCATTTCGAGAACTTTGCATAAAGTTTCTCTTTCTTTAGTAGTTCTAGAATGGTCCTGAGGTGTTGCTTGTGCCCTTCTCTTGTTCGCGAGTAAATCAGGATATCATCGATAAATACAATCACGAATTTATCGAGATATGGTTTGCATACGCGGTTCATCAGATCCATAAATACCGCTGGCGCGTTCGTCAGTCCGAATGGCATCACAAGAAACTCGTAATGCCCATAATGTGTTCGGAATGCAGTCTTTGGTACGCTTTCCTCTTGTATCCTTAACTGATGGTATCCAGATCGAAGATCGATCTTGGAATAGTAGCTTGATCCTTGCAACTGATCAAATAAGTCATCAATCCTCGGTAGCGGGTACCGATTCTTGATTGTGAGCTTGTTCAGTTCTCTGTAATCGATACACATCCGCAGAGTTCCATCCTTCTTCTTCACGAACAATACCGGAGCTCCCCAAGGCGAGAAGCTTGGCCTTATGAATCCTTTATCCAACAACTCCTGGAGTTGTGTAGATAATTCTTGCATTTCGGATGGTGCAAGCCGATAGGGTGCCTTGGCTACAGGAGCGGCTCCTGGAACCAAGTCTATACGGAATTCGACTTGTCGTTGCGGAGGTAGTCCTGGCAGATCTTCGGGAAAAACATCAGGGAATTCCTTCACCACAGGAATGTCTTTGAGTTTCGGCTCCACAGCCTTCTTATCTACAACGTGCGCTAGGAAAGCAACACATCCTTTCCTTAAGCACTTCTGCGCCTTCATACAACTGATGATTCGCAGAGTCGCGTCTCGTTTTTCTCCATGTACGATGAGAGTTTCATCATTCGCCAATGGGATGCGAATAATTTTCTCATGACAAATAACTTCAGCTTTGTTCTTGGACAACCAGTCCATTCCGACCACCACGTCGAAGCTACCCAATTGAATAGGTAAGAGGTCGATGCTAAATCTTCGTTCACCAAGTTCCAATATGCAACCTCTAACAACTTCGCCCGATTCAACAAGTTTACCATTGGCTAGTTCTATGGAATAAGGAATATCTAATCTACTAGATTCTATTCCAAGCATACGTTTAAATTCCACAGACATGAAGCTATAGTCGGCACCAGTGTCAAATAATATGGATGCAAAGTGATTGTTAACGAGAAACGTACCGGTGACCACGTTAGGGTCCTCGCGTGCGTTCCTTGCTCCAATCATAAACGCTCGAGCCTGAGTGTTGTTTCCCTTTGGGCAGTCTTTCATAAAATGCTCTTTGCTTTCACAACTGAAGCATCCTTGGTTCTGCCCCTTTCTGTTACCATTCCTGTTACCAGCACCATTTCCATTCCGGTTCTTTCCCTTTCCCCAACAATCCTCAGCATAGTGACCCAATTTTCCACACTTGTCGCATTTTGGCATGCGACAAACTCCTTCGTGATGACGCTTGCAATTGTTGCAATTGGGCAGAGTGCCCAGGTACCTTCTGGCAGGAGCGTCATTCATGGTTGCAAGAGTTTTCGCCTCCTGAGGCGGGCTAGTGTTACGCTTCTTGTTGTTTGAACCTTTGTTGTTGCTGCGGGTTGCTTGATTTAGATTTGAATGCTTTTTCTTCTTGTCACCGGACGACTCAGCATGCGTCTCGGTCTTCTCAGTAGGGTTCAGCGATAACTTTTTCATTCGGACAACATCTTCTGTAAGGCTGACAACCAGAGTTACAGCCTCAGTGATTGTTGCAGGTTTGGCCACAGTTACCATGCCACGAAATTCTGAGGCCAATCCCCAAATGTAGCGTTCAACGCGCTTAAATTCAGGAGTCACCATGTAGGGGATCACCCTAGACAAATCATGGAACCTTCGAGTATAACCAGTAATATCAGCACCTTCCATGGTCAAGTGCCAGAACTCAGTCTCCAACCTTTGGAGTTCAGCACGTGAGTAATACTTCTCTCTCATTCTTTCCTTTAGTTCATCCCAAGTCAGGCCATAAGCGACATCGTCACCCAGGGTTTGGACTTGCAAGTTCCACCAAGTCAAAGCTTCATCGACAAACAACCCAGTAGCAAAAGTGACTTGCTGATCCGCGGTACACTTGCTTATGCGGATAGTAGCTTCAGTCTTCTCCGTCCAGCGTACAAACGCTACTGCACCTCCAGTGCCGTCGTAGTTCATTGGTTTGCAGTCGAGAAACTACTTGAAAGTGCAGCCCTGAGCTGCATTTCCTCCAGATGAATCTCCATTCCCATTGCGTCTTGCATTGCTTGGTCCTCCACTTTGTTCAGTACGGTTTGCCTCGTACTGGGCGATAGCTGCGGAGATCCTTTCTTCCAGTAGAGCGTTCAGCTCTTCAGCAGTTCTTGGCAGTGGAGGAGGAGGAGGAGGTTGATCATGAGTGTTCACAGCTCTTCTGGGTGCCATGTTCTGATAGAACACAACACAATAGGGTTAGACATTTGTTTGATATCGTCATGTGAGATAGTTGTAGTATATATATACAGGCATATACCACATAAGTGATATCAAACAATTATTACTCCAGCAGAGTATTTAATAGGCTGGGGGGGGGGGGGTGTTCACGTTTGACATTTTCTTGTACTGAAGGAATTTATACGTGACAAGACTTGCTATGGTTTCTGTGCACTGAATTCCATAATTATGTATGCATCCATAATTACGTAACTCCTATAGTCCGCACAGTTCATTTCATCCTCGTATCTCTTCCTTCAGATAGGCCATTGTTTTCAGACGAAGTCACGTATACCTGTGACATTCTACTTCTAGTATATGTATATATCATTATCACACATAATTGCAAGTAATTCTTTAATCAAAGACAAGTGCTACTCCAGTGCACCCTAAGTCTCGTAGTGTCTTTTCTTGACTCTTGTATACAGTTTCAGGTAGTGGATGTCGCGGAAAGTTTTATGCAATGAAAACTTTTTGAAAAATTGTTTTCGTGCAAGGATCCTAGAGATTGTAGACTAGACTCGAGAAGGAATCCTGGTTCACTACAATCGCAGCTCTGATACCAATCTGTCACACCCCTTTCTTAGGCGGAAGCACGAGGTGTGATCATGAAAGGTTCTCATTGCATACGAAAGGTAAACATGCTCGTAAAATTAACTTCAAATGCTGAACATTACATAACTGAAATCGAAGTTTAAGTGTTTACATCACGAGACAACATATTGTCTGAAAGTTTACAACTTTATTTAAGGATAAACATAAACGACATACAAGAGCATGAGTAAGACCGCGCGCACATCCACTTTAGTTACCTGAAATACATGTGAGTTTTGGAAAAACGTCAACATATGTTGGTGTGAATTCATGCAGTTCTTGTATTGAACGTTTGTATACTTTGTATGAAAACATGGTATGTATCTTGTACAAATCAAGTATTCTTGTATAAATCACGTATTCTTGTATAAATCAAGTATTCTTGTATGAATCACGGTTGTTAATGGGTTGCAAGGCCATTAACATGTGACACGACATAGGAAGCAACCAAACCATAGGCATTTTTCTAGTTGTTGATTCACGACGGAGACACAAAAGCACTACTCGGTACTAGTTTTCACCAAGAGTTTGGCTGCCCGAAAACCCATTAGATCTAACCTTTTGTTATGCGGTCTTAGTATGTACACGATTAATGGTGCTTATGGTACCCTATTCGTGACACGATTTCTCGTATCATTCCTTAAAACGCATCATACTTGGTACTAGTTATCACCAAGAGTGCTTCTTGTTTTTGTATCATACCATTTTTAAATATTGTAACATTTGTAACATGTATTTCACCCCCGAAGTTATAAAACTGAAAATAGTTAAAAGAAAAGGGGGAGCATGAACTCACAACTTTGTGTTCCTTGCGTCGTAAACTTCACCGAATTTGCTTATCTAGCGTCGTGACCTAAACGTGTTTTATTAATGTTAGTCACTAGACATGTATCGCACAAGTACAAGTCACCATCTTTTATGTATTTGTTCTTGTGTTAGAAATAATTTATATTTTTAACTATGTGTCTTAATTATATTATTTTCTCAGCAATAAATATAAGTATCTTGTATTTTTCACCCGAATTATGTATTTTGTCCAAAACTTCATTTCATGTTCATAACTTGTCTAAGTTATTTAATCTATCAAGTAATATATTTTCATAAATATATTTTTCTTGTATTTTTCTAAGTATGTTGTATGTGTATTTTTGTCTTTTCACTCCTTAGGAGTATTTAGTGTATTTTTCAAGTCCTAATACACTATCATGTATAATACATACTACACACACTTAGCACAAAATTTGGAGATCAATAAATATATATATTTTTCTCAAAAATATACATACTTAATATCAATTTTAATTTTGAAGAAATCATCATTTCTTAACACAAAAATTAGGGAAACCTTGGTAAATGTTTTTAGGTACATTTTTAGGGGATAAGTTTCTCAAAAACTTATATTTTTCTAAGTGTCAAAATTTATAAAATTTTTGACATAGTTTTCCCTAAAAATGGAGGTTTCCTATGTTTTCAAAACATGTGTTTATTTTCTTTTAAATCATCAACAACACCAACAACACAATCAAGTCTTACCATAAGCCTAGATCATGTAAATCACATTACATCATGAACTTGAAGTTCTTGTAAAAACTTGTAGTATCTTACCATGTTATTTAGTAGGTTGAGTTACCCTTAAAAACATGATTATTTGTTTGTAAATCTCATTCTTGAAAAGATTTGGTGCTTACAACTTGTAAACATAATTTACAAAAATGTTTATCCATAACATCTTCTTATTTCCCTAGTGTTTATTTACTTGTCTTTCCACTAAAAATAGTGTAGGTTTAATAAAAATCATGATCCTTCAAGAATCATATTTTTAAACTTGGTTCCTCTAGAAAAATCATTCACAGGTCTTGGATTTACAAGATTACTAGTTCACTTGGTCTATTACTTTTTCAACAAAAAATCATTTTACTTTCAAGTTCATGTTTAATCAAGGTGATGATTATTTCATATTGTTACATAATCATCCCTTATCTTGCTAAATCATGTTTTTAATCATAATCTAGCAAGTTCCATGTAATGATCAATGTCAATATTTCTAGTAACCATCAAGCAAACATCATCTATACATCCAACAACATCATTCTATCCATTTTTCATCATATTTTAGCTTTATGTTTCAAGATTCATGTGTATGTTCTTTAGTGTTCTTGTGATAAGCAACTTGTTATATCTTTTAACCACTCAAAATATGAAGTAGACAAGATCAAGAGAGCCTTACCACTAGCTTCAAGCTAGGGAAGAATACTAGAACTTGAAGATGACAAAATGGTTGGATAAAAGCAAACGAAGAAGGTCCTTGAAGATCCACAATCTTCCAACTTCCTAATTCACCTTCTAGCACCTTATGTGAACCTTGGAATGAGTTGAAATGGAATGAAAATGGTGGATGTGTGGTGGGTGGATTGGGGCCGTAAGTGGGAGAAGGGAGGAGGGAAAGATGGGGTGAAGTGTTGTAGTGTGAAGTTATGAACTTGATGTATATCTTTATAAACTATACTCTCATGTTATCCTTTGGATTTTATGCCGACCATCGTACATTACAAGATCTCTTAAACAAATCTACCAAATCTTTTATTTAAGCACATGGCCGATTTTTATTAGGATATGGAGGGGTCTAGTTGTAACTTTAGTCATAAGGTTATCTTCTAGTACTTGCAAGATCCAAATCAAATCTTCATAAGATCTCCTAATACCTAAATGAATCCAAGAAAGATTATAAAGTATCTTGGCAAAATCTTCAAGGATTTAACAAGATTATAAAGTATCTTGTATGTACTCTTGGGTTTTAATGTATTCTTGTCGTTGGACCTACACCTAGGCTCAAATTCTATTGTCTAACTGTTTTCTGCAGATTTATTGACACAATGTGTCTTACCGGTGAGTTTACTAGTATTTCTAACGCAACGCTGTTCATTAATGCATAAAGTAATTCTTGTAGTATAAACGTGCATGAATTCACTTGTATAATATGTAATCAGGCAATGTTGACATTTAAGCACATAATTGCAGTCATTAAATAATAATTAAAGTGTATGGAAATTACCGGTTTGGTGCCAGTTGTCACAAAGCATCCATCCTGACACGAGATTCTTCCGTATCTCTGGGACATAAAGCACATTTGTCAAGGTAAGCTCCTTGCCCGAAGTCATCTTCAAAACGACCGTGCCTTCCCCCTTGATGCTTGCGGTAGCTTTATTCCCCATATAAAGCTTTTCTTCACCCGATGCTTCCTTGAATGTAGAGAAAAGAGCCTTGTCTCCACAAACATGGCGGGTTGCACCTGTGTCAACGAACCAACCCTTTGGGTTTTCACCCATTGCGTTGACTTCTTCAATCATAGCCGCTTCCTCGGTTATCATTGCGAATAGAGGCATACCATCCTCATCAACCATGTGCGCACGCTCACGCTTAGGTTTCTTGCATTGGTTAGCACGGTGCCCCGTCTCGTTACAATTGTAACAAGTACATTGGAAAGGCGGAGGCTTCTTTTTCACAGTCCCCTTTTTCGGTCCAAGGTTGTTAACCTTTGCTTTCCCTTTGTTGTCCTTTTTACCCTTGCCTTTCTTGCCCTTTGAGGACTCCCCAACTTCCACCATATTTGCTTTAGCCGAAGCTTGCAAAGTGTTGCCTTTTTGGGCCACCCTGTTGTCCTCTTCTATAAGAAGACGAACAACAAGTTCCTCCACCGACATTTCCTTTCGCTTGTGTTTAAGATAATTCTTAAAATCCACCCAAGTAGGAGGTAATTTCTCGATCATGGCTGCCACTTGAAATGTCTCGCTGAGTACCATACCCTCAACGTGGATGTCATGAAGTATAATCTGTAACTCTTGGACTTGGTTTATAACAGTCTTGTTATCAACCATTTTGTAGTCCAAGAAACGGGCTACCACAAATTTCTTTGTGCCAGCATCCTCCGTTTTGTACTTCTTGTCCAAGGCATCCCATAATTCTTTGGAAGTCTTGATGTTGTAGTACACATTATACAAAGCATCCGAGAGACCGTTGAGTACATAGCCCCGACATATAAAGTCCGAGTGCTTCCAAGCCTCTACCGCGCTCAAAGCCTGAGCATCGGTCTCCCCTTCCGCAGGTTGGGGAACGGTCTCATTCAAGAACCTCGCAAGGTTCATGGTGGTCAGATAGAAAAACATTTTCTGTTGCCACCTCTTGAAGTGGAGACCTGAGAACTTCTCGGGTCATTCAGCATGATTTGCCACTATGGACGCTCCCACAGTGTTGGCAGGGGTACCGACAACCACGTTGACGTTGGTATTTTCAGTCGACATTCTAAACCAAGTTAATAAATCTGTTAGAATAATAAATGTGCTGATTTATTATTTTATTAACAGAATCGATGAGTAACAAAATCAGCCTCGTAGCTTCTAAGTCAACTTTGAAGACTACAAGAGAAGATCTTAGAACTCAAGGATGAAGAAGGAGTAGAAGAACAGAGTTCTGTTTTGACAAAGTCGTTACTTTGAATCAAAACTGAGAAAAACTTTTTAAAACACAACCTGCTGTGAAGAAAAAAAAATTGAAACACAGCAGAATTGTTAGTGTCTTACACGAATGGTGTTTTAAAAATTTGTTTTAAGATTGTAGGAATCCGTTCATGTAAAATAAATAAAAGTCCTTTATTAACTTGAATTACAAGAACAAATCAGAAATAAAATAAAATACAGTACAATTACAACTGAAAAATGGAAAAATAAGAACGGAAACTCGAACAGAAAAACTGTTCTTGGCTGAGGATCATGTTAGACACGGGTCCCTTAAAACAAATTTCGTGTCTCCCAGGAGAACACGTTTGTTTCCAGGATACAACAGCCGCAAGCAGTTGCACTGCCGGTCTTGACTCCAACCCGAAGGTGTACCTTGCTGGTTGAAGAAGATGAAGATCCAGTAGAGAGAAAGATTGTATTGCTGTGTTTCGGTGTGGTGAATCTGCTGAAGGAACCTCCTATTTATACAGCAGGTCTTGAAAAAACTGAAAAACGAATTTAATGGGAGAATTAAACTGCATTAAACGTCTTCAATGCACTTTAATTCGTTATTAAATTCTCAGTCAAACGCATTAACTTCGTCAGTTTCGAATGCTGAAACGTAACTGCACTGGCATTAACTTCTGCTAGAAGCTTCTGCGCGCGCGCGCACACAGGTCTACACGCTCATGCGCGGTGCGTCCTTTTGGCTCACAGCCATGCGCGCGTGCGCCACTCTGACTCAGGTCCATGCGCGCGTGTGCCACGTCAAATGTGAACCTATCGAGCACGCCACACAGTCGCGCCGTATTGGCTCACTCTGGTGCGTCGCGCCTGTCACATCAGGCCCCATGCACCATGCGCAACCGCGCGCCTCCATGCCATGTGTACTCGCGCGCGTATGCGCATGACTGCCACGTCATGCGCCACTGCGCGCGGACCCACCAGGGTCATGCCACATCACCTACCACTTAGTCCTTGCAACCCTTGTGCTCCACCACGCGCACGTGGTCAAAAATACAAAGGCGGCTCTCAAGCGGGCGAAGTGCAAAGTGCGCCATCAAAGCGCCACATTGCGCCTCATCGCCCACGCCACGCACGCGCGTGTGCGAGTGCGAGTGCGAGTTAGGGTGCTCCGCACCCTTCGCGAGTACACTAGTGAGTGCTTCCGTGAAACAATAAGGATGGAGAGTTCTCACTTAAATACCCCTTTAAGTTTCAACTCTCATCCGATGTGAGACAAGGTGCCACTTTCCCACTCTTTCCAGCATTCAAGTTTCAAACACCAAACTTTGAGCATCGATATCTCATTCCAACATAGAACACAAATCCACAAATAAATATATAAAACCCGCTCATTTTATTAAATTTATTTCTAGTCCAAAATAGGAAAAAATCATTTTCCTATATTTGTGAAAAGTCCTATTTTTTCACATATTTCCAACATTTTCAACATAAGATTATAAAATATATAACATTACATTTATTAACCCCATGTAATATACGAGACTCTAACCTAGTTATTAATGTATCAGATTATATCTAACTTATATTACTGGTATATGATCTTTATTTTATTTCACTATTAAATCATAATTATCTCGTTTCTCTCTCTTTTATTAAATAATAATTTCCTGTTTATATCTTGTTTGTTAATATTCTTTGTCTTAACTATTTCTTTTACATTTTTCCACTTAACAACTATTTAATATTTCATTGATTCAACCACGTGTAATGCATATATTTCTAACATTATAATAAATAAAAAAACAAAGTAAAATGTTATAATCTGTGTATTACACAAGCTCTAACCTAATAATAAATAACAAAAACAAAGTAAAAATGTTATAATAAGTAAATATTACATCAAAGTTCATTTTTTCAAAAAACATATCTTGACGATTCTATGTATTAACGATTACATTATATTTATTCAACCCGTGTAATACATGTGTTTATTCAACCCGTACAACATCGAGTGTTTTTAAATAACCTTTAGTATTTAGTATATATAATTACTAGGTTAGAACCCCGTGTATTACACGGGTTAAATAAATGTAATTTTACCCATGGCATTATAACCTAGTGGTATCTTGGGGTGGGATAAGGCTTATGACCATTAGGTCATAGGTTCGATTCCACAAAGGGGGTTTTCCCAGATTTATTGGGTTTCCTCCTAAATTGGTGTATATGCATTATTGCCTAGTGGAGATGGATATGATCGGGTGGTTCTATTGGTGGCACGATGATACTCCAGTGGTCCGTCAGTGATCCAAATTTGCCGTTAAAAAAAATGTAATTTTATATACAAAATAATAAAAAAATATATATCTTTAAAAATCTCGTTTATTACACGGGTTGAATAAAGTTATATCTTTAAGAACCCGTGTATTGTACGGGTTGATTAAATTTAATTTTATATATTAAATAATAAAAAAGTTACATTTTTAAGAATCTCATGTGTTACAGGGGTTGAGCACATATATTTTTATATACCAAACAATAAAAAATTATATCTTTATAAACCTTATTTATTATATGGATTGAATAAATCTAATGTTTTATACTACATAATAAAAAAAAGTTATATTAATCCCATGTATTACACGAGTTGCATAAATGTAATTTTGTATAGTAAAAAACAAAAATGTTATATCTTTAAAAAATATCGTTTATTACACGGGTTGAATGAATCTAATAAAAATTTATATTTTAAAAAAACTAACGGATATACTCTATATACGATGGATTGGGTGATTGCGGTGATGGTTCTTATAAATGTGACGTAAACATAGTAATTACCGTATTTCATTTGAGAATTGAACACGAAAATAAAAGTATAGAACCAATAAACCTCTTTTAAACATTTTTTGAAATAGGTTCTACCCTTAACTACTTTAATTTAATAAAATAAATAAATCATCAACATTAATTTCAGGATAAATAATTTTGAAATCTGATAAATATTTTAAAATATTATATTATCTCCTGTATGAATTGTATAAATTTATATTAAATTTAATTGTATAATTATCTTTTAATTGATATAGATGACTTCAATGAATGACATGTGTCCTGTTATTGGTTTCTTTTATTATATAGTAAGTATAGATATCGGGAAATAAAAAACCTCTCTCTCTCCTTCCGTCTCGCCGGCGGCTTGACGAAGGTAACTTGTTAGGGTTAGCGTGCGAGGTCGCCTCCTCTTCCGGCTGGACCTTTCATTCTAACCTTCCGGGTTGGTTCTTCCATTCGCTTTCGGGTGACGGAGTTCTTTTCTTCTCTTACGTTCATATTTGTTAGCCTCTCATGTCGGTCTTTCTTCTCGTAGGCTTAGCGGGTCTGATATCGGTCGCGGCTATCTTTATAGTCCAGCTAGACTGATTCGAATCCCGTTAACACTTAGTAGAAGGTGTGTCCTGACGGAGAGGTTCTGTGTGCTGCGGTGTTCGTTTCAATATGGGTCGGAAATTTTGGAAAGGAAAGTCGGTTAGACAAGATGGATGGAACACAGTTTTGAGCAAACAACAAGCTAGAAAGGAGAAATTATTTTTTAACAGAGAAGAACGCCTGCGCAACGCCACTTCGTTTTTTATTTCTAATCTTCCGGACCATTGTAATCGCCTGATGTTATGGAAGGCCTTCGAACATTTGGAGAATCTGGAGGATGCTTTCGTGCCGGTTAAAAAAGATAGAGCGGGTAACAGATTTGGGTTTATCAAGCTCTCAAATGTTCAAGACCCGTTTGTGTGGATTGAGAAACTGAAACGTGTTCGAATTGAAGATGTGGTCATTGACGTGAACTTGGCAAGATTCAATAGGGATGGCTCGAAAGCTGAGCTTCCGCAGGCTGGGGAGAGAAGGTCTGTTTTTGAGAGGTTAAATCCGTCGCCTCATGTGTCTGTGAAAATTGGTGAGCCCATCAACGTGTCTCCACAACCTCTAGGTGTTAGATCGTATCGGTCAGTTGTTACTCAGAACCCTATAGAGGAAACGGGTAAGTTATTGGACTTACCACCGATGAATGTTGATACGAAGAAAAAACTGGAGTATAAGTCCCTTGTAGGCGAGGTTAAAGATATAGATATACTGAACGAGCTAAAATCGCATCTCTCGGGAATTTCGGAGGATGGATTCGACTTGAAATATTTAGGGGGCCTGAAAGTATTGCTGTGCTTTAACAAGGTGGAGGATGCCGAAGAGTTCCACGTAAATTCGATCGAGGAATGGGAAAAATGGTTCTCTAGATTATATGTCTGGGGAGGTGACCCTCCCATCTTCGAAAGAGTCGCTTGGATCAAGGTCTTAGGAGTCCCGGTTTCTCTATGGGATAGGAACGTGTTTAATCGCATCGGGGCAACCGACTCCGATGGCAACATGGCTGAGGAAAGAATGGCGGTCCTAGTGAACACGGGGAAAAGAGTATCGGAGGAATTTCTTGTTTCATGGAAGAACCATGTTTTGAGAGTATGGGTGGAGGAAATCTCGGGTCAGTGGTACCCGGAATTTCTGAAGTCTGAAGTTCCGGCAAAGAGTCCCTTGGAGCAGACGGAACAGTCGGAATCGGGATCGTCGGAGTGGTCTTCGGTTTTCGGTAATTCTCCGGGAATTGATAGCGTAAAGTCCAAGGGGTGCATGGGGAAGTCTCCTATTTCTTGCATGGGAAATGATCCAGCCGCCGCCACTTATAATGATGAGGTCCCCTTCATGCGTGATGAGGTGGCTGTTGGGGAACAGGAACAGACAAATGATAATAATGTTGTTTTTTTTTAAATACGGAGAGTGGTCTTGGCGGGCCCTTAGGTGACGTGAATTATCCGGAGGAGGACCCATTTCCTCCTTTGCAAAGCCCAAGTTTTATAACTAAAAGGCCCAAGAAATATAGGAATGTTATCCATTCGGCCCATAATAAAACTTTACCTAATCTTAATCAGGATGTGGAGCCCAGTGTGGATTCTGATCCCTTTAATCTAGAAGATATCTTCAGATTAGAAAAAGAGGGCAAAACAACGAGAAGTGCTGACAAGGGGTTGACTATCGATTTGCAGACAGGTAGACGGTCTACAAACTCGGAGCATAATTCGATGGACAGGGGCGCTCAGCCAGTAGATGAGAATGGAGGCTCGGAAGAAGGGAGGTTGAGAGATTTCATTGAAACTGAAGTCTTTCATACGATGAAGATGGGAACTGAGCTGGGTATCGATGTAGTTGGCTTTGACAATCATTTGAGGAAGATGGTTTGTGGGGAAGTGGGTTCAAGCGTTAATCAATGAATTTTGTCTCGTTAAATTTAAATGGAGTGTCTGACAGCAGGAAGGGGATCTGGGTCAGACAATTAAAAACCAGTTTAAAGGCTGATTTTGTTGGTCTCCAGGAAACGCATCAAAGGGGGTTTAGCATTTTTGAAGTAAGTCGTTTCTGGGACAATTCTGAGTTGAATTTCGCTTCAATTGATTCTGTCGGAAGATCAGGTGGCCTGGTTTCGGTCTGGAATCCAACGGTCCTTACGGTGGATTTGATTAGTAAAAATCAGAGGTTTCTTTTAACGTCGGGTTTTATCTTTGGGGAGTCGGCTAGAATCAACATTTTAAACATCCACGCCCCTAACGATTCATCGGAACGGAGACAACTTTGGGAGGAACTTTCTGCTCTGATTAACAGTCATGAAGGTTTTTGGGTTTTGCTCGGGGATTTCAACGATGTCAGATCCGAAACTGAAAGAGTTAACTCGAGGTTTGACAGAGCTTCAGCGGAGATATTTAACAGCTTTATTAACAACTCTGGACTTATGGAATATTCGATGACAGGAGGTACGTTCACTTATATTTCGGGTCATCTTGATGTTAAGTTGAGTAAACTAGACAGATTTTTGGTGAATATCTCCTTTATGAGCCGTTGGCCGCTTGCAAGTGTGGTTGTTCATAAGAAGGGTTTCTCCGACCATTGCCCTATCTCCCTTTCTTGTTCGGCAGCGGATTTCGGGCCCATTCCATTCAGATTTTTCAACTCTTGGACGGAGGACCCGAAATTGACAGATATTGTTGTTACGAGTCTCAATAAACGTCCTGGGGAGGGCGTTAAGGATCTTATTATTGCTAACCTCCTTAGACGGCTGAAGGAGGATATCAAGAAATGGCGAAAAGAGTTGAAGGCCAATAGTCTTAAGGATACCATAGCTTTGGAAGACAGTATTCGGTTGATTGAAGATAAAGCGGCATTTGGGCCGATTTCAGCTGAGGAGAAAAAGATGAGGGTGGATCTTAGGGTCAGATTGAACAAACTAGAGACTATTAAAGCTAAGGACCTCCAGCAAAAGGCTCGGGTTAACTGGCTTAAATTCGGGGATGAAAATAGCGCGTTTTTTCATAAGATTATTTCCACTAATTTGGCGAATAATAGGATTCTTGGGCTGCGTTTTCAAAACAGAATGGTCTCCGAGCCGGGGGAATTGAAAGAGGAAATTAGATCATGGTTCAAGAAACAATTCTCGGAGCCGATTAGAAGAAGGCCGGATTTCAATGGGGTGGGTCTACCAAAGCTACCAGAAAATAACGGGTCAGTTCTTTGTGATACTTTCTCCACTGAAGAAGTTTATACGGCTGTTAAAAATTGTGATGGAGGTAAAGCTCCCGGTCCAAATGGTTTTACGCTTAAATTCTTCAAATATTTTTGGGACAAATTTAAAGATTTAATTATGGATATGTTTCATGAATTTCATTCAAGTGGGAAGATAAGTAAAGGTTGTAACTCCTCTTTCGTTGCCCTCATTCCTAAATCAAAAGACCCACAAGTGTTAGCCAACTTTAGGCCGATTTCTTTGGTGGGTTCGATTTATAAAATTATTTCGAAAGTCTTGGCCAATAGACTTAAGAAGGTTATCAAAGAGATCTCTTCTCCAGTGCAGTCGGCTTTTGTCAGAGGCCGTAATATTCTAGACAATCCCCTCATCGTCAGTGAAACGGTAGCTTGGGCCAAAAAATCTAAATCGAAGATGCTTATTCTCAAAGTCGACTTCGAAAAGGCGTACGACTCCGTGAATTGGAAGTTTCTATTTCGTATGTTGTCTAAGATGGACTTTCCTGAGCGGTGGATTGGATAGGTAAAGGGCTGTCTTGAATCGGGTACGGGGTCGGTTCTCGTCAACGGATCTCCCACGAAAGAATTCAAATATAAGCGCGGTCTTAGACAGGGGGACCCCTTAGCCCCTTTCTTGTTTATTATTGTCATGGAAGTTATAAGCTTATTCATCAACAAAGCTAGAGATTTGGGCATTTTCAAAGGGTGCCAACTTCCGAATGGGGGCCCAAATATAACGCACCTATGTTTCGCAGATGACGTGTTATTTATAGGAGAGTGGTCGGAAGAAAATTTGGTAGCTTTGAATCGGATTCTGAGATGGATTGATTTAGTCACCGGCCTCAAAATAAACAGACAGAAGAGCAAAGTTTATGGGGTTGGAGTTCAAGATAGCGAGGTGATTCGGGTCGCTAAGGTGATCCATTGTGAAGCTGGCACGTTCCCGTTTTCTTACCTGGGGATACCTATAGGAGCCAATATGAAAAAGTGATCCAGTGGAAGCCGATAATTAAAAAATTTGAAGCTAAACTTTCTAAATGGAAAGCGAGATATCTATCCTTCGCGGGGAGGATGACCTTAGCCAAGTCGGTTCTCGGAAGCTTGCCTTCTTATTTCCTCTCCTTATTTCATGCTCCTAAAAGTATCGTTAAAAAACTTGAGAAAATTAGGAGGGATTTTATATGGGGTAAGACAAGTGCAGGCCACAAGATCAGATGGATCAAATGGGATTTTATTCTCAAATCTAGAAAAGCTGGAGGTATGGGAATGGGAAGTATACAAAGCTTTAATCAGGCCATGCTTTCTAAATGGTGGTGGAGGTTTAAGGCACAGCCGAACCAGCTTTGGGCAGATGTAATTACGGCTGTTCATGGTGGTCATGTGCACTCTCAAAGTAGTTTGTGCATTATTCCTTTGAAAAAGTCAATCCCAGGGGTCTGGAAGGACATTGGTTCGATAGAGCAGCCTCTCTCTAAGATTGGGATTAATATTAAAGTCAGCATTGTAAACGACGGGTCCGGCTGGAGGTGGCGGTCTGACCCGGGTGGCTCGTTCTCGGTTAGACAGGTCAGGGAGGAAATCGACAATTCTGCGTTGCAGGATGGCTATTCTGGGGCTGTTTTCGGGTGGAATAATTGGGCCATTCCGAAAGCGAATTACCTGCTATGGAGGGCTATGTTGGGTAAAATCGCCTCTAAGGTTGGGCTCATCCATAGGGGCGTTGCAATTGGAGATAGTTTATGTCCCAGGTGCGGTTTATTAGATGAAAGCACATATCATATCTTCATAAATTGCTTATGGGCTAAATGTGTGTGGTGGAATATTTTGGTCTGGGTCCGTATTAAATTCTTGGATTGTAGCACCCTTCGTGATCTTATTGAGTATTTAATTCATAATCCGGGAGATAAAAAGTGGAAAAAGACTGTGTATATGATAGCTATGGCGACAGTTTGGAGCATTTGGAGGGCCAGAAATGAGAAGCTTTTTGAGGGCAATTTTATCCCGATCGGTACGATGGTGGACCAGATCAAAGAGGAATCCTTCGTTTGGATTAATAATCGAGCGAATCTTAGATCGATTAAATGGGAGGACTGGAAGAACTTTGATATAATAGGCATTATGTAATCCTGTGTTGTTGTTCGTTTTGTTTTGTGGTTTTGTTGTTTGGTCTCAGCCGCTTGCTGGCTCTTTATATATATATATAAAGTGTTTTTGCTGTTCAAAAAAAAAAGTATAGATATATATTTATACCCGGATAATACACGAGATTCTAACCTAATTATTATTATATGATTTAACGATAACATTGTTTTAAAATTTATTTGATGATAACATTGTTTTTTAATTTATGTTAGGTATTTATTTATAAATTCTAGAAATAACATGAATAGAATCTTTGTGGATTAACAAGAGCCACTAAGAAAATACCACACATTAACTAATCGAAAAAAAGACACAATCGGGGAACTTAACATGCATCATGCGTGACATCACCCTTCTAACCAACAACTCCAAATAACCTCTCCTGGTTTATAATACTTTTTTTTATATAGGTTTTTAATTAAAAATTACATCTCTCCGGATTTATATTACTTTTTTATAAAGTATTTAATTAAAAATTACATAATTACATAACAAGGGTGCCCATTGGTGTATCTTATCACGAGTTTCGTCCTTAAAAGCGTTATATACTTCAAAAGTTTTATGTAAAAGTAATTTAACTAACTATTTTACATTATTAATAACTAACTGAAACAAACTAATAAACATACAACCTATAAATGTAATTCAGAAGTAGTTGTTGACGATTTGAACCTTACGCTTCAAAAGTTGCAACTTTCACCGGGGTATTATGCTACTATTGGTGGGGTTTTCCGACAGACAGGAAAATGGGTAACTGAAGTGAGAGACATGTATTATACACATTAAACACAGACAAATCACAAAAGCATGAGGCAAGTCATACGCGTCAAAGCCTCAAGAACCAAAGGGGCGTGTGGCATTACTAGTCTTTTCTCATCGATTAACAAAACAACGGTTGATATTCCAGAGGAACTATTCATAACGCATTACAAATCATATATAGATAATGGTGGAGAGAGTTTGAGCCTATTAAACAACAAGAACCCATAAATTCAATAGTGTTAGGTTTAGTCTGCTTCAGCTTAAGACTTGACCAAAGTAGTGTTGGGTTTTGTTTGCATCACCAATACGAGAGGTGAGAGGTTGTTCTTCATCGGATGTTGGGTTTATTTTAGTTATATAGAGCCTATTCACATTGTACCCTTCATATTTTTTTGAGTGGATTCTCTATGTTATATAGAGTGATTGTTAGTGGAGGAGTAACAAAATGTTATTGTTATTAGTAAATTTGGAGAAAACATTGTTCACACTCTATAATTTTTTAATATTTTCGAAAGTAGTTGTAAGTGGAGGAGAGAAAAAAAATAATGATAAAAGTACAAAAAATATTATGTAATTGAAAAAGAGAAAAAAAGTTAGTGATTTTTAGTGTAATTATATAAATAGAGATAGAGGGTTCAATGTGAATGCTCTTACAACATTTTTATCCAATTCTCTATCTCTATCTATATAACATAATTCATCTAAACTTCGTTTACTCTTTTAAAACATCTCATATCCGACCCTTCATCTCCATCTCTAACTTTTAAAACGTCTCACATCCAACTCTTCATCTCTATCACTAACTTACTCACAAACACTTATATATTGCTTTTTTTTTTTTCATTTCTATACACTCACAATAATACATAGAGTGATGAATAGTAAGAGCATTCACATTGAAGCCTTTATATATGGACATTCTATTCTAAGAGCATTCACATTGGAGCCTCTATTCTATATAATATAGAGAGAATAATAGAGGAAACAACAAAAACACCACCACATTATAATCTCAATAATAGAGAAAAAAATATAGAAAGTAAAGTACAACTCTAGATTTAGAAGTTTTTATTCAACCCTTTATATTTATACTGTGAGTGTGTAGAAAAAAATAATAAAATAATTGTTTATGAGTAAGAAATAGTTAGAGAAAGAGAGTTGGGTGTGGAGATGTTTTTAAAAAATTAACAAAATTTAAAGAAATATGTGTTTTTCTATAGAAGAAGATGAAGGTTTCAATGTGAATGTTCTAAGCATCTAAATGTAGATTGTCACTTTAATTTTTTATAAAACTTTTTCTGTCATAAAGGCTCCAATGTAACGAGTTTTGGTTGTTTCTCTATTTTTTCTTCTATATTTATAAAGAAAGAATGATTTAGAGGGTCCAATATGTGGTTTTAATCTATATCAAAAATTAAAAGGTATAATAATGACGTTCAATTTTTTATTTAAATCCAATTAGATAAAGAACCAACTTAGTGACAAAGTTAAGTTTCATTTTTTGAGTTAATTACAAAAATAACCTATATGGTTTGGCTCTAATCACACCTGTTGTGATGTCTAAGGGGTTGTTTGGTAGCCTCTGAATGGTCATTAAGAGGCTACCTCTTAATGGAACCATTAAGAATTTTACTAATGAGAAGGTAGAAGAACGTGACATGTGATGATTTACCATTCAGAGGTTACCTCTTAACCATTCAGACTTGAGGTTACCTCTTATTTATTCAGAGGTTTTAAACCATTAAGAGGTAGCATCTGAATGGTCATTAAGAGGCTACCAAACAGTCCATAAGTCTTATTGCAACACTTGTATAGTTTTTATTTACTAACATATTTGACGTCTAACACTAACTTTTATGTTGTTTCTCACAAGGGTTAAGTAATCGTAAATATGTTACAAAAGTTGCAGGAGTTAGTGAAATTTGTTACAAAGTTAACTTTGTGTAATTTACTTTTTTTAAACTCATTGACTTAATCCATTACACTAAATAACGACAACACTATTAAAATTTGAAATGTATTCATGTAATTACTATATAAATAAATATTATCAAAATTCTCCCCAATAATTAATGTTGAAAAGTTGGATGGAGTATTTTATTTTGTCATGTACAAACTTTATTATGTCAAACAACTTTTTCATATATTTATTATTAATGTTGCTGTCAATAGTTCACATAGTCAAAGAACATCTGTTATTGGATGATAAAAAAAACAATTTGTCGGCAATGCAGCAAGTAATGTGGCCAATTTGTATTCAAAGTCATCAACAATAAGAAATCAGTTTTTAGGAATTAAAATTTCAGCATTTTCAATGCACATTTTTAGTTTTATTGCGGGTAAAGATTTTAAAGATAAAATGTTAAATTTATGATCGGGTTTGAGAACCCATCATCACCGCCGATTCAATCTTTTTAGAGATCCAATGTTAAATAAAATTTCAGGGCATTTGTTCCTTCTTTGGTTAGGCTATAGGGTATGGTTGGAGCCCCATGGGGCTTTATCAAGTCCACGTCAGCGCCACATATGATCCACCTCATCTATGGATCCCCCTTTAATTTACATGGTGTGGATGGAGCCCCCTATTAATAAAAATAAAAAAATAAAAATAGATTTCATTGGTGAATTTACATGGGCCCCACCTGATAAAGCCCTTTCGAGCTCGTTACGATGGTGGCGAGCCTTCAATGGCGCCCCACCATAGCGCCTGGGGTGTGGTTCGATAGCGCCTTGGGGTGCTATAGGTGTCCAGCTGGCGAGGGTGGCGCCCCCACACCCTCCAGCCTTATAGTCGATACTCTTTTACCTGCGTTTGGAACCAAGCAAAAATCTAAGAAAACTATAATAGAGAGCAATGTTTTAAATACCGGTATGAACTGGCCGGTTATACCGGTTAAACCGGATACCGGGCACGGGTCCGGTATGATAAAGGTCAGTAAAACCCGAATACAGTATGTCTTATATAACAGCGGTAAATTCGGTTCTACAGATTTAAACAGTTGAACAAGTTTGCATTATCTTAAAATTTGATTTTATTAATTTTAATAAAATACGATATTAAGGTGATATTAACCTTCCATTTGTTCGGTGATTGACATAGTGTCTTTCAGTCTAATATTCCATCACGGTTGAAACTGTTACTTGCCTCATCCAATGTAATATTATTTGTAAGTAATAAAAATACTCTTAAAATGCTTAATATTTTACAAGAAAATAGTTATTTTTTAGATAAAGTCATCATCAATTGAGATTAGATTATCTTTGACATGAATTTGTACTTTATGGAATTATAGGATTAACTAGTAATCCAGTTGAATCGGCCGGTACCCGGTACAACCTGGCTCAACTGATTGAACCATTTTAGAGCCTAATCTAATATGATTTAAAAATCGGTATTTAAAACATTGACAGAGAGTGGTTTTCTTACATCAAGAACCATACAAATTTAAAAGAATAAGTTTGCACTAATAATAATGATTAGCACATATATATATATATATATATATATATATATATATATATGGTCGGGATTTAGAGAAAACGGTAGAAAGTGTGAGAACGGTGAGAACGCTTATGGATCGTCCGATTAAAACAATCTATGGACTAGATTGGCGCGGTGGCGTTTTTGTAAATAACATCAATTTTATTACGTGGACGCGCCTCATTAAGGGTAAAAACGTCTTTACACCTCTATACAAAAACGCCATACTAATGAATAAAACGCCATTACGGACCAAAACACATCGCTATATAAACAAAAACATCCAAGACATAAAAACACACCCCCCCATAACCTGAAACGCCATATTTTCTACTATATACCATTCATCTTACAAACGCCAAAATCCCCAAAACATCAAACACAACTACTCAAAAAACGCCATATTTTCTACTATATACCATTCATCTTAGAAAACGACAAAACACTCAAACATCAAAGATTCCAAAAAAATCGACGGTTCTTTCAGATACACTATTTCCTCTGTAAAACGCCAAAAATGCCAAATATCGTTTCTTATATATTCATATATTGTTCTACGCCAAAGTTTCGGATAATGCATTCTTCCCTGAGGTGCTGTGACTCAAATAACATTTTGCTGCATGAGATGGACAAATCATAAACAAAAAAATGTTGGGGTCAGACTTATGTCATTTTCTATGTTTTGTTCTTGATGAATATTTTAATGGCATGAAAAAACGAATGACACTAATGAGTTGTTTGAAGATACATATTCAAACAAGAAACTCATGTCATTTTGTCTTTCCAAACGGCCACAAAAACACAAGCATGGCTAAGCCAAACCACCAGCGAACATGATTCAAAAGAAGAAATAGACTGATGTAACACCCCGTGTTTCGAAAGTCAAAGTCAAGATTGAAGTCAAAGGAAGAAAAGATTGCTAATTGCGATCTGTCACTCCTTGCTCTAATCCTGTTTTGACTTCTTTGACTTATAGTTAGTCTATTTGCTTTGTTACGTTAGTTGTATTATGTGGAGTGTTTATTAATAATCGAGGTTTTATCGCTATTTATCGATGGTTATCGCATATTTTATCGCTTGTTTTATCGCAATCGCACTCGCAACTCGAATTATGCGTTCTGGATATTGTTTTACGTGTGTGTGTGTGTGCTAATTATGTGTTACTTGTGCATGTTTATTTATGTTATAATGTGGTGATTAATCGAAACGCAATCGAAACGCTATCGCAAACGCTAAACGCAAGAGTAGTCATCCTAGATAACTTGATGATTGTATGTTAGATATAGTAGTTGGGATTAAAAGTAATTTAAATAGGAAACTCTATCGCATCGCAACGCTCAACACGCGAATCGAAATCGTAAAACTCATCGCGCCGTGCACTCGAATCGAGTAGCCAGCCGACCGAGCTGCCACCCGACCGGGCTGCCACTCGATCGACCAGCCCTTTTCCCCCTTTCCTTTTATGGAAACCCTATAAATACCCCTGTCAACATCACAAACTTACCTTTTCTGTACCTCTCGTCCGACCAGCGCTTCTTGCCCACTTTTCTTCAGATTTCTCGCGATTCTTGTAAGTATTCAACCTAAATCTTGTACTTTCTTAATCTACACGCACTCCTACACCTTTCTATCTTTTGAATCTTAACTTTTAACCGTGAAATCACTAGATTTGAGGTGTTCTAGGATGATGTCATCATGGTGTTCTTATGAACTTCATGTTTTGGCTTCAATCCACCAAGAACAACTTATATCTGAACGATTTCCACACAAATAAACAAAGATCTTGCACAAGATCTGAACATATTCATGGTGTAGAAGGATTGAAAGATGGTTTCTAACTTTCTTTCAACTCTTTTACACTCAATGCACTCAAAACCGATAGAATCGGAGCTTGTTCTGATCTCCTACTCATTCTTAGTGTTGGTCGGTTCAAGATCTGGATTCTATCTACGAGGTTTCAGATTTCGGGTTAAACATGAACCACCGTCACGAACCAGTGAACGGGTTGGGTTTGGGTGATTCCTGTCCGATCGGTTCACAAGGGTCTTGGCATGGTTCTGTTGCTTAGCACGTAGTCACGACGTCTCGAGAAAACTTCAAACTATCAAAACAACCAAGGAAGAAGACGACCAGGTCATCTGGGACGGATTGTTGTCCAATCGGATTGCCACCCGACCGGACAGCCACCCGATCGGATTGCACCTTGGGTCCCACACTTCACTTTTATGTTAATATCTTGAGGTTTGAACATTGAACGAGCTGATGTCCGATCGGATTGTCACCCGATCGGATTACCCCTCGACTATGTGATGTTCAGACTTCAACCCTTAAAAATTTTTCAAACATGTTCAATACAAACGGATTGCCACCCGATCGGACTACAATCCGATCGAGAGACAAACTGCTGTGAACTTGTTCTCACTAAAGTGTCCAGCCAATCCGATTGTCGCCCGATCGAACGGTCGTTCTATCGATCGACCTGAAAGGTAGAGATACTTCTATGTTTTCAAAATGCTACAACAAAAACTTCAAAAGTCAAGCCATCATACACAAACACATCCTTCCCAAACGAAGAAACAATCCACTCGAAAGGTCACCCGATCGGATGACCATCCGAGCGGATTGTCACCCGATCGACTGGCTACCCGATCGGATTGCCATCCGATCGGAGTACCGTCCGATCCATTGACACCTCCCACCATTTACGTATCGCTTATCGTTATGCTATCATTCTGATTAGGCTAATCTCACTCTAAGCGCTCCCTTCAATCCATCATCGCTGTGAGTATACTCGAACCCCTTTTTGCTTTCGCACTTTTGGGTGTTACATACGTTACCTATATTCAAATCACATCAATCACACAACGCAACACTATTTATATGTTAACCGTTACTGCATGTTATACGTGACTCAATGAATGCTTGTTTGTTATGTTTACACATGGATTGTTGTCTACCTGCCTTAGCAACGATAGTACTATTAGTTTGGACTCAGCACCTGTTCACTCAGGGGTTGTTAAAATACATGGGTCACAATGGTGATCATGCATTACGAACTGTCTTGCGCAGTCAACCCGCAGTCGTTGGTATTGATAGGATCATGTCGATAACTTACGTGCTTCATTTCACACTGTGTACGTGCTGGTTATGCGTAAACGATTTCGAACTCTATTATGTTATATCAAACTTGTATGCTCACCTTTACACTATGTGTATTGACTTTTACTTTAACGTATGTGGCAGGTGCTTAAGATGTTTGAATGCTTTGCTTGCTGTGAAATTGAGGCTAGGAAAGGTCTAGAAACGAATAAATGAATTGTCTGTACTTGAAATCTGAGTTGTCGGAACAGAACAATTTGACTAGATTTTGTCTGTAATAATTATATTACTTTTTATGTCATGGTCTGGGACGTGATGCTTTAAAAAATTGGTAATGTTAGTTGTTATGGAAACTTCTGGACAATCTGTTTCGCTCAGTGCCGCGCCCCGATGATTCCGCCATCGGTTGGGGTGTGACAGATTGGTATCCGAGCCATAACTATAGGGAATTATGCAAGACTCGACCTAGTCCGGGTCGATGTCTTAGAAACGACCTAGTCTATAGTTAGGAACCAACAGACCGACTTGTACAACTCTTTAGGGGTTTAGTACGAGCTTACGTGCTATATCCCGCTATTCTCGCTTGCATTACACTATCACTGCACACTATTAATCGAAAATAAACGGGTGATTTGGTTGAGATTAGGTGTGAAAGCCGCGAACTCTCGACCCAATTGCTTGTTCGACCCGCATTTTCATTTATAAACATGAGAATTTGCGTTGAACCAGGAGTGAAATCCATACTTTAACACGGAATTTTCGTCTCTACTTTTATCAAAACAGGAACGAAGTTGTTAAGTTAGGGGTGAAACCCAAAGCTTGATGACTTATTCCGCCTTATTTTGTTTTACAAAACTCTCACCACAGTCTCGACGGACTCCAACGACTTGAAGTCGCGCTTTAACTGGAAGGATGCGTGCCATTCGCCCATATTCGAGGCGAGAGCACAGTTCCGAAGGCTAAAGTGCGTACAAAAAGTCCTTGTGAATAGTCAAACCACTTTTGGGTAGTCAATGTCTATCAGCCGCAGACAATCTAATTCTCGATTTTTATGTGTTTCGATTCTGAGCTCACTACTGCCGACTCTGATGATTTGTCGATTTACATGGATTTTAAGTGTTTATGTGATTTTATCTGTTATGAATTTCAATTTTTGGTTTTCGCTTCGCTTTTGATCGACATAGACAAACCGCACTACACATCTAACTCGAAACGCTGACAAATCGCTACTGTACTACTCGCTGTGTGCTCGCTAATCGAAATCGCTAACCTCGAACGCTCGCGGACTTTGAATGATAGGTTTCTGATACACTCTAATTTACACATATTTTAGTCCCCCGTTTTACCCCTATTTTATGCGTTTTTGGCCGTAAAACCGTCATTCGGATACTTAATTATCTACACTTTTGTTTACAGGCCTAAAACAGCATACCAGACAAGATGATAGCGAAAACGAGGACTTTCCGGAGAAAACAACGAAGCTGCGGACATTCTGTTAAGGAAACTGACCTGGGCCTGTGGAACGGTCGTGCGACCTGATGCACGACCGTGCATCTCCGACAGTTGTTGATTAGTCCGGCAATGAAAGAGCAGTGCGACTAGGCGTGCAAGGCAAACTAGGCCAGACCGGTGATGCACGGACGTGCCATCCGAAGAACGACCGTGCGACTCCGAAGATCAACCTGATCTCGGTGATGAACGCCCGGCCCAGCAGCTCGTGCAACAAGAACCCGGAACTGAACGACCGTTCCATCCGAAGAACGGTCGTGCGATATCGTATCCGGTCATAGATCTGATGACGTATGCAGCATGGTGACCCATCCCCAATAATTGCTTAAAGTGCACGGTCGTGCCACAGGAAGAACGACCGTGCAACAGCGAAAAAATATAAAAACATAATAGAAACATTCTGTTCATCATTCTGGAATTTTGGGGAGCAACTCAGGCGATTTTCAGGCTCCGGAGGCTTCTGCTTTCACCCGGATTCAAGCCATATTATCCCGATTAGCTCCATTACTATCCGGATCCTTAGTCTAGTGCTTTTTTATGGTTTGGTTTTCTAATCTTTCCATGATTTTGTTAATCTTTCAAGTACTTAGATTATTGTTTATGTATTATTGTAGCCTTTGGGCAAAAACACAACAATCCCTTGCTAGATTATAACCATTAGTTTGTTAAACTTTGTTTGTAATGACATTTTGAAGTATTTTCTATGTTAATCTTTGATGATTAGTTTGCAACCTTGTTATTGATATTGATTTCTTGATTATAAGTAATTATGTTGGATGATTGATGCTTGGTTAGTTAAGATAGTTGAAAAATGAAGCTTAATTAATCTTGTATTAGTAAACTTTGAACTTGGTTAACTAGATTAGCTTGGTTTAAATGTGTGCATCATGATACTAGAAATGGTTAGTGATTTAATAAAATGTAATTATTGTTAATCAAGAGAGCTTGCCGTCACGGAAGGACCTTAACGGGTTAGATGGTGTCGTTATAAATTCTTGCCATGATTTGTTAGCTTAGTTAGTAGTTTAGGCCAAAATTGCTATCTTGGTGAATTATTGTGCAAGATTTGTAAAATGAACTCGGTTGTGATTTAATCTAGTTTATGCTTGTCTCGGTGGTTGCATTGTGTTTATCGGTGTCTCTTTCCTTGATTAAGTGCGGTTAGAAAACTCCTAACGGATGACTAACTTATTTTTAAGAGATTTTCATAGACATTTATCAATTGCACGTTAAAGAACAATTTTAGGTGGTTAAAGTGTGTTTATCGTTTTAGCTTTCCGAATGATTGTCATGTTAGGATTCCCGAAAGGGATACTAATTGTCTTAAATTGGAATATTGACCGAATGCTTCTAGTGCCAAAACCGACTTAGTTGACATGCTGTGGTTGTGTATTAAGCAAGGATTTTTGTCTATTATCTATTATGTTTTTATTATGTATTTGTTTACGCTTACTTTAGTTTAATTAAAATCAAACAAAACTTATGTTTTTACCGGTAGTTTAGTGATAAAGGTCTAGTATTATTTCTCCGCCCATTTCCTTGGATCGATACTTGGTTCTTACCGATACTTTATTACATATATGACGGGGTACACTTGCCTCTTTCGTGTGTGTTTTGATGTAAAAGTAATAATCACTTTTATAAATTTAAAACCAAATCGTGTGTAAATTCATTGCAAAATTATGTATATATACGCACACGTCAGTTTCTGTATTCTGACTGCCTCTATGTGATTATATGTGCTCTAGTTGCCCCATGTGCTTACGTGTTATGTACTTATGTGCTTCTGTGCTTATGTGCCTATGTGTTTACGTGATCGTGTTCCTGAGCTTTAGTAGTATTTGGCGTGTGAGGCGAGATTCGATTATATTGTGTTGAGTCCTGTGGCGATGTCTGTTGCAGACAATGTCATCATCTGGATCTCGCGCTAGTCAAGCCGCTCGCCGAAAGCAAGTAGATAAATCCCTTGCCGCTATGGTTGCTAAGCAAATGGCGAAGGTTGTACCTCAAGTCGTCAGTGAACTGTACGAAAATATGAGCAAATCGTCTGAAGAGTCAAGGACAGACTCGCCAAAGTCTGGGTTCAGCTTCAAGCAGTTTAAAGCATGCGGACCGAAAGAATTCACTGGCGAAGATGGCCCTACAGCTTTATTTCAATGGTTCGATTCGATTGAGGTCACCCTGCGTCAGAGTGGATGTCCTGACAATCTCCGCACTCTGAATGCTACCGGCATCTTCCAGTCCCGCGCTTTGGACTGGTGGACGGCCAAGAGGAACAAACACGGAAACGATGCAGCTTATGGTCTGACATGGGATGAGTTAAAGAACGTCATGCTCGAAGAGTTCTGCCCTCCCCATGAGCGCCAAAAGTTGGAGGACAAATTCTGGCATATCAAGCAGAAAGATGGTGACAACGCTGCTTTAACCGCTCGCTTCAAGCAACTCAGTATTATCTGTCCTGATCAAGTCAAGACTGCTGACATGACGATCAAGAAGTACATTCGAGCTCTGCCAGACTGTGTTGCTGATTTTATGCATGCTTCAAAGCCAGCAACAATCGAGGAAACTTACCTGCTTGCCGCTGAAATCAACGACAAGCGAGTCAAAGCTGGTTTTTGGGATAAAGCTTCAAAGAACCTGCATCAAGCTACCACTGCCGCATCTGCTGAAACCGCCACCGCTGCCCCGCAATCGTCAAAGTCCTCTCGTCGCAAGAGGAAGAACAACAGCAACTCCAGCAACAAGAACTGTGCTGTCACTAACGCTGCTCCACTCCAAGCGGTACCAGCTCAACACTCTCAGCACTGATCAACTCCAGCACCAGTCACCTATGTGCCGCCTGCAAAGCGTGCGTATACCGGTCCCCACCCTGCCTGCCCGACATGCACCTACCATCATCCGGTGGGAATCGCCTGCAGATTTTGCGTAAACTGCAATATGTACGACCATTTTACCGCCAATTGTCGCACTGGCCCCCGCAACACCGCAGCTCCCGCTCCTGGTCAACAAGCTCTTCTCACTGCTCCTCAAGGCCAACAAGCGGCTCAGGCACCCGCGATCAACGCCAGAGTCTGCTTTTCGTGTGATGATCCCAACCACTTCGCAAACATGTGCCTGAACAGGGTTGTGAAACAAGAGCCTCAACAACAGCAGCCTCAACAACAGCAACAGCAGCAACAGCAACAAGCCGCCCGCTCCAGAACTTTCAACATCAATGTGCGCCAGGCCCAGGCTGACAACAACGTGGTCAATGGTACGTTCCTTGTGAATGGTATTTATGCTTCGTGTTTGTTTGATACTGGAGCTGATAACTGTTTTGTATCGTTTGAGTTCGAGAAGCTCCTTAATCGTAAGCGCTCCCATCTCCCCTCAACGTTTGATGTTGAAGTCGCCACTGGAAGAACCGTCGCTGTTAATTCTGTTCTTCGTGATTGTACTATTGAGCTCGACAATCACATCTTTCCGATCGATCTTATTCCAATGCAGCTCAGAAGTTTTGACATCATAGTAGGCATGGACTTTCTTCGTGAAAACCATGCTGAATTTGTGTGCTTCGATAAGATGATTCGATTCTCGCTTGCTAATGGTGATTTACTGTGTGTTTATGGCGAAACTGCGTCGAAAGGTCTCAAGCTCATGTCGTGTGCCCAAGCTAGCAAGTATCTCCGCAAGGAATACAAAGTTTTCTTGGCTAACATTGTAGTAGCGGAGAAGGAAAAGAAAGGAGTGAAAGACGTTCCCGTTGTTTACGAATTTCCTAAGGTCTTTCCCGATGAACTTCCAGGTTTATCGCCAAGTCGTGATATCGAATTTCGTATCGACCTCATTCCTGGAGCAAACCCTGTTGCTAAAGCGCCTTATCGACTCGCCCCGTCCGAAATGTGTGAACTCTCAAGTCAACTCCAGGAATTACTTGATAAAGGATTCATTCTCCCTAGCACCTCTCCGTGTGGTGCGCCAATCCTTTTCGTCAAAAAGAATGAAGGGTCATTCAGGATGTGCATCGACTACAGGGAATTTAATAAGCTTACCATCAAGAATCGATATCCCCTGCCTCGAATCGATGATTTATTTGATCAGCTACAAGGTGCCTCATGTTTCTCGAAGATCGACCTACGCTCAGGCTATCACCAACTTCGCATCCAGGAGGAGGATATACCCAAAACCGCTTTTCGCACCCGTTATGGCCACTATGAGTTCGTTGTTATGCCTTTCGGTTTAACCAACGCACCCGTGGTTTTTATGGATCTGATAAATCATGTGTGTAAACCATTTCTCGACCGCTTCGTCATTGTGTTCATCGACGATATCCTGATCTATTCAAAGTCGAAAGCCGAACACGCGCAACATCTACGTTTGGTTCTCGAGCTACTCCAAGGGAATCGACTCTATGCCAAGTTCTCCAAGTGTGAATTCTGGCTAGAGGAGGTTTAATTCCTCGGTTACATTGTCAATAGTCAAGGTTATTATGTTGATCCCGCGAAGATTGAAGCAGTTAAGAGTTGGGTTACGCCTAAGAACCCGTCGGAAGTCTGTTCTTTTCTCGGACTAGCGGGCTATTATCGACGATTTATCGAAGGATTCTCTAAGATCTCCGTGTCGCTTACCTATCTCACGCATAAAGACAAGCCTTTTGTTTGGGGAACTGAACAAGAGACTGCCTTTCGAACCCTCAAGCACATGCTTTGCAATGCTCCTGTTCTTGCTCTACCCAATGGAAACGATGACTTCATTGTCTATTGCGATGCCTTGAACCTTTGTCTTGGTTGTGTTCTCATGAAACGGGATAAGGTTATCGCTTACGCATCTCGTCAGCTCAAGATCCATGAGAAGAACTATACAACCCATGACCTCGAGCTAGGCGCAGTTGTTTTTGTGTTGAAAATTTGGCGACACTACCTTTACGGTACAAAGTGTACGGTCTTCACCGACCATAGGAGCCTACAACACATCTTCAGCCAGAAAGAACTTAACATGCGTCAACGCCGATGGGTAGAAATTCTCAACGATTATGAATGTGAGATTCGTTATCACCCTAGAAAAGCAAATGTCGTTGCCGACGCACTCAGCAGACGAAGATACTTGCATAGCGCTCATAATGTTCCCGCGCAGCATCATCTCGAGTCTCTCATTCGTGAAGCCCAACATGCATGTTTTACCGAGCGTACTTTGAAGAAGGAAAGAATTCATCACGATGGAGCCCAGTTAGTGAATAAATCGAATGGGATATTCCATTATCTGGACTGAATTCGGATCCCTAAGCGGAACGAGTTGCGACAGATTTTGATGGACGAAGCCCACAAATCCATGTATTCTATTCATCCCGGTGCCGATAAAATGTACCAGGACCTTTGCTACAAATACTGGTGGCCGAGCATGAAAAGAGATATCGCCCTCTATGTTGGAAGGTGCCTGACTTGTTCGAAAGTTAAGGCCGAGCATCAAAGACCCTCTGGCTTACTTGAACAACCCGTGATCCCGATGTGGAAATGGGAAAGCATAGCCATGGACTTCATAACAAAACTCCCAAGTACAACCGCAGGCCCCAATAGCATCTGGGTTATCGTCGATCGTTTGACCAAATCTGCTCACTTCCTGCCTATACGAGAAGAATACAAGGTAGAAAGATTAGCCCGAATCTACACAAACTAAGTTATCTGTCGACACGGTACGCCTCGCGACATCATTTTTGACCATGATGGACGATTTACCTCGCGTATGTGGGAAACATTTCAAGCGGCACTCGGTACTGAGCATAATCTAAGTACCGCATTCCATCCACAAACCGACGTTCAGACGGAAAGAACGATCCGTACTTTGGAAGACATGCTTCGCTCGTGTGTCATAGACTTCGGTGGTAATTGGGACGCATACCTACCTCACGTCGAATTCTCGTATAATAACAGTTATCATTCCAGCATTCAAATGGCACCGTTTGAGGCCTTATACGGAAGAAGATGTTGGTCGCCTATTGTGTGGCATGAGATTGGTCATTCGCAGTTAACCGGTCCCGAGCTACTGCAAGAAACAACTGATAAAATCCTCTAAATAAGAGACAACTTGCTGAAAGCTCGGAGTCGTCAGAAAAGTTACGCCGATAGACGACGTAAGCCACTTGAATTTGACGTTGGCGACCATGTACTCCTAAAGGTATCACCTTGGAAGGGTATGGTCAGATTCGGAAAGAAAGGCAAGCTCGCGCCTCGAGTTGTTGGACCCTTTAAGATTCTGGAAAGGATCGGAAAAGTGGCCTACAAACTCGAACTACCGGAGAACTTAACAACGTTCATCCGACTTTCCATGTGTCTAACCTCAGAAAGTGTCTTGCTGAGCATGATATCCAAGTTCCTCTTGAGGATTTCAAATAAATGAAACACTACACTTCGTGGAGAAGCCTGTCGAGATCATGGACCGACAAACCAAGCAGCTCAGGCGCTCACGCATTCCCATTGTGAAGGTTCGCTGGGAAGGCAAGCGAGGCGCAGAGTTCACTTGGGAACTCGAAAGTGACATGAAGGCGAAGTACCCGCAGTTGTTTGTTACGGCTGAAGCCTAATTTCGGGACGAAATTCCCTTAACAGGGGGAGTCTGAAACACCCCGTGTTTTGAAAGTCAAAGTCAAGATTGAAGTCAAAGGAAGAAAAGATTGCTAATTGCGATCTGGCACTCCTTGCTCTAATCCTGTTTTGATTTCTTTGACTTATAGTTAGTCTATTTTCTTTGTTACGTTAGTTGTATTATGTGGAGTGTTTATTAATAATCGAGATTTTATCGCTATTTATCGATGGTTATCGCTTGTTTTATCGCAATCGCAATCTCACTCGCAACTCGAATTAATCGTTCTGGATATTGTTTTACGTGTGTGTGTGTGTGCTAATTATGTGTTACTTGTGCATGTTTATTTAAGTTATAATGTGGTGATTAATCGAAACGCAATCGAAACGCTATCGCAAAGGCTAAACGCAAGAGTAGTCATCCTAGATAACTTGATGATTGTATATTAGATATAGCAGTTGGGATTAAAAGTAATTTAAATAGGAAACTCTATCGCATCGCAATGCTCAACACGTGAATCGAAATCGCAAAACTCATCGCACCGTGCACTCGAATCGAGTGGCCAGCCGACTGAGCTGCCACCCGATCGGGATGCCACCCGATCGAGGTGCCGCTCGATCGAGCTGCCACTCGATCGACCAGCCCTTTTCCCCCCTTCCTTTTATGGAAACCCTATAAATACCCCTGTCAACATCACAAACTTACCTTTTCTACACCTCTCGTCTGACCAGCGCTTCTTGCCCACTTTTCTTCAGATTTCTCGCGATTCTTGTAAGTATTCAACCTAAATCTTGTACTTTCTTAATCTATACGCACTCCTACACCTTTCTATCTTTTGAATCTTAACTTTTAACCGTGAAATCACTAGATTTGAGGTGTTCTAGGATGATGTTATCATGGTGTTCTTATGAACTTCATGTTTTCGCTTCAATCCACCAAGAAGAACTTAGATCTGAACGATTTCCACACAAATAAACAAAGATCTTGCACAAGATCTGAACATATTCATGGCGTAGAAGGATTGAAAGGTGGTTTCTAACTTTCTTTCAACTCTTTTACACTCAATGCACTCAAAACCGATAGAATCGGAGCTTGTTCTGATCTCCTACTCATTCTTAGTGTTGGTCGGTTCAAGATCTGGATTCTATCTACGAGGTTTCTGATTTCGGGTTAAACATGAACCACCGTCACGAACCAGTGAACGGGTCGGGTTTGGGTGATTCCTGTCCGATCGGTTCACAAGGGTCTTGGCAAGGTTCTGTTGCTTAGCACGTAGTCACGACGTCTCGAGAAAACTTCAAACTATCAAAACAACCAAGGAAGAAGACGACCTGGTCATCAGGGACGGATTGCCGTCCGATTGGATTGCCACCCGACCGGACAACCATGCGATCGGATTGCACCTTGGGTCCCACACTTCACTTTTATGTTAATATCTTGAGGTTTGAACATTGAACGAGCTGCTGTCTGATCGGATTGTCACCCGATCGGATTACCCCTCGACTATGTGATGTTCAGACTTCAACCCTTAAACAATTTTCAAACATGTTCAATACAAACGGATTGCCACCCGATCGGACTACAATATGATCGAGTGACAAACTGCTGTGAACTTATTCTCACTAAAGTGTCCAAACAATCGGATTGTCGCCCGATCGAATGGTCGTTCGATCGATCGACCTGAAAGGTAGAGATACTTCTATGTTTTCAAAATGCTACAACAGAAACTTCAAAAGTCAAGCCATCATACACAAACACACCCTTCCCAAATGAAGAAACAATCCACTCGAAAGGTCACCCGATCGGATGACCATCCGAGCGGATTGTCACCCGATCGACCGGCTACCTCTAACACCCCGGAAATATAAAACATTATATTAGGATTATAAAGTTTTAAATAAGCAAGAATTTATTTACTAGGAAAATTATAACCTAGTTAACTACAAGTTTAGAAATAACTTGAAATAAGGTTAGAATAACCAAAACTAAATGTTAAACAAAAGTGGAGGGGCCAATGTTGTTAAACCTGAAACTATTATTATTAGTTTTAATTAAAAACAAAACCAAACACCTCAATTGAGATGTCTGGTCGATCAAGAACAGGAGAGGGCGACACCCTCACTCCCAAAACCCTAACTGCTACTAAACTATCAAATTGAAGGCCAAAATCAAGTTGAAATCGAAATCTGAACATAGAATCGTGATTACCTCGTCAAGGGGATCATAAGGTATGTCGAATTAGGTCATTTTGATTCAACCCAATTTCTTGCATGTGATTGAAATTGAGTGTTGAGCTTAATTATGTGTTGTAAACATGAAATTGGAAGTGATATAAGGTTTAGGGACAAACCCTAGATGATTTCTTGTCAAATTCTTGCATGATAATTGTATAGATCAAAATCACCATAGTGGGTGATTAATATGTTAGTAGAACTTGATAAACACTAGGATTAAAACCATTGTTCTAGTGTAAACTGAAATTATGAGGAAATCTCTAAATTGTTGATGTTAAAATATGTGTATATAGTCTAATTGAAGTTAATTAGGGTGATAAACTCAAGTCATGAACTTGGTTTAGATCATGTAGAAATCTGACCCGCTAGGTGTTTGATAAAACGCCTAAATGAGGGTTAAAATGTTAAATGTTGAGTAAAACGCAGATTTGAATATATTAAGAAATAATGCGTTAAAGCTTATGAAAGAGTTCTAAACTTGTTATGAATTGAACTCTTTAGGCAAGGAATCCGGAATGTCAAGTGGACACGCCGGAGGAGATACACGCGGAAAAGGTGTGCTTTAAAGGTACGCGACTTTGGTTCCGTTAATTATGTGTAAATGTTTGGGTCTAGTGTATAAACGGAGTCATGGAGTAATAGATGCGTTTGATGCGTCCTTGGAGTGGCGAAGTCCATTCGACCATCAAACGGATCAAAGTAAGGATTTGGACTCATATTTGACTTGTTACTAAAGTGATGGTTTTCACTAAGTAGTCAAACGGGTCGAATTAATGCTTTAGAAAGAATTCTGACAGTAACAACTTGAAAGTCTCGTAAGTTGTTAAGTGTTGGATTGCATTTCACTTACTAACCTAGCATGGTGCACTAAGTTGTAAATCCGGGATAGTGGATCAACAACAAACTTACCATTGCAAATGTCGCTTGAAACGGAATGTTCGGATTTTCGAGGAAATGAGCTTTTAATTCTAAGTAAACACCAAGTTAAGAATGGCGCGAACACGCTAAGGTGTAAAAGCCCGGGAATTTTGGGTAATTATATTTAAAAAGGGTTTTAGAATAAGAAATTGGAAATATACACCTATAGTTGGAATGGGTCGAATAAATGATAGTATAGTAACTTTTAGCCGTATGATCGGTGAGTCAAATGTTGGCATGATAGTCGAAATGAACATGTCCGTATTGAATTTACAGACATATAGGAAAGGAATAGCCTAAAATGGCATGCGGATTAGGGCAAAATCTACAAAATAGTTAAATGGAAAAGTTACAGAGCCCACCGTAAATTACGGTCTCCACCGTAATTTACGACCGTAATTTACGGTGGAAAACAAAAGTCTTACGGTGGATCACTACTGAGTTACGGTAGACCAGACAAATCAGTGACTACCGTAACTTATGGTACATACCGTAAGTTACGGTAGAGCCCAGGAAAATTAGTATTTTATTTACTTTTCGAATGTCGGAATTCGTTTATATGTATTATATCAATGTCAAAACTAATGTTTTTAGTGGTTTTGACCCTAGGTATGGATGGGGTCCTTCCGGATGGTGATCAAGTATGTTGTCAAGAACCGAACACGCATTTTGAAGCTTCCGCACCAAACTTAATCTTGTTTAGACTTTAGTCATGTTGTAAATGGTTGTTAACCGTGTTTTGAATCCTTTAAACTAGTTGTTAGTTGACTAGCAAGGGTTAACTTAAACTTGTTATGTGCTATCTTGGAATTGTTTTGGATACTATCACAAATATGTATGGTCTTTAAACACGAAAAGTTTTTGTAAACTCTGATTTGAATGAAGTTCATATAATTATTCGATAATTTTTCCGTTCAGTTTTAAGGGTGTTACAAGTTGGTATCAGGGCTCAAGGTTGTTAGCAAAGTGTGTTCGGTTCAAGCTTGATCAAGCATCCGGTAAGAGTTAATTGTTCTTAGTAGAGTTATTAGTTATAAAAAGAGAATAATGAATAGATATGCATGGGAAGAGCGTGTTAACACACTCAAACCCGAAAAGTGCATGAAATAAGAATGGTGAAAACAAGTCATGAACTTGAATAAACCGAAGTAAATAAACCACATGCTATAGATGAAATGTTTAACGCGCGATGTAAACATTTCAGTTAAAGATGACGGATAAAGGTAATGATGATACGGTGCCGAGAGTCACCGAGCAAACGAGAGAAGTGATTGCTGAGGAGGTAGGAAAGGCAATCGAAAACAGTTTGTCGGGCTTCATCGACAAAATCCAAAACACGGTATTATCAGTGGTGGAGGAAAGAATCAAGAGATTGGAAGATAATACCAATTTGGCAAAGGAAAAGAATAGAGGACGAAAATATTGTTCTTATAAAGAGTTCATGGCATGTAAACCGCCAATTTACAATGGGGAGGTTGACCTGATAATATGCCAACGGTGGCTAAGTGATATGGAGGGAGTATTTGAAAGGACCCATTGCGATGAAGATGACTACGTGGCCTATGGCACGGGTCAGTTAAGGGGTCGGGCGAAAGATTGGTGGGATAACAAGAAGAAATAAATTGGAAGAGAAGCGGCTAAAGCTATGACATGGGATGAGTTTAAGACGCCGTTTCTTAAGCATCACAGTCCCAAGGCAGTCATTAACAAGATCAAGGAAGAATTCATGCAGCTTCGACACAAGGGTGAATCTATTGATAAAATCACGGGAATATTCATGGATAAGATGAAGTTTTGTGACGAATTAATAACAAATGAGGAGCAGAAAATATATTATTATTATAATATGTTGAGCGCCGAGTATAGGGAGTTTATGACTCCTTCAAAGTATAAGACTCTCACCGAGATTATAAACGTTGCTCGGGAACGGGAGATAGAGTTGAAGAAACAGATTGAAAGAGGTGAAAGAAGGGCGCATATAGTCAATCCAAGCCCAACGAAAAAGGCGCGCACGACAGAATCCTCAAAGAAACAAGAAGGGAAAAGCGGGTCATCAAACTGCAAGATATGCGGGAAGGGGCACAAAGGTGAGTGCCGGTTCAAGGACAAACCGTGTCCTATATGTGGGAAAACAGGGCACACGGCTGCATTGTGCCCGGGGAAGGTGTCGGTGTGTTATAAATGCTACCAGCCGGGTCACAAGAAATCTGAGTGCCCGGAGTTGATCGGAAAGAATGATGACAAGAATACACACACTAAGACACCAAGAGCAAAGGCAAGATCTTTCCAGTTAACAGCAGTGGAGGCAAAAACAGAGCCCGATGTGGTCTCAGGTATATTTGCCATAAATTCAATTCCTGCACATGTGTTATTTGATACGGGTGCGAATAAATCCTTTGTTACACATGGATTTATTCGACATCCTTCTTTTGTACTAACAAAATTGCCTATGCCATTAGAAGTAGAGATAGGTGATAACAAAAGTTTCCTTGTGTGTGATGTATGTCGAGATTGTAAGATAAACATTGATGATGAAGAATATTCAATCGACTTGATTCCTATGTCGATGGGAGAATTCCAAGTAGTAGTCGGGATGGATTGGCTATCCCGACACCATGCGAAAGTCGTATGTTTCCGCAAGGAGATAAAACTAACATCTCCAAGTGGAAAATCTGTTACCATATACGGCGAAAAGGGGGGTAATCCCGTTATGTGTTCAATGCTAAAAGCTCGCAAGTTCATGAGGCACGGTTGTAGGGCATTCATGATATACGCGAACAAACCAGACAAAAGATCACTAGAGATTGAAGATGTACCGGTGGTACGCAAATATGCTGACGTATTTCCGGAAGACCTACCGGGAATACCGCCAGAACGGGAGGTAGAGTTCGGGATCGAATTGATTCCGGGCGTGAAACCTGTGGCCAAAGCACCGTATCGACTCGCGCCATCAGAATTACAAGAATTGATGTCTCAAATTCAAGATCTGCTAGACAAAGGGTTTATCCGACCTAGTGTGTCTCTGTGGGGCGCACCGGTGCTATTTGTGAAAAAGAAGGATGGGAGCATGCGCATGTGCATCGATTACAGGGAGTTAAATAAACTCACAGTGAAGAATCGATACCCACTCCCAAGAATCGACGATTTATTTGATCAATTGCAAGGCGCAAGTTGGTTCTCCAAGATAGACCTTAGATTGGGATACCATCAGTTGAAAGTCAAGGAGGAAGATATACCAAAGACGGCTTTCCGTACACGGTATGGACATTACGAGTTCCTTGTGATGTCCTTCGGGTTAACCAATGCACCTGCGGCTTTCATGGACCTCATGAACCGGGTCTGTAAGCCTATGCTAGATAAGTCGGTAATAGTGTTCATTGATGACATCTTGATATATTCGAAGAATGAAGCGGAACACACAAATCATTTGCGTGAAGTATTAGAGACGCTCAGAAAAGAGAGATTGTACGCAAAGTTCTCGAAATGTGCTTTCTGGTTGCGAGAAGTACAATTTCTCGGGCACATCATTAGTGCAAACGGGGTGTTAGTAGACCCGTCAAAGATAGAAGCCGTGGCGAGATGGGATCCACCGAAGAATCCTTCGGAGATCAGAAGCTTTTTGGGGCTTGCGGGTTATTATCGGAGATTCATACAGGATTTCTCCAAAATTGCTATGCCATTAACCAAATTAACCCGTAAGGACGAAAAGTTTATCTGGAGTGATGATCAAGAAAGGGCGTTCCAAACGCTTAAGGAAAAACTGACCCATGCACCGGTATTGTCATTACCGGATGGAACAGACGACATGGTAGTTTACTCTGATGCATCACATTCAGGGCTTGGCTGCGTTTTGATGCAACGAGGCAAGGTTATAGCCTATGCCTCGAGGCAGCTAAAGACTCATGAGAAGAGATATCCTACCCATGACCTCGAGTTGGCGGCGGTGGTGTTCGCCTTGAAAATATGGAGGCATTATTTGTATAGGGTGAAATGCTCTATCTTTACTGACCATAAAAGCTTGAAGTATTTCTTCGATCAGAAGGAATTAAATATGAGGCAGAGGCGGTGGTTAGAAACCGTCAAGGACTTTGATTGTGAAATACATTACCACCCTGGGAAGGCTAATGTAGTGGCAGACGCGTTGAGCCGAAAAACATATTATACACCTATTCGAGTACGATCGATGCAACTAGTTATGACATCGGGTTTGCTTGAGCAAATCCGAAAATCTCAAATTGAAGCAATAAAGGAAGAAACTGTGAAAAAGGAAAGAATAGTTGGGCAGTTAAAAGATCTGGCGGATGATAACCAAGGATTGAAAACCCGATTTGGGAGAATTTGGTCCAAACTCATGTGGGGCCAAGGCACTTCTACTTGACGAGGCCCATAAATCTCGTTATTCGATACATCCGGGGGTGACCAAGATGTATAACGATTTAAAACAAAATTATTGGTGGCCCGGAATGAAAAGAGACATCGTGAAATATGTGGAGAAGTGTTTGACCTGCTTGCAAGTCAAAGCGGAGCACCAAAAGCCATATGGTAAGTTGCAACCATTGGACATCCCAGTTTGGAAATGGGAACAAATCACCATGGATTTGTTGACCAAATTACCCCAAACCAACCGCGGGTTTGATGCTATATGGGTAGTCGTGGATAGATTGACGAAAAGTGCTCACTTCATTCCGATTCGAGAGACTTATACATCCGAGAAGATGTTGGAGGTGTACACCAATGAAATCATAGCACGTCATGGGGTACCAATATCCATTGTGTCAGACAGAGATACTCGGTTCACTTCGAAATTTTGGCGTGACTTCCAAGAACAAATGGGGACTAAACTGTTCATTAGCACCGCTTACCATCCACAGACGGATGGGCTGAGTGAAAGAACAATACAAACGTTGGAGGATATGCTGCGGGCTTGCATTATTGACTTCGGGGGTAGTTGGGATGTCTATTTACCTTTGGTCGAATTTTCATATAACAATAGCTATCACGCGAGCATTAAAATGGCCCCGTATGAGATGTTGTATGGAAGAAAGTGTCGAACCCCGGTATGTTGGGGAGAAGTGGGTCCACGAGGACTAGCACCTACTGATATAATCCGAACTACGAATAAGAAGATCGACATGGTCCGAACTCACCTAAAAGCGGCTCAGGATCAAAAAAAGTCGTACGCGGATAAACGAAAGAGGGAAATTGAATTTCAAGTGGGCGATAAGGTAATGCTGAAAGCATCGCCGTGGAAAGGAATAATACGGTTCAGAAAAAGAGGGAAGTTGAGCCCAAGATTTATTGGGCCATTCAGAATCACCGAACGGGTTGGTAAAGTAGCATACCGTCTCGAACTACCCAAGGGGTTGAGTGGGATTCATAGCACATTCCACGTGTCACATCTCCGAAAATGTTTGGCAGATGAAACCGCTCGTATCCACTACGATGACATCGAGGTGGATAACAGCCTCAACTATGCAGTGAAGCCAATTGCAATTTTAGATTGTAAAGAGAAGAGTTTGAGGAATAAAGTAATTAACCAAGTGAAGGTTAAATGGGAACACAGGAAGGGTGCGGATACCACCTGAGAATCCGAAGAAGAAATGCAACGGCTCTACCCTATATTATTTGGTACGTAATACGGTTTCGGGGACGAAACCCTTTTAAGGGGGGTGGACTTGTAACACCCCGGAAATATAAAACTTTATATTAGGATTATAAAGTTTTAAATAAGCAAGAATTTATTTACTAGGAAAATTATAACCTAGTTAACTACAAGTTTAGAAATAACTTGAAATAAGGTTAGAATAACCAAAACTAAATGTTAAACAAAAGTGGAGGGGCCAATGTTGTTAAACTTGAAACTATTATTATTAGTTTTAATTAAAAACAAAACCAAACACCTCAATTGAGATGTCTGGTCGATCAAGAACAGGAGAGGGCGACACCCTCACTCCCAAAACCCTAACTGCTACTAAACTATCAAATTGAAGGCCAAAATCAAGTTGAAATTGAAATCGAAATCTGAACATAGAATCGTGATCACCTCGTCAAGGGGATCATAAGGTATGTCGAATTAGGTCATTTTGATTCAACCCAATTTCTTGCATGTGATTGAAATTGAGTGTTGAGCTTAATTATGTGTTGTAAACATGAAATTGGAAGTGATATAAGGTTTAGGGACAAACCCTAGATGATTTCTTGTCAAATTCTTGCATGATAATTGTATAGATCAAAATCACCAGAGTGGGTGACTAATATGTTAGTAGAACTTGATAAACACTAGGATTAAAACCATTGTTCTAGTGTAAACTGAAATTATGAGGAAATCTCTAAATTGTTGATGTTAAAATATGTGTATATAGTCTAATTGAAGTTAATTAGGGTGATAAACTCAAGTCATGAACTTGGTTTAGATCATGTAGAAATCTGACCCGCTAGGTGTTTGATAAAACGCCTAAATGAGGGTTAAAATGTTAAATGTTGAGTAAAACACAAATTTGAATATATTAAGAAATAATGCGTTAAAGCTTATGAAAGAGTTCTAAACTTGTTATGAATTGAACTCTTTAGGCAAGGAATCCGGAACGTCAAGTGGACAGGCCGGAGGAGATACACGCGGAAAAGATGTGCTTTAAAGGTACGCGACTTTGGTTCCGTTAATTATGCGTAAATGTTTGGGTCTAGTGTATAAACGGAGTGATGGAGTAATAGATGCGTTTGATGCGTCCTTGGAGTGGCGAAGTCCATTCGACCATCAAACGGATCAAAGTAAGGATTTGGACTCATATTTGACTTGTTACTAAAGTGACGGTTTTCACTAAGTAGTCAAACGGGTCGAATTCATGCTTTAGAAAGAATTCTGACAGTAACAACTTGAAAGTCTCATAAGTTGTTAAGTGCTGGATTGCATTTCACTTACTAATCTAGCATGGTGCACTAAGTTGTAAATCCGGGATAGTGGATCAACAACAAACTTACCATTGCAAATGTCGCTTGAAACGGAATGTTCGGATTTATGAGGAAACGAGCTTTTAATTCTAAGTAAACACCAAGTTAAGAATGGCGCGAACACGCTAAGGTGTACAAGCCCGGGAATTTTGGGTAATTATATTTAAAAAGGGTTTTAGAATAAGAAATTGGGTAATTATATTTACTGAGTATGATGATGATATTTAAAAAGGGTTTTAGAATAAGAAATTGGAAATATACACCTATAGTTGGAATGGGTCGAATAAATGATAGTATAGTAACTTTTAGCCGTATGATCGGTGAGTCAAATGTTGGCATGATAGTCGAAATGAACATGTCTGTATTGAATTTACCAACATATAGGAAAGGAATAGCCTAAAACGGCATGCGGATTAGGGCAAAATCTACAAAATAGTTAAATGACAAAGTTACAGAGCCCACCGTAAATTACGGTCTCCACCGTAATTTACGGTGGAAAACAAAAGCCTTACGGTGGATCACTACTGAGTTACGGTAGACCAGACCAATCAGTGACTACCGTAACTTACGGTACATACCGTAATTTACGGTAGAGCCCAGGAAAATTAGTATTTTATTTACTTTTCGAGTGTCGGAATTCGTTTATATGTATTATATCAATGTCAAAACTAGTGTTTTTAGTGGTTTTGACCCTATGTATGGATGGGGTCCTTCCGGATGGTGATCAAGTACGTTGTCAAGAACCGAACACGCATTTTGAAGCTTCCGCACCAAACTTAATCTTGTTTAGACTTTAGTCATGTTGTAAATGGTTGTTAACCGTGTTTTGAATCCTTTAAACTAGTTGTTAGTTGACTAGCAAGGGTTAACTTAAACTTGTTATGTGCTATCTTGGAATTGTTTTGGATACTATCACAAATATGTATGGTCTTTAAACACGAAAAGTTTTTGTAAACTCTGATTTGAATGAAGTTCATATAATTATTCGATAATTTTTCCGTTCAGTATTAAGGGTGTTACACTACCCGATCGGATTGCCATCCGATCGGAGTACCGTCCTATCCATTGACACCTCCCACCATTTACGTATCGCTTATCGTTATGCTATCGTTCTGATCAGGCTAATCTTACTCTAAGTGCTCCCTTCAATCCATCATCGCTGTGAGTATACTCGAACCCCTTTTTGATTTCGCACTTTTGGGTGTTACATACGTTACCTATATTCAAATCACATCAATCACACAACGCAACACTATTTATACGCTAACCGCTACTGCATGTTATACCTTTACTCAATGAATGCTTGTTTGTTATGTTTACACATGGATTGCTGTCTACCTGCCTTAGCAACGATAGTACTATTAGTTTGGACTCAACTCCTGTTCACTCAGGGGTTGTTAAGGACAATTAAATACATGGGTTACAGTGGTGATCATGCATTACGAACTACCTTGCGCAGTCAACCCGCAGTCGTTGGTATTGATAGGATCATGTCGATAACTTACGTGCTTCGTTTCGCACTGTGTACATGCTGGTTATGCGTAAACGATTTAGAACTCTATTATGTTATATCAAACTTGTATGCTCACCTTTACACTATGTGTATTGACTTTTACTTTAACGTATGTGGCAGGTGATTAAAATGTTTGAATGCTTTGCTTGCTGTGAAATCGAGGCTAGGAAAGGTCTAGAAACGAATAAATGAATTGTTTGTACTTGAAATCTGAGTTGTCAGAACAGAACAATTTGACTAGATTTTGCCTGTAATAATTATATTACTTTTTATGTCATGGTATGGGACGTGGTGCTTTAAAAAATTGGTAATGTTAGTTGTTATGGAAACTTCTGAACAATCTGTTTCGCTCAGTGCCGTGCCCCGATGATTCCGCCATCGGTTGGGGTGTGACAGATTTGTATCAGAGCCATAACTATAGGGAGTTAGGCAAGACTCGACCTAGTCCGGGTCGATGTCTTAGAAACGACTTAGTCTATAGTTAGGAACCAACAAACCGACTTGTACAACTCCTTAGGGGTTTGGTACGAGCTTACGTGCTGTATCCCGCTATTCTCGCTTGCATTACACTATCACTGCACACTATTAATCGAAAATAAACGGGTGATTTGGTTGAGATTAGGTGTGAAAGCCGCGAACTCTTGACCCAATTGCTTGTTCGACCCGTATTTTCATTTATAAACACGAGAATTTGCGTTGAACCAGGAGTGAAATCCATACTTTAACACGGAATTTTCGTCTCTACTTTTGTCAAAACAGGAATGAAGTTGTTAAGTTAGGGGTGAAACCCGAACCTTGATGACTTATTCCGCCCTATTTTGTTTTACAAAACTCTCACCAAAGTCTCGACGGACTCCAACGAATTGAAGTCGCGCTAGAAGGATGCGTGCCATTCGCCCAGATTCGAGCGTGAGCACAGTTCCGAAGGCTAAAGTGTGTACAAAAAGTCCTTGTGAATAGTCGAACCACTTTGGGTGGTCAATGTCTATCAGCCGCTGACAATCTAATTCTCGATTTTTATGTGTTTCGATTCTGAGCTCACTACTGCCGACTCTGATGATTTGTCGATTTACATGGATTTTAAGTGTTTATATGATTTTATCTGTTATGAATTTCGATTTTTGGTTTTCGCTTCGCTTTTGATCGATACACACAAACCGCACTACACATCTACCTCGAAACGCTGACAAATCGCTACCGTACTACTCGCTGTGTGCTCGCTAATCGAAATCGCTACTGTACTAGTCACTGTGTGCTCGCTAAGCAGAAAGATGGTGACAACGCTGCTTTAACCGCTCGCTTCAAGCAGCTCAGTAGTATCTGTCCTGATCAAGTCAAGACTGCTGACATGACGATCAAGAAGTACATTCGAGCTCTGCCAGACTGTGTTGCTGATTTTATGCATGCTTCAAAGCCAGCAACAATCGAGGAAACTTACCTGCTTGCCGCTGAAATCAACGACAAGCGAGTCAAAGCTGGTTTTTGGGATAAAGCTTCGAAGAACCTGCATCAAGCTACCACTGCCGCATCTGCTGAAAACTACTTAAACCCATTCAAAAACGTCAAACTTGGGAGATGGAAAGTCTATTAATATCATATATTAATACAGTAAAAATACACAGTAACTGAAAAGACAGCTACTTTATTAATATCATATGTTATAAATAAAATCCCGCCTAAACCACGCGCCAAAAACATCCTATAAGAGAGACGTCTCTACACAATTAACTGATCACAACCCAAGAAACAAACGCCATATTTCCTAGAAACCATTCACTTTAAAAACACCAAAAATAATAGTTAAAAAAGCCACAGATGCAGAACCTCGATTTTGCTATATTGAGTATTGATCTGAATGAAGTTTCACTGAATGGATTCTTCTCTGAGTTGGGTATCTCTATAATCTTTTGCTGAATAAGATGGACAAATATTCAAGATAAAGAGACTGATGACACTTATATGACATCATGTCACTTTATTCTTGATGGATATATTGATGGCATGAAGGGATCAATACATTAGAGCATGCGTTGGTCTTCAACATGTCATCAAACAAGTATATATCCACCCACAATAAAGGATGGCACAAAAATAAGCATCTTCTAAAGACGGCCGTTATGTAGGAAAATAAGGATCTACATAAGGTATTCAAAAACATGATCAAGCCAAAAAGGTTAAAAGTAGAAAAGGCTGATGACAGTGAAGATTTGGATGAGAAATTAGATTATAATTTTTATTTTTTTCATTTTCTATTGTTTGTTATCTAATTGTTTGTTGTTTATCATCTAATTCTCTACTATTTAAAAAAAAATAGTATAAAACGCCAAAAACTACAAACACCAAAACGCCTGATAGTGTGAAAAACTGTGAGAAAGAATGCTAGCAAAGCACGATGTTGCTATATAAAACACCAAAAAACGCAAACAAAGTAAAAAAGAAAAATAAAAAAGACGGTATCATTATTGCCAAACATTATAGTTATATTAATGCCACTACATGGAAAATTGAAAATTATTTATCTTTTCAAAACGTCATAATTGTCAGTCACATTATAGGCCTGTATCCTACATGGCAAAACACTTGATACAATAAAATCAAGAAAATTACTGATGTTTTTTACATTAAAAGCTTGCATCCTAATCTAAAAAACAAATAAAAACGCCAAAACAATACTTAAAACGCCAAAATATTTACTATGATTCTGATCTAAAAACAATAAAACGCCGCATATTTATTAAACGCCAAAAAATGGAAAGATGAAGTGACACGCGTTTAAAAAAAGAAAATATGAAAGGACAAAAAAGCCCATCCGCCCTTCTCTAAGCGGAGTGACACGTGTTGGGCCAGGAAGCGTTCTCACCGTTCTCACACTTTTGAGCGTTTTCTCCTGAACCCGTTTCTATATATATATATAGGGTCACTATTTAGAGAAAACGGTAGAAAGTGTAAGAACGGTGAGAACGCTTATGGATCGTCCGATCAAAACAATCTATGGACTAGATTGGCGCGGTGGCGTTTTCCTAAATAACACGAATTCTATTAAGTGGACGCACTTCATTAAGGGTAAAATGGTCTTTTACACTTCTCTACCAAAACGCCAAACTAAAGAATAAAACACCAATTCGAGCCAATACACGTCACTATATAAACAAAACATCTCAGACATAAAAACACCCCCCCCCCCGAACCTGAAACACCATATTTTCTACTATATACCATTCATCTTACAAACGCCAAAAAACCCGAAAACTTCAAACACACCTACTCAAAAACGCCATATTTTACTATATACCAATCATCTTAGAAAACGCCAAAACACTCAAACATCAAAGATTCCAAAAAAAAACGACGTTTCCTTCAGATACACTATTTCCTCAGTAAAACGCCAAAAATGGCAAACATCGTTTCTTGTATATTCAATATTGTTCTACGCGAAGTTTGGGAGAATGCATTCTTCCCTGAGGTGCTGTGACTCAATAACATTTTGCTGCATGAGATGGACAAATCATAAACAAAAAGATGTTGGTGTCAGACTTATGTCATTTTTTGTGTTTTGTTATTGATAAATATTATAATGGCATGAAGAGACGAATGACACTGATGGGTGATTTGAAAATACATATTCAAACAAAAAACTCTGGTCATTTTGTCTTTCCAAACGGCCACAAAAACACAAGCATGACAAAGTCAAACCGCCAGTGAACATGTTTCGAAGAAAAAAGAGACTGATGACAGTGAAGATTTGGAAGATGAATTGTTTCACTTTTTATGTTTTTAATTTTCTTTTTCTGTTGTTTGTTATGTATTTTTCAGCTAAGAACAATAAAATACATTATATTAATAAAACGCCAAACAGTAATAATGATTGTGAAACTCCATAACGCAGTAAAACGCCAAAAACTCCCAAACTATAATAAAAGTAATTTGGAGAAGTTTATTAAAAGCTAAAAATGAAAAAAAAAACGTGAAGCGCTACTTAAAGCCATTAAAAACGTCGAACTTAGAAGATAGAACGTCTATCAGCCTAAAAAACACATAAAAAGCGGAACAAAAACAGTAAAAAGTACACACAGTAACTGAAAAGACGGTTACTTTATTAATATCATTTATTGTAAATAAAATCCCGCCTAATCTACGCGCCAAAAACATCCTATAAGAGAGACGTCTCTGCACAATCAACTGATCACATACCAAAAACAACGCCATGTTTCTTAGAAACCATGCACTTTAAAAACGCCAAAAAATAGTTAAGAAAGCCACAGATGGGGAACATCGTTTCTTCTATATTGAGTATTGTTCTGAATGAAGTTTCACTGAATGAATTTTTCTCTGAGGTGGGTATCTCTATAAGCTTTTGCTGAATGAGATGGTGTTGGGATTGAACCCTACCAGAGGAACAAATAATGAAAGCCAAAATCAGATCATGACAGTGGATTCACAATAAGCAGCAGTTTACACTAAGTCTTCTCCCTTGAAAGAGATTATAACATCTGATGGCCTTACATCCACTGCCCGGATACAACAGCTGTGTCGTTCAAAACCACTGATGAAGATAGAAGACTGCTGAGAACTAAGCATTACTGGTACAATCTACCGATGACAAAGCACTGCCCAATCAAGGTCTGATCAACCTTGAGGAAAACATTGACATAAAGAGAGAGCAGTAGTTTAGTATATCATCTGTTTTATGTATGGTCAGTGGTTAGGTTTAGCAGTGTTTGTATAAGGACGGTAGATACAGGTTGTTAGGAGGTTAGACGTCGCTTTCATGGTGACGTCAGCTGAGATGCCTCAGCGGTTTGGATTGTCTATAAATGGAACAGTGCTTTGTACTGTTACATTTGATCGTTTTGAGTGAGTTCTTCTCCTCAATTCAATCCTTTCATCTTGTGCAACCAACCACTGTAGTATCAGGCTGAGGGGGAGCTTAGTTTGTAAGCTTGCAATGTAATCTTTTGCTTTGAATTGTAATCTTCCGACTCTGTGAAAAGCAAATGTTTATCAAACTATTTTTCTCCTTTGATTGTGTTCACAAAGTTTGTTTTAACTTCCGCTGCACTTAAATTTCTGTTCATTTCTGTTTGATTTGTCCAAATTATGCAAACTAACACAATCATGAGAGCCTAAGATCCTAACAATTGGTATAAGAGCCTGGACAGTCAAAATTCGATCTAACAATCAATTTGACATAACAGTTCGGCTCATAATTCATTGATACTAAGGTTGGGTGCATTTAGTTGAAAAACAGAGTACCGAGTAAACCATGTTCAAAGTGGTTATTCAAAAACTCTGTAAATCAACCAAGATGTCATATGACACACAAATTTCACACAACAAGTGATTTCATGCACAAGACACTCATGGTTTCTAGATCTGAAAACATATCTGTTAAAACTATGGGATTATCTCTTATTTTCAAAATTGATTTCAACTATTATTGTGAAATTTGTGATGTTTCATCATGTTTAATACTAAAGTATGAACCTCAGATGAACAAAACGTATGTTCTTAAAACATTAGTGTTTTTGGTAATAAAGAAAGAGGGAAATTAAAACTTTAGTCATAAGATCTGGTGTGTTGAAAAACAGGTTGAGGATCCTCAAATGGACAAAATCAACTATGTTAAAATACATTCAGAAAATCAGGGATCAACATAATCCATATCGTATGTAGTGTGAGATTGGTTGTAAAACTTGTGAAAACATGACCAATTCTCTCAAAACATTACGACAAAATGATATTGGATTAAGGTTTTTCTCAACAAAGATCTCCCAGTAAGTAATACATTACTTATAAATGGGAAGGGTGAAAGGGGAAGAAGAAAATTAACAAAAGCTCAGAATTGTGTTTATCTCAAAACTTTTGAAGTCAAAAGAAAAGAGTATAAACATAAAACACTTTAGAGTCAAAGGTTGGGATAATTGTGGTCAGTAAGCAACTATGTGCAATCATTGGTTTAAGAAAATTCAGGGAACAATGGTATTCCCAGTAAATGTATTTAAAAGAGGACTAGACAAATTTTCAGAATCTTCACATGGTAACAAAGTCTACAACTGAGTTTTCAAAAACTCATGTGAACATGTGTCCTCATTTCTGTTGTCAATCATTCAACAAGAGAATGGTACCAAACAGTGGTCAAAATGTATTTAAAATTTCATACCACTGGTGTCAAACCACTGACCATTTTCATAAGCTTGGAATTGATATGATTAAGAATTTCAGTGGAAAATTAATACCAGATCCTTTTGTAACTGTTTTTAGAAAATCCTTTAATTTTTTTTTTCTAAAAAGGATTTTCTCGAATAAAGCAGGATATATTATGTTTTTTAATGATATATATTGAACTTTTACTGGTTTTTGATAGTAAAAGTTTCAATCTCCTGTCAGGATAGATAACCTTTATTTTTGTTGGTTAAATTATCCTCAAGCAGATCAAAAGGAAATGGTATTTTTGTCATGGTCATGTCAAACTCAAGTTTGTTCTTAATTTATGAAAAGGATTGATTGTCAACAGATCTTAAAATACCTGGGCACTCATGTTTTAATTCAAATATTATAACAAAGATGAGTTGCTTTGGTAAAAAGTCCACATTATCTGGGGTACTAAACCACTGTCAAGGAGTTGTAAAGGCTTCAAAATGTGTAATTGACATGTGGCAAAACCCTGAATGAAAATTTTCAAAACTGTTGCTGATATACTGGTCTCTCAAATCATTACCATTACATTACCCTTAACCACTGTTTTGTTCAAACATCTGTTTCCTAATTACTTTCCACTGCTGAAAGTCAACCACTGATCATTCATTTTGCTTGGCAAGCACTGATGCTCAAAATCAGTGTCTTATCCACTGATATTCTATCTACTGATAGTAAAAATCATTCACTGTTATCACAATATTACCGTTGTAATTACTGATGCTTGGTACATCAGTGGTTCTCAAAACAACTGTTCTCCATTTTCATCCATTTCATCAGAGGTTGGCACGTGGTCAGTTTTTAGCCCTCAGATCTTTGTAACCGCTGCCACATCAGCATTCATTTTTCCCTAAATAAAACCCTGCCCTAAACCCCCAAACAGGGTTTTACACTGTCGAATTGAATTCCAAAATTCTCTTCTCAAAGCAATTTCTCACTTTTCATCTCAAATCATTCTCCAAATCCCTTTTCACCAAAATGAGGAAATCAAAGTCAAAATCAAAAACAAAATCATCATCATCTTCCAAAGAGGTCGCTCAAACGGCCGAAGAAACCATTGAAATCCCGTACAAATCCCCGCACAACTATTTGGGTCTTCTCACAAAACCCACAAACAACCACACCTTCGATTCTATCATTGACACCTTATCTGAATCAAAGTACAAAACTTTGATAATGGCTAACGCTCCCATTTACTTACAAACCCAGAGAGAGTTTTGGAAAAAGACGACGCTTGAAAAACAAGACGATAAAGTCATAGCCATTAACTCCTCGATACAGGGTAAAGTGATTCAAATCACTCCGCAATCAATCTCAGAAGTCTTCAAACTCGATGACCAGAAAGGTAAAACTTCCTTTGACAAAAACGAGTTAAAAGCTGATTTTCTGAAAAGGGGATATGCAAAACAATCAAAAGTAGATACCTTACAAAAAGGTTATTTCCCATCTGCACCCAGATTTTTATTTCACACACTTTTGATGTGTGTTTCAAATAAAACAACAACATTTAACGAAATACCATTGAAGATTCAATGCCGGGGCTATGCTATTTTAAATAATGAAGATTACAACTACTCCCAGGAAATCTTTAATGACTTGGTAAAGAATGTTGATAGTAAAGCATTTTTACTCTTTCCAAGGTTTTTAAGCTACTATTTTAAACAAAAATTTGAAAAAGAAAATGAAAACTTGCTCAAACAAGGTGTTTATTTTCAAATAAAAAGTTTAACACCTGAAACATTCACTAGAATGTTGGCACCAATAAAAACAAAAGCAGAGGTGTCTGAGCAGAATTTAGCAGTTACCACTGCTCCTCAGACATCTGCTGCTGAGCCCACTGCTCCAGGTGATCATAGCAGCACTACAACTGCTTTGAAACCTACACCTGCCACTACCAAAAAGACCAAAAAGAAAACATCCAGAAAGCCCCCCAAACCCAAAACAAAGGCAACTTGTTACACCCTAGAATTTATACCCTTGATTTTAGGCAAAATATAGTTAAATACATGACTTTCATTTAGAAAATTTATAATAGCCATGGCCTTAGTCGAGTAATGACTAAGGTACGAAATTTGTCAACTGTTTAAAATGTATTAACTACCATACACAAAGACTACAAAAGATCTAAAACGTTGCGGAAGCTTCAAAATAGAGTGTTCGGTTCTTCGTCATATCACTTGATCGTCATCCGTAAGACTTGTCGATTTGACCTATGATCAAAACCAATTAAAACATTAGTTTTGACGTTATCGTATAAATAAACACAAGATTGAACGTGACATTTGAAATAACAAAAGCAAAAATTAACCTTCCTGGATCCACCGTAAATTACGGTATCACCGTAATTTACGGTGATCCTTGATAGTTCCTGGTCACCGTAAATCAGGAAGTCTGCACCGTAAACTTATATCTTATTCACCGTAAATTACGGTATTACCGTAATTTACGGTGGTACCTGGAGAATTCGAGTTTTGCTTGTTTTGATCATTTCACTCAATTCCAACTCTTAGAATTTAGTTTTCTAACATATACCACATCAATTTCTAGAAATTCTAACATGTTATATAGTGAGCTATATCAAAGATCAATCCATCATATTCCGAACTTTAAATCAAACTTTACTTGATTAAATGACCCGTTTGGCTCGTCTACGGAGTCCACCTCCATGACGACTACCAACGAGTACTAACAAGTTTAATCAGTCAATCAATTTGACGATTTCATCGCTTACTTCAACAACTCTTATTCAAGGATTCATTGACACAATAAAATCATCAAGCCTAATAAATGTAACGGGTCAAGTTACATACCTTCAAAGTTTGCCCTTTAAACGTGATTCGCCACCCGCTTGTCCGCTTGACGCTCCTGCGTCCGTTCCTATAGAGTCCATTTATGATGCGTTTTAGAACATCTCTTTTAATCAAAATTCGCATAATACATCAAAACATCATGATTATGCGTTTAAGCTCAGAATTTCAGTTTTAAGCCTTCATTGAGGCATTTCAACAAACACTTCTTATGCAGAATTTTTATATCTTTAGAAATAAACTTCTTAGCTTGCTATTTAGCTAACTTGACAACAATAGAGTCCTCCTATAGTGTTTTAAGCATCATATCTTTCTGGAATCACTTTCAACAATCAATTTACACTAGAATAACCCTTCTTAACCCTAGTGTTCATCAACATCATGGAAAACCCATAACCCACCTTCAAGGTGTTCATGGAATTTTCTGAATTTGGACATGATTTCATATGTATTTGTCTAGGTTCCACTTCTAGACACTACATTATCTCTAATCAAATCAAACAACACACATGCAACCTCTAATCTTAGATTTCCAAAATCATGAGAATTTTCTAACAAAGGATTAACACGAATTTTTACATACCTTATGATCCTCTTGTGATGAGGATCGATAATTTAATCTCGGATTTCGTTTTGGATCAGAATTTCATCTTCAATTTAAGAGATTTGTGAGATTAGGGTTCTTGGATTGGGGATGTCGCCCCTTGCTTCTCTCTGATCGACCAACACCTCTAATTGAGGTGTTTGGTTTATTTTTTTTTATTTGTTCTAATTAGTTAAGTTTTCAATTTAAACAACTATGGTCCCTCAACTTTGTTCAACATATAGTTTGATAGCTTTTTAATCACTCTATAAGCTATTTCTAGACTAGTTAACTAACTAGGTTAAAATTCCTAGTTAGTAAACTCCCATTTATTTAGGCTTTATAATTATGATATAATGTTTTATATTTTCGGGATGTTACAAGTCCATCCCCCTTAAAAGGGTTTCGTCCCCGAAACCAAAATACGTACCAAATAATGTAGGGTGAAGACGTCGCATCTCCTCTTCGGACTCCCATGTAATGTCCGAACCTTTCCTATGCTCCCATTTGACTTTGACTTGGTCAATTTGTTTATTTCGTAAACGTTTGACCTTTCTGTCTAAAATTTCAACCGGTCTCACCACATAATTTAGACTATTATCCACTTCGATATCGTCGTAATGGATATATGTCGTTTCGTCTGCTAGGCACTTTCTTAATTGCGATACATGAAACGTGCCATGGATCCCACTCAGCTCCTCCGGTAGTTCAAGACGATAAGCTACCTTGCCAACTCTTCCGATAATTTTGAATGGCCCGATAAACCTTGGGCTTAACTTCCCTTTCTTTCTAAATCTAATAACACCTTTCCATGGGGACACTTTTAGCATGACCATGTCACCGACTTGAAATTCAATTGGCCTTTTCCTTTTATCAACATACGCCTTTTGCCTGTCTTGGGCTGCTTTCAAGTGTGCCCGAACTTTATCGATCTTTTCGTTCGTGGCTCGTACTATGTCTTGGTGGGCGAGTTCACGTGGACCCACTTCACCCCAACAAACCGGGGTTCGACACTTCCTACCGTAAAGCAGTTCGTATGGTGCCATTTTAATACTAGATTGGTAACTGTTGTTATATGAAAACTCAACTAACGGTAGGTGAACATCCCAACTGCCTCCAAAGTCGATTATACACGCCCGTAGCATGTCTCCCAATATTTGTATCGTTCTTTCACTTTGTCCATCCGTTTGAGGATGGTACGCAGTGCTAATGAACAATTTGGTCCCCATTTGTTCTTGGAATTCACGCCAGAATTTCGAGGTAAACCGGGTATCCCTATCGGACACGATGGACACCGGCACTCCATGACGTGCTATGATTTCATTGGTATAGACTTCTGACATCTTTTCTGACGTATAAGTCTCACGAATCGGAATGAAGTGAGCACTTTTCGTCAATCTATCCACCACTACCCATATGGCATCAAAACCACGATTTGTCCTAGGCAGTTTGGTTAACAGGTCCATTGTAAGATGTTCCCATTTCCAAACCGGAATTTCCAACGGTTGGAGTTTGCCATAGGGTTTCTGATGCTCCGCCTTGACTTGTAAACATGTCAAGCATTTTTCCACATACTTCGCCACATCCCTCTTCATTCCGGGCCACCAATAATTTTGTTTCAAATCATTGTACATCTTGGTCGCACCCGGATGAATTGAATAACGGGATTTATGGGCTTCATCAAGTAGAAGCGCCTTTACTCCACATGTATGTGGGACCCATATCCTTCCGGATCGAGTCTTCAACCCATGATTCCCTTCCGATAAATCTTTTAATTGACCAATTATTCTTTCCTTCTTCCAATTCTCTTCCTTTACTGCTTCTAATTGCCCCTCTCGAATACGTTCAAGTATACCCGAGGTTATCACGAGTTGCATCGATCGCACTCGTATCGGGACATAATCCGCTTTTCTGCTCAGAGCGTCCGCTACCACATTTGCCTTTCCAGGGTGATAATGTATCTCACAATCATAATCTTTCACCGTTTCTAGCCATCGCCTTTGTCGCATATTTAACTCCTTCTGATCGAAGAAGTATTTCAAACTCTTGTGGTCGGTGAATATGGTGCATTTTACCCCGTACAAGTAATGCCTCCATATTTTTAATGCAAATACCACCGCTGCCAACTCGAGATCGTGCGTGGGATATTTCTTCTCGTGTAACTTCAATTGTCTCGAGGCATAGGCTATTACCTTGCCCCGTTGCATCAACACGCAACCGAGCCCTGATAATGAAGCATCCGAATAAACCACCATGTCTTCGACTCCGTCCGGCAATGTCAGTACCGGAGCTTGAGTTAGCCTTTCTTTTAGCGTCCGAAACGCTTTTTCTTGATCGACTCCCCAAACAAACTTTGCTTTCTTTTGGGTTAGCTTTGTTAGTGGCGATGCAATCTTGGAGAAATCTTGAATGAATCTCCTATAATATCCCGCAAGCCCCAAAAAGCTTCTAATTTCCGAAGGGTTCTTCGGGGGATTCCATTTTGACACCGCCTCTATCTTTGACGGATCCACCAAAACTCCGTCGGCATTTATGACATGGCCGAGAAATTGTACCTCTCGTAACCAAAAGGCACATTTAGAGAATTTTGCATATAACTTCTCTCGTCTAAGTGTCTCTAACACTTCTTGTAAGTGATGTGCGTGTTCGGTTTCACTTTTCGAATACACCAAGATATCATCGATAAACACGATGACCGACTTGTCCAACATTGGCTTGCAAACCCGGTTCATGAGGTCCATGAAAGCCGCGGGCGCATTTGTTAGCCCAAATGACATCACGAGAAATTCGTAATGTCCGTACCTCGTGCGGAAAGCCGTCTTCGGCACATCTTCTTCTTTGACCTTTAGTTGGTGATACCCCGATCTAAGGTCAATTTTGGAAAACCAATTCGCGCCTTGTAATTGATCGAATAAATCATCTATCCTCGGGAGCGGGTATCGGTTCTTTACCGTGAGTTTGTTTAACTCCCGATAGTCAATACACATGCGCATGCTCCCGTCCTTCTTTCTCACAAACAACACCGGTGCGCCCCAAGGAGACACACTCGGCCTTATAAATCCCTTGTCAAGCAAATCTTGAATTTGGGACATCAGCTCTTGTAATTCCGACGGTGCAAGTCGGTACGGGGCTTTTGCTACAGGTTTCGCGCCCGGAATCAATTCGATCCCGAACTCTACTTCCCGTTCAGGCGGTATCCCCGGTAAATCTTCCGGAAAAACATCTTCATAATCTCGTACTACCGGTACATCTCCAATCTTCCGTGACTCTTTCTCGGCCTCATTTGCATAAATTATGAATGCCTTGCATCCTCGCTTCATGAGCTTGTGAGCTTTCAACATCGAACATACTATGGGATTGCCTCGTTTTTCGCCATAAATGGTGACGTGTTTTCCGCTCGGAGATGTTAGTTTTATCTCTTTGCGAAAACACACGACCTTTGCATGGTATTGAGATAGCCAATCCATCCCAACGACTACTTGGAATTCTCCCATCGACATCGGGATTAGATTTATCAAATATTCTTCATCATCAATGCTCAGTTTACAATTTTCACATACATCACAAACAATAAAACTTTTGTTATTACCTATCTCTACTTCTAAAGGCACAGGTAATTTGGTTAAAACAAATGAAGGATGTCGAATAAACCCATATGAAACAAAGGATTTATTCGCACCCGTATCAAATAACACGTGTGCGGGAATTGAATTTACAGCAAATATACCTGAGACCACGTCAGGTTCAATCTTCGCTTCTGCGGCAGTTAGTTGGAAAGATCTTGCCTTTGCTTTCGGGGCTTCACCTTTTGATTCTTGCCCATCCTTATTTTCGACCAATTCCGGGCATTCCGACTTCTTGTGACCCGTTCGATAACAGTTGTAACAAACCGTCACCTTCTCCGGGCATGACATAGCCATATGTCCCGTTTTCTTGCATATGGGACAAGGCTTATCCTTGTAACGGCATTCGCCTTTATGATTTTTCCCACAAATTTTGCAACCTGATGTACTACCTTTAGCATCTGATTTCTTGGCTGATTCATTCGTTCTTGCTTTCTTGGCAGGGCTTGGATTCACATCTTGTGCCCTTCGTTCACCCCGCTCTATACTCTTCTTCAATTCGATCTCCCTTTCCCGAGCGACATTGACAATCTCGGTAAGGGTCTCGTACTTTGAAGGGGTTATGAATTCTCTATACTCTGCGCTTAGCATGTTATGATAATAATAGACCTTTTGCTCTTCATTCGTTATCAAATCATCACAGAACTTCATCTTGTCCATAAACATCCCCGTGATCTTGTCTATGGATTCACCTTTGTGTCTGAGTTGCATGAACTCTTCCTTGATCTTGTTTATGACCGCTTTGGGACTATGGTGTCTAAGAAACGGCGTCTTAAACTCCTCCCAAGTCATGGCCTTAGCCGCTTCACTTCCAATCTCCTTCTTTTTGTTATCCCACCAATCTTTCGCTTGACTCCTTAGTTGACCCGTACCATAGGCTACGTAGTCTTCTTCGTCACAATGGGTTCTCTCGAATACCCCTTCGATGTCACTTAGCCATCGTTGGCACACTATTGGGTCAACCTCCCCATTATACGTTGGTGGTTTACAAGCCATGAATTCCTTGTATGAACAAGGCTTTCGTCCTCCTCGCTTTTCTTTTGCTACATTTGAATCGTCTTCCAGTTTCTTGATTCTATCTTCTACTATTGATAAAACCGTGTTTTGGATTTTATCAATAAAACCCGACAAACTATTTTCGATCGCCTTTCCAACCTCTTCGGCAATCACTTCTCTCACTTGTTCGGTGACTCTTGGCACCGTATTATCATTGTCTCCATCAGCCATCTCGATTTCTGAAATGTTTACATAGATTATTAAACATTCCATTTATAATACATGCTTTACTTGGTTTGATTTAATCAAGTTCGTAACTTGATTTAATCATTCTTGTTTGAATTCAATCAAGTTCGTAACTTGATTTGATCATTCTTGTTTCTATTCAATCAAGTCCGTAACTTGATTTGATCATTCTTGTTTCATGCATTTCTTGTTTTTTTTTGAGTGAGCTTACACACTCTTTTCATGCATATTGTTCATTTCTCATTCTATACCTAGTACATAATTTATTAACAAAACAAGTTAATTCTTACCGGACGATCGATCAAGCTTGAACCGAACACTTATTGACAACCTTGAGCTCTGATTACCAACTTGTTACACCCTAGAATTTATACCCTTGATTTTAGGCAAAATATAGTTAAATACATGACTTTCATTTAGAAAATTTATAATAGCCATGGCCTTAGTCGAGTAATGACTAAGGTACGAAATTTGTCAACTGTTTAAAATGTATTAACTACCATACACAAAGACTACAAAAGATCTAAAACATTGCGGAAGCTTCAAAATAGAGTGTTCGGTTCTTCGTCATATCACTTGATCGTCATCCGTAAGACTTGTCGATTTGACCTATGATCAAAACCAATTAAAACATTAGTTTTGACGTTATCGTATAATATAAACACAAGATTGAACGTGACATTTGAAATAACAAAAGCAAAAATTAACCTTCCTGGATCCACCGTAAATTACGGTATCACCGTAATTTACGGTGATCCTTGATAGTTCCTGGTCACCGTAAATCAGGAAGTCTGCACCGTAAACTTATATCTTATTCACCGTAAATTACGGTATTACCGTAATTTACGGTGGTACCTGGAGAATTCGAGTTTTGCTTGTTTTGATCATTTCACTCAATTCCAACTCTTAGAATTTAGTTTTCTAACATATACCACATCAATTTCTAGAAATTCTAACATGTTATATAGTGAGCTATATCAAAGATCAATCCATCATATTCCGAACTTTAAATCAAACTTTACTTGATTAAATGACCCGTTTGGCTCGTCTACGGAGTCCACCTCCATGACGACTACCAACGAGTACTAACAAGTTTAATCAGTCAATCAATTTGACGATTTCATCGCTTACTTCAACAACTCTTATTCAAGGATTCATTGACACAATAAAATCATCAAGCCTAATAAATGTAACGGGTCAAGTTACATACCTTCAAAGTTTGCCCTTTAAACGTGATTCGCCACCCACTTGTCCGCTTGACGCTCCTGCGTCCGTTCCTATAGAGTCCATTTATGATGCGTTTTAGAACATCTCTTTTAATCAAAATTCGCATAATACATCAAAACATCATGATTATGCGTTTAAGCTCAGAATTTCAGTTTTAAGCCTTCATTGAGGCATTTCAACAAACACTTCTTATGCAGAATTTTTATATCTTTAGAAATAAACTTCTTAGCTTGCTATTTAGCTAACTTGACAACAATAGAGTCCTCCTATAGTGTTTTAAGCATCATATCTTTCTGGAATCACTTTCAACAATCAATTTACACTAGAATAACCCTTCTTAACCCTAGTGTTCATCAACATCATGGAAAACCCATAACCCACCTTCAAGGTGTTCATGGAATTTTCTGAATTTGGACATGATTTCATATGTATTTGTCTAGGTTCCACTTCTAGACACTACATTATCTCTAATCAAATCAAACAACACACATGCAACCTCTAATCTTAGATTTCCAAAATCATGAGAATTTTCTAACAAAGGATTAACACGAATTTTTACATACCTTATGATCCTCTTGTGATGAGGATCGATAATTTAATCTCGGATTTCGTTTTGGATCAGAATTTCATCTTCAATTTAAGAGATTTGTGAGCTTAGGGTTCTTGGATTGGGGATGTCGCCCCTTGCTTCTCTCTGATCGACCAACACCTCTAATTGAGGTGTTTGGTTTATTTTTTTTTTATTTGTTCTAATTAGTTAAGTTTTCAATTTAAACAACTATGGTCCCTCAACTTTGTTCAACATATAGTTTGATAGCTTTTTAATCACTCTATAAGCTATTTCTAGACTAGTTAACTAACTAGGTTAAAATTCCTAGTTAGTAAACTCCCATTTATTTAGGCTTTATAATTATGATATAATGTTTTATATTTTCGGGATGTTACACAACTCTAGAAGATGAGATCCCAGAGCAACTACCTGTGACAACACAAATGTCACCAGAAACCACTGCTGCTACTTCCTCACAGCAGTTGGTACAAAGATCTCCACCCTTACCTAAAACTCCTCTTGCATCCTCACAAAAAGGATCAGGTTGTAATCACAGGGACCCCACAATATGAAGCTCTGGACCCAATCGGATCCATCTTCCTCAGTCCTGATCCCAAGGACATGTCTCTTTCAACACCCATACCCTCACCAATCATAATGCCACAATCAATAATACCCTTGTTGCATGCAGTTGCTATAGCTCAGACACAAACCAGTTCCTCTCTATCACCTGTCACTGAGAGTATACTCCTACAAGTGACTGGGTCTGATGCTACTACTCCTGCTATCCCAACAACAACTGAGGAGGTTACACCCCCTGAGTTACAAGTAACTCTCGGTGGTAGTTCAAGTGGAGCAACTACAACTGATGGATCAACAGATCTTCAGCTGGACAGTTGTTTCATTAGTAAGACTCCCTTGAAGGCAATTTCTTCAATAGCACCTCTGAAAACCACCAGTGAATTTGTTATGCCCACTGGTACCTTTACAAGGTTAACAAGTGCTGAAGGAAGAAGTCCCCAGTACCAAGAACAAGGGGCATCAATGGGTGATTTTTGGGATTCAGTTCCTAAGTCACACATTGATACAACCACTGCTGGTGGGGATTCAGATGATCCTACTAACGTGGGTGATGATTCAAAATACCAGGAATTGACGGGAAGAGTTGAAAAACTGGAAACCTCAGTTGCTGAAATAATGGATATGGTGCAAGAGATTTTAAAAGCTCAAAAAGCACAATCCATTGCTGTTCCACCACAAGCACCTGTTCCACCTCAAGCATCTGCTCCACCACAAGCAATTGCTGCAAATGAGCTTTGGAATATCTTTCAACCCATGCTTGAAAAATAAAAACAAATGGCTGATCAGCAGCATGCTATACATGTACAAATGCTGACAAACATGGTGGAGTCGAGATTTAAAGATACTCAAGCAGACATCAAGGCTATAAAGGCCAGCATACAAAAGACTGCCCATGGGGAAAAAGTTCCTTCCACCATCTTCTTCATGGATAAACCCCTTCCAGATAATGCCAAAAAGGGCGAGAAAATCCAGTTGAAGAAAAAGGGAATTGAAGATGGACTGTATATTGAACCAGAACAAGAAAAACAACCATCTAAATCCTCAACAGGGTCAAAATCTCAAACCACAAAATCTCATATCTCTATCCAAACAGCTGATACACCAGTAGTTACAAAAACTGCTAGCAGTAGCCAAACAGCTGTCATCTCATCAACACACACAACTTTACCACACACCACCAAAACCACTGCCCTACCACCATTACCTCCTGTCATAAAACAAAAGACAACATATGTTAAAACATCTGTTGTAATGACAACAACAGTTGGAACACCAATTGTTTCAACAGCTGTTAGTCAATCACAAACACAAACCACTGCCATTTCATCTCAAACCACTGAGCCACCCAAGACATCATCAGCCTTTCCTACAATAAAAAGGAGAAGGATTTTCATATCTGATGATTCACCACCACCATCACCATCATCAAAAACTACCTCACCACCTTCATCCCCTGCTCAAAAGCAGAAGACATCTACTGACACATCAGTAGTTGTAATGACAACAGCAGTTGAAACACCAGTTGTTTCAACAGCTGTTAGTCAACCATCCACCACTGCTCTCATCACTCCTACCTCACAACCAAAACCCTCTACATCAGTAAAGCTTCACAAAAGAAAAAGAGAAACAACTCAGCTTACTGATGAAAAGTATGATCCTGTTGCTGCTAAATATCCACTGGAACTAGAAGCTGTGAAAAAAGAGATGAGACAATTTTACGCTGAGGATGATCCTTCAAAAAGAAGATTTCCTTCTCTCATAGGTTTTGTAGTTCCAGAAGACATGGATGAATATCTTGAGATGAAAGCAAGGCAAGAAAAGATCAGAGCTAAGCTCGAATGCAAAGATCAAGGTGATGAAGCCATTGCTGAAAAATTGGAATTTTTACTCTCAAAAGTCAAGCTGATGGAAGACTATGCACAAGATCTGATCAAAGAAAAGTCAGATCAACGAAAAACAATGAGAAAAGAATATCTTGCATATATAATGAAAGAAAAATTCTATCAAGCTGAAGAAAACCAATTTGAAGAATGGCCACTGGTTGCCTTGAAGCATGAAGTAAACAGGATTGAAAGGGTTAAAAATGATCCAAGCAAGAAGAAGACAGATCCAAATTGGAATAAATACAAAAAGCTAATTGCTGATCTTACTTCTGAGTACAAGAGGAAGAAACAGGAGTTGGTGGATGCAAAAGTGGACACTGCCAATGCCATATCAAAATGGTCAAAGCAGCACACTGATGAAGCTTATGAACGGCTGAAGAAAAGAAAGATAACAGTCTCAGGCACTTCTAAAAGGCCAGACTACAACAAGATAGAACAACAGCTGGATGCTCTCAAAACACTGATCACATCAAAAGTTAGCCCGAGCCTTGTGATAAACCAAGAGAAAGGGAAACTGCTGACCATTGAAGAAGAAAAAGAAAAGGAAGTTGAGTACTTCACAGAAGCCATCAAGAAAATGGGTCTAAAAGAAGATAGTCCAGTGAGCCTTCAAAACCTTTTCAAAAAGGTACTAACCAAACCTGCATCACAAAACATTTCAGCAGATATCTCAGACAGTGAGCTTGATCAACAAGAGACACAAGAGCAAATCGACAAAGAAGTTGCAGAAGATATAGCTGCAGCAAATGAAGTCATAGAAGAAGCTTTCAGAAGAATGTCTGAACTTCAGGATACTGCTGTACAATTTTTCTCGAGGCCAATATCTCAAAGCTCATCTGAAAATAAATCTCTCCCAAGAAACCCATTGGGTTCAAAAGTACTAAAGTGGATGTCTGATCAAAAGACCCACGTATTGACCCTGGTCAGATCCAATGGCGAAGTGAAGTACATATCAAGGAAAGAAGCACTAGGCCTTAGTGTTGAAGATTTGCAGGATCTCCTTGAACTTTCACTGTGAAGGGATGAGGATGACACAAGTTCCAAAGAATTTGAAGAAAAATTTAAAAGACATGCAAGGGAACTACTGATGAGGAATAAAGATCCAGAATAATGAAGGGTTTTGGCATTATCTGTTCCAGGGGGAGATTGTTGGGATTGAACCCTACCAGAGGAATAGATAATGAAAGCCAAAACCAGATCATGACAGTGGATTCACAATAAGTAGCAGTTTACACTAAGTCTTCTCCCTTGAAGGAGATTATAACATCTGATGGCCTTACATCCACTGCCCGGATACAATTGCTGTGTCATTCAAAACCACTGATGAAGACAGAAGACTGCTGAGAACTAAGCATTGCTGGTACAATCTACTGATGACAAAGCACTGCCCAATCAAGGTCTGATCAACCTTGAGGAAAGCACTGACATAAAGAGAGAGCAGTAGTTTAGTATATCATCTGTTTTATGTATAGTCAGTGGTTAGGTTTAGCAGTGTTTGTATAAGGACAGTAGATACAAGTTGTTAGGAGGTTAGACGTCGCTTTCATGGTGACGTCAGCTGAGATGCCTCAGCGGTTTGGATTGTCTATAAATGGAACAGTGCTCTGTACTGTTATATTTGATTCGTTCTGAGAGAGTTCTTCTCCTCGGTTCAATCTTTTCATCTTGTGCAACCAACCACTGTAGTATCAGGTTGAGGGGGAGCTTAGTTTGTAAGCATGCTTGTAATCTTTTGAATTGCTTTGTAATCTTTTGACTGATGAAAAGCATTTGTTTATCGAAACTATTTTCTTCATTGATTGTGTTTATAAAGTTTGTAATTATTTCCGCTGCACTTTACATTGTTTCATATTCATTCATTGTTCAAATCATACAAACAAACACAATCATGAGAGCCTCTGATCCTAACAGATGGACAAATATTCATGAAAAAAGAGACTGATGACACTGATATGTCATCATGTCACTTTGTTCTTGATGGATATATGGATGACATGAAGGGATCAATACATTCGAGCTGTCGTTGATCTTAAACATGTCACTAAACAAGTATATATCAAACCACAATAAAGGACGCCACAAAAAAACATCTTGTAAAGACGAGCGTTATGTAGGAAAATCCTTATTTTCCTAAGGTATTCAATAGGTTCAAAGCGCCAAAAAGGTTAAAGTAGAACAGGCTGATGACAGTGAAGATTTGGATGAGAAATTAGATTAGAATTTTTAATCTTTTTTTTTCATTTTCTATTGTTTGTTATCTAATTCTCTGTTGTTTATTATCTAATTCTATACTAATAAAAAAATTAAGTATAAAACGCCAAAAACTACAAACACCAAAATGCCTGATAGTGCGAAAACTGTGAGAACGGATGCTAGAAAAGCACGTTGTTGCTATATAAAACGCCAAAAAATGCCAAACAAAATATATCTGGAAAAAAACAACACTAATTGACAGATGAAATTGAACGAAACAATAATTGCAAAACAGTAAAATGAAGAGACGGTAACATTATTGCCAAACATTTATTATATTAAAAGCCACTACATGGAGAATTGAATTTGTTTGTCTTTTCAAAACGCCATAATTGCCTGTCACATTATAGGCCTGCATCCTACATGGCAAACACTTGATAGAAAAAAAAACATCAAGAAAATTACTGATGTTTTTTACATTATAGGCATGCATCCTACTTGGCACAACAATCAAAGCCATACTTAGATAAAACGCCAAAAAGTTTACTATGATCCTGATCTAAAAACAATAAAAACGCGGCGTATTTGTTAAACGCCAAAAAATGGAAAGCTGATGTGACACGCGTTTAAAAAAGAATATAAAAGGACAAAAAACCCCTCCGCCCTTCTCTATGTCGCGTGATACGTGTTGGGCCTGGATGCGTTCTCACCGTTCTCACACTTTTGGGCGTTTTCTCCTGATCCCGTTCCTATATATATATATATATATATAGAAAAAGTGTATCGTACAAAATGCCTTAACGTACATTGCGTACACGATGGCAAGTTCACATGTTATAAAAATGAATGTCATACACAACAAATTGCATGTTGAAGAAAAATTCGCACGTTGAAAAACAATCGCGTATGCAATGTACGTTAACCCCTATTGTACAATAGCCGGTCTATATATATATATATATATGTAGGATTAGGTTCAAGAGTGAACACTAGTGTAGCTTGCTAATTGAGTGAACTAATCCTAGCCATACACGTGTGTTGATCAATGGCTAGGATTTGATGTTGAAATACACTAGTGTATTTTACGATTTGATGATAAGATCCTAGCCATGCACTTGTGTAGATCGATGGCCAGGATTTGTTCACTCAGTTCGCAAATACATTAGTGTTCACTCTAGAACCCCACCCTATATATGTATATATAAATATATTTAACCGGAAGCCTTATTTTTGTGGTGGCCCTAGGCCTAAACCTAGGTTAACTGTACTAAAGGTCCGACCTTGCTCATCACGATTCAACTGATATAGGAGATTTGCAAAACCTTCAATTACTAGTTCGATCGATGGTTTTTGGTTGGCTCTTGACCGTCTAAACAAATCAACTGTGCATGTGTTATGTGTAGTTATAAACTAGTGGGATCCACCCATGCGTTGCGGCAGGAATTCAGTCGGTATTATTCGATTCATTAAGGTATTAGTACGGTACCTGCAATCATTATAACAAACGAAAGGTATACAACTAAAAAAAATTAAATCATAATATGCCCAAAAGGATATGGACACGTGTTTTTCATCAATTAAAAACCATAAAATGAATATCAATACCGATTTTGATAGTACCAATAGCGGTACTGATGTGTTTTAGTCGGAATCGATGTGGTATTGATATTGTTGGGAAGGTATTAGTTTGGATCGTCACTATATCTGTAACACCCCGAAAACGGGCTTGGTAATTAAACTCAGTTAATACTAAAAGACGGGTAACGTACCGTTATTAGTAAAAATAAGCCGGCAAATATTTGGATTTAAATAAGAAATCCTAATATTAAATAAAAACGAATCAAAGTTTTAAGGAATTAAGTTTATAAGAGCCTGAGTTAACGGGACTTAAAATAAAACGGGTTATGACTTCCCGAACCCAGTAAGCTAACTAGGAATAATTAACCTAGTTAATAAGAGAGAATGTTACTAAAAATAAGTAGGTTATGGCCTACTTAATAACTAACCAAACTAGAGGGACTTAAGTTGCAAACATAGGAACTTGATTTATAAAAAAACTAAAAATCAAACACAACACACACTTAGTGTGTGTGTGTGTGCGTACGACCAGGGACAAGAGCAAGGAGCTCAAAACCCTAGATCAACAAATTGGTCAAATTGAAGCTCGAATCAAGATCCAAATCAATGCATGAACGCGTAGAAACGATCACCAAGTCAAGGGGATCGTGAGGTATGTTGAATTTCTAACATTCGTGAAGTTGTAAAAATTTGATAATCATCCTAATCGCAAATTAGGCATGAATTAGAGAAGCTATGGCTAGATTAGTGATGTATACTTGCTTAGGAACGAAACCCTAAGTGAAAATCATGCATATGATGCTATGACTTGAATGAATTGGCGATTACCTATATGTGTGTTAAATGGGTTTATTGACAATATGATGAACACTCGGATTAGAGTGTTAATTTGATGAATATTGAATGTTATGATATAAGTTCTTGATGTAGTTCATGAACACTAGACATAGAGGTTTGATTTTGATGTAAATCTTGGTGAAAATAATTAGTTATGAACTAGTTAGTAAATATGTGAAATTATGCACATTAGGTGTTTGTTAAAATGCCTAAATGAGAACTAAAGTATTGAATTTAGAGTGAAAACGCGTATTTGAATGATATGGCAATTACGCGTGATATGAAGTGATAAGAGTTCTAAATACTATGTTGATTTAGACTTAATGTAGTAAACATGTGATTGAAAGTAGTTAACTTTAGATAAGTTAAGTTAACTAATCATGAAGTCGAATAGTAGCTTCGGCATAGAAAATAAGTGAGGTGGAATAGTCGTGATTGTTAATGACTAATTTAACCGCCTTGTAAATGTTTGACAATAGTTTGACGCGTAACAAGCTAGGTGAAAGCTTGGAAGAGGGAGCGGGTCAAACGGAGCAATTATGGAAAGAAAAGCGTGGCGTGGATGCGAGGTAAGTGTAATTTACACACTTATGTAGAATACTCGTTTATTCGATACATTGTAAACGTGATAATGATAATATTGGAAATATGGAAATTTGTCAAGTGTCGACTAATGTAAATCAAGGATAAAAGGATACCCATGGCGTAAGCCGAAATGGGTTGAAATTGTAAGAAAAGAGTGTAAAAGAAAAAGGGTATGGTTATAAAATCCGGGATGGGATGGATGTATGAATTGGAAATCAAAAACGATGTTTTTGATTAAATAAATAATGTTGGGCATATAGTCCAAACGGGTCGAATGGTGATGATAACACCATTTGACAATATCGACTAATGTGGTTGTCAAGTCTTATGTTAACAGGACCGATTAGCAAATCGGATAATTGCGTCACCATTGATGGTGTGATAATGAAAACAAGGTATAAATCGGGTCTACTTGTTGATCCGGGCCAGGTACGCATAATTATGTTGTAGTTAAAAGTGCTATTTTGGTCGAATAATTTGAGAGAGAGTCCTTAGTCATAAAAGGACTAAAATCGACCAAAACGCCCTTGTAGGCTAAATGGAACAAACGATCCTTAAAGGTTGTTTGGAAAAGAGTTTTATGACTAGGTAAATACTTAGAATAAGCATAGAAACTGAAAGAGGTATTATATTAGCCAAATGGCACTATTTGAGTTTTTGCCGTAAAATAATGATTCGAGAGGTAAAATTTGGTTTATATTGATCACCACATTAAAACCGCCATAAACACAGTTGTGGTGGGAGATTATAGGATAAGAAATGTGGTGATGAAGTGCTAGAAGTAAATGAAAGCGATTTCATGCTTTAAAGTGCTTAAAATACCCTTAACGGGTCAAAATAAGCATACGAGCGAAAACGGGTTTAAATTGTGTAATAAACCTATGATTAGAACCTAATATGGTAGGTAACATTAATTTGAAGAAGTGTATGAGATATAGGAATCAAACAAATACGTTTGGTTGATAAAATGCATAAACGGGTTAAAATTCGGTAAAAAGGTAACGAGTCGAAGGCTTATAAGTCTCAAAATTTCTTATGTTGGATGTAGGATTTTAACTCCATGAGATGGAGGATTAAATTACGGACGCGTAGGAAAAAGAATCGGGTAAAACAGATCAATAACGAAGAAGTTATGGCCGTTTCCGTGAAAACTGGCATAGCTGAACTGAACTGCAGAGCTGCTGGAAAACTGTCTCCCTCGCGTGGCGTGGCGTGAGGGAGCAACCTGGTTCCTTCGCGTGGCGCGAAAATCCCTATTTTGGCAAAAAAAAATTATGTTAATCAGTTTCACTTCCCGGACTCGTTTAAATACGTTCTAAGTTACGTATGACTAATCCAACTCATGCTTTATGAGTTTCAGGTATAATTTTAGCACCGGCGGACGATCAAGCACAACGAAAAACCGAACACGATCAAGAAATAAGCTTCCGCACTATGTATCATTGTTATGTTAAATGACGAACTCACACATGATATGTTGTATAGTTTTAATTCTGTAAAAAGTTTAATGAACCCGTATTTTCAATGTATTTGAAATCATAACTACCCGTTTATTTTCGTAATTTATACGAAAACCGTTAAATAATAATAAGGGTGTTACAAGTTGGTAATCAGAGCTAATGGTTAAAGAATAAAGTGTGTTCGGTTCGAGGCTTGATCGCAAATCCGGTAAGTACATGTATGTTAATAGTTTAGCATGCTAAAGTGTTGTAAACAACACATAGGGCTACCGTGTGATACACGTTACCCCAATTGAAATGATTGATATAGTTGACAAAAATACGTGAATTGACGCGTATAGTAGAAAAAGCCTTGTATTAGAATACGGGCGATTATTGAAGTAGATGTTACTAACTTTTGTGAATGTTTTAATTGAAGGACACTCGCGTTTGAAGACGACGAGATTCAAACGAATGGTGGATATGATGATGGAATGATCCGAGATATGACAAGAAGAGCATGCTCATTAGGGACCTAAATCGCGTAATGGTCGCGAACAAGGCTAATGGCAAGAAAAGCCCGTTAGGGCAAGCATTTACCAGGTGCACGTTTAAATTATTGCATGAATATAAACATGCAACCAATACGTAGAAATTAATAGTTGCAGATTTAGATTGAAAACTTGGACAAACCTGAATAGAATACCTATCCAGGATATTGTTTCCAAGAGAAACAAATAGAGGCATTATTTACATAGGGTGTAATGTGAAAATTATAAAAAGGTCATGTATACCAGGTGTTGATCGCTTACTCTGGCCAAGTAAGTAGTGAACACGTGGTACCATGAACTTCTTATGATGGACACAATTATGTCCGATGTAGTAAGGGTGGGGTGAATGGGACTAACTTAAATGGTACCCAAATGAATCAAATAAGTAAGACGTTTGATGGTAAACGTAAACGTAAGTCGGATGACGAAAGCGTATTACGTAAGAATAACGAGCCCGAGAGAAGGGACAAGGATTAAGTAAAAAGAAAATACAGACCGACCAATAGGAATGCTAAGGCATAGGGATAAAAGCTTGACTGTCACAAGTGATGAAATTCACATGGACAAGTCAAACGAATTGAATAAAGAATAAAGGACTTGATTGAATAAAAGCGATGGATCTCGCTAAGACGACCAAATAAATTAAAATAACGTCTAAAACCATATAAAAATGGTTACTTGAAAATGATTACGGTAAAGATACAGAATGAATGGGTAGGATTTGGAAAGAATGCGTAAACCAAGAGACGGGAACGCGAAACAGAAAGTCAAAAGACTCGGAATATGAGTCATGACTAAAAGACAATGAGAATTTGCAAACAGAAATGTTAATAACTACGCTCAACTATTTTAAAGTTGAACGGGTCGAATAAAGAACAGAGTTTGATGTTCACAAGTGATTAAATTTCACACGAACAAGTCAAACGAGATAAATAAAGTATAAGAACTTGCTAGTGCAAGTAAGCGCAAACCGAATAATGGAGGCGCGAAACATTAATGAACCTACGTGATGGCTCATAAAGGAATATATATAGGAAAAACGCAAACTAGCGAAACAAAAATGTTAAAAACATTAAAATAAAAGAACCCGGGTAATGGGACGTAAAGAAGTACAGGTAAGAACCGGGTAACGATAAGTGTAGGGCAAACTGACGTGTAATTGACGTTAGAAGTCAAGAAGTCGGAAAGATAATTCAAAAGAAAACAATGTAGCCTTAGACTACGGTCAAGGTCAAAAGAAATCCAAGAAGTAAAGGTGAATAATTCTAAAACATAAGAAGGGGTGCCTTAACGCCATATGCGTATATAAATGTATACACATTTGAATAAAGACCCGAAGAAAAGATGATCTACGGGATCATCATAACCTACGGGATATTAATTAGAGCAAAGGTCTACGGGGCCAAAATGACCCACGCGTTATGAATTGAAGCAAAAGGATCATAAAGGCCTCGCCTCAAAGAGGTGAAAGCCTAAGGAAATAGCCTACGAGGTTAAGTGAAGGAACCTACGGGCCGATAGTGTGAGGTAAGGGAACTTGTTACGATTCCCCGTATAAAACTAAGATTTTAAAAGAATAAATTATGGACTGTCAATATCATGTTATGGACAATTGACAAAAGTTAAAGAAAAGATCCTAAAACTAAAACTTCGATTTTAGTAAGAAATAACGTTGTTACAAATATAAATTCTGATAGGAATTTGAATAGTAAGCATGAAAGGTTCAAGTTTTAACACTGATAGGCGCAAGACGATATATTTGAAAAGTGATATTTTCAAAAATGAAAGGTTGATACAAACTAAACATGATGTGACACGATCACGGTTAGGAAATGTAATGTGAAGTAAATTCACATTGTAACTAAGCGGGTGAAAAGTAACGGGACTAATAAGTCTAGTTAGTAAGACCAGTAATTCAAATCAATAAAAATTGGTTTGCTTGTAAGCGGTGGATTCAGTATAACTGAACCGAATAAATAAATCTGAAAACAAAAGAAATTATTGCTAAAAGTGAAATATTTCACTAAAGACCTTTAAACGGGTCAAGGTAACGGATTCACCAAGAGTTCGATAATATATAAAAGCGATGGAAATCGCTAAGTTAACTAAATTAGTAGAAATAACGGAATTACGTTATTTCAAGTTACATTATGTCGTATGAGGTACGTAGAGGTTCTGTAACCAAAAAGATATTACCATACTTTTTCTGGTAATACTAACAATTGGTTAAGGTATGAATAATGCTTAATAGATTACTCAGATCAACGCATTGAGTTTAGAACTCAATGAACTATGTAAGCAAGGTTTCGAGGACGAAACCTCTTTAAGGGGGGTAGACTTGTAACACCCCGAAAACGGGCTTGGTAATTAAACTCAGTTAATACTAAAAGACGGGTAACGTACCGTTATTAGTAAAAATAACCCGGCAAATATTTGGATTTAAATAAGAAATCCTAATATTAAATAAAAACGAATCAAAGTTTTAAGGAATTAAGTTTATAAGAGCCTGAGTTAACGGGACTTAAAATAAAACGGGTTATGACTTCCCGAACCCAGTAAGCTAACTAAGAATAATTAACCTAGTTAATAAGAGGGAATGTTACTAGAAATAAGTAGGTTATGGCCTACTTAATAACTAACCAAACTAGAGGGACTTAAGTTGCAAACATAGGAACTTGATTTATAAAAAAACTAAAAATCAAACACAACACACACTTAGTGTGTGTGTGTGTGTGCGTACGACCAGGGACAAGAGCAAGGAGCTCAAAACCCTAGATCAACAAATTGGTAAAATTGAAGCTCGAATCAAGATCCAAATCAATGCATGAACGCGTAGAAACGATCACCAAGTCAAGGGGATCGTGAGGTATGTTGAATTTCTAACATTCGTGAAGTTGTAAAAATTTGATAATCATCCTAATCGCGAATTAGGCATGAATTAGAGAAGCTATGGCTAGATTAGTGATGTATACTTGCTTAGGAACGAAACCCTAAGTGAAAATCATGCATATGATGCTATGACTTGAATGAATTGGTGATTACCTATATGTGTGTTAAATGGGTTTATTGACAATATGATGAACACTCGGATTAGAGTGTTAATTTGATGAATATTGAATGTTATGATATAAGTTCTTGATGTAGTTCATGAACACTAGACATAGAGGTTTGATTTTGATGTAAATCTTGGTGAAAATAATTAGTTATGAACTAGTTAGTAAATATGTGAAATTATGCACATTAGGTGTTTGTTAAAATGCCTAAATGAGAACTAAAGTATTGAATTTAGAGTGAAAACGCGTATTTGAATGATATGGCAATTACGCGTGATATGAAGTGATAAGAGTTCTAAATACTATGTTGATTTAGACTTAATGTAGTAAACATGTGATTGAAAGTAGTTAACTTTAGATAAGTTAAGTTAACTAATCATGAAGCTGAATAGTAGCTTCGGCATAGAAAATAAGTGAGGTGGAATAGTCGTGATTGTTAATGACTAATTTAACCGTCTTGTAAATGTTTGACAATAGTTTGACGCGTAACAAGCTAGGTGAAAGCTTGGAAGAGGGAGCGGGTCAAACGGAGCAATTACGGAAAGAAAAGCGTGGCGTGGATGCGAGGTAAGTGTAATTTACACACTTATGTAGAATACTCGTTTATTCGATACATTGTAAACGTGATAATGATAATATTGGAAATATGGAAATTTGTCAAGTGTCGACTAATGTAAATCAAGGATAAAAGGATACCCATGGCGTAAGCCGAAATGGGTTGAAATTGTAAGAAAAGAGTGTAAAAGAAAAAGGGTATGGTTATAAAATCCGGGATGGGATAGATGTATGAATTGGAAATCAAAAACGATGTTTTTGATTAAATAAATAATGTTTTGCATATAGTCCAAACGGGTCGAATGGTGATGATAACACCATTTGACAGTATCGACTAATGTGGTTGTCAAGTCTTATGTTAACAAGACCGATTAGCAAATCGGATAATTGCGTCACCATTGATGGTGTGATAATGAAAACAAGGTATAAATCGGGTCTACTTGTTGATCTGGGCCAGGTACGCATAATTATGTTGTAGTTAAAAGTGATATTTTGGTCTAATAGTTTGAGAGAGAGTCCTTAGTCATAAAATGACTAAAATCAACCAAAACGCCCTTGTAGGCTAAATGGAACAAACGATCCTTAAAGGTTGTTTGGAAAAGAGTTTTATGACTAGGTAAATACTTAGAATAAGCATAGAAACTGAAAGAGGTATTATATTAGCCAAATGGCACTATTTGAGTTTTTGCCGTAAAATAATGATTCGAGAGGTAAAATTTGGTTTATATTGATCACCACATTAAACCCGCCATAAACACAGTTGTGGTGGGAGATTATAGGATAAGAAATGTGGTGATGAAGTGCTAGAAGTAAATGAAAGCGATTTCATGCTTTAAAGTGCTTAAAATACCCTTAACGGGTCAAAATAAGCATACGAGCGAAAACAGGTTTAAATTGTGTAATAAACCTATGATTAGAACCTAATATGGTAGGTAACATTAATTTGAAGAAGTATATGAGATATAGGAATCAAACAAATACGTTTGGTTGATAAAATGCATAAACGGGTTAAAATTCGGTAAAAAGGTAACGAGTCGAAGGCTTATAAGTCTCAAAATTTCTTATGTTAGATGTAGGATTTTAACTCCATGAGATGGAGGATTAAATTACGGACGCATAGGAAAAAGAATCGGGTAAAACGGATCAATAACGAAGAAGTTATGGTCGTTTCCGTGAAAACTGGCACAGCTGAACTGAATTGCAGAGCTGCTGGAAAACTGTCTCCCTCGCGTGGCGCGAGGGAGCAACCTGGTTCCTTCGCGTGGCGCGAAAAGCCCTGTTTTGGCGAAAAAATTTTATTTTAATCAGTTTCACTTCCCGGACTCGTTTAAATACGTTCTAAGTTACGTATGACTAATCCAACTCATGTTTTATGAGTTTTAGGTATAATTTTAGCACCGGCGGACGATCAAGCACAACGAAGAACCGAACACGATCAAGAAATAAGCTTCCGCACTATGTATCATTGTTATGTTAAATGACGAACTCACACATGATATGTTGTATAGTTTTAATTCTGTAAAAAGTTTAATGAACCCGTATTTTCAATGTATTTGAAATCATAACTACCCGTTTATTTTCGTAATTTATACGAAAACCGTTAAATAATAATAAGGGTGTTACGATATCGGTGTAGTACCGATACTCACTATACCTTACGACATATTAAAGCTACACTCTATTGCGAATACACCCCATTTACAATGAAACTTATACCATAACCCATGAAAGCAAACAGTGGTACCGCTACCAAAGTTGTTTTTGTTTTGTCACGCTAAAGAAAAAAAATCAATTATATTTGCCTCATTAAATTTTGAACAAAACTTTTATCGAACGAAACATAGATTAAAATAAGCACATCAATATGGTATATTTGGAATTTTATGAAGCATTACATTATACTATGAGAATAACGAAAAGGGTAAACAATGTCAATTTATATAAAAACAAAAACAAACTAAATGCAAAGAAACTTAGATAATATGCACGTTTATGCTTCGATTACTTGTAGACTACTACTACTAACAACTCATTTTCGAATAAAACATATATTGAGACATAGATAAAAATAGGCACATCGCAATAACATGCTTAAATTTTATAACAATTGTATATTAAAAGTTATAAGACATACAAAATATGCTCAAAAATTAATTATATAATAAAATAACAAAACAATCTAAAATTAAGAAAGCCTGAATAAAAAAATAAATAAACTTCTGTTCATCGCTTAGCTCTTTGGCAAAAAGGTTTCGTTAAATCACCCCGTCACAAAAGTTTCGCTTACTCACCTTGTTCCAGAGTCTGACTCACACGATGAGTACCTCGCTATGTTCGAAAGGGCTTTATGTGAAAGCCTACAGATTATTATGTTATATGGTAAGGAGTATTTGCGAAGTCCAACGTCCAATGACATACAACAATTGTATGCCGCACATGGGAGCGAACACGACTTTCCGAGGATGCTAGGCAAGATTGATTTTACACATCGGACGTGGAGGAACTATCTGACGATATTGCGAGAAAAAATATATGAGTGGTGATCACGAGTACCCAACGATCATGCTAGAGGTGGTGGCGTCCCACAAATTATGGTTTTGGCATGCCTTCTTTAGTGTTGTCGGTTCAAATAACGATCTAAACTTCCTCTCCCATTCGCCATGATTCAATGACGTTACACACATGCTCCATTAGAGGTAAATGGGGCACAATACAAGCATTGATATTACAATATGAGACATACCCAACTTGGGCAACCTTTGTGAAAGCATTCGCTTATCCAAATGACGAAAAACATTCTAGGTGGTGCAAGATGAGGAAAGAAAGGACGTTGATGGAGAGTGTGAAACATGGGTGCTAAAGTGTTTATCTTACGCGATTTAATCCGTTTTATGTGATTATATGCTTGGAATATGTTAATGCGAGTGGTTGTGTTATTTCAGGTAAAATGCGTAATTCGATGACGTTAGAGTGTTTAAAGAAAAAGCAGTACATGTGCTCGTTTGGAAAAAAGAGTTAAAAAGGAACATTAATTATTTTGTGGCTCTCAAAGATCAACTTATTATCATCATCATAATATCGAATTAATTGGCAGCCTCATTATCCAATTGTGGAGCCTTGAATCATGAGAAGCAACTTCCATAGCCACGAAAGTCAACAGCAGACATCACTATCTTTTTTGGGCTTCATAAATCACATAATAACTTCATCATCATCATCGAGAGGGGCAGCCCATTATCATCGAGAGTTGGCAGCAATTATAATTAAATTGGCAGTTTCCAGATCGGCCCAACACAATATCATCATTATCGTTGACTTTTGGGCTTTGACAACTACTTGACATAATCAATATCATCAGCATCTATCATCGATTTTTATTAGCAGCACATAAGACAATTCTTGGGACTTCTTCTTAGGTCGATTTTCTAGCAGCAAACATTAATACTTTTGGGCTCTCATAATCGGCCCAAGTTCATTACACACAAAAATCTTAGCAGCCATCATCACATTTGTTTATGGGGGGAGCCGTGAATGGAGGAGGGGATATAACTATCATCATCGATTGGGGACTGCCTTCCGGTCGACTTTTGGCTCTCATCATCAATCACATCATCGACCATCACTCATCAGCCGCACAACATACCGACTCGATCATGTATTCATCCGTCTACCAAGCTTCGGAAGATCGTACGCACATCATGAGCGGCTAAATCTCTCGTGGACACTTCGGGTGAATGATTCTTGTGAGACACTTTTAATTCTAGTTCCTGTTTTGTATTGAGATTTGGATTTGTAGTCGGGTGACAGCCGACTATTTACATGATTATATTATTTGTGTGACAGACAAATCCTGAGTGACAGTCAGAGTTATAATTATGTTTTGAATCCAATTATGCTTTTGTTGATTGAATGATTCCTATGAATGTTTGTTTTAATATTTCTTTGATCAATTAATATTAAGATTTTGAACTGCATAGGTAATTGGTAGATGTGACAGATTTACTATTCAATCAATAGCATCCAATAAAATTAGAACTAGGTTATTAGTAATTACAGAATCTGAATCCCGGAGTGGTCACGTTCCTATCATTGTTTTCTCATTTTCACAATACTTATTCATAAAAATTACAAAAATAGATAAACTAGCAAATTTCATAAAGTAAGTTTAGATTAGTTAAATGGTATTACACTGACCACATGCTCCTCTGGATTCGATACCTGACTTACCCTGTCTATAGGTAATTTTAGGTTTTTGCATAGACCCGACGACAGTCTATCAAAATGGCGCCGCTGCCGGGGAGCTAGTGCGCTTAGTGTTATATCGTTTATTTGATTTTTTTTTCAGTACTACTTTTAGTTTGTTACTTGTGCAGCAACTATGGAATGGGATTATGATGTTGAACCATGCTCATGTTGCGGGAGTCACAATCACTGGGCTCAAGATTGTCCACGTTCTTACCACCCGGATCATGGCTCCAGAGGATATCAAAATTACAATCAATCCGATAAAGGCGGTAACGAGCAGAATCGAAACGCAATTGAGGAAGATAAGATTTTAGAGTTATTCAAAACCCTCCTCAAGCATGTAGAGGAACTCACCCAGTCTCTCAAGGAGCAGCAAAATATTAATGAATCACTTAACCAGCGAATTGAACAACTAACTAATCAGTTTGACAATTTTGCAGAAAGAAAAGCTACAGTTAGCCTGGTTGAGGATGCTGGATCAGAGACAGATAGAGATCCAGGGGAACCACTCATCCCAATTCAACTTGGGGATCTCAAGACAGACGCTTCATTGAATTTTGGAGTTAGTATGAGTGTTCTTCCTGGGTATATTTATGACAGGTATGATTTGGGCCCATTGCAACAGGTTAATGATCCTATGGTTTTAGCTGAATACTCACGAGGAAGGCCCCGAGGGATTTTGAAGGGATTGACTGTAAAGGTAGGTGACTTTTATTATCCTGAAGATTTTGTTGTCTTAGATCCATATACAGAGAAGGAACAACTGAGGGTGATACTTGGCAGACCATTCTTGGCCACTGCAGATGCTCAGATCTGTTGCTGGAAAGGTACAGTTGATATGACATACGGGAGCCGTAAGCTTTCTGTTGACTTCCTTTCACATTCTTTTGATTATTCATTTATAAATACTTGTTCATGGGATTTTGTTACTAACACGAGTTATTCTCGAGTGTGTGACGATGGCCCGAAAGAGAGTGTTGCTATGATTGACAGGTCTAAAGATGACAAGATCGTGAAGGATAAAGAGGCCAAGTCACCTTGGTGGCTCAAATTTAGAATTAAAAAGCAATTAGCCAAGCGAGAAAAGAAGTCACCAAAGGAAGCAACCAAATCCAAGAAGAATCCCATAGAGACACGTACGGGCGAGTTATTATATTCTTTCGATGATGCAGATCCAGATAACCCGGATCATTGGGATGCCATAAGAGATGATGGATGGATGTGGGATGATAACCATGTGTTTCATACACATGGGATACTATTTAAACCACCTTGAGCATATCAGGTATGGTCTGGCTGAAGACCTATAAACTTAGCGCTCTCGGGAGGCAGCCCGAGGATGTAGAGTAGTGTATATTTGTTTTGTTTTGTGTGAGTATTTTTACAGGTTACTAGGTTATTAATCTCTACGGATGCAATGGTCCAAGTGTGGGGATGTTTGGTGAAGTCCCAGTACGTTCTAGTTGCACTTGCGGACAATGCATGGATTAGAGTTCAGTCAGAACTGTCCATACTCAATCTCCATTTGGACAGGGATGATTTGCACACTAAATGTAGAGATTGACCCGAGTACTTGTTGGACACGGCCGCGAATGAAATGCTATACGGTCGTAGTGGAACATGACGCATGAGGATTCTACGCTTTAAACCAGGGGAGTCTGTTCCACTTTTATTATTACATTTTTATTCGTCTCTTGGTGGTGTTAAGCTTCATGTGTTATGGAATGTGTTAATTTTTTTGTTTTAGGAAACGGTCGCTCATGGGGTTTGTTGGTTGGTATTCCCGGGTTCTGTTTTTAAAACATGATACATTGGGGACAATGTCGCCCAAGTGTGGGGATGGGAAACCCGGGAAGGGAAAGGTTTGGACAGAGTTTGAAAAGTGATTGAAAACGATGAAAAGCGAAAAAAATTGAAAATTTTAAAGAATTTCATCGTCTCAAGTGAACTAATTGGATATGAAAACTGAATGTTTCAATCACTAATGGGTTCCTTGCCAGTAGTAAACTAATATAGTCCCTTGTCATGGTCGTTCCTTTAAGTTTCATGAGAGTAGGTCCGGCAGGTGTTTTTTTTTTAAAGAAAAAAAAAGAATTAAAAAGAGATGTTTATTTAGGGGTAACATGCTTTAGATTGCATATGCTACATGTCGGCAGCCTTTTACCCTTCTTTGGTAAGAATTTTGAGCCTGTAGAATGATAGAATGATTTACATTATGATTTCATTTGTTGAGAGCAGGCCGCATGTTATTCTGTGTTAGAACTTGTATGATTTGATACATGCTGAGACTGTGATATGTGCACGTAAATGATAAAGGCATTAGGATACTCCGTACACCTGTTTGTTTTGTCTTTACCTAGTTATCACCCTTAGTAGCCCTGTTGAGCCTATTTACCATTCGTTTGTCTACCCAATGTGAATTGTTTTGATACCGACCGTGAACGACAAATTATGAATAATTAAAAAAAAAGAGAGAAAAAAAAAGAAAAGAAAAAAAAATACAAAAAGAAAAAGACAAAAATAGAAGTGTTGTGAATATTGTTTATGTCTTGGGTAGAAACCAACCCAAAGTGTTAATCGTTATGTGTTGCAAATAAAGTTGTCACGGTTTGGTCGGTTGTTTGTTCGCCACATAAAAATATAAATATAACCCAAAAATTTCCTACCCTTAGCCTAAGCCCAAAACCGAAAGTCCTTTTGATATGTGCCATGTTATATGATACAGTGGAGGTGTGATTGTCATACAAGCCTATGATTACAGGATTTCATGTTTGGTTTTGAGTGATATAAATGCTAGCACATTACACGCTAGTTCATATTTTTAAACCGAGAGGAGAGTTGATTGTGAGAGATGTGTAGCATGTGCTAGGATCCTAAGCATGTTAGTTTTGAATAGACAAGTCTTTTGTTGTATAAATTGCATCAATTGCTTGTCGGACTGTCAATCTATATTGTGTCAGTCTATGGAACGGGTATGACTTGGGACTTAAACTGTTGCATCGGTATAGGGATTTAGAGGTGTTGTCACTATGGTGAGTAGTTCCGTATCAGTTTGCTTGAGGACAATCAAAGGTAAGTGTGGGGATGTGATGGAGAGTGTGAAACATGGGTGCTAAAGTGTTTATCTTACGCGATTTAATCCGTTTTATGTGATTATATGCTTGGAATATGTTAATGCGAGTGTTTGTGTTATTTCAGGTAAAATGCGTAATTCGATGACGTTAGAGTGTTTAAAGAAAAAGCAGTACATGTGCTCGTTTGGAAAAAAGAGTTAAAAAGGAACATTAATTATTTTGTGGCTCTCAAAGATCAACTTATTATCATCATCATAATATCGAATTAATTGGCAGCCTCATTATCCAATTGTGGAGCCTTGAATCATGAGAAGCAACTTCCATAGCCACGAAAGTCAACAGCAGACATCACTATCTTTTTTGGGCTTCATAAATCACATAATAACTTCATCATCATCATCGAGAGGGGCAGCCCATTATCATCGAGAGTTGGCAGCAATTATAATTAAATTGGCAGTTTCCAGATCGGCCCAACACAATATCATCATTATCGTTGACTTTTGGGCTTTGACAACTACTTGACATAATCAATATCATCAGCATCTATCATCGATTTTTATTAGCAGCACATAAGACAATTCTTGGGACTTCTTCTTAGGTCGATTTTCTAGCAGCAAACATTAATACTTTTGGGCTCTCATAATCGGCCCAAGTTCATTACACACAAAAATCTTAGCAGCCATCATCACATTTGTTTATGGGGGGAGCCGTGAATGGAGGAGGGGATATAACTATCATCATCGATTGGGGACTGCCTTCCGGTCGACTTTTGGCTCTCATCATCAATCACATCATCGACCATCACTCATCAGCCGCACAACATACCGACTCGATCATGTATTCATCCGTCTACCAAGCTTCGGAAGATCGTACGCACATCATGAGCGGCTAAATCTCTCGTGGACACTTCGGGTGAATGATTCTTGTGAGACACTTTTAATTCTAGTTCCTGTTTTGTATTGAGATTTGGATTTGTAGTCGGGTGACAGCCGACTATTTACATGATTATATTATTTGTGTGACAGACAAATCCTGAGTGACAGTCAGAGTTATAATTATGTTTTGAATCCAATTATGCTTTTGTTGATTGAATGATTCCTATGAATGTTTGTTTTAATATTTCTTTGATCAATTAATATTAAGATTTTGAACTGCATAGGTAATTGGTAGATGTGACAGATTTACTATTCAATCAATAGCATCCAATAAAATTAGAACTAGGTTATTAGTAATTACAGAATCTGAATCCCGGAGTGGTCACGTTCCTATCATTGTTTTCTCATTTTCACAATACTTATTCATAAAAATTACAAAAATAGATAAACTAGCAAATTTCATAAAGTAAGTTTAGATTAGTTAAATGGTATTACACTGACCACATGCTCCTCTGGATTCGATACCTGACTTACCCTGTCTATAGGTAATTTTAGGTTTTTGCATAGACCCGACGACAGTCTATCAGACGTCGAACGAGAATATGGTGTGTTAAAGAGTCGTTGGGCTATAGTTCCACTTCTTGCACGAGCATTGTCCAATTGTCCATGGCCATTACTAGAAACATAATGTACGCATATCTTGTATTACACAATATGATACTAGAAGACGGCAGGGATGACGGTATCACCAGAGTAGGAGGTCAATCTTTGAAGAAACACTGGTTTAATTGACCGGAATCAACTGAACCAGGGGGTTTGAATCTACATAAAAAGGGTTAAATCTTCTCGTCCGATTCGTGGGTGAACGATCCTCTTCCTCTAGCAATCACTGCAAAACAACAGCCGTTAGACTCGCCACGGGGAGAATGGAGGTTCTCTCCGTGACCACCCACCGGCGTGAGAATAAGTACAGGGTTTGATGAAGAAGAAGAAGAAGTGAAAGTGAAGTGAATGTAACTTGAGAATTATACCTGAATTATCCTTCTATTGTTGGTGAAAAGTTGACGGAAAGTGCTTTTCTGTGAGCGGTTATTTTTCCCTTCCGTTAATCGCTAACGAGTGTGTATGCACACGGATCGTGATCTCGATTAACGGTTAGGGTGTTGCCACGTGGAAAGTGGGCAAGTATAAATCTTCCTTCAATTTCGTGCCATCATCGTGACCTTGAGGGAGCCTGGGATGATGTCACGTGACCATTCGGTTATAACCGAATGGTGGTGCATGATGGAGCCTTCTAGAGGGATACAACTGTAATACTGTGTGGCTCTTCTTCACGTTAATTTTGTGGTAACAGAGGAGTTATTTTTATCCAAGTCTGGATATTATTTATGCGGAAGTGTTTGCTAGGATTTTTATCCTATCTGCTATGGAGGTCGGCGCAAGGATTTGTTAGTTTCCTTTTGGCGCGCACATGTTGAACATTGTTTTCATTCTAAGCTCTTTTTTAGAACCAGTGCGCGGCCACGCAAGATCTATTAAAGAAGGCTTAAAGACGAGGTTGTGGTATAGTCTCAATTACTGAAATACATGTACAAGGTTTTTGAGACCTTATCCTTTCAATTTTCAAACAAATGAAAATATTGATGGGGATGTCCTGTTGAAATTGTGGAATCTGGATACACGTCACAGTGAGTGTCACACCCTTCTAAGAATCTTGTGGAATACAATGTGAGCATCAAGTTACCACATTTATTGTGGAATACAATGTGCGCATCAAGTTTTTTTTGAACAGCAAGTATTATAGATAAAATCCCAGAAGGCTTCCAGCGAAAAGCTGGATACAAAGCAAGAGAGAAAACAAACAACAGACTACATGCTACCTAAAGGATTTGAGAGCCAAGCATCCCAACCCATATTTCCAATCTTAGACCTGTGGTTGATCCAGTTAAAGAGGGAAGATGTAATTTCTTCTCTGGCTCTGTTAGCAGATTTTTTCGCACCTCTAAAAATCGAACCATTCCGCTCCTTCCAGATCGTCCATAGAGTCGAGTACATGATACACAACAACATGTTTTTTGACTTCCCATCATCTTTCTCTATAATCTGATAATACATCTCTTCTATGCATGCGTAACCCGTGAAGTCCCAACTCGACCAAATAGAAATTTTCCTCCACACCTCCATCGCAAAAGGGCAGTCCATAAACGCGTGAGCCACAGACTCGCCTATGTCATGACATTCAGCGCAGTTACCTGATATGGAAGTGATTCCCCTTGCACGCAAGTTCTCGGCTACCGGAATTCTATTCTGAAGAAGTCTCCATACGAAGCAGTTGATTTTGATGGGAATCCATTTGAGCCATTCACAAATCTCTACCTGATGCCCAAACATAGTTTGCTCAATGTGGATCCGAGCGGACTTGACCGAGAAACCTTTGAGAAAATCACATATCCAGCGCCAATTATCATTCTCCTCACCATACTTGAACAAGCTGAGCAAGTCTTGTAGCTCAAGAATCTCGTCCTTTTCCTCATCCTTGATTTTTTTCCGCTTCCATTTCCACTTGGTTTCCACCAACCTGCCATTGATGCACTCTGTTCTATCCGCAACAAGACATGCTTTGTCCAGTTCTAATTCATATAGTCTGGGGAAGATGTTTTTTAACGGGTGCCTACATAACCAAGCGTCTCTCCAGAATCTGGTTAAATACCCATTTTTAACCGAGCGGACAATCAGCACTTTCGTGTCTACGCCCATATCCAGCAGATCAGAGTCAATCTTTGATATGTTTGACCAAGTGCCCGGTAATGTCTTCATAGCCATTTTGCCATCCTCCTGGGACTTTACGTTATGAATAGCGGAGATGCATCTGTGCCACAGTGCATCAGTTTCAGATTTCCACCTCCACCACCACTTCCAAAGAAGAGCCAAATTCATGATACGAAGACTACCAACCCCGAGACCGCCATATTTCTTCGGCATAGTCACCTTGCTCCACGCCACCCAACTGATCTTATTTTTTTCATTGATGTTACCCCATAAGAATTTTCTCCTGATCCTTTCCAAAGCCACAATGGTTTTTAGGGGCGCTTTGAACATGGATAAGAAGAACACGGGTAAGGCTCCAAGCACAGCTTTGACCAATGTGAGCCTCCCCCCAAACGAGAGATTAGAAGCTTTCCACGAACTCAACCTAGAATTCAGCCTATCAATGACCGGAACCCAGCTTTTTGATAAGGACATGTTGGCACCCATAGGCATACCGAGGAAGGAAAACGGAAGGTCCGCCTTCTCACATTTTAGAATAGAAGCCAACCTTTTCACTTCAGCATCTTCAACACCGATTCCAAAAACTTTACTTTTGCCAAAGTTGACCTCTAGGCCCGAGGCAAGATGAAAACATCTAAGAATGCGGCCAAGATTCCGCAAATTATGCACGCTCCATTCACCTACAAACATGGCGTCGTCGGCGTACAGGACATGAGTTAAAGAAGGACCATGGTTCGGAAGTTGAGCTCCTTTAAAAATGTCTTCAGAAGCTGCCCTTTTTAGCATCAGATTTAAGCTCTCCATGACAATAATGAATAGATAAGGAGCAAGAGGATCTCCTTGTTTGACGCCGCGCATAAACTTAAATTCTTGAGTTGGCGACCCGTTGACAAGAACCGAAGCTCTACCCGATCTAAGACAGCTCGACACCCACATTCTCCACTTCTCCCCAAAACCCATGTTCTCCAAAACCGAGTCAAGATAAGCCCAATTGACCGAGTCAAAGGCTTTATTAAAGTTACCACATTTATATAAGAACTACTTTTTTTTTTTTTTTAACGGCAAATTTGGATCACTGACGGACCACTGGAGTATCATCGTGCCACCAGCGGAACCACCCGATCATATCCATCTCCACTAGGACCCAATAAATATGGGAAAACCCCCTTTGTAGGAATCGAACCCAGGACCTATTGGTCCCAAAGCTTTATCCCACCCCCAAGATGCCACTAGGCTATGAAGCCAACTTGATATTTTTTGTTTAGTTTTTTTAGTAATGCAAGGTTGTTTTAAATTTTCTATTTTTTTTTTTTTTGTAATTTTTAACTACTTCTTTATATTAAATTAATTATTTAAGAAAAAAGTCAAGGAAACTTTAGGCAACTCGACAACAAGTCTTTAGGGAATTTCAAAGAAACAAAGAGAAAAATAAGGCGATAAACTATGACTGATGGTTAGCTACAGAATGTGAGAAGTTAAAATACGAACTCCCTTTCATTACGTTTAAGCTCAAATTTACAGTTTTGTCATTTGTTTTATTTTTCCCCTTCGAGCCAAATTACAATTTTGCTCTCAGTTTAAATATACAGTTTTACCATTTTTTTTTCTTTTTATTTTTTTCCCTATCAAATTACAATTTTGCCCCAAATACCATGAATTGGTCAATTAACAATATCCATAATTCCCACTTTCTACTATGAATTGAACTCATAATCTTGACCCAAACCACATTCTAAGAATGCATAAATCTCTCTCCACTTAGGGGCTGTGCTTTTCAAAAGAGCTTATTTGCTTTCTGAAAAGCAAATAAGTCAATAAGCTGTTTTAAAAAGCTCCATTTTAAAGTTTTTCAAAAGAGCTTATTGACTTATTTGCTTTTCAGAAAAGCAAATAATCAAATAAGCTGTTTTGAAAAGCTCAGCCAAACAACCCCTTAGACCACCCGTAGTGGGGCGTTATTTTTTAAAAAAATTGAAAAAAAAAACGCCCCAAAACGTCCCCTCCCCCACTACACCAGGCGTTATATGGCGTTATTTTTTGAACATTTGCATAAAAGCGTTTTAATTATAACGCTTAAGATTGGAAGGGGTGGCCAATGGGGAGTGGTCAACTGTTTGACTAACCAATGAGCACTATCTTTGTGTTTTTTTTTTTTTTTTTTAATGATTGGAAGGAGCATTATTTGGGCATTATCCCCACTACACCACTTTATGCTATAATGCCCCATGCTGACTGGGTTGCCACGTGTTGGATAATGCCCCATGGTGGGGGCATTATAACAAGTTACCACTACACATGGTCTTATAGTAAAGCCTGAGCTTTCGAACTTTTGACACCCAAACCCTCTCTTTGTTTCCCTGTCATAACTAAATCCCATTTAATCCATTGAATTTTTCTAAGATTACCCCCCCCCCCCCCAAAAAAAAAAAAAAAAAAAAAACGTCTTGAATCTATCAATGATCTACTACCAACCAGGGCCGGTCTTGAGAATTTAGATGTCCTTTTCGAGTTCGGAAAACGTGCTCCTTAGGCCTAAGCAAAGTATATAATGTAAACTATTCTTTTAACAACGATTAAAATTATAGCAATAAACAAGTGAGGTCTTGCGACATTTAAGGCCAAATAATCACCTAATTCTAACAAATTACACCCAAATAACAAGTAACAAAGTTTCTAAGTTCTAACAATTAACATTCACCTAATTCTAACAAATAACACCCAAATAATTCCTTTTTTTTACCAAAATCAAATAGGTATTAGGCTAAACCTAATGGGCAAAGTTATAAAATTTAAAATCGATTTTCAAATAGGCCTAACATATAACTTGATGTTTATATGGGTATTCTATTTTAAAAAGAAAAAAATATGTGCCTCTCGGAAAACACGTGTTTTGGCCGGTGGTCCTCCCAGCCCACCCCAGGGCCGCCCATGCTACCAACTTTTTACTCACACCATATTAAGACCAACCGGGACCCTAGATAAGTAAAACATAAGCTTCTGAGGTTTACAATAGAAGCGTACGTCACTAACTACTTCAACCCCATGCTAACTGGACTTATGAAGATCCATCTTCAACCTTGAAGCCCCGTAGAAACAATTAAAACTACTTATCATGTTTTTAACGTTACTAAGTGTCCATTCTACAACCGTAATCATATTATTTGCGTATAATAAATAAGAGAAAGGAATATTATTTCTACCAATATTTACTCCATTAAACTACCTTGTCTCAACTCAACAGCATCCTCAATAGTTTTGTAAAGACCCTCCATCTTGATTATAACTTTTAAGAATGAAAACATAATTCAAGAAACTGATTTAACAATTATGGCATGGGATTCTTGAGCCATGGTGTCACTGATGAACTCACTCAAATGAAAAAAAAAGATAAGAATGAAAAAGTTAGCTATCTTTTGAGGATAATACGAGAATTTTTTATTTCAAAAGCATCCCACAAGTTTGAAAAGTGTGCTAAACAACATCTATGGTGGTTGTAGAGGCCTTCAAATGTATTTGGTATCTAACTACCCATACACTTATTTATTTCACAACAATTCTAGATAACTAGTTATAACTTATAAAATATCAAAATCATTTATTTATATTAACTTTTTGTAGTTTAATGAAAATAAAAAACAACATCAAGTTATCTCAATTTATTAAACTAAGTTTTTGCAATTTCTTTTATTATAATTCTACGAACAATTCAGGGACTTTAATAAGATATAAGGATCGTTTGATTAATCTGTATTTTGTTGGTTTAATGACAATCAATAAGAACATCAAGTTATCTCAATTTATCGTTTGATTTATTTGTATCAATAAGACCATGGGTAATGGTTAATGCCCCTTAAGGGGGCATTTTTTGCCACATCACAATCATAATTCTTCATGTAATGGTTAAAACTTCATAATGCCCATTTCATTTATTACTTTCCTTGTTTTTCCTCCTTATTGGGCATTATTCTAGAAATGCCCCTCACTCTTCATGCCCCTATAATGCCCATGAGAAATGGTGTAAGGGCATTATGAAAATCTTTCATGCCCTTATAAAGCCCCATTACATATGGTCTAAGAACATCAAGTTATCTCAATTTATAAGATACAAAAGGATCGTTTGATTAATCTGTATTTTTGTAGTTTAATGAAAATCAATAAGAACATCAAGTTATATAAAACTAGGTGATTTGCAGGGCGATGGCCGAATAATTGTCAACCAATAAAAAAAGCAGTACTATAGTTTTGCTAGAAAGAAAAAGTAAAACGATGACAAGATCGCAATTTTAAGCTCAGGGCAAAACAGTAATTTGTAAGGACTAATGAGTGAGTGTTAGGCAGCTCATTTACACAATTTTTAACTGGGGGCAAAGTCATATTTTTTTTGGTAAAATCGTAATTTTTAAGGGGAAAACCATATTTTTATTTTGCACTGTGGGCAAAAACATTTTTTTGAATTGAGAGTGATATCGTAATTTTGAACCGATGGGAAAATCGTAAATTTTAGCTGGGGGCAAAAGCATAATTATATTTTGAACTGTGGGCAAAGACGTAATTTTAAACTGTGGACAAAACCGTAATTTTAAAGTGGGTATAAAATAATAAGCTGGTGTAAAATCGTAATTTTGAGCCGGGGGGAAAAACAAAATTTTATTTTGAACTGGTTGGTCCAATGGATATTGCTCGCCGCCCATTTGAATCAATGACAGAGAAACACTATTCCGGGGCAAAAACGTAATTTTAAAGCGTGTATAAACTAATACATTGGTTGGTCCAATAGGGAAGGGTCGGCCGCCCATTTCAGCCAATGGCTGCGAACCACTACTTCCGCCATATGAAATGTATATGTTGAAAATGTGTCAAACTAAGTTTTTGCAATTTTTATATTATAATTCTACGAACAATCCGGGGACCTTAAGAAGATATACGGCTATGTGGTGTGGTCATGATCCAAATGACCACCATCATCCTCCATGTCAGCACCATGTTATCCCATCCTCATCCATCAACTTAATCCATCACCCTATGTGGTGTAGACTATGACCCCCACTATCCTCTATCACTAATCAAAATCCATTAATTAATTGAAAGAGAGTCATGGTTGCCGATGATTAAACCACACAAACCACCATGTCCCACCACGTGACAAACCATGTCCCACATGAAACCATGACTCATATCACCATCCCCATACCCACATAGCCTAAGGATCGTTTGATTAATCCGTATTTAAAAATATAGCATATAGTCCTTATATTTTCATCTTATATAAGAGTTACAAGGAAGCATTTTTCGATAACATAGCATTTACTGAGGATTACATGTATTTATCCTTTTATTTAACGATAAATAGACTGTAATATTTTAATGGTTTTATAATTAGTGTATTCAGTTAATTATTGTAACTAGTGGGTTACTTCATGTATTACGGTGGGTTTTTCGTGGAATTGATATACGGGCAATTGATAGAGATAAAAACGAACACATATACGCATACAACTCTGTTTTCGACTATATTTAAACCGGTTATGATATTAGAAACCAACTATGGTTTTACCGGTACTGATATTATTCGGTCGGAATTGGATCGGTTCGTCACGACACTAGTACCGACGTTGTTTGTTTAGCATCGTTTCGGTTCATCGTGGTAAAGAACAAAAAAATTAATTATATTTGGCCCGATTGTTTTTGTTAAAAGTTTTAGAGAAAATTTGATAAAAATATGCATGATGCAACTTTACATTAATAACATAAGGAAAATGGTAATCCGCGTTATTTGTACAATTATATTTACAACTCGGTTTTCAATAAAGTTTGTATCGACATGTAAATATAAATAAACACGCCGCAACCGCATGCCTAAAAGTTTACAAAACGTCACATATTAAAAGTTTCAAAAAGAAAATAAACCGTGTTACTTGTACAATACTATTCGCGACTTGATTTTGAGTAAAAAATGTATGGAGACGTAGATAAATATAAGAACGTCGAAAGGGCATGCTTGAAATTATATAGAACATCGAATCTTAAAAGCTATAAATAAATAAGAAGTTTAAATGATAAGATACTTTAATAATTTACCACTTAGGGTGTATAAATATATTGGCTAACAAAGAGGGTTTTCTCCATAAGTGGTCCAACATACAGAAACGTACCAAATCAGCATGAAGACTAACACCTAAATGACAAAATCTAGTAGCATAAACAATACTCCCTTAATAAAGATTGCAACAAAGCACCTTGTTTTAATAGAGTGGTTGTGGAGTAGTTGCACTTCCTCTACCCTTTTTAGCATCCAAGATTTGATAAACTCAAATATTTCTTAATTAATACTTATATATATACTCCACCATTAATTTCTAACCATCTCACTAACCATTTCCATCCATAACTATGAAAGAATCAGCAAAACCTTATAAACCCTATTGCTGTTCAGCCGAGAACAAGGTGTTTTGCAACTTTAGCCGGTGCAGGCCCTCGAGATCAGAGTTTTCCAAGAACGTCGCGCCATGTCCATCGTTCAGGCGCGTGTCTTTCTCAGACCTTAGCAGGTCGTCGTCCATGCGCATTAGCGAGGACATAGCCCAAACGTTTGGACCTGAATTGATTGACTTTAAGTTGAGTGAGTTGCGAGCCATAACTCAGGGTTTTTCGAGCAACTTATTGTTAGGTGAAGGTGGTTTCGGTAAGGTGCATAAGGGTTATGTGGATGAGAGCATGAGGCCTGGTCTAAAGGCTCAACCTGTTGCTGTTAAGCTTCTTGATATCGAAGGATTGCAAGGTCATCGCGAGTGGCTTGTAAGCTCTTCTATCATTTATACAATTTAATGGTTTCTTTTCATTTATAAAGAGTTGCAACACTTGGAGCAACGGTAAGGTTGTTGCCATGTGACCTAGTCGTGGAAACAACTCCTTGCAAAAGTGCATGTATGGATGCGTGCTTCAGGCCCAAGTTGGCCCGACACACGCCGGACCTAGCATGGGGGAGCCATGTGCATTTTGTTGGTTTCAAAAGATGAACATGCCTTGAATTTCTTTAAATTTAATTTTTTTTCTATTTTAATTAAAACGACCTTTACAAAAGTCTTGAGTAACTGACTAATGATATAATTGAAGGCGGAGGTTATATTTCTTGGTCAACTCAAGCACCCAAATTTGGTCAAATTGATCGGCTATTGTTGTGAAGAAGAAGAGAGGCTACTTGTTTATGAATTCATGGCTCGTGGAAGCTTGGAAAATCATTTGTTCAAAAGTGAGTTTATATTAACTACTTTGGTTATATATTTTCTGATGATTTTTTTTCTTCTAATTTTTTTTGTAAGCTAAAGATTGTTTATATATATATATATTCATAGGAATTTCGGTTTGTTTGCCATGGGGGATAAGAATAAAAATCGCGATTGGAGCGGCCAAAGGTCTAGCATTCTTGCATGGGGCTGAAAGCCCGGTTATATATCGCGACTTCAAAACATCAAACATCTTACTTGATTCTGTACGTATCAAACCGGCCTTTTAAATATCGATTTTTGCATTGTTGCGAAAAAAGAGTTTATGGAAGTTTTCTTTTTATTTTGATTTATTATGTAATTACCCTCTTCCAATATTGACAGGAGTTTAATGCCAAGTTATCTGATTTTGGGTTGGCAAAAATGGGTCCAGAAGGATCAAACACTCATGTCACTACTAGAGTCATGGGCACATATGGATATGCTGCACCAGAATATGTCAACACCGGTAGTCTTGCAATCTACCACTAGCATATAGTTCATAAATATATAACTCATATTCATAATTCATAGGTAGATTCCTAATTGTTAACATGTGTTGTTAAAGATACACCACCCCATCTGTCACAGCATACAGGTCGTATTAGTCATATGACAATGTGAAGAAAATAAAATGGTCATACAAACCATATGAGTTTGTCGTTAGTCACACCAGTCATTTCTTTGTATGTCATAACATCATACGGGCCGTATGATTTGACCCTCATACGACCCATATGACTTTTTTGGGCCGTGTTATAGGCCCATATTGCCATTTTCTCCATGTCATTTGGGCCATATGGACCGTACGACCTGTATGACACGCCAGTGGTGTCTGAATAGTGTTTGGTTATCCGTCCCCTTATTAATAAGCTTAAACTATATAAATGACTAGAGTAATATAAACATTCTATGATATGTTAATTATAGGACACTTGACGACAAAGAGTGACATCTATAGCTTTGGAGTAGTGTTGCTAGAACTATTAACCGGAAGAAGAGCAATGGATAAGAAAAGGCCGAAAAGCGAGCAAAATCTTGTGGACTGGGCCAAGCCATACCTAACCAGCAGCAGAAGAGTTCGCGCAGTAATTGACCCAAGGTTGGCAGGTCAATATTCGGTTAGAGGGGCCAAAGAGATGGCCCAATTGGCATTATACTGTGTGAGCCAGAACCCTAAAGACAGGCCAAAGATGCCTGCAATAATTGAAACCCTTCAAGGCCTTAAGAATTATAAAGACATGGCCATCGCGTGTGGTCAGTGGGCTCCGGCTTCACGAAAGACCGCAAGGAATGAGGTTTATACGCCAAAAGAGATGAAAGACATCAACGGAGGTCGGATTTACTGGAAACAGGCTCCTGTGAAGACCGTAAGTACGAAAAAGTAATTAACAGAAACGAAGATTGTGTAGGAGAAGAAAACAAGCTCCTACTTTCTTGGATATATGTAGATAATAACGGGCATATGTATATAAATTTTGATAAATGTATGCTCATGTACATGTGGTTTGTGTGTGACAAACAAGGAACTACTTTAAAGTTTTTTTTTTTTTTTTTTTTTTTTTTTTTTTTTTTTTTTTTTTTTTTTTAAGTTGTTCTGTACCTTTAAAAAAAGTTTATTAACATAGTCCTTCACCTTTGGAATCTATACTATCAATAATAAGAGATTATGAGCTGATGTAAATCTGCTTACTTGTCAACTTCTAAGCTATGCCACATGGATTTGCTGATGTCATAATTTCCTTTACAATATTTAGATATGTATAAATGTATAAATCTTTTTAAAATATATAATCAACCACTGATAATTCAAAATTAAAATTATGGCTCCAAATTCAAAATTAAAATTATGGCTCCAGATATATAACCTATAATCTTCTTCAATCAATTACCCTCTCTATCAATTTCTCTCTCAACTCTCTCTCTCTCTAAAATTCACAGTCTTTTGAAACACAAATCATTCGGTTCACAGTGTTTTAAACGCAATACTCTTTCTTCTTTGGCAAGAATCTGGAATTATCTCAATTTCTTCTTCATATCGAAATCTTCTGCCCTAATTCTCTCTGCCGTCCTTCCGTCTTACGAAATCTTCATCACAAAGGTACAATTCCATCTCTTTGGTAATATTCAATCTTGGTTTTCTGGCATTTTCTTTCGATTTCTTAGTTTTTATTTACTGGAACAATATTAGGGTTTTTAGAGTCATCAGGGCACAGATAGTTGAATATTACACTGAATCTTGACCCTCATGTAGTGTTTATTTATTATCTTTACAAACATATATCATTAATAACCTAGGGGATAAAAACCATTTATGTTTGGCAGAGTATTATGAGCTAATTTCACTAGGTTAAAAAGCATTTATGTTTGGCAGAGTATTATGAGCTAATTTCACTAGGTTAAAAAGCATTTATGTTTTGCAGAGTTTCAGGTATGAGTTTCAGGTTTATATAGATACTATGGTTGCTTATAAAGGTGAAGTTAGAATTGATGACAACCATTCAGAGTGTTTTGGTGTAAAACTTGGAGGGGGTCGGTGACGTTGTCGAGGTTGTCAGGAAATGCAAAGTGATAGCTGCAAAGTGATAGCATTTCCTGACAACCCTCGACAATGTCACCGACCTCCTAATCTGAGCGTGAACCTCTGAAAATATAAATGTTTTGCAACTTCACCATGAATAGAGAAGAAAGAGAGAGTTGGGTTTCTAGCTCCAGTTGTGTTGCAGCCGGATCAACGGCAAATTCAGCAGCAGTAGTTGTTGATGCATGAATATGAAGATTGAATTTGTGAGGTTCAGTTAATAATCGACTGAATGAAATTATATTATTTATTGTGTTCACCATTGTTAAACCAAAATGATTGAATTTGTGAGGTTCAGGAATATGAAGATTGAATTTGTGAGGTTCAGCAGCAGCAGTTGTTGATTCAGTAGCAGCAGCAATAGTTGTTGATGTAGGTGAGTTTTGCAAAGGTTTACGGCTTGAAATAAAATTATTTATTGTATTCATAATTGTTAAACCGATTGTGCTTTATGTTTATCATTTGAACTTGTGATAATTTGTGCCTAATAATCGACTGATTGAACGGATTTTGATTTTTAATTAAGTTTATTAATGTAAACCAAAAGTTTTAATTAAGGTATGTGGTCTCACATATTTTTTGTTCAAATTAATTTCATGAGATGATAACATCTTCATTTTTATTATTTTATGAAGGGATTGAATTTTGTGTAGAGATGGATGGAAGAAGTGGGCACCTGTTTCATCGGACGAGTTTTGGTGTAATCGAATCGAATGGAATGGAATGTTTGATCGTTATGCAATCATCACTTGTGGTTCAGAAAAGCGGTTTAGGTAATAGACTGTTTTTAATTAAGTTAGTTGTGAAACATGTATTTGGCAAAGGTCTGTTTTAGGTTTGAAACCTCTGTTTGTTCTTAACAGATGTTAGAATATAAAACAGATGTTTCAAACGACTGGTGGGTTAAACAGTGTTTTGAGTAGAAAATAGTGGTTCAAACCACTGTTGGGTTAAAACGGTGGTTGAAACCAGTGTTGGGTTAAAACGGTGGTTGAAACCACTGTTGGGGTTAAAACGGTGGTTGAAACCACTGTTTTGTTCAAACCAATGCTTGAAACTACTGTTCCGTTAAAACGGAGATTTGAAACCATTGTTGGGTTAAAACAGTGGTTGAAACCACTGTTTGGATGTGTGTTGAAAATTTTTGATAGAGATCAAAGTGTGGAAGCGAAGGGTAATAAAGTGGTTTTGTGATTTGGTGGTTTCGTATCAATGTAGTTCTTTCCATTTACGTTTTTTTCTATTTGTATGTAGTGAAATTGGCTGAATTTATGAAATGTTTTTAGAGCTTTTTTGGAAGAACCGAGACGAGAGGCTTTTTGAACTAAAGTATATGGATACATCAACACATCTCCTGGAAAGTATAAAGACAGAATGAAATCATACCGGTGGATGGTTAAAAGGAGAAAAATTACGGATCTCACCTTAGATAGCTGGAACAATTTTGTAAAAGTTGGATTTTGTATAGGCTTCTCTGTAGTTTGTTTGTTGTTTTTGTTCTATTTGGGGTGTATTTGCTCTTATGTTATGGCTAATATAGCAGTTATCAGATAGAAGCATTAGCTTAGGCAATTAAGGAGAACACTATAGTGTTCTTGGAGACGGGCTCAGGCAAGACGTTGTTCGCGATTAGTCTTTTACGTCACTATGCTTATCTGCTGGAAAAACCCTTCCCGTGTATTGCTGTGTTCTCGGTAGTTGGTACCCACTATTGTATTGGTCAAACAGGTATGTCGGTTGACTTAGTTATTTCTTGAACATGTTTTCAACATGTGGTTAAAGCATACTAATGGAAGCTTTCTCTGTCTTATTAGCAAGCGGAGTATGTGGGAAAGCACCTTGATTTAAAAGTGGAGTATTGGGGTGAAAAAGTTGTTGATTTTTCGAATGCTGCTGATTGGAAGAAACAACGAGATCAGAATCATGTATGACAAGTCAATATTTGACTTTTTTGTTGACCGCATACAATCTCATCAGAATTTTGAGTAATGATCAAATACGTAAAGTACCCCTGAGGCGGACAATTGCAGTCTTGAGTAATAAACTTTTATTGTGTTACTCTTTACCTTTGTTGTATCGTGTAGTTTTTATTTTTTCAATTTAAACTGAATACACGTATATGTTATACATCGTTTTTACAGCTATTGGTCATGACCCCTGACATTTTAAGGAATGCATTCAGACATAGATTCTTAACGTTGGATATTATCAAGGTGTTAATGTTTGATGAATTCCACAACGCAAAGAAAAATCATGCGTATGCTATCATCATGAAGGTATATTAATGATTGTAATTTTTAACGTTATTAATTTGTTTTAGTTAAGTTTAAAAATTGAAATAATATTTGTTCAAACCACTGCTTGAAACTGATGTTCGGTTAAAACGGAGGTTTGAAACCATTGTTGGGTTAAAACAATGGTTGAAACCGCTGTTTGGATGTGTGTTGAAAGTGTTTGGGTGTGTTGTAAGTGTGGTAGTGAAGGGTAATAAAGTGGTTTTGTGATTTGGTGGTTTCATATCAATGTAGTTCTTTTCATTAACGTTTTTTTCTATTTGTATGTAGTGAAATTGGCTGAATTTATGAAATGTTTTTAGAGCTTTGTTGGAAGAACCGAGACGAGAGGGTTTTTGAACTAAAGTATATGGATACATCAACACATCTCCTGGCAAGTATAAAGGCAGAATGAAATCATACTGGTGGATGGTTAAAAGGAGAAAAATTGCGGATCTCACCTTAGGTAGCTGGAACAATTTTTTAAAACTTGGATTTTGCATAGGCTTCTATGTAGTTTGTTTGTTGCTTTTGTTCTATTTGGGGTGTATTTGCAAAAGGTGTTATGGCTAATATAGCAGTTTTATATTAATAATGCAAAAGAACAATTGCATCAGCATTTCAATATTAAAGTTTTCAAATTAGAAGAAAAAGTACCACCATCTTATTTTTCAATATCATAATATTTTTATTAACCATCGAGATAGTGTTGTTAATGATGTTTTTATAGAATGTTAGATGTATTTTGATCTTATCCACTAAAGAAAATCCTTTTGTAACATTTAACTAAGAACAAGTTTTATTTAGGCCAGATAAGACTGCTTTTAATGAAAGTTTATGCGAATGTCAATTCATCAAATGTTTGTTCACATGATAGTTTACATATTTACATATACAAAAACTTTTATCATTATGGTTATTATAATACTAATACATACTGTATTTAACATTATTTTATAAAGATATAGAACTAAAGACCACAATTTAAATGGTATATTATAATCTGAATTTGTTGCGCCTCTTTTGTAAACGCCTCTTTTGTTGGGATTGAACCCTATGATGGCCCTCATCTATTGTTTGAATTAGACTACCCCCTTGAAAGTGGTTATAACAAAAATCAAGAAACTTTGACTTCAATTGTGGATCTTTACTGACGGTCTTTGATCAAAACGATCTGAGAGTGCCGTATGATGATGCAAAAGAACACTTATTTGTGGTGTATTTGTTCTTATGTTATGGCTAATTTAGCAGTTATACATTAATTATGCAAAAGGACAATTGCATCAGCATTTCAATATTCATGTTTTCAAATTAGAAGAAGAGGTACTACCATCTTATTTTTCAATATCATAATATTATTATTAACCATTGAAATAAACTTTCCCCTTCAAAGTCGTTATTTTGGGCCAAATGAGACTGGTTCACATCAGTGGATTCATCATAAGCAGGTGTTTGCATTACACCTTCCCCCTAAAAGTGGTTATAACACCTGATGGCCCTCATCCACTGTTTGTATACTTCAACTGTTGTCCATTAAGTACTGCTTGTGTACAACAACTGCACCAGAGCAAGTGCTGCTATTTAATCTACTGCCCTAAGATAAGTTCTGCTAAAGACCATAGCCCTGCTTGGAATGAAGCACTGGAATGTAAAAACTGCTGACATATAAAGATTGACAATTTGTGTCTAAAATGTATTTTGTTAAGGATGGCATTCTTGCAGATATTTCATAAATCACCATCAACAGATGTTGGACATGATATTTTGTGGTTACGCAAGACAAAATCATTCCTTTCTTCGGAACAGCAGATGATCAAAACATTTGTCAAAAGCTTATTCACTGTTGCACTAACAGTTGCTGATTTAATAGTCTTTCAAATCATTATCATTTCCTTACCCCCTAACTACCTTTGTGCTCAAACATATGTTTTCTAAATACTGTCCACTGCTATTCATCATAAGCAGCTGTTTGCATTAGACTTTCCCCTTGAAAGTGGTTATAACATCTGATGCCCTCATCCACTGTTTGTATACTACAACTGCTGTCCATTAAGTACTGCTTGTGTACAACAAATGCTGAAGACAAAGTGCTGCTATTTAATCTACTGCCCTCAGTCAAATGCTGCTAAAGACCAAAGACCTGCTTGGAATGAAGCAGTGGAATGTAAAAACTGCTGACATATTATACTTGACAATTTGCCTCTAAAATGTATTTTGTTAAGGATGGCATTCTTGAAGATGTTTCATAAATCACCATTAACAGGTATTGTAATTTACATTTTCATTAATTATTTCCGGTGACATTTTTATTATATCAATGACTTATAGTTATTCTTTTCGATAAATAGTCTTATGGCATTTTATGATACATTGTTTAGGTAGGTATAATCCATACTACAAGATTATATTTACAGAGTTGATTCTTGAATTTGGTTTGTTTTGTTTTGTGATTGTTTGTTGGTACGTGGTTTATTTTTAGGGTGATCAGTGTTTTATAATCGGACCGTGCGGTTCATTCATCAGGTATTATTTCCTTTTCATTTTCACTACACTGCTTTAGAGTTTTACTTGTATCGTTTAAAACAAAACCAAAAAAAAAATTGTTTCCGAGTGAAGAACCTATAACACATCAAAAATTCAGTATTTAAAACCAAACCCAAAAAAATTGGTCAGCCCAAAACCATACCTAAAATTATAATTAAACAGAAGCAAAAATAAAGTGTCATAAAAAAATTAAATCGTTTATTGTATAAATATTAAAAAAAAGTTACAATGACATAAAAAAAAGAAAAATAATCAGACACTTAAAGTCTAATAGCAAGAATGAAGAAATTTTAACTTCAACTCCATGGAGCACTGCACTTCTCGATGTATGTCATTGATCTTTCTCATGAAGTCCAGGTCTCTGTCTCCACATTCTATATTGTTCACAACACACAGGTCACGAACGGAAGTAGTCGGCATCGCCCTCAGGTCTCTTGAAACTTGGTCTCTTGTCAGGAGACCAAGTTGAAGTCCGTCAAAACATCTCTTCAACTCTTGAAGAGTACTCCTATCAGCAAAAACTTGCTCTTCGATTTCTTTAATAAAGTGTTGCTTGAAATCCTCAGATTGTGCAGCAGTTTGTGACTCCATTTTAATGTATTTATAACAGCTAAGGCAAAACAATAAGAGTTGCTCTTCTATTTAACTGAATGAATCTGGTTATGATGAAACAATGTTTGAATTTGCAATGATATTATATAGGATATCTATCAGCCCAAAGGTCAGGTTTAAATGCAACCATTAAATAAAAATTTATATTTAAAAACCTGATACATGTAATGATTTAATAATGAAAAACGTGTATATACCCAACATGTCTCTTCATTTACCTTATCAAACATTTTAATGTAAAACCTTTGAAAAATGTTCTTTATTAGCAGACGTCTCTTCATTTATCCTATTAAATATTTCAAACACTATAAAGGATCATGATTGCTCTACTTGAAAACATCAAGACTTCATTTTTAAAAAACCCTTCATTCTAAAACAAAACATCCAAACCCACCCACACTCTTTCTAAATGGCAAGCAAAACCTTCTACCACTGGTCGGATAATACCGATCTTAAAATTGAATATTCAAGATGGTCACTCCATGAACAGAGAAAAGCTGAAGAAGTCAACAAAAAAGTTGCGTTGGTAAGTGATAAATATTATAAGCAGACGTGGAGTAGCATTGCACTGCTGGATGAAGTTGTCTCTTCTCCTCCATCAGAGTTTAAAGAAAAAGCCGAAGAGTTTTTGACACATCTGTTGAAACAAGATCAGAAGACCTGTGATATGCTAGCAGATCTGCAAATTAAAACTAAAAATGAAATTGCATGGAGGAAGGCGAGAGAAATAGATATCCTAGGAAGTGTTAATTGTAATGTTTAATTTTTAATATTTTTCAAACTCCGATTTTTGTAATACTATTTAATATCGAATGAAGAAGTGTTTAGTAACTCAAGAATTTTGTAAAAGTTGGACTTTGTATAGGCTTCTGTGTAATTTGTTTGTGTTTTTTGTTCTATTTGGGGTGTATTTGCCCTTGAAGAGGTACCACCATCTTATTTTTCAATAGCATAATATTATTATTAAACATTGAAATAAACTTTCCCCTTCAAAGTCGTTATTTGTTTGGGGCAAATAACAGTGATCCACATCAGTGGATTCATCATAAGCAGCTGTTTGCATTACACATTCCCCTTGAAAGTGGTTATAACATCTGATGGCCTTCATCCATTGTTTGTATAATACAACTGCTGTCCATTAAGTATTGCTTGTGTACAACAACTGCCCCAGACAAAGTGCTGCTATTTAATCTACTGTCCTAAAATAAGTGTTGTTAAAGACCAAAGCCCTGCTTGGAATGAAGCAGTGGAATGTAAAAACTGGTAGCATATAAAGATTGACAATTTGTGTCTAAAATGTATTTTGTTAAGGATGGCATTCTTGCAGGTATTTCATAAATCACGATCAACAGATGTTGGAAATGATATTGAGTTTACGCAAGACAAAATAATTCAACAAAATCATTCAACATAATCTTATTAAACAGTTGCTGATTTAATAGTCTTTCAAATCATTATCATTTCCTTACCCCTAACTACTGTTGTGCTCAAACATCTGTTTTCTAAAGACTGTCCATTGCTATTCATCATAAACAGCTGTTTGCATTAGACTTTCCCCTTGAAAATGGTTATAACATCTGATGGCCCTCATCCACTGTTTGTATACTACAATTGCTGTCCATTAAGTGCTGCTTGTGTACAACAACTTTGAAGAAACCACTAAGTGTCAAACATTTCATAAATTGACATGCAACAATGGTAGGAAGAAGCAGTAGTTTAGTTTGTCATTTATATTGTATAGAATCAGTGGTTAAGGTTAGCAGTGTTTGAAACCACTGTTCGGTTATAATAGTGTAATCCTTAATGATATGTTTTGAAACCAGTTTTGAGTTAACACTGTTTGAAACTACTGTTGATTTAAGGACAGTTTTTAAAACCAGTGTTTTAAGCCAAAAGTGTTTTCAAAACAGTGTTTTAACAACACTAAGTATAATTCACCAATCTATCATTGTTCGTATCTTCAATGATCACACAACTTGAATCGACAAATCATAACATTCACAGCAGCCCATTAACAAATATTACAAACTGTATGCTGTATAAACTTTTCTTATAACTATTAATCATTCATTGAATGTTGATTTATTTATTGTAATTTATGAAAGGAGGATATCTTCCGGAAGAGTTGCTGATTACAGAAAAAGTTGATCCAGTTGGTTCTCTCATATCATTCACATAACCTGATATTTAAGGAGAGTTGTGAAAATGAAAGTTGTATTGGCATTGTTAATATTTTTTATAACAAATTATAACAAATTATTAAAGCCTAAATTGTATATTAAAGGTAAACTTTTAATACATACAATACAGAGACAAAACGTTATACCAACTTCGTAGACGTGACAGAACTTCAGATTCGATAACAAAAGACTGTAACATACAATAAAGGTGAAGTTAGAATTGATGACAACGTTATTGTATTCACCCAATATAGTGTTTCAATATGCTAAGCGTAATGGTGATTAACTTTTTGGTTGAATCTTATAGGCGTATAGCAGAAAATCCTGGAGAGGCGGAGGCTTGCAAGCGATGTAACTGTAAGAAATCCAAAATTTTGCACATACAATACAGAGACAAAACGTCATACGACCACAAGCAATTGTGGATCGTTACTGACGGGTGCACTTCGGAATGTAGCAGATATGAATGAATATAACCTCAGTGTAGGTAATTACATATCTGCCACTGGGGTTATATTCATTCATATGAATGAATATAACCCAAGTGGTAGATATGTAATTAGCGAGCTCTGGAATTTCAAGGAAAATCGAAGAGCTCCACTGCGGTTGCATTCATTCATATCAATCACTTCCTTATGTGCACCGCATCTTCTAGGAGGTTGTCAAGTGTTCTCGCCTTCGTAGTTGGTGTTTGCTTATCTTTACTTCCGCAGCCATTCTGTACATCGAATCAAACCAAAACCAAATAACTGTTATCATCGAATCAAACAAAAACCAAATAACTGTTATCATCAAAAACCAAAAATCAAAAATGAGGAACACATTCAAATCACACATTCAAATCATTGAATGAAATCCAAAACACATTCAAAACCTCTGTTTTGATAGCCTAAACCCTAAACCCACAAGAATCAAAACAGGAACACATTCAAAACCTCTGTTTTGATACCCTAAACCCTAAACCCACAACAATCAAAACTGGAACACAACCTCTGTTTTGATACCCTAAACCCTAAACCCACAAAAATCAAAACCAAAACACATTCAAAACCTCTGTTTTGATGCATTTTGAACTAAATCAACCCTCTGTTTTTTCAAAATCAACCCAAAATCGTCGGATGGAACCCAAAATCATGAACAAAAACAACCCCCTGTGTTTTCAAAATCAAACCAAAATCAGCCAACGGAACACAAAATCAAACCCAAAATCATCGAATGGAACACAAAATCAAACCCAAAATCAACCCTCTGTTTTTTTCAAAACCAACCTAAAATCATCGAATGGAACCCAAAATCATCGAATGGAACCTAAAATCAAACCCAAAATCAACCCTCTGTTTTTTTCAAAACCAACCCAAAATCATCGAATGGAACCCAAAATCATCGAATGGAACCCAGAATCAACCCTCTGTTTTTTCACAATATAAACACATTCAAATCATCGAATGGAACCAAAAATCAAACCTCTGATTTCAAGATGAAGATGGATGAAGATGATGAAGCTGGATGAAGATGATGAAGATCTGTGTTGACTGTTGAGAGTTGAGAGAGATATTTGGAGATTTTTGGAGAAGTGTGATGATGATAATGATCGGTGATGATATTAGTCATTTCATACAACTTATAACAGTCAAGTTGAATTTTTGGTGAAGTGTAATGATGACAAGGAGATTAAACTAAAAAATAATTATCCATAAGAAATTAAACTAAATAATATTTAGTAGGAGGATTATATATAAATTAATTAGAAAAGATTAAACTAAAATAATACTTATCTATAAAACATGGTCTAATATAGTATAAATATAACTAAAGACCAAAATTTAAATGATATATTATAATCTGATGTAAATCTGTCTATGTTACGGGTATTAAGGGATAAGGGTATTAAGGAATATTAAGTGATATTAAGGGATAAGCGTATTAAGGACATTTGATACATGTCTTTAACAAATCTAATCCATATTTGATAGAAGGGTTTTAACGGGCCTACAAAATCTAATCCATTAGTAAGCTTAATTGGATCAAATATAAGGGGCTTTATTGAACTGTTTAATAACATTTGGTTATTTGAATTAGGTCAGGCTTTAATTATTAGACAATATAAAATTAGGTCATGCTTTCGGTTTAGACAAGCAATTTTGAGTTACTTAGCTAATTTCTATATCAAACATGAACTAAATACAAACAATTTAAATGATGTATTATAATCTATTTCGATGGTTATTAAAACTACCCATGTGGTCACACATACTGTCTTCAACATTACTTTATAAAGATATAGAACTAAAGACCAAAATTTAAATGATATATTATAATCTGTTTTTTAGTATTTGATTTCGATCATTACTAAACCTACCCGTGTGGTTACACGGGTACTAAACCTAGTATTTTTTATTTAAGGTTTTCTAGAACGACAACTCACACATCTAGAATTAATGTTTGGGAGCGTATTGGGAGATGGTGTGGTGTGGAGCCGATCTATGCGTTTGAGGTTAAAGATTTGTTGCAAGTGTACAAAAAGGTTACGGGTGGTAAGATGAGAAGGAACATTGTGCATGGTGTGATGATCGTGACGATGTGGGTTTTGTGGAAAGCTAGAAATGAGTCGGTGTTTAATGGGAAGACGGCGTATATTGGGGATATAGTTGCGAATGTGAAGTCCCTTTCCTTTTTATGGCTAAAGAATAGGTCTAAATGTAATAATTTAGTATGGAAAGATTGGTGTCGGTCCCCGTTATACATGATGTAAGTTGGTTTGTGCCTCGGTCCTTGCTTTGAGGACCGTTTTGGGGTTTTGAATGAAAGTTTATTTTAAAAAAAACACATCTAGAATTAAATTTTACTAAATTTCAAGAGTTTTTCCAAATTGTAAGAACGCTTAAAGCTACATATATTTATAACCTCCAAATAAACAAATAAATTACTACAATTGTTGTTACAATTTAGTTGATTTTCAGGAAATACATACCTTAGGTTTATTACCATATTTATTCAAAATAACAAACTTTTATTTTTTCTTTCCAATGTACCCAACATTCTATTTTTAAACTTACTAAAATTCAGTTACACTCCCGTCATTTAAGTAGTGGTACAACACTTGTTCGTTGATCACTCAAACCAGCAACTTTCCTGTCTAACAAAACTGGCTAATTCAACGACCGTTTCCAAATTTATACAATATACACTCAATCAAACTTTTAACTTTTACCATTTCTAATTTGAATCTACTTTTCATCTTGTGCATAATCATTGCCAAACCTCTCTAAAATATCAAAATTTCGGTTTCACATCATCGATTGATTCTAAACATTCACTCCTTATGTCGAAGAATTCAACCGCTGGTTACGGCACAATCCCCACCACCACTACCACCACATACCTGCCCTCGCAGTCGTCACCTAAGACAGTGATCGCTCGGGCTAGGTACCACACAGAGAAATTCATCGCCAGGCGTCGTCCATGGCGCGAGTTTTTTGATTACACAGCGATTACTCGGCCACTAAGCTACGAAGACATTAATCGTCGAATCAAACAGAATCTTAACTACTTTCAAGTGAATTACGCTATGGGGATTCTTCTCATACTCTTCCTCAGTCTGATTTACAAACCTATTTCTATGATCACGTTTCTGATTGTGTTCGTCGGCTGGTTCTTCCTTTACTTCTTCCGTGATCCTCGAAACCCTGTGGTGATTATGAACCACGTGTTTGAGGAACGCGTTGTGCTTATGGGTCTGAGTTTGGTCACCATCTTTGCATTGGCGTGTACGGATGTTGGAGTGATTTTGTTAGTCGCTGTTGGCGTGGGCGCCGTTTTTGTCGGGGTACACGCAGGAATCAGGGGTACGGACAGCTTGTGTTCGGATGAACAAGGTTCTGGAGATGGTGATTTGGTTTCGGTTGTTGGTGGCAAGTAGTTTATATACACAAATCACAGTTCCAACTTCCAATTCATAATATCAAATCAAATCAAATCAAACCAGGTCGGAGTTTTGCTGTATATTTCCCCTTTTTTGTTACAGTTTGATTTTGTTACTTTCTATCTGTTGATTTATTCAATCATTATTGGAATCAAAGTTCTTCTATTAACAACTAAAAATGTCACTAAATTGTCTATTGATTGATAATGTAAGTCCCCCGATGTAGAAACCTTCTCTACCTAGACGCGTTTTGTCTGGACAAGCAATTCGTAGGTGAAAACAACGCAATGAGTTTTTGGGTAAAACGGACAATATCCGAGCACGGTTTATTTGGGATGTTACAGATAAATTCACAAATAAATAAATAAATAAATATCTAAATTGAAACTATACAAGTCATAAATAGAACCAAACCAGTTGTGAATTTACCGGATCTAAATAAACGATCTGGACCGTCCGTCCACCGTTGTAGCTCTGATAACTTCTTCACGGCGGTTTCCGATTCACTTGATGCAAGGCGGGATCAGGTAGCGGCGATACCGTTCCCGACCTGCACCAAGCGAATCAGAGACAGCTGTAACTGACAAAATGATCATCAGAATCTGTATACATACAGATCTGTATGTTGTATATGAAAGGGAGAGAGAGATGTGAAGAATAAGTAAGAAACCTATCGAAGAGGATCTGGTGTAGGTTATTTAGAGGGTGAAGGAGCCAATGAAATGGTGACGCGTGTAGGTGACGTAGAGTATCCGGTGCAACGTTTGAGGTGGCAACCGGTGGTAGAGACTTGGTGGGAAAACGGGATTCCGTTTTGGGATGGATTGACCGGAATGCCCCTGGTGGGTGGATGTTGTGAACAGGGTGGGAAGGTTGGAATAGTAAATTGAAGGTCGGTGGATCGATTGGGGAATAATAGTCAAATTTGGGAATTTGGTATCGGTGTTGCGTACGTAATCAAACCCTGTAACTTAACACGTGTAGTTATATATATTTTGTTTTAAAATAAGAAAAAAAAAAACTATATGATATTCTCTAACCTTTAGGTTTGGTAGGTCTATTACCAATGATATCTTCATCTATTGGTTAACGTGTAGGTGGAAAGTTTTGTTTTTCTTGACGGTATTGTGTTTAATTTAAGGTATGGCTGACAAATTTTGTCTTATCGGGTTTTAACAGGTATTTATCGACGTGTGTAACACAAGTATTAACTATGAATACAACTCGTTTAACTATTTTATATCTCATGTTTACAACACAGTTTTACGTTTTATGTACCAATAAGAAGAAATGATAGACTATAACATCATAATTATATTTATTTTTAAAAAGTAAAAAAAATCATGTTGTGTACTTTTTCAGTAAACAGGTCTAATCGTGTCTTGTACAGATATCTATTGCCAGCCCTAATTCCAGGCAAGGAGGATTTAATACAAACTACTTAATTTTGTGAAAAAAAAAATGTCTGGATAGTCCCTGTGGTTTGCCTATTTTTCACCTTTAATCCCAAACTTTCTAAAATTACAACTATAATCCCCAACTTTTGTAATTTCGTTCCCGGATAGTCTCTGGCGCAGATGGGGGTTAGTTTTTGGTGTTAAGTGAATGTGAAATTACTAAAATACCCTTGTTATTAAAAAAATCTCACTAATGCATCTAAAATTAAGTGGGGCCCACCATTTTTTTAAAATATAAAAACTAACCCTCCATCCTACCCCACCCCTATCGCCTCTCTGTTTCTTCCCGACAATCCCACCCCCGCTACACCCTTCCGGCCGACCATGGTACTACATCTGAGCCACCGTCACCGACAATCCCACCCACTAACTCCAACAACCGTTAGTTTATGAATGTTGTAGCCAGTCACTCGGGTCTGGTCGACCCTATCCATTCTTGTCGTACTTCCACCATGTCTGCAACCGCCATCACCCCCACCACCGCCTCCACCCTCCACCGTCTTTGTTTTCAACAATCTAAACTGCACATAAACAATGCAAACAAACCCTAGATCAAACAAATCCCTAATCCTCTGGTTTTAACCATCTAAATTACACACAACAGATGCAAACAAATCCCTAATTCACTGCTTTGATTATTTAAATGATGGTCTGTCATCATCTTTCCCTAAACAGGATTTTAGCCCGCAATGGAATTATTCGCAAGAAAAAGAGCCAGACTCGAAGTTACCTCAAGACGCTAATTTCTTCTGTTCCGAAACATTTGCGCAGTTTTATTACGATCAATCTTCGTTTCCTCAAACTGGTGGGAGGAGTGTGTCGAAGGAATCAAATGGTATTCTAATGCTGGAAATGGGGTTCAAAGCAGGCAGAGTAAAGTTTGCAAACAAGATATTGAAGAAATAGAAGTGTATAGAGGTTCGTTTGGGTTTAGTGCTGATGAAATTGTTTCCACGCCTCATTATGTTGAGATTTCTGATGTTGCGGATGGAGGCAGTAGAGGGTGGAGGTGGTGGATGGTGTAGGCGGTGGTTAAAGGGGTAGAGGTGAGATTATGGAAAAGATGATGCTTTTAGGTTTTTAATATAAAACTAGTATTTTGCCCGCCGCGTGGAAACATATAGTAAGATGAAACACGATTTGTAAAACGTAGTGCGTAAAAGACAATTACAAAAAAAAAATGTAAAACACAAAGGTAGATACAAAGTGTAAAACATAATGCCTAAGATATTTCGTAAAAAACAATGCATTGGCATTTGCAAAAGTAGGAGTTGTAGTCTAGGGGTTACAATTGCATTTTTTTTAAACTTTAGCGGTTGTAAAAAAATGGAGTAACAGTGCAAGGGGGTAAAAAAGCAAAGTCTAAAAAAGACAGTGTAAAAATATAGGGGTGGTGGCGGAAATGTGCAAAAGATGAGAGGGTGTTGGTGGAAATATAAAAGAAGAGGGTTGGTGGCGTAACTGTGTAAGAGCTAAGGGGGTGATGGTGGAAAACCAAAGTAGAGGGTTGGTGCTGGCAAAGTTTGAAAGATGAGGTAGTGGATTTGGAAATTCAAAGTAGAAGGTTTAGGGACTAAATTACCAAAGTCAAGGGGGCAAAGTTTGAAATATGAGGTACTGGTTTTGGAAATTCAAAGTAGAAGGATTATGGACTAAATTTGTCATTTTATGAAACTTTGAAGGTTCCAAAGTCAAGGGGCTAAAATTACAACATTGTGAAAGTACAGGGGCAGGGAGGCAAAGCCGGTGAAAAACCCACCGCCTTTATCTTTTAAGATTGTATACAATATAATATCCACCACAAAATACATTACCTGAGAGACAAAAAATATAAGAATATTGCATATTTTAAAAAGCAATACAAAGAAAAAATGCTTTCCAATTTGGTAAAGGGGTATGATTGTCATAGAAAAATAATTTAGCTATGGACACAAAAATGGAGAAATTGTCGGTGGCAAAAGCCACCGACTTTCTATTTTAAGATGTTACTAGGATTTTGACCCGCCGAGCGTTGCGGCGTCATCTAAAGTTAAAATAATTCGAATTTATACCGTATATTTGACACGACTTGTTTCCGAATAAAATCAGGTTGCCGTCTATTATATTTGACCCGACTTGCTTTCAAACACATTTTACGAACGTACAAAAAAGTATAAAAACGTATTGTATTTGATCAGACTCGTTTTAGAAAAATGTTGATGCCAAAACGTTAGTCGTTTACGTTGAAACGTGAATTAAACCGATAGGTACGTCAATACTGCAATACGCCACGCGTTACGGCTGTGATATCTTAGTTGTTTATAGTTATCGGCACGTTATGTGATGCATTAACCATATAACACGTGTTTCGACGTATCCGATCCAATTCTATGTAACCTATATAAGCATCGTAATTACACTGCACGATGATGACATTAACGTGTGATGCCCACATATGACATTACGCGTTTTCGACTTTATTACACACGGTACGTTCGTGACACTAATGTCATTTGAAATAGATAAAAAGAGAGTATATCTCAGTCGTTTTGTTGTGTAAAGTTGTAACAGTAATTTTGACAACCATGTAAAATCGTACAAGTAATATAGACATTAACATCGTTAGCCATAAATTTAAAAAAAAAGTATATTAATGTATGACACACTACGGTCTAAAAGTAATTCAAATAAAATGAGACATCAAGTTAACATCGTTAGGCATAAATTAAAAAAAAAAGTATATTAATGTATGACACACTACGGTCTAAAAGCAATTCAAATAAAATGAGACATCAAGTTATTAAGTAAAAAAGTTTGATAGATCAAAGGTATTAATTATCAAAAGTTAGAAGTGAATATATAATTTACTTAAAAAATATGGATGTAAGTATCAATTTATAAAGTGTAATTTATTAATTTTAGTAAATCAAAACTCAATATAATAAAACTCCATTTGAAAAAAGAGGAACCACAAAAAGAAATAAAACTACAGTTGAGGGAAAAAGTGTAAATCAGGAGTCGAACTCCTGACCTTATGTTTAGATTGAGGAAGGGAAACCAGCAAACCAAACTCCAAGGTTGAAATCTCATGCTCAATCGTTGTTTATATAAAGCAAAGGCAGTGGGTGTTGTGCACCGACTTTGTATTTTAAGAGATAGTATAATATAATGTGACCTCCACCTGAATTATTCATTTATTATTAAGGGCATTTTAGTCATTTTATCCTCCACTTAACTGGGAAAACTAACCCCATCCGCGACAGGGACTATCCGGGAACGAAATTGCAAAAGTTGAGGACTATAACTGTAATTTTAAAAAGTTACGGACTAAAGGTGAAAAATGGGCAAACCACATGGACTATCCGGGCACTTTTCTCTAATTTTGTAAACATTTGATACATCCTTTTCTTTTCTTGTTGGCATACTTACTTTTGTACAACAACTTTGATAGTCTGTAATATACTTTTTTGTAACTTTAAAAAAAAAAAAACTGAAAATGGAAGAAATATGAGCTTAAGCCGCTTCAAGTATTAACATATGTTTTTCAGTCTTGTCAAATTGTAATATAATAAAAAATTGTTTCACGGAAATATTAGTTTATTATAACAATTAGATTACTATAATTCTTTCTTTATTGTAGTAATTAGAACCGGTAGAGCTTCAATAGTGTCTTTGATCCACATCTAACATCACCCATACCTCCTTACAAGATGGTCACTTTTTAACTTTTTCACTTGGACAGACCCATTTTGAGGGTAGTTAATGGGCACATAGTCTATATGTGGGGTTATAACCCACACCCTTATTTTGACCGGCTCATGGTCCCAAGCGGTTAATGGTCCATGGTCCCCGGGTGCATTTACAATTTACCTACTTATTCACACCTAAAAGACAAAATACATAACAAAAAGAACAAACATATACATATACACCAACATAGCATGTGTTTCTCCCAAACTAAAGAAAAACTACCTACATTGCGCCTTGCACCGGCCAAAAGAGAAAACTTAACAAGGCCGTTGTTGTTTGCTAGTGTATCGGTAAGTGGTCTAGTAAAACTTGAGTCGAAACCAAATCCATTCTGCAAATACCGTGACGCACAAGTTAAAACCGAAAAACAAAAGAATATGTTATTACTTTGGAGTTGGAGAAAATAATAGATGAGAAAGAGAAACCACCCAATGACTTGGTGAAGAAAGGTGCTGTAAAATGTGCAACCCTAGGTAGCGTCGGATACGTGAGTGTGCCGAGTATGAACCAATTTAGACTCAAGAGAGCGACCGCATCAGAAGCCGGTTTGTTCTTGATCGTCGAGAATAACTGGACCACACTCTTTAATGACATGCCAACCACCATAAAAAGAGCCGTGACTAGTGGCATGCAAGGATCTTGTGCTTCCCATATGACCATTCCAACCAATAGCGATAACATTGCACTAAACAGGCTTTGTGAAACCGCAACTTCTCTTCTTTGGCTGAAAATATTGTCCAGATACACACTTCCATTGATGAGTTGATGCTTGAGGGACCCACCATCATTTTTCATAGAATCATATGCTTCCAAATTACCTTTGTTTACATCATCAAAAGCATCTTTGAGCGTTAGATTGTCGGTGACCCTATAACGATCTGATATCCATGGTAATATTCCTTCTTTATTGTGCTTTATCGTGTCCCATTTTGATTTGCCATGAACTTCCTTTAGGCAGTGGTTTTCATCCTTGAGATCTTGCAGCTGTCGAAGAACGTAGAACATTTCATCATCTACAGAACACATAACCAATATCTAAAGATAATAAAACCGTACCTCGGTCTCCAAGATTTTAATCTTATGCATTGCTTCTTCATGTTCATCTTCAAGTTCTCCTAACATCATTTCCATCATTTCATGCTCTTTAATCGCAACTCGTATATGTTCTTCAAGTTCCTTTCTATCCCACATAAGAGAGTCCAATCTATCTCGTAATTCATATAGCTGTGCTCGCAGCTGCGCATAATCTTTCCCACCGTTAACATCACATTAACATTATTACCAAACCTAAATGTTATTAATGTTACTATGATACTAATCACCTGTTTCTCGCGGTGTAATGCAGCCAGAGCACGTACGGGTAGAGTTATTAACGATACGATCCAAAGCACAGATCTCCAAAACATGCTTACATTGAAATAGATAAAAGCGCACACGATTTCAACCCACGCGTTTATAGCTATAGCAGTTCCGCTCACACCAGCCATACAAGATAGTTTAATAAGTGAAAAAGGCTTTATTAACATAACCAACATCGTACCCACGAATTCAGGAACACGTATTTATCAACTATATTATTGATCTATCAACTATTTACATGTACACCATTTGGTTTTGAGTCAAGATTTTTGATCCTTTAAGTTGAAGAATCTGCAGCCAGATAGGTAAAAAAACATACATATATATAAGAAGATGACCTCTAAAATATATTTAATTTATAATCAGCAGAACAAATCAACTACTTTCTTTCTTCCAATGGGCAGTGTGATATTGGCATTTATCTAACTCATAATGTCCATCTATATATCCTCAATTAAACAAATATTTCAATGATTTTTACAACCTTATTTGACACAAAACATCATTTCTTGACCTATTACTCCACTTCACCAATAATTAATTTCATCACTATACTATATAACTCAATATGCACATACTCAAGTTAGGCATAAATGATAAATGATCTATCAACCCAACTAATACAGAAAAATGAGTGAATTTATGATTTTTATGCAATTACACTAACAACGTTTATGCAAAAAATTGTGATTGACCCAATTTGGGAAGTCAAAATATACATATAAAAGGAAAAAGAACAAAGCCCACTTATTTTTTGCAAGTATAATGACCAAACAAGATGGCAACTTTCAGTCAGACATATGAGCAAACAGGTTACATGCATACAAGAAAAGGGATGAAAAAGGGTACCTTGTAACTTTGTGGCGGAGTGTAATTGAGGGATCAAAGGTGGAAATGGTGGACTTTTGTTTGAAGTGAAGTGGGAAAACGAAGATGTGTGATTGTGTGTGTAGAGGTGGACAGATGGGTTCAGGAATGTGTGACACGCGTGTGTAAGGATAACATCGTATCTACAATGTGATTTCGTATATTATATACTAGAAAGATTTGATTTTGAGATGTGAAAAAATATATATATATTTTTTTGTGACAAAAAGATCATGTAAACTGACAACTGATGAAGACTTCCATGTAATTTGGAATTTGGTAGATTTTTACAAGTTAAAAGAGTGTGTTTTATAAATTTTAACTAAATAATAATTGATTACTTAAGATTAAGATTGTTGAGTAGATAATTTCCGATTACTTAAAAGTTCGTAAAACCGAAGGGTTTGTATTAGGGGTGGCAAATGGGTGGGTTGGGCAGGTTTGCGTAATGGGTTAGGATGGGTATATGTTAGGATGAGTTTATTAAGACCGTGGGGTATGGGTATGGTGGGGTTTGGTGCTTCCACGTGGATTACGGAGCACCCAATACCGAAACTCAATTTCATAGGGGTATGGTGGGCGTAGGTGGGGTGGCGTGGCCAAACCACATCATTATATTTTTTTTAAATATATATATATATATATAGAGGAAGGTTAACGTACATTACGGCTTAACGTACATCACGTATGACAGATAATTACGCACGTTCATTTTAAAATCACGCATGTTATAACTCAAAAATCCAAAATCACGCATGTTGAAACACAATAATCACGCATATTGAAAACATTAATCACGCACGTTGTTGTACGTGAAGTACGTTAAGCCGTAAGACCATGTGTAGTGGTAGAAGGTTATAATGCCCCCACCATGGGGCATTATACGACACGTGGCTTCCTAGTCAGCAAGGGGGCATTATAGCAAAAGTGGTGTAGTGGGTATAATGCCCCATATAATGCCCCATTTGACATATTATTTTTAATGAAAAAAAAAAAGAAAGCATGTGGGTGTGTCAGAGTGGTCCAAGCTTGATTGGTGGGTCTTGTGGTCCAAGCTTCCAACTGCACAAGTGTCAGAAACAATTCACCCAATTCGGGGTTTTAAACATAACGCCAAAAACATTTTTTTTCCAAAAGTAACGCCCCAAAACGCCTAGTGTAGTGGGGGAGGGGGCGTTTTGGGGCGGTTTTTTTTCAATTTTTTTTTAAAATAACGCCCCACTACGCATGGTCTAATGTACGATATACTTTTTCTATATATATATATATATATATGGTAGGGATATGGTAAAAAGAGTTTAAAATGTGAGAAGGGTAAGAAGTGTTTTAAACCATTGGCTATTTGATCTAATGGTTGAGATCAATAGGGTATAGAAATGTAAATTATGTTTTAATTAGAAGGAACTTATGTAAAATTGAAGGGCAATAGTGTCTTTTCAAATGTTTCAAATATGATAACCGTATCCTACACAACCAAAACCCCCGTCATTTTCCTAAAAACCAGCGACTTCCCTTCAAAAGTGGATTATCCGATTTCCTTGACTATTAACCCTTGATAAAACACTATATGAAGATATAACACTATCTGTTTGTAGTAAGAGACTATGCAGTTTAATTAACAATAATCTGTTGATTTAAATCACTTAATAATCATAAAACACTATGAACCAGAAAATTAAGATGTCTGTACAGAATATAACACTACTGATTGGGGATAAAACACTATGAAAGGAAATTAAGATGTTTGTACATAATATAACACTATTGATTGGGGATAAAACACTATGAAAGGAAATTAAGATGTCTGTACATAATATAACACTATTGATTGGGGATAAAACACTATACATCTAAATATAAAAAAAATAACTCTGTTCATGATAAAACACTAAAACAACAACTTACCCTAAACAATTCAATGTATAAAACACTACATAAACACAAAATCAAAGCATACTAACACCAGAATCGCAGAAGGTTAACAACTGTATTGTCTCTGCCGATTTCATAATACCTCATGTATTTTTAATTGACAAAGAATAATGCGTACATGAAAATCTTATTGGATCTTGCAAAAAATTACAAAATTCGAAACAATCCCTGAAATATCTCATCGCCAGTTTTTTTGCAGTTATCTTGGAATCAATTTGTCACACCCCGATATTTCCACGTATTACCGGTGGGCCCGGTGGGGAGTATCGTGACGTAGTTGATATCATCATAGTCAGACAACACAATATTTAAATGCACAGCGGAAGCAAAAGATAATTATATTACAATCCGAATATAAAGTAATGTCAAAGTATTACAACGGAAAGTAAAGGATCCACAAGCGGATCAAATAAAAGAAAACTGTTCAACAGACTTCAGGCATCTAGAACTTGCAAGATTCCTTATTAACGCCCTGAGCTCCCAGCCAATTACGTACAGTACCTGTCACTTAACCTTTTTGGAAAATACGTCAGTTTACACTGGTAAATACAATTAACTGACTCATTTTGGAAAAGAGTTTGAAAAATTGATTTGAATGCACGAGGCACAAAATATCTTTTATAACTTGGGACAATTTTATTAATAAAAATCTTGTATCCGATTTACATGGTTGTCCAGCATTTAGGGCCGGTGATTATACAATACAAGCCGGTCAAGATTAATCGACACACCATAAATATAACTCATAAGAAGACATCCTTACGAGTGAGTATATCTTTTACATACGCAACAGGAGGTGTTATGCCTACACCTTGTGCTTAAGTTATGGCCATTCACTTTTTAAATGAGCCAAGGATATCCAGGACACGGTCATTAACCTATAATGTTATTTGTTATCAATCAATACAGATTAAAACGGGATTATGCAATTCAATCATCTCCGATTAAAAGGTTTCTACACCCGACCAAGCGGTATTTTTATAATACCGTATCCCAAGCCCGTATAAGGGAAAATAAGTTAAAAGTATTTACCTGAGTTAGCAGTGCAATTTATACTCAGCTGTATATTCTAATCAGCAAGCACAAGTACTTCTACTGGGGCTCTTAATCTGGAACGAAGGTTTTATTAACCTATTAGATTCCTAACGGGTCTTATTTAAGTCGTAACTTAGACCGGTTAGTTTTAAGGAAAGATTTACGGTTCAAAACGCATGATTAAGCGAAGACCAGAATAGAATGTGATTTAGACCCGAAAAGTTTGGATACTTGTATAATATGGGTAAACTAAACACATTCTGGATTTTGAGATAAAAACGATAACGTTTGACCCGTTTCGGCTAATTTATGCAAACTAGTTACATAAACCGAACCGAACACGCAAGAGGCGTAACAGGTAACCATATAGGTCATATACAGGTTTCCTACGTTAATATGCCTTAAGTATGTTGTGATATCAGTAGGATACCTTCCATTATGCCCACAACGAGTTAAATCTCAATTTAAGCCCCGTAGGGGTATTTTGGTCATTTTAAAGATTATAAAAGAGATTAATTTTAATTTTGAGACCCGGGTCTGAAATAATCAGTAAAACAACTTAATTTTTATAGGTCATATCAGTTGGTAATAGGTCTTATGTGACAAAATGGTTTTACACCCATACTAGGTGTTTAATACGCGTAAAAAACTATTTTAAGCGATTTTCGGGTTATACAGGAAATCTGAGTTTTCTGATCAGGTTATAAAGTTCAAAATACTTTATTTATTATATAAAATCAGTATCAATTAGATTGGTGTCAAAATACTATGTAGAACTCATTTTATACACAAAAAGGGTATAATCGGTATTTACCGAATTAAGGCGATAACCTTAGGTTATTATCAGTTTAAAAATAATTAAAAATCTTTAAAAATATCAAAATATTATATTACATCATTGGGTAAAAGGTTTGGTGTCAAACATTGGGTTTAGATAGGCTTTATGCTAATTGTGCCGTTTAATTACTAAAAGGCGTTATAATTACGTCATTGAGCATAACTCCTAATCTAGACCTCAAACTGATGTGAAAATTTAGGGACATGTTTATAAATCAGTAATAGAGATTATTGTTTTTTCACATTTCCAAAATTCTCGTTTTATGATCAAAATGGCATATTGGTCAACATTAGGCATTTAACGGAAACGAGTAAACGAATCGGACAATCAACAATCCAACCACAGAGGGTTATACTATCCTGTAACCTGGTCCTAAGGAAACCCTAAGGCATTTCCAAACCCATCTAAATCGGGTCAGAACTGAAGTCAAAGCAAAAGTCAAAGTTCGGCGACTTTCGGTTCCGAACCGAGCCTAAACAGAAAATTGTCGGATCAAACAAGTTTAGACCATTTCTTATACTTATTACCAAGTTATGTGAGTGATAAAACAGGTTACACGCCTTCTACATTGCTAATTACGCGTTAATTCAAAAATTAGGATCCTGTTGACTTTTTATAATAAACTTTGACCCGACAATTGATCTAGTTAGAGTGGGAATCAGAGGGTGCCCTTTTAAGGGTGTAATGCCCACATAATTACCAACTTATAACTACTTTCAATTTGACAAATCACTGGACCATTAGTGGTTAATCGATAAGTCAAACCTTAGTTACGACGGTTTGACTTTTAAGCTAATAACTAAGCAAAACTCAATTAAGGAAGGTCAAGGACACTTACCAAGGTCTAATGCACGACCAGAGATGCTTAAGGAATGGCCTTGAGCTCCAGAATTGATCAGAGGAGGAGTTGGGAAAGAATGATCAAAGTTTGCAACCATTGGGGCTTTATATAGTGTTTTTGATCCATCAAGATCATGACAAACAAGGCTTTACATGATCCCTGATGATTAACAAGTGTCCCTAAGGCCTAAGAATTAGTTTAGGCAGCTCTTGGAAGTGATAAAGGGCATATATGTCGTTTACATGGGCTGAACAGGCAACATAATCGATTTTCTGCATCTGGGCATGCTTACGGACCGTAAGGTCTATAGCATACGGTCCGTAAGGACCTGGTCTGCACAAGCACACTTTCATTTGTTGACAGTTTTAGCCCCTGCACTCCCAAATGCCATTTCCGACTCATCTAAGGCCCGTTAAACCATTTTTAAGGATCTACAATGATGCCTAAGAATATAGAACATGAAACATGCTCAAAAATATGTTGGATGTCGATTCGTTTGGTCGTACGGTCACGTTGTTCGGCTAATTACGACGAAACACGGACGGACGCGAAAAACGATCCAAACGACACGACGAATGGAATTTTATCAAGCCAAACACTAAAATAAAATATTTTAGTGCTTACATAAATTTTTGGGTGTCCGGGGATATTCAAAATGTAAGATATGCGCATAAACGCAAACTTGTGCGCTTTTTGACACTTTTAGTCCTTGCATGACTTAAAAGCTTATTTTTGCGCACCAAACACCTTTAAGCCTATATCTAAGCTATATTAAGGATAAATAGGGTATGTTTATCTCATGGTCATATTCTGGAAGGTCCGATAACATACGAATCGGTATACTTTAGTAGTTTGACGCTTTAGGTCCCTCTAACGCGCAAACTTGCGTAAATCATCATTTAATAGTATTGAAGCCTCATCTAATCCATATTAGGCATTCTTGAAAGTATTATTAAATATCAAAATTCTTCGGGCTCGATAAAAGGTCATTCAGAGGTATAATTAAACATATTGACACTTTTAGTCCTTTATACTTGCAAGGTTGCGCGTAGCTTCACTTTTAGGCATAAAAGCCTTGGATGGCCAATGATTGGTATTCCTGAGAGTATAATTAAATATCATGAGATTCTCGGTTTGTTAAAAGGTCACTCAGAGGTAAGAATTAACATGTTGACGCTTTTAACCCTTTATTGCGCAAACTTTCAATTAATTACGCACACGGCTACACTTGATTAACAAGTGGCTCATTTGTGAATATAAAACCGTAAAAGGTTATTTAGAAACTTATGATAATACTTCCAATTCTTTCATAATCAAGGTTTTCGATTTTTCGAAAAATTAGTCCCTTGAATTCAATGTCTGACTTCATTAGGGTTTATTACACGTGTCAATACTTTATTGGACGTGATTTTACGAGGTGTTACACAATTAATTGATAAGAATGGGAAATTACTAATACACCCTTTTGAATTAATTAACATAAAGGACACTTGTCATTCCCAAATTATTTCTCACCCTTCTCACAAAAGTTGATTAATGTACAGGATCCTAAACCTATATATATAGAGAGAGAGAGAGAGAGAAAGTATAATGTACTTCACGCCTTAACGTACATTAACGTACTTCACAAAATATATAACATGCGTAATTATTTTTTTGTCCAAAATAACGTGCGTGATTTTGGATCCCATGCGTGATTATGTGGTCCCATGCGTGATTATGTGGTCCCATGCGTGATTATATGTTCCAAGCGTGATTATACCCCTGATCCAACGGTTACCACTGTCTCCTACGTGAAGTATGATAAGCCGTGAAGTATGTTAACCTTTCTCTATATTATATATATAAACCATTAAAAACTACATAAACATAAATAATAATTATAAAAAACATAGTATCAAAATAAAAACAATCATTCTTCGTTTGAATCGTCGTCTTCGTCGGTTTCGAACCCAGGAATCGTTGAAACATGATCCACCAAATCAGATCGAAGGTTGTGATGTATATCCCTTAACTTGATCAAAAATTCATTTGTTGATTTATCTTCGTCTGTAACTGTTACGTTATTTGGTTTATGTGTTTGATATTGTGTGAGAAAAATGTTAAATATGTTAGGGTATTTATATAGGAAAAAAAGTTTTTTTTTTTAAATTCATGCCCAACGGCTAGTAGTCTTGGCCAACGAGGTTCCGCCATGTCATGTTCGTAGCCCCGCCCAACGCCCGGGCTGAAACCCCCGCCCAAAGGGCTACGCCGAAACCCACGCCCCAACCCCCGCCCCATACCCCATAGTCTAAGAAATGAGTTAGGATGAGTTTAGGTCAAGATGGGTTTTTGTCAAGCTGGATTTGGGCATGATAGGCTAAAAATATAAATAAATAAATAAAATCAAAAATAATTTAAAAAATAAAAAAAATTAAAAAATCAAGAGTAAACTTCCGTTTTGCTCCCTGTGGTTTGGTCACTTTAACGGTTTTGCTCCAAACCTTTAAAATAGCCATTTTACTCCATGATGTTTCAGTTTTTTTGCCAGTTTGCTCCCCGCCTCTAACTCCATCCAAATTGTTTGTTTTTCCATTTTGCTCCCCGCAGGGAGCAAACTGGCAACAAAACCAAAACATTAGGGAGTAAAATGGATATTTTTAAAGGTTTGGGGCAAAACCGTTAAAGTGACCAAACCACAGGGAGCAAAACGGAAGTTTACTCAAAACTCAAAAAAATTTAAAAAAAATAAAAAAAAATCAAAAATATTTAAAAAATAAAAAATTGAAAAAAAAATTAAAAAAATTAAAAAAAGGTTCAGTGTTTTTTGAGGATTGTACATCACGATAAACTTTATTTGGTACCGGGTACCGGTACCGAACCGTACCGGTACCATCAAATCAGCCGATCCAGCATAAGTGTAACCCTTAGTTGTGCAAAAGGACATAATAGCCTTAACTAGGTGGGCCAGGCTCAATTGACTGGACTTTATGCAACTATAAATGCCGAGTATTTCGACTATTGTCCCATTAAATTACCATAAATTGACAAATTGTTACAAAAAAAAACATACTTTTAACTTCTGTAAGTTTAGAAGATTCAGATTTAGATCATGCAAATACAGTATAGCATGGATCCATTTCCCGGTATCAAGAGCATCCATGTGAGCACAGGCGGGAAGAACGCTTAAAAACGTGACTTCATTAGCTTCGTAATTTGACTGTAGCATTGTTCTAAAGAGTTCCAACGATTCTTTATAACGGTGTGTATGTGTATAACCACCAATCATCACATTCCAAGTGACTATATTATTGTTAATCATGTTGTCGAATAAACTTCTAGCCTTGTCTAATTCGTAGCACTTTGAGTACATGTCAATAAACGCGTTAACAAGCCGGACATTTGAAGAAAGATTACGCTCCACAATCCACATTTTGATACGTTTTCCTGTTGTAAGATGACCTGACTGAGCACAAGCAGAAAGAACCGTCACGAGTGTGCTCTCATCCGGTCTGATTCCCGCTCTTCGCACCCCGTTAAACAAATCTATCGCCTCTTCAAACAGTTTAACTCGAACATACCCAGATATTATACAGTTCCATGACACCGCATCTTTCACAGACATTTCATCGTACAACTTACGGGCGTCTTCCAACCGGCCAACATTCATAAACCCAGTAATCGGGAGGTAAAAGAAACAGTATCTCAAAGGACTTTTATCAAACACTAAACGTGCATGATCCAATTCTCCAATTTGAGCATAGAAAGTGATGATAGAGGTGTGAATAAAAGCATCGGAAGAAAGCCCAAGCTTGAAGACATGTCCGTGAATCTGTTTCTCCTGGTTTAGGTTTTGGATTCTTGTAGAAGTTAAAATATGGAGGTTGTAGGATGGTGGTGATTCGGGTTATTTGGGTGTGGGAGATGAGAAAAAGAAAAATGCGCAGTTTTAGACTTTTAGGGTTTAGTTTACCCAAAAAAAAACTCATTCTGACCCACATGTTATTTAGTTATTTTTTAAAGTTACCAATCTTGACCCTTTTAACAATTCTTGTTAACCGAACTTAACCCATCTACTACAAAAATAATACCCATCCTAACCCAAAGTTGAATGTATGGGTTGATTTTGCCACCCCTAGTTTGTAGCCTATGGGTATCATGATGTTTAGAAAAGTTTTTCTTCTCCAAGTGGACGAAGGTTTTAGTCTCACCGATATTGGCATAGATTTGAGTAGTTGAGAGGGTGTGTGAAGTGTGAATTACATGCTCTAAAAAACTTAAACACTTGCAAAGAATGTGAATGAGTTATGAATTTTTGGGAGATGTTCATTCTTTTTGCATTCTCTTCGTTTAAACCACTCTTAACAATGGTATAATGGTATAAGAGCCAACAATTGCCGAACTCAATTGATTTACTAGGCTTATATCTTGTCACACATTTGAATCTAATCTTAATGCTAGATATATCAATTACACATATCACTCACATCTTTCAAATGTGTGCCTACACCCCGCGTTTGTGACTCAATACAAAGAATACAATATGGTGCTTCGTACACGTATAAATTGGCTCAAAGCGTTATTGTTTGCAAACATGCTGTCTTAAATTGAATTATCACATGGTAACTAAACACCATTTAACGTGATACCATAATCAAGGGTTTTATACTAGCATCTCATATTTTTAAAATAATTAGCACATTTACCTGTTATCCCATAGTCAAATAGTCATATGAAAGTCGTATTGGCTTACAATGTGAATATCATGTTGATTCTATAGTCACGAAACGAGTGGAACATTATCCACAAGAATGGTTAACGACTATTAATGTCATTAAGACTTGATCGGGCAACATCGTGTTTGAAAACAGGTTCGTCAGATTAAACGTTTGATTTGGGACATAATGGGCCTCTACGGACCATGTGGCCTGATGTTGGTAAGGCAGCTGTTGTCTTACGGCCTGTTATCTAGTTCTGGTAACAATCATGAGTTTTGAACTTTACAGACTGTTAAGGATAATCAAGGTCAAAACTTACGGTCCGTCACCCAAAACGGGCTAACTTGGTCAACAAAGACCTTTTATGGACCATAAGATGACAATCGGTTATGGCTTATGGTCCGTGAAATTGTAACCAACTGGAATCCACTTCATGCTCTTTACGAACCGTAAAAGGAAGCCAAGCACTGGCTTTCAGTCCATAAGACACATAATTTCATAATGTAAACTTAAGTCCCTCAACTTCCATCTTTGATCCATTTAACAACATTGGCTGTAACAACCCGACATTCAGTTGTTCCTTCCGTGTCATTAATTCATTTCATAAACGCTTGTACTCCGATATTCGATGATTACCATGGGTTAACTACATTTTTAAATGCGATAAACAAGTGATAAACGCTTTTACACGCTTATTTAAACGCTCATCGCAACGCAAACTCAACACGCGGATTTATTTTATATTATTTGTGTTAATTGTGTGTTTAGATGTTAAATGTGTTTTATGTGCTTGTTACTCGCTTAAAACGCTCACTCACACAACTCGATTTATCTCGCTAAAACGCAACACGACGTAATACTTAAACATCTTGCTAAAACACTTTAAGTACTCGAACTAATTAACGCAACCAAATGAACATCCGATACGCGAAACGGGAATCTTTTACACCAAACTGGTCCCTTCGTACGAAGACACCCGGCTTCGTACGAAGGCAGAGGCTTCGTACAGGATTGCCAGCGCGCCTATAAAAACCCAACACCTTCCTTTCACTCTCCATTTGCTCCATTTTCGCCCAAGAACTCTCCCAACCTGCTGTCTCTCTCTTTTCCAAGTAAGATTCATTATTTTTACATGTTCCACAATGATTTCCACAACAATTTTCCAAGAGTTTATCTCCGATTTCATCTAAACTTCTCACTTTTTACATAAACCTTCATCTTTTTCATCTAAACTTCTCTATTTTATGAAAACCTTCATTCCTTTCATCAAAACTTCTGATTTTACCACGGATTTACACTTAAATGAGTGTATTGGGCTTAGCCTTGGCTTCCCAAGTTGGAGATATGATGATTTCACATTCACCAAGTGTTTAATCCATGGAAAAACTGTTTTAAACTCGATTTTTACACTAAAACAAACCAAAACCGACACATGTTTCGTTCACTAAGCAGTGGGATGAAGCGGTGTCGAAACCGTCATGAAAAGGACTCGAAAACACATCCGATTCAGGCGAAAACGCAGCTCCGAATGCAAAAACATCCAGATGTGCGAGCCAGACTGGCTTGTACGAAGCCCAGCTTCGTACGAAGGCACCAGCTTCGTACCAACCAGTCTACGTTCCCACTTGTGAGTCCATAGCTCAAAAGACCTCTCCGGCTCTAAGTTTAACAGTAGCTTAAGGCTGGAGGGATGAACACTCAATTTCCCGAAGCAAGACGTGAAGAACACTCGATTTTGGACACCGAAACAAGCGACGTACGAAGACCCCACCTTCGTACGAAGGCACTCTCTTCGTACCAAGAGTCTGTTTCCCACTCGACACTCCAATTTTACCGTTTCAGCACTTTGGAAGACTTATGCACTTCTGTTCCCATACGCAGGCTGATCCGGCACTCCCTTTAATCCATTCCAGACCGTGTTTACTGTTAAACACGCACAGTGAGTATACTCGAACCCTTTTTCACTTAACGCACTTTTGGGTGTTACATACGTTCTCTATCAAAACACGATGTACACAACGCTTAAACTCATTTTAAACGCTGACCACTCTCGCATGTTATACGTGAATCGCTGAATCTTTGTTTGCTATGTTTACACATTGATAGCTTGCCCTACCGCCCTTAGCAACGATAGTACTATAGTTTGGACTCAGCACCTGTTTATTCAGGGGTTGCTAGGGATCTCATACTCACTTTACGTGCATGCTCACTTCGGTGAACACGTATCGCGCATACTCCAACTCGTAGTCATGTGGTTAGCTTGTATCATTGTCAATAGCTTACTTGATTCACCTCTCTACGTGTTACATGCTGGTTATGCGTAAACACTTTGTTACTATATTTATGCTAAACTTGTGTTCTCACATTTACATTATTGTATTGACTTTTATTTTAACGTATATGACAGGTTGATGAATATCATATGCAGCAAATGGATAGGATCCTTAGAAACTCAAATAAAAATCTAAGTTGTCGGATTTTGATTTGTTTGAGAGACTTGCAATCTGTTATGACATTTGTTGAAATATTTGTTTGATTGTAAGGGAAATTGAACCTTGTTAAATATTGTCACTAAATTAGTCGTTATGGATTCTCTTGAACAATCTGATTCGCTTAGTGCCACACCCCGATGATTCCGTCATCGGTTGAGGTGTGACATTGGCCCTCAACTTAATCCAGTTATCACGGGTAGGGTACCGGAACATGTGTCATGATCAAGGTTGATCTGGAAATATCGGTTATTACAAGTGTCACCGATTGTATATGAGAACAAAAGGGGCTACAATCATAGAGAGCTATCTGCCTTAGAAAGAGTATGCAATGATGATGGCCAATAGGTATGCAAAATACGATACTTTGTATATACGAAGCTGGAAGAAAAAAGAAGTGTTGGTGGAGTGGAAGAACCATCTAAATATAATGTAAAGGTCTCAAGTTTAAGTCTTGACTCCGCCACCAAGGGTTTGTTTTGGGTAGCGGCGCAGCTTGTTGCCCGTTTAATCAACTATCTCGATGTAAGTTCAGTTGAAAGAAAATGAGTTAATGAGTACAAAAAGAAAAAAAAATGTGTACACTAAATGATTATTACCAATCTTTTGAAATCCTACTTGATTTATTTATAAAAACCCAAAACATTTCGAGATGCTTACTCTTTAGCAAAGATGCATCTAATGTGATCTTAGCACAAACGAACTACATTAACAATATAACAAGGATACTAATTAAGAGAAATAATGGTTTAGTTTTAACCTGGCATCTTCATTTTAGTATCAATAGGGAATGATGGTTGTCCACTTCATAATAATAGTAGTTCTACTGTTTCACATTTTGTAGTTCTTGATATAAAAAATTCTTTGAACGATTTTTCTTTATTTTAATTTGGGACAATTGCATATTTTCTCTTAAAAAACTGCTTAATTGCGTATTTACTCAATTTAAAATTAAAATTGCATATATCCCCTTCCTTAACTATTAAAATTGCATATATTCCCTTCCTAAACTAATATAATTGCAAATTTACTCATTTTGATTTATTTTATTAAAAACATGATTTTTTTACCCTTATTTTTACTAAAACTTTAAAAAATAATAATTTATTCATTTTTACTAGTCTTTGTTGATTTTCACAATTCTTTAAAAAAAATACATATTTATTCATTTTAATTATTTTTACTAAAAGTTAAACACTGAAATGAACCGCTAAACTAGTAAAAATCTACAAAAACTAGTAAAAATGAATAAATATGTATTTTTTAAGTTTTAGTAAAAATAAGGGTAAAAAGTCATTATATAACTTGTTTTTAATGAAATAAATTAAAATGGATAAATTTGCAATTTTATTAGTTAAGGATGGGTATATATGCAATTTTAATAATTAAAAAAGAGTATATATGCAATTTTAATTTTAAGTTGGACAAATACGCAATTAAGCAGTTTGTTAGAAAATATGCAATTTGTCCATTTTAATTTTTCCTCTTTTCAATTTTAGTATGTGGGTCTCACCACTTGCGCTTCATCATCAATATCCATCCAATAGAAGTTATTAAAAATTTAGTACCTATGTGTCATTGGCCCCTTTTTGTTTAATGGGGCTGGTCTTCTTTTTGTTTGTGTGTATTTCCTTTACTTATTTATTTATTTATTTATTTATTTTTGCTTAAGCAACATGTTTAAGCTTTTTATATACATTCGCCAATTAGAAAATAGAATATACAGGAACACCATCATACTTATCATCGAACCATGTAGTAGTTGGGGGATCACAAAACTAACTATTAAAGATTTGAGTCTCCCACATATAATAAACTTTGTATAATGTAAACTCAATTCAACCATTTAAATTTCCCCATGCTTATTTTTTTGTTACCCCTAGTTAACCTAATCGATTCAAGTTAGATTTGTGTGCTAAGTTGCTAACAACTTAATCAATTCAAGTGGTGTGCTAACAACAACTTAACCTAATATGCCATTTTAAATAAAATTAGACATTTAAACCCAATTATGAAACCATTTTTTCTATATAAGTTTATGTTTAGGCCCATTTTTTCCGATGCGGGCCCAAGAGTTATCAGGACCGCCCTGATTTCATCGACCTAACTTTGAAGTTTTATCTCAACAGTCAACACTAAGTGTCGATCTAAATCCCAACGTATGTGTTGATATAAGTTATTTAGGGTGTGAAAAATGCGGAGCTGAACCCGAGCTTAGCAAAGCTCGAGCCCATATCAGTTAACTTAATAAAACTCGAGCTCGAGCTTGGCATATATATATTTAGTGCTCCATTTCTAAAACTCAAGCTCGATTCGTGAGGAATTTACCATGTTTAAGTATGGGCTCAACTCATTACTATTTATTAGTTATTTTGTAATATTTGTAATTATTTTTTTATATATTTATAATTTTAGTTTTTATATATAACATAATAATTTAATTTTTTTCATTATTTTACATTTAATAATACTGGTTATATAAGTGTGTGTATATATACTAATTAAAAATTATATAAAGGGTAAATTACCTTTTTCGTCCTTTATGTTTGTAGTGGGTTACAATAGATGACCTTTAACTTTAATAATTACAGTTACAGTCATAGTCACAAAGAACACGGTACGCTCTGGTACGCGGTACGAAAACCGGTACGCAATTCGGACCTTTCTAAAAATCGGTACGTTGGGGGTAGGTTCATTTGGGAACGCTAATTCGGTACGTGGTACGGTGTATCCTATGGCGTACCACCATAGTTTGGTACGCGTACCATATATATATATATATATATATATATATATATATATAAAAGTATAAAATAGATCTTTCATTAAATATTAAAAAACATAATCAAAATTCAAAACAAAAACTTCTTAAAGAAAATTTATAACCAAAACTTAAATTTCATAAAACTCAATCTATCCTTTGTTTTTTTCCGTTTGGGTCGCCATTGTTAAAAAGCGGGAAAAAGCTACTGGGTTTTCAAATTCCGGTACATGAATCTGGCTGTACCGGAACGCCGACCACTACAAACGAAAACGCTTTTCGAATTAATTAAAAAGGTGTATTCACCGATTGGAACACTATTATGGTACACAATCGGGAACGGTCTAAATTAGCGATTCGGTACGCGTACAAGGGTCTTTTACCGTTTCATGTGACTAGGGTCACAATCCTTTACTTGCAAAACCTGTTACAACTTAGATCCTTTGACCCTAACCTGGTTAAAACTATCAATTAAGTGAGATCATGTGCAACCCATGTGAGGGCAAAACAGTCCTTCTATTAAAAAAAAAGAATGTCAAAATTTTAAAACTTATAAATCTAAACCATCATCATCCCCCCTCTCTCCCCTGTACTCTCTCTCTACATATTACTTCATCACCATCATCATCATCAGGCCACCACTTCTACAACCATCTTTGAGAAATTCGGCTTTGGGGATTTCTTCGGTGAAATCGGCGGATGATTTGTTTTTCTTTTTTTTTTCTTTTTGTCTATTGATTTGCTTGTTGAAGCAAGGGTTCCTCGTTTGAAGGTTAGCCTGCCCCATTTCACTCTCTCATATGCATCCGAGATGGTGAAGGATCAACAAACCCTCGTTTGATTATGTTTATGTGGGGTGGCGCTGCCGTCGTGGCTCCGCCACAAGGGTGGTGGTGGTGTCTAGGCGTTTTCTAGAGTGAGAGACATGAGAGAGAATAAAGAGAAAGGGGATAATGTTTGGTCATGTGTGTTATGAAAATGAAAGAAAAACAAAAAGAAAGATCTTTTATAGGGTAAATTACACTTTTCATGCTTTATGTTTGTTGCAGGTTGCAATGGATGACCTTTAACTTTAATAATTACAGTCACAGTCCTTAATTTACAAAATCTGTTACAACTTAGATCCTTTGACCCTAACTTGGTTAAAACTTTCAGTTAAGTGAGATCATGTGCAACCCATGTGAGGGCAAAACGGTCCTTCAATTAAAAAAAAGAATGTCAAAATTTTAAAACTTATAAATCTAAACCTTCATCTCCACCCCTCTCTCTCTCTCCCATGTACTCCCTCTCTCTCTCTACATACCACTTCTACAACCATCATCACCACCACAACCACCGCCCCCGCCGCCACCACCATCAACGTCATCATCATGATGCCACCACTTCTACAACCATCTTTGAGAAATTGGGCTTTGGGGATTTCTTCGGTGAAATTGGCAGATGATTTGTTGTGCTTTTTCTTCTTCTTTTTTTCTTTTCTATTGATTTGCTTGTCGAAGCTAGGGTTCCTCCTTTGAAGGTTAGTGATACTACCAAATGATACGGATCAGAAGCGTACTCAAATGGCTCAAGAACAATTGATTAATCAAAGACCGAAACCATAAAGGTTTTCTTGACAAACGTCAAATTTCATAAACTGAATAATAATCAACCAAAAACTAAATAAACAATAAACCCTAGCTCCCTACTTATAGGGTAAAATCATAATGTAACTAGGAAACAAATACGATAAAATAGGAAATTGAAATCTAAATAAATAATAAAAATAAATATTAATATAATTTGCATCATTCTCCCTATCTTCAAAAAAACTCGCCCTCGAGTTTTTTCACTCTCTCATATGCATCTGACATGGTGAAGGATCAACAAACCCTCGCTTGATTATGTTTATGTGGGGTGGCGCTGCCGTCGTGGCTCCGCCACAAGGGTGGTGGTGTCTGGCCGTTTTCTAGGGTGAGAGACATGAGAGAGAAGAAAGAGAAAGGGGATAATGTTTGGTTATGTGTGATGTGAAAATGAAAGAAAAACAAAAAGAAAGATCTTTTATATATAGAAGGAAAATTACTAACATACCCTCATGTGCAAGGCACATGCAATATTTCACTGAAAATTTTAACTAGCTTATGGCTAAAGGACGTAAGGCGTAACGAGTTTTCCAAATAAAGGACTATAGCTGTAATTATTGATGTTAAAGGTTATGCATTACAATCCGGTATAAACATAAAGGACGAAAAGTATAATTTACCTTTATATAAATGATATTCTCGTTTAGACTTGTTTAAGCTTGTGGATGTAGTAAAGCTCAATGTATAAAGCTCAAGCTCTTTTTTTTAGAGTGAATTGCAAGTTTTGACCTTTATCTTTATGCCCAATTGCAGGCACTGTCCTTTATCTTTAAAATTGACGAGTTTGTACTTAATGTTTTAAATTCCTAACTCGTCATGCATAACCTTTAACATCAATAATTGGGCATAAAGATAAAGGTCAAAAATTGCAATTCACTTAAGTTATGAATTGCAACTTAGTCTCAAATTAAGTTAGCATGTATTATAAATTGACGATTTTTTGAAGGACCCCATTTGTTTAAAACCCTGAAGTTATAAATTGCAACTTAGTCTCAAATTAAGTTAGCATGTATTATAAATGTTGTCGTTGAATCGTTGATATATAACAATTTGCAAATCATGCTAATATATATATTTTGTATGATTCAATCACATAAATAACAATGTCGTTAATGGCTAAAGGATGTTACATGTGTTCATCCTCAAGTTATCACGAGTCGTAACATTATTATCACCATGAGAACCAAGAGGCTGATACCCTTGTTGTGAAGGCCATACTGACGACGACCGTCTCCACCTCAAACACCACCGCGGCCGCCGCCTGCCCCTACTATCAACCGAGTAATCCATCCCATCATCAGACGAGTCGCTGGTGGTGATCGTCGGCAGCGTCAGCTGGTTCCGGCACACCGGACATGAGTTATGGAGCCTTAGCCATGGTACAATACAATTTGAATGGAAAATATGGTTGCATGGCAGCTCTTTTGCTTCACCACCAATGTTAAAATCCTCCATGCAAATTGCACAAGATTGGGAGTCATTGAGTAGATGGGTTTGTGTGATTTTGACATTTGGTAACACGTTGATAGCCGAATCGGGCGCGGGTGGTGGACCGGGCCGGTCGTTTTGAGTTAGTTCCTCGATTAGTTCGTTAAATTCGGATCCAGCGTAATAGTTTTGAGGATCAACCCCTCTTGGAACCGCACCTTCGGGTTCATTACTATTATGGTTGGAACCGTTTGGGACCCTAGGGAGGCTATGTGGTGTGAAAACAATCCATGACCGTGACTGAGACCGCGGGCGGGCTAGAATTCCACTCTCGAGACCCCAACCATCCATGTCATTGTCATCGAACCGAGAGTTTGAACTTCTACGCCTCCATGGGGTTTGGATTCCCACGTCGGCAAACCTTTCGTGGGTTCGACTAACTTGTAATGGGACATGAGGGTAAAGCATGAGAGATAGTGCTTCGAGTAAACGCGCTTCAGGTGAGGGGTCAAATTCGGTGAATTCAACCACGAGTCTTGGTCGGGCTACATCGATTTCATAGACAAACCGGTGGAAACACCTAGGACACATGATTGGTGGGTTATTTGATGCAATCCTTATGGCTCGATGGCATTGGTGACACCAGTAGGTTCTGCCACCGATGTCTATGGGTTGGTCATCGGAAGCAGAAGAATGGTTTGATGGCATGATCAAACCGCGTTATGTGTTCTTAAATTACAACACATGTTTATATTTGTGTATATATACAAATATGTTTGGAGAAGTTTGGAATATGATGTCTCCATCTTAAAACAATATGTAGGATCATGTCAACTTGTTGAGAAAGAAAAAGATGGTGTGTGACTTACAAACATCATATATTGTTTACAATTTCAGTTATATTAAACATGTGTGTTGGGAAAGGTATATTTAGGTAGTTTCACATATGCGTTAACTTGTTGATTATATGTACTCTCGAATAAACAATTAAAATGCATAATAGTCTACTTTAAAATTTTATTATTTAAACCAAGTCTTTTAAAACTTTATGAAGTTACTATGGTTAAGTTAGTTTCTCAAGTTATGCATATTGTAGCCTAAAATATCATAAAGTTTCGAACTATTTATACCTAGGAAAAATTCTTAAAACCCACCTTTGAATTTTATTTTATTTATTTATTTATTTTATTTTTTTGAGAACGACAAATTTGGATCACGACATTAAGGAGGAAACTCAATAAATATAGGAAAAATCCCCTTATGGGAATCGAACCCGGGACCTATTAGTCACAAAGCCTTATCCCACCCCAAAATGTCACTAGGCTATATTACTCTCATAAATGTTTGGATTATATATATTAAAATCTTAATCTGTATCGTTATAAAACTTGAAAATCATTTTATAATATTTGTTAGGTACATGAGTGATGATACACTTCTATTAATTCTATATTCTATAGAACAATAACCGATAACATTTGTATTTAGGTAATATTCAATCAAGGGTATTTAGAGTCATTTAAACATCTCAAATATCATATTAAAATATAAACATCTACAAGTTTAGCCCACTACATATCCAAACACCCTGGCCTCATGGACTAATCTTTTTCAGCTTCCTTCGTAAGCTTCAGCCCAACAGAAACAAGGCTCACAAGCCAAGCTTCTTGGCCTACTTTTTTAATTAAATATTTTGTTGGTATGTTTCTTTAACTTCCATAATACAATCTTCTTAGCCTTTTCACAATCATTGATCTATCTTTCTCTTTATATGACATCTAGTTTGGTGGTTATAATGACTTGATAAAGGTAAATATTATCATTATCGAAAAATGTTGGGGGTTAGAAACTATAAAAAGTAGATTTTGTAAATATTTTGGTGGTTATAATGACTTGATAAAGGTAAATATACCACGAAGAGTTTGTGGTTTGTGAATGGACTTGATTGATTCTTAAAATTGTCACAATTATGAAGTTTACTAGATTGTTTTTATGAATTTTGCTTGTTTTGAAAAGAAATCAGAATGAACCGACAAGTTTGGTTTTTAATTATGACTAACAAAAACTTAAACAATTGCACGAAATTATAATTGATGATTTAAAACAAGATAAGTAGACAAGGTTCACACCCGGTTCGGTAACTGCAATCCTATGGTTTCTACACGTTTCAGATTTGATTCAATTGCAAAAGTGACTAACGAATTTAGTGTTGCGAGGCTTAGGTGCCAATAGCTATAGACGTTACAAAGAACGGACAATAATGCACTTCATTACCTCGGACATGTAAATTCTAACCTAGACAAGGTATGAATGCACATAAACATTTCATAAAGTCAAATTTAATCTTCACTCGACAATTTATGAATTCAATACAAATGCAAGACAATTGTCATAAGCTTCAAAATCAACTAGCAACTTGTCACAAAATCAAACCAAGAACAATGCTAAACCCTAGACTTACAAAAACCTACATCGGGGTGATACCTCCAAGAATTTTAGCCGCTCATGGTGAACGATGATGATTAGGGTTTAGGTTGAATGATGGTGATGAATGGATTGAAGGATTGATGGTAGTTAGGGTTATGGAATGAAGATTGGATAGTGAAATCGAATGATTGTGGATGATGGAATGGATTGGCGCTGAAGTGGTGATGAGAATCGGCTCCAAGAACAATATTCAAACTCAATATGAAGTGTAACTCCCGTTTTGTGGGTCAAAACTAAGTTTTAATTCGTCCAACAACCAACAATCAACAAAATTCGCGCAACAACAATTGAGAGGTCGTCGCCGACGGCCTGGTGGCGACGCCACTTGCTTTTTCCAGATTCATCCGACGCTTAAAACCACTGGATATGGAACTTTTTCCAGATTCATCCGATGAAGAAAAAGATCCTTGTTTTCAAAGTGGACTTCCAAAAGGCGTATGATTCAGTTAATCGGAATTTCATTATTGAAAATCTCAAAGGCATGAATTTCCCACCGTTATAGAGGAATTGGATAAAAGCTTGTTTGAAGTCGGGGAGATATTCGGTCCTTTTAAACGGTAGCCCTACCTCGGAATTCCAACTATATAGGGGTCTTCGTCAAGGTGACCCAATGTCTCCATTCTTATTCGTTTTGATGTTGGAGGCCCTTAATGTGATGAGGAATAGAGCCAAGGGTTCGGGAATTCTCTGGGGTGTCCCCTTACCAAACGGATGTCCGATTGTTAGTCACCTTTTTTATGCCGACGACGTAGTTTTTGTGGGGGAATGGTCGGAAGACAACTTGTTGAACCGTAACCGGATTTTGAGATGTTTCTATTTTTGTTCGGGCTTAAGGGTCAATCTCGAAAAAAGTTGTATCTATGGTGTAAGGGTCAAGGAAGAGGAGGTGCAACAATTGGCGAACCAAATCCATTGCAAAGCGGGCTTGTTCCCTCTCACATTTTTAGGCCTTGCTATTGGTGCCAATATGAAAAGGATAAAGAATTGGAAACCTATTATCGACAAATTCAATGCTAAACTCTCCAGGTGGAAAGCAAAGAATTTATCGGTAGCGAGTAGAGTAGTGTTAGCCAAAACAGTCCTTGCCGCTCTTCCGAATTACTACTTATCTATTTTTAAAGCCCATGTTGGTGTTGTTAACTCGTTGGAAAAAATAGAAAATTTTTTGTGTGAGGCAACAATGGTGGGAGAGGAAAGATTAAATGGATTTCTTGGGACAAAATGGTTGATTACAAACGCCATGGAGGTTTGGGGATAGGTGACATTCGAAGCTTAAATCTTGGCCCTCTAGCAAAATGGTGGTGGAATTCAAAATGGGTAAGGAAGCGCTTTGGGTTCGAGGCATTAAAAGCATCCATGCCAACAAAACAGTATACAATCTTTCCCTTTTAATAGAAGGTTTCCGGGCATTTGGAAAGATGTCGGCACGGTAGAGAATGAGTTATCTTTTCTCAACATCTCTCTTCGTAATAGCCTCAAGGGGTAGTGGGAAGAAGTGATCATTTATACTTTTGGCATGATAATTGGTTGGGGGTGGGGCTGCTTAAAGATCATTGTAAAGATTTGTTCTAGATTGCGATGAATAAAGAGGCAAAGGTGAGTGACCACTTGGAGTCGGGTGCAAGTGTGAAATGGGTTTGGGGTTGGATACGTGAGCCGAACAGGGGAGCTGAAATTCAACAACTTTTCGTGATGGAACAAAGCCTCATAAATGCTACTGTGAAAGGTGGCAATGATTATTGGACTTGGAACAATGATGAAAATGAGACTTTGATAGTGGCTGCGATAAGGCTCAAAATATCCAAAGCAAAAAATACAAATAGTGAAAGATGGCCGTATTGGAATTCTTGGTTCCCACCTAGAATTAATATTTTCATTTGGAGAGCCTATCTCAGCCGAATCGCTTCGAAATCGAATCTCGTAATGCGTGGAGTTTTTTTAAATGATTTGATGTGTTCGAGATGCGGCCTTAGGGAGGAGACGGTAGAGCATATTTTATGGGATTGTTGGATTTCCAAGTCTATATGGTGCTCGGTATTGACTTGGTTAAAGATTCCATTTCCGGATGAAAATTGGAGCATCCAACAATTGTTTCAAGTGGCGAACAATATGCACGAATTGAAAGATTGGAAGAAGATTATTAGGGCAGTTCTAATGGTGTCGGCGTGGGAGATTTGGAAAGCGAGAAACGAGAAGATGTTTAACAAAAACCACATTCACTTCCACAAGACGGCGGACATCATAAAAAGAAAACTCTTACTTTTGGATTACAAGTAGATCAAAATTTTGTAATATTGATTGCTCGATATGGTGTGACTTTAACATTCGAGATGTAATTTTGTAATTGTCAGGTTCTAGCTTCTTGCTGGCCCGGTTTCTATATTAATATATAGAAGTTCCGCCGTTCAAAAAAAAAGAATAAATCTATGAAATAGTTCAAGAAGGTTTTGTGAATAATAAATAACTATAACAATCATGTTTAGTTTGACCAATGGAATAAATCTATGGAATTTATTAATCTATTCATGTTTCGTGCAAAAGCAATTTTAAATATCAATAAGCTAGGGACAATAATAAACTTTGTTGACTATATTTGCATTATATCGAAAATCAGGGAAGAGAATCATCACACCCATCACACTATCAAACCCAATTATAATCTTAAACCTCATTCCCTTCGATTCCATTACACCATCATTAAAACACTTGCAAACATTATTGAACTTTTCTAAATAAAATATAAACTAAAACAAACTAAAAATCAACATTGTTAAAATACGCCAATGATCTCTAGATCAAATGTTAGAAGGCTTACATTTCTCTTGAGAGATGCAAGTTCAACTCTCACTTGGTGCAGGAGTAAGGCATTGATGGAAAATGATAGGAGACCCATGGAAACTTGGGTTCGATCCTTTAGCCAAACGGGTTGTACCGGTAATTTCACCGTCGTGCATACGGGCGGGTGGGTTACAGGGTTTTACGCAGAATTGGGGGTAGATTCGGGTTACTCTCAGAGTACATTATTTGGTCCAGTGGGTGCCCCGAGAGTGCTTGGGATTGATTCTGTTGGCCGATTAAAAAGAACATTATTAAAATACGTAAAAATATGAAAACAAATAAATTAGAAACACATTTTCATTTAAATAAAAAAGTACATTAAAACTAAAACGTTCAACCACATTCTCATGAGGTTCCATCAAAACTTTCAAATCCCACTTCCACTCTTTACCTTAAAGTGTTTCATGTATTTATCATCTCTTATCAATTTAGATTTCGCCAACACCTTGCGTCATTCTCTATTCTCCATTTTTTACAGTCTTATATTCGATGACGACATCCACCCAACCTTCTTTCCCTTTGCTTGATGATAACTCAACACTTTTCCTTCGTTGCGGCCTTTTTGGTGTTGTGTCTTTGGTGGGGTCATCATTTAAACTAATGTAAGGAATGTTGCTTGATAGCCCATCCGTTGAGGTAGCTTAATTTTCTGACTCGGATGTTTTTATTCGTTTTCAAAGTGGACTTCCAAAAGGCATATGATTCAGTTAATTGGAATTTCATTATTGAAAATCTCAAAGGCATGAACTTCCCACCATTATGGAGGAATTGGATAAAAGTTTGTTTGAAGTCGGGGAGATCTTCGGTCCTTGTAAACGGTAGCCCTACCTCGAAATTCCAACTTTATAGGGGTCTTCATCAAGGTGACCCAATGTCTCCGTTCTTATTCGTGTTGATGTTAGAGGCCCTTAATGTGATGATGAATAGAGCCAGGGGTTCGAGATTTTTCCGGGGTGTCTCCTTACCAAACGGAGGTCCGATTGGTAGTCACCTTTTTTATGCCGACGACGTAGTTTTGTGGAGAATGGTCGGAATACAACTTGTTGAACCTTAACCGGATTTTGAGATGTTTCTATCTTTGTTCGGGCTTAAGGGTCAATCTTGAAAAAAGTTGTATCTATGGTGTGTGCGAGATGCGGCTTTAGGGAGGAGACGGTAGAGCATATTTTATGGGATTGTTGAATTTCCAAGTCTATATGGTGGTCGGTGTTGACTTGGTTAAAGATTCCGTTTTCGGATGAAGATCAGAGCATCAAACAATTGCTTCAAATGGCGAACAATATGCACGGATCGAAAGATTGGAAGAAGATTATTGGGGCAGTTCTAATGGTGGCGGCGTGGGAGATTTGGAAAGCGAGAAACTAGAAGACGTTTAACAATAACCACATTCACTTCCACAAGACGGCGGACATCATAAAAGAAAACTCTTACTTTTGGATTACGACTAGATCGAATTTTACAATATTGATTACTCGAGATGGTGTGACTTTAACATTCGAGATGTAATTTTGTAATTGTCAGTTTCCAACTTCTTGCTGGCCCGGTTTCTATATTAATATATAGAAGTTCCGTCGTTCAAAAAAAAAAGAATAAATCTATGAAATAGTTCAAGAAGGTTTGGTGAATAATAAATAACTATAATAATCATGATTAGTTTGACCAATGGAATAAATCTATGGAATTTATTAATCTACTCATGTTTCGTGCAAAAGCAATTTTAAATATCAATAAGCAAGGGACAATAATAAACTTTGTTGACTATATTTGCATTACATCGAAAATCAAGGAAGAGAATCATCACACCCATCACACTATCAAACCCAATTATATTCCAAAGGCAATAATATACACATACCCCTATAATCTTATTTTCACATCCCCTAGTGTATACGGGCCGTATAAGGTTATACGGCCCATATAGAATGTTTTTGCACAAAAATAAATGCAGTGGAATCTTTTTTTTTGTTTTACATGTATACGAGCAATATAATGTTATACGGTCAAATGTGTTTATTTTTTGAGGTTTGATCTGGTTCTTGGGTTTTAAGATCTGTATACGGGTCGTTTAATGTTATACGACCCGTATATATTTTTTTTAATTTTTAATTTTTTTGTGTAAAACCGAACAACCCTTTAATAAATTTTAGGAATTCTTTAGATAACGTTTTAAGTATCCGGAGTTTGTTGGTTTGTTTGTAGCTAGGGTTCAGAATGGTTGAATATTGTGACTAGAACACTGTACACTGCATTTAAACACAGTGGCTTTGTGATGCAAGGATCTTCGAATGCGGTTTGTATGTTAAGTCCAGATCCTACAGCTGTATTTGGGACAAGAAGTCCAACAATTTTTCATTATCTGTTGTTGTCTCAATGCACACAACATGCAGTCGTTGATGGGCTTTGCGGGTCTGTTCGTAGCTAGGGTTTAGAATGCTTGAATATGGTGATATTAGAAAAGGAAAAACACTACCATAGGTGAACTCTCATGAAGAAATTGCAGGTTGATACATAAACCCTATATGATTCCCCCCACCTTAAACGGTTGTTCGGTTTTACACCCGATGATCATCTGTTAACTACCGGATAGAGTACTTTAGTGATCTAATCATATCAAGTATTCACTACATGGAGCAGATAACGGTTTGTTGGGTTGTTTGTAGCTAGGGTTCAGAATGCTTGAATATGGTGATATTAGAACACTGTATACTCCATTTAAACACAGTGGCTTTGTGATGGGAACCACATATTCGTGTGTTACAGTTTGGAAAGATGACCGAATACATATTTTATATTGAAATTTGTGAGCCTTCAAATTATTCTCAGACAATTCCTAACAACTGTCCATGTGAAAGTTAGGGATTGCTGGGTTGTTTGTAGCTAGGGTTCAGAATGCTTGAAGCATTGATTTAGTTTCTGTTTGGCACCTTCAATCTCCGTTGCATAATTCATTTAGTTTCTGTTTGGCACCTTCAATCTCCGTTGCATAATTCATTTAGTTTCTGTTTGGCACCTTCAATCTCTGTTGCATAATTCATTTAGTTTCTGCTTGACACCTTCTCCATACATGTATGTTGAAAGTTAAATTCGCAATCAATGTATAGAGCTGCAACAACATATTCAACAATATCGCTAATCTGGAATTGGAGAACCGTTGTGTCTAATCATCATATCAACTATTCACTATAAGTTTTTAGATGGTGTTTGTAAGGTTTGTAACAACTTTCCTACTAATTCTTCTCAGACAATTCCTAACAACTGTCCATGTGAAAGTTAGGGTTTGTTGGGTTGTTTGTAGCTAGGGTTCAGAATGCTAAAAGCATATTATATAACTTTTTAGATGGTGTTTGTAAGGTTTAATTACCTTGTGTAACTTAGATTGACATCTATATACGGAATGAGATTCTTCGAGAACTAGAAAAGGAGAATATATGGAATGAGATTCTTCGAGAACTAGAAAATGAGAAAAATATGGAACGAGATTCTTCGAGAACTAGCAAAAGGAGAAAATACGGAACGAGATTCTTCGAGAACTAGCAAAAGGAGAAAATACGGAACGAGATTCTTCCACTAATTAGTCAGCTGTCATTACTTCTTAATTATGAGCAGTTGGTCGATGAGATGATAGATAAATTGCGGAAATGTTGAAGTGCAAGAACGAGTATGAAGATAAGTAAAAGATAAGTCAAGAACAAATAAGAACACTTGAAGAAAAAGCAAGAACTTAGAAGTATTACCTATTTTGCAGCTGGATCTTGTTTGTTGTCTATGTATTTGTATTCAGTCAATGAACATGCTGTTGTAGACTACGTTTTGTAGCTGCGACAACAGTTTCAACAAAGTTATATACGTCCCGTATAAAGTTATATGGGTCATATACAACCTTTTGAATTTTTTATTCGATCATATACTCAAAATACGAGCACTGTTTTATGTTATGTATACGGGTCGTATAACGTTATACAATTATCAAACTTTCTTTGTAAGTAACTATATTTGATAAGATAGTGTAAGAAACTTCCTTGAGCGTTGTGTTTAGAACTATGAACTTTGTTTGAGTTAGTTAAATTTTTTTTTTGAAATCAATGGGTAGATAAACAAAGTCATAAGCAGACTTATTACCACCGTTGTTGAGCTTCTTGTTCTCAAGTTCACAATGAAGGTTATGAAAATTGAAGAAAAAGGACTTTGTTATGGTTTGGGGAGAATGTTCTGAAAATTGAAGGAAAAGGAGAACTAGATTTGTTGAAATCATAGAACAGAGTAAAAAAGATGAAATGAGGCGTGTTATGTTGGAAACTGAGGTTGAAAATTTGAAGTGAAGCATTTAACATCTCATTAACGCAAATGCAATACTTACAATTAACCAATTGTAAAAGAAGGATGCGATATCGGCAGTTAGCTCAAAGAACATATACAGTCCGTTATTCCCTTCGGGAACCACATATTCATGTGTTCCAGTTTGAAAAGATGGCCGAATAGAGATCTGAATAACTGATACAGCCCGTTTGTAACCCAACTAAAATCTCGTAACTGTGAAGGTCTTCCCTCCAAAACCACCACCTTGTCGCGTACGGTCATCATAACCAATAACCTTCATCTTTTCACCGTCGAGTATACGGCCCGTATAAAGTGATACGGGTCGTATACAACGGTTTAAATTTTTTAACCGATCGTATACTCAACATACGAGTACTGTTTTATGTTTTGTATACTGGCCGTATAACGTTATACGACCCGTATATAATTATCAAACTTTCTTTGTAAGTAACTTTATTTGATAAGATAGTGCAAGAAACCTCCTTGACCCTTGTGTTTAGAACTACGAACTTTGTTTGAGTTAGTTAATAACTTTTTTTGAAATCAATGGGTAAATAAATAAAGTCATAAGCAGACTTATTACCACCATTGTTGAGCTTCCTGTTCTCAAGTTCACAATGAAGGTTCTGAAAATTGAAGGAAAAGGACTTTGTTATGGTTTGGGGAGAATGTTCTGGAAATTGAAGGAAAAGGAGAACTAGATTTGTTGAAATCATAGAAAAGAGTAAAAAAAGATGAAATGAGGCATGTTATGTTGGAAACTGAGGTTGAAAATTAGAAGTAAAACATTTAACATCTCATTAACGCAAATGTAATACTTACAATGGAATGCATCCTTAAACTTGATAGCAACAATATGGTGATATTAGAACATTGTACACTGCATGTAAACACAGGGGGCTTAGTGTCGCAGCCCCCGACCCCTACCCCGGGAGCGGGCGGCCACGAGGACAGTATTAGTGGTATTGGTGTTTATTAATTTGGCAGCGGAAATTTACATCAGGACTGTAGTTAGGAAATAGTTTATCAGAGTTAAAACACCACACTTTTATAAATAATAAATACATGGGAAAAACCCAAGTTTCCATTACAAATATGTTTATAGGGATAAACCCTAATTTATTGAAATAAAACTTCTTTCTTATTTAGGTAACTTTTATAGCCACTTTTCTAAGCCTTCAGTGCTTTCCAGCTGGCTTCTATTAGCTTCACATTAAGTTACCTGAAACGCGTTTTAAAAACATTTTATCAGCAAGAAATACTGGCGAGTGCATCCCAGTTTAATCAAAACAAGCTTTTATACTTTACTGTATTGAGAGCGATTACAATGTTTATATCTATCAAATTACCACCCATGGTACTGTCAATCCTGACTTGTGGTCATGCTACTACTCACAGTGTAGTAACAAGTAATGTATACAAAACCCCAACATACCGACAGTAACTGTAGAATACATAGACTCAATCACTGTTAAATATACTTTAAAACAATTGAGGTTTTGTAAAAACAGTTTGGTAGAAAACTCTTATGATGGGTGAAAACAGTAAACTTACTACCATAAAGATAGTGTCTCCAAATTTTAAGGGCAAGAATTATGGCTCTTAACTCTAGATCATAGGTTGTATAATTCTCTTCATGATTCTTAAGTTGTCTAGAGGCATAGACTATAACCTTTTGACGTTGCATCAACACACATCCATATCCTAACTTAGAAGTGTCACAATAGACTATAAAGTCTTCAGTTCCTTCTGATAATGCAAGTATGGGTGCGTTGGTTAACTTTTGCTTAAGAATTCTAAAAGCTTCTTCCTGTTTTGGTCCCCATTCAAACTTAACTGATTTGCAAGTCAGTTTTGTTAAGGGAGTGGCTATTCTAGAAAAATCTTGAATAAAACGTCTATAATAACCTGCAAGTCCAAGAAAACTTCTCACCTCCGTTGGTGATTTAGGGACTTTCCATTTAGTAATCGCCTTGATTTTTGTGGGATCCACATGAATTCCTTCATGATTAACCAGGTGTCCAAGGAATTGCACTTCTTGTAACCAAATTTCACATTTTGAGAATTTAGCATAAAGCTTTTCCTTTCTTAACAATGTCAAAAGTGTATGCAGATGCGCTGCATGTTCTTCTTTACTCTTAGAGTAAATAAGAATATCATCTATAAAGACAATTATGAATTTATCCAGATATGGTTTACATATTCTGTTCATCATGTCCATAAATGCGGCTGGGCATTGGTTAAACCAAATGGCATGACTGTAAATTTATAATGACCATACCTTGTTCTAAAAGCAGTTTTAGGAATGTCCTCTTCCTGTACTTTCAATGATGATATCCTGAGCGTAAATCGATCTTAGAAAAGAATCGAGCTCCTTGAAGTTGATCAAACAGATCATCGATTCTAGGTAGTGGGTACCGATTTTTAATCGTAACCTTGTTCAATTCTCGGTAATCAATGCACATACGCATTGATCCGTCCTTCTTCTTGACAAACAAGATTGGTGCTCCCCATGGCGATGAACTCGGCTGTATGAAACCTTTCTCCAGAAGTTCGTCCAATTGTTTCTTCAGTTCTTGCATCTCTGCTGGTGCTAAACGGTAAGGTGCCTTGGCAATCGGTGCTGTTCCTGGTATTAGGTGAATTTTGAATTCAACCTCTCTATCTGGCAGTAATCCAGGTAACTCTTCTAGAAAAACATTTGAGAATTGAGATACTACGGGTATATCTTGCAATTTTTTTTCCTTTAGTGTTAATGATTATGGAAATCATATACACTAGTGAACCTTTCCTTGCATAGCTTGCCGTTTTCATCACAAAGATGAATTTGGTGGACCTAGTTGGCTTATCTCCTTTAATTGTGATCTTTTCACCCTTTGGTGAACTTACTTGTATTGACTTTTGATCACATAGAATGCTGGCGTGATTAGCTACTAACCAATCCATTCCTAATACGATATCAAATCCAGCCAGATTCATTGGGTAAAGGTTAGCAATAAAATCATGGTTTAAAATTTCTATTCTTGCTCCCTGCAAGATTTCAGTGATGTTAATGGATTCTCCATTTGCCGTTTCTACCAGACATTCTTGTTGAAGTTTAGTTAATGGTTAATTGAGAAGTTTGCAGAACGAAGTATTAATAAAACTTTGGTTTGCACCAGAGTCAAATAAAACTTTAGCAAAAATATCATTAACTAAAAATGTACCGGCAATCACGTCCGGAATCATCTTGGCTTCTTCAGCAGTCAGAACAAATGCTCTGGCATTCTTAGTAGTTTTGTTGTTTGTTTCTAGAGCTAGTTTCGGACAGTTCGGCTTGATATGCCCAGTTTCTCCACAGTTGAAGCATAGCTTATTGATGGGTTTCTTCCTGCAGTCTTCTTCCTTATGTCCGGACATTTTGCCGAAGTTGCAGTATATGGAACATCTTGCTGAATGCTTCTTTTTGCAGTACTTGCAGTAAGGTGCGGAAGTAGAACCTGTATTTTTCCCACGGTTGGAATTATCGTAGCGAAATTCCTGGGTAAGCTTTTGGGCTAGGTTCTTTTTCTGGTTTTCCTCTTGTGTACATACTAATTCATCAGTCAAGGTATTGGCTAATTCTGCCGCTTCTTATATGGTTTTGGTCTAGCTGCCTTGACTACATGTCTGATTTCACTGATTAATCCCCAGATGTAACGGGAGATTAATACTGGTTTAGGTGAGGCTAGGGTTGGCACTATTCTAGCATATTCGAAGAATATGGTAGTGTAACCCTTGCAGTCTATTCCAGTCATTCTAAGATTTAAGAACTTATTAGCGATCTGTTCTTTCTCACGAGGAGGACACAATTTCCTTTCAACTATGTTTTTAAAGTCAGTCCGTTCCATATTATAAATTTTATCACTTCCTCTAGACTGGAGGATGGTATTTCACCATTCTAAGGATGCATTCTTAAAAAGATTAGAAGCAAACAAAATTTTATCTTCATCTACACATTTACTTAATTTTAAGACTGCCTCTGTCTTTTCTATCCAACGTAGGGCTGCAATGGCTCCTTCATTGCTAGAGAATCCTATTGGTTTGCAAGACCAGAATTCTTTGTAAGAACAACCATATGACATGGTTCTTCTTCTTTTTGGAATAGGCAACTGGAGTAGCGGTCCATTATTCACGCTGTGACTGGGTTCAGTAGGAGGTCGTTTACTTCCACTTATAGTTTTATTATTTTCTGCTTCCTTAACAGTCTTGATAATATATGGCATAGCGTCTATAATTCCTTGTGCTACTATGTGTTGGATGGCACTGTTATCTATTTGGTTTCCATTATTATCATTATTCTGGTTTTCCTGATTTACTTCGTTGTCCATCTGGATTATAAATATTTATCAGGTATTAATATCACAGAATAAGATTTAATGCAATCAGGGGGATACGTGGCAGACCAGGATGTCGCCCGGTGTCAACGGGTCGTGGCCCACGACAGTCTTGCCTTGACTGGTTCGCGCCCCGCGAGAGCTATATATTTTTGTTTTTATTTGATTTTTAATAATACAACGGTAATTTTAGGGTTATTTTTCATATACGGGGTGTGTTTTAGGACGTGTGGGGCATGTTAAGTGTAACAACCGTTGCCAACATTATTATTTCTTATTTTAATAGTGCACATTAGGAAACCCTAATTGAGACCCCCAAGTAGTATGGCACGACCCATAGTTTTTAAAACGGTCAAAGCTAGGATCAGGGCCCCTAAAACTCGAGGGGGGTATCCCCTAATTGATAATTATCCATAAAAAGCGAAGTAAAACATGAATTTTCGTTTAGTTTTGACTCACCTAGGCTATTTGGGACACGAGGCTACCCTAGCCTAATTTGGTCTGCCCCGCGACACGCGCCAGGGACCATGGCAGCCGGCGCGACACGCGGGCTGGTCCAGTTTGGGCTATAAAGCCAGGGGCTTGGGACTTGAACTGTTTGATTGTTTCGACGTTAAAATTCACAACGTACATTCAAATATCCACTGTTTCGTTCAAAATAGTCATAATACCGAATCTCTGCTACGATTTCAGGGTAATAACTCGATCACTGCTACGATACAATGTTCGATCGATTGAAACCTATCCGATGGATGTTTAAGTGCTGCCCGAAGTGGGGCTATACTTTGTCATTCGTCGTGAGGGTTTTGATTTCGTGAGTTTATCGTAAATGTTGTATTAAGTTACTAACCTAGTTTCGTGTGCATTGTTATTTAACTAGGTTGTCAAGCTTAATTCATAGGTAAAACTCAGTCCAACTAAATTTGCAATATGAGTCATTCTCTTTTTACTAAATTATTTCCAAAACCCTATTTATTTTCAAAGTTATAATTACAGGGATTAAGTCTTTGTAGTCTTCAATTACAGCCGGTATGTGGGGTTGTGTATACATTACTTGATAATCGTCACCATTGGACAACGGGTTAGCCAATGGGTGATATGACAATAGTCACAGAATCGGGTCGAGTGACAAATACGGTTGGGTAATTGGTTGATATAAACATTGTAATCGCCCTTAATACTGTAATTTATAACAATGTGTCGTTTTGTGCAAATTGAATGACTCGCCAGTATTTCCCCGCTGATAAAATCTTTTAAACATGTTTCAGGTGATTTACTGTGAACCAGGAAAAAGTGTCACGTAGCACTACCAGCATGAAGAAAGTGGCTCAGTAAATAAATAAACGTGTTTTTGTAAACAGGGGATTTCCTAGTGAAATTCCTTTATTGTAAATTACGGGGTTTCTCCCGAAATTTGAAATAAAATAAATGAATGTTTTCAGTTTTAAAGATCCTGTTAAAATTTCCGCTGCTTAATTAAATACCAATAGCACAGGTTTCTGTCCCGCGGCTCCTGAAACGGGTAAAACCGAGTCGAGGGCCGTGACAGAAAAAGGTGGTATCAGAGCCACTGATTTAAGCCAATTAAGTATTTAGAAATACTTAATTTTCCAATTTTCCATTCTGTGATTCTGTAAATGTTAGTGCATTACGTCTATTGACTTCGTCTTGTATCATGTAATAGGATAGGATAGGTTTATCAGTGCCTAAGGTTCGAGAAATAGATTTTCAGGTTTAAGGAGGTGATTCCGCTCGAAACAGCACAAGACCATTTCGAGCGAAATCAGAACTTTCTGATTCCGCTCGAAAGTGCATCGTGCCATTTGGAGCGAAATCAGGACTAGTATATATAGGGCACATGACATTTCATTTGGTACGGCTTCTGAATTTGTAACGAAGTGCTGCCAAAGTTTGTCCAGGTTGTAATCAGTGTTATTATCAATATAAGTGACAAATTAAAGAGTATCAAGTTGTTTCCACGTCCGTTTCACTGATTCCGCCTTTGATTCGGATATAAAGCTCTTCTGAACGACTCAGTCGGGTCCAACAACGATCCTACAAGTGGTATCAGAGCTCAGGAAGATGAGTTTAGCTTGATATCTTTAATTTTCTGACTTCTACACCTTCTTTTTCAATCTGAACAAGTTTTAACGGTCAAAATTGGATCAAATATTTACAGACTGTGTAAAAGTGCATATTAACAAATCCTTGAAAGTTACAGGACAAAATTCGGACTAAAAATGGGTAAAAATGATGTTCGAAGTGATTCCGCTCGAACTTACATTGTTTGATTCCGCTCGAGATCTTGATTCCGCTCAGATTATTTCACTCGAAATCGACCGATTCCGCTCCAAGTTGTCTGAGTCAGCTATAAAGTGTTGATTCCGCTCCAATATACTTGCTGATTTCGCTCCAGGTTACCAAATTATTGATTTCGGTCCAAACCACATATTGGTGATTCCGCTCAAAGTTACCAAATTGTTGATTCCGCTCCAAACAGTCTTCAAACAGATTCCGCTCGAAGTGTTAAACATCTAATTCCGCTCGAAGTGTTTAAACATCTGATTCCGCTCAAAATGCTAATCAACTGATTTCGATTCAACTGATCAACTTGTGATTTCGCTTGTGTTGTCAAACAAAGTGATTTCGATTGAGTTTCCCATTTCACTTGAAAAAGAGTTTTTCGCGTCGAAATCATTTCACGTCGATCGAGTGTCAGCTTATTTCAGGATATTTGATATTGTTTGTACTGATTGTGTTTGTTTGATTGTTTGTCCAGGAGTAAATCATGGCTGAAGAATTCTACAACACGTTTTTCAACGCGTTCACATCCGATTCTTCCGAAACAACAACGGTCACACCAAAAACTATCACGAAAGCAATCAATGAGAACATCAAGCATGATAATTTCTACGGAACACATTCAAAGCCACCAACTCTGGAAAGCATTGAGGATTATACATGGTGGAAAGAACGTTTTCTCAACTGGGCGAAAGCGTATGCGCATGAAAGCTGGTTCTGTTTAGAGTTTGGATACGAACGACCAAAGGATGATAAAGACGAAGTAATTCCATTCAAGAAATTACCGAAAGATGACAAAGCAGAATATGCAGCCGAACAGAGAATGATTGCTTTGATCCCGACGGCAATTAGAAATGATATTTTTGCATTGCTAAACCATGATGGGTCATCAAAATATGTTTGGGAAGCTTTACGTGTTAAAGCTGAGGGGGGTAAATAGATTAGAAAGAACAAAATTGCATTGCTTGAATTTGATCTATTTGATAACATTAAAGGAGAGTCGGTGAGGCAAATGATAGAGAGATTCTGTCATTTAAAAATTGAACTTGAAAGTTTCAAAATTGAGAAAACAAGAGAGGAAATTATCGACAAAGTGATTGAGGCATTACCACGAGCTGATCAGTGGCAAACATTTGTTTTTATCTTAAAAAATGATGCTTTGTATGATGAAATTTCTCTTGATGCATTGTTTGAAAAGATAGAGAGTCATGATCTGGAGCTACAGAAGCAAAGTAAGATGACTGGTTCTTTACATCAACAGAATGTTGGCTTGTACTACAAAGGCAGTGTACCTTCGGAGAAAGGTGTTGGGTCACCAAAGACAGCATTCAGTGGAGAGAAGATGAAAGAACCTCAAACAACTTCATCAAGTTACCATTCTGGATATCATTCATCTTCAAAATCAAGTTCTGATGAAGCTGAGGAGATTCTGTGCAACATTGCTCTCAAACTGAAGAATTCTCCATCGATGAGCATCAATGCAGCTAAGCAGCAAATGAGTTTCCTTGCATCTGTTCTGGAATTGTATGAAGGTCTTGTAGCTGGTAAAATTGGAAACTCCGAATTGACCAAAGAAGACTACGACCAGATTGATCCGGAAGAAATGGAGCTCATTGACATTCGTTGGTGTTTAGCAAGTTGCATCCGAAGAGCTCAAAGATACATGGAGATTACCGGGAAGCAATCTTTGGGTGGTCCGTCAACGAAGCTTGGATTTGACAAATCCAAAGTGACCTGCTTCAGATGCAAGCAAAAGGGTCATTTCAAAAGAGAATGCAGAAATTCTAAAGTTGCTGAAGGAAATGAACGTCCTTTCAACGATGATTATTATCGAAAAGCGATCTATCACCGAAGCAAGAAGCCGAAATTGATTGAAGATAAAACCAGATCAAGAGCTTGTTTTGTAATTCACGATGATGAAGGTTTTGATTGGAGTAATATTTGTCCAGAAGAAGATCGTTTGGAGAATGTTCGAAAAACAGCTCATGGCAAAGCTATAACAGAGGAAAGAAAGTTTGTTTTTGTTGCTGAGATTCAAGATGAAAACAAAGACAAAGATACAGCTGAGATCAAAGTGAAAACCATAGAAGAGATTCTGAAAGAAAAGACATATAAAGAAAGAAACATTGTGTTGAACAGAATGGATGAAATGCAAGAAGAGTATGAGAGTGCAGTTAGCAACAGAAGATGGGATAAAAAGAGAGAGTGTTACTTCAACAGAGAAGGTGAACCAGTTGTTCCAAAGAAAGACATAATCTTTGATGATGTTCTTCTCATAATTCCTTTGAGAGCCGAATACTATAGAAATGTAATGAAAGATGACACATATGCTAAAAGGCATGAAAAGGAGATCAGATATGCCATGACATCGTGTCTAAGAAAAAGGGATGAAGAGAGAATGAAGAAGAATGTTGAAGAAATGGTGAACAATCTGAAGAAGGTTGCTGAAGAGGTTAAAGCAGAAGCTGTTGAAGTTGAGGTTGTAAAGGAAATCAAGAGTGAAGAAGTTAAGATGAATGAAGAGGTTAAGAAAGCTGTTACTGAAGAACAACAGAGTGGAGAAGAGGTGAAGAAAGAAGAAGAAGAAGTAAAGAATGAGAATTTGGAAGCTGGTAATGTTGGTGATGAAGTCGGTGTTGAAGGAAAGCAAAATGATGCTAATCAGAAGCAAACTGAGGCAACTGCATCAAACAACAAAGTGCCAATCACTGAGGTGCATTCTGATTCTGAAATCTTAAAAACGATTGATCAGTGCAAGAAATGCATGGAACCGTGCAGAGCTTGTACTGAAAAAGATGAGCAATTCAGAACAAGAGATCTTGGATTTACTAAAATTGAAAACATTTTTAAAGAAAAATGCAAAGAAATGCTAGAAATAGAAAAAGTTTTAAAAGAAAATGATGAAAAACTTTCAGAAAAATGTGAAAAGTTAGAAACAGAAAATGAAGTTTTGAAAGAAAATGTTTCTAAAATGACAAAAGAATGTTCACAAAAAGAATTTGCTTGTCAAGAAATGAAGAAAGAATACGACTCAATGAAATTAGCTTATCATATTACGAAAGAGTTATACGAAAAAGTGAAAGATGAAATGAAATATGCTCAATCAAGAATGAATTATCTTTCTGAAACAACTAAAGAACTTAAACGAATGTATTCCATAAAACAAGATTGTCACACCCCGATTTCCACGTGTCACCGGTGGGCCCGGTGGGGGAGTATCGTGACGTAATTGATATCATCATAGTCAAACAACACAATATATAAATGCACAGCGGAAGCAAAAGATGAATATTTTACAATCCGAATATAAAGTAATATCAGAGTATTACAACGGAAAGTAAAAAGATCCACAGGCGGATCGAATAATCATAATCATTGTTCAGCAGACTTTAGACGCCTAGGACTTTCAAGATTCCTTATAATCGCCCTGAGCTTCCAGCCAATTACGTTCAGTACCTGTAACTTAACCTTTTGGAAAAATACGTCAGTTTTCACTGGTAAATACAATTTAACTGACTCATTTTGAAAAGAGTTTAAAAATTGATTTGAGTGCAAACGGCACAAAATCTTTTGACACATTGATTAAAATGCACAGAGGCAAGATTAATCTTTTATAACTTGGGACAATTTTATAAACCTTGGGACTTTTATAAACTTGGGTATGTCCTCGTTTCGCTTTGCGCTTACCCGAAAAGTCACGAAATTCACGATAACGTAATTAACCTTTCGTGTACGGTTTTGATCATAACTTTCTCATACGTTGGCGAAACTTCATGAAATTTTTATCACATATTCTTGTGAGTATATTTTATCATTACAAAGCTTCGGGTTTGCTAAAAGATCACTCAGAGGTATAAATTCAACATGTTGACACGTTTAGCCCCTGTAGTTTGTAATTCCTCACTTTCTTACATCTTCCGCTTCGTATGATCCATGATTTATCCATTTAAGACTATAAACATCATGTAGGGTTATTTTAGAGCCTATTTATCCATTGTTGACACTTTGAACCCTTATAATCACATGGTTTCACTGTTTGTCAACTTAAGTCCCTCTAAAGTTTTCACATATTCAAGTCCATGACACGTGTCACTACATTATTGGGCGTAAATTTTCGAGGTGTTACATCCTCACCCCCTTAAAAGAAATCTCGACCTCGAGATTTACTTAAAGTAAAGGGAGTACTTTCTGTCCTATACTGAAATTAACCTTCCTCAGTACATTTGGACCTCTACAGCACTCCAGCTGACCTCTATAATAGGTCATGTATCCCTTTGGAGTTTCTTAACCTGCCGATCCTAAACCGCTATGGTTTGCTCAACATATTATATGTACGCATATCATTATGTGATAATGCTTCTCAACTTATTGGTGAAACACATCCTTAAATCATTAGTATACAATGCATTGTATGCTCCGCCAAGCTCCTTAAGTAGGTTTTAGCTTATAAGCTATTTGATCCTGATACATTCGATTCCTTCGAATGATTTGATATACTCAGAGCTCAACCAGTCTGCTAATTTACAAATTTGCACACCCTTCCAGGGTGATATCTTTTGTTGATCCTTATTTCTTGACAAGAACTTAGGAGGGTTGCTAACTTCATTAATCCCTGATTTTCTGTCGAATAATGGCAACTTACAATCGATTATGGATTTGTTTGATCTTATTCGTTGTTTCCAATGCAACTTTTAGATCCTGACGATTGGACTTACCAATCTTTTGTCTTAATAGATGTTTGACATTCCATCTATACAAGGTTTCCAGAAGGGCAGCCTTGATACTTATGTAACAACTATTATAGGAAAGCTAAATTTAAGGTGGGATGGTTATTCCAACCATTGCTTAAAACTAATCTTAAGGAATTAGCTAATCCTTGCCGTTAGTCGAACAAATCGACGATCCTGGGCAGCTGATAACAATTCTTACTTGTTGCCTAATTCGGGTTGCGGTAATCAATGCATAAGCAAAATGAACCGTCTTCCTTAATTAATTATACCGAACTCTTAGAATATTGAGTTAGGCTATATGAACCTATATCTCAAAATTTACTTAATTAGGGTTTTGATTATTCCATGATCAACACGAAGTTCCTACCACACTCTAACCTTAAGCGGGATGTTAATCTTAACTCTACTTGCCTCTCGGAAGATAAACAGGATAGTCTTAGAAGAAGATAATCATGACACACAGAGACGTCAGGGGTGTCTGTATTTTCAGGCTTGGGTTTATCTATCGATGTCGGTGTCAGATAAATGACACATTCTCTTTATAATGCAAGGATGTCCTAAGTAGAGATACTTATAAGGACATTTTATATTGGATATCTTCCTTGAATACTACTAGTCGACTTTAGTACAATATGACGATCGGGATATCTCAGGGGTTCCATGTATTAAACCTCCATGCTGATCAGACATGGAAATAATCTTTGGGACACACTAGGATACGCCAATCCTCATATGACACTTTTATCAAACATAGTTTGGCATTCGCAGGCGATAGAAAAACAATGAGAAAAATAATTAAAATAACATATGTTGTCGTACTCTATTCGAAGAAATAGTGCTCTTTAGATTTTCGGAAGGATTCCTTGCCGATCTATAAGAATCGGTTACCATGGTTTCCTTGGTAGTTATACCTTGTGGATGATAAATTTTTTTTTTGCTAAGTTTATGGTTCATGAAGATTTATTATTGCCTGTATTAAAAACAGGACACTTAGCAGAAATTATCATTGATAAATGATAAGGAAGTTTATTGTACAAGTGCTTATATTTAATTAATAATGGAATTTTCACAAACTAGGCACCTAGCTCAGTTGGCTAGGCGCGCGAAAGGGTGCGGCCTAGACCCAGGTTCGATTCCGGGGACGGCCAATTCCACCATTTTTGCGACTTATCGATTTCTTACAGGAACAGAAAATAGTTCTGGTAAATTTTATACTTGTAAGTATTTACCTTACACTTAATATATATATATTGTCCTTATGAAGAGTTTTTTTAAAAAAACTTGTTATACTTATAGTTTATGAAGGATTTACTGGTATCTGAATCAAAATAAAAACTCTTAGCATTCATATCGTTGATAAGTGTTAAGGGAGGTACCTGATGCCATTATTTATGAACTAGTCTAGGCAATTTAGGCGCTTTCAATCTTAGGCTTTACTTCCCTAGCCGTCTTTCCTTTGACAGATTCAGGGCACGTGGTCTTGATGTGGCCTTTCTCATAACAGCCGAAGCAGACTGCATCCTTCATGTACTTGCAGTCCAACGTTTTATGATCCCTCGATTTGCAGATCCCACAAACCCTCAGCCGCGATCGGGATTTTGGTTCGAACCTGCACTTCCCATAATGGCGCTTCTTGCAAATCTCGCATACAGGTTTCTGGTTGGACTTTTGTTTATTCTTTTTCTTAGAACTCTGGGAGTTATCTTCCTCCCTTTTCCTCTTTAGTTCATCCCTTGCCTTAGAGGTATGGATGAGATCCTTCTCGTGAGTAAGGTCGTGTGGTCTTGGATGAGACTTTGAGCAATTAGCATTGGGCTCCTTGAACTTTTTCACGGCCTCCTTCACAGCTTTTCCAACAGCTGCGTCTATCATAGTTTGAAGGACATCATTGGAAATTCTAAGGTTCACAATTGTAGTATCATTGGCATGCGTCGCATCATCCATAGCACGATCAACGACTGTCTTATCTGAGCTCGCCATACTTGATATTGGTTCCTAACATTGATGAAACAATTACTTAATTGCCATCCGACAACCGCTATTCATCATCCTGGTAATTTATCATATACTATCCATGGTACCATTAGACCATAGGCCAATATAACATGAATATTCTAAATGAACATTGTTTAGATATGTATACTTATTAATTTTACTTAGCCTAGGCCATAAGAGACCATCGAGGGCATTTAGGGTCTGGACCTAGTCCATCACCTTTTTGACAGGGGATCGAAATGTCACAACTGTCTTTATTATATTGATGAAGTTGGATAGCTTGAAAGCTTGCCATAAGGATGTTAGAAAAGAGTGGTTCCTAATAGATATAAAATATCCTTCTAAGGTTCGTCGGAGCATTCTCCAAGGTATCATCGGTCAATTTCTACCTCACGTCAAATGGCCGGAGTTTAAATCGGGCGAAGACAAAAGTTCTTAACATTTATCGTTCATTAAAGAATCATATGTGCTAGCATAAAGAAAAATAATTTATGCCTAAACTTCCTGATAAGGAAAAGTACCTGCTATATGGTTAGCATTCTGTACCACCTCGTGGGCGTTCCTCTGGAAGACTCATGATTTTGTTTTTCCTTGCCTTTCTCGGCTTCTTTAAAATCTTTGGGCAGTTAGTCCTGATATGCCCTTCCTCGTTACAATTGTAACAGATCGCGTTCTTCAACTCCTTGCAATCTAAAGTCTTGTGACCCTTGGTTTTGCAAATTCCACACAGCTTGGCACCTGGGTCAATTGTACACTTTCCAGAATGTTGCTTTTTGCAGTTACTACACTTGGGTCTGTTATTAGACTGGCTTGAGTTTTTCCCAAGCTCGGAATCTTTCTTGTTCCTTAAACTTCCCTTTTTCTTCTTGTCAGATCGATGAGAGTTCTCCTCCTCTCTTTCTCTTTTTCCCTCACCAGAAGCCTTAACAGACTTATTTCTGATTGCATCTAAAGTGAGAGATAAGGATAAATCCACTGCGGATCTATAAGTGGTTGGCCTAGATGCTTTAACATATTCCTTTATCTCTGGTGCTAGGCCTCCAATAAAACGCGCTATGCGTTTAGGTTCAGGGGTGACTAAATAAGGAACTAGGCGGGACATAGTGTTAAAACTTGTCACGTATGCCTGGCAATCTAAATCCTTCATGACTAGAGTCAAGAAGTCTGATTCTATCTCTTCTACCTCATGCTGAGGGCAAAAATTTTCCTTGACTAATGCAACAAATTGATCCCAAGATAAGTTGTAGAGTAGAACCTTTCTCGTGGCTTGGAGCAATGATCTCCACCATGCCAACGCTTCTCCTTTGAATGATTGCGAAACAAATTTCACAACATCTTGCTCCGTACAACCGCTGATGTCAACAACAGCGTCCATCTCCTCGAGCCACGTCATGCAATCGATGGCCCCTTCTTCTCCTGTAAAGTCTCTGGGTTTGCAGGAGACAAAATATTTATATATGCAGGTCTTAACTGGTGCCTCTTGGTGAAACATGACCTGAATAGGCAGAACACTCCTTCGATGTGATGAGTTATGAACATCGTCTTCCTATAACTTATTTGATTTAGGAGGGGGCTTAATACTAGCCACAGATAGAGTCGTAGAGTGGGTATCATTTGATTCATTATACTGGTTGTCAAGAGCTTGAGTAATAGCACTATTTATTAGTGCCTGCAGTTCCGCTTCAGTCATGCTAATTCTGGTATTATCATTGTTCTTCTTCGGGTGGCTGTTGGCCTCCTCTGATCCAGCCATGTAGCTTGATTGCTACATAAACAATGGTAATGATTTATTCAGAGGTTATTATGATATCCCCATTTTTGACGATTCATCAACCATGGTAATATAAACCATATCGGTTAATTTGTTAGTTATTTTAAATTAGTAGTCTCCATTATAATTTATCCTAGTTATAAAACGTTAAGGATATTAAAGTGGCGCAGAAGGCCTAGTCACAGGGACAGTTTCAAATTTATAAGCCATGATCGTTTGGGATCGAGGCATTTAAGGGTTGAGCACAGTCGGTTACTTTTCTTAACAGGGAGTCGAAGACTACAACTGCCTTTTGTCTTTTAGGACAATAGATATAGCCCGTGGGCATTCCCTTCTGAGAGATGTTTATGATATGATCATCTTTTCAGATGCTATTAGTCAAGATCGTTTGAATCATACCGACTATTATGCTTGGACATGGTCCATCATTTTTAGACAGGAGATCAAAGATCACCACTGTCGTTGTCTTATCGGACAACCAATTTAGCCCGTAGGCACTTCATCACTTACGGATGTTTATAATATGATCATCTTATAAGATGATATAAGCCCTGATTACAAGGTAAATTAGAAATTAAAAAAAAAATTCCAATATAGGGATGACTGTTGTGATTTTGTCGAATCACATTTGTCAGGAGTGCTAACACGTTCTCAGGTGTTAACAGGGATCTGAATCCCGAGAGTAGGTTTCACCATCTTGGCCGCGTAGGCTAGGTTTCACCTTTAAGATTCTTTTTAAATGCATACTGACAGGGAATGAAGGATATTTATTTCATTCAGGATTTTCCTCATAAATCCTAATTTACAAGTTAATAATAGCACAAATGGCCTAGTCGCGTAGACAAGTTTATAAGCCATGACTTCAGAGAATCGAGGCATTCAAGTTTTTAATAATGGCACAAATGGCCTAGTCACGTAGACAAGTTTATAAGCCATGACTTCAGAGGATCGAGGCATTAAAGTTTCAATAATGGCACAAATGGCCTAGTCACGTAGACAAGTTTATAAGCCATGATTTCAGAGAGTCGAGGCATTAAAGTTTTAATAATGGCACAAGTGGCCTAGTCACGTAGACAAGTTTATATGCCATGATTTCAGAGAGTCGAGGCATTAAAGTTTTAATAATGGCACAAGTGGCCTAGTCACGTAGACAAGTTTAATTTATAAGCCATGATCGTTTGGGATCGCGGCAATTAGGTGTGAATCAACGTTCATTACCTTTTCTTGACAGGGAGTTGTAGGCTACTACTGTCTTTAGTCTCAGAAGACGTTAATTATAGCCCGTAGGCACTTCCCTTCTAAGGGATGTTATTTTCATTTATTTCACATTTCAGGTTTAGAATGAAAACTTAATTTAATCAATCCATTATATGGAGATAAAAGTACAGAGTTGCCCTAAGCGGGTCTTCGAAAGGAATAATGTGTCCTCGAAGGGACTGAAAGAAAATATATACATAATAAATACGTCCTTAGAAGGACTATTAAGGAAACGATCTTCAGTAAGAGGAGTTTCTTCTTCATTCTTATTTCTGAATGCTTTCTCCTTGTAGGCTCGTTTCATCCTGGCCGCGGTACGAAGCTTAGCATTTCAAGGCTCCGAGTGTGGAGAACTCCTATTACAGCTTCTTCGCTTGGCGACGTATTCAATTAGAATTGGAAGCAAAAATTTCCAGATTAGGATTGAGATTATTCCTATGTTAAGTCTAGACTCAGAAGGTCAAAGAATGTGCTAATTGTGTCATTGAGATTAAACACAAAAAGGATAGTGTTTAATTCACTCAATGTTGGCTCTGATACCAACCTGTCACACCCCGATTTCCACGTGTCACCGGTGGGCCCGGTGGGGGAGTATCGTGACGTAATTGATATCATCATAGTCAAACAACACAATATATAAATGGACAGCGGAAGCAAAAGATGAATATTTTACAATCCGAATATAAAGTAATATCAGAGTATTACAACGGAAAGTAAAAAGATCCACAGGCGGATCGAATAATCATAATCATTGTTCAGCAGACTTTAGACGCCTAGGACTTTCAAGATTCCTTATAATCGCCCTGAGCTTCCAGCCAATTACGTTCAGTACCTGTAACTTAACCTTTTGGAAAAATACGTCAGTTTTCACTGGTAAATACAATTTAACTGACTCATTTTGAAAAGAGTTTAAAAATTGATTTGAGTGCAAACGGCACAAAATCTTTTGACACATTGATTAAAATGCACAGAGGCAAGATTAATCTTTTATAACTTGGGACAATTTTATTAATAAAAATCTTGTATCCGATTTACATGTTTGTCCAACATTTAGGGCCGGTGATCATACAATACAATACGATACGAGCCGGACAAGATTAATCGACACACCACAAATATAATCTCACAAGAAGTTACCCTTACGAATGAGTATACGTTTTACATATGCAACAGGAGGTGTTTTGTCTACACCTTGTGCTTACGTCGTGGCCATTCACTTTTTAAAATGAGCCAAGGATATCCAGGACACGGTCATTAACCCCCAATGTTATTTGTTATCAAGCAATACGAATTAAAACGGGATTATGCAATTCAATCATCTCCGATCAAAAGGTTTCTACACCCGACCAAGCGGTATTTTTATAATACCGTATCCCAAGCCCGTATAAGGGAAAATAAGTTAAAAGTATTTACCTGAGCTAGCTCCTGTCTTAATTAATAAGAATTTAATAACTCAGCCGTGTTCGCTTAAGTAAGGGTAGGTACCATTTACCGGAAGGCTCTAGTCTGGAATGATGACATAAATAATCAATTAGAATGCTAACGGGTCTTTAATTAAGCCAAAGCTTAGACCGGTTAGTCTTAAGAAAATATACGGTTCAACTCACGATTAAGCGAAGACCGGATAGAATGTGATTTAGACCCGACAAGTTTGAAGACTTGTATAATATGGGTATACTAAACACATTCTGGATTTGGAGGCAAAAATGATAAGGTTTGACTCGCTTCGGCTAATATAAATGAACTAGTCACCTAAGCCGATCCGAACGCGACAAGTGCGTAACGAGTAACCAAAGGAGTCATACACAGGTTCCTAAGTTAATATGCCTTTAATATGTTGTGATATCAATAAGATATCTTCTATTATGCCCGAAACGAGTTACATCTCAAAATAAGCCCCGTAGGGGCATTTTGGTCATTTTAACGAATATAAAAGAGTTTAAATATCATTCTGAATTACAGGTCTGATTAAATCAGTAATTACACTTAATTTAATAAGTCATAACAGTAGGGTATGACCTATACGTAAAATTTATCATTTAAAACCAAACTATGCACCTTAGGGGTATTTTGGTAATTTCATTTAGGCTTAAAAGGTTAAAACTGGAAACCTGGGTTTATAAACTTGTACTCACTGTTATTTTATAAAAATATGTTACGAACATCAGTAGGTACCAATCTTACATGTTTAATATGGTTATGGTACATACTATGCGATGAAAACGCTTAAAAAGGCGATTTGGAGCCGTTTCCGGGTTTGTAAAAGAAAGCTGGGATTTTTATAATTCCAGAAAGCTCAACATACTTTATTTAACAAATAAAATCAGTAGAAAAAGGTTTGGGGTCAAAAGGATTTGTAGAACTCGTTTTATAGCCCAAAAGGGCAAAACCGACAATAACCGATTTAAGGCTAAAACTCTATGATTCAATCAGTTTAAAAATTATTAAAAATCCTTATAATTCCCAAAATATTTTATAACAACAGTAGGTATACACTTTGATGTCAAAAATTAGGTTTTGATAGGTGTTATGCTCATAACGCCGTTTAATTAATAAAAACCGTTCTATTTGCGATATTGAGCATAACTCACGATCCAGACCTCGGATTGGTGTCAAATTTTTGGTGCAAGTTTATAAATCAGTAACAAATGATTCTACTCTTTCACTTTTTCAAAAATCGCGTTTTATATCAAAAAGGGCAAAATAGTCATATTTAAACATAAACCGGTAACATGCATATGAATCGGTTAAACATGGAATCAAGGTGTAAAATTCCAGAGGGTTAATCTTATATAAAAGTTGGTCCAAAATATGCTCTAATGCAGATCTCAAACATGCATGCACGGATCAGAACTGAAAGTCAAAGGAAAAGTCAATTTATGAGACTTTCGGTTCCGATTCGGGTTTAAACAGAAAATTGTCAAGTTGATCATGTTGAAACACATTCTAACATTTATTATAAAGTTATTTTGATGATCAAAAAGGTTGCATGTAACCTACATTGTTAATCAAGCTTATTTTTGCAAATAACAATTCTGTTGACTTTTTGAAACGATCTTTGACTCGACAATTAGCATGTTTAGAGTGTGAATTTGATAATACCCTTTTAGGGGTTTGTTACACTCATAAATACCAACTTGTTGGTACCTTCAATTCGAGATATGACTGAGCACATTTCGTTTAATCATAAAGTCAAACTATATATACGATATATTTGACTTTTAGTAATTACACTAAGCTAGAACGAATTTGCAAAGGATTGGAACACTTACAATAGTCCTAAAAGAGCTTAGATATCACTAGGAAGTAGCCTTGATGCTCAGAAAGCTCCAGAAGTTGTCTTGAAATTTTAGAGAATGCAAGTGTTCTTGAATGTTGCAACTATGGTGTTCTTTTAAAGGAGTTTTGATCTGATTAAGGCTGTTGCAGGGGTTATAAGAGGTGAACAAAGGTCCCCAAATTGCATGTAAGCTGATTGGTGAGTCCTATAATCGATCACAGCTGGAACCAACTCGCAAAACAGACTGACTGACACCTGTGCATACATTTCTGTCGCTGGCAGGTGCTCGCGTAGCGCGAGGCACCGTCGCGCAGCGCGAGGGCATGGGCGACCAGCTTTAAATGTTTTCAAATGTTGCACTTTAGTCCCTGAACTTATGATACGTGTTTAAGCTATTTATCTAGCACTCTTGGCCCTTAAATCATACTTTTATAAACCTTGGGACTTTTATAAACTTGGGTATGTCCTCGTTTCGCTTTGCGCTTACCCGAAAAGTCACGAAATTCACGATAACGTAATTAACCTTTCGTGTACGGTTTGATCATAAGTTTCTCATACGTTGGCGAAACTTCATGAAATTTTTATCACATATTCTTGTGAGTATATTTTATCATTACAAAGCTTCGGGTTTGCTAAAAGATCACTCAGAGGTATAAATTCAACATGTTGACACGTTTAGCCCCTGTAGTTTGTAATTCCTCACTTTCTTACATCTTCCGCTTCGTATGATCCATGATTTATCCATTTAAGACTATAAACATCATGTAGGGTTATTTTAGAGCCTATTTATCCATTGTTGACACTTTGAACCCTTATAATCACATGGTTTCACTGTTTGTCAACTTTAGTCCCTCTAAAGTTTGTTTCCACATATTCAAGTCCATGACACGTGTCACTACATTATTGGGCGTAAATTTTCGAGGTGTTACAAAGATGTTGTTAATTCTTATATTGAGGATGTTGCTAAGCTAAAGCGACAGATTGCTGATTTAGAACAGGATAACAACAAGTTAAAGAGTTATCACGTGTCGTCATATGTGCTTGAACGAATTTTCAATATAAAACCGGGGGATGGTGAGTCTGAGCAAAACAAGAAAGGCATTGGCTCAGAGTTTCATCAAGTTCCACCACCGGAAAAGTTTGCATTTTATGATGATGAAAAGGTCGAAAAAGCTTTCAACATGGTAGACCAATTGCCAGACAACATTGACATAACCTATTCCAAATCTGATGATTCTCATGATTCAGAGGTGGTAGGTAAAGTCGTTGAAAGTGTGTTGAAAGAAGAGTCGATTGATACAGGTAAATCTGAATCACAGGATGAAGATGAAGGAAATCTTCATGATAGTTATCTGAAAAACACAAAATCCGAGAAAATTTTGAATGATGATTCAAAAGGATTGGTTTATACCATGATTGGATCGGACAAATTGTTCTTAGATGTTGTATTCCCGATTCAGAATGTGATTTCAGAAAAGGTTGATAAAGTTTTCAAAATGGTTGAGATTGAGAAGTCTGAGATTTCAAAGTTTGCTGGTAAGAGTCATAGAGGTTCGTATAACAAACCTGGTTACAAGAAGAAAAATATGAAGGCTGGGTTGGGTTATAAGAAGAAACAGAATCGAAACAAAAATGAAACGCCAAATTATCAGGCAAAGATGAGTTTTGTTCAAGGAGTTAGTTTAGCAGAAGAAAAAGAACTCAAATTGAGACAGTCTAATGATGAGTTCTTTGCTAAAAAGAAAAAGCAACAACAAAAGGTCAAAGATATGTCCATGAGAACATGTTTCAAATGTGATCAAAAAGGACATCTTGCACGCAAGTGTCCTAATCTAAAACCTGTGGATGTTGACAAAAAGGAGTCTGAAAATGTTGAGAAACAAAAATTTGAGGATGTGAAACACAGGTCAACCAGATTTGATTCAAAACAAACTTGGAGGTATAACACAAACAAGTTTGTTTCGAACCAAACTTGGAAAACAAACCCGAATAGGTTTGATTCAAAACAGAACTGGAATTCTCACACACCCAGAGTTAGAACAATTCAAAGTTGGCAAAAATCAGTTGATATGACAAAATCCCAAGAGTTTTGGAAACCAAAAGTTGTTGTTCAAAAACAAAATGTTCAAAAAGATTCACATTTTTACAAACGTGGTACTCCTAAAGGTCAAACATGGAGTGTTAAGAAACAGGTGATTCTTGAAAAAGATGAAAAAGTTGAAGTAAAAGTTGAAAAGATTTTTGTGAAAGATGACAAAAAGTTTCCAGCATTGAATGAAAATTATTGTGTTGAAAAGCCTAAGGTTCAACAGACCTGGGCTAAATTGTTCAAGTAATTGAGTAGTTTGTTTGTGCAGGTGCTCATGGAATTTGAAGATTGTGAGTTTGGAATTCAGAGCAGCCTGGCACAACAAGTGGAGGAGGCTGCTGCTGGACCCTGGTTTGGTTGAACAAGGAGTTTATTTGTTTTTCTGTATATAAATAAACAATATTTCAAAAATCCTAAAAATTGAAAATTTTGAAAAAAAAAACCAAAAATATGTTTTTATTTTTGTCAAATATTCAAAAATACAAAAATATGTGTTGATTGAATAGGCCGAAACCCTCACGGCTGAACAAACATGATTACTTTCACAAGATTGAAAAACGGTTTTCAAACTGTCGAAAATCAATGCGTTGTAAATCATGGGGATACTTTATATTAGTTTTTCTGCAAAACAGAGCATAGTTAGCAGAAAATGGATGGCGAGACAAAGCTATCAGTGGTGTTTGTCAAATTTTCTTTAAATGATTTTGCATTTTAGGGGGAGAAAAATTGTCAGAAAATACAAAAACATTTGAAAATTTGAAAAAGTAAAAAACATGATAAAATGAAAATTGAGTTTGTGCGTAAAAAGAGGAAATGATAGTACATCAGTAGACAGTTACAGTATGCTAAAGAAATGTAATGATTTTATAGCGTTTAACGGTCTCACTGATGATATGCCGATAGATTTTTATACATTTAGTAAACTTTTTCGGGATATAAACCTAAATTCAAACTTGCTTATTTTGTGGGGAACACTACTTGGATATATAGGTAACCCCTGAAATCTTGTTTGAAAGGTCCCTCTTTCTGAGATACTAGGTCTTTATACTTAGTGATATCTGGGGTATTATCTCGGGACTTCTGATTTTGCGGAAGCAATGGCCTAGTCCTTGGAGAATACTTTCTGCTTGCTTGAAACATAGCGCCGCCCTCAGCAAATTGATGAAACAATAAAATTGATAATCATTGCTGTTGTAACAAAAGATCCTCTAAAGGGGACACACCAAAAGTCGAGCCGTCATCTCTCTGCTGAACGGAAGTTCTAACCTGAGCTCTCACGGTTTCGTACTATAATTTATTTCCCTTACAGATATCATCTAGGTATACTCACCTGTAAGACTGAATATTGGGATCTGGATACGGGAATATATTCAAGAGGTGGGACACATGAATGAGTTTAAGTTCTTAAAACACTTAATTTGTATCCTGAATCAGTTGAAATTTGTGTGAAAATTTAAATGGATCAGTATATCGACAATCTAAGTGAATTGTTTAATTCTTAATGTGTAACTAAGCTCAACGGTACTTGTGACTTGTCAAAAACTGATATGATCCTCTGACGTATACTCAAACAAAAATATTGTCTGTAAATATGTTTGTACATATTTCTTTACTGCTTTATATTTTCAGAAAAATAGAAAAAGATTTTTGATTCTGCTTTATTTTCGACAACCGATGTCTGAAATGCTAAGTGTCAAAATTTAAGTAAGCTGATTGTGTTTCTGAAAATAAAACAAGTTCATTAATTTGAAACTTGAATTAAATTTCAAAAACAGTTTGTGATATCTCCAAGGTCATTAGTTTGGACTTGGATGAATAACTGTGAGGGAGTTGGATTCTTTAATGCTGCTAAATCATTTAGTTTGTTGATAGGGGGAGTAGTTAAAGAGTTTAAAAGAGACAGTTTATGATTTCTGGGTAATTGAATTTGAAAGCATTGTATTTATAGATATTTGAGTGATTGCAGATAGTCCAGATTACGATCCCGAGAGCAGAGTCTAAGGGGGAGTCTGAAGACAAGCTTGAATCAAGAGAGAGCTTGTAGATGGATAGCTAGGTGTCGATCCCAAAACACAGAAGCTTGACAAAAGGGGGAGCCTGAAGCTGATGGAAGAAAAGAAGGATTGATGGATGCTTACAATGTTACAATTTGGATGAGAAGGCAGAATGATCAAGACTGAAGATGTGTCATGCTGAAGACTAGACACTGAAGACTTCGTCAATATCCGAGGGGGAGTCTGTTAGTGCATTACGTCTATTGACTTCGTCTTGTATCATGTAATAGGATAGGATAGGTTTATCAGTGCCTAAGGTTCAAGAAACAGATTTTCAGGTTTAAGGAGGTGATTCCGCTCGAAACAGCACAAGACCATTTCGAGCGAAATCAGAACTTTCTGATTCCGCTCGAAAGTACATCGTGCCATTTGGAGCGAAATCAGGACTAGTATATATACGACACATGACATTTCATTTGGTACGGCTTCTGAATTTGTAACGAAGTGCTGCCAAAGTTTGTCCAGGTTGTAATCAGTGTTATTATCAATATAAGTGACAAATTAAAGAGTATCAAGTTGTTTCCACGTTCGTTTCACTGATTCCGCCTTTGATTCGGATATAAAGCTCTCCTGAACGACTCAGTCGGGTCCAACAACGATCCTACAGTAAACATTTAATTTAATAAATAAAATTTTAACTCAAAATTGTGTGTGTTTCTTCATGTGTGCTAACAGCATGAATAAACTGTCAGAGGCACCCCGAAACTTTACTATCCATACCACCGATATGGATACCACAGGAACTCAATCCGGCTATCAGGCGGATATTGAGGAGCCAATAATGTTCCAGGCCCAGCCACAGGAGAAACCAAAGCCTAAAAAGAGGAGGAGAATTTTGGACTGGAAACGTGGACGTAGGAAGAAACCAGCAGCCCAGAAGGTGAAAAAGACTTAGGATCCGAAAGACAAAGGGAAAGGAAAGGAGATCGGGGAAAGTTCCGGGCAAGCCCAGGAAATGCCACCCTGGGAGGAGCTTGATCGAAAACTGGCGAATTGTGACCTCATCGGACCTGCCGATGAAAACCTTTTCAATTTCACAGCCCAATCACAACTTCCAATCAACTTGGAACCTACTATCCCAGATCCTATTGTCAACCCCCGACCTGTTACAGGCCAGCTGGAGGAATGGTGGACGAGCGACTGGCACTTTCAGAATTTCATGAATAACCCCAATGTCTACTTTCCCCAATTTGATCCTGAACCTGCACCATTTCCACCTATGAGCGCAGAAAACGTTTCCGAATTACGCCGCTATGGCGAGGAGCTGGTGGATGCGGGCAACCGGATTCGGGAAGTGGGGGAGAACATTACCTGGAAATAAGACGAGAGGGAGCGTCGTTTCTGAAAGGCCGGCTAACTGTGGTTGTGTGATTGTATAATAACAATATGTAGAAAAAAAATAATATATATAATATATAATAATAATAAATAATAATATAATAATGTATAATAACTAAAATAAAACTTTTGTAACATAAATGGTTTGTATCGACGCGTAGTACTATATAAAAATATGAATGTCGCAAAGTCGACAATTTTGGCTATACGTGTTGACGTGATTATGTGTGATTGCTTTATTGTGTTTGATTGTTATCTATTTTGTGGCAGTAATTTGCATATATTGTTAATTATTCAGATGGAAAACGTGGAAAACGAACCAATCAATGAATTTAATCAATCTGAACAAAACAATGAGGATCATTTTCTTAATAGGCAAGACATAGAAATTATCATTGCTCAGGGAATAGCTAACGCTATCCCGGCAATTGTTGCTGCCGTTAAAAATCCTGCTGAACCTTCCCAAGCCAACCATAGCAAACGCACTCGGGATGAAAATTTCAGTAACAGTGTCAATGGAAGCGAAAACAATGATAATAATGTGGTTCAAGCCCCAGTACTTAAGAAAATGAAAGTTGCAACACCTGGTTGCACTTATAAAGAATTTCTTGCATGTAAACCCGTTGAATTTGCAGGCAATGAAGGGGCGACTGCTGCGCTGCATTGGTTGGAAAAGACCGAAACAGTAATTAAAATAAGTAAATGCGCCGAAGAAGACAAGGTTATGTATGCATTCCACCTCTTCAAGGAAGAGGCATTGGAATGGTGGAATACGGTGTTGCAAGCCAAGGGAAGTGACATGGCTTACGCCATGAGTTGGGAAGAATTTAAGCGATTGGTAAGCATAAACAACTACTTATAAAAACATAATAGATTTCAAATATGAAAATAGATAAATAGCCTTGCTTAATACACAACCAAAGCATGTCAACTAAGTCGGTTTTGGCACTAGAAGCATTTGATCAATTCTCCAATTTTGAGACAATTAGTATCCCTTTCGGGAATCCTAACATGACAGTCATTCAGAAAGTTAAAACGATAAACACACTTTAACCACCTAAAATTGTTCTTTAACGTGCAATTGATGAATGTCTATGAAAATCTCTTAAAAATAAGTTAGTCATCCGTTAGGAGTTTTCTAACCTCACTTAAACAAGGAAAGCGACACCGATAAACACAATGCAACCACCGAGACAAGCATAAACTAGATTAAATCACAACCGAGTTCATTTTACAAATCTTGCACATAAATTCACCAAGATAGCAATTTTGGCCTAAACTACTAACTAAGCTAACAAATCATGGCAAGAATTTATAACGACACCATTTAACCCGTTAAGGTCCTTACGTGATGGCAAGCTTTCTTGATTAACAATAATTACATTTTATTAAACCTTCTAGTATCACGGTGCACACATTTTAACCAAGCTAAACTAGTTAACCAAGTTTAAAGTTTACTAATACAAGATTAATTAAGCTTCATTTTTCAACTATCTTAACTAACCAAATACCAATCATCCAACAAAATTACTTATAATCAAGAAATCAATATCAATAACAAGGTTGCAAACTAATCATCAAAGATTAACATAGAAAATAATTCCAAGTGTCATTACAAACAAAGATTAACATACTAATGGTTATAATCAAGCAAGGGATTGTTGTGTTTTTGCCCAAAGGCTACAATAATACATAAACATTAATCTAAATGCTTGAAAGATTAACAAAATTAGGGTAAGTTTAGAAAACCAAACCATAAACAAGCACTAGATTAAGAATCCGGATAGTAAAGGAGCTAAACGAGACAATGTGGCTTGAATCCGGGTGAAAGCTAACGCCTCCGGAGCCTGAAAATCGCCTGAATTGCTCTCCAAAATTCCAGGGTTACGAGCAGAAAGTTTCTGCATGTTTTTTATATATTTTCGATCTCACACGGTCGTGCACTTTATGGCACGACCGTTCACTTTTGTATTATTGGGGGTACTGTGCACCATACCGCATGACGTCATCAGATCTTGACCAGTCGTCGATCACGAACGACCATTCTTTAAACCGCACGATCGTGCGTTTTTGGGTTCTTGTTGCACGGACTGTTGCACTGGTGGTGCAGTTCCGTGGTTGGGCTGATCATCGGGTTTGCACGGGAGTTCCACTGGTCACACGATCGTTCCACTCCGATAAGGCTTGCACTCCGGGTTGCACCCTCGTTCATTGCCGGGCTGGATTGCATTTTCGGATCCGCACGGTCGTTCCAAATGCCGCACGACCGTTCCACAGGCCCTGGTCAGAATTCCCACAGAATGTTCGCAGCTTTGTCGTTTCGTCCGGAAAGTCCTCGTTTTCACTATCATCTTGTCTGGCATGCTGTTTTAGGCCTGTAAACAAAAGTATACATGATTAAGTATCCGAATGACGGTTTTACGGCCGAAAACGCATAAAATGGGGATAAAATGGGGGACTAAAATATGTATAAATTGGTGAATATCAAATCTCCCCACACTTGAACCTTGCTTGTCCTCAAGCAAGCTAAACTAAAATGAAATAAAAGATAGAATCAAACAAGAACGATAATTTACAAACTATTTATTGAAACAACTACAAACGGTTAGCCGGTTTTTCGAAAGACAACATCAAATGAATCAAACCAAACAAGCATATGCAAATATATGGCGATAACCAAAAAGCCGTGACTTCACTTTCATTTGACTTAACATGCTAATCTTCACACAATTCACAATGTTCACACACACTCGGTTTTATTTATGAAACATACATAAAATGTGTATGTGCAAACACTCAATGCCTCGTCAATGAAATGTGTAATATCATATGCTTGTCATAAGATCTCGTCTCCACCAATTAACATGCGAAAAAGTGTAAATCAAGAGGTCTTTACGGGGTGTAACGTTAGGCTTGGGCGAAGGGTATGGAAATGGATATTTAAAGTGGCGAAATGGTTAAAACTCGGTAGTTACGTTTAACAAGCGCAATACAACAAAACTGTACATACAAACGCCTTAAAAGGCGACTTATGCGAAAACGAGCTCATAAACAAGATTTCATCATTTTATCATTCAAAATTGCTTGAATTTTGTCTACTTCACCCTATTTTAAGGTGTTTTATTTTCTGTTTTTTTTAGCATAAAAACTAATGGATTTATACAATGAAAAATAAACTATAACAAGCGCTAGTTAAACGATTATTTTGACCGAGTTTCAACACTAAAAGGTTTAAAACATAAAAAAGGCTAAATTTGGCTAAGTGGGCGATTATGTTGGGTAAACAAAGGTAAACGGGAAGGCTCGACATAGTTCATCCTAAAGGTAACGTAAGGTATACGGGAAACACAACACAAAGAACAAGGCTAACAACAAAGGGGTAATCTAAGTGCCTCTATCACTTCTACACAATTCCGCAAGTTCGTGGTCTTAACAAGCATACTAGTGACAAGTTCAAAATTACACATGACATCCGACTCACTCCTAAATCCGAACTGAACAAATATATAACAATTTCAAGGCTCAAATATGCTCACGTAACGGAAGGAATGGGTAAAAGTGTGAAAACTATCATGCAAGTCTTTCTTTGTTTGTCACGCTTTCCGGTTTTCTTTTTCAAAATTTATTTTGCTTGTCGAGTTTTTATCAAGTCCGAAGTTTTCTAAAACACAACCAACCGGTTTATTTACTAAAATATATACAAAATACAGATATTTTTGAATGATTTTTCTGATTTTTTTTAGGACAAACAAAGTCAACAAAGTTAAACCCCTCCCCACACTTGAACTTCGCATTGTCCCCAATGCGAAACCCGAAATATAGAGATAAAGGAGAATAATACTCCCCTCAAGATGATTGTGATGCAATGAGACTTCCAAGCTGTATCTGTGATTTGCTTCGGTCCAAGATTTGATAGCCAAAATCTGCAAGTATGTCACATGGTACAGCAAAACAGAACAGAAACAAAATAAACCCAAATAAACCATAATTTACATAAATAGAAGTACTAAAATCCAAACAAAAGACAGGACAAATAAAGTAAAGTGTCTGAAAATAAAGAGTACATAACCGGGGGTGTTTGAAATAACAACCAAAATGAACATCCGAATAAACAAAGTACTGAAATAATAAAAACCACCAACGATCAACTCCACCGTCTCCTAATCATCGTCACCAGCATTATCTTTCGTGTAGGATGGGCCCGCATCTCCATAACCAGGTGGGTTCCCGTATGGGAACTGTGGAGGATGCTGAAAGTAGTCGAGATAGGCATTATGCATCTCCCCGAACAGGTATGAGAACCCAGCTTGCACCCCCTGGTACAAGCTGTCCTGGTTCGCCCTGATCTGGTCCTGACTAGTCCTGATCTGGTCTTGACTAGGGGTGTAAACGAGCCGAGCCGAACCCGAGCTCGACCAGGCTTGAGCTTGGCTCGTTAGGTTTTTATGAAGCTCGAGCTCGAGCTCGGCTCGGTTCGAGCCTACTTCTTTGAGCTCGAGCTCGGCTCGCGAGTAAAATCCAAAGCTCGAGCTCGGCTCGAACTATTTTGAGAACAACCTTAAACGAGCTAAAAGCTCGGCTCGAGCTCACTTCAACATCGCTTAAACAAGCCAAAGCTCGTCTCTAGCTCGGCTCATCAATGTTATCATCATTATTAATATATTATATATATATAAATTAAAATTTTGTATGGGCTTGTTTAGGCTCGCGAGCCTAAACAAGCTTTGGATTTCAGGCTCGAGCTCGGGCTCGATAACAAAAAGAGCTCTATTTCAGGCTCGAGCTCGGGCTCGGGCTCGTTAAGGCTCGGCTCGTTCGAGCTTTTAACCGAGCCGATCACGAGTAGCTCTCGAGCCTCTAGGCTTGTTTACACCCCTAGTCTTGACTAGCTCTGATCTGGTCCTGACTAGCCCTGATCTGGTCTATATAAATCCCATGCTGCTCCTGGTTAACTTGCATTTGTTGGAACTACTGGTAAAACTCAGGGTAAGAGGGAATGCCCTTGGGCCAATCCTGGTGTAGGTGGTATGCGTGATGTTGCGGTGAATGTGGTGGTGTCTATGGTCCGTGCTGCTCGTGCTGATGCTCCTCATCATGCATCTCCTCATCCTCATCTTCCTCCTCAGCCGGAGGCAACGGGTCCCAGATCTCGTTGTTTAAACCCTTCAATCTATCCCCGCGATCCGTATCAGCAATCAACTCCATCGCCTTCAATAACCGAACATCAACATATAAACCCTCAGTCACCAGAGTGAGACTCTCAAGTACCTCATCAGTCATCAAGCCCAAATTGTAAGCAATTTCGGTCACATACTGACCGCCGTGAATCTGACTGTTGGGTGTCCTCCCTGAGCTCTTCATAAAATATTCTGCCATCCTTGCAGCTAGGTTGATGTGTACTCCCTCAACCAGCGCATAAAGAAATATCAGATCTGGTGTTGGACAGTTCCCTAAACTGTCCATGCGCCCGCAAATGGTGTGGCTGAATATATGATGCATCACTCGATGCAAAGGGTCTCTCAATCGTGAAGCTTTAGACACTCTCGGGTCGTAAGGGTCACCAACTGCATTTTCAGCCCAAAACGCGGCCCGTGCTTCATCAGTTGGAAAGGTAAACTGCTCCGTGAAGAATTCGGAATCCATGTCTTCATTTGTGTATATCCCAAGCCTCCTACCCAATCTACCCACCGACCAACTGTGCCAGCGTCCACCCAACCTAAAAGTTATCCGCTCCTTGTAGCGGAAGTTTGGCCTTTTATAAGCTTGTCGTTTTTTGTAGGAATATGTGGCAAAGAACTCTATCATTAGCTCACGATAGATGGGGCGGTTGATATCGACTAGACGCGAAAGTGGGATAGTGAGCATGTTTTCAAGTCTTTCACGCTGATTTAGATCTCTTATAACATCCCAATCCAGCCTCCGGGGGATGCCGAACTACCCTCGCCTATTCCATAAAGCGTTGCATTTTTGGATGCACAAACTCTCTCTCTCATCCTCGGGGTCAAATTGCAAGAAGGGATGATCCATCTGTATGAGGAATATCGTTAGGAAAATAGGAGCAGGAAAAATTTCAATCAAAAACAGCCGAGCAGACAGTTATGAAGATTCTGTCTTGCCGATATGGGCCTGTCGCACGGACGTGCGGCGAGACACACGGTCGTGCGTCACCGAGAACGAGCACAGGTAGCCAGCATATGTCGAATCTGCACGGCATGCGACCAACTGCACAACCATGCATTACCGAGCCAAAAAGCAGATCATCGTGAACAGCCGGCAGTGCACGACCGTTCTATCCAAAGAACGTCCATGCGACCTTGTTTTTCTGCAGATTTTCACCCCGGCTCTGAATAGCCAGATTTTTCAAAAATCAACTAGTTTTTGTACAAACAGGGGTCAGAAAATCAACCGGATGTTCACGAGACATGAGATTCTAGCAAGGGCTAGGGTTTCGCTTGTATTTATGAAGGGAACCCTAGAAACCTTGAAGAAATCGATTGATTCTAACCTAGAAAGCGGAAGAAACAGAAAAAAAACAAGAAAGAACGTACCGTGCGAAGAGATGTGTGAAACCGTGCGATTTGAGGCGACATCGCTCTGGAACGGCTGTCTGCAGTTAGGGTTCGCGAATAAGGGAAATGGCAGCAGATGGGGGTTTTTATAATGTACAAATGACAAAACTACCCCTGCCTCTCGCACGGTCGTGCGACAGCTCGCACGGTCGTGCATGACCGACATTGTTCAAACCCTGCACGCTGTTCTCGGAGATGCACCGGGGGTGCGACTCCTAGTGCAGGCCATCCCGCAAACGCACGGTCGTGCGACGCATGGCACGGTCGTGCAACAACTGCATATCAGTTTTTTCTGCAGAAGCCATTTCCAGCAATTGTTTTGGCCGTTTTTCGCCATTTTTTCACATGCAAACTGTTTTAACCATATCGCAACATAGAACCTTCGCTCGGTACGTATTAAAATTGTACAAACTAACGTAAACTACCAAACATACCTAAATTACGCTAAAACTAGAAAAACACATAAAAAGACGATATTACCCCTAAAGAGTCAAAGACTCTCTTACTACATTTTTAATCCGCGAGTCAGTAGCGTAGACTCTCTCCTCCCCACACTTATGATGTGTGCGGGGTTTGGAGCTCGATGACCTCCACCGCCGACTCTATCAAATTACGCTAAAACTAGAAAAACACATAAAAAGACGATATTACCCCTAAAGAGTCAAAGACTCTCTTACTACATTTTTAATCCGCGAGTCAGTAGCGTAGACTCTCTCCTCCCCACACTTATGATGTGTGCGGGGTTTGGAGCTCGATGACCTCCACCGCCGACTCTATCGGCCCGACAACGTACAGCTTCAACCGATGTCCATTTACTTTGAATATAACGCCATCTGCGTTCTCTATTGCAACGGTACCATACGGAAATACCTCTTTAACTGTGTATGGTCTTGTCCAACGTGAATGAAGCTTCCCTGGAAATAAGCGCAATCGTGAGTTGTAAAGAAGAACAAGATCACCCGCTTGGAATTCTTTATGGTCCTTCAAGCGTTTATTGTGTAATCTCTTTGTGCGCTCTTTGTAGAGGACGGAGCTCTCATAAGCTTGTTGTCGCAGTTCCTCCAATTCATGAATCTGGAGAAACCGGGCTTCACCTCCGGTTTTCAAGTCTAGATTCGCGGTTTTTAAAGCGCACATAGCTTTATGCTCCAACTCTAGCGGTAAATGGCACGCTTTTCCGTATACCAACCTAAAGGGAGTAGTCCTAATAGGGGTCTTGTAAGCTGTACGGAACGCCCACAATGCCTCATCGAGTTTGTCCGACCACTCCTTGCGGTTTGCACCAACAGACCGCTCAAGGATTCGTTTTAGCCCACGGTTAGTGACTTCCACCTGCCCGCTCGTCTGCGGATGATAGGGCGTGGACAAACGATGATGCACACCGTAACAGGACAAAGCTTTTTCAAGCTGAGTATTGCAGAAATGAGTCCCTCTGTCAGTGATAAGCGCTTTCGGAGCGCCAAACCGGGCGAACAAACTTTTCAAGAATCTCACGACCACCCTGGCGTCATTTGTGGGTAAGGCCTGTGCCTCCGCCCACTTTGATACATAGTCAACTGCGACCAGGATGTACTTGTTTCCTCGTGAGGGGGGAAATGGTCCCATGAAGTCTATCCCCCAAATGTCGAAGACTTCACAAACTTGTATCCAGTTCTGAGGCATTTCATCACGTGCCGATATATTAGCCGCCCTCTGGCAGGCATCACATGCTTTTACCTAACTCTGCGCATCACGAAAAATAGTCGGCCAATAAAACCCGGAATCCAGCACCTTCTTGGCGGTGAAATTGGCTCCATGGTGGCCTTCGGTAGGTCCCTCGTGACAATGGCGCAGAATATCGGTCGCCTCTTTACCTGAAACACATCTTCTGATCACCTGATCAGCACCAACCTTAAATAAGAAAGGATCGTCCCAAATGTAGTGCTTGACATCAGAAAAGAATTTCCTCTTTTGTTGGTGAGTCAACCCTTTAATCAGAATCCCGCAAGCACGATAGTTCACAAAGTCGGCGAACCAAGGTGACTCATTGCATATCTCAACACCCATCAAAGACTCGTGTGGGAAATTGTCATTGATTGAATCCCAACTCGTGTCCTTGATGTCTCCTTGCTCTAACCGAGATAGATGGTCAGCCGCTACATTTAATGCACCCTTTTTATCTTGAATTTCAATATCAAACTCCTACAGCAACGAGATCCATCTGATTAGACGCGGTTTAGAGTCCTGTTTGCTGAAGAGATATCTGATGGCTGCGTGATCAATATACACAACGGTTTTCGAAAGCACCAAATACGATCTAAATTTGTCAAATGCGAAAACAACCGCCAAGAGCTCTTTTTCAGTCGTGGTGTAGTGCTCCTGAGCGTCGTGAAGAGTCTTGCTCGCATAATAGATCGGGTGAAAGTGCTTTTCTTTCTTTTGACCCAGAACGACCCCTATAGCGTAATCGCTCGCGTCGCACATAATTTCAAATGGCAGACTCCAATCAGGTGCAACCAAAATAGGGGCCTCAATCAACTTTTGCTTGAGAAGGTAAAAAACCCTCAAGCAATCATCTCCAAATACGAACAGAGCGTCTTTCTCCAACAAACAGGTCATGGGCCTAGCGATTTTTGAAAAATCCTTGATGAATCGCCTATAGAACCCCGCATGACCAAGAAAGCTCCGTATCGCTCTCACAGAGGTGGGAGGCGGAAGTCGTGAAATAACGACAACTTTAGCTGGATCGACTTCCATACCAGCATGAGAAATCTTATGCCCCAGAACTATGCCCTCTTTCACCATAAAGTGGCAATTTTCCCAGTTGAGGACCAGATTCGTCTCTTTACACCACTTCAACATCTTCTTCAAATTTTCCAAACAATGATCGAAGGAATCCCTAAACATCGAAAAGTCATCCATGAAAACCTCCATAGAATCCTCGATCATATCATGAAAAATTGCAACCATGCATCTCTGGAAGGTCGCTGGTGCATTACACAACCCAAAAGGCATACGCCTGTAGGCGAATGTGCCGAAGGGGTAGGTAAAGTGTTGTGGGTCATTTTCTAAGCATACTTATCTTGAACTATATCCTGCTTTTAATTGTTTATCTGTGGTCAGGATACTGGACGGGGATATTGCTAACATCCTGGGTGATATCCTGAGGTATATTGAATTAATCACGTGCAGGTTAAAGACTGGGACTTGCCAACGGTCAAATGGACTCCATCTCCTCAAGACTCGGGCGTCTTTGTTAAAGGAGAGACGTTGAACCCGAAAGACCAGGTCTACAACGTTCGACTAAGGAATATTCGTTGGATCCCGGTTATGTAGGATAGTTAGTTACATTTCTTTTACTATAAATAGATGGGGGCGGATCAGATTAAGGCACGACGCAACTTTCACACACTCTCGAACACTTCTGCTTTCTAGCTTTCAACAATCACTACACACAAACACTTGTAATCAAATTACATTGTAACACCTAGTTGATCCGCACCACATCCTGCACTGTATCCTGATATTTGAGGCAATAGAAGAACAAGGCAGCTGCGATTGTCAGCTCCAGAGGTTTTATGCCGGCGATCTAGATTGATCAAGGGCTTTCCTCGTACATCACGTGTCAACCTTTACATTTTTGCTCATTGTTTGATTGTAGATATAGCTCGATATCCTGAGCCGTATCCTGAAACTGTTTTCATAACTAATTTGGTTAACACATTTTTCACACGTAATTTTAGCACACTACCTCACTTAACTAATTTGATCACTAAATTGCTTCGGTAATTTTTGACCAAAACAATTTGGCGCCCACCATGGGGCAAGTGGTGCTACTTTTACTAAAAATCTTTGTGAAATCGTTAATCGGTTTTCTGTTTTCAAAACTTTTTGCCACATTGTTTACAATGGCCTCAAGATCAAACATGAGCTCCTCCACTATGTCCGCTGCAACCTCTGCTACTACCGGTTCGGTGCTTCCACCACCTCCTCCAATGATGCCATTTTCTTCACAACCTCGAGATGTTATCCCTACTCGGAGTGTTCAGGGATCTGCTCCCGTTTTAGCCTCTAATGATGAAATTCTAACTTTATTTGGAAGTGTGCAGGAACAAATGAGGCAGCAACAGGAAACTAACCAAATGCTATTAAGAGAAATAGAACTCTTAAAAGCTAGCTCGAGTAGACCTGCTGAAGAAACTGTCACTCCCATACAGCCCAGGGCTTTGAATTTCAGTTCCGCAGTTTACACTGAGGATAACAGGGGGAATATCGTCCCAAGCCATTCTCAGAATCGTACCCCAGAGATACCCTCCTCGGTCAGGATGTCGACTGTGAGGAGTTCAGGATATGGCCAAAATCCTCAGACCGGTAATGTGTCAAATAATAATATTCTTGCTACTAACAACAATGGCTCTTTGCAGGATGCAGGTATGACGTCAACATTTACCAGGGAGCTCCAGAAATTGAAGGACATGATATCCAGTGTACCTGGAGTGGTCCAGCCAATTCCGGAAGTATCCCAAGACAGCCACAGGATATCCCGCTTTGCATATCCTATCTGTGATGCTGAAATCCCAAAAAGATTTCAGACTCCCAACATGAAGCTGTATGATGAGACTACGGATCCTGAAGAGCATATTGCCCAGTATAGGGAAAGAATGGAGATTAATCCTATCCCTCCGGAGCTCAAGGAAGCATGCTTGTGCAAGGGTTTTGGGTCTACCCTGACAGGATCAACCTTAAAATGGCTATTAAATGTCCCTCCTCACTCAATTACTTCGTTTGCTCATTTGGTTAATTTATTTAATAGTCAGTTTTCTTGCAGCCGGAGTTTTGAGAAATTAACCAGTGATCTTTACAGGATAACTCAAGGGCCTCAGGAATCCTTGAGGGATTATGTGAACAAATTCAGTCGAGAATCCTTGGATATCCCACATCTTGATGTTGCAACAGCTGTGCAAGCTTTTAAGATGGGATTACAAAAAGATTCTCAGTTTTATCAGGATCTTGTAATGAATCCCTGCAGGAATCTCGACGAAGCTCATAACAGGGCTTTGAGATATATCCGTTTGGAAGATGACAAGAAGATGCAGGAGAGGATGAATTCTACCTCAACCTATGAATCAACTAACAGGAAATCAGAATCCTCATATAAGCCATATCGCTCCAAGCCATATGGCAGAAATGATAACAAGAAAGTGAATGCTGTTGAAGACGAGGATCCTGAAGAATATCCTGACTTATCTGAATACTGCTTTTCTGTCAATATACCTGAGTTAATGTATGCTATGCAGGGTTTAGGGGACAAAGCTAGGTGGCCTCGAAAGAACCAGCAGAAAGCTGATTGGAAGGATAAATCTAAATGGTGTGCGTTCCATGAAGACTTCGGACATATGACCGAGGATTGCATTGCTCTAAGGAAAGAGATAAGTTACCTGTTAAGCAAGGGGTATCTGAAGGACTTACTGGGAAGAAAGAAGAATAAAGGGCAGGATCCCGAGAAGGATCCTGAACGAGCAGCATCACCCCCAGCAGATGCCAAGATAATTAACTTTATTTCAGGAGGATACGACATTTGTGGGACTTCGTATTCGGCGGCTAAGAGACATGCAAAGGAAGCTAAGAGTGAAAGGGGAGACAAACCATTCAGGATGACTACCCTCACAACTGATAAAGTGATCACTTTCGATAGTGATGACAGGGATACTGTTCAGGATCCTCACCATGATGCTTTGGTAATAACATTATATGTGGCTAACCATTTTGTACGCAGGATATTGGTGGACAACGGTAGTTCTGTTAATATAATTCAGCTGGAAACATTGAAAAGGATGAATGTATCTCCGATGGACATTACTTCGAAGTCCACTGTGCTCGTTGGTTTCCGTGGAGAAGCTAGGAATACCGTAGGGGAGATAAAGTTACCAGTATATGTTGAAGGGGTCAACTCGATACAACGCTTCTGTGTGATGGACTCTTTATCCTGCTATAACATCATACTGGGAAGACCATGGATTCACGATATGAAGGCTGTGCCATCAACATATCACCAATGCATCAAGATCCCTACTCCTTGGGGAGTTGTCAAGGTTGAAAGTGATCAGCAGGAAGCGAAAGAATGCTATTCATCCTCGATGAAATCTTCAACCAAGCCTAATCAAGCATAGCAATTAAAGATGTGGGCCCGGGATACCTTGGAAGCTTCGGAGCAAGATGTGAAGAAAATTATCCTGGATCAGGATAATCCTGATATCTCGATGCTCGTAGGAACCAATATCCCTCAGGATATTGAAGTGCAGTTAACTAACTTTTTGAAATGCAGGATGTCAACGTTTGCATGGAAGCATGAGGATATGACAGGCATATCCAAAGACATTATCACTCACAAGCTTGGAATTGACAGATCATTCAAGCCTGTTCAGCAAAAAAGAAGAAAATTTGCTCCTGAGCGGAATACGAATATCCAAGAAGAAGTTGAAAGATTGTTGAAGTCCAGGATGATCAGAGAAGTCAAGTTTCCAAGATGGCTAGCAAACGTAGTAGTGGTAAAGAAGAAAAACGGGAAATGGAGAGTCTGTGTAGACTACACGGACTTGAACAAGGCTTGTCCTAAAGACCCATTTCCTCTCCCTCATATCGATGCAATGGTAGATGCTACTGTTGGACATGAAATGTTAACGTTCATGGACGCATCCTCAGGATTTCAGCAGATTCAAATGGAGCCTTCGGACCAGGAGAATACTGCTTTCATGACACCAACAGGTATATATTGCTATACTGCCATGCCTTTCGGTTTGAAAAATGGAGGTGCAATATACCAGAGATTAGTGAACATGATGTTCAAAGATAAGCTGGGGGACACCATGGAGGTATATATTGACGATATGGTGGTAAAATCTAAAAAGGCTGAGGATCACCTCCAGGATATCAAGGGAGCATTTGATATCCTGGACCAGTACAACATGAAGCTGAATCCTGCTAAGTGCCATTTCGGAGTGGGGGCAGGAAAGTTTCTTGGATATATGGTGACGAAAAGGGGGATAGAGGCAAGCCCGGAGCAGATTAAAGCTATCCTGGATATAAAATCACCCTCGAATATGAAGGACGTACAACGGTTAACAGGCCGAGTAGCAGCTTTGAATAGATTTATTTCAAGATCCTCGGAAAAATGCAAGGAATTCTATGATATCCTCAAGAAGAATAAGAAATTTGAATGGGGAGCAAAGCATGAAGCAGCCTTGCAGGATTTGAAGCGATATCTCTCAACTGCACCTCTATTGATGAAGCCTGAAAATGGTGAACCACTATCCCTATACCTCGCTGTATCAGGGAATGCTGTAAGTGCCGTTCTTATAAAAGACCATGAAGGTCAGCAATATCCTGTTTATTATGTTAGTAAAAGTTTGTTAGATGCTGAAACTAGGTATTCTCATTTAGAAAAATTGATATTAGCTCTAGTCATGGCATCGACAAAGCTTAGACATTATTTTGAGACACATAGGATCCATGTTAAAACCAACTATCCTGTTAAAAATGTGCTTAGGAAACCTGAGATGTCAGGCAGGATAGCCAAGTGGTCAGTAAAGTTAAGTGCTTATGATTTATATGAACCTAGAAATGCCATAATGTCTCAGGCTTTAGCTGACTTTGTGGCTGATTTCAGTAGTGATATTCAGGACGAGGTAGACCTAGAAGTTCAACAGTTGGGAGAATCTTCAGGATCCTGGACGTTATATACTGATGGTGCATCCAATATAAGAGGTGTAGGTTTAGGTATACTACTAAAATCGCCACAGGGGGACATATTACCCCAGGCTATTAGGTGTGAATTTCCTGCTACTAATAATGAGGCAGAATATGAAGCTTTAATTGCAGGATTAGAATTGGCTAAGAATATGAGTATCAAGAATTTGCAAGTATATGTTGACTTCTTGTTAATTACTAACCATTTTAATGGATCCTATACAGTTAAGGGTGAGAAATTAATTGAATACCTCGATATTCTAAAAAAATTAGCAGGATATTTCGATGTTTTTACACTTGAACAGGTACCAAGGGAGGATAATGCTGAAGCAGATGCCTTAGCAAATCTGGGATCATCGATCAGGATACCAGAAGGAACCCAAATACCAATATTACATGTCTTGTATCCTGCAACGAATCCTCGAGATAAAGAAGTAGCAGGTATTCAGGATCCTGGAGCAGAGTATCCTGAAGAGGATCCTAGATCCTGGACGGCTCCAATCATGAGTTATCTCAAAGAAGGACACATCCCTAGAAATGAAAATCCTAAGGCATTTAGGATGAAGGTATCACGATTCACTATTATAAATAATGTTTTATACAAGAAATCTCTTGCAGGACCGTATTTGAGGTGCTTGGAGGATCCTGAAGCCAAGGAAGTACTTCAGTATATACATGAAGGGGATTGTGGGAACCATACTGGGGGCAGGTCATTATTCTCAAAAGCATTAAGGACAGGATATTATTGGCCGACAATGAGGAGAGATGCCACAGAATATGTTCGAAGATGTGATGCATGTCAAAGACATAGTAACATACTGCATCAGCCTGCTGAACCATTATATCCTATTGTTTCCCCTTGGCCATTTATGAAGTGGGGTATGGATATAGTGGGAAAGCTTCCAAAGGCTCCAGGAGGGAAGGTTTTTATGTTGGCAATGACAGATTATTTCTCCAAATGGGTTGAAGCCGAGGCATTTGTCCAAGTCAGGGATCAAGAAGTAGTATCCTTCATAAAGAGGAATATCCTGACCAGATTCGGAATACCAACCGAGATAATCTGTGACAATGGTTCTCAGTTTATAAGCAAGAGAACTACTGACTTTTGCAACAGTTGGGGAATCAAAATGATAACATCTACTCCGGTACATCCTCAAGTGAATGGACAAGAAGAATCCTCAAACAAGATAATTGCCAATAACTTAAAGAAGAGACTTGGAGCCAAAAAAGGAAGATGGGCAGAAGAATTACCCTTTGTTTTGTGGGCTGATAGGACAACGGTAAAGAATGCAACAGGCCAAACCCCGTTTCCTTAGTATTTGGAGCAGAAGCAGTGATCCCGACAGAAATGGTGGTACCTACAGCAAGATCCAACCTCTGGGATCCTGAAAAGAATCCTGAAGTCCTATGTCAGGAGTTGGATACTGTTGATGAGACAAGAGATGCAGCAAGGCTGAGGATGGCAGCATATCAACAAAGAATATCCAGAGCATATAAGAAGAATATTAGGACCAGAAGATTTAAGGTTGGAGATTGGGTGTTAAGAAAGGCTTTTCAGAATACTACTAATCCTGCCGATGGCAAGCTAGCTCCAAAATAGGAAGGACCATATGAAGTTGAATCAGAAGCAGGGAAAGGAGCATATAGACTCAAGAATATGGAAGGGGATATGCTACCAAGATCTTGGAATGCTATACACCTTAAGCTTTATTTCAAGTGAGTTAAGAATTTGATTTCTAACTCAGGATGGTATGAATTCTATCTTTTTTAAATATGTTTGGTTTAATTTATTCTTTGAAACCCAATACTAACTTAAGCATCGGAGGGGTGTTAGCCAAGCTAACACCCACCTTAGTTTAAGGATGTTTTGCAGTATATGCTTCGGGATATAGCTCCAGGATGCTCACTCAGGATACTTCAGAAGATTAGAGGATTGGCCCCCTCTCTCATGTATAAGGGATCCCGATCCCTTCACAGGTTTAAAGGTATTCACCTTTCTTCCGAATTGGGTTTAAACACTCCGCCGTGAGCGCAAGTTATTCAGGGATAGTTCAAGGTGGTGGGACCAGTCCATGTAAAAGTGGCTGACAATTTCGTCACTATTGGCTATATCCTGAATCCTAAAGGTATATGAGGATTGATCACCCTCTCTCACGAAAGGGTATTTTCATACTCTCTAAGGTTTAAAGGTTTTCACCTTTGTAAGTCTTGGAGTTTATACACTCCCGCCTGTAGCGCACGAAAATTCGGGATTTTCCCCAGAATGTAAGGGATTCATCCCCAATATATTTTTTTGGGTTTTACCCCTGTAACATGAAAAAATTGTCTATACAATGGGAACTGATATCCAGAAGATTTCTAAATATTTGAAGACATTGTACACAGGGGACATTCCTACTAAAGCGATGGTGTAAAGCTCAAAGGATCAGGCTCGGAACTAGTGCACTAAGTGTCTCAATCAGGGGACATCTTCATTAGAAAAGTTGCAAAGGGATTGAAGTTTGATAATAGGGTTATACCCTATTCCTGGTATGATCTTTCCTTTGTAAACGTTGTTTAAGTTTTTGACAATACTATGCTTGGTAAAAGGTTAAATGTCCTGATATATTCTCAAAATATATTTTCAAAATACTTTTCAGGATATTTGATTAAGTTAGAAACTTTGATCATTTTAGTATTATCAAAACATGTTTTGGAAAGGTGGACTGTTCTTCACTCTTTAAAAAGCTTTCTACAAAGTTGAACGAATGTTTGGAAGTCCTATCTAATAACAGTTTTTATAATATATCTCTGAGCATATTGATCAGAATATTTTTAAAAGATAGTTGTATGAAATTTTGCAAAGCTAAGATCTGTACTAAGAAAGGCGGAAGACAATAGCAAGAAAAATGAAAGATGAAATAAGCAATACTTGTTGATAACCGAAGGTTTCATCCTGAAACCCAGGACCCATCCACCTTCGGCTATCAAATTGTTTTGATGCAGAAATAAATTTTTTTCATAAGACATAAAATTGTTCAAACAATTTAAAGGAAATAAGCTTTAGGGGGCAGTGCCTTCGTCATCCATGACGATTTCAGCAGCATCCGTATTGGGATCCGCCTCAAAATCCTTCTCAGCATCGGTTGCTTTTTCAACTGCTTTGGAAGATTCTTCGGCAGCTGGTCTGGTAGAAGTGCCGCCGAGGTTCTTTAGCTTGGTCTCCCAGGCACCAACATCCCAAGAAGGGCATTCAAAACCTAATGTTTTGGCTTCATGGGCCATCTTCAACCTGGCTTGGAGGAGAGAAGTGACGACGGAACTCTTAAGGCTTTCCCGGTAGGTGACCATATCCCGTTCGTGTTGCACATGGGCAGCTTCAAGATCAGTTTGGGCTTGGAGAGTAGCTTTGTTGAGAGCGGTCTGATGTTCTTGAGTCATAGCCTTGAATTTCTCCTCGTAATGACGAGATTTAGCGGCAACAATTATGCCTTGATCGGAGATCGTGACTTCCGCCTTCTTTAACTTGGACTCGAGCGTCTTGTTGAGCCTGCAGGATTCTTGATATAGATGAACCAAACGCTCAAGGCCCTGCAAAAAATAGGAGGACAGGTATCGATTTTGATAAATACGTGTGAATGGTATAAGCTGCAGGATATGGTTCAAGAATACTAACCTGGTTAAGAAAGGAAGTCATAAACCCGCTTGCTTCGATGAACCCATAATTCTCATAAGGAAATGTGTCAGAAATGACAGGGGTATCAGGCTCCTTCCTTTTACGGGAACTTGAACTCCGGGGCTTAGTAGTCGGCGAAGATTTAGGAATGACGATGGCTTTGGAACTGCTGGGTTTGGAAGAGGCTGTGGCCTTGGGACTAGGTTCCTTCTTGACCTGAACCTGATCAGAATAACTGTCCAACTCGTCGAGGTCAAAGACTTCAGGGATCTTGGCCGGTGCTGCATAAAGGGAAAAGTTTTGCACTATTATTACTTTTCATACTAACTAATTATTTTGAAAGTAATCCTTACCAGACATTTCAGATGACGAGTATTGACTGGAACTCGGGACGTGTGTGGTGAAAGTCCTATCTATCACAGGTAATTGGTAAACAATTTTGATTCTTTCCTCTGATTCAGCGGTAGGGGGAGCTACTTCCTTGAAATTCACTGCATAAGGATCGAAAAGAAGGATATTAGTAAAAGATAGAAACTTAAAGGTACATAAGAACATTTATGACCCTACCGGTGGTTAACCACTCCACTGGAAGGTTGGCACCCTCAGCAATGGAGTCTCGTCTGACAAAGAAAAATTTGCGTTGCCATCCCTCTTCGTTTTTGGTGGCTTTAAGAATAAGGGGTTTGCTAGAGGTCGAGAAAAGCAAGAACCGGCTAGAGCCGTGGGATCGGAGGTGATAAGCAATAGGCAGATCCTCGATGCAGAGGTCGGGACAATGAAGGTTTTTGATTTGGTTAAGTACGATTAATACTCTCCAAACCATGGGCATGGTTTGAGCAAAAGAGATGCCAGTGGTTCGGAAGAATTGCATCATGAATTCAGGAAAGGGATATCGAAGACCCAACGAAAAGGGGTATGCTGGAAAGCAAACCCAATCTGTGGAAGAAACATCCGATCGAAATGACCGATCGAACGGTCTAAAGACTGTGTTATCTGGGAAAGCACCGGAATCTCTTAAAGCCGCGATGTCTGCGTTGTCAAAAGTGCAGACCTCCTTTTCTGGATTTTTGAGGAAATTCTGCTGGGTGAAGGTCTCGGCAGCCATTACGAATAAGCCAAGAAAAATTGATAGAAAGTGAATGAGAAATGGGGAATTACCTGGAGACTTTGTTGGAGATATCGGCTTTTCAAACAAGAAGAGAGAAGATATAGGGGCATTGTGGATCTCCATTGAGCAAAAAGCGCGTTGGAGGTTATGATGTGATCTTGACCGTCGCTTCGTTTTAAATGCCTTGAATTATGGATAAAACTTTTAAAATATATCCGTTGGATTGGTATACCAACCGATATATTTGGGGACAATTGTTGTGGGTCATTTTCTAAGCATACTTATCTTGAACTATATCCTGCTTTTAATTGTTTATCTGTGGTCAGGATACTGGACGGGGATATTGCTAACATCCTGGGTGATATCCTGAGGTATATTGAATTAATCACGTGCAGGTTAAAGACTGGGACTTGCCAACGGTCAAATGGACTCCATCTCCTCAAGACTCGGGCGTATTTGTTAAAGGAGAGACGTTGAACCCGAAAGACCAGGTCTACAACGTTCGACTAAGGAATATTCGTTGGATCCCAGTTATGTAGGATAGTTAGTTACATTTCTTTTACTATAAATAGATGGGGGCAGATCAGATTAAGGTACGACGCAACTTTCACACACTCTCGAACACTTCTGCTTTCTAGCTTTCAACAATCACTACACACAAACACTTGTAATCAAATTAGATTGTAACACCTAGTTGATTCGCACCACATCCTGCACTGTATCCTGATATTTGAAGCAATAGAAGAACAAGGCAGCTACGATTGTTAGCTCCCGAGGTTTTATGCCGGCAATCTAGATTGATCAAGGGCTTTCCTCGTACATCACGTGTCAACCTTTACATTTTTGCTCATTGTTTGATTGTAGATATAGCTCGATATCCTGAGCCGTATCCTGAAACTGTTTTCATAACTAATTTGGTTAACACATTTTTCACACGTAATTTTAGCACACTACCTCACTTAACTAATTTGATCACTAAATTGCTTCGGTAATTTTTGACCAAAACATAAAGGTAGTCTTCTCCTGATCCTCAGGAGCAATAGGAATTTGGAAGTACCCAGAGAACCCGTCCAAGAAACAGTAATACAACTTCCCTGACAGACGCTCCAACATCTGATCGATGAATGGAAGCGGGAAGTGATCCTTACGAGTAGCATCGTTGAGTTTGCGGTAGTCGATGCAAACTCGCCACCCAGTGAAGGTACAGGTAGGAATTAGTTCATTCCTATCATTTGAGATTACAGTCATACCACCTTTCTTGGGTACAACCTGCACTGGACTCACCCACACAAAGTCAGATATAGGATATATCATCCCGGCATCCAACAACTTAATCACTTCTTTCTTCACCATGTCTTGCATATTTGGATTTAAACGCCTCTGATGCTGTGCACAGGGTTTGTACTCGTCTTCCATCAGAATCTTGTGAGTACAAAAAGAAGGATTGATGCCTTTGATATCCATGATTTTCCATGCAATGGCTCTCTTATGAAGTCTAAGAACCTCGAGAAGCTGATTCTTCTCATCCTTTTCCAATGATGCCGAAATTATGACCGGTAAGCGACGCTCCTCGTCCAGAAATGCATACTCGAGATGTGGTGGAAGTTCTTTCAACTCTAAAGACGGTGGATCTTCAATCGAGGGTTTTGCTTTCTCTTCTTCTACATGGTCAATTTCTAGAAACCGCTCCGGATTCTGGGAACCATCGTCACCAATCTGATAGACTGGCTGCTCGAAATCGTGGCCTTCCTGCGTAATGCCAATCAGGTCTCCACACGATAGACGTGTGTCCGAATCAATCTCGTCAACAGTGCCTTGAAAATGAGAGCACACACATGCGTTGACAATGTCGACATAATAAAGCATGTCATCGTGACTTTGCGGATGCTGCATTGATCTTTTGATATCAAATGTCACGTGCTCGTCATTCACTCGGAGCGTGATTTGGCCAGCTGCCACATCAACAATCGTCCCCACAGTATTGAGGAATGGGCGTCCAAGTATCAAAGGTACTCTTGAATCTTCGTCCATGTCAAGAATAATAAAATCCACGGGGAAAACAAATTTATCGATTTTAACAAGCATGTTTTCAACAAATCCACGCGGATATTTGATTGAACGATCTGCCAACCGAATGCTCATCCTAGTAGGTGACGGCTCACCCAGATCCAGTTTAGTAAAAACCTTATAAGGCATAAGGTTGATACTCGCTCCCAAATCAGCCAATGCATGGCTAACATACATGTTTCCAATCAAACAAGGAAGCGTAAAACTACCCGGATCTCCCATTTTCGTGGGCATACGGTTTTGCAAAACGGCAGAACAAGTTTCATTCATCACCACACATGATATATCCTCGAGCTTATGTTTATTCGAGAGGATGTCCTTAAGGAATTTCGCATACTTTGGCATCTGGGCCAAGGCTTCAACAAACGGTATATTAATGTGTAGTTGCTTAAACAACTCAAGGAATTTACCGTATTGTTCTTCGTTCTTCTGTTTCTTCAGCCTGCCTGGATAAGGTACTGGAGGAGTGTAATCTTTGACTGGCTTCTAGACATGTGCTGTACTTGTTGGGCGTAGCCTGGCTTGCACCTCGTCCGGTGTGTCGGTCGGGACCGCTCCAGTGATCGGTGATGAGTCCGATATGACGGGTCCGGTAGTCTTTCCACTCCTGGTCATGATCGCATTCACATGCCTGCCCGGGTTTGGTTCTGTATTGCCCGGAAGACCACCCGGGGGTCTTTTAGACATCATCTATGCCAACTGACCAACCTGGTTCTCGATATTCTGAATCGACGCTTTGTGACTCCTCATTTCCCCCTCGTGGGAAAGAAAACGGTCCTCGCTCTATTGGTAGCGTTTTTCAGCCAACTGATTTGCACTGGAGGAGCTAGTAAGAAGCTGAGCCATCATATCCTCCAGCTTGGAACTAGACTGAGGGGCCTCCTGCTGGGAACTACTCCCAGTGCCCTGATTCTGATACGAATATGGACGCTGCTGGTAAGGTTGGTTGTATGGCTGGAACTGCTGACCCTGACCCTGCTGGGGCGCTGGAGCGCGCTGAGTAAATCCCAATGGGTTTTGATTACCCGTATTCGCTCGCCACCCGAAATTCGGGTGATTTCTCCATCCGGGATTATAGGTATTGCTGTACGGGTTGTTCTGTGGCCTCACCTGATTACTCACAAAGTCCACTTCTTTGTGGCCCTCATACACGACTCCCTGAAAGCATACACCAGGCTCGTGTGACACTCCACACTGGTCACATCCCGAGCCAGCCTGCGCAACCATCTGGGACCTGTCAAATTTCGATGCAAGAGCCGAGATTTGTGCAGTAATGGCCGTATAGTCGTCTACAGCATGAACTCCTGCGCAGGGTGCTGATGATGATGATGTAGCCCGGCCTCTATCTCCTTCACGACGCGAGCTAGACTTCAACGCAGCTTTTTCAATGATATCATAAGCCTCATTCGGCGTCTTCGTTCCTAGATCGCCTCCTGCATTCATGTCTAATCGCTCCTGCGTATTGTAGCTAAGGCCTTGATAGAATGTCAAGACCAGCTGTCTCTTGGAGAAGCCATGATGGGGAACATCAAGTAACAGATCCTTAAATCTCTCCCAAGCCGCGTGCAACGACTCTCCCTCATCTTGGCGAAAGGTCACAACCCGGTTTCTTAACTTGGTTGGCTTCTCAGGCGGAAAGTATTTTTGCATAAACAGCTCCGCCAGCTCATTCCAGGTCCTAATAATACTAGATTTAATTTCAAAAACAGGTGCATCTATAGTAGGTCGTAGGATACTCGGCTCCAGGCCTGCCCGTCCGGGCTGATTTGATTCATTCAAAGGTCGCTCGTCGTCTGCCATGATTGCGTTTCCTGCTGCCCCTGAGCCCTCGACTTCAGCGGGAATCACCTGTTCCTGCTCACCAGCTGCGAGCAGCAGCCCAACCGCACGAGATCTCACACGAATACGTCTCCTCAGATCACGCTCGGGTTCGTCTGACGGCTCAACAGGATCGGGAGCGGGTGTTGAGAACACCAACCTGCAAACGAAAAATTAACACAATGAATATTTTATTAATATAGTAATGCTGTTTTTTTTTTGCTGAAAAGAAACAGAATATTATTTTAAATGGGCTGAAAATTTTATAAAAATCCGAAAATGGACCCGAAATTTTATAAAAATTACAACAATAAAAATAATCGAATCGGCTAATGTAAAAATGATTTTTCAAAGCTGAAAATTCAAAGAATAAATGAATAAATAAATTCGAAACCGAACAAATAAAAGGAATAAAAATTTACAAGTGAACAAAAATATACTTGGAAAACAAATAAATCAAATTAAAACAAGAAATATTAACAAATAAATAATCACGAAAATATACAAAAATATACACAAGTATATACACCAATAAAACAATGACTCGGGTCGTTCCTAAAGCTCGCCATGTCCCCGGCAACGACGCCAAAAACTTGACGTGTGCGCGACTACACATATTTTTATAATGAAATTACACACGATTCGGTTTTAAATTTATAAAAGTGATTATTACTTTAACATCAAAAGACACACGAAAGAGGCAAGTGTACCCCGTCATATATGTAGTAAAGTATCGGTAAGAACCAAGTATCGATCCAAGGAAATGGGCGGAGAAATAATACTAGACCTTTGTCACTAAACTACCGGTAAAAACATAAGTTGTTTAATTTTTAATAAACTAAAGTAAGCATAAACAACTACTTATAAAAACATAATAGATTTTAAATATGAAAAATAGATAAATAGCCTTGCTTAATACACAACCAAAGCATGTCAACTAAGTCGGTTTTCGCACTAGAAGCATTTGATCAATTCTCCAATTTTGAGACAATTAGTATCCCTTTCGGGAATCCTAACATGACAATCATTCAGAAAGTTAAAACGATAAACACACTTTAACCACCTAAAATTGTTCTTTAACGTGCAATTGATGAATGTATATGAAAATCTCTTAAAAATAAGTTAGTCATCCGTTAGGAGTTTTCTAACCTCACTTAAACAAGGAAAGCGACACCGATAAACACAATGCAACCACTGAGACAAGCATAAACTAGATTAAATCACAACCGAGTTCATTTTACAAATCTTGCACATAAATTCACCAAGATAGCAATTTTGGCCTAAACTACTAACTAAGCTAACAAATCATGGCAAGAATTTATAACGACACCATTTAACCCGTTAAGGTCCTTACGTGACGACAAGCTTTCTTGATTAACAATAATTACATTTTATTAAACCTTCTAGTATCATGGTGCACACATTTTAACCAAGTTAAACTTGTTAACCAAGTTTAAAGTTTACTAATACAAGATTAATTAAGCTTCATTTTTCAACTATCTTAACTAACCAAATACCAATCATCCAACAAAATTACTTATAATCAAGAAATCAATATCAATAACAAGGTTGCAAACTAATCATCAAAGATTAACATAGAAAATACTTCCAAGTGTCATTACAAACAAAGATTAACATACTAATGGTTATAATCAAGCAAGGGATTGTTGTGTTTTTGCCCAAAGGCTACAATAATACATAAACATTAATCTAAATGCTTGAAAGATTAACAAAATTATGGAAAGATTAGAAAACCAAACCATAAACAAGCAATAGATTAAGAATCTGGATAGTAAAGGAGCTAAACGAGACAATGTGGCTTGAATCCGGGTGAAAGCTAACGCCTCCGGAGCCTGAAAATCGCCTGAATTGCTCTCCAAAATTCCAGAGTTACGAGCAGAAAGTTTCTGCATGTTTTTTATATAATTTCGATCTCGCACGGTCGTGCACTTTATGGCATGACCGTTCACTTTTGTATTATTGGGGGTACTGTGCACCATACCGCATGACGTCATCAGATCTTGACCAGTCGTCGATCACGCACGACCGTTCTTTAAACCGCACGATCATGCGTTTCCGGGTTCTTGTTGCATGGACTGTTGCACTAGTGGTGCAGTTCCAAGAATGGGCTGATCATCGGGTTTGCACGGGAGTTCCACTGGTCGCACGATCGTTCCACTCCGATAAGGCTTGGACTCTGGGTTGCACCCTCGTTCATTGTCAGGCTGGATTGCATTGTCGGATCCGCACGGTCGTTCCAAATGCCGCACGACCGTTCCACAGGCCCAGGTCAGAATTCCCACAGAATGTTCCCAGCTTTGTCGTTTTGTCCGGAAAGTCCTCGTTTTCACTATCATCTTGTCTGTCATGCTGTTTTAGGCCTGTAAACAAAAGTATACATGATTAAGTATCCGAATGACGGTTTTACGGCCGAAAACGCATAAAATGGGGATAAAATGGGGGACTAAAATATGTATAAATTGGTGAATATCAATCAACGATTTGCTTCAATTGCGGAGAAGCTAGGCATTTTAGACCAGAATACCCTAAACTGGTCAAGCCAGCTGATAACAAGGCCAAACCTGCTAAAGGAACTAATAAGATGAATGCAAGAGCCTTCCAGCTGACAACATAAGAGGCAGATTTGATTCCAGACGTGATAGCTGGTACGTTTCTTGTACATGACGTTTACGCGAAAGTATTATTTGACTCTGGTGCAAACCAAAGTTTTATAAATACTTCCTTCTGCCAAACTCTTAAGCAACCTTTAACCAAACTTAGGCAGGTTTATATGGTAGAAATGGTTGATGGAAATTCTGTTAATATAGATAAGATTCTACCAGAAGGAAAAATAGAACTCTCAGGCCATAAATTTTCTGCAAACCTGCTACCTATGAATTTAGTGGATTCGATGTCGTGCTAGGAATTGATTGGTTAGTAGCCAACCTTGCTCGAATCCTCTGTGATAAGAATTCTATAGAAATTCATACACCCACAGGAGAAATAATTGTGGTTACAGGAGATAAGCCGCGGAAACCAATGAAGTTCATTTTAGTAATGAAAGTTGCTAGTCATGAACGAAAACAAAGAATAGTGTATATGATTTCAGTAATCATTAACACTAAAGGTAAGGAACTTAAGGAAATTCCAATAGTATCAGAATACCCAAATGTATTCCCAGAAGAGCTACCAGGATTACCGCCAGATAGGGAAGTAGAATTTAGAATTAATCTAATTCCTGGAACTACACCAATAGCCAAGGCACCCTATCGGTTAGCACCCACCGAAATGTTAGAACTGAAAAAGCAGTTAGATGAATTGCTAAGTAAAGGATTCATACAACCTAGTTCATCCCCTTGGGGAGCACCAGTGTTGTTTGTGAAAAAGAAAGATGGTTCAGTGCGAATGTGTATCGATTATAGAGAATTGAATAAGGTTACAATTAAGAATCGATACCCATTACCTAGGATTGATGACCTTTTTGACCAACTTCAGGGAGCTAGATATTTTTCTAAGATAGATTTACACTCCGGATACCATCAGTTGAAGGTACAAGAGGAAGACATACCTAAAACTGCTTTCAGAACTAGGTATGGTCACTACGAGTTTACAACCATGCCATTTGGACTAACAAATGCTCCTGCAGCATTTATGTACATGATGAATAGGATCTTTAAACCGTATTTGGATAAATTCATAATTGTCTTCATCGACGATATACTTACTTATTCCAAAAGTCAGGATGAGCATTGTAAACATCTACATGCACTCTTAACTTTGTTAAGAAAGGAAAAGCTTTACGCCAAATTCTCGAAGTGTGAATTTTGGCTACAAGAGTTACAATTTTTAGGACACATGGTGAATCATGAAGGCATTCACGTGGATCCCTCCAAGATAGAGGCGATCACAAATTGGAAGATTCCACAATCAGCAACTGAAGTTAGGAGTTTTCTGGGATTAGCCGGATATTATAGGCGATTCATTAAAGACTTTTCTAAAATAGTTGTTCCACTAACTAAGCTAACCTGTAAAACAATTAAGTTTGAATGCCCCAATTCTAGCCTTAGGATCTTAAAGCAAAGGTTAACAAATGCCCCAATTCTAGCCTTACCAGACGGAATCGAAGATTTTGAAGTCTTCAGTGACGCTTCTAAGTTAGGATTAGGATGTGTGCTGATGTAACGCAAAAAGGTAATTGCGTATGCCTCAAGGCAATTGAAAAAGCACGAAGAAAATTATACGACTCATGACTTAGAATTAGGAGCAATAATTTTTGCCCTTAAAATTTGGAGGCATTATCTGTACGGAAGTAAGTTTATAGTCTATACAGATCATAAAAGCTTAAGGTACATATTTGGGCAAAAAGAATTAAACATGAGGCAAAGAAGATGGATGGAAATTCTAAGTGACTACGACTGTGATATTCAATATCATAAAGGAAAGGCAAATGTAGTAGCAGATGCCTTAAGTCATAAGTATCATGAAAAGCAACGGCAAGTTCGTGCTCTTAGATTAAATCTCCAATTAGATTTTATGGAACAACTGAAGAACGTTCAAGAAAACGCAATCAAGGATGATGCTGAAGGAATGAAATGACGGATAAAGGAATTAGAATAAGGGACTCATGGAATTTGGAGATTCCATAAGAAAAGGATTTGGGTACCTAAGCAAGGAGATTTAAGAGATAAGATTTTAGAGGAAGCCCATAAATCTAGGTATACAATGCACCCTGGAAATAATAAGATGTACCAAGATTTAAGAAATAACTTCTGGTGGATAGGAATGAAAAAGGACATAGCTAGATATGTTTCTAAGTGTCTAACTTGTTCACAAGTTAAGGCAGAACACCAGAAACCTCCAGGTTTACTTCAACAGTTAGAAATGCCTGTATGGAAATGGGAATTAATAACAATGGACTTTGTTACTAAGTTACCCAAGACTAGGAAAGGTAACCACGCAATCAGGGTGATTGTGGATCGATTAACCAAATCAGCTCATTTCCTGCCAATGAAGGAAACCTTCAGCATGGAGAGGTTGGCTAAGTTATACGTAGACGAGGTAGTATCCTTACATGGAATTCCACTCTCCATTGTTTCAGATAGAGATAGTCATTTCACTTCACACTTCTGGACAAGTTTCCAAGAAGCAATGGGGACACGATTAAACTTGAGTACTGCATACCATCCTCAAACATATGGATAAAGTGAAAGGACGATTCAAACCCTGGAAGACATGCTCAGAGCATGTGTAATAGATTTTGGTGGAAATTGGGATGACCACTTACCACTAATAGAATTCTCCTATAACAATAGTTACCACACCAGCATCAATGCTGCCCCGTTCGAAGCACTGTATGGATGAAAGTGTCGAACTCCCGTATGCTGGGCAGAAATAGGAGAAAGTCGATTATCAGGTCCCGAAATTATACAGGAAACCACCGACAAGATAACCCAAATAAAGGAAAGACTGAAAACGGCTCGAGATCGCTAGAAAAGTTATGCAGACAACTGACGCAGGCCCTTACAATTTCAAGTTGGAGACAATGTACTCTTGAAAGTTTCGCCATGAAAATGGGTAGTTTGATTCGGTAAGAAAGGAAAGCTAAGTCCAAGATATATAGGCCCATTCACAGTTACCCACGAATTGGACCAGTTGCTTATAAATTATAACTACCAGAAGAGCTAGCTGGGGTACATGACGTGTTTCATGTATCTAATCTCAATAAGTGTTTATATGATGAATCACTGGTAGTACCTCTACAAGACATAGAGGTAAATGAAAAGCTAAAATTTGTTGAGAAACCTCTCCAAATAGAGGACAGAAAGGTCAAATTCCTAAAACACAAGAGATTGGTACTAGTCAAAGTAAAATGGGATTTGAAAAGAGAACCGGAGTATACCTGGGAACTGGAATCAGAGATAAAGCGGAAGTACCCTTATTTGTTACAGTAAATCTCGAGGACGAGATTTTAAACAAGGTGGGGAGGGTGTAACAACCCTTGCCAACATTATTATTTCTTATTTTAATAGTGCACATTAGGAAACCCTAATTGAGACCCCCAAGTAGTATGGCACGACCCAAAATTTTTAAAACGGTCAAAGCTAGGATCAGGGCCCCTAAAACTCGAGGGGGTATCCCCTAATTGATAATTATCCATAAAAAGCGAAGTAAAACACGAATTTTCGTTTAGTTTTGACTCACCTAGGCTATTTGGGACACGAGGCTACCCTAGCCTAATTTGGTCTGCCCCGCGACACGCGCCAGGGACCATGGCAGCCGGCGCGACACGCGGGCCGGTCCAATTTGGGCTATAAAGCCAGGGGCTTGGGACTTGAACTGTTTGATTGTTTCAACGTTAAAATTCACAGCGTACGTTCAAATATCCACTGTTTCGTTCAAAATAGTCATAATACCGAATCTTTGCTACGATTTCAGGGTAATAACTCGATCACTGCTACGATACAATGTCCGATCGATTGAAACCTATCCGATGGATGTTTAAGTGCTGCCCGAAGTCGGGCTATACTTTATCATTCGTCGTGAGGGTTTTGATTTCGTGAGTTTATCGTAAATGTTGTATTAAGTTACTAACCTAGTTTCGTGTGCATTGTTATTTAACTAGGTTATCAAGCTTAATTCATAGGTGTTTTGGTCAAAAATTACCAAAGCAATTTAGTGATCAAATTAGTTAAGTGAGGTAGTGTGCTAAAATTATGTGTGAAAAATATGTTAACCAAGTTAGTTATAAAAACAGTTTCAGGATACGGCTCAAGATATAGAGCTGTATCTATATGATCAAACAATGAGCAGAAAAGTAAAGGTTGACACGTGATGTACGAGGAAAGCCCTTGATCAATCTAGATCGCCGGCATAAAACCTCGGGAGCTGACAATCGCAGCTGCCTTGTTCTTCTATTGCTTCAAATATCAGGATACAGTGCAGGATGTATAGCGAATCAACTAGGTGTTACAATGTGATTTGAATACAAGTGTTTGTGTGTAGTGAATGTTGAAATCTAGAGAGTAAAAGTGTTCGAAAGTATGTGAAAGTTGCGTTGTGCCTTAATCTGATCCGCCCCCATCTATTTATAGTAAAACAAATGTAACAAACTATCCTAAATAACCGGGATCCAGCGAATATTCCTCAGTCGAACGTTGTAGACCGAGTCTTTCGGGTTCAACGTCTCTCCCATAACAAATACGCCCGAGTCTTGAGGAGATGAAGTCCATTTGACCGTTGGCGAACCCCAGCCTTTAACCTGCACGTGGTTAATTCAATATTCCTCAGGATATGGCCCAACATGTTAGCAATATCCCCGTCCAGTATCCTGATCACAAATAAACAATTAAAAGCAGGATATTGATCAAGATATGTATGCTCAGAAAATGACCCATAACAATTGTCCCCAAATATATCTGTTGGTATACCAATCCAACGGATATATTTTAAAAGTTTTATCTCACCAATTATGGCAATCAATATGATGAGACCCTTGAAATGACAATGTGCAACTTCCAAGGCGTTATTTACTCTTTACCCCCTACATTTAGCCTTTATTAACCGAGGGTCGTCTCATTACGATTTATCTTTATCTTCAACCAAATATCAGGTACTTTTCTCTCTCTCTCTTCTATTTTCCTTCTTTATATCTCCTGTTCTTCCGATTGTGATCCTTCATGGCTACCCGTACTAGATCACAAATGGCGGATTCTGTTTCCACTATCCACAAACAGAATTTGCTTCAGAAACCTTCTAAAGAAGTGTGTTCTTTCGATAATTCTGACATCGCGGCCCTACGAGCTTCCAGTGCCTTTCCTGCCGGGACAATCTTCCGTCCATTCGACTGAGAGGTCCGATCGGATTTTTGTTCCGACGAATGGGTCTGCTTCTGTTGGTACACGATGTCTAAAGCCTACGTCTTAGTCTAGGCTCTAATATGTCATTATTGTATAGATCAGGGGGCTGAATTGTAATTTTAATATTATATGTTAGGGTTTCGCTTGAACACATGTGTTGTCAAGTTCAAGCGAAAGGGTCATGAAAGGGTCTCGCTTGAGACTTGTTCAAGCGAACTCGTTTGCCTATAAATAGGTTAGTTGGTTTCTCATTTGCATCAGTTCTGCAGAATGATGTTCTGAACCGCTGCCGGATTTTCGTGTCAGATTTATATGAGAACTAGTGTTTAAAGTGTATTTCAGTGTTATTCTACTCATTTCTCGTTGATTCAAGCTGTTTATCTGATTCCGCCTTATAAACAGTGGTGTTATCACTCAGATTGACTCATTTGATCGTCAATACGATCCTACAGCTTCTTTGCCTACCCTTTCTCCATAGGACTTCAATACCCGTTTTCACCTTTTATTTCTCGTTTCTTCGAACTTACTGGCCTGAGCTTTGCCCAAATCATGCCCATGGTTTGGCGTATATTAGTCACCTTGGAAGGAATTAAGGCTCGCCATATGCCCGACCTGTGTATCGAGGATTTGCCAAAGGCTTATCGCTTAAGATCTCATGGTTCCAGTCGATTCTTTCTATTCTCTATTTCCAAAGATCCTCTCATCCTCAAAGCTACCAAGAACTAGGATAAGTGGACAAGAAAATTCTTTTTTGTGAAAAGAGACTCCATTGATAAGGGTTTTGACCTTCCTAAAAGATGGTTGACTTCTGGTAGGATTTAGGGTTTTAGGAATATCCCCAATCATATCCCGAACCTCCATCCTGAACCAATATCCTGATGTGTTTATTTTCTTTCTTGCAGCAAACTTCAAGGAACTAGCTCCCCCTAGTGCTGAATCAGAAGGAAGAATAAAAGAGATCTACAAGCTTCCAGAGGGTGAAAGAACCTTTAACCTGTCAAACAAGAACCTAAGCCGAAGCCATTTGCCACACCGAAGCCCACCACTTCAAAGACTACTAAAGCTCCTCTGGCATCCAGGACCCGGGCCTCTAGTTCCCGGAAGAGGTAAGAAATGGATTCTCCAGCCGCCTCTGAGACATTCTCTCTTGAGAATCATGGGTTTAATGAAGCTATTTCATTCCTCAAGCAGGTAAAAATTCCCTTTCAATATCCTGAACATGCATGTTAGTCATTATCCTGTTCATTTTACACTGATACCTGTATCTTTAACTGCAGGGCTTGGAACGTCTCATGCATCTGTATGAAGACGCCTGCGGGCTTAATAAGATGCTAGAGATCAGGCTCGAAAAAGCTGAAGCCACCATAGCTGATCAAGGAACAATTGCAGCTGCCAAGTCCCAGCATTATGAGGACAAATACAAGGCAATGACCCAGGAACACCAAGCTGCCCTCCACAAAGCCAATGAGGATGCTCAAGCCAAACTAGATGCCGCCCTTCTCCAATACCAACAGGATATGAGTTCATATCGGGACAGTCTCAAAGCATCCGTGGTCATCTCTCTTCTCCAAGCCAGGTTAAGGATGGCTTACGAGGCCAGGGATTTGGGCTTCGAATGCCCCTCCTGGAATGTAAAGGCTTGGGAAGTGAAACTACAGGATCTTGGAGGTCATTACGTCGCTCATCCTACAAAGCATGCTGGTGAAGAGCCTTCTAAGGTGGCAGAGGAAGTGGCCAATGCTGGTGATGATGCCGAGAAGAATCCTGAGGCTGATGCTGGTGCAAATGCTGGGAAAGAGGTTGCTGATCAAGAAGGTGCCGCTTCTTAGGCGGCGAAGTGGGCGATGATGGATATACGTGCCAAGGCCGGAGCCCACTTTTTAAATTTCATGGTTGTGGTTGTGTAAACAATTTACTTTTCCTGTTTTTGAACAATTTATATTTCCTGCATTAGAACAATATGATGACCAAAGGTGGATGGGTCCTGGGTTTTCAGGATGAAGCCCTTGGTCATCAGTTAGTATAACCTATTTTGAATGTCGTAACGGTTAAAGGTGGACAGGTTTCGTTTTGAGATAAAACCTTCAACCATTACGTAGATATGGTAAAAACTAATCGTGCTTTTGGCGGATGGGCCTCGGTTTGAGGTGAAACCAAAAGCACAACTTTCGACATGTTAATAATATAACTTGTTTTTGACTTATTTGTTATTGCCTCTTAATTTTCGTTATGCATTCCTTAATGTATATTTTAGCTTTGCAAAATTTTGTACAACTGTCTTCCAAAAATATTTTGATCAATATGCTCAGAGATATATTATGAAAACTTTTATTAGATAGGACTCCTAAAAATTCGTTCAACTTTGTAGAAAGCTTTTTAAAGAGTGAAAGACAGTCCACTTTTCCAAAACCTGTTTTGATAATACTTGAATGATCAAAGATGCAAACTAGTATCAGTTTCAAAATATTTTAATCAAATATCCTGAGAAGTATTTTGAAAATATATTCTGAGAATATATCCCGAGAATTTATCTTAATTAGGACGTTTGACCTTTTGTCAAACATAGTATAACGTTTATAAAGGAAAGATCATACCAGGAATAGGGTACAACCCTATTCTCAAACTTCAATCCCTTTGCAACTCTTCCAATGAAGATGTCCCCTGTCTGAGACACTTAGTGTATTAGGTCCGAGCCTTATCCTTTGAGCTTTACACCATTGCTTCAGTGGGAATGTCCCCTGTGTACAATGCCTTCAAATACTTAGAAATCCTTTGGATATCAGTTCCCATTGTGTAGACAATTCTTCATGTTACAGGGTAAAACCCAAAAAAATATATTGGGGATGAATCCCTTGTATCCTGGGGAAAATCCCAAATTTTCGAGCGCTACAGGCGGGAGTGTATAAACGCCAAGACTTAGAAAGGTGAAAACCTTTAAACCTTAGAGAGTATGAAAATACTCTTTCGTGAGAGAGGGTGATCAATCCTCATATACCTTTAGGATTCAGGATATAGCCAATAGTAACGAAATTGTCAGCCACATTTACATGGACTGGTCCCGCCACCTTGAACTATTCCCGAATAACTTGCGCTCCAGGCAGGGTGTTTAAACCCAATTCGGAAGAAAGGTGAATACCTTTAAACCTGTGAAGGGATCGGGATCCCTTATACGTGAGAGAGGGGGCCAATCCTCTAATCTTCCGAAGTATCCTGAGTGAGCATCCTGGAGCTATATCCTGGAGCATATACTGCAAAACATCCTTAAACTAAGGTGGGTGTTAGCTTGGCTAACACCCCTCCGATGCTTAAGTTAGTATTGGGTTTAAAAGAACAAATCAAATCAAACATATTTAAAAGAGATAGAATTCATACCATCACATTCTATTCTTACTTGAAATAGAGCTTTAAGTGTATTGCATTCCAGGATCTCGGTAGCATATCCCCTTCCATATTCTTGAGTCTATATGCTCCTTTCCCTGCTTCTGACTCAACTTCATATGGTCCTTCCCATTTTGGAGCTAGCTTGCCATCAGCAGGATTGGTGGTATTCTGAAAAGCTTTTCTTAGCACCCAATCACCAACTCGAAATCTCCTAGTCCTTATATTCTTGTTATACGCTCTGGATATTCTTTGTTGATATGCTGCCATCCTTAGCCTTGCTGCATCCCTTTTTTCGTCTATAGTATCCAAATCCTGACATAAGGCTTCATGATTCTGTTCAGGATCCCGTAGGATAGATCTTGCAGTAGGTATCGCCATTTCCGTTGGAATCATTGCTTCTGCTCCAAATACCAAGGAAAACGGGGTTTGGCCTGTTGCATTCTTTACCGTTGTCCTATCAGCCCACAAAACAAAGGGTAATTCTTCTGCCCATCTTCCTTTTTTGGCTCCAAGTCTCTTCTTTAAGTTATTGACAATTATCTTGTTTGAGGATTCTGCTTGTCCATTCGCTTGAGGATGTACCGGAGTAGATGTTATCATTTTGATTCCCTAACTCTTGCAAAAGTCAGAAGTTCTCTTGCTTATAAACTGAGAACCATTGTCACAGATTATCTCGGCTGGTACTCCGAATCTGGTTAGGATATTTCTCTTTATGAAGGATACTACTTCTTGATCCCTGACTTGGACAAATGCCTCGGCTTCAACCCATTTGGAGAAATAATCTGTCATTGCCAACATAAAAACCTTTCCTCCTGGAGCCTTTGGAAGCTTTCCCACTATATCCATACCCCACTTCATAAATGGCCAAGGGGAAACAATAGGATACAGCGGTTCAGCATGCTGATGTAATATGTTACTATGTCTTTGACATGCATCACATCTTCGAGCATATTCTGCGGCATCTTTTCTCATTGTCGGCCAATAATATCCTGTCCTTAATACTTTTGAGAATAATGACCTGCCCCAAGTATGGTTACCACAATCCCCTTCATGTATATCCTGAAGTACTTCTTTGGCTTCAGGATCCTCCAAACACCTCAAATACGGTCATGCGAGAGATTTCTTGTATAAAACATTATTTATAATAGTGAATCGTGATACCTTCATCCTAAATGCCTTAGGATTTTCATTTTCGGGGATGTGTCCTTCCTTGAGATATCTCACGATTGGAGCCGTCCAGGATTTAGGATCCTTTTCAGGGTACTCTGCTCCAGGATCCTGAATAGCCGCTACTTCTTTATCCTGAGGATTCGTTGCAGGATATAAGACATGTAATATTGGTATTTGGGTCCATTCTGGTATCCTGATCGATGATCCCAAATTTGCTAAGGCATCTGCTTCAGCATTATCCTCCATTGGTACCTGTTCAAGTGTAAAAACATCGAAATATCCTGCTATTTTTTTGAGAATATCGAGATATTCGATTAATTTCTCACCCTTAACTGCATAGGATCCATTAAAATGGTTAGTAATTAACAAGGAGTCAACATATACTTGCAAATTCTTGATACTCATATTCTTAGCCAATTCTAATCCTGCAATTAAAGCTTCATATTCTGCCTCATTATTAGTAGCAGGAAATTCACACCTAATAGCCTGGGGTAACATGTCCCCCTGTGGCGATTTTAGTAGTATACCTAAACCTACACCTCTTATATTGGATGCACCATTAGTATATAACGTCCAGGATCCTGAAGATTCTCCCAACTGTTGAACTTCTAGGTCTACCTCGTCCTGAATATCACTACTAAAATCGGCCTCAAAGTCAGCTAAAGCCTGAGACTTTATGGCATTTCTAGGTTCATATACTAAATCATAAGCACTCAACTTTACTGACCACTTAGCCATCCTGCCTGACATCTCTGGTTTCCTAAGCACATTTTTGACAGGAAAATTTGTTTTAACATGGATCCTATGTGTCTCAAAAATAATGTCTAAGCTTTGTTGATGCCATAACTAGAGCTAATATCAATTTTTCTAAATGAGAATACCTAGTTTCAGCATCTAACAAACTTTTACTAACATAATAAACAGGATATTGCTGACCTTCATGGTCCTTTATAAGAACGACACTTACAGCATTCCCTGATACAGCGAGGTATAGGGATAGTGGTTCACCATTTTCAGGTTTCATCAATAGAGGTGCAGTTGAGAGATATCGCTTCAAATCCTGCAAGGCTGCTTCATGCTTTCCTCCCCATTCAAATTTCTTATTCTTCTTGAGGATATCATAGAATTCCTTGCATTTTTCCGAGGATCTTGAAATAAATCTATTCAAAGCTGCTACTCGGCATGTTAACCGTTGAACGCCCTTCATATTCGAGGGTGATTTTATATCCAGGATAGCTTTAATCTGCTCCGGGCTTGCCTCTATCCCCCTTTTCGTCACCATATATCCTAGAAACTTTCCTGCCCCCACTCCGAAATGGCACTTAGCAGGATTCAGCTTCATGTTATACTGATCCAGGATATCAAATGCTCCCTTGATATCCTGGAGGTGATCCTCAGCCTTTTTAGATTTCACCACCATATCGTCAATATATACCTCCATGGTGCCCCCCAGCTTATCTTTGAACATCATGTTCACTAATCTCTGGTATGTTGCACCTGCATTTTTCAAACCAAAAGGCATAGCAGTATAGCAATAAATACCTGTTGGTGTCATGAAAGCAGTATCCTCCTGGTCCGAAGGCTCCATTTGAATCTGCTGAAATCCTGAGGATGCGTCCATGAACGTTAACATTTCATGCCCAGCAGTAGCATCCACCATTGCATCGATATGAGGAAGGGGGAACGGGTCTTTAGGACAAGCCTTATTCAAGTATGTGTAATCTACACAGACTCTCCATTTCCCATTTTTCTTCTGCACTATGACCACATTCGCCAACCATCTTGGGAACTTGACTTCTCTGATCATTTTGGACTTTAACAATCTTTCAACTTCCTCTTGGATGATTATATTCCGCTCAGGAGCAAACTTCCTTGTTTTTTGCTGAATAGGCTTGAATGACGTGTCAATTCCAAGCTTGTGAGTAATAATGTCTTTGGATATACCTGTCATATCCTCATGCCTCCATGCAAACGTTGACATCCTGCACTTCAAAAAGTCAGTTAATTGTTTTTCAATATCCCGAGGGATATTGGTTCCTACGAGCACCGAGATATCAGGATTATCCTGATCCATGATAACTTTCTTCACATCCTGCTCCGAAGCTTCCAAGGTATCCTGGGCCCGCATCTTTAATTGCTATGCTGGATTAGGCTTGGTTGAGGATTTCATTAAGGATGTGTAGCATTCCTTCGCCTCCTGCTGATCACTATCAACTTTGACGACCCCCACCAAGGGGTTGGAATCTTGATGCATTGGTGATAAGTCGAAGGCACTGCCTTCATGTCATGGATCCATGACCTGCCTAGTATGATGTTATAGCAGGATAAGGAGTCCATCACACAGAAGCGTTGTATCGAGTTGACCCCTTCAACGTATACTGGTAACTTTATCTCCCCTACGGTATTCCTAGCTTCTCCACTGAAACCGACGAGCACAGTGGACTTCGAAGTAATGTCCATCGGAGATACATTCATCCTTTTCAATGTTTCCAGCTGAATTATATTGACAGAACTACCGTTGTCCACCAATATCCTGCGTACAAAATGGTTAGCAACATATAATGTTATTACCAAAGCATCATGGTGAGGATCCTGAACAGTATCCCTGTCATCACTATCGAAAGTGATCACTTTATCAGTTGTGAGGGTAGTCATCCTGACTGGTTTGTCTCCCTTTTTACTCTTAGCTTCCTTTGCATGTCTCTTAGCCGCCGAATACGAAGTCCCACAAATGTCGGATCCTCCTGAAATAAAGTTAATTATCTTGGCATCTGCTAGGGGTGATGCTGCTCGTTCAGGATCCTTCTCGGGATCCTGCCCTTTATTCTTCTTTCTTCCCAGTAAGTCCTTTAGATACCCTTTGCTTAACAGGTAACTTATTTCTTTCCTTAAAGCAATGCAATCCTCGATCATATGACCGAAGTCTTCATGGAAGGCACACCATTTGGATTTATCCTTCCAATCAGCTTTCTGCTGGTTCTTTCGAGGCCACCTAGCTTTGTCCCCTAAACCCTGCATAGCATACATTAACTCAGGTATATTAACAGAAAAGCAGTATTCAGATAAATCAGGATATTCTTCGGGATCCTCGTCTTCAACAGCGTTCACTTTCTTGTTATCATTTCTACCATATGGCTTGGAGCGATATGGCTTATATGAGGATTCTGATTTCCTGTTAGTTGATTCATAGGTTGAGGTAGAATTCATCCTCTCCTGCATCTTCTTGTCATCTTCCAAACGGATATATCTCAAAGCCCTGTTACGAGCTTCGTCGAGATTCCTGCAGGGATTCATTACAAGATCCTGATAAAACTGAGAATCCTTTTGTAACCCCATCTTAAAAGCTTGCACAGCTGTTGCGACATCAAGATGTGGGATATCCAAGGATTCTCGACTGAATTTGTTCACATAATCCCTCAAGGATTCCTGAGGCCCTTGAGTTATCCTGTAAAGATCACTGGTTAGTTTCTCAAAACTTCGGCTGCAAGAAAACTGACTATTAAATAAATTAACCAAATGAGCAAACGAAGTAATTGAGTGAGGAGGAACATTTAATAGCAATTTTAAGGCTGATCCTGTCAGGGTAGATCCAAAACCCTTGCACAAGCATGCTTCCTTGAGCTCCGGAGGGATAGGGTTAATCTCCATTCTTTCCCTATACTGGGCAATATGCTCTTCAGGATCCGTAGTCCCATCATACAGCTTCATGTTGGGAGTCTGAAATCTCTTTGGGATTTCAACATCACAGATAGGATATGCAAAGCGGGATATCCTGTGGCTGTCTTGGGATACTTCCGGAATTGGCTAGACCACTCCAGGTACACTAGATATCATGTCCTTCAATTTCTGGAGCTCCCTGGTAAATGTTGACGTCATACCTGCATCCTGCAAAGAGCCATTGTTGTTAGTAGCAAGAACATTATTATTTGACACATTACCGGTCTGAGGTTTTTGGCCATATCCTGAAGCATATCCTGAACTCCTCACAGTTGACATCCTGACCGAAGAGGGTATCTCAGGGGTATGATTCTGAGAATGGCTTGGGACGATATTCCCCCTGTTATCCTCAGTGTAAACTGCGAAACTGAAGTTCAAAGCCCTGGGCTGTATAGGAGTGACAGTTTCTTCAGCAGGTCTACTCGAGCTAGCTTTTAAGAGTTGTATTTCTCTTAACAGCATTTGGTTAGTCACCTGTTGCTGCCTCATTTGTTCCTGCACACTTCCAAATAAAGTTAGAATTTCTTCATTAGAGGCTAAAACGGGAGCAGATCCCTGAACACTCCGAGTAGGGATAACATCTTGAGGTTGTGAAGAAAATGGCATCCTTGGAGGAGGTGGTGGAAGCACCGAACCGGTGGTAGCGGAGGTTGCAACAGACATAGTGGAGGAGCTCATGTTTGATTATGAGGCCATTGTAAACAATGTGGCAAAAAGTTTTGAAAATAGAAAACCGATTAACGACTTCACAAAGATTTTTAGTAAAAGTAGCACCACTTGCCCCACGGTGGGCGCCAAATTGTTTTGGTCAAAAATTACCGAAGCAATTTAGTGATCAAATTAGTTAAGTGAGGTAGTGTGCTAAAATTATGTGTGAAAAATATGTTAACCAAGTTAGTTATAAAAACAGTTTCAGAATACGGCTCAAGATATAGAGCTGTATCTATGATCAAACAATGAGCAGAAAAGTAAAGGTTGACACGTGATGTACGAGGAAAGCCCTTGATCAATCTAGATCGCCGGCATAAAACCTCGGGAGCTGACAATCGCAGCTGCCTTGTTCTTCTATTGCTTCAAATATCAGGATACAGTGCATGATGTAGAGCGAATCAACTAGGTGTTACAATGTGATTTGAATACAAGTGTTTGTGTGTAGTGAATGTTGAAAGCTAGAGAGTAAAAGTGTTCGAAAGTATGTGAAAGTTGCGTTGTGCCTTAATCTGATCCCCCCCATCTATTTATAGTAAAACAAATGTAACAAACTATCCTAAATAACCGGGATCCAGCGAATATTCCTCAGTCGAACGTTGTAGACCGAGTCTTTCGGGTTCAACGTCTCTCCCATAACAAATACGCCCGAGTCTTGAGGAGATGAAGTCCATTTGACCGTTGGTGAACCCCAGCCTTTAACCTGCACGTGGTTAATTCAATATTCCTCAGGATATCTCCCAACATGTTAGCAATATCCCCGTCCAGTATCCTGATCACAAATAAACAATTAAAAGCAGGATATTGATCAAGATATGTATGCTCAGAAAATGACCCATAACAATAGGCAAAACTCTGTCCAACTAAATTTGCAATGTGAGTCATTCTCTTTTTACTAAATTATTTCCAAAACCCTATTTATTTTCAAAGTTATAATTACAGGGATTAAGTCTTTGTAGTCTTCAATTACAGCCGGTATGTGGGGTTGTGTATACATTACTTGATAATCGTCACCATTGGACAACGGGTTAGCCAATGGGTGATATGACAATAGTCACAGAATCGGGTCGAGTGACAAATACCGTTGGGTAATTGGTTGATATAAACATTGTAATCGCCCTTAATACTGTAATTTATAACAATGTGTCGTTTTGTGCAAATTGAATGACTCGCCAGTATTTCCCTGCTGATAAAATCTTTTTAAACATGTTTCAAGTGATTTACTGTGAACCAGGAAAATGTGTCGCGTAGCACTACCAGCTTGAAGAAAGTGGCTCAGTAAATAAATAAACGTGTTTTTGTAAACCGGGGATTTCCCAGTGAAATTCCTTTATTGTAAATTACGGGGTTTCTCCCGAAATTTGAAATAAATAAATGAATGTTTTCAGTTTTAAAGATCCTGTTAAAATTTCCGCTGCTTAATTAAATACCAATACCACGGGTTTCTGTCCCGTGGCTCCTGAAACGGGTAAAACCAAGTCGGGGGCCGTGACATTAAGGGTGTCGGGAGAGTTGTTATACTTTGTGATGATATGTTACAAATTGGGAACCACATATTCATGTGTTGCAGTTTGGAAAGATGACCGAATAGAGATCTGAATAACCGATACAGCCCATTTAACACCTCATTAACGCAAATGCAATACTTACAATTAACCAATTGTAAAAGAAAACTGAAACCAACTTTTGCATTTGTAAACTTGATAGCAACTTCTTTCTTAAACAATGTTACCGATCAGTCCGTTGATGAAAAGCTTAGAAAAGAAGGATGAGATATCGGTAGTTAGCTCGAAGATGTGATTTAGGTAAGCGTGTCGTAAAGTTGCATCTGATTTTTAAAACATTTCCCACTAACATAATATTTTAGAAATGGTGACAACTGATGTAGTGAATAGACACAATCTTATTGTGTTTGTAAGGTTTGTAACAAGTTTGCGGCTAATTGTACTGGATCTTGTTTGTTGTCTATGTATTTGTATTAAGTCAATGAACATTGTACACAGCATGTAAACACATTCGTCTTGTACACACCGAGACCGCTTTATTAATTTTAATGAAGCAACGAAGATTGAAGGTGCCAAACAGAAACTAAATGAATTATGCAACATATCTATATCCCCTTGGTAGTTGTTACCATGTGACACATGATAAAAGCGCTTCTCTAGACAAATGTCGATAAACGTTGATCGGAACACGCCACTTAAATCAGAGGATGAGTGGATTTGATTGTGAAATAGATAAGAAGGACGAGATCGGAACACGACAAAATTAACCAACCTTCTTCAACACTCGCGGTACAACCGGGAATTGCAAACCGCAACTGTTTTTTACTATGGGAACGGTGGCTATGGGAAATACAAACTGCAATTGTTTGTGACTATGGGAATGGTGGCTATGGGAAACACAAGTTTTCTTTTTGAGCTTGATGGATGTCCATTATCTCAACGCTTCTACTTACATTACTAATCTGAAATTGGAGAACCGTTGTGTATTTACTTACTGATTGTTGAAAAGATTTGTTGAAATCGAAGAAAAGAGTAAAAAAGATAAAATGAGGCGTGTTAACCCAAATGCAATACTTACAATTAACCAACATACATTGATTGTGGATTTAACTTGCAACATACATCAAAGTTTCATGCAACCGAGACCGCTTTATTAATTTTAATGAAGCAACAAAGATTGAAGGTGCCAAATAGAAACTAAATGAATTATGCAACATATCCATATCCCCTTGATAGTTGTTACCATATCCATTGATGTCCAATTGACGAACACGAATGTGTGAAATGGGATTTATGTAAAAGTAAAAGAAAACTGAAACCAGTTTTCCTTGATAGCAGAAGCGGTTCGATTTGATGGTTCTGAACACTACATAGACTGCCAGATCGAATGGTCATTATTGACGCAGACTCTTGATAATCATTGTGAACTTGAGAATAGGAAGCTCAAACAAACCACCAAACCAAGACATCAACATCAATTGATGTCCAATTTATGAACACAAATGTGTGAAATGGGATTTATTTAGAAGTAAAAGAAAACTAAAACCATTTTTCCTTGACGGGATGATGCTATTATTGAAAGTTTCAGAGACTGTTGCCGACATTTCACATGTTTCATTTAACAAATCCCATTTATTCAAAAAGAAAGAACACTCAGACTCTTGATAATCATTGCGTTTTTTTAGCAAGCACGACTGATGATAGATGACTTGCACTATCAGAAGAAAACACAAACAAACTACCAAACTAGGACATCAACATCAATTGATGTCCAATTGACGAACACGAATGTGTGAAATGGGATTTATTTAAAAGTAAAAAGAAAACTGAAACCCGTTTTCTTTTATAGCAGAAGTCGTTCGATTTGATGGTTCTGAACACTATATAGACTACCAGATCGAATGGCAAAAAAGTTCCTATCTATACGGGTCGTATACTATTATACGGTCCGTATAAAGATATCGTATACGTTGTATACAACCAAAGTTTGTTTTAACATGGTGTATACGGGCCGTATAAGGTTATACGGCTCGCATAGAATAAAATAAACTGAAAAAGTCCAGACTTTGTCAGTTTATTTTATTCTATACGGGCCGTATAACCTTATACGGCCCATATACACCATGTTAAAACAAGATTTTACCATGTGTTAATATTAACTCCCTAATCCAAAACCTCATTCCCTTCTATTCCATTACACCATCATTAAAACATTTGCAAGCATTATTGAACTTTTATAAATAAAATATAAACTAATACAAACTAAAAATCAACATTGTTAAAAAAAAGTCGATCGAAAAAACTGAGAAAAAACAACCTAAAAGTTAACGGCGCAACCCCACTCTACACAAATTTCCCTTGCGATTTAGCATATTTGACTTGTATCGTTTGACCACATTTTCATGAGGTTCCATCAAAACTTTCAAATCCCACTTCCACTCTTTTCCTTAAAGTGTTTCAGGTATTTATCATCTCTTTTCAATTTCGATTCCGCCAACACCTTGCGTCATTCTCTATTCTCCTTTTTTGTCGTCTTGTATTCGGTGACGACATCCACCCAATATTCTTTCCCTTTGCTTGATGACGACTCAACACTTTTCCTCCGTTGCGGCCTTTTCGGTGTTGTGTCGTTGGTGGGGTCGTCATTTAAACTAATGTCAAGAATGTTGCTTGATAACCCATCCATTGAGGTTGCTTAATTTTCCGACTCGGATGTTTTTATTCGTTTTTAGGATCGAGCAAGACTACCCATTGGGTCATCAAGATCTATCAATGGAACGGAATCCATTTGGAATGTGATCTCGCAATCTCTCATGCCGCCAAATAGGGGAAGGATTTCTTGTTGTAGGTTGTTTGTACTCTTTTAGGGCGTCCTTGATGATATCTTCCTCACTCGATCCACTTGGCCAATGGGGAAACTAATATAAAGTAAAAAAAAATATTTAATATTTTCCGTTATAATAAAAAATGTTACAAATTATTATAAGTAATTAATATTTTACCTTCTGTATGTAGCATGCGTTGATTTAACTCATCTTTTTATTTAAATCCGTCCACTTTGAAGTGAGTTGATCCATATTTTGGCTAGATCGTCCACCGGGTAGTTTTCCAAAATGTGCGATAACTCATTTCCAGAACGTCTATTTTGTTTGTTGATTTACGACCTTTTGGTCATCGAAAATATGTAAGTAAGACTTACATGAGGCTACCTCCTAATTTTGTGTCCTACTTTGTGTAAAAGTGTTTAAGATTGGTATCTGGTCAAATATGATTCTTTTTTAATTAATGTTTAATGGTCATATAACCGTTGTTCAACGGCTCAAACACCCACAACGCTCGTGACCACTACCCCGTCATCAAACATGTTGCACCAGTGTGGTATGGAGCTTTTAGGAGCTTCTAGCTTTAAGTTTTTAAGAAAAAGTTCATACTCAATAAAAAGTCTTATATGGTTGAAGGAGCTTGAAGCTTTTAGGTTAAGAGCTTGAAGCTTTTGGTTGAACGCTCCTACTAGTAGCGTGTAGGTGCTACAAGCTTTTAGGGGAAAAAATGACTATTTTAACCTCTAAATATAATAATTTTTTATGCACAAACTTTTTAAATTTTTAGTTATGTCTATTTTGGTCATTTTATACATTTTATTAAAATCTCCAGTTACTCTGCCAAACACCAAATATATCTAAAAAGTTACAGCTACTAGCTACCAGTTACAGCTACCAGCTACCCGCTTCCAGCCCACCAGCTACTTTTGCCAAACATACTGTATCAATCAATTAAGCAAATACTTTGGAATAAATTTTGTTTCCATCTTAGTAAGCCAGTATCAAATATTGCTCCACGTCACACATTCTCATTAACCTTCATGAACAATTCAACATTTAAGGATATTTATTTTGCATGAAATAATAATAACAACAGCAGCAACAATAATAGGCGTCTAACATCTGTGGGTCTAGTTGGAAGATGATAACATGGAGTATGCAACTGATAACACAACAAAATATCAACTTCATTACTGCTAAACATCAGGGGAGAATCCTTCGTGTACACTATGGTTAATCTCCGAGCGAAGATCGAGAGACTAAACGAATACTAGTTGTCTTCATACCATTTATTTACTTCATTCTATTTAATAACTTGAAAGGACTCTATAGTCGACAGATAACCTCTTGTCAGAATACAAGATGAATAACTCATACAAGAGTGAATTATGGAGTTCAGGAGATGATGGACTCTTTAAGGGAATTAAAATAGTTTTAATATGAGGGTATCAATGAACTGGAAGCATGAGTAGAAGATCTAATTATGATTTTATTTATTTGAAATATATATATCAGAACTCTTCACTTGTGATTATCCAATCATGTGATCAACTTGGCTATAAACAAACTTTAACGTAAATTCGTTATATATTGTGAGCACCCAAATTCTTGACTAATCATGTTACATTGTGGACTGTGGAGCATGTCTTGGTTGTTCAAGGTCACTAGTAGAGTGACTATGCTTTTTTTATGTGTATAATAATAGAGAAAAATGCCCGGATAGTCTCTGTGGTTTGCTCAGATTTCACCTACAGTCCCTACATTAACTTTCATCCGTTTCAGGGACTATCCGAGAACAAATGTACAAAGTTGGGAACTATAGGTGTAATTTTAGAAGTGTAAGAACTATAAGTGAAATCTGAGCAAACCACATGGACTATCCGAACATTTTTCTTATAAATTTACTTTAGTTATAACATTTTTTTGGTGAAGAGATTTATAAATAGAATAATGAAAGATATGAACTAATATCATGTTATAATTAAATACATATGTTTATAATGAAGACAAATCGAAAGTTGATGCGACTGAAATAGTAACATAACTACATAAGTATTTAAATTTAAAAAAGGAACAATATAAAAATAGATATATAGTATAATATTTATTTGAACATTAAAAAATAGATATAGTTGATCAAGTGGTGTTAAATATCTTTTACAAACCAGAATTGAAGCAAACCATTCCATGGGATGTCAAATCAAAACCTACTTTCTTTTTGGTTGATAGTATTTAGGAATATAAGTATGAGTCAACACATGTAGTCTTTCGCAAATACAGAAGTATTCCCTATGATTCCTAAGTGCTTTTCCCATAATGTTGTTTTCATTTGTGTTATAATTTTATATATCATCTAGCTTTTGCTTTTTCATTATTATATTTTTTTAACCTCCATTATAAATTGAATCCTAAACTAATCATAGTCACTTGCTAGTTGATATTGAGTCTTTTTTACAACAGAAGAAAGTAATTGTATATATACATGTACTTACACTCCCCTAGGGTAGGGTCTTATCAAATAAAAACTCCATCAATCAAATGAGAACTTGAGAACTCTATTAGACTAATGGGTATGGGGGTCGGCTAGCCCCGGCCCGGTCCGGCGCCGAGCCCCCACACCGCCCCCCTTAGCCCCGGCCCGGCTCAATCGGTTCACCTCAGCCGACTTGGACGAGGCCCCACCTTCAGAAAATAGCCGTTTACAAACGGCATTATTTAAAAAAAAAAATCATTATTCACTCATCATTCACAACTCCAATCAAGTTCTGCCATGTCATTAAGCATTATTTCATCACTAGTGATAAATTTTAGTGGAAATGCCCATCACTTGTGATGGAATTCCATTACTCACAACTTTTTTTTTGTTTTTAAATTATAAATTAACAATAAAACAATAAAATTACAAATTACAAAATTTCATTTAAATTAAAAACAATATTTCTAGAAATATTTTAGAGTACAATAAAAATAAAAACATGCATAAAGAAAACCTACTCGTCCGAATTAGGAAATTCCAAACCTAAAGAACCTACAAGTTCAATTAAATCGTATCTCAACCGAAAGTGAATTTCTTCATCACACAAGTCTTGTTGGACATTTTCGGGAACGAGAACTTGTGTAGGAGGATCCGGCACCCAATCTGGAGATATTGCACGTCCGTCTTCTTTGATTAGCATATTGTGCAATATGATACATGAATATACTATGTTATGTATTGTTTTCTTATTCATCGCACGAACCGGTTGGTTTAGTATGCCCCATCTACCTTTTAAAACACCAAAAACCCTCTTAACATCTTTTCTTGCCGATTCTTACAACCTTTTGAACGCATTTTCTTTAACCTCGACAGGAAATGAAGGAGCTTTCACAAAAACAGACCATGATGGGTAGATACCATCAGGGGCACAAGATTTAAGGGGCGGGGAGGGGCGCCCGACCCCCGAACTTTTCGGTCAGTATTGTTATATATGTACGTTTCATATAGGATTTTGTAGGTATATACGTTTTCGACCCCCCAATTTTATAGAAAAAAGTTTTTAGGTATATACGCTTTCGACCCGTCAGTTTTAATTTTTTTTTTTATTTATATAGCCCAAATAAAATATTTAATTAGCCCAAATATTATAACTCAAATCATAATATTTGGTAGAATACTAGAATATATATTATATAACCCAAATTAACTCATTATATAGCCCAACTTAAAAGCCCACCCTATCAAAAAAAAAAACCCAAATTTGTTTACTTTGGGATATCGACCAGAAGAACAGAAGCCACAAGCCAGAACTGCAGAAGGGGGGAAAACGCAGGTTCCAGAACTGTTCGACTTCAGCTTCTTGTTCGAGAACAGAAGCCAAAACGCTACTCGTTGTTGTGGTCTTGTACTCTTTTTCGACTTCTTCAATTTTCATAAGGTTAAAGGTATGTATTTTTTATCTTTAGGTTTAATTTTGGGCTGCAATTTATGTGATTTAGGTTGAAATTAGGGGTGAAATTAGTCCGAATTTTTGCCCTAAACTTGTTGAATCTTTCTGTAACTATGTCTAATTTTATTTGTTTAATCTTATTGTGATTTGATTTAGATAGAAATTAGAGTTTGAAATTTAGTGTGATTTCTTAACTTGTTTTTGTAGGATCGTTTACACGACCAAACGAGTCGTTCAAAAGAGTTTTTACTCAAAACGAGAGGCAGAAACAAACGTATTGACTTGATTCAGCTTGAGATTCACTTTAAATGTCTTTATGATTGATATAACAACGTTTTACAGCGAGTAGACACTTCGGCAGCAGTTCGACTCTGAAACCGGAAAGTTACAAATGAGATGACACAACACATATTTATAGGCTGAGGTATTTCGCACGAAATCATTCAAACGAAATGGCCAAGCTCATTTCGTACGAAATGACAAAGTCATTTCATGCGAAATAGCTTATTCATTTCATGCGAAATGAACCTTTTAACATGTTTTCTCGTTTTTCGTGCCCTGATCTATCTAATCTAAAACAAGACTCGATACAAGACGAAGTCGACAGACATATGCACCAACAGACTCCCCCTTGGATGTTGACGAAGTCTTCAGTGTCGAGTCTTCGAAATCTTCAATCTTTCTCCGAAGTATCTAACAGTGTAAAGCATCCTCAATCCTCTCTCTTCACTCTAATTCTTCTCTTTTCTCTTTCACTTTCTCTTCTAGAATCGCAACCTGGCTCTGTACTCCTCTTGATCAGGTCTCTTGATTCTTTAAGTTCTTCAGTATCCTCAAACTCCCTCTTGATATCTCCAGACTCCCCCTTTCGATAAGCTGGGATCGCAGTCTGAAATAGCTCATATTCCAAGCTCGTGCCCTGGCTCTTATTCAACTCAGGTATCGAAACCTAGCTAACCTGCACATTCTTAACCCAGAAATAAATTTCACAAATTTAAAATTTGACAAATTTAATCTCTGCTTACCACATGTAGAATCAAGTATACACCATCATTTAAAACATATCATCTAAAATGATTTTACATTTTGAAACTCGAATGACCAATTGTAAGAGAAACCTTTTCAAACACACTTTCCCAAACCTGTTCATCATGTTTAGCACTCGGAATTTTGAAAATCAGCTCTCCAACATCAGTTGTCAAAAATCTTTTTGAATTTTCAAAATTTATGCTAAAACACACTGAAAATCTTTTTGGATTTGAAATTAAAGAATTTTAGTAAAAAAATATTTACAAACAATATTTTTGTGAGTTTGTGTAAGAGGATCATATCAGTTTATGAAACAAATCACCAACACCGTTAAGCTTTAAACATTTTAAGTTCTAAACGATTCACTTAGATTGTCAGTATACTGATCCACTTAAATTTTCACACAAAGTTCAACTGTTTCGAGATACGAATTTAGTGTTTTAAGCACTTAAACTTATTCGCGTGTCCCACCTCAGAATATACTCCCGTATCCAGATCCCAATATTCAGTCTTACAGGTGAGTATACCTAGATGATATCTGTAAAGGGTTAAATGCGAGGGCCATGAGAGCTCAGGCTATTGCTTCCGCAAAATCAGAGAGATGATGGCTTCGACTTTAGGTGTGTTCCATTTAGATAATCTTTTCTTCAACATCACATGATTAGCATTTTTCAATGTTTCATCATTTTTTATGCTGATGGTGGTGCTATATTTCAAACAAGCGAAAAGTATTATACGGGGACTAGGCCATTGTTTCCGCAAAATCAGAAGTCCCGGGATGATACCACAGATATCACTAAGCATAAAGACCTAGTATCTCAGAAAGAGGGACCTTTCAAACAAGATTTCGGGGGTTACCCATATATCCGAGAGATGTTCCCCACGAAATAAGTAAGTATGATATTTAGGTTTATATCTCGATACAATCTACTAAATGTGCAAAAACCTACTGGCACATCATCAGTGAGACCGTTTATCACATTTTATCTTTCCAATTCTTTGGCGTGGTGTGATCGTCCACTGATGTACTATCATTTCCGTTTTTTCACAACAAAACTCATTTTTGATTTTATCATGTTTTTTACTTTTTCAAATTTTCTAATGTTTTTGGATTTTCTGAAATTTCTTACTCCCCCTAAAATTCAAAATCATTTTAAAGAAAAATTTGAAAACAAACTATACAAATAAAGTGACAACTGTTGTGAATTACTTCAAATCGCCATCCACTTGGCTTAAACAATCAGAACTCCCCCTTACAACAAACTATTTTCCCATTATGATTTCAAAACACTTAAGTTTGTTTTAATCAAATGGTTTTCCAGAAAATTAGTTTTGTTGTTTTCACTTGTAAAAACGGGGATAAACTCATCACATTGTTCTTTCAGCCATTTTGTATGAAAGTTAAATCAAGTTCAACTTAATGACCTTGATTAACCACTTGAAGGTGAAAACCCTTCTCCAACCACTTGAAGGTTCACTTACCAACCATACCATTTGAAAAATAAAATATAACAATTTTCAAGAATAATACCAACACTTGTAGATCTATCAAACAAACATTTTCAAGAAAGATGCCGATTCCTGCTCCACGATTACCAATTTGGAAGCTCCGACAAGTCATACTTTTCACATATGAAAAACAGACACCCAAGACTGACTATCATTGGGTGTGACCTTTTCAGTTTCACTTGGGGTTTCAACATTTCTTTTTTATTCATAAAAATCTTTTACCCCTTTTACCTTCCCCTCGACCATTTTCCCAAAAATATGTTTTACTTTTCCATTAAAAGCTTTTTCGACATCAAATTCTTTCTTTTCAGAATAGAATTGATTCGAGATCTCCATTTTACCAACTTTTTGTTTAAAATTTTCAGTCTGTAATGGTGGAAAGTTGACATCATCCATTGGCGGTACTGAATTATCACTTTTAACCTCAACTTGTGGCTCCTCTGACTTTGATGAGTCAGATTCATCGCCGGATTTCGCATATGATTTCTTAACAACCCATTTTTGGTTGTCATGATTAACTCTTCTTTTGTAAAATCTTTTCGAACATTCACCAACTTCATATGTTGAATTTTTAAACACTTTGAACTTTTCAGTTGGTAGTTCGGTTTTATCAACAATATTTTCTTTGAGTTTAGAAACAACTTCCTGTTTTGTGTTGGTTGCCTTTGGACAATTCCAGGCGATGTGACTAACTTCTTGACATCTGTAACAGGTTCTTGTCTCTTTTCTCTGATAAACTCCATTCTTCTCAAACTTTTGTTTTTCTGCAAAGAACTCTTTGTTTGATTGCTTCCAGAATGAGCTCTTTTCTTCTTCCTCCAAACTTGCTCCTGAAACAAATACAGTTTTTGGTTTATAAGTTTTCTCATTTTTATGATTTTTCGGTGAAATAAAACCAAGACCTTTCCTTTTGAAATTACCGTTATGGTTTGGTTTCTTTTGAAAACCATAACCAGAACTGTAACCCTTTTTCTTGTTTAGACGTTGTTGAACTCTTGAAGTGTACTTTTTAGGTTTTTCATTAAGATTTACATCTTTTATTTCAAAAATATTGATTTCTGTTAGTTTGAAAACCTTTTTGATCTTTTCAATTTGAACACTTCTTATTGGAAATTCTTCATCAGAATATAATTTGTCTGAATCATTCAAAGTATATGCCACTTTGATTGGTTCATCATTCAAATTAGATTTTGATAACATAAATTCTTTATTGTAAACCCTTTTGACCGACGACTTTGGACTGTCAACTGATGAACTTGAACTCTCAGATTCGGACTTTGACTCTGACTCCTCGTCTTTATCCAACACCTGATCTACCACTTTCTTTATTAACTCAGACTCATGATCAGTGTCATACGATGTGAACGTGACGTCAATGTTTTCTGGTAAATCATCAGTTGTTTCAGACTTTAACTTTATATTGACAGCCTTTTTGACTTGCTCCTCATTTGGTTTTCTGGGAGAATAACCTTCCCAGATCGGAGGCGGACACTTATTATAATTTTCACTTTGTTTCTTATCAGTATCCTTCTCTTTTGGCTTCTCATCTTGAAATGCTTCAAAACCTGCAACAGTTGGATAAATTCTGTCAATCAAATAATCAGAACTAGAATAACTTTGCAGTAATCGTCTGATTCTTTCATTTTCTATCTTTTTTGTCTCCAACTCATGCTTCAACTTGGCACATTCTTCAATATAATGATTAATGGCCTTCTATTTCGACATCATCACAACATTCATCATTGTTAAAGCATCTTCTCTTTCAGAATTCGTCTTTTGTAGACCATTCACTGTTCTATTCAACAAATCATATTATTCTTTCACATAGTTGAGATTGAACAGTAATTTTTCTTTCATCTTATCTTGATCAATCTACTTCTCATCTTTTTCTTCACAATGTTTGCAAGGTTCCAAACATTTTAGACACGGTTTGATGACCTCAACAATTTTTTCAATTTCGACAATCTTTTCAACTTCGACTATCTTCTCAGCTTCAATCATCTTCTCAGCAACTTTAACTTCTTCACTTTGTTCAGACTTCTCTTCATGAGCAACATTCTCGCATTTTTTCTTTTTCTGTTCTTTTGCTGCTTTCTTCTCCTTAAGTTTCTTTAATCTATCTGCAAAATAAAATTCAAAACTTTCAGGAGATAATACAGATTTTCCAATATTTATTTGTGTTTCTTCTTCATCATCACTACTATCGGATGATGATTGATTAAAGACTATTGTCTTTTCTAAACTATCATCTGAAGAAACAGATTCTCCATCTTGATTCTTCTCATCATCAGCAAATACTTTTATCCATTCCTTCATCAAATCTGGTTCTTGAACTATCTGTGCAATTAATGCAACTGTTTTTGAATCAGGTGGAATATATTTGTCCCAATTAAAACCTTCTGCCACTTTTTCATCATCTTGATCAATTTGAATCTTGTTGATACGGTTGTTGATTGCCTTCCTAGCATGAGCAGTTTTTGAATCTTGTGGCTGATACGGTTGTTGAGTAACTTGTTGATATATAGCTTTACGATAATAATCATTACTACCGAACGGATTCTTTGCTCCACTTTCGGTACATTCCCTCTTGAAATGTCCTTTCTCCCTGCATCGAAAACAAGTAACTTTAGATTTATCAAAACCCAAAGTAGAAACATTTGCATACAGGAAATCATCTCTCCCTGTAATCATCTTGAATTTTTCAGCTCTTCTCAAAACACTCGCTAAACACCACTTAATATCCATAAGCTCTATCTCTTCAGCATCGATCTGATCGTAATCCTCTTTTGTCAACATAGGATTTCCGATCCTTCCTGCAACCAAACCCTCATATGATTCTAACACTGTAGCGACTTCCTCAGAGAAATTTTGACCATTCTGAAGATGCAACGCGATGTTGCAATGTAAAACATGACCATTACTGCTGTTTGAGCTTTGAAACTGATGACTAGAGGTTGAAACATTCGGACTAACACTTGGATATGAAGAAAATCCACTGTTGCTGTTTGGACTTTGATTAATTGATCCTGATGAATTTTCTGCACTGAAAGCTGTTTGATCTTTGGACTCACTTCAACATTCTGAGCATTCCCTTTGTAATACATCTTGATGTCTTGTTGACCACTTGGATTGTTCATTCTAGCAATCTTTTGTTGTTCAAGATCCTGTCCTTCAAGTTTTTCAATAAACTGAGAAATTGTCAATTTATCATATTCTCCAGTGTTTTTTAAGATCATCAGATAAGTACCCCATTCTTTCTGGGGTAAAGCATCAGCTAATTTGTCAACCCATTCTTCTCGATCTCTGTTGATATCCGACAGTGACATTGATCGAACCAAATGACAATATCTCTCAATAAGCTTCTTTGTAGTTTCACTCGGCAAGCTAGTAAACAAATCAAATTCTTTCTTTAATAATGCTTTCTTACTCCTGATCATCTCTGTACTTCCCTCAAACTTAATTCGAAGTGCTTCCCAAATTGAACGTGAAGTGTTATCATGTTGAAGTAATATGAAAATGTCTTCTTTAATAGCTTGCTGGAGTAAACTGATCATCATCTTTTCTGCTTTATACATCTGACAATTCAGAAATAGTTTTGACAACACCCATATATGTACGAGGTTTAACATACTTTTTCTCAATACACTCCCAAGACATCAAATGTGTTGCTTGAACCCAATTTTCAAACCGATCTTACCAACCATAGTATTCTTCAATACCCATTAGCTTCGGGGGTTTTTGCAAAGTTCCTGTTTCATTTTCCATGTTCATGCTCTGAGAAATTGCAACAGGAGTACTCGGGGCAGTAGCAAAAGCGTTATAAAATTCCTCTTCAATGGTCCATGTACATATTGAAAGTCACCCTTCAAAAAAAAAATATTTAATATTAATACATACACATATACAACAAAATCGTATAATTGTATCCTCAAATATGATAGTAACGTATATATCAATTTTTGATGGTGTAGAAATTATCGTTTCTTTTTATACGTATTCCAAATCATACTTGCTAATGATTTTCCAAATTTTCAGTGACCATGGCAATAATAACACAGCACAAGAAGTATAACCTTTTAAAAGAACCTTTTTAAATATTTAAAAACGTTTTAGAAAACTAATATTTAAGAACTATATTTGTATTTTAAACAAATGACCCTTTTTATTAAATCAAAGAATTACATAAGTGGTCCTTGAAGTTATAAGAGTAAATTACAAGTTTTGTCCTTTATGTATGTCCCAAATTGCAGGCGTTGTCCTTTAAACCAAAACTTGACAGGCGGTGTCCTTTGTGTTTTCAAAATCTTGCACGTTTTGTCCTTTAGGCCAAACTTAGTTAGATTTTTTAGTTAAATCTGGTATCAAGGGGCTATTTTGTAAAAAAAAATTATTCAGGGACTAAATTGTACAAAACTTAATATTATTATTATTATTATTATTATTATTATTATTATTATTATTATTATTATTATTATTATTATTATTATTTCAAAACAAACTTCCATTTTCATCTGTGACAGGTCTCAACAGTCTTCCTGAAGCTTCGTATTCATTCCATTCATTCATATAACCAGATCTCATCTCGTTATATCATTCTTACCTAGGTACATTTCCCCACTTAATTTTCCGTCTTACACTTCAATCTGTATGTTTAATTCAAATGTATGTTTAATTCATCAACCTAATAATTAGGGTTGTTTAATTTGTATGCTTGTTGTTAAAGAAGTATCGATAATCATAATGAATCCTCCAGTGATGCCTGCTTGATTGCAAGTTGCAACCCCCAATTTATCACTTTATTGTAATACGAATTTGTTTTGATTTGGTTGAATATGTGTTTATTCTTTTGTTCTTACGATGTTTCAGAATAATTTTGATCTGATCATGAATAAAGCAACATATGTGTAATGGCTTCAGAAAGGGATATCTTTGAAATCCAATTTAATCACACCAAAACACAATAAACACCTGGAAAAACACATCTACAAGTTTCAATTCAATTCAAATCACCAGCATTCACATCAACAAAACTCCAAATAAAACCGTAGATCCAGCTTAACAAAACGAATATCTATCACATCACACATACCATTAGCAATCAAACTTGGATCAGATCGGGAACAAATCAACGCGTGAAACCAGTTCAATCGAGCACACAGATCAACTACAGCTGAAACCTTTGCTTCGGTGATGAAATTGAACAAAGGAATGGGCAAATCGACGGCTGATTCGTTCGCAGGAAGTTTGAATCGGTGAAAAACAGAGGAAAAAGGTGGAAATGGAAGTGAATTGAAGAAGAAGAGTGAGAGATCAGACAGAGATGGAGTTGAATTAGGGTGATTGTGATGGTGGCGGTAGTGGTGGTGGTGGCGGTGGTGGTGGCGGTAGTGGTGGTGGTGGCGGCGGTGGAGGGTGGTGGTGATGGTGATGGTGATGAAGGGTGGTGGTGATGGTTTTTTTAGTCCCTGAATAATATTAATAATAATAATCATAATAATAATAATAATAATAATAATAATAATAATAATAATAATAATAATAATAATAATAATATTAAGTTTTGTACAATTTAGTCCCTGAATAAATTTTTTTTTACAAAACAGCCCCTTGATACCAGATTTAACTAAAAAATCTAACTAAGTTTGGCCTAAAGGACAAAACGTGCAAGATTTTGAAAACACAAAGGACACCGCCTGTCAAGTTTTGATTTAAAGGACAGCGCCTGCAATTTGGGACATACATAAAGGACAAAACTTGTAATTTACTCAAGTTATAAAGTGTGTTTTTGTCATTTTATAGTAATCTAACAAGAAAACTAACATTTGTTAGTCTTAGTACTCCAGCTTGTTACAAAATTGAAAGTTGATGCCTCAGAACGTGACTTTAAACTATTAGTACCTGACCTTAATACCTTCTATAAACCACAAGAACTAACGGTGTAATTAACTCATCTATTATATTTAGACTATTTAATTTAAATAAGGCTTATTGAGCCTATAGGTTAATAAGTACATAAAAATCCAGATTAAATATTGGAACATAAAAGCTTAAATAAATTGATAATAACAAACTTTGATAAAAAGAAAAAAAGCAAAATATAACACATATCAAGTGCAGCCCAGCCGTAAGATTAACTTTAGCTTGAAAGTCAAAAATTAAAAAAATACTTTATACGTCAATATTATGATTAGCAAAACACCATGAAATAAAAGAAATCACAAGCGAACATTGAATAAATAAAGCACGTTGTGGGACAGTTTACTTCGCATATAAATAACAACCTTAATCGGTTTCATATCAAACTTCACGTTGTATTCTTTGTTTTAAGAGCTTTGGCATAAACCCTGCCAAGCTACCTCATCTACCATGAGCATGCTAACTCTTTGCATGCTTATTTTACTTGTGCCATACAATATACGTTCAATAGAAGCATCAAAGGGGCGAAAAATCCTTCCTCCTCCCATGCCAATCAAGACCCCACCCGCGCCTAAGCCTCCGCGTGCATTCGAGTTTAAGGCCAATAGTTTCAAGAAGTATGAGACACGCACTTATAGGCCAACATGTCCGGGACCAAGCCCTGGTGTTGGCCACGGAAACCCTCCCGGATGCTAGATATGGCTTGGTGTTGAGTGATTTCATTTCGGAGACTCTTTGTTCTAAATGAAATTGATGAAGCGTTATATTCCCATGTAATTTTTTCTTACGTAGTTTTGTTTTCAACTATTGTTGCTCATAATGTTTGAGGGTTTGCTTGTAAAGAAGAGAGTCAAGAACACCTTTTAAATATAGATTCTTTCTTCTCTAATTTTGGTTTAGTATTCTTTCTTCTATAATTTTGGTTTAGTCGATCTTGTCTCGAGAGGATCCAGCCGTTTAGGACGGGGTGCCCAAGCCCACTAAAAGTTACTTTATTTTATGTACAAGATATCTCATATGAGTTATTTGTTTATGTTATTGAAACTAGGTTAGAATATCTCATATGAGTTATTTGTTTATGTTATTGAAACTAGTTTAGAACGCCGTGTATTACACAGGTTGTATGAATATAATTTTATATAATAACCAATATATTACATTTTATATTAAATTATAATAGAATTTTGACATTTTTTTGGTTTGCATAAATTATAACAGAACGTCTACATTACAACGGTGAAAATAAGTTGTCTGGATTTGACATTTGAAAGAATTGTGCGACTATAATGGTGAGTCCAAACCATTATAACGATGCGTCGAAAAACAATTATAATTTTATAGAAGCATAAAGTATATATCAAATAGGAACTATAGATTCCTAATTTACCAACATATCAATCACCGAACTCTAAAGTATATACATGATTATAAAAAACAATTTTCTGTTTTTATCTAATACTCCGGATATAACTTTATGATTATATAAAAAAACAAACGTTTATCCTTATCTAAATTTTTGTTTAAAATTATTTATAGAAAAACAAATATTTATTCTTATCATTATAAAAAACAAATATTTATTCTTTTCTAAAACTCGGGATATAACTTTATGATTATATAAAAAACAAACGTTTATCCTTATCTAAATTTTTATTTAAAATTATTTATAGGAAAAACATATTTATTCTTATCTAAATTTTTGTTAAAAATTGTTATTATTATTATTATTATTTAATATGAGAGATAAGAAAATAAGGTGAGAAAAAACCAGGAAGTGACACGTGTCCAAAATATTTTTTCATTTATTAGTATAAAAAGATTATTTTTATGTTAGTTTAAATCTAATTGTTTTACCTTTTTCCTTAGATTTATTTTGTTTTTGAATGGCGAGATTCTGTGATTATAGAACAAGGGCTAGCAAAGTTGTAAAACCCGAACTTAGATTTATATATACACATACATACGCTAAAAAGAGTTAAAACACCATGCTTAAAATGTCTTTTTAATCAAACTTATACTTTCTCTCTAAATATATATATAGGGGAAAGATAAATCAAAAACCCATGTGAGTTGAGAAAACCCAAATAAACCATATGTAACTTTTTTATTTTTTTCTAAAAAAAATAGGGAATGTAATATAAATGTACACAGACATATTTATGAAAAAAAAAAAAATGAAAAAAGTGCTTACTAGATTTTTTTTAAATGTTAAGAATTTGTATGTTACATTTTTTGGACATATATATTATGTAACCTGAAATTTGTAACATTTAAAAAAAACTACTCGATGTTTTTTTGTGTTTCTTTTTTAAAAATGTTCAAATATATGTATATTACATTTTCTATTTTTTATTAGAATGGTTTCTTGAGTTTACATCGGTTTTTTACAAAGGTTTCTTGAATTTACACAACTCAAGTGAGTTTTCTCTATAGCATTCCCCTATATATATATATATATATATATATATATATATAAGATCAAGGGAAAATCACTCCGAGTTGTAAGAACTTATAGAACTCGGCTTTCACATGCGAGCTTTGCCCCTATTTTTTACACCCCTAGATTAAAATATTTAGAAAAACTATCGTAAAAAAATAATAATTTTATTCGAAGTGGTGTTTTTCGGCCCCTTACAGCAACTGTAAAAAGTTGATGACATCACTTTTTACAGCATTTACGGCTGCTGTAAATGAAAAAAAAACTAGTTTTTAGGATTTTGGTAAAAAAAATTGAAAAACCCTTTCGTAAGCTGAGTTCTCTAAGTTCTCACAACTCGTATAAGATTGCATTTTACTCTAACCACCTTTATTGTGAGAACCGCGAAAACCAATATGAACACAACCAAAACTACCTAAAAAAACCTAACCCCCAAACCCCCCCCCCCCCCCCAAATAAAAAAACTAACCCCCCCCCCCCCCCTCCAAAAAAAAACACCTAAAAAAAACTTAACCCCCCCCCCCCCCTAACCAAGCTAAAATGCTAAAACCTAAACCTAAAAAAATAAAAAAAACATACAAATTTTTTTTAATATTTTTACATTAAAATCACTACTTTTAGTAGCCAAAAAAACTTTTTTTTTAAATAATTTTTTTTGGTAACGAAATATAGCGATTTTTTTATAGAAAATATAAAAAAAAATTGTGTGTATTTTTAGCTATTTTTGGTTGTGTTCACATTGGTTCTCGCAATAAAGGGAATATATATATATAGGGAGAGGATAATGAGAACAACTACATATAAATGAGAAAACTAGAAAACTAACTAAAAAAGCTAAAAAAACATACCAATTTTTCTACATTTTTTTTATAAAAAATCGCTATTATTTATATATAAAAAAATTTCAAAAAAAAAAACTTATACTGCACATGTGCATTATATGTGTACTACACATGTGCATTACATGCTTAAAATTAGCTAGGGTTGTAAACGAACCAAACGTTCGGCAAACAGTTCGTGAACCATTCGGCGGGAAGTTCGTTTGTGTTCGTTCGTTTATTAAACAAACGAACACGAACAAGAAATTTCGTTCGTTTAGTTAAATGAACAAACATGAACAGAGGTCGCGTTCGTTCGTTTATGTTCGTGAACGTTCGGTAACATGTTCGCTTGTGTTCGATATTTCATTAGTGTTTTTAGGTTTATATTTATTTAAACATCTCAAAATTCTGACAAAATTAATATCTCATAAGTGTCAGTGTATTATATATTCAGTTCATTAACGATTATTTGTGTTTGTTTGTTTCCATTTGTATTCATGAACATTAGTTTGTGCTCATTTGTGTTCGTCAACGTTCGTTGCCTAAAATTAACAAACAAACACAAACGAACACAAACAAGTTCATTTACTTAACAAACGAACACAAACATATAATCCCGATCGATAAGTGTTCGTGAACGGTTCGCGAACACATATATTTTTAACAAACGAACACGAACAAGGTTTTGTTCGTGTTCGTTTTGTTCGTTTACAACCCTAAAATTAGCTTTTTGAGTCTAGTTTAGCTTTTAGGGTTAGTTGTTTTGGAGGTTTAGGATTATGATTAGGTTTTTGGGTGTGGGGGGAGGGGGTTTAGGTTTTTGGGGGGTGGGGATGGGGCGGGGGGGAGGGGGTTAGGTTTTTTTTTCGGGTTTATGTTTAGTTTTAGGTTTTCTCGAGGGTGTGGGGGGGGGGGGGGGGTTAGGTTTTTGGGGGGTGTTGGGGGGGGGGTTAGGTTTTTGGGGGGTGTTGGTGGGGGGTGGGTTAAGTGGTTTAAGCTTTCCGTATTAGTGCACATGTGTAGTCTAATTTTTTTTTTGAATTTTTTTTCATATATAAAAAATAGCGATTTTTAATGATATATTGTAAAAAAAATGGTATGTTTTTTAGGCTTTTTTAATTAGTTTTTTGGTTTTCTCATTTAATCTATTTTTTTCATGATCCATCCCCTATATATATATATAGGGGAAAGTTCATTGGGGAACACTAAAAAAGTGGGGAACAGCGGGGAACCGACTCAAACAAACTCCGATTGGACTCATTCCAGCGGCGTTGGAACCGGCTCGCCAAACCCTAACTAGGATCTCTTAACCTTAAACCCTAAATCCTAACTCCTAAACTCTAAACCCTAAAGCTAAAAAATAAGGCTAAAACCTAAGCTAAACCGTAAAATCTAAACTATAAACCCTAAAGGCTAAACCTAAAGCTAAACCCTAAAACTAAACACTAAAGCTAAACCATAAGGCTAAACCCTAAAGCTAAACCCTAAAAGCCAAACCCTAATATATTTAGGGTTTAGGGGTTATGATTTAGGGTTTAGGGATAAGAGATCCTAGTTAGGGTTCGACGAGACAGTTCCAACGCCGCTGGAATGAGCCCAATCGGAGTTCGTTTGAGTCGGTTCCTCACTTTTTTAGTGTTCCCCAATGAACCTCACTATACACACACACACACACACACACACATATATATATATATATATATATATATATATATATATATATAGTTAGGTTCATTTGTTAACAACCACATTGGAAGAAAACACTAATAAACTAATCATAGCTCTTGATTATCAATACACAAGTCTAAATCAATGGCCATGGTTTGATGATTAAAATACAATAGTGTATTTTTCTGTTTAATGATGTAAATCAATGGACATGATTTGTTCACTCAGTTGTTCACTCTATAACTACACTCTATATACACACACACACACTAAGATAATAAAACCATGTATTAGACAGGTTGAATAAAATAGAATGTTATCTGTTATAACGCATACCACGTTAAGATATATATTTAAAAAATTGAAAACTAACGTGACATTTATAAAGTATGTTAAGTTAATTTTTTAAACATTTTTCTCAGATGAATGAACTTTTCTTATGTAATTGATAAATTTTAATTCAACTTAAGTGTACTTAGTCCTTTAAATATCATTTTAATACAGTTAAGTTAACTTAAATGACATTTGTAAATATATAGAAATACTAATAAATATAGAAAATAGAAATATTGGATTTTAATAATCTCAACTATTCGCCGTTGGCCACCAATAGTCTCAACTTCAAAAATAATCATTGGCAGTCCTAACTATTGACATACTGGCCACCAATGGACCCTGACTAACAGAATCCTGACGTCGTTAGTCTCCGGTCGCCGGAAAAACCGTTTTTGGCCAGGAAAAGGTTTCTAAAAGTCTGGTCTAAGGTTAAAAAGAGGTTTGGGACGAAAATGTTAAGTTTTCCGGCCACAAAGTTGAGTTTTTCAGCCAAAAAGAAATTTTCTGACGACTTCAATAATTGGGGCTTTTTACTAGGAAAAGGTTACTAAAGGTCCGTAATGTGGTTACAAATAGGTTTGTGATGAAAATGTTGAGTTTTCGGTCCAAAAATGAGTTTTCCAGCCAAAAATATTTTTCCGGTGACCGGAAACTAATGGTGTTAGAGTTCTGTTAGTCAGGATCCATTGGAGGCGAATATGTTAATAGTTGGGACATTCAATAGTTATTTTTAAAGTTGGAACTGATGGCGGCCAGCGACGAATAATTGGGATTATTAAAATCCAATATTCCTAAATAAATAAGAACTAGAATTTACCATTCAAGTCATCCAACCATATTAAATATTTAAAGATTTTTAAAATGCATTATGATGTGGAATAAGTAGTTCAACTAAATAAACTAAAATAACCCTAATTTAAGACTCAAGTAATAAAAACCTAGACTCTCTAACTTGACTAAACTACTTACCGGCAAGTGAACCGGTCGACTCTAGCAAAGAAAAGCAAGTTCGGATGTCGAACTCACAAGGACTCTAATTAATTACGTTAACGACCTTATTTAGACGAGACACTGACACGACTTAACGATTGTTGTGTTTTAAGGGGGGGGGTTACTAAAATCCTAAAATTGAAATTGAAATTAAACTAGACTAAGGCACGAACGAAAACTAAGGTTTGATTCAGATGAGATTAACGACTACCTAGACTTGAATCCAGTTTGCATTGTCCCTAATGCAAGAATGGAAATACGACTCAACTACCTAAACACAACTACTAGACTACTAACGAACTAATTAAATAAATAACGAACTAACGACGAAATAAATAAATAAAATACAACAAAAAGGGAAACGACTTAGCTGATATGTGAGACTGTCAAAGTGCCAGTCATTTCCACATAAGCCCTCCAATTCGAAACGCGCTCAGCAAACAACTCTAACCTCGGACACGCGAACGAAAGCGGCTAACACAATCAACCTATCTGAATTAAACAAACTACCAAAACATATCATCATGTATATATCAAAATCATCAGTAGTTCATCAGTTTCATCACATCAACCAACCCAACCATCCCTAACCAACTTGTTTAAAGTGTATAAATATCAGTACAGACCAAAAGTGAGGATCAAAAACAGCATAAAATAAAAATAATCAGTAAAAGATATAATCGTCAGCTGCTGCTCTGCATCCTCGTGCTATCCCCACACTACTCCTGCTGCTGCCCAGCTGCACCACTGCTCTCTCCAACTACCTGAACTGGAGGCTCCGGATCAACTCTCGCATCCGCAACAACCTGGCCCTCCTGCTGCCTCGGCTGGCCCCCCTCGAAGTGACTCGATCAAATGCTCCATCCTATCGAACCTCTGCTCCACATACAATGAGAACGACTCCAAAGTAAGAGGCTCATGTGGAGGTTGTCTGCTCGGGTACTGACGTGCTGGCAGCTCGTGTCGCTGAGGTGGTCGCTGCCTATGTGTGGGCTCAATCTGAATCATGACATCCTCAGCTGGATGTCCCTGTGGCGGCTGAACTGTGGACCCTCCCTGATCGGCTCCCAACCGTAGGGTTCCTGCCACGACACTATGTCTGTCTTTTGCAGCTCTTGCAACCCAAATACCACCGTCTTGGGCCCCTCTTGTAAAAATTCGGGGCGATATTTGTCAAGCACCCCCAAATTTGTTGCAATCCTAGTAATGTAGGGACCCATATCCAAACCAGCTCGAATACCTCCTCTTCGACCTCTACTAAACGAATCTGCTAAGACCGTAGCCAGATTCATCTCCCTCTTCTGGACTCTACACATCAAGATAAACAGCTCGATCCAGTTCGCCTTGTTCTCCCCCGACTTCCGACCTACAAGTGTAGTAGACAAGATCTTCAGCAAATACCTGTAAATTGGATTACGAACCGACGTAATCAGATTCGTAGATGCGAATGGATGATCGGAAATCATACTCCAAAACTCTCTCAACTGAGTCCCACCGACACTACAATCCCTAGGCTTATTATACACACCCCTCAAGTAAGTAATAAACTCCGGCCTCTTCACCTCCTCTTCAGTTTACAACCCTGAAACTATGGCAAACCGCGCCATGTTCATCTCATACATATGTCTCCCCAGACAAAATGACACAGTTGTGTCCTGCTCGAATTTTCCTTCCTTATGTAACCACGTACTATGGAACTCTAAAACCAACTCCTCGTACTGAGGCTGTGTGCATTCCATCGCATCAGATAACTTAGGACCCACAAGTTCCTGCACTTCCTGTAACGAACCTATTTCCTCCAACCAACTCCAAATGATAACCTGATGCTGCAGTAACTCAGTATCTTTCAGTTTGTCAAGTTTGTTCCATTCTGGTGAATCCAGCTCAAACTTCAGAATCGGGTGGTCATCTCTATGTGTTTTCTGATCCGGAATAAAATTATAAGAGCTTTTGTATTCGATCTTTCTCAGCTTTGGATCGTTAGAAGCTATTTGAATAATTGGTGTTTCTTCAGGAACCGGATCCTGCTGCGGTGCTGACTGACCCGATCTTGTTTTTCTACCTTTTCCTCGGCGAGAACTACTAGCCATGCCTGCAAAACAGATAAATTTCAAGACAAAACAGGCAGACGATCAGTAATAACAAACTATTTTTGGTATTTTTAAAGTTTTATAATTTTTTTGAATTTTTGAATTTTTTATATTTTTTTAAACCGTTAAAATAAAGAATAGCCGTATAGCATTTCATTCGCGGCTAAATCTAACACAAGCGGGTTACTTGCTAAGTGGTAATTAAACTCGCCCGAATGGAGATTGAGTACGGGAAAGCTTAAACCACTTGTACGTGCAAGTAAACCCAAACAATACTAAACACTACTAAAACTATGCTAAACGACACAAAGATGACGCGAAAACACTAAACTAGACTCAATGTACACTACCCCCCATCGACACCTTTAATTGTCCCAATTAAGAGCCAAAGTGCCGAACAAATGACAATGAAGTCCAATTCGCGCTTTAAATGTAATTACCTTTTAGTTGTTTTGAAAAGAAATTTTAGCGTCGAAAGATTCCGCCTAATGAAAGGAAGTTTCTTTCGAATGCAAAAATGTGGTTTCAATGCGCAAAGTCGGAGTTTCAAGTCAATGTACCAAACCCAAAACAAGTTTCAATCCCAACCTGAGCCATCCGCAATCCCATATGAACCAACTATAAGACTAACCCACCACAACAGACTCAACAATGACTCGAAACTGACCATGAAACACTGACTTTGCATAGCATTTGACTCACACAAACAGCCAACGCGAAACATTACATTAGTGACACGCAAACGACTCCAAGTTTTGACTCAACAAAGCTCGACTCTTGCCCAACAATGACCCGACCAGACATGACACATTTAATTCAACACCACACAGTTTTGACTGAACGGATGGACCTATGATACTCAAAACTCAACACACTGACTCCAGCAATTATTCTGAAATGAACCAAATAACTCAACACTGAATCAACTACTAACTGTCCTGGAATCAACAGACCCGACCAAACTGACTCAGACCCGCTCGGAACGTAGGACTAGACTGACTCAATCAACTGACCCGAGCACACACTAAGACAAGACTTAACACAATTCATACTGATTCGAAACCTAAAACTCACACACTGACTCCAACAAAACGCACAAACCACACAAAGACTCAACAGGACTTAAACTATGACCAATAAACTGACCCGATAACTAAACTGAGTCAACTACGACAGACTCCACTCTACGACTGACTCGACACGTAAGTTGACTAGAACAAATTTACCAGACACAAATAGACATCGACTCGAATAACTGAACCTAACTGGACCTGCAGACCGACAAGAAACAAGACACAATTATAAGAGAAAAGATGAGGATAACGTACCTGAATCAATGATAAGTGCAAGAAAAAAAAATATAGAACTTTGCAGTTTTGATTGAGCCCTGAATCGAAGAAAGATTACGTCCGGGTGCCGAAAAATCCTTAGGGGTTTTCTTCAGGGTGAAAATCCGGTCATGTGGGTGGTCGGATAGTAGAAAACGGCGGTGATTAGGCGGTGTAATGGAGGTAGGAGGGTGGATGGGGAGGTTTCGGCGGTGGAAAGTAAAAGGGAAGGGTTTTGGGGCGATTGTGATATCTGGTAGGTGAAAAAGGTTTTATTTTTGTTATTTATGTGCTGGCGTTGTGCAAGTGGGTGGGGGGGGCGTAGCGCCACGGCAGGGGTTATTGCAAAAGGTTCAGCTTTTGGGGGGTTCAAAACTGTTTAAAGGGTTCAAGATTGGTTTTTATTGAACTATATGGTGGCGCTGCGCCACCATGTAATGCGTTGGGTGGTGGCGCGACACGAGTGTCGATTTTAAACAGAAAGTTACATAAATTTTCAAGTTTTTTCCTTAGAAAATTTTGCTAACTCTTACCCAACCTTCCCCAAACCATTCCAAAATTTTTCTAAGTATAGGACTTACCTGGAATGACTTTTTCTTCGCATTTTCATCTCTTCAAGAGTACGTTTCCTGCAAATTTTCTCAAACACACAAAACACAAACACGAAAAACTATGAGAAAAACGAAAAATAACGAAAATTACAAACGGTACATACTCTACAAACGAAGCTTTTGTAACTCACTGCTCGGTGAAGGTGGGTGGGTCCTCTAGAGGAATTTCTTCCTCTTCGGTAGTATCAATGGGACCTCCCAAGTAATGTTTCAAGCGATGACCGTTTACTTTCCAAACACCTTTGTCGACCTCATCATATAACTCTACGGTACCGTATGGAAACACCTCATTTACCACATACGGTCCACTCCATCTTGATTTTAACTTCCCCGCTATCAATTTCAACCTTGAGTTGAATAACATCACTCTATCTCCTACCTTAAACTCTTTCAACCTTTGCAACCTCCTATCATGCAATGCCTTCGTCTTTTCCTTGATACTCCAAGATCGTTCATAGGCGGCAACCCTCAAAGCTTCCAATTCATGAATTTGGAAAAACCTCCTTCTTGCGGCTTCGGTAAGGTCGAGGTTAACGGTTTTTAATGCCCACAAGGCTCTATGTTCTAACTCTACCGGAAGATGGCAAGCTTTGCCATACACAATCATAAAGGGTGTTGTTCCTAACGATGTTTTATAGGCGGTGCGGAATGCCCACAAAGCGTCGTCGAGCTTTTCCGACCAATCCTTTCTACTTTTTCCTACTGTTTTCTCTAAGATTCGCTTCACCCCTCGGTTAGCATTCTCTACTTGACCACTAGTTTGCGGGTGGTATGCGGTGGAAAGACGATGAGTGACACCGTAGCGTGTAAGTGCCTTTTCCATGGCGGAATTGCAAAAATGCGTACCACGATCACTTATTATAGCTTTAGGAACTCCAAAACGTGTGAATAACTTTTTAAGGAATCTCACCACCACTCGGGCATCATTAGTGGGCAAAGCTTGAGCTTCCACCCACTTTGAGACATAGTCAATGGCCAGGAGGATGTACCTATTCCCACTCGAAGATGGGAAAGGTCCCATGAAGTCAATACCCCAAACGTCAAAGATTTCAAGAACTTGGATGGGATTTTGGGGCATTTCATCCTTGGATGAGATGTTGTCGGTACGTTGGCAACGGTCACATGTCCTAACAAACTCTACGGCATCCTAAACTACCGTTGGCCAATAGAAGCCACTATCAAAAACCTTTTGTGCCGTCACATTTGCCCCGTGATGGCCTCCTGTTAAACCCTCGTGCACATGTTTAAGGATGTCTAACCCATCTTCTTTTGAAACACACCTTCTAAGCACTCTATCTCCACCTATCCTAAATAGGTACGGGTCATCCCAAATGTACTTCCTAGCATCCCTAAGAAGCTTTTTCTTTTGTTGGTAGGACATACCCCTCACAAGGTCACCGGTTGCTAAATAATTTGCCAAATCCGAGAACCATGGCAAACCCTCTACCTCGGCACTAACAAAGTCTATGGTTTCATGAGGAAAAGTGTCTCCTATAGAATCCTCACGAACCTCTTCTCTCTTTGGATCCTCTAAACGTGACAAATGGTCGGCGGCCACGTTTTCCGCTCCCTTTTTATCTTTAATTTCGATGTTGAACTCGGAGAGCAAAAGAATCCATCTAATGAGTCATGGCTTTGCACCCTTCTTTTGGAATAGAAAGCGCAAAGCGGCATGGTCGGTGAATACGGTGGTTTTGGAAAGAACGAGATATGAGCGAAACTTATCAAACGCAAATACTATGGCTAATAGCTCATTTTCTGTGGTGGTATAGTTCTCTTGAGCATCATTTAAAGTTTTGCTCGCGTAGTAGATTGGATGAAAGTGTTTATCGACTCTTTGACCTAAGACCGCACCTACGGCATAATCGCTTGCATCACACATGAGCTCGAAAGGCAAGCTCCAATTGGGCGAAACAAGTATAGGGGCACTAACGAGTTTTTCCTTTAAGAAATCAAAAGCCTTGATGCACTCTTCGTCGAAGACGAAAGGTACATCCTTCTCTAAAATTCGGGTCATGGGGCGAGTAATCTTAGAAAAATCCTTGATGAAATGCCTATAGAAGCCCGCATGACCAAGGAAGCTTCTAACGGACTTGATACTAGTAGGTGGCGGCAATCTACTTATGGTATCTATCTTGGCCATATCCACCTCTATCCCCTCTCTCGACACTTTATGACCTAGCACTATCCCCTCCGTCACCATAAAGTGACATTTCTCCCAATTCAACATAAGATTTGTTTCTATGCACCTCTTAAGCATCCTATCAAGATTTTGAAGACATTGGTTGAAAGTGGTGCCATAAACTGAGAAGTCATCCATGAAAACCTCCATAGAAGTCTCAAGCATGTCTTGGAATATAGCAACCATGCATCTTTGGAAAGTAGCCGGAGCGTTGCATAACCCGAAAGGCATGCGGCGATACGCATAAGTGCCGTAAGGGCATGTGAACGTCGTTTTATCTTGATCCTCGGGGGCGATTGGGATCTGAAAATAACCCGAAAATCCATCCAGAAAACAATAGAATTGTTGACCCGCTAGATGCGCCAACATTTGGTCAATGAATGGCATGGGGAAATGGTCTTTCTGGGTGGCGTCGTTTAACTTTCGATAGTCTATGCATACACGCCAACCGGTAATGGTATGAGAAGGGATTAATTCGTTCTTTTCGTTCATGATCACCGTCATCCCACCCTTCTTTGGGACGACTTGGGTCTGGCTAACCCATGGTGAATCAGAAATAGGGTATATCACCCCGGCATCTAACAACTTAAGCACTTCCTTCTTAACAACCTCTTGCATGTTCGGATTTAGGCGCCGTTGAGGTTGCACCACCGGCTTATAATCATCTTCCATGAGTATCTGGTGGGTACAATAGGCGGGGCTTATGCCCTTGATATCCGAAAGACGCCATGCAATGGCTTCCCTATTTTCTCTCAACACCTCTAATAACCTACCCTTATGTCCCTCCTCTAACTTAGATGAAATAATGACGGGGAATTCGGAACCCTCACCTAAGAAAGCGTACTCTAAGTGGGACGGTAGAACTTTGAGTTCTATTGGGGCGGGTTTCTCTAAAGGTGTACTTTCAAACTCACTTTTGACCTCACTTAATTCTAGCGCTTCGGGGACCCACTCGTTCTCTTCTACCTCCTCACTCTCACTCACAACCTCCTCTACCTTCTCAACTACCTCATCTATCTTACTCTCAACTAGATCGGAACCACTAATATAGTCAAAGAAATGGTCGACACATGATAAGAAAGACTCTATGAATTAGACCGAATGGCAAGGACTACTAAGGTCGTCGGAACCACTGGGATGTTCCATGGAGCGTGCTATCTCGAAAGTAACTCTCTCCTCACCAACTTGGAGTGTGATTTTCCCGTCGAAGACATCGATGATAGCCTTGGTGGTACACAAGAATAGGCGTCCTAGAATGATAGGAACCTTCTCGTCGGTTTCCATATCAAGGATGACAAAGTCTATGGGAAAGACGAATTTATCTACTTTGACTAGAAGGTTTTCAATTATACCCCGTGGATACTTCACGGACCTATCGGCTAGAGACAAAGACATACGTGTAGGGGACAACTCTCCTAGACCTAACCTCTCATACATGGAATATGGAATTAAGTTTATACTCGCTCCTAGATCAGCTAGGGCCCTACACTCGGTATCACTCCCAAACAAACACGGGATGGTAAAAAGGCCCGGATCCGTCAATTTTTCCGGGACCTTGTTCAAGACTACGACTGAACACCCTCCACTAAGGGGGATGTTAGAAACCTCTCCTAACCTATCCTTACGTTTTAGAAGATCCTTTAAAAAATTTGCATATTTTGGAATTGATTGAAGGGCTTCTATGAAAGGGAGGTTGATTCTAAGCTGCTTAAAGATCTCTAAAAATTTCCCGTACTCTTTGGAATAAGTTTGATTTTTAAGGCTGGAAGGAAATGGAGCACGGGAAAGATCAACAGTGGTTGATGGAGCAACTTGTATCGGCTTCTTTCCTATACTTTTCTCACTTGAAGGCCCCCCGGTGTGTGCGGTACTTGCTGGGATGAACCTAGGTTGCACTTTACCGGGCACCTCCATTTCAATCTCCTCATCTACGGGGTCCTCATCTTCTACCTCGACACTCTCGGGTCTCACTACCTCTCCTAGGGTCCTACCACTACGGGTCGAAATTGCCTTCAAAGTGCCCGAAGGGTTGGCCTTTGTGTTGCCCGAAAATTGACCGGGAGGTCGTTCTTGCAACTGGCGTGCAATATCCCCAACTTGCCTTTGAAGATCTAAGAAATTCGAGTGGTTATTCTTTAAGAATGTAGCGTGTTCTTCTAAAGTATGTTGGGTAGCTTGATCCTTAACCACTAGCTGGGTAAGAAGGTCCTCTATTCTAGACAGACTACTGTTTGACCCCTCATTCTTAGGTTGAACCTCTTGGTGTGACCCCTCACCTCTGAACTGCCCACCTGAACCTGAACTAGCAAATTGACCTGTTTGACCCGACCCCCCACTAGAATAGAAACCTGCCCCCCTGCTTTGATATTGACCTGATGGAAAACCAGGGGGTTACCTAAAGAGCGACAACTATTAGCACGCCAATTGGAGTTACTATTATTGAACGGGTTCGTTGGACCCCTATTTTGACCTGCTATGTACTCGACTTGTTCTAGGGTAAGTGTTGGGCATTCTATGGTGTCATGTCCACCTCTACAAACTTCGCACCTATCGACCTTCTTCATAATTTCTAGCAACTCTTTGGTGATATAGTCTAGTTGAGATACTACCTTTGAGTCTGATACGACTTGGTTCACTCCTCGAGAAGATGAGGAAGTAATCACAGGATTGGAATTCCTGCTGGTAGCACTATGATCTATATCAGCATGAGCGAAGCTCTCAAAGAGATCATTGCAGTCAGTCACACTTTTCTTTCCCATTAGATGGCCTCCTACAGATGTGTCGAATCGGGCCTTACACTCAGGGGTAAGACCATTGTAAAATTTTTCTACTAAAGCCCAATCCGACAGCCCATGTTGGGAACAACGCGAGAGTAAAGTTTGAAACCGCTCCCAAGCTAAGTGATATGGTTCGTCAGGCTCCATTCTGAAAGAATGGATCTGATCTCGAAGGCGAGAGGCCTTCGCGGGTGGAAAATACTTAGCAAGGAAGGCATCCCTAAGTCCAGCCCAAGTAGTATAAGTACCTGCTGGCTGCGAATCGAGCCATGTGGCTGCGCGACCAGCAAGCGAAAAGGGGAAGACTTGGAGAAAGCGGGCATCAAGATTAACACCTTCGATGCCGAAGGTGCTACACAGACGGGTGAGACGGTTGATATGTGCAGGCGCATCCTCATCATCACGACCATGGAACTGACAAGAGTTGTTAATGGCAGTCATTATGTATGAGGGAATTTGCCAGGACTTGTCATTGGTGATTTCAGGGATGGTGATGGGTGAATTTGCGTTAAAACCTGAGGTGGAAAGCTGGTGGACAATTTGGTTATCGGCCATTTGGTGAACTTGTGGTGGACTAGTGTGACGGGAGGGTGGTGGGGAGTTGTGGGGTGATGACTTCGGGGTAAAGTCGTAGTTCGGTGGTTTAGATTGTAGTGTAGAGTCAGAAGGGGCTGAGGATGAAGTTGAAGATTTTCGAACCTGAAAATTGGGTATGGAGAAGGAAGACTTGTCGATCGTCGGCTTCACTGGTCCCTGCGAACGCGTGTGGGGCATGAACTGCAAAACCGAAGACAAACAAGTAAGACGACTTCAACAAAAGAGTCTAAAAATACGAAAAAAGACACTAAAATTACTTGGACTCCTACGACTCACAAACACACAAAAAGCACGTAACGATATCAGTTGAAATCCAAACAAAGTAGTTAAAACAATTGCCAAGAATCCCCGGCAACGGCGCCAAAAACTTGATATGGAATAAGTAGTTCAATTAAATAAACTAAAAACATTTTTCCAGTGACCGGAGACTAATGGCGTTAGGGTTCTGTTAGTCAGGATCCATTGGAGGCGAATATGTTAATAGTTGGGACATTCAATAGTTATTTTTAAAGTTGGAACTGATGGTGGCCAGCGACGAATAATTGAGATTATTAAAATCCAATATTCCTAAATAAATAAGAAGTAGAATTTACCATTCAAGTCATCCAACCATATTAAATATTTAAAGATTTTTAAAATGCATTCTGATGTGGAATAAGTAGTTCAACTAAATAAAGTAAAATAACCCTAATTTAAGACTCAAGTAATAAAAACCTAGACTCTCTAACTTGACTAAACTACTTACCTGCAAGTGAACCGGTCGACTCTAGCAAAGAAAAGCAAGTCCAAATGTCGAACCCACAAGGACTCTAATTAATTACGTTAACGACCTTATTTAGATGAGACACTGACACGACTTAACGATTGTTGTGTTTTAAGGGGGGTTTTACTAAAATCCTAAAATTGAAATTGAAATTAAACTAGACTAAGGCACGAACGAAAACTAAGGTTTGATTCAGATGATATTAACGACTACCTAGACTTGAATCCAGTTTGACTATGAATGGATTTCCAACGGTATTATAGTTGTATGGAGTCGGGATCGTAAAATACTAAACCTTAAGGTATTTCAAGCTAAGACCTCCCGACCCTTCTCAGGAAGAAACCTAGGAAACCCTACAAGGCTGTTATGAACACCGACTGTTAGACTTCCTCTCAGTCCTCTAACGACTCTAAAAGTGCCCTAATTCGACTATCTACCTCTCAGCGCGATAATCTAAGGCAATTCTAGGTTCTAACTTGGTTTACTAGACACAAAGGCAATTAGGGAACTAAGATTGACTTCTCTCAAAATCTATCTTAGCTATATACTGCACCGCGACCTAATAACTAACTCGAGCCTCTCAGCGACAAGTTAAGCAGAATATTTAATTCTAATTGTATTTTAATTACTCTTTCTAAGGCTATTGGCCAATTTACCCAAAGATTACCCGAACCCGCGAAGAATCGAACAATCAACACAAATTTATTATGTGAAAGACATTCACCAAAATCTATGTGAAACAGTAAATAATCAACAATCAAAAGTAAATACGCATACGCACCAAATCAGAAATTCTAGAACAATTTACTTTCAAATATCAATCCATAAACAAGCAATAAAAACCGTTAAAAGATCCAAACTTCGATCAAACTATCATCTTGCCTAGGTAGTTACAAGGGTTTTAGCCAAGAAACATGTTGTCTAAAACAAACAAATCAAGTTCAAAACAAGAATTCATTGGAAAAGTATTGAAACACGAAATTAAAGAAAACCGGGAGATAAGACCCGAACAATCTTCGTTTCCACGCTCCAAGCTTCAACCGTATGATTCCCATAAGCTAAAGCACTCCGTAATACGTGAAATCTGCTCCAAAAGTCGCCTAGGGTTTCCTTCATTCGTAATTAGAGTTGTGTTATGATTTTCTTGGACCTTTTATTCAAAACCCTAGCTGCAAATCACCTTTTCTGCGAATCAGGGGGCTAGGTGTACCACCTAGGGCGCCCCCTTCCCCGATGAAATTTTATTGTTTTCTTGTTTTTTCCAGATTTCCGACTCGCATTCGAAACCCGTTTCTCCTCCAAACTGCTCGTTTTGACTCGTTTTTCATCACTTTAAGCAACGGGACCTGAAACCATAGCTTAACGTTAGCCGTATCAACATTCTAACCTAAACTAGACTCAAAATAACCAAAAACTGACCAAAAGATACACTATAAACATATGTACTTTGCAGTACATCAAACATCCCCACACTTACCTTTTTTTTACTTAAATTAGAATATGCCAAAGAGTAGCCTTTTATTATATATATATATAGGGAGAAGATCATGCGAGAACCAATGTGAACACACCAAAAATGCCTAAAAATAGCTAAAAATCACACAATTTTTTTTTTATTTTTTTAAATATTTTTTAGGTTAAAATCGCTACTTTTCGAAGCAAAAAAAAATTTTAATTTAAAAAAAAAATTTAGCTTCGAAAAGTAGCGATTTTAACCTAAAAAATATTAAAAAAATCAAAAAAAAAATTTTAGATTTTTTTTAGATTTTTTTAGGTTTTTTGGGGGTTTAGTTTTTAGCATTTTAGCTTGGGGGGGTGGGGGGAGGGTTTAGGTTTTTGGGGGGTGGGGGTGGGGGATTTAGGTTTTGGGGGGGGGGGGTTAGGTTTTTTTAGGTTTTTTTAGCTATTTTAGGTTGTGTTCACATTGGTTCTCATGGTTCTCACAATAAATGGAGTTCTCGCATAAGCCCCTCCCTATATATATATATATATATATATATATATATATATATATATATATATATATATATATATATATAGGGGGCGGTTCCCCTAAGAAGCCTATTTTGCCTAAGTTGCCTAAGAAGCAATCTATACCATTTTTTTAAACAACCAATGGACCAGATTAGATCCCTAATATTAAACTAGATAAGTAAACAAAATATAACGCGCGGGGGTATTTTCGTCATAAACAAAAAAATAGTACTGGACAAAAAGCAAAGCAGTTATTGACGATTCAAACACAGTTCTTCTTCACTCTCTCTCAAAACTTCCCCATCGCTAACAAACGTCCCTAAAATCGACAATCAGACAGACGAAAATCGAACAAACAACAACAAAAACAGCATCAACGATGGATTCAGAGAGTACGTTCCATTTTTTTTTTTTTTGCATTTTGGTGTATTCGTTTCAATTTTGTACGGTTTTTCTAAGTTTCTTCGAAATCAAATCGATTACACAGGTTCTAAGAGATCTACAAGAAGCAAGAAGCATAAAGAAACAAAACCTGATGACCATTTCGAAGGTTTGTTAAGGATCTGTAAACGAACAGATTTCTAGGGTTTTAATATGTCTAAACTGATTCATGTTCTGCATTTTATAAAACAGATCGATCGTTGTGTTTTAATGAAATAGTGCTGGTTTATTTTTTGTGCTGGTTTATTTTCTGTGCTGGTTTAACCTATGTGCTAGTTTAGTGTTTTAGAAATATGTAGCACAAAGTTGTGGTTGGTTTTATGGTTTTGAAATCGGTGCTGGTTTAACTTCCGTGCTAGTTTAGTGTTTTTTAAGAAACTAGCACAAAGTTCAAGTTGGTTTTTTGGGTTCCAAATCTGTGCTGGTTTACTATCTGTGCTAGTTTATTGTTTTAGAAGAAACTAGCACAAAGGGTTTAGTGTTTTCTAGAAAACTAGCACAAATTCTAGTTGGTTTACCGTCTGTGCTACTTTAGTGTTTTAGAAATATGTAGCACAAAGTTGTGGTTGGTTTTATGGTTTTGAAATCGGTGCTGGTTTAACTTCCGTGCTAGTTTAGTGTTTTTTAAGAAACTAGCACAAAGTTCAAGTTGGTTTTTTGGGTTCCAAATCTGTGCTGGTTTACTATCTGTGCTAGTTTATTGTTTTAGAAGAAACTAGCACAAGTGGTTTTTTAGAAGAAGCTGGTTTACCGACTGTGCTACTTTTAAATTCAGTAGATAAGTAATATAAGTTTCAGTTGCTTTTTTGTGTGTGAAAACAGAGCTGTACAATCCCAAACCACTACAAATTGTACAACCAGGAGAACCAATCCCTACTTTTGATAATGAACCTTTGCATCCCATTCCACTCAAAGTTGTAAGACCAACAAAAAAGGAATATTATATGAGTCCGAAATTTTGGAATGAAGTAGCAATCTGGGGGCCAAGCTATACCAATCATCCTACTTCTGGTGGTGAACCTTCAGATCCCATAAAAGAAGAGATTGATGAGAAACCTGAAATCTCAGTTATACAACCCAAAAAAGAAGAAGATGATGAAAAACAAAAGATCCCCATCCTACAACCTAAACATGAAGAAGATTAGGAAAAACCTATAATCTCAGTCAAGAATTTTGGAAGGAAGTAGCAATCTAGCCAGCTCCTGCTATGATCATCATGTTTATGTTGTTTGTTTTAGTTTTCTAATGTTATCAATGATGTTATGTATTATGATCATGTTTTTCTGAACCTTATGTAACAATGATGTTTTGAATTATAAAAATCATGGTTTATTATGTATTAAATGATCAAAATGGTACTGGTTATTGTTTTTTTAATATATAGTACACTTTATAACTTGTGCTGGTTACTATGTTTCTTCTGAAATTACTTGCAGGCTCATCAGACAGTGACTTCGAACAACGGAAAAGAAACAAAAAACAGCACTAAAAGTTGTTGCCACAAACCCTGAACCTATACGATCAACACTTTTCAAGGAATTTGATAAGAAAAAAAGAATTAGAATCAGGAACAGCCCAAAAAACCTTGCTCAATTCATGCAAGTGTTATCTGACGAACAGAAAGCAGAAGTAGATAACATGGGATTTGAAAGCATGAAGAACTTTGATATAACAAAAATACCAACTAATCTGGGATACTGGCTCACTAACAATTATGAACCTACAATCAACACACTGAATCTAGGTACACATAATGTAGTGATAACACCTACCCTAGTACAAGAAGTTCTTGGCATACCAATGGGTAAAGTGAAGGTTACGGAGACTAAACCATCAATGAGTGATCCAGTTGTTGCAGAGTTTAGAAATCAATTTGAAATTGATGATGAACTACCAAAAATGCATCATATTATTCATGTTGTGAAAGAACAGAAGGAGAGTGGAAGGCTATTTCAACTGAACTTTCTTGTAATGTTCAACTCAATAATGGCAGAGCTCACACACGGTGGCAATGTCAACATGAAATTCCTTCCAACATTGCAACCTGATGTAGATATTAAGGATGTTGACTGGTGCAGCTACGTGATCGACTGCTTGAACAGAAAGACAACAAGCTGGTTCCAATCTAAAGCAGCACACTACATCGGACCGATAAGATTTCTAGTGGTATGTTGTAGTTATCTAAAAATGATCTATATTTATTGTTTTTTATCAAACATAATAACAAAAACTAACTTGTAAATCAATCAGTTGGTTTATGCTCATCATACATACCAAAGAACAAATCCAACACAGAAGATGATACCAGCTGTAATGTATCATAAAAATGATACAATTAAAAAGCTTGGTCCGGTGGTGGAAAGCAATAAAAGAAAGAGAAGTAAAAAAGATGGGAAACCAGCACAGAAACTCACCTTGACAACACAAACACCTACTCAAAAGGTGGTGAAGAGTAAGAAGAAAACAAGTTTGAAAGCAGCAACAACTGGTGAAACAGAAGAAAATGAAAAACGAGAGAATTTGAAGGTAAAACTGAAGTTGAAGAAAAAAGCACCAGCTGAACAACCTCTATCCACATATCAAAAAATCTCAAAGGAAACTGATGAAGCTAGAAATCATTACTTTAGTGACTTCCCAGAATCTCTAGACATTACACAAAGTTTGGACATTCCACAATCCCAGGAAAAACTCTCACAAATTCCACCTACAAATCCAACAAGTGGAGTGGTAATTTCTATTTTATTGTGTTTATCTGTAGTATTACTGAAAAAAGTGCTGGTTTAGATGGTTATTGAAAAAATGTGCTACTTTTATGACATTTAGTGTTTGGGATGTTAAATTGTGCTAGTTTATACCTAATATGTTAGTTTAATGTTAGAATTTGGAATGTGAAATTGTGCTGATTTATATGCTAAAGTGTGCTGGTTTAAATGGATTGTAAAACTGTGCTAGTTTGAAATGTGCTACTTTTATTGTAAACTTTTATCATGTGTATGTAAAAATAAAAATGGAAAATGTGCTACTTTTACAATTTGTGCTACTTTATAAAAAGAATGTGCTACTTTTACAATTTGTGCTACTTTATAAAAAGAATGTGCTGGTTATTGAAAAAATGTGCTACTTTTATGACATTTGTTGAAAAATGTGCTACTTTTATGACATTTAGTGTTTGGGATGTTAAATTGTGCTAGTTTATACCTAGTATATGTTAGTTTAATGTTAGAATTTGGAATGTGAAATTGTGCTGATTTATATGCTAAAGTGTGCTGGTTTAAATGGATTGTAAAACTGTGCTAGTTTGAAATGTGCTACTTTTATTGTAAACTTTTATCATGTGTATGTAAAAATAAAAATGGAAAATGTGCTACTTTTACAATTTGTGCTACTTTATAAAAAGAATGTGCTGGTTATCTTTTCAGGAATGGATTTGTCTGATAAAATCCAAAACAAAAGAGCTGGACATGCATGTCAAAGAAACACACGAAATGATTGCAAAATGTTTAACAAAGTACAGAGGTGAGGAGGTTGTGGATGCTGTGGATGAGTGGAGAAAAAGATTGGTAGTATATGGTGAAAAGTACAATTTCGAGAAGCAAGAATCAGAAGCAGGGAATGAAGAAAAGAAAAAAGGAGGAAGTGGAGAGAAGACAGAAGGAGGGAATGAAAAGGAAGAAGGGAATGAAGTTAAACTTACCCAATCACAAAAAAAAATGGTGGTCTCACAATTTGATTCAACTCCTTTCAGAATCACCAGTTCAATGTGGCCAGAGATTATAAAAAAAATAGAAAAGGCAGAACAAGCAGCAAGCAGCAAAAAAGATGGTGCTGATCATGGAGTTGGTGGTGAAGAAGAAAAGGATGCAGGTGGAGAAAAGGCTAAAGATGGTAAACCTGATGGGGAAACAACAAAGAAAGGAGGTGAAGATGCTAATGAACCACCAAAGGGAGAAAGTGACATTGCTGGTCAACCAGCAAAGAAAGAAGGAAATGAGGCTGCTGGTCAACCAGCAAAGAAAGAAGGAAATGAGACAACAAAGAAAGGAGGTGAAGATGCTAATGAACCACCAAAGGGAGAAAGTGACACTGCTGGTCAACCAGCAAAGAAAGAAGGAAATGAGGCTGCTGGTCAACCAGCACAGCAAGGAGAGGTTTTTAAAACACCAGAAAAGGAAACCAAAAAAGACAGTGAAAAACAAGAATTCATAGGTGAAGACCTAAACGCCGGAGACCAGAAGAAAAAAAGACAAAGCAAACGTACAACTCAACCTGCCGAACCTTTATGTTCACCATATATGCAGCGAGTTGTACAAATAAAAACAAAAACTGAAAAAGTTGAACAAAGGATAGCCGAATGGATCTTCTCGACAGTTGACGACCCCTGGTAAGTATAAAAACCAACAAAATCTTAATTGGATAAAAATAAGTATTTAAACTAATGTGTATTACAACAATGCAGGGTGTTTATATTTGAGACAGCATTTAGCACAAACCTTTCAAGGGTATTTCTGGAGTCGCTTCACCCGAACTTATACATACATGTCCAAGTCCTAACAGCTTGGTCATTGGTACTAAACAGTGAAGAGGTCTTCAAAAGCAAAGGTTCACCGGCAAGAGTTTTCTGCCCATGCAACATGCTGGTATGTTTTCTAATATGTGCTGGTTTTAATAACAGATTAGAAAAAGCACATTTAACAAAATGTGCTGGATTATTACACATTGTGCTGGTTTTGAAATATTAATGTTTTATTAATAGCTGGTTAGTCTGATATATGAAATGCTATTATTGTGTTGGTTCATAACACATTGTGCTGGTGCTGGTTTATAACACATTGTGCTGGTTTCTGTGCAGGGAGAAAACAATTTCAAACCAAAACTGAACAAAAAGATCTGCACACAAAATTTCAGAGAAAACATTGCCGCGACATTGATGAATACCGGGTATGAAAGTATTAGGAAAGTGGACATGTTGTTCATTCCAATACTACAAAACAAGCACTACTACATTGTATGTTTTGATTTCAAGGGAGAAAACATCAAGATTATAGACAACATGAAAGGGAAAGCAAAAGCACAAAAAATGACACGTGCTAAAAGAGTGGTAATATATTGATGCCCATTAATTCTGTGCTGTTTATTTTAATTATATTTGTGATGCTTAGGGATTTTGATTTTGAAAATTTTCAAATTACAGAAAGAAATTGTATGTGATTACCTTGAAGTTGAATACCCAACAATGCACCCAAAGATGTCGCCCTTGGAACCAGAAATAATGAAAATGTCGTGGCAAACGGAAAAGAACTTTGTAGATTGTGGTGTCTTTGCAATGAGACACATGGAGATAGTGGGCTATCGAAAGAGTCACCGGAACAAGACAAAGAGTTGGTTGAACTGAGATACAAGTATTTAAGCAAAATACTTTTATCCGACATCAACTTAGCGAAAGGTGAAATGATGGAAATGTTAGAGAAGTATGAGAAGATGGAGCCTGAAAAGAAAGAGGAATGCAAGAAAAATGCGGAAACGAAAATCAATGACAGATTGAACAACAAATATTGATTGTGTTGGTTGAACAATATAACATTAGTTTGGTAGTTGTCTGTAATATTTTGTGCTGGTTTAACAATTAATATGGTGCTGGTTTAACAATTACATTGTACTGCTTTAACAGTTATATTAGGAAAGTTAATTTTATGCTGGTTTTACAATTAATATTGTGCTGGTTTCACTATGACAATATGTGATGGTTTCATAGAAGAAGTTTAAAATTGTGCTGGTTTTATAATTGTGCTGGTTTTAAAGAACAAAGTTTAAAATTATTAGTTTGGTAGTTGTCTGTAATATTTTGTGCTGGTTTAACAATTAATATGGTGCTGGTTTAACAATTACATTGTACTGCTTTAACAGTTATATTAGGAAAGTTAATTTTATGCTGGTTTTACAATTAATATTGTGCTGGTTTCACTATGACAATATGTGATGGTTTCATAGAAGAAGTTTAAAATTGTGCTGGTTTTATAATTGTGCTGGTTTTAAAGAACAAAGTTTAAAATTGTGCTGGTTTTAAACGGTATATTGAAAGTTGAAAAATCAAATTCTTGACAATTGCATAGAAGAAGTTTAAACTGAAATCCAAACTGAAATGAAAAAAATAACAAATCCAAATATCATGATTTCCAAAGACACACGACTAACTGCTCTTCTGGGAATCAGCAACAGTAGTCTTCATCTTACAAGTCCGACTATTATGTCCATGACCTCCACATATCAAACAACCTCTAGTTTTAGGTTTCTTTGATATTCTTGAAGATGATACCTCACGAAAAGACTTTAAGCGTTTGTTTGAACCACACCCCTTGTTTCTAATACCACTAGGTGGAAGAATGGTAGCAGAAGACGATGAACATGGCTGATCAGTACGAAGAATATTAGCTAATCTTGCATTCTTGTCAAGTGATTCTGCGGGAAGGTCAGCAGAATCAACCTTCAACTTCGACTCGATCACTTGGTCTCTATACATCGATAACAGGTCAATATTTGTAACAAGACGGTTAACAATATGTTCAGTTGCAGTCATTATCTCACGCACAATGCTGGAAGCACGTTCAACTTGATTACCAGCAGCATTTTGATCAAAACTCGAAACTTTTGTCTTTTTTGGAACAACATCTCTTGTCCAACGCCCCATAACATATTTTTTAGGGAACTCCTTTATACCACAAAGACGAAGAACACAAAAGGCATGCCTACATAGCAAACCATACTGCTCATATCGGTTGCAGCTGCATTTAATTACCATATCCTTAGGAGTAAAAAGAACCTACACAAATAACAAATGCTTTATATTGTGCTAGTTTATAACAAAGTGTGCTGGTTTATATATGTAAAATTCTAATTGTAAATATAAATCACTGTGCTACTTAAAATGTATTGTAAAAAGCAGAACATGTTTGTGCTACTAAAAAGGTATAAATAAATACCTCATGAAGGCCGGGAAGATTGACCTGTAGAATATAAAACTTAATTGAATCACCAACTTCTTCTTCACGCCTGCACATACAATTCTTGCAAGCAAGTCGAATTTCTTCTTGAACATCAAAAAATATCCCCCGAGTATAAATCTTTACAGCTTCCCGTTCCAATTCATAATTGGTTTTCATGGCAGGTTCTGTGTATCTGGTATCATGATCACGTTTGTTGCGCTTAAACCTCTGAGATTCCATTGCAGTATCAAAATGGCTCAAAAACTCAACTAATGACAATTTTGTGTTGGTTAATTGACCAAAAAAATGATTTTCACTCTCAGACCTAGATGTTGTACGCATAAGACCGGACATATGTTCATGACGATAGTATGCAGGAATCCAATCTGATCTGAGGTTGTACATATCAGAAAGCCAGCTGTTACTAGTAAGGTTGTACTTAATCATTAAATCACACCATTGTGTCTCAAACTGTGCTGGTTCAAGAGCATCAGTCCATACAACAGCACATATATCATCTTTAAAAACCTCATCTTGTGATAGCTCAGTACCAACCTATAACAAAAAAAATAATTAGTATATTAAAACAGCAAAAAAATCCTAAAATGTGCTGGTTTATATGTTAAAGTGTGCTAGTTGATGTATAAACTTAAACTATGATGCTTAAACTGTAATGGTTTAAAGAAAGTGTGCTGGTTTAAAAGTGTGCTGAGTTATATGCCAAAATGTGCTGGTTTAAAAGTGTGCTGATTTATATGCTAAAGTGTGCTAGTTTAAATGGATTGTTTAAAGTGTGCTGGTTTATATGCTAAAAGTGTGCTGGTTTAATTTATGATGGTTTAAAAAATTATAACATTGTAAAACTGTGCTGGTTTAAGAAAGTTACCTTTTCAGAAACTTTGATCATTATATGCCACATACACAAACGATGTCTGGTATCTGGGAAAACATCTCGGATGGCAATTTTCATTGCAGCGTCCTGATCAGTCACAACCACCTTAGGTGCAACACCAAAAGCCTTCAAAAAACTTTGAAGAAGCCATTTATATGATTCAGCAGTTTCAGATGCTAACAAAGAACCAGCAAACGTGACATTGTGATGATGATTATCGATTCCAGTGAACGGAACAAATACCAAGTCATACCTAAAAATTGAATTGATTATATTACAACTGCTTGCTGAATTGTGCTAGTTTAATAAAAATATGAACAAATGATCTACAAAAAATGAATAAAATACCTGTTCGTACGGAACGTAGCATCAAAAGACATAACATCCCCAAAGACCTCATAATTCAGTTTCATTTCTTCATCAGCCCAAAATAATCCAGCAAGAGAACCTTTTTCATCACAATAAAATTCACAAGAAAAATTCGGCAAATACTGCTTCTTCTTCATAAGACGTTGGACAGCCATGTCCACATCAAACTCTCCAATGAACAAATTAATATCTCTTTTAAAATTTTTACAATCAGTAGACGTCACTCCAACCTTATCAAATCCACCACGAATCTTTCTCATAAGGTTGAATGCCCTAACTGGACCAATATTCATCTCAGAAAAATCAGAAAGCAGTTGCTCTTCAGTGAATGTCAACTTTCTAGACGAAGCTAAAAGATGATAATCCTCTTCATCAACAAAAGAATGATTATGCTCCTCAAATACATGAGAAATTCTATAAGTATTTTTTGGAGTTAAAGACAAACGGATGTGTGCCTTACATCCGGTACGTTTAGAAGGTCTCCTCCTTCGGTCATTTAACTTTTTATCAGCACCAACACTATCATTTACCGTGTCAACAGCACAGGATGTCGCTGAACCCTCTTTCGCACAAACAAAGTACTTTCTAATCACAACACCATTTTTTGAAGATTGAGTATGCTTTCGACCCTCAAACCCAGATAACTTAGCATACTTCTTATAGAAATTAAAGGCAGAATCAATTGACTGGAAATGCATACCAACTACAGGTTTGGAAGAATCTGGAACAATAGGAGTATAATATTGATTACCAGTAGTTGGACAGATACGAACTCCTGAACAAATCAAAAAACCAGAACAAATAAAAGATATCAGCACAAACTTAACAAATAACCAGCACAAAAAACAAGCTCAACTTTACCAGGCAAACTAGCACAAAATAAAGATATCAGCACAACTTTACAAAACTACACTTTAAAATATGATGTAATATAAAAAAACCAGCACAACTTCAGAACTACACTTTTAAATAAAAACCAGCACAACTTTACCAGGTAAACTGGCACAAAATAAAGATATCAGCACAACTTCAAAAAACCAGCACAACTTCAGAACTACACTTTTAAATAAAAACCAGCACAACTTAGATCAAAACTAAAAACCTAAAAAGTAGATGAAATTAAAACTAGAAGGTATTTTACCATCGACAGTAGTAGACATCATTAAAATAGAGGAGGATAAATCAGCAAATCAATGAATGAACAGAGGAGCTAGGGTTCCAGCAAATCGATGAAAACGATGAACGATTCAGCAGGATTGATCTCAATCTCGCAGGTACCGGCAAATCGATGAAACGATGAACGATTCAGCAGGATTGAGATTGAGATTTGCGATTGAATTAGATGTGGTCAGATGATGAAGCTCAATGAATGAATGAATGAATGAAAAATATGAAAGAAGGAATGAAAATCGTGTGATTAAAACTAAGTACAGATCTGTTTGAAATTTGCATTTTCCAATATTACCCTTTCACCTAAATTAATGAGATTGCCACATGTAAGCTCAAGATTGCTTCTTAGGAAACTTAGGGAAGATTAAATTCTTAGTTGAACCTCTACCTATATATATATATATATATATTTGTTACTTAGTTAATGTTTAAGTTTCTTTTTATTAGATTCTATTAATTAGCAATTAAATAAATGTATTTAAGATTTCAATAAATTTTCTTAAATATATTAAAAAAACAAGGATTTTCATATTATAGGATCTTGATATTTATAAGTTTTACTAGTACTATATTACTTATTTTGAATATAATTGGTAATGGCCGGCCTTGTAAATCCCAATATTCATTTAATCAACGTTTATGTTTTTATTGATCTTATATATATGAGAATACGGTCCTTTATTTTAATTGGAAGGAAAAAACTTTAAAACTTTTAGTTTCGAAAATCAACTTGTGTTTCATCGCCCGTTATTATCATCGGTTTTCTAACTCATAATGTATTTGTTGATATTATCACATATATTTATATTCAACTTTATTTACGAAGAAAATGTATGAATTGTAAATATTCAAACATATGAAATGTTTTGTGTTCTAAAAGATTGATATACCTTTTTATATTGCTGGGAACAAGATAATCTTATTATTATGGAATAAAGGCTTAATTACAAGTATGATGATATGCTAGTTAGAACTCTATAGAAATAATGAAGTTATTTATTTATGTTTCAAAGTATGATGATAGATTATATGCAAGATATGTTTTTAGGTTACACCGCGATTAGTTATATGCTGACGTTAGTATATGAATTATAAGCATTTGCTTACAATTGATGGAAATTAAGAACTTCATATGTCAAAAACTTTTACTACATATTTGTTTAATATGCTGACATGTTATAATACCTATTGGTTATTGATTTTATGAGATGACATGTACTATTTATGATAGATAGACGATAGTATAATCTTTGATTTATTATCACCTTCATGAATATATGTATATATGTGACATCTGAAGTGCTACTCTCTATATCTCATTACCAAGCTACAAAAGTTCGTAAGATTATAAACCAATTGATCTACATGACTAGATCATGTCATTACTTCTCAAATTATATTATGATGAGAAAGGATTAACTATAAAGAAAATCAGATTAAACAATTTTCATTTGTAACAACTCAACTATGCTCCTGAATTCGAAGCAACATATAAAGGTTCAAGTGACTTTATATCTATATGTCTAAGAAAGTAATGATAGAGAATAAATACACTAGAAGTGTCATACTATCTAAATTTTATTATTGGTTTGTGGAAGGTTATAGGGTTTTAGGCTGATAAATCTTAATGATTCGGTCATATAATTGATGTTATGTGGTGAAAAGATAAGTTATACATCTGGAATAAAACAAGTTCCATTGTCAAACCTCAAATATGTTTTTGAAGAAGCAAGATTGTTAAAGAATATGTAAGGTTTGAAACGACCATCATGAAAGTTGTGTGATTCTAATCCATTCGTGAAGTGAATGTGATGATAGAATGACCAATGTAAGGTCGCGATCATGTATATAACAACTAAGAAAATTGTAATACTGTCACCATGATAGTTGTTTGGTTATAATCCATTCCTTGAACTGAATGTGATGATATAATAATTGGTGTAAAGTTCGTAATCATGGTAATTGAGGAAATTGTTATGATGCTCATGTAATGAGATCAACCATGTTAATAATGTGATGACTATACAATGATCGTTATAAAGGTCGTAAGATATAAGATTGATAAATCTTATACGACTCAACTACTTCTCAATTGATGGTAAGCAAAGAGAACATTATTTACAAGGAAAAATTGATTAAATTCTTTTCATTTGTCACACTTGAGACATATGCTCCTAAAGTAGCAATATCATTATAAGAGTCATGAAAAAATGAAATGCTTTTATACTTATGTGACCAAGTAAATAATGAAAAACTATGAAGCTTGTTTTGGTTCTACTCCATTTCCAAAAGTGAATGTGATTATATATTAATCATTGTATATGTAATGATGGACCTAATTGAGAAACTTGTAATGATGAGAATGACTATAAGAATTGTAATGTTGGTCATTTTAATAATGATAATGGACCACAAAAGTGGCAAACTAAGGAGTGATTGCATAACGTGATGGTTTAAACTTTGAAGTTGTAATATATTCTCTCGTATCATACTTTTGTATTACATACGAGCAAGTAATACACATACGATCATAAACCAGAAGTTTATGGATCATAATTATTTAATTAGTTGACATGACTGGTTAGACCACACCGAGTCAATGATGATGTGAAAGATAATGAAGAACTAGAAGATTCTTCAAGCTGATAATTAGCATGTATTGTTTTTCTCTTAAGAGAAAATTTATTTTTGCCAAATAAAGGAGGGTATGTATCCTTAAATATTTTGGAAGTGATTAAAGGATATGCATATCCCAACATGATACCATTTAGTGTTTTAAATCGATGGATCATCTAAATGGTTATCAAATCCACAACCTGAAGTTTGTGTGATTGTGGCTTAGCTAATGTGATAGCAAGCATATTAATCCATATTAGTATATTTATTTGATAATAGTGAATTTGATTCCCAAGTTATTAACGATCATTGGAATAAGTATTATTATTGAGATGATCACTAAACGTCTACTATTGGTTACAAACCCAATGATCATGAGAGGAGCAAAAGTTCATTTAGGTACATGTAATTTTATATATAGTACCATCAATTCACATCAAGCCAATAAGTTATAGTTCTCCCCATACAGTTGGTTTTTTGTCAGGAACCAAAGATGTCTCATCAAAGATTTTGGTTGTGCGACATATATCGAAACTCATCCACCACACTGCACAAAGATGGGACTTCTAAAAAGTTTGACAATATGTTGGGTATGAATAATCTTCTATGATTAAATACTTAAAGCCATTAGTAAGAAATTCGTTTATGGCTCATTGGTTTTCACTTTAATGAATGAATGTTCATAACATTAGGGGGAGATAACAAGCAGTTGAAAAGTGAAAAGTGAAATGAATTATCATGTCATCTTGATCCTCAGACTATAAACTATGAACTAGAAGTTTAAAGTATAATTCATTTACCAATATTAAAGAACAAATTACCAGACAAGTTCACTGACCTAAATAGAATGACTAAGTAAGTCACATAATCAACTGCTTATGCTCCAGTTTTATTTGTGTCCCAAGAGGACAACCACATATTTTTGTAATGAGTCTTTACACGCCTAAAGCGTGGTAGACTAGTTGATTCCAATAATAAAATTCCTCAAAAATTGGAGCAAGTAATTAAGATGGTCAAGTCGAGGTTATAGTAATAAGATCTCCTGAAGAGACAATAGACATGATGGTTCAAGAAGAACCTCAGGTACCTGAAAATAAAGAGATCTCGATAAGTTGTATCATGTCTAAGATATGTATGGAATCGAAATAAAAGTCGACGTCGTTATACTTTTGTATATAATGTAGCGCTTAAAATGATTAAATGATGAGGATCAAGATTAAGATCTGCCTATGAATGAATATTAAGAAATGATTGGCCAAAATAGAAAGACGCAAATAAGGCAGAGTTTAGTTCTCTAATGAAATGGAAAGTTTCTGGACCAACAGTCCATACGACTGAAGTTGTAAAATATGTTGGATACAAATGTGTCTTTTACGCAAACCATGTGAAAATTAAATTAAGTGATATATGTCAAAATTGGTGGCACAAGAATTTTCACAAAGACCTATGATTGATTATGAGGAAACGTATTCTCCAGTGGTGAATGCATTGACTTTCCAATATTTTATTAGTCTGGTAATACAGAGAGAGAATTGATGTGCGTCTATGAATGTTATGTATCACTTGATACTAAAAGTGTACATGAAGGTCCCTAAAGGATTTGAACGATCAAAATCATGTAAGTTAAGTTTTCGAGAACAATATGATCGTTGTATATAGATTTGTTTTTGTTTACGATTGAACTCCTGATAAGTTTTCTAAAGCAATTGAGTTCCCTAAAGGTAAATCAAAACATCTTAATGATGTAATTCTTGTGCACCAATAAACATACATAGAAACTTGTACCCAGTGATTATGATATCTCCCTAAATAGTGTACACGCATGGTACAATATGGATTTTGAAGATAAAAGCAAGTGTTCATGTCATTTTTTGCATATGATATAGATATCTATGTGTTATATGGGTAAGTTTATGTAGCAAAACTCATGAAGAGTGAATGCACATGTATATTTGGATAAGATGGGCAGAATTCCCTCATGGATTGATAATGCCAGAAGCATTGATATAAAAACCTCAAGAACATACTATATGAAGTTGACAAAATACGTATGGGCTAAAATAGTTGGGTCGAGTGTTGTACAACTCGAGATATTCGGATAAAGAGGGATATAAGTTTGATTAAATTAGCCATGTTCTATGAACATTCTACTTTTAAAAGCTCACTATAATAGCAATTTACAGTAATGATGTCTATGCATCATTGAGAGAAATTGTCAAGCTTTTAGAGGGAGAATTTTTGAATGACCCTGGCACGGTCTAATTATTACTCGAACTGCAGTTCGAGTATATATGTAATTATATTTTACTAATCCCTCAAATACATCTAGAAGATGATGTTTGGATATTTTAGTATGGGCATAGTTGAACCTTAATGTATGTTAAAGGTTGTTAAGTCATTTGTTATAAGAAATGCCTTTATCATCTCCTATCAACGTAGAGATTCTCATTCTAGAAGTACCATCATTAAATGCATAAGTACATTAATATGTTTTGCTGACTATGTATGGTTATAATATATTTCACTTGAGCTTATTGTCATGATATAACCTTTGTCAAGCGAAGAGACATTGGAATGAGTTCAAAGATATATTTCAGGTATAAACGATATTTGATTATATTTTGCTAACCTATCAAAACAAGTTGGTTAGTCTTGTAGATGCAGGAATGTAACAAAACACAGTCGTGGACATATGATATTTTTTTTGGAAGGAGGCACATAAAGTCTCGTTAGAAGATTATACAACATTGCTCAACATAAAGGATTGCACATTAAGGGATCAAGCGACAAATCATTCGCTACAAAAGCTTTATTCGACTTTGAAGATTATACAACATTGCTCAACATAAAGGATTGCTCAACATAAAGGATTGCACACACGTCACTTAAAGGATACATGTTAAAATGAGGGGGAGACTTATTCAAGTTGCACTCTTTTTCCCTTGACTAAGTTTTGTCCCATTGGGTTTTCTTACTAAGGTTTCTAACGAGGCAACACACCTGATCCAAAAGTATCAGGGAGAGAAAATACGCGTTGCACTCTTTTTTCCTTAGCTATGGTTTTATCCCACTGGGTTTTCCTAGCAAGGTTTTTAACGATGCAGCATCACCTAGCGTATTAAAAGAATAGTAGACTATTATATTTCAACATGTGGATAGTCATGGGGGAGTGTTTTTTTTTTGGGTAAAGGGTTACCCCGGTGAATTTTATAAAACCAATGAGCACAATTGTGCAACTGAAATGTTACACACCAAAAAGCCTTGGCATACCAAGACTAGAAAAAAAAAAAAAACAGCCAAAGAAATAAAACAACCAAACAAACAACCAAACTAAACGACCAAGCTCAAACTAAGCGACAAACAATAGAAGACTACACTCTACTCTCTAGCCAGGATCAATCTCCATGTTGCCACTTGGTATCTTCCATTTCTCAAGTAATCTTCGAAGGTCAGGTTTCCACTTGAATTTGAATGTCAAAAGGTGCAATCTAACCGTTCGAATGATCTCGCGAGCAATCACCACCGCCGTTCGCTGGTTTTTAGTGAAAAGCCTATTATTTCTTTCTTGCCAAACAAAATAAGAAGCAGCTGAAACGACCAACCTGCTAATAATATTTTCCGGCATCTGCATGTTAGAATTCTGGCTCATCCAAGACATAACCTCTGCCCATGTACCGTTAGCACACTCCATGTTAGTCATCACCTTAATGTTATTCCAAACCTCTAAAGCAAATGAACATTCGAAGAATAAATGGTCTCTTGAATCTCTGTCATAACTACACAGTGGACAACACATGGGGTTTAAATTTGTAGCACTTCCTGCCTCCCAAACAGACAATCTATCCTGCGTCTTCAATTTATTTCTAATGACAAGCCACAAGTGAAACGAGTGTCTTGGAATGCAATGTTTAAACCAAACCATATTAACCCACGGCACTAAGTCCTCACGATGCCGAATATTATTCCAAACCTCCCAAGAAGAGAAGTGACAAGAATTGCCTTCAAGATCTTTCCATATCAACCGATCCTGCCTGTCATGAAAAGTAGGAACCTGGACATTGATTAAAACTGGAAATAAATCATACCAAGCAACCGGCCACCTCCAATTCCCATTGTGAGACACCATTTCAGCAACCGTAGACTGAAGATTAAAACCCGCATTAGAAATGCGTCTCGGGCTAATAAATTTGCGCAGAGGACATTGATCACACCACATATCACTCCATATATTCGTTTGAGACCCATTACCAATAGAAGACCATAAATAAGGACGGATATCGAGCTCCGAATTGCGAGAAGCTTTCTCCAACCCCAAGTCATACGGCCTCGGCTAGGAACCTCCCAGAAACTCCTACCTTTAAGCTTATACATATGGATCCGTTGAACCTAGAGCGACTTCCTGTTAGTTAGGATACTCCAAATGTGAGAAGAAATGAGGGCTTTATTAACATCATAAATACATCTAACACCCAAACCCCCCTCATACTTAGGTAAGCAAACCACCTTCCAAGCAACCTTAGCCTGTAGTGTTATAATACTGGAAAACATTGCCAATCATAACCAATTTATGAATCTGTTAAAAAAATCAGCGTCACTAATTATCCAAATCAAAGCATGTTTTATTCATTTGAACGGCTTAATTTTTGTCACCAATGAGATAAACACTAACCGTATGGAAAGACAAAATCTTATCTAACACCTTGATACTGCTAGGCTAAAGAACCTTTGGTCCAAGTCAAAACATGTTACCATCAAACCTATAATATGACCTCGTATTGTTTATAAATGTATGGATAAATTCGTCTTTCCAAATGAATAAAGTCCTGATATCTTAAAAAATAATAAAAGAAAAGCAATTCCAATTAGGAATCTCCATTCAAACTTATATCATTAAAATAACATCCAAGATAAAATGTGGTGGCGCATCATCGGTGAAAGTTTACCGGTGAGCTTTTGCAAACATAGGATTGTAGGCCATCTCCTCACCAACCTTAGTGTTTATTAGGGGTGTGTAAAAAATCGAATTAACCGAATCATAACCGAATTAACCGATAAAATCGAACTAAAAAACCGAACTAAATAAAAAACCGGTGGGTTGGTTAATGGTTTTTTTGAAAACCGAAACTAGTGGGTCGGTTATGATTATCATTTTTTCATACCCATCATAACCGAACCGAGCCGACATGTAATAAATTTTTGTAGGATTTAGGACTTTTCAACATATTTTTAATATTTGATGTTGTTTATTGAAGATTTTTAGTATTTATAGGTTTTTCATATCGTTTTGTGGTTTTGGTTGGATATTTATTTGAATTTATGGAATAAATCATATCACTTTATTTCAATATTCGATAATAATTGGTTTTAATATTATAGATTATATGTATTTTTTAATACTATCTAATATATTAATATATACAAATATGCACTAACAATTTATTCCATGTTAAAAAAATTAAGTTATTTTTAGCTAAGCTAATTACATGGTTAACCACCCATAACGGACCCACTATAACCATCAAAACCGAATAACGATAACCACCATAACTGATCGGATATGGTTATGGTTATCCATTAACCGACATCACGGTTATGATTTTAGGTCAAAACCGACCCAAACCGACCCATACACACCCCTAGTGTTTATATATGCTTAATTAATGAACAGATACACTTTATTATGTTAAGGTTACAACTTTTGCCAATAAATATAGATGTAAAAGAAGTGAAAAGAGTAAAGACAAAAGATTCTTGACACAAAATATAATAATATATCATCTTTGATTTTTAATGATACTAAGGTAATAAGCATCAAGTATCGTGCATGTCAAATCGAAAGTTATAAAGATGCTAAGAATGAAGGGAGTGGGGCGATTCCTCCTCACAAGTCGCCCCAGGTCGCCTGGAACACCGCCCCTCGTGGCGTCTTTGGGGGCGTCCCACTCCAGCCCGTCTCCAGCAAGTCACCCAACTTTTTCAATTTTCAATTCATATATCCGTTGCCAACGGATAGTTTGGCCAAACTTTTTTTTTTAAATAATCGAACCTTTATAAATAATACCACATATCAAACACATTTTACCACAATCTTCTCTCAACTCATTAAAATTTATACCAATCTTCTATCAACTCATCAAAATGTATCCCCACAACATCCCTCCTTTCAACCAAAATACACAATCTTCCAATCCACAACCCGATATGGCGGACCCAAACCTTTTAAATAACCCCGCTTTTTACGCCTATTTCAATAATATGCACGTTGCTAGCCCTACACCGCAAGTATACTACAACAATACGACGATACCGCAAAATATGGGGTTCACCACTTGGAACACACAACAACCCGGTGGTTTTCAAAACGTTGGAGGATCTAGACAACAAAATGGTAAAAAAATTTTAGATATTTTTTTGTAAAGAATATGTTTTTTTTTTTTAACTTTGTTTGTATTCCATCTAGTGGTAGATTTAGATGACGAAGAAGTTCCGGAGACCCAGTTCGATGTCGGTCAAAATGATGTTGAACCTCAAAAAAAAAAAAGAAACGTTCACACAAGAGGAAAACACCGGGTGAAGAACGCTTGAAAACCAAACCGATACCATGGACTTCCAACGAGGAAATGAGCTTGTCCAAGGCTTGGCTAGAAATAACCGAAGACCCGAGATGTAGTAACTATCAAAAGGAAAAAAACATATTGGTCTCGTATTTACAACGTTTTCCTCAAGTTAGAAGATCAAGAAGATGGATACCGTGATCCCGATGGTATCGGCGCGAAGTGGCGTAAAATGCGTTCTTTGATTCAAAGTTTCAACCAAATATACACTCGCCTAAGTAACTCGCGTGTGCGCCAAAGTGGTTCCAACGATGCGATGCTCCAAGCAAACGCCCAAAATGAATTCCGAGCCGAACACAAGAAGGCGTTTCCTTATCTTGCTATTTGGCAATTTTTAAGAAGGAGTTCCAAATTTAACATAGTCATCGCCTTCGATCCATTTAAAACTCGTGGCCAACCGTCGGCTAAGCAGTCAAAAACCTCATCCTCAAACGACCATCAAAGTACCGGGTCGGACGCTCGGTGTCAAATAAATCTCAACGACATTGAGGAAGATTTCGAAGAGCCACATGAAGAGGCCGATGCGTTTCAACCACCACAACGGCCGGTTGGCCGAGATAGGGCCAAAAAAGCCGCCCAACCGTCTTCTAGCGGTGTACGAATCGACTACACCGAAACGTTCGAAAAAGTGACCAATAAGTTAGACGGCTTGTTGCAAACGAGCCAACAACGGATCAACTTAAAAAAAGAACACGGGGAACGAAAGCTAAAGCTGAAAGAAAGTCGTCAAAAAGCACTTGATTTGCAAATATTAACATCCGACACGACAAACCTTACTGGAGCCGAGCTCGCTTTAGCCGAACAAATGAAGCAAGAAATTCGAGAAAAATATAACCTTTGTTGATTGTATTTTTTTATTTTTGTTGATGTATTTTTTTTAGTTGATGTATTTTTTATTTTATTGAAGTATTAGTTTTTATTTACTTTGATCAATACTTTTATAAAAAAAATAGGACTTTTTTATATCTTTTATATAAAAAAAGACAAAATAAATCAATCCACGTGTCGCAAGTCGCCCCACCCAGCAAGGTTGCCCCACTCCCCCTTTTTTGGTCAAAATCCTCTAATATGACGTGGCGCCACGTGTCGCAAGACGCCCCATCAAAAGGATGCTCCACTCCCCTTAGTCTAAGATGCTTCATCTATGCTAAGACACGGTTACGGTGTTGTATGTAGTTTGGTGGTCCGAGAAAAACTTGGACAGCTTAACTGTGAATCGTTGAATCATGCCGGCTTCATGCGCAATTAGGGGTATGTTTGTATATGCGTAATTATACTCATACAATATATTACTTGTTATATATATATATAGGACAAAGATCCGTTAGGAACCACCCCTTATTGCGAGAACCGCGAGAACCAATGTGAACACAACAAAAAATACCTAAAAATAACTAAAAACACACAATTTTTTTTTTTTTTTATAAAAAAATCGCTACTTAGCCAAAAAAAAAAAATTTTAATTTTTTTTTTTTTTGCTTCTAAAAGTAGCGATTTTAACTTAAAAAATAGTAAAAAAAAATAAAAAATTTAGATTTTTTTTTATTTTTTTTAGATTTTTTTAGGTTTTTTGGGGGTTTAGTTTTTAGCTTTTTAGCGGGGGTGGGGGGTTTAGGTTTTTGGGGGGTGGGGGAGGGGGGTTTAGGTTTTTGGGGGTGGGGGGGGGGGTGGGGGGTTAGGTTTTTTTTAGGTTTTTTGAAGGGTTTAGTTTTTAGCATTTAGCTTGGGGGGGTGGGGGTTAGGTTTTTTTAGGTTTTTTTAGCTATTTTAGGTTGTGTTCACATTGGTTCTCGCGGTTCTCGCAATAAAGGTGGTTCTCGCATGAACCTTACCCTATATATATATATATATATAGGTAAAGGGTACTGTACAAATTCCCTTATCGTACATTACGTACGCTACAATCTCAGCCGTCAGATCATCTTCCCGCAATGAAAATCGCATGTTGTTTTTTTTTTGTAATAATTTCGCATGTGATAATTTTGATGAAATAGCAGGTGTTTTTTGTAACAATTTCGCATGTGTTAATTCAATTTCGCATGTGATAATTTTGATGAAATAGCAGGTTGTTTTTTTTGTAACAATTTCGCATGTGGTAATTCAATTTCGCATGTGATAATTTTGGTAACAATTTCGCATGTAATTCAATTTCACATGCGATTTTCAATGCGGGAAGATGATCTGACGGCTGAGATTGTAGCGTACGTAATGTACGATAAGCGCATTTGTACGTTAACCAGCCCCTATATATATATATATATATATGTTTGTATATGTGTGTATGCATATCTTGTTGGCATAAATGCACGAAAGTTTGTAACATGAGTGTGTTAAATATGATATCAAGCCAGGTATTGAAAAATGAAAACAAAGTGTCTCTTTGTATATTACTAAAATGCTTTCAAAGTGAAATTTGTATTAATGGTGAACAAAAATTTAAATGAATGTAAATATAAGAGATTAAAGTATATTATCAAATAGAATATATTAGATGTCAATTACATGTATGATTAGGTATGTAAATTAACACGAATTAGACTTGAAATGTTTGTTCGTTTAACTTAACAGAATAAATTAAGGAATACGAAGGCTTTTCTAATTCATGTTCGTTCGTTGAGAAAATGGAAGTGTTCTTAAATATTATAAATGAACTGTTTACAAACATAAACGAAAAATAACTATAAGTAGAGATGAATATCCAGATTAAGGTTTAAAATACAAACAACAACAATAATAATAAATTAGACTATAAATGTATAAATGGACGAACATAAATGAAATAACCAGTTGAACATTATAAACAAACTTAAATGAATAGACATACATGAACAAACACAAATCGTAAATTAATGTATGATAAACATGTTCATGTGTTTGTTTAATTAAATGATCAAAAAATTGTGCTCATCTTCGTACATTATTAAAGGAACGAACTTTTCGCATAAGAGTTCATTGAACATTTGATTCGTTTAAAAACATAAATTTTACTGACACAAACAAAACTAAATTAATTATAAAAAATAACTTTTATTACAGTTTATAATAGTAATAATAATAATAATAATAATAACTATAAATAACTTCGAAAACTGTAATAATTAATCTAAAACGAGTGTTATATTATATACATAGCTACTTGTTACAATAAATAATAATTAGGCAATAACAATAATAATAATAATAAGTTTTTGAAAACCTATTTTACATGAATTTTAAATTATTCATCAATTTAAAATTATGAAAGAATATTTAAATATTAATAAAAAAAAGTATATAACTACGAACAAATTAATGAAAGTAATGAAGAAATTATGTTATGATATAATAAAACGTAACATATGATTATCAATTAGTTTTATTGAAATTTTAACTATTTTAACATTTGTATTGTTTTGTTAAAAGTAAGAATTTTTTATATTTGTTAAATATAGGGTCATTCTATTCCCACCCCCCCTAATTACTAATTACACCCCCCTATTAAAAACATCACATCCATCAATCATCCATCAATCACTTGGTTTTTGTTTCTAGCCTATTTTGTCTTTTTGTTGTCTTTTTTATTCATTTATTTAATTAGTTAGTATTATTATTATTATTAATTAGTATTTGTTTATTATTTAATTAGTTAGTATTATTATTATTATTTTTATTATTATTATTATATTTATTATTATTAGTAGTAGTAATGATATAGTATTTATTATTAGTTTTTATTGTTATAATTTATCAAATTATATTTATAGCTGTAACAAAAGCTATATAAAAATAAGTACTTTTTTACAAAATTATTATCATTTAATAATTTACATACAGAGGTTTAATCGAGGCACCCCCCAAATGTAGCAGGTTGTGTTATCCAAGACTTATACATATTTTGACGTGATTCAAATATATTCTCCCAGCCAGCTGCATCATTTTCTCTCATTAATTTCCATAGGTTGTTTGTGCTGGCAATTGGATACTCTCCTTGCAATTCTACCATTATAAAATGGTTACCGTTCACGTGTGCAATTGAAATTATTTTTTTTTCTGGGAACTCGTGAGGGCCTCTCCAAAGCGGAAAACAAGTAGAACTGTTTCTTTTTTCTTGAGATAAAAAATGAACGATCACATTAAACTTGTTCGCAATCAAGAATCCTGCCTCTGGCATAATCATCCAGTGTTTTTCAGGTGCAAACCCCGATCCTGACCAAGCCAAGGACGTGAACACATCTTTGAATGAGCCTAAGAAAGCCTTAGTGTACTTATTTCTAAACTCGAGTAGCTCTTCCAACAGTGATCTCCGGATAAATAACCATTCATCTTCACCGTACCCGAGAGCAGAAGCTGTCGCCCGAAACCCACAATTTCCATCACCTAACACGTTATGTATGCGTGTAACTAAGCTGAAACTTGAAACATGGGAATTAAAAACTATACCTGATCTGTTGAAAATCCAGACATTTCTTTAACTTTTCTGAATGCTATAAAAGTTGAATAAGAAAGTGATGCTCTTGTGTCACTTTGTAAAATCTCTCTACTTGAAATTTAAGAGAGTAGCACCAATTATATATAGTAGGCAGTAGAATTATATGAGACCCTTATATGATCCACGTTTTTTTTTAATAATAATAATAATAATAGTAGGCAGTAGCACCCTATGCCACTATCTTTTCTCTTGTTTTTTTAAATATAAAGCTGCAACTCTAGTACCAATTACCTTTACTTTTCACTGTAGAACGTTAGTTTTTTATCTTTGCATGGCAACAACTATTTCACCTTACAGTAATAATAATAGGATATATTATATCTGCAAATATCTTCAAAATTATTGAGGCAACATGAAGATAGGACGCATGCATGGGACCAATTATAGTAGGCGTAGCACCTTATTCTTGACTTGGTGTTTTTAGTATTTTTTTTTTTTACAAACTTTGGGTGTAAAAAACTACCCTCTCGGGAACCACGTGCCACGGAGGGGCGTTGACCACGATTTTTTTTACAACTAGATCCGTATATTTTAACAACATTCGAAAAAAAAAAAATTCAAACGGCGCGCCCGAGGGGGTAGTTTTTTACACCCAAAGTTTGGTGTTTTTATTATTTTTTTGTTTTTTCTTTTTTTTTTTACAAACTTTGGGTGTAAAAAACTATCCCCTCGGGAACCACGTGCCACGGAGGGGCGTTGACCACGATTTTTTTTTTACAACTAGATCCGTATATTTTAACAACATTCGCAAAAAAAAAAATTCAAACGGCGTGCCCGAGGGGGTAGTTTTTTACACCCAAAGTTTGTAAAAAAAAAAAAACAAAAACAAAAAAACACTAAATATACTAAAAGGACAACAAAAAGACAAAAAAACACTAAAAACAAAAAGCAAATGATTGATTGATGGATTGATGGATGTGATGTTTTTGTAGGGGGGGGTGTAATCAGGAACTAGGGGGGTGGGAATAGTATCACCCTAAATATAACTTAATACGATCTTATTTGAGACATCAAAATCTTGAAAGTAATCGAATTAAGCTTAATCTTACTTAAAATGAAAAGCAAATGGTGCCATTCATGATTATGTCTAGGAATTTAATTGTGTGGCTGATCATGATCATGGACCGAGTCCATATTTGGAAATAGTTTTATTTGCCAAATATGGAAACCATTAGATTTTTTTTTGGAACAATAGCATCTACAAACCCCATGCCCCACCTGCAATCACCATGTATTTTTAAATGATTCTTTGTCTTTAACAGCAATAATGCGTGTTTGCACGTTTAGAGAAAGAAAACACACACATAATATCTGTAGGAACCATTCACGTAATAAAAATAAAATAAACTAATTTTATTAAACTAATTACAATACAGAAAAAGAAAGCTGAAATACTAGAACAATTACAACATAAATAAACCAAAATACAAGAAAAGAGTAGAAGCAGAATGGCTGAGGCACGTGTCCACACGCTTCCCTTAAAACAAATTCCGAGTCTCACAAGAGTACTTGTTTTGTTTCCCAGGGTACAACAGCCGGAGCAGTAGTACTACCGGAGATAGCCTACAACCCGAAGGTTACCTTGAATGCTGCAAGAAACTGATCAGGAAAAATTAGAGAGAAAGTTGGTATAGCTGTTGTGTAGCTGGTGACCTTCTGCAGTGGATATGGAGCTGTATTTATACAGCTCCTAAGTCGAATTAAAGAGAGGTTTAAATTGCATTAAACGTCTTCAATGCAATTTAATACGTCATTTAATTCTCAGTCAAAGCTCGTTAACTCGTCAGTTACGAAGCTGGACTGAAACTGCTCTGTCATTCAATGCTGGAAGCTTCTGCGTGCGCGCGCAAGCCACACTGGTGCGCGCGCGCCCAGGTGTGCACGCCATGCGCGGTGCGTCCTCTTGGCTCACACCCATGCGCGCGTGCGCCTCACTGACTCAGGTCCACGCGCGCGTGCGCCACGTCACCTGTGAGCCTCTACGAGCACGCCACACAGTCGCGCCGTTTTGGCTCACTTTGGTGCGCCGCGCACGACACCTCCAGACCCATGCACCATGCGCAACCGCGCGCCTTCGTGCCACGTATACCCGCGCGCGGACTGCCACGTCACGCGCTTCGAACCTGCACTCCACTTGGTCCCTGCAGCCCCTGTGATCCACCACGCGCACGTGGTCAAAAATACAAAGGCGGCTCGCGGCGATGCGAGCGTGCGAAGTGCAAAGTGCGCCATCAAAGCGCCACATCGCCCACGCCACGCGCGCGCGAGCGTGTGCGAGTGCGAGTTAGGGTGCTCCGCACCCTTCGCGAGTACACTAGTGAGTGCTCCCATGAAACAATAATGATGGAGAGTTCCCACTTAAATACCCCTTTAAGTTCCATCTCTCATCCAATGTGGGACAATGTGCTACTTTCCCTTTTGTTTCAGCATTGAATGTTCCAAACACCCAACTTTGAGCATCGATATCTCATTCATCTTAGCTCCGTTTTGGACGTGGTTTAGTTCGTTGCGAAGCTCTTGCAACATAGAACACAAACCCACAAATAAACATATAAAACCCGCTCATTTTATTATATTTATTTCTAGTCCAAAATAGGAAAAAATCATTTTCCTATATTTGTGAAAAATGTTATTTTCACCTATTTTTCCAACAATCCCCCACATGACAAATGCTATTTTCATCAAATTTCCAACAATCCCCCACATGTATGGAAATGGATCTTTTCCTTACACTTTTCAACGATAAACTTCGACAGTTGAGTATTGCAAGATAGGTAGGTTGTCACCTTTGAACCTTCTTTTGTGAAGCGCACTTAGCTTACTAACGGTGTGTAGACGCGATGTCCTTGAACATACCCCCATTTGTGTAAACGACAATACACTTCACACAATACTCTCCCTGGTTTGGCCAACTCCTCATTGTCGTGTCCTATTATGGTCCTGGAACACTAGCCTGGTTCTGCGAGAGCTCTAGGATTTGCGCACCCCACAAATCCCTTTGAAGCGACCCTACTTCTCTCTAACATAGGTGATTCCTCTGAATCATTAAAAGCATCATGGTTATTTGATTTCCCGAAATCGTTAACCTTAATATGCTTAGCCTCACTTCAATGTCACTGATTGGAATGGACTAAGAAGTATATATAACTCCCTTTTTTTATTTAGTTTGGGGTACTCCCCCACAGTGACTCCGTTTCTACTAACTCTCTGCTTAAGCCTTTTGTAAACGGGTCCGCAATGTTATCCGTTGATCTCACATAATCAATTGTGATAACACCCGTTGAGAGTAGTTGTCGTATCGTGTTATGCCTACGTCGCATATGCCTTGATCTGCCATTGTACATCAAGCTTTGGGCTCTACCAATCGCTGATTGGCTATCACAATGTACACATATGGCTGGCAAAGGCTTTGGCCATCTTGGAATATCTTCCACGAATTGACGTAGCCATTCCGCCTCCTCGCCTGACTTATCCAAGGCGATAAATTCAGATTCCATTGTGGATCTCGCTATGACCGTTTGCTTAGAAGATTCCAAGCAATAGCAGCTCCTCCAAGTGTAAATACGTAACCACTTGTTGATTTGGAATCTTTATTATCCGATATCCAGTTTGCATCAGTGTATCCTTCGATCACTGCTGGTTGTCGGGTATAATGCAGTCCATAATCTCTTGTGTATCTTATGTATCTAAGCACCCTCGTGATAGCTTTCCAATGATCCGCGCACGGATTACTGGTGTATCTACTTAGCCTACTCACCGCGTAAGCCAAGTCGGGTCTAGTACATGTCATTAGATACATGAGACTGCCAATAATTCTTGAATACTCTAACTGAGCAACTCCATCTCCTTTATTTTTCTTGAGATGTTGAGAGGTATCAACTGGAGTTCGAGCTACACTCTTATCTTCCGAGTTGAATTTTTCAAGAATTTTATCCACATAGTGAGATTGACTTAACACAAGACCATCTTGGGTTCTTATGATCTTTACCCCAAGAATCACATCCGCTAAACCCATGTCTTTCATGTCGAATCTCGCTTTCAACATGCATTTAGTAGCTTTGATAATTTTATCATTACTCCCAATGATAAGCATATCGTCTACATAAAGGCATAAAATCACATAACCTTCATTTGTGTCTTTGAAATAAACACATTTGTCGCACTCATTTATTTTGAATCCATTGTCAATCATGACATGATCAAACTTTTGGTGCCATTGTTTTGGTGCTTGCTTCAAGCCATACAAAGACTTGACGAGTTTACATACTTTACCCTCTTGACCTGGAGCGGAAAAACCTTCAGGTTGCTCCATGTAAATCTCTTCTTCTAAATCACCATTTAGAAATGCGGTTTTAACATCCATTTGGTGAACTTCCAGATTTCTTAAAGCCGCTATAGCAAGAACCAATCTAATCGAGGTTATGCGCGTCACAGGCGAGTAGGTATCAAAGTAATCTAGACCTTCCTTTTGTCTAAATCCTTTAATCACCAACCTAGCCTTGTACTTATCAATACTTCCATCAGTTTTCATCTTCCTTTTGAATATCCAACGATATCCAAGTGGTTTGCAACCAGGTGGAAGATCTACTAACTCCCAAGTATGATTTTGCAATATAGAATCTATTTCATTTCTTATTGCTTCTTTCCATTGAGGTCCTTCTGAAGAAGAAACCGCTTCGCGATATGTATTAGGCTCGCACTCAACCATATAGCTAACGAAGTCTGGACCGAAGGATTTTTCAACCCTTGGCCTTTTGCTTCGCCTACGGTCACTTTCTTCAACCTCAGGTTGTTCATGTATCTTATCATGAACTACCTCATCAACTGGTCTAGATGAGCTTTCCCCTACTTCAAAAGTAGGTGTATATGACGTTGCATGTGTTTGTCTTCTCAAAGGAAACACATTTTCAAAGTAAGACACAACGTTAGGATTCACCTCCATGATAGTGTTTACGTGTACATCAAGATTCTTGGACTCATGTACAAGAAATCGATGTGCACTACTGTTATGCGCATACCCAATAAATATGCAATCAACAGTTTTGGGTCCTATCCTAAGAGCCTTAGGAGGTGGTACAATCACCTTTGCTAGGCACCCCCACACTTTCAAGTATTTATATGAAGGCTTTTTCTTTTTCCATAACTCATATGGAGTCTCGTCTCTCTTTTTGAGTGATTTCTTGTTCAAAAGATAATTAGCCGAGAGAATGGCTTCCCCCCACATTTCCTGGCTCACCCCAGAACTTATCAACATGGCGTTCATCATTTCTTTCAATGTGCGGTTCTTTCGTTCCGCCACGCCATTTGATTGTGGAGAATAAGGAGGTGTACACTCATGTACAATGCCACTTTTTGCGCATAAATCGGCAAAAGGTGCAACATATTCGCCTCCTCGGTCGCTTCGCAAAGCTTTTATCTTCTTTTGAAGTTGATTCTCAACTTCATTCTTATACAAGATAAATTTACTTATTGCTTGTCACACCCCTGATTTCCACGTGTCACCGGTGGGCCCGGTGGGGAGTATCGTGACGTCATGGTTGGCAACATAATAGTCAAACAACACAATATCAATATGCACAGCGGAAGCAATTTAAAATATGATACAACCGAATTTATTATTGTAATATCATATGTCACAATATTCGGAAGTTTATCCACAGAAGGATCGAACATAAAATGGAAACAATAGTTCAACAGACTTTTAGGCATCTTAAGCTTGCGAGACTTCTATTGATGCTAAGGAGACATATCCAGCCAAGTTCGTATAGTACCTGCATTTAGCCTTTTTGGAAAATACGTCAGTTTACACTGGTAAATACATTCAACTGACTCATTTTGGAAAAAGAGTTTGTAAATTGTTTTGAATGCACGTGGCACAAAATATCTTGACACATTGATTAAAATGCACAGAGGCAAAATTAATCTTTTTAACTTGGGAGAATTATTTAATATTATAATCTTGTGAACGATTTACATGTTACTTATGCGTTCAGTAGCCCGGAACGTATCCGGGTTAAAGATCAATAGACACACCACAATTCTAGAGTTATACACCGACAGGTGTACGCCTACACCCCGTGCTCAGGTCGTGGCCATCTCGTAAGATAATGCCGAGGATATCCGGGACATGGTCATTAACCCCCCAAAGGCTGTAAAGTAAACACATCTGTTTAAAACGAGCCGATCAAATTATTCAACTACCCACTAAGCGTGGAGATTTGATGCTCGAACAAGCGGTATGCTATATACCGTAACCCAAGCCCGTATAGGGAAAATAAGTTAAAAGTATTTACCTGAGCTAAATATAAATTCAATCCCAGCCGTATATCAATTCAGCAAGTACAGATAGCTTTTACTAGGCTCCTAATCTGGAACGAAGGTTTTTAATAACCTATTAGAATCCTAACGGGTCTTTAATTAAGCTTAAGCTTAGACCGGCTAGTTTTCAGGATACGGTTCGTACGCACGATTAAGCGAAGACCGGATAGAATATGATTTAGACCCGACAAGTTCAGAGACTTGTTTAATATGGGTTTATTATTCACATTCTGGATTTTGAGATATAACCGATAAGGTTTGACCCGTATCGGCTAATTTATGTAAACTTGTTACATAAACCGAACCGAACGCGAAATAAGCGTAACGGGTATCCGTAAGAGCCATATACATGTTTCCTAAGTTAATATGCTTCAAATATGTTGTGACATCAGTAGGATGTCTTTCGTTATGCCCCGAACTAATTTAAACACAAACTATGCCCCGTAGGGGTAGTTTGGTCATTTTAAAGTTTGTAAAAGCGTTTATATGTTCAACTGAGTTACAGGTCTGATGTAAACAACAAACATACTTAAATTGATAATTTATATCAGTAGGCTAAAGCATATATGTGAAAATTATCATCTTTAACCAAACTATGCCCCGCAGGGGTATTTTGGTAATTTCACATAAGCCGAAAAGCTCGAAAACGAAGTCTGAGTTTATCAACCTTCGCTTACTGTTAAAATATCATAATTTTCCTCATACATCAGTAGGTATCAACCCGGGTATGTCTAATATGATATTAAAACATACTATGCGTTAAAACGCTAATTATGGCGATTAAAGGCCATTTCCGGGTTCTATACTTAAATCTGATATTTTTATATTTCCAGAAGGCTTAAAATAATTTATTAATCATATGTGATCAGTAGCAAAAGGTTTGGAGTCGTTTAGATAAGTAAAACTCATTTCATGGCCCGTAAGGGCAAAACCGACTATTACCGAATTAAGCCTACGACTATGAGTTATGCTCAGCCTAAAATTTATTAAAAATCTTTAAAATTCCCATAATAATATATTACATCAGTGGGTAATTCGTTTGATACCAAAAAGTATGTTTAATTAGGCTATACGCTAATTACGCCATTTTATTAACATAAAGCACCGTAATTACGCTAATGAGCATAACTCTTAATCTATAAGTCAAACTGATGTCAAATTTTGCATACAAGCTTATATATCAATATTCAAGGTTTCTACACTTTTACATTTTCATAAATCATGATTTAAGGTAATAAGGGCATAATGGTCAACATATGAGCAATTAACGGAAACGCGTAAACGAATGGGTCAATCAATGAACCAACCACAGAGGGTTATGCTAACATGTAGCCTGGTCCTAAGGAAACTCTAAAGCATTTCCAAATCATACTAAAGCGGGTCAGAACTGAAAGTCAAAGTGAAAGTCAAACTATGTGACTTTCGGTTCCGAACCGGGTCTAAACAGGAAATAGTCGGGTCGAACATGTTTGGACATGTTCTTATACTTATTACTAAGTTATAACAATGATCAAACAGGTTATATATGTTCTAGATAGCTAATTATGCATAAACGACATTTTAAGCATTATGTTGACTTTTTAAATAAAAGTTTGACCCGACATTTGACCTGGTTAGAATGGGAATCAGGGGGAACCTTTTTAGGGGTTTATTACCCACCTAATTACCAACTTATAACTACTTTTAGTTTGACTAATCGCTGGACCATTAGCGATTAATCGTTAAGTCAACCGTTAATTACGACGGTTGACTTTTAAGCTAATAACTAAGCAAAAACTAAACCGAGGAAGGTCTAGCATACTTACCCAAGTCCTAAGCTCGAGTAGGAAGGTATTGGGTCTGCTCCTAAGCTCCAGAAGTGCTCAAGAAATGCAGATGAAGGTTGTGAAGAATAAGTTGCAACTTATGGCTTTATATAGTACTTGTAATCACCATAACATGTTGACAACTAAGTCTACTACTCACCACAATTGATCAACACATGTCTCTAGTGTTTAGGGGTTGTTTTTAGGGGTCAAGTGATGAGAAAAATCGATTAAAATCGATTACAAGAGCAATGGGCAGACAAGCATGCAACAAGAAATCGTATACTGATCTGGGGAGGCAGTCGCGTAGCGCGACGCCCTCAGCCTTATGGCTCGCGCTACGCGAGCATGATGGGTCAGCCAACAACATTTTTCTTATTTGCAGTTTCAGTCCTTGGCTCTTCAAACTTCGAATAGGCACTTGTTTATTGCATTTTGAGCCCTCGTAATTGATCTATAAGGGCCTCAAGACATATACCCACTTTGTTAAGTCCCCGGTTAACTTAATTGTTACCCGAAAAGGCCTAACTTTCAACGTTGACGCTTTAACCCCTCGCACACGAATTTGATCATAACTTTCTCATACGTTGACGAAACTTTATGAAATTTTAATCGTGTATTCTAGTGAGCATAATTAACCGTTACAAAGCTTCGGGTTTGTCAAAAGGTCACTCAGAGGTATAAATCAAACATGTTGACACATTTAACCCCTGTAGTTTGTAATCTCTCACTTTTATCTTCGTATGATCCATGATTTATTCGTTTGAAGGTATGAGCATCATGTAGGGTTAATGTACATTATATTTATTCACTGTTGACATTTAGAATACGTATATCCACATACTTTCCATGACTGTCAACTTTAGTCCTTCTATAATATTTCTTTCACACGTTTAAACATTTGACACGTGTCTACACATTATAGGACGTGAATTTTCGAGGTGTTACATTGCTTCATCTTTACTTTTTAGTAAATATACATAGCAATATTTAGTACTATCATCAATAAACGTGATGAAGTACTTATTTCCACCTCTTGTGGGTACCGCTTTTAAATCACAAATATCGGTGTGAATTAAATCAAGGGGTTCGGTTATTCGTTCAACCGATTTGGATGATGTTCTTGTAAGTTTGGATTCAACGCATGTTTCACATTTATAGTGTGAATCAATATGGAATGTTGGTATGCAATTTAAATTGATTAAACGGCGTATAGAATTAAAATTAACGTGACCTAATCTACCATGCCATTTATTCGATTCAGAAAACTCAAGCATATAAGTAGAAGTAGTAGCAATTTTATTCATGTTCTTTTTTTACAGCCATTACATTCAATTTGAACATACCATTTTGGGCATAGCCCTTGCCTACATACATTCCTCGTTTAGTAAGTACAAATTGATCGCTCTCAAAAACTAAACGAAATCCAAACTTATTAAGCAACCAACCCGAGACTAGGCTCTTGCGCAAGTCTGGGACATATAACACGTTGCTTAAAGTGAGCTCCTTCCCTGAAGTCCACTTCAAAATCACCGTTCCTTCACTCTTGATGTCCGCGGTGGCTGCATTTCCCATGTACAGCTTCTCATCTCCCGCAAGCTCCTTGAAGGTGGTAAAGAGGCTCCTGTCTGGGCACACATGACGGGTCGCTCCCGTATCAATCCACCACCCTTTTGGAGTGTTGGTCACAGCATTGACCTCATCCAACATTGCGGTTTTGTCGGAAATCATTGCCACCAAAGGCATTCCGTCTTCATCCACCATGTGCGCGCGCTCACGCTTTGGTTTCTTGCATTGGTTAGCCCGATGCCCCGGCTCGTCACAGTTGTAACAAGTCCCTTGGAACGTTGGAGGTTTCTTTTTCACAACCCCTTTCTTCGGTCCAAGTTTGCTAGCCTTTGCTTTCTCCTTGTCCTTCTTCCCCTTACCCTTTGCGCCTTTAGAGGATTGCCCATGCTCAACCAAATTTGCGCTAGCAGAAGTTTGCGCCTGGCTGCCTTTTAGGGCGATTCTATTGCCCTCTTCAATCCGAAGACGAACAATAAGGTCCTCTAAAGTCATCTCCTTTCGTTTGTGTTTAAGATAATTCTTAAAATCCAACCAACCAGGAGGTAACTTTTCAATCATCGCTGCCACTTGAAATGTCTCGCTAAGTGTCATGCCTTCCGCAAAGATGTCATGTAGTATAATTTGGAATTCTTGGACTTGATTCATAACACTTTTAGAATCAACCATTTTGAAATCCAAGAAACGGGCTACCACAAATTTCTTTGTGCCAGCATCTTCCGTTTTGTACTTCTTGTCCAAGGCATCCCAAAGGTCTTTGGAAGTCTTGACGTTGTAGTACACATTATACAATGCATCCGACAGGCCGTTTAACACATAGCCACGACATATGAAATCCGAATGCTTCCACGCATCTACCGCGCACTGTCTTTGTGCGTCGGTCTCCCCTTCCACAGGTTGGGGAGCGGTTTCCGTCAAGAACCTCGCAAGGTTCATGGTGGTCAGGTAGAAGAACATCTTCTGCTGCCACCTTTTGAAGTGTAGACCCGAGAACTTCTCGGGTCGTTCAGCGTGATTGGCCACTGTAGACGCTCCCACAGTGGTGGCGTTAAGAGGGGTTCCCGTCACAACATTTGTGGTGTTGTTAACGTTGACATTTTCGTTCGACATGCTGAAAAAATTAAAATTAAAATTAAAATTTTTAGTCAAAAAATTCTGATTTGCGCAAAAACCAGAAGTAAACTAGTTAATTTTAATTTTACCACAAATTGACTGTTTAGGCTTCTAAGTCCAACTTTGAAGACCAAAAACAGAAAATTTTTAATAGTTTTAGAACTTACTGATTGGCTTCTAAGTCCAACTTTGAAGACCAAATCAGAAAGTTTTAGCAAATTTTTAGGACAACCTGAAAGTAACCAGAATGGTTTTCAATCAAAGTCGCTCCTTTGAAGATGAAAACCCAAAAAAAATCTGTTTTTAAAACACAAACTGAGTGAAAACAAAACTAGTTTGAATCACAAACAGAATGGTTTTGTTACACGAACGGTTTTTAAAAATTTGTTTTAAGATTGTAGGAACCATTCGCGTAATAAAAATAAAATAAACAAATTTTATTAAACTAATTACAATACAGAAAAAGAAAGCTGAAATACTAGAACAATTACAACATAAATAAACCAAAATACAAGAAAAGAGTAGAAGCAGAATGGCTGAGGCACGTGTCCACACGCTTCCCTTAAAACAAATTCCGAGTCTCCCAAGAGTACTCGTTTTGTTTCCCAGGGTACAACAGCCGGAGCAGTAGTACTGCCGGAGATAACCTACAACCCGAAGGTTACCTTGAATGCTGCAAGAAACTGATCAGGAAAAATTAGAGAGAAAGTTGGTATAGCTGTTGTGTAGCTGGTGACCTTCTGCAGTGGATATGGAAGTCGAAACAGTTAAAAACGAATTAAAGAGAGGTTTAAATTGCATTAAACGTCTTCAATGCAATTTAATACGTCATTTAATTCTCAGTCAAAGCCCGTTAACTCGTCAGTTACGAAGCTGGACTGAAACTGCTCTGTCATTCAATGCTGGAAGCTTCTGCGTGCGCGCGCAAGCCACACTGGTGCGCGCGCGCCCAGGTGTGCACGCCATGCGCGGTGCGTCCTCTTGGCTCACACCCATGCGCGCGTGCGCCTCACTGACTCAGGTCCACGCGCGCGTGCGCCACGTCACCTGTGAGCCTCTACGAGCACGCCACATAGTCGCGCCGTTTTGGCTCACTTTGGTGCGCCGCGCACGACACCTCCAGACCCATGCACCATGCGCAACCGCGCGCCTTCGTGCCACGTATACCCGCGTGCGGACTGCCACGTCACGCGCTTCGAACCTGCACTCCACTTGGTCCCTGCAGCCCATGTGATCCACCACGCGCACGTGGTCAAAAATACAAAGGCGACTCTCAAGCGGGCGAAGTGCAAAGTGCGCCATCAAAGCGCCACATCGCCACGCCACGCGCGAGCGCGTGCGAGTGCGGGATAGGGTGCTCCGCACCCTTCGCGAGTACACTAGTGAGTGCTCCCATGAAACAATAATGATGGAGAGTTCCCACTTAAATACCCCTTTAAGTTCCATCTCTCATCCGATGTGGGACAAGGTGCTACTTTCCCTTTTGTTTCAGCATTGAATGTTCCAAACACCCAACTTTGAGCATCGATATCTCATTCATCTTAGCTCCGTTTTGGACGTGGTTTAGTTCGTTGCGAAGCTCTTGCAACATAGAACACAAACCCACAAATAAACATATAAAACCCGCTCATTTTATTATATTTATTTCTAGTTCAAAATAGGAAAAAATCATTTTCCTATATTTGTGAAAAATGCTATTTTCACCTATTTTTCCAACAATATCTATAACATTATTTAAAATCTTCTTTTTTATATTTTTTTTGTTGTTATATACTTTTCTTGTCATCAGGGAGATCGATGATGCTAACGTAATTAACTCCAACCAGGCAACCAACAAATTTATTAAATGGGGAAATCTTAGACTGTTAATATATAAACTAGTGGGTTTCCCCACTGTTAATATTAAATCAGGGAATGCATCTTGAATTTATTATTGTCGGTATCGCTTTCATTCGTTATGGACCGGCACTCAGCATAGTTCAGATACCAAAAAACATTGTTTTAAAAACAACTTTTTTTTCCAATCGAATTCATAATGGAATGTTGAGATAAAAAAAGTTAAATACAACTGCATATATAGTTTTGTTAAAAAAAAAAGTTTACGAATGCAAATTATTAGAGATAAATAAAAACTACTAAAAAATTAAATGGGTTAAAGTTGTTTGTCAGTAATGGTTCAGTTTGTTATGGTACTGCCACTCGGTATAGCAACTGAAAAAGAAAAATAAAAAACAAAGTCGTAATATGCCTAAAAAGATATCAACACTTGTTTTATATCGATAGAAAACATACACTCAAAAGCGCTTACAATACAAAAAAAAAAAACTACTACATTTTGAGTACACGTCTATTTTCAATGATATTTATATCGAAACGTTTAGACAAAAATAAATTAAAAGAATTTAAAAAAAATGGTGTCACTTGACCCGTTCTCCAAGTTGTACCTCCGCCACTATGGGGGTGAAAGGTTATCAATAGGGATGGCAATGAGTCAGGTTTGGGACGAGTTTAGGTAATCCCAAACCCAAACCCGGTTAGATAAGTTTGTCCCAAACCCGTATCAAAACCCGTCGGGTTTCTAGCGGGTAAATACCCATCAGGTATCGGGTATACCCGCGGGTTTTGGATAAACCCGTTAATTTAAAAAGATTACTTGTTGGGTATACTCATCTCAAAACCTGTTGGGTATTTATCGGGTAACTACTAACCGGTTAAATTTTGTATTGTTATTGTAAAAATATATATCAAATAACTACAATGTATAAGGAATAGAATACATATATGTGTAAAAAATGGATGTATCATATATATACATATTTAATAATATAAAAGAAATTATATCGGGTATACAATCGGGTAAATGGATACATTTTATCGGGTAATTGGGTAACTACTAACCGGTTAAATTTTGTATTGTCATTATAAAAATATATATCAAATAACTACTACATTTTAAGTACAAGTCCATTTTCAATGAAAGTTATATCGAAACGTTTAGACAATAAAAAAATTAAAAGAATTTAAAAAAAGTTGGTGTCACTTGACCCGCTCTCTAAGTTGTACCTCCGCCACTATGGGGGTGAAAGGTTATCAACGTGATGTGCTTAATTAAAAATTTGATTTGGAAAGAATATTTAAATAAAGAGAATTTTATATGCAAATGTATTTACAAATGAGTAATTGTATTTTAAATGGTTTATGAAATTAAGGGGACAGTCTCTCATGTGCTTGCTGACGTGTTTAGAATGTAACAAATAAAATTGCATACAAGCACATACTTGTTTTAAGGAAGAAACAAAAATACTATCTATACATGTTTTAGGCTAACGTCTTTATCAATATATAGTATAGATAAGGTAAATACCCAAGTATCAAGCCGTGGATACGAAATCTATTAACCTATATCTTTTGTAATATCTAACCTAAGTAAATTTTAATACTCAAGAAAACACTAAACAACAACGATTAAGTTTGTGAAAACATTTATAAGTAAGATAACCAATTAAGTTCAGAATCATCTTAATACTTTTTGCAAAGTAGGTGATTATGGTTTTATGAAAAGCTCTCTCAGGTTAACCCCATGTCCCCAAATAACTAAGCTATAAACACACCTACTTATCCGGTTCTAAGTAACTAAGTCATTTACACATCCCTTGTGATTATAGAGTTTCTTTTTTTGTTCTATCGGTTCTAAGTAACTAAGTCATTTACCCATCCCCTGTGATTAAAGAGTTTCTTATATTGTTATAGCAACAATAGTTTAACAAACCGAGCGAATTACTATCTATGTTACTCAATTAACAACAAACCCGTAACTAGTTTCTAGATCCTTTTATTCAGATGCTTCCCATAGGTGACCCATATGATTTACCAACCCTCAAAAAAGTTTGTCCTTTACCTACTAAGTATCCAGCCCTAGACTAACGATCGATATATAGCCTAAGGACAGATAAAACAGATCTAACATGCATAACCTCATAGAAAGACCAAAATCAACCACACAAACTCATTCAAACATCAATACTCATCATATAGACTACACAATCACAAGTTCATACACAAACCTTACTAAAACACACTTTCATAACAAAATCAACTATATTATTACAAAATATCAAGAATCATCCTAACCTAACCGACTATAGCGCGATTAGCTACTCATAGTAACAAATAGAACTAAAGAATTCATCTAATACGTGATAGAATCTAAAGGAAAATGATAATACGAAGGGTCTAACTCAGTAAGGATCGATATCTCGACCTCCTATACGCTATTCTTCCTTGAATCTTCCTCCTATTGATCTGATCTTGAATCGTCTTCTTTCAACATCCTTTTTTGCATTATTCTTACTCATGTTTTCGCAACTTCTAAGATTTCCACGACATTTCATTTTTTAAATACGGCCCAGGTAGTATCCGAGTGGGTTATGACCCGTAACCAACATTCAGGTTATGGATCGTAAGTTTGTCACTTCTTGGGTTATCACATTAGGGTTCCATTCTCTAAGGCGATGCACTTACTTTAGGCCCACGACTCGTTACTCATTAACAGGTTCACATCGTAAGGGTATCAGATGGGCTTGCCTTCTTCGCATCTTCAATAATATCCTAATATGGCCCATAAATCCTTCATTTCACTTAGGAATCTGCAAATCTCTAAAAAAGAAACATTTAATCCATTTCAAGCAAGATTTATAGCAAACAACTATCAAAATGCAGGTTTTCACACTATGAAAAGAAGACGATCTGTCATGTGTCTAGCTAGCTGTTACAGCCCCCGACCCTATCCTGGGAGCGGGAGCCGTGAACCAGTCAGATGGTATCGGTGTTTATTAAATATGCAGCGGAAAAATTTTCATCAGGATCGTAGTTAGGAAACAATTTCAGAGTTTATAAAACACCGAACTTTTAATATTAACAAATGGGCAAAAACTCATATTTAATTCAATTGTTTTTATAGGGATAAATCCAAATAAATAAAACATAAATTTCTTCTTTTATTCAGGTATTTATAGTCACTTTATTTAAGCCTTCAGTGCTCCATCGCTGGCTACTATTATCTTTACAGCAAATTACCAGAAACACGTTTTGAAAATATTTTATCAGTAATAAATACTGGCGAGTTCATTCCATTTTTATAAAAATATATTGTTATACTTTACAGCATTAAGAGTGTTTATATTTGTTTATTTTTACCCAAAACTCAATCATTATTTGTCACATGGTGGCAGTTCCGATGTGACAGTGGTCATATCACTCATTGGCTCACTTTCGTCCAATAGGGAATTTATCAAGTAATAGATATATAGTATATCTTACTATTATATTGGTCACTAGGCGATTCCTGTGACGGTGGTCAAATCACTGTTGATCATTCTCTCAACTAGTGACTCGGGTCATATTACTGTTGATCATTCTCTCAACTAGTAATTGTGGTCATATCACTGTTGATCATTCTTTCAACTAGTGACTCGGGTCAAATTACTGTTGATCATTCTCTTAACTAGTAATTGTGGTCATATCACTGTTGATCATTCTTTCAACTAGTGACTCTGGTCATAACACTGTTGATCATTCTCTCAACTAGTGCCTTTGGTCATGTCACTGTTGATTATTCTCTCAACTATTGACTCTGGACTTAATAGTGTCCCGTGACATTACTTTGTCAAATATATTTTCTATGGCACAAAACCACTTAACCCAGAAAATGAAATATATCATTTTCTGTTAAACTAATAGCTATAACTTTATCAAATATAATATATTAATTAAATAATTGTGATATTATTCTTTAATATATTAACGTAACTAAGATTAAAATATAATCTTAGTATATTAAAAGTAGAATATATTATTTTTTAACCTATTTTATTATGATATATATTTATGTCAAATATAACATGTAATAATTTAGTATATTACATATTATATTATATTTGTAGAAAATATATGATGTTTAATAGTCTAGTAAAATATATTTAAGTCTTTTTCTTTTTTCATTATTTATATATAAGTTTATTCATCATATCAATTTGCTTTGACAAACTTGGCCAAGGTAGGTGTCCCAAACCAACCGCATAACATTGCCCATTCCATATATCTTATATAAATTTATAAGAGATATTCAATATTTTAATATAGTAATGTAAAAATAATATTAGTTATAGGCTATGGCTACTGGGGCATAATTCCCCCGTGCCTATGGTCATGCTACTATTGGCTAACTTTTTGGCCAATAGTAACGAGGGTCAAGTAATGTATAAAAATCCCACATAGTGGCAACTATTGTATAATATAACAACTTAATTACTGTAAGTATATCTAATAAACATTTAGGGTTTTTGAAAAGCATTTTTAAATATAACTGTATTGCAAAAATGTGATAAAAAAATAATGACTCACAAACGGTGAGAAAAGTAGAATGGGCTTACTTTGTAACTTTAGGGTTCAACTAGAAAGCTTCCTGGTAGAATCTTGGGTATAACTTCTGAGCTATTTTAAAAATATATATATATTTGCACTCGTGTTAAGTATAGTAACCCTAATTCAACCTTATCCCTATGTCACGAGACAGAACCCCAACGAACTTAGTCGGGCAGAGCCTGGACATGCGTTATGGGGCTCCAGATCAACCGGAAAGGGTATCGGTGATCGGGAGTTAAAACACTTAAAACGGGGCAGGGTTTTGTAGGACTTTAGGGGTGAAATATTAAAGAAAATGAGATTTATTAAAGAGACAGAGTGATCGAGAGAGGTTGAACATTTTAAAAAGGTTGAAGCTGCTTTCTATTTATACTATAATTTGTTAGCTTAAGGTTTATGAAAAGTTTGGCCTACTTCTTCACAATTGAGACACGTCCATTCTTATTAATTCCTTTCAAATTTCTCTTGGACTTCCACGTATCACATCTGATGCATATTCATGCAATATAGAATTTTCATATTTTAGTTTTGATGTTTATTATTTGATTATACTATGCACACACACATCCCAATTCATACACGTAGCACACACATATGAAACTTTAGTTTTGTTTAGTTTTATTATTATTTTATTATTATTTATATATATATATTATAATTAATTTAACTGTTTCACTTATTTGGCGTGTATAACTTCTAAAATATGACGTTTTATAAAACAATGAATATGTCATTAGAACGAGAATATTTGTATCTACAGTTTGAGCCAAGTTTCATTAAAAATGGAGTAGGTTCAAATATAATGTATTTTATAAATTATTAAACGGTTCCTAGGCCCGTCTAGGTACTTCATATTTCTAACAGTAAACTTACCCGTGGTCTACCCGTTTAATAATATAAGTTTTATACACTTTATTTTAATATAGAAAATAGAAGTATCACACATTTATAAGCCAATTAATTAGTATAACATTCAAACCAATTATATATAAAATAGTTTTTAAAGCTATTTGGGTCGAATAATTATATTAAAAATAAAACTAGTTACTAGTGGTTAATAAATTTAAACAACCCTATAATTCTTATATGATAAAAATGGGAATGTTACATCCTCCCCACCTTGTTTTAAATCTCGTCCTCGAGATTTGGGCTACGATATCTCTTTTAGAATTATGTCACGTCTTAGTCAATAAAAACAAGATTAAGGTAAATGATACAGAATCAAAACATCAAATTTTGTGAATATGAGTTGTACAATAAATAGGACTCAATGGTTCAACTGAATTATTTAAAAAAAAAATCAATGTCAAATGAACGAGATGAAATGATATAATTTCCAAGGTGACTAGGTTCAAGCCAAAACAGATATATGATCAATAGATGTCTAAATTGACTGTTTATAGGTTGTAAATGACTTTTAGAAATAATAGAGTTCACTGTCGAAAGAAAACTTACTTTGATTGTCAACTGAGGAAGACTCAGAATCAACAAGCTCAAATGAAATAGAAGCACGAAAATGATTTGTCAACTATCGAACCATAACAAGAGAAAAATCAGTGTGTTGACATTTATTGAATTGTAAGGATACACCGAAATACAATAGAGTTTAGTGTAGCATTGTCTTAGTACATAATTGTATCAAGACTACTTTTGAATGATGAATCAAAGGAAAGACATACGTAGTTTTGCACGATTCGTATGATTATAATTAGCGCAAGCTACAAGTTTATATCGACACCGCAGGGTGTCGTAAGGATCGAAATAGTTCAATAATTACGGTGACCGAACAATTTCACCGTTTTCGTAATTAACTGAAAGTTTTAATGAAGTAAATTTGGATATTCATTTCAAATAAATATTATAGGATTTTCAATTGATAATGAAAGATAAAATGAATATCGTAGAAAGTTCGATCAATGATGAAAGAATCTTTAGAGGTACACCGAAATATAATATGAATTTGTGTACTCTTATCTTAACACATAATTGTATTAAGACTGTTTAGGATAGTGAACCAACAGAAAATAAATCCGTACACCAGGTGTGAAAATGAGATTAGCTCAAGCTTCAAATTAAAGAAAACTCCACCATAAGGTGTCGTAACCAATTAAATGATTCAATGAAAGTGAAGACCAAACAAGTCTATTATGGGTTTGAATAGATAAAGTAATTGACAGGATGTATTTATTTAAAAACTTTGATCTATACTAGGGTTAAATAATAACTTAACTTAGATATTACATATCAGAGATTACGCCTGGAATCATTTCTGCTTCTTGCGTAGTAAGTACGAATGCTCGCGCGTTCTTCTTAGCTCCGTCTGTTGTTTTTGCCTTGTTGTCGAGTGCTTTGGTCAGTTTCGGGCAATATAGTTTGATGTGTCCCGTTTTGTAACACCTCGAAAATTCGTGTTCAATAAAATAACGACACGTGTCATGTAAGACAAAACGCGTTGAAAAACCCGGATTTAATAATGATGTTTTGGCAGGATTTAAAAGTGACGTCATGTTAATTTTTACCTCTGAACGACCTCATTCATAAATCCCAAGACCCAATTATATTTTACACACATCTAACATATCCAGGAATTTGTTGACAATAATTGAATTTGAGTGCATGATAGGTTCGTGTGGAAATTCTACGGTAAACCTTCTTTAAACGGCACTTTCAAAAAGGATTTAAAGGAACATGGCAAATGGTAGGGTATGTAATAGTACAAGGCACATTTTAAGGGCCCCAAATTGATAAATCAAGGCCCCAAAATCGGATAATGAGGTTGCCCTTTCGAAATACTGAAAGATCAAATGTTTTTGGGTTCTGCAAGGTGCTTGCGCACCGTAAGCATACCCATTGCGGTGCGCAAGGGGTTGCCAGCGAACAGAAATGTTGCAGTTTGCTGTTTAAACGCGATTCTGGAACTTTTAACGAGTTTCCTCATCTCCCTTGGCCCCTAAGCAACCCCTAAACATGTAGGACACCTGTGGGAATGTTATGGTTAGTGCTAGACTTATTTGTCAACACCTTATGGTGCCTTAGTTCACTATATAAGGCTTCTAAGTGCAACACTTGATCACTCATCCATCAAACAATCTTCTGATCAATTGTGGAGCACAAGAACACTCTCCAGGCCTTCCTAATCAACCATTAGACTCTGGTAAGTTTGCTAATCCTTCTTTAATTAAGTTTAGCTTAGTTATTTAGCTAAAAGTCAAACCATCGTAATTACGGTTTGACTTCGAGATTTATTAATAATGGCTCAGTCAAATCTCAAATCAAAAGTAGTTATAAGTTGGTAATTATGTGGGTAATAAACCCTCAGAAGGGTTCCCCCTGATTACCACTCTAACTAGGTCAAAAGTCGGGTCAAACTTGCTAAGAAAAAGTCAACAGGATACTTAAATTACAATTTATGCATAATTAGCATTATAGATCATATACAACCTGTTTGATCATTAATATAACTTGGTAATTAGTGTAAGGACATGTCTAAACATGTTCAACCCGACAATTTCCTGTTTAGACCCGGTTCGGAACCGAAAGTCACACAGTTTGACTTTCACTTTGACTTTCAGTTCTGACCCGTTAAGGCATGTTTTAGAAATGCCTCAGAGCTTTAATTGGACTAGGTTACATGTTAGTACAACCCTCTATGATTATACACCTTGGTTCATTAGTTATCCAATTAATATGCATGTTTCCGTTAATTGCTCGTATGTTGACCATTATGCCCTTATTACCTTAAAACGTGATTTTTGGAAATGTAAAAGAGTAGAAACTTTAATTACTGATATATAAACTTGTATGCAAAGTTTGACATCCGTTTGATTTGTAGATTAAGAGTTATGCTCACTATCGCAAAATGAATGCTTTTTGTTAATAAAACGGCGTAATTAGCGTATAGCCTAGTTAAGCCTACTTTTTGGTATCGAAGTTAATACCCACTGATGTAATATATTATTTTGGGATTTTTAAAGATTTTTAATTAATTTTAGGCTGAGCATAACTAGTAGTCGTAGGCTTAATCCGGTAATTGTCGGTTTTGCCCTTACGGGCCATAAAATGAGTTTTACATATCTAACCGACTCCAAACCTTTTGCTATTGATCACATATGATAAATAAATTATTTTAAGCCTTCTGGAATTATAAAAATATCAGCTTTATGTATCGAACCCGGAAAAGGCTTCTAATCGTCTTTTTAAGCGTTTTTAACGCATAGTATGTGCTATAACTATATTAAACATACAAGGGTTGATACCTACTGATATTTGAGGAAAATTATAATATTTTAACAGTAAGCAAAGGTTGTTAAACTCAGACTTCAGTATTGAGCCTTTCGGCTTATGTGAAATTACCAAAATACCCATACGGGGCATAGTTTGGTTATAATTGATAAATTTCACATATATAATTTACCCTACTGTTATAACTTAGTAAAATAAGTATTTTTGTTGATTATATCAGACCTGTAACTCAGGTTAATACTTAGACTCTTTTATAACTTTGAAAATGACCAAACTACCCCTACGAGGCATAGTTTGTGTTTAAACTCGTTTCGGGCATAATGAAAGACATCTTACTGATGTCACAACATATTTGAGGCATAATTAACTTAGGAAACCTGTATATAGCTCATGAATACCCGTCACGCTTATTACGCGTACGGTTCGGTTTATGTAACAAGTTTACATAAATTAGCCGAAACGGGTCAAACCTTAACGGTTTTATCTCAAAATCCATAATGTGTATGAAATACCCATATAAGGCAAGTCTCTGAACTTGTCGGGTCCAAATCACCTTCTGTTCCGGTCTTTGCCTAATCGTGCGTTTGAACCATATAATAAACCGGTCTAAGCTTAGGCTTAATTAAAGACCCGTTAGTATTCTAATTGGTTATTTATACCATCATTCCAGACTAGAGCCTTCCGGTAAATTGTACCTACGCTTACTTAAGTGAATACGGCTGAGTTATTATAATTCTTGCTATTTAAGACAGGAGCTAGCTCAGGTAAATACTCTTAACTTATTTTCCCTATTACGGGCTTGGGATACGGTAATAAATACCGCATGGTCAGGTATGGGATTCAAAGACCAATAAGTCAGGAAATCCAAATAACCTGTTTTAATTCGTATTGCTTGATTGAAACATTGGGGATTAATGCAACCGTGTCCTGAATATCCTTGACTCATTAAATGCAATGGCCACGACTTAAGCACGGGGTGTAGGCATACACCTGACAGATGCTATATGCTAATTAATTAATTATACCCAATAAGGGATTCCCAATAAGGGAATAGTGGTGTGTCGGTTAATCATGAACCGGCATAGAACCGGGCCCCGTATGTAGAGCAAGTTATGTAAAACTGATAACATGAGATATAGTTTGCCCCAAGTATAAAACATTTATTTTGCCTCTGTGCATCTAAATCAAACTATAAAAGATTTATTTTGCCTCTGTGCATCTAAATCAAAGTATAAAAGATTAATTTTGCCTTGTGTATTTTAATAAATGTGTCTACATATTTTGTGCCGAAGTGCATTCAAGCCAATTTTCTTAAACTCTTTTCAAATGAGTCAGTTGAGTGTATTTACCAGTGAAAACTGACGTATTTTCAAAAGTCTTAGTGACAGGTACAAGTACGTAAATAGGCTGGAAGCTGCTCAGGACGTTAATAAAGAATCTTGCAAGTTCTAGGCGTCTAAAGTCTGTTGAACAATATATATTTTAAGATCCGCCTGTGGATCCTTTACTTTCCGTTGTAATACTGGATATTACTTTATATTCGGATTGTAATATAATTTATCTTTTGCTTCCGCTGTGCATTTATATATTGTGTTGTTTGACTATGATGATATCAACTACGTCACGATACTCCCCACCGGGCCCACCGGTGACACGTGGAAAGTCGGGGTGTGACATGTTGGTATCAGAGCCAACGTTGAGTGAATTAAACACTACCCTTTTGTGTTTAATCTCAATGACACAGTAGCACATTCCTTGACCTTCTGAGTCTAGACTTAACATAGGAATAATCTCAATCCTAATCCGGAAATTTTTGCTTCCAACTTTTTATATTGGATACGCCGCCAAGCGAAGAAGCTGTAATAAGAATTCTCCGCATCTGGAGCCTTGAAATGCTGAGCTTCGTACCGCGACCCGGATGAAACGTGCAACCAAGGAGAAAGCATTCAGGAATTGAATGAAGAAGAAACTCCTTTGCTGAAGATCGTTTCCTCAATAGTCCTTATAAGGACATATTTATCTTTTCAGTCCCTTCGAGGACAACATTATACCTTTCAAGTCCCATTTAGGGCAAACCTGATTTTAAATTATATAGTGGAATGATTAAGTTTAAACTTTCATTCTAAACAAGAATATTAAATAAATGGAAAATAACATTTCCTTTTTGCAAGATCTACCATTATAATAAAATGGCAAAATCTAAAAAGGACAGGACCTAGCTTCGGGTCATATTAAGACCGGCCAAGATGGCAGTTCCTCAATTTAGATTCAGATCCTTATTAACATTTCAATTTAGAAATTGTTCTACGATAAATATTAAAAGAATCTTAAGAGTGAAACCTAGCCTGAGTGTTATTATAAAGACCTGGCCAAGATGGTAAGACCTGTTTAAAAGATTCGTATCCCAGTTAACATATGAAAACATGTTAACACTCTCGACAGATGTGATTCGTTGGAAATCACACACGTTATCAAGGATTCTTCAAAAGATTCCTAACCCAGTTTAATGATCCCTGAATCCTGGGTTTACATCATCAATTAAGATGATCATATTTTAACCATACGTGGTAATATAGTGCCTACGGGCCTTGCTCATTTCCACATGAGCCAAAATACAGTGGTAGCTATGACTCCCTGTCAGAAAAAGGTAATGAACTAGGTTCAAACCTCAAATGCTTTGATTCTCTGAAATCATAGCATATAAATTTATATATGTCCTTGTGACTAAGCCTGTTGTGCTAATATATTTAAAGGCCTTGATTCTCTGAAATCATGGCTTACGATTTAAAAATGTCCTTGTGACTAGGCCTGTTGTGCTAATATATTTAAGGGCCTTGATTATCTGAAATCATGGCTTATGGTTTAAAAAAATTGTCCTTGTGACCAGGCCATTGGGTGCCACTAATAAAACTGTTATTGTTGCTTTGATTCTCTGAAATCATAAGCTTATAATTTATAAATGTCCATGTGACCAGGCCATTGGGTGCCACTAATAAAACTGTTAATGTTTTATAATTAGGATAAATTATAATAGAAATCCTAAATAAATGTGATTAATAAATTAACCAAATATGGTCTCCGTTACCATGGTTAATGAATTGCCATAAAAGACAATTCCATAATAAACTCCCAAGTAAACTATTGTCCTTGTTTTCTGTAACAGTTCAATTAAATGGCTGGCTCAGATGAAATAAATAGCCACCCAAGGGGAAATACTGATAACGCCCGGATAAATTTAACGGGTGCTGAATTGAAAGCGTTGGTAGACGACGCTGTTACAAAGGCCTTAGAGCGGCAGTACGAAGAGTATAGTGGGACTCGGAGTAGGACCCTATCTATACCACATTCGAAGCCTCCTTCCAAGAAGGATGAACCCAAGAAGGAAGATGACGAGCGTCACTCTTCCTATCATCACAGTGATCCGTCTCAACAGATCATACTGAATCAAGGACCCCGTGATAAGGGTTGCTCCTACAAGTACTTTGTTTCATGTAAACCCCGGGATTTCACCGGGGAGGAAGGAGCTGTAGATTGTATGACGTGGTTAGATGAGATGGATACAGTTGTGGATATCAACGGATGCGCTGAGAGGGATGTGGTCAAGTTTGTGTCGCAATCATTTAAGGGTGAGGCCTTAGCCTGGTGGAGATCATTAATTCAAGCCACCGGAAAGATCCCTTTGTACAACATGACTTGGGATCAGTTCGTTGCTCTTATCAAAGAAAATTATTGTCCTCAACATGAAGTTGAGAAGATCGAGACTGAATTCTTGACATTAGTCATGGAGAACTTAGATTGTCAAGCATACCTTACAAGTTTCAATACCAAGTCTCGATTGGTTCCTTATTTGATCACACCGGAACCAAAGCGAATAGCTCGCTTTATTGGGGGTCTAGCCCCAGAAATAAAGGCAAGTGTGAAAGCATCGAGACCTGCTACATTCAGGTCAGCGGCAGATCTGTCGCTATCTCTCACACTCGATGTAGTCAGAAACAAAGCTGCCAAGGCTTCTGAAGATAGGAAGCGTAAAAGGGAGGAGGATAACTCCCAGAATCCTAAGAAGAGCAAATCCGAGCTCAACAATAACCAACAGGATTCCAACAAGAAGCCTACATGCAAAACCTGCAACAGAAGACACTGGGGACAGTGTCGATCAAACCAGAAGATAAAGCAATGTGGCATCTGCAAAAGAACTGGTCACCAGTCCCACGAATGTAGGGACATAAAGAATGCAAACTGTTTCAGCTGTGGCGAAAAGGGGCACATCAGTACTAATTGCCCTGAGGCTGCCAAAGAAGGAGCAGCTAAGTCTGGGATGGATAAGAAAGGAAACGCCTGAACTACCGATTGAATGACAGAGACAGTACATATCAATAATAGCATCAGGTACGTCCCGTACCTTTTAGCATCGATTGTACCTGCTAAGTATTTTACGTTAATGCAAGGAATAATAAACCTTTAGTAAACAATAAGCTTAGCAAACTTTTGATTACATTCATAAGAACTTCAGATATTAAAAATGAGGTATAATTTACCAATGGAATCTTTAATGACCCTCTCTCCCATCCTCGGAGATAATCCTTTCATAAGGATATGGAGTACCCTTCCCCAAAAAGAGTACGACAATATATATTACTTTATTTTATTATTTTCTCATTATTTTAAATCACATGCGAATGCCAAACATTGTTTGATAAGAGTACCATATGAGGATTGGCGTGCCCTAGTGTGTCCCATAGATTGATTCCATGCCTGATCAGTATGGAGGTTTAATGCATGGAACCCCTGAGATATCCCAATGGTCATATTGTACTAAAGTCGACTAGTAGTATTCAAAGAAGATATCCAGAATGGAATTGTCCAAGTAAATGTTCCCGATTAAGGAATTCGTGGACTTATAACATAAATGTGTCACTTATTTGACACAAACAATGATGGATGAACTGGAGCCTGAGGTATGGAAAGTCTCTGTAGCCTCCTTGTATCTTGATTATCTTCTCATAAGTTTTCCCTGCTTACCTCCTGGAAGGCAGGTAGAATTAAGATTAGCATCCCGCTGTGGGCGGGAGTGCTGGGAAAACTCCATATTGATTATGAATAATCGAAACCTTAATTAAGTAGGTTTTAAGACATAGGCTCATACAGCCTGACTCAATATTCTAAGGGTTTTGTGTTATCGAATAAGAAAGACGGTTCATATTGCTTATGTATTAATTGCCGCAACCCTAATAAGGAAACGATTAAGAATTTCCATCAGCTACCCAGGATCGTCGAATTGTTCGACTAACGACAAGGATTAACTATTCCTTAAAATTAGTTAAGTAGTGGTTGGAATGACCATCTCACCTTAAGATAAGCTTTTATGTAATAGTTGATATGTAAGCATCAAGGCTGCTCCCTTGGAGACCTTGTAAGGATGGAATGTTAAACATCTATTGTTAGGACAATAGATTGGTAAGTCCACCTATCAGGATCTGAAAGTTGCCATTTGAAACAACGAATAAGATCGTTCAAACCCCTAATTATCTATAAGTTGCCATTATTCGGCAGAAAATCAATAATTAATGTAAAGTAGTAACCTTCCTAAATTCTTGTTAAGAAATAAGGCTCAACAAAAGATATCACCCAGGAAGGGTGTGCCAAATTTGTTAATTTATCAGGCTAGTCAGGCTCTGAGTATATAGAACCATTCGAAGGATTAGAATGTATCAAGATTAAATAGCTTACGAGCTAAGACCTAATTAAGGAGACTTATAGCTCCGACATGCTAGCCCAACTATACGTTGATAAGATTTTAGCCTTACATGACATACCTGTGTCTATTATCTCTGACAGAGATACTAGGTACACGTCACATTTTTGGAATAGTTTCCAGCAATCTTTGGGCACATGTCTGAATTTAAGTACGGCTTACCACCCTCAGACTGACGGTCAGAGTGAGCGTACTATTCAGACTTTGGAAGACATGATGCGTGCATGTGTGATCAATTTGGGTGTTAGTTGGGATAAACATCTACCGTTAATCGAATTCTCCTACAACAATAGCTACCATACCAGCATTAAGGCTGCGCCTTTTGAGGCATTATATGGTAGAAAGTGTAGACCGCCCGTTTGTTGGGCGGAAGTTGGAGATGTCCAATTATCAGGACCAGAGATAGTCTTCAAAACGACGGACAAAATTGTCCAGATTCGTGACCGTCTCAAAGCTGCCCGAGATAGGCAGAAGAGCTACGCAGATCCAAAGCGTAAAGCTTTTCACTTCGAAGTAGGTGACAAAGTGTTACTAAAAGTATCACCCTGGAAGGGGGTGATGCGATTTGGTAAGAAAGGCAAGCTAAGCCCGAGATACATAGGACCTTTCAAGGTTATCGAACGTGTCGGGTCAGTTGCCTATAAGTTAAACTTACCGGAAGAGCTTAGTGGAATTCACAATGTGTTCCACATCTGCAATCTGAAGAAGTGCTTCGCTGATGAATCACTGGTAATACCACATACAGCTGTGCATATAGATGAGAGCTTAAAATTTGTGGAAAAACCTTTGTCGATTGAAGATCGACAGGTAAAGAAGCTTCGAAGGAAGCATGTACCTATTGTAAAGGTCAAATGGGATGCCCGTAGAGGTCCCGAATATACGTGGGAGGTTGAATCCACGATGAAAGAAAAATACCCTTATTTATTTCAGTAAATCTCGGGTCGAGATTTATTTTAAGGGGGTGAGGATGTAACACCTCGAAAATTCGTATTCAATAAAATAACGACACGTGTCATTTAAGACAAAACGCGTTGAAAAACCCGGATTTAATAAAGATGTTTTGGCAGGATTTAAAAGTGGCGTCATGTTAATTTTTACCTCTGAACGACCTCATTCATAAATCCCAAGACCCAATTATATTTTACAGACATCTAACATATCCAGGAATTTGTTGACAATAATTGAATTTGAGTGCATGATAGGTTCGTATGGAAATTCTACGGTAAACCTTATTTAAACGGCACTTTCAAAAAGGATTTAAAGGAACATGGCAAATGGTAGGGTATGTAATAGTACAAGGCACATTTTAAGGGCCCCAAATTAATAAATCAAGGCCCCAAAATCGGATAATGAGGTTGCCCTTTCTAAATACTGAAAGATCAAATGTTTTTGGGTTCTGCAAGGTGCTTGCGCACCGTAAGCATACCCATTGCGGTGCGCAAGGGGTTGCCAGCAAACAGAAATGTTGCAGTTTGTTGTTTAAACGCGATTCTGGAACTTTTAACGAGTTTCCTCATCTCCCTTGGCCCCTAAGCAACCCCTAAACATGTAGGACACCTGTGGGAATGTTATGGTTAGTGCTAGACTTATTTGTCAACACCTTATGGTGCCTTAGTTCACTATATAAGGCTTCTAAGTGCAACACTTGATCACTCATCCATCAAACAATCTTCTGATCAATTGTGGAGCACAAGAACACTATCCAGGCCTTCCTAATCAACCATTAGACTCTGGTAAGTTTGCTAATCCTTCTTTAATTAAGTTTAGCTTAGTTATTTAGCTAAAAGTCAAACCATCGTAATTACGGTTTGACTTTGAGATTAATTAATAATGGCTCAGTCAAATCTCGAATCAAAAGTAGTTATAAGTTGGTAATTAGGTGGGTAATAAACCCTCAAAAGGGTTCCCCCTGATTACCACTCTAACTAGGTCAAAAGTTGGGTCAAACTTGCTAAGAAAAAGTCAACAGGATACTTAAATTACAATTTATGCATAATTAGCATTGTAGATCATATACAACCTGTTTGATCATTAATATAACTTGGTAATTAGTGTAAGGATATGTCTAAACATGTTCAACCAGACAATTTCCTGTTTAGACCCGGTTCGGAACCGAAAGTCACACAGTTTGACTTTCACTTTGACTTTCAGTTCTGACCCGTTAAGGCATGTTTTAGAAATGCCTCAAAGCTTTAATTGGACTAGGTTACATGTTAGTACAACCCTCTGTGATTATACACCTTGGTTCATTAGTTATCCAATTAATATGCATGTTTCCGTTAATTGCTCCTATGTTGACCATTATGCCCTTATTACCTTAAAACGTGATTTTTGGAAATGTAAAAGAGTAGAAACTTTAATTACTGATATATAAACTTGTATGCAAAGTTTGACATCAGTTTGATTTGTAGATTAAGAGTTATGCTCATTATCGCAAAATGAATGCTTTATGTTAATAAAACGGCGTAATTAGCGTATAGCCTAGTTAAGCATACTTTTTGGTATCAAAATTAATACCCACTGATGTAATATATTATTTTGGGATTTTGAAAGATTTTTAATTAATTTTAGGCTGAGCATAACTATGAGTCGTAGGCTTAATCCGGTAATTGTCGGTTTTGCCCTTACGGGCCATAAAATGAGTTTTACATATCTAAACAACTCCAAACCTTTTGCTATTGATCAAATATGATAAATAAATTATTTTAAGCCTTCTGGAATAATAAAAATATCAGCTTTATGTATCGAACCCGGAAAAGGCTTCTAATCGCCTTTTTAAGCGTTTTTAACGCATAGTATGTGCTATAACTATATTAAACATACAAGGGTTGATACCTACTAATATTTGAGGCAAATTATAATATTTTAACAGTAAGCAAAGGTTGTTAAACTCAGACTTCAGTATTGAGCCTTTCGGCTTATGTGAAATTACCAAAATACCCCTATGGGGCATAGTTTGGTTATAATTGATAAATTTCACATATATAATTTACCCTACTGTTATAACTTAGTAAAATAAGTATTTTTGCTGATTATATCAGACCTGTAACTCAGGTTAATACTTAGACTCTTTTATAACTTTGAAAATGACCAAACTACCCCTACGAGGCATAGTTTGTGTTTAAACTCGTTTCGGGCATAATGAAAGACATCTTACTGATGTCACAACATATTTGAGGCATAATTAACCTAGGAAACCTGTATATAGCTCATGAATACCCGTCACGCTTATTACGTGTACGGTTCGGTTTATGTAACAAGTTTACATAAATTAGCCGAAACGGGTCAAACCTTAACGGTTTTATCTCAAAATCCAGAATGTGTATGAAATACCCATATAAGGCAAGTATCCGAACTTGTCGGGTCCAAATCACCTTCTGTTCCGGTCTTCGCCTAATCGTGCGTTTGAACCATATAATAAACCGGTCTAAGCTTAGGCTTAATTAAAGACCCGTTAGTATTCTAATTGGTTATTTATACCATCATTCCAGACTAGAGCCTTCCGGTAAATTGTACCTACGCTCACTTAAGTGAATACGGCTGAGTTATTATAATTCTTGCTATTTAAGACAGGAGCTAGCTCAGGTAAATACTCTTAACTTATTTTCCCTATTACGGGCTTGGGATACGGTAATAAATACCGCATGGTCAGGTATGGGATTCAAAGACCAATAAGTCGGGAAATCCAAATAACTTGTTTTAATTCATATTGCTTGATTGAAACATTGGGGATTAATGCGACCGTGTCCTGGATATCCTTGACTCATTAAATGCAATGGCCACGACTTAAGCACGGGGTGTAGGCATACACCTGACAGATGCTATATGCTAATTAATTAATTATACCCAATAAGGGATTCCCAATAAGGGAATAGTGGTGTGTCGGTTAATCATGAACCGGCATAGATGTAGGATCGGATTCCGACCTAAACGAATCGTTCGGAAGAGTTCTAGTCCGTTTCAGAGGCGGAAACTAAGAAACGGATCTGTAAACAACTTGATTCACACTTTAAACCTTTTGTATATTGATATTACAGCAATTACAGTCAAAAGGTATACCGGCAGCACTTCGGTATCACTCTGAGAAAACTGTTACAAATGACAAGACAATTGACCTATATATAATACACATGGTTTCGCTTGAAGATACTTCAAGCGAAATCCAATTCTAAACTTTAGTCCTGAAGCGAAATCTTTAATTCAATACTTTTGTCTTCAAGCGAAAACATCAACTAATCTTCAAATCTGATTTGTCTTGTAGTAATGATGATGTCATTGTTGTAATGTCATCCTTGATGTCACACATGTGATGTCATCATACTATAAGATGATGTCACGCTTGATTAGATCTGCAACGAACCGGAGACTCGACATAAGACTAAGACGACAGATGACTGCACCAACAGACTCCCCCTCAGATGTTGACGAGTCTTAAGTGTCGAGTCTTTGCAATCTTCAATCTTTATCAGTCTTTGGACTTCCTTCAGGATCTCTATCTGGCTCTATCCTATCTCCAATTCTCTCTCCCTCTAACAGACTCCCCCTCAAAACATGCTGGGATCGTAGTCTGGCTTTTACAGAATTTCAGAATCCTCAGGTATCGGAACCTGGCACTCTATTTGCTATCCTGCACATCCTCTACCCAAAAATAAGATTCACAAGAATAAAATATTTAACAATTTGTCAAATATCAAACACCAACACTGAGCCTTCTCCAATCAATATACAATCAAACATTAACAATGATCATTTAACGAATTTTTATCTCTGAAAAAACTTTTCAATCAAATTCTCCCAAACCTGTTCGTCATGTTCAGCACTCGGAATTTTGAAAATCAGCTCTTCAACATCAGTTGTCTAAAAACTTTTTGGATTTTTCAAAATTTATGCTAAAACACACCGAAAATCTTTTTGGATTTTTTGAAATAACAGAAATAAAATGCAGAAATGAACTATTTACATACAATATTTTTGTGAGTTTGCGTAAGAGGATCATATCAGTTTTTGAGACAAATCACCAACACCATTAAGCTTTAGTCATTTTAAGTTCTAAACAATTCACCTAGATTGTCAGTATACTTGTCCACTTAAATTTTCACACAAAGTTCAACTGCTTCGAGATACGAATTAGTGTTTTAGGACTTAAACATCTACATGTGTCCCACCTCAGTATATACTCCCGTATCCAGACCCCAATATTCAGTCTTACAGGTGAGTATACCACAGATGATATCTGTAAGGGGAATAAATTATGCAACCGTGATAGCTCAGGTCAGAACTTCCGTTCAGCAGAGAGCCTAGTTGACTTTTAGGTGTGTCCCCTTTAGAGGATCTTTTGTATTACAACAGCCATGATTAGCATTTTTCAATGTTTCATCATTTTTTAGCTGTGATGCTATATTTCAAGCAAGCGGAAAGTATTCTCCGGGGACTAGGCCATTGCTTCCGCAAAATCAGAAGTCCCGGGATAATACCCCAGATATCACTGAGTATAAAGACCTAGTATCTCAGAATACGGGACCTTTCAAACAAGATTTCAGGGGTTACCTATATATCCTGGTGGTGTTCCCCACGTAGACGCAAGTAAATTTTATGTTTATATCTCGTCACAATTTACTAAATGTGCAAAAACCTACTGACATATCCGCAGTGAGATTGTTTATCACATTTTTACTTTACATTTCTTTAGCATGTTGTGATAGTCCACTGATGTACTATCATTTCCTCTTTTATACAACGAAACTCATTTTTGAACTTTATCATGTTTTTGTATTTTTCAAATTTTCCTCTGTGCATCTAAATCAAAGATTTATTTTTGTATTTTTGAGCAAGTTATCTAAAACTGATAACATGAGATATAGTTTGCCCCAAGTATAAAAGATTTATTTTGCCTCTGTGCATCTAAATCAAAGTATAAAAGATTAATTTTTCCTTGTGCATTTTAATCAATGTATCTACATATTTTGTGCCGAAGTGCATTCAAGCCAATTTTCTTAAACTCTTTTCAAATGAGTCAGTTGAGTGTATTTACCAGTGAAAACTGACGTATTTTCAAACGTCTTAGTGACAGGTACAAGTATGTAAATAGGCTGGAAGCTGCTCAGGACGTTAATAAAGAATCTTGCAAGTTCTAGGCGTCTAAAGTCTGTTGAACAATATATATATTTTAAGATCCGCCTGTGGATCCTTTACTTTCCGTTGTAATACTGGATATTACTTTATATTCGGATTGTAATATAATTTATCTTTTGCTTCCGCTGTGCATTTATATATTGTGTTGTTTGACTATGATGATATCAACTACGTCACGATACTCCCCACCGGGCCCACCGGTGACACGTGGAAAGTCGGGGTGTGACACGTTTCTCCGCAATTGTAATAGATATTAGTTTTCCTTCTACATTCTTCCTCTATATGCCCGGTCATCTTACAGAAGTTACAGTAGAGTGTTCTCCTAAAACGGCATTTTCTTGAATGCTTTTTGTTACAGCTTCTGCGGGTAGGTTGTTCCAGCGACGGTTCAGTTCATCTCTTCTTGAATTCTTGGGAAATTTTATGGGCTAACTCTTTCTTCTTGTTTTCTTCTCTTGTGCGGATTAGTCCATCTGTCAGGATGTTGGCTAGTTCAACTGCTTCTTCAATAGTCTCTGGTCTGGCGGCCTTGACCATGTCTCGGATTTCGCTAACTAATCCCCAAATATAACGAGAAATTAGTACGGGTTCTGGCGAAGCCAGAGTTGGTACCATTCTTGCGTATTCGAAGAACGTTGTCGTATATTCACGACAATTCATATCTATCATTTTATGATTTAGGAACTCGTTAGCCATTCGTTCCTTTTCATAAGGGGGACAAAATTTCCTTTCTGCCATTTCCTTGAACTTTTCCCAGGTCATGTCATAAGCCATGTCACTTCCTTTTGCCTGAAGAATTGTATTCCACCATTCTAAGGCTTCTTATTTAAAGAGGTTGGAAGCATACATCACCTTATCTTCTTCGTCACATTTGCTGATCTTAAGAACATCTTCCGTCTTTTCCAGCCAGCGCAGAGCAGCCATGGCTCCTTCACTACCTGCGAACTCAGTCGGTTTACAGGCTAGAAATTCTTTGTAGGTACACCCGGGAGTCATCACCTTCATTTTCTTGGGAAGTGGGGTTTTGATAATATCATCATTGCCTCCATTGACACTATGGCTAAAACTATCGTCGCGAGTATGCTTGATACTCACAACCTTGGTGGGTTCTACGGGGTTTTTAACAACTTTAATTATTAAAGGTAAAGCATTAGCTATTCCTTGGGCTATTAGATTTTCTATAACATTTTTATCCAAAGGATTTTCATTACTAGCATGAACTTCTGGATTATGTGATACTTCATTTGACATCTGAATGGCAAACATTTTCAATTATTAATATCACAGAATAATTAAAACAAAACAATACTTTCAGGAATCATATGTGCATATCTACATATATATATTCATATATTTAAATCTACAAAAATAACACATATGTTACTTTGTATTAATTTCCTAACTTTATTGTTTCAGATTAGGTATTAAAAGAACACCTAAATAGCTTAAATAAGTGGCTCTAATACCATATTCTGTTACAGCCCCCGACCCCATCCTGGGAGCGGGAGCCGTGAACCAGTCAGATGGTATCAGTGTTTATTAAATATGCAGCGGAAAAATTTTCATCAGGATCGTAGTTAGGAAACAATTTCAGAGTTTATAAAACACCGAACTTTTAATATTAACAAATGGGCAAAAACCCATATTTAATTCAATTGTTTTTATAGGGATAAACCCAAATAAATAAAACATAAATTTCTTCTTTTATTCAGGTATTTATAGCCACTTTATTTAAGCCTTCAGTGCTCCATCGCTGGCTACTATTATCTTTACAGCAAATTACCTGAAACACGTTTTGAAAATATTTTATCAGTAATAAATACTGGCGAGTTCATTCCATTTTTATAAAAATATATTGTTATACTTTACAGCATTAAGAGTGTTTATATTTGTTTATTTTTACCCAAAACTCAATCATTATTTGTCACATGGTGGCAGTTCCGATGTGACAGTGGTCATATCACTCATTGGCTCACTTTCGTCCAATAGGGAATTTATCAGGTAATAGATATATAGTATATCTTACTATTATATTGGTCACTAGGCGATTTCTGTGACGGTGGTCAAATCACTGTTGATCATTCTCTCAACTAGTGACTCGGGTCATATTACTGTTGATCATTCTCTTAACTAGTAATTGTGGTCATATCACTGTTGATCATTCTTTCAACTAGTGACTCGGGTCAAATTACTGTTGATCATTCTCTCAACTAGTAATTGTGGTCATATCACTGTTGATCATTCTTTCAACTAGTGACTCTGGTCATAACACTGTTGATCATTCTCTCAACTAGTGCCTTTGGTCATGTCACTGTTGATCATTCTCTCAACTAGTGCCTTTGGTCATGTCACTGTTGATCATTCTCTCAACTAGTGACTCTGGACTTAGTAGTGTCCCGTGACATTACTTTGTCAAATATATTTTATATGGCACAAAACCACTTAACCCAGAAAATGAAATATATCATTTTCTGTTAAACTAATAGCTATAACTTTATCAAATATAATATATTAATTAAATAATTATGATATTATTCTTTAATATATTAATTATAACACCACGTAAAAACGTGTCCAATTATGCAAAGACACGTGTCCTAAACTCTAAAGCTGTGAAAGTTCGAGTTTGAAGGACTAAAGTTTTCAAACAGTGAAACTATGAAACCACAAGGACTAGAAGTGTCAACATGCCAAACTTGTGCCTCTGAATGACCATACATGATAAATATATTCTTAAACGAGAGATTGATTGGATATAAGAAGCCGTTTATGAAAATAATCGGAAGATTATTAATTTACAAGGGTTAAACGTGTCAACATGTCGATTCTGACCTCTGAGTGACCTTTTAACGAAACCGAGGCTTCGAAATATTCAAATATACTCTTAAGAATAAGTGGCCCGCGTAAGCCCCCCCCCCTATGGCTTACGCGGCCCGCCTCAGAGTGCCAGATCAGTAAAAATGTGCCAGGTGCGGCTTTTGGCTGTTCCACCGCCTTAGCCTAGTTTGTAACGACCTAAGGAGCTATATGTCGGTTTATTTCATCAGGTAGGATACCTGGGGTGATCCCATGATGTTCCATAACAGATGTAATTGATCCATGATCATTCAAAGTAGTATATAAAGGCATTAGCTCTTGAGTTCTTGGGCACACTTGCAAACATTTGCTAATCTACAACATCTGGAGCTTGCTAAGGACAAGGAGAAGACTATCAAGGGTAGAAAAGACAGCTAGGACCATTAGTAAGCCTCTAATTACTTGCATAGTCGTTTTAATTAGCTTAATTACTCTAAAGTCAAACTTATCGTAAATTTAGTTTGACTTTCATTTTAATTACACATGGTTTAACCACTGATCAAATTGAAAGTGGTTATAGAACCACATTAGTGTAGAGGATTAACCCTTAAAAGGGCACCTCCTAATTATCTCGTTTGACTGGTCAATTGTCGGGTCAAAGTAGTTTGACAAAAAGTCAAACTGGACAGAATGTTTGAATATGATTAAACTTAATAAACCAGAGGTTCTAAATTATATTTTAACATTCTAATGACTTGGTAATTAATATTAAATCATGTTTTATCAGTCCTAACCCAGTAATTAATAGTCTAAGGTCAGTTTATAACCGAAAGTCGCAAAAGCTTGACTTTTGCTTTGACTTTCAGTTCTGACTCGTTTAAGCTTAATTCACCCATGTTTTAAGCTTCCATTAGGACCACATTACTTAGTAGTATAACCCTCTGGAGTTATATTGCATGGTGCCTAGTGGTTTGAATTATATGCACTTGATCGTAATTATGCTTAATAATGCCATAAACGCCCTTTTGACATACAACTGAGATTTTTAACAATGTGGATGGACTACCATCTTTGCTACTGATATTTAGACATGTCCCGAAAATTTTACATCAGTTTGAAGTCTAGAATAAGAGTTATGCTCAATAGCGTAATTAAGGAGCTTTTTATTATTTAAATGGCGTAATTAGCATAAAGCCTATCTAAACCCTATGTTTGATATCAAAATTTTTATCTACTGATGTAAAATAATATTTTGGGATTTTTGAAGATTTTTATTTATTTTTAGGCTGAGCATAACATATGATTATAGCTTGAATTCGGTAATTGTCGGTTTTACCCTTTTTATGCATAAAATGAGTTTTACATAACTTTTTAATGCCAAACCTTTCGCTACTGATTCTACATGATAAATAAAGTATTTTGAACCTTATAAACTGTTCAAAAACTCAGATTTTTTGTTTTAACCCAAATATCCCTTAAAACCGACTTTTAAGCGTTTTTAGTACATAGTTTGAGTTAAAACTATATTTGACATATAAAACTTATTACACACTAATGTTTAAAGCTAATTTATATAATTATACAGTAAGCCAAAGTTTTTAAACTCAGAAGTCTATTTTGACCTTTAAAGCCTATGTGAAATTACCAAAATGCCCCTACGGTGCATAATTGGATTATATAAGATAAATTTCACCCATATAAAATACCCTACTGATATAACTTATAAAAATACATATTTTTATTAATTAAATCAGACCTGAAACTCAGTTTCACATTTAAACTCTTTTATGGACATTAAAATTACCAAAATGCCCTTATGGACTTATTTTGGTTTAAATTACTTTTTTGGGCATATATATTAACATCTTACTGATGTATTAACATATTTTGAGCATAATAACGATTAAGACCTGTATATAATTTATTTGGTTGCCCGTTACTCGTTTACGCGTTCGGATCGGCTTATGTGACTAGTTTACATAAAATAGTCGAAACGGGCTTAACCTTATCATTAAATTCTCAATTTCCAGAATGTGTTTAGTTTACCCATATTATACAAGTAACCAAGCTTGTTGGGTCTAAATCACATTCTATTCCGGTCTCCGCTTAATCTAGCATTTAGAACCGTAAGGTTTCCTTCTAGCTAGCCGGTCTAAGTCCTTGACTAAATTAAAGACCCGTTAGCATCCTAATAGGTAATAAACCTTCTATACAGATTAAATAGCTTCCGGTAGAAGGTTCCATCAAGTGCTTTAGGATTATACTGCTAGCATCAGGTAAATACTTTTAACTTATTTTCCCTTATACGGGCTTGGGATATGGTATTATAATAATACCACTTGGTCAGGTATGAAATCATTTAATCGGATTGTGATTAATAAATTTACATAACCCGTTTTAATCTGTTTTGTTTGATAACATAAGCATTGGGGGTTAATACGACCATGTCCTGGATATCCTCGGCTCATTTCATTTGAAAATGGCCACGACCTATGCACGGGGTGTAGGCATACACCTGACAGACGCAAATGATAAAAATATAAACCCACATGTTGGGGATAACTCCTTTGTGGGTTCTATAAGTGGTGAGTCGGTTAATCATGACCGGCTTTCAACCGGCCCCAATTGTAAGACAAACATGTAAATCTGTATACAAGATTGTATTTAAATAATTTTCCCAAGTTATAAAAGATTTGTGCCATATGCACTTAAATCAATTTTCATAAATGTTTTCAAAAGAGTCAGTTAATTGTATTTACCAGTGTAAACTGACGTATTTTCTTAAAGACTGATTTGACAGGTACCTCTCGTAATAGGCTGGAGCTATTAGGTGTCATAAGAGGATCTTGCAAATCCATAGATGCCTGAAGTCTGTTATTTTGTTTCCTTGTATTTATTTATGATCCGCCTGTGGATCTTATTACATTCCAGTCTGTATATTCTGTCACTCGAACACTCAGACATTATGGTTTATAATAGTTTATTCACCAAGCCTTCCGCTGTGCTATTATATTGTGTGTATTGATTATGATGATATCAACTACGTCACGATATTCCCTGCCGGGCCCACCAGTAATATGTGGAAATATCGGGGTGTGACAGGTTGGTATAAGATCCAACATTGAGTGAATTAAACACTAACCTTTTGTGTTTAATCTCATTGACATAATAAGCACATTCCTTAGACTCTCGAGTCTAGGCAAATGACCTAGGATTTTACTCTTAACCTTTCCTTTTATTGTTTTATTATAGTTACTTGCTTTGACAGGTTACCACTTGGAAGAATGCCGCCAAGAGTAAGAGGAAAAGGCAAAGGACCAATGCGTGGAGGACCGTCTGGCAGCGCGGGACCCTCCCACAGACGTACACCATCCGACTCGTTTTCCGGATCTGACTCAAGAGATAATTGGAGCCATAGCTTTGAACCAGCAAGACATTCTGTGTCGCTGGGATCCTCACCATCTGACCCTCCTTACTTTGGGTTGCCCATTCCTATCGAACCCCACCATTCCCCTCTTTCGTAGGGAACTCATCACTCAAACCAATCACACCACTCCTTTCAATCTTATCCTTTTCATCATTCAGATTCTATTTACTCTCCTACACAATTTAATCTGAATGATTATGTTAACAACTTTTTGGGCTACAACCCTTTGGGGCCTGAAGATCATTTTTCTCAGGAAATGGAGATGGATGATGACCCGGACCCATAATTGCAAACAGGAACACCAGGCTACCCAATAAGCGTCTCAAGCGGTTCCCCATTTCAGGGATCATCGTACCATGGGCCCGACTCATTTCAAGAGAGGATGGCTCAGTATGATTGGTTCTTTACACCTTCATACCATAACTCCCCAGCCCAACCTCCCTTGGTTGAACCCCAGCTCCAAGCTATTACCCCACCACCGTTACCAGTTGAGGAACCACCTCAACAGCCTCCCGAGCCGCCAAGGCGAAGGAGAAATGCTAGAATGTCTATACGTGGGGGACCACGGTTTGCATCTCTTCATGGCTCAAGTTCTTACCCTCCTATCCTAGAGGACCCATAGTTGGGCGGACCCTCACACACGATGCCGGAAGTCAACCTTCCGCCAGTTTCTCATGCACCACTGCAGCCACCATTGGGTTTTGACAACCCGATCCCGACATACCCAGGATCATCTGGGTATAATCCGTCTGGATACCCATCTGATTATGGAAATCATGACCCTTACCTTACAGCTGCTCAATACAATGCCCTTTATCCTTCTTCTTACCCTCCAGTTTACCCAACTGGATACTCGGTGCAGGGATACCATTACCCACCCTACCAACAACCTCCTCCTCATCATCAGGAACAAACTCAAGAGATTTTACAGAGGTTAGACCGGGTTGAACATGAAGCCCATGAAACTAAGAAGAAGCACAATGGTTTTGTCAAAGGTCTTGTGAACCTTCTTAAGGGCAAGAAGAAGTAGGAAATTGTTGTTCATGTTGTATTTCAATAAGTCCCTGCGAGGACGTTTATTTCGTTTTCATGTACCAAGTCCCTGCATGGACTTACTTTCTGTTTCAGTAGGCCCTGCGTGGGCAGTTTGTGTTGTTTTTCTCAAGTTTTTTTTGGGCAATGTTGTACTCGTTTCGTGGTTAATGAAGTTATTTTCGATTTTAAATATGTATTTTATTACATCATGCTATATCATTTCAAATTTTATTAATCTGCCAAAGAAATTCTTAGAGGTATAACCTAGCCAAAATACTAAATTGCTATGATGGTACAACCTTTTTAAGATAATAAATCCCTGTTAACATCTGAAAATATGTTAACATTCCTGGATGTGTGGTACGAAAAACCACACAATCTTCCTAATGTACTTGGACTTTTCCAAGCCACTATTTTAGCCTATATGATCAACATTAATCATGGATAATAAACATCAATATGATGTATACACCACAATATCCATTAGAGATGTATGCTTATAAGCAAAGGTGTCATAATGACAATGATAGTATTACTTATAAACTTCTTGTAAAAAAGGCGATGAACTTTGTTCGACCCTTAGAAGGTCACTAATCCAAGAGATCAATGATTATATATTTTAATCGTCTCTGAGACAAGCTTTCTGAGTTATCTAAATGTCCTTCGAGACGATCCTAATGTTAAATAAAATGTCTTTTTAAGACATTGACAGTTGTGAATTATAATTTCCCCTGTCTAATAAGATATAAGAGAATATTATATTCTATTGATTTGATTAATTTATTAAAATGGTCTATATGGTTTAAGAATACCATGACCATTTGATCATCAATGCGATGAAATACTATATAATTTAAATATCATCATTGTTTGATATAGAACTCGAAAATGGCTGGATCTGATGAGGCAAATAGCCACCCTCGAGGAGAAAACAATAATGAAGCAAGAGTAAATCTTACAAATGCTGAACTGCAAGCAATGATCGATATTGCAGTTGCTCAAGCAGTGGATAAGATATTTAAGGAACCGAGCAATGTTCGGTCCAGAAGTCATTCACAATCCCATTCTCAACCTAATACTCATAGGAAAAGTGAGTCTCAGCACTCATCTAATCGGGGCAGTGAGCCCAAGAGGCAGATTGTCCTTGAACCGACTCCCAGGTACACCAAGGGTTGTACCTACAAGTACTTTGTCTCCTGTAAACCGAGAGATTTTACAGGAGAAAAAGGTGCAATCGATTGTATGAAATGGTTAGATGAGATGGAGACTGTGATAGACATCAACGGATGTGCTAAAGAGGATATAGTGAAGTTTGTATCAGAATCCTTCAAGGGCGATGCCCTCACTTGGTGGAAAGCGTTAGTGCAAGCCACTGGGAAGGTTCCTTTGTACAATCTGTCATGGAACAAGTTTGTTAATTTGGTTAAGGAAACCTATTGCCCTCAGCATGAAGTCGAGCGGATAGAGACTGGTTTCCTCACCTTAGTAATGAAAGATCTGGATTGTAGATCCTACGTGAATAGCTTCAATTCAATGTCAAGGCTTGTGCCATACCTAGTCACTCCTGAACCCAAACGCATTGCGCGTTTCATCGGTGGTTTGGCTCCTGAAGTAAAAGGGAATGTTAAGGCCTCTAAGCTAGCCACTTATAGGTCTGCTGTGGATCTATCTTTATCCCTCACCCTTGATGTTGTGAGGAGTAGGGCAAAGAAAACCACTGAGGATGGGAAGAGGAAGAGAGAGGAAGATAAGTCTCCTCAGTCGAACAAGAAAGGAAAAGGGAACTTTAATTCCAAGAAGGGGCAGTCAAGTGATAAGCCCAGATGCAAAACCTGCAATAAGAGGCACTTTGGGAAGTGCAACCAGGACCCACAAGCCAAACCATGTGAGATCTGCAAAAAGAAAGGGCACATATCTGTAGAGTGTCGGAATATTAAGGATGCAACCTGTTACGGTTGCAATGAAAAGGGGCACATCAAAACCAATTGCCCCAAGAATGCTAAGAAGCCTGAGGAGGCAAAGAAAACCAATGCAAGGGTTTTCCAAATGAATGCTAGGGAAGCGGTGAACGACGAGAACGTCATAACAGGTACCTTCCTCATTAATAATAATTATGCTAGAGTCTTATTTGATTCAGGTGCTAATAAGTCTTTTGTAGACCATAAGTTTTGTAAGTCACTGAATTTGCCTATTAAGACTCTAGACATAAAATATGAGGTAGAACTTGCTGATGGTACCTTAGAAACAGATTCAACTTTGCTTGATGGATGCTTTATATCCATCAAGAATCATTCTATCCCGCTGTCCCTCTTGCCAATGAAACTGGCTGGGTTTGATATAGTTTTAGGCATGGATTGGTTGTCGCATAACCGAGCCCAAATTGCCTGCGACAAAAAGCTAGTTATTATCAAAACCCCTTCTGGTGAATCTGTTACTATTCAAGGAGACACACATTATGGATTGCCTAGCAACGTGTCTATTCTTAAAGTATCGCAGTGTTTGAAAAATGGATGTGTCATTTACATGGCACAAGTGACTGTGAATAACCCGAAGCCTAAAATTGAAGATATTCCAATTATCTCTGAATATCCTGATGTTTTTCCTGATGAATTACCTGGATTACCTCCTGAGAGGCAAGTAGAGTTCAGGATAGACATTCTCCCAGGATCAGCACCTATAGCACGAGCTCCTTATCGTCTAGCGCCTACAGAAATGAAAGAGCTCAGAACTCAATTAGACGACTTACTGGATAAAGGTTTCATTCAACCCAGCTCTTCGCCTTGGGGATCCCAATACTGTTTGTGAAAAAGAAGGACGGATCAATGCGCTTATGCATTGATTATCATGAATTGAATAAGGTAACGATCAAGAATCGTTATCCTTTACCCAGGATCAATGATTTATTTGATCAGCTCCAAGGGGCGAGCTATTTCTCAAAGATTGATTTGAGATCTGGGTATCATCAACTTAAAGTAAGAACTGAAGATGTGCCTAAGACGGCATTCAGAACGAGGTATGGACATTTTGAATTTTTAGTGATGCCATTTGGGCTCACTAATGCGCCAACAGCATTCATGGACCTCATGAATAGAGTCTGCAAGCCATATTTAGATAAGTTTGTCATTGTTTTTATAGACGACATACTTATCTACTCTCGTAGCCAAGTTGATCATGAGAAGCACCTGCGATGTATCTTAGGATTGCTTCAACAGGAGAAGTTGTATGCTAAATTCTCCAAATGCGAGTTCTGGCTTCGTGAAGTCCAATTCCTTGGACATGTTGTCAGTGAGCGAGGTATCCAAGTAGATCCCGCTAAGGTAGAAGCCGTAATGAATTGGGAAGCACCCAAGACTCCAACCGAAATACGTAGCTTTCTGGGTTTAACTGGATATTATAGAAGATTCATTGAGAACTTCTCGAGGATAGCTGCACCATTAACTTCTCTGACCCGCAAGAATGTGAAATTTGATTGGGGTCCCAAGCAACAAGAATCTTTTGAGATTCTTAAGCAAAAGTTGAGCAATGCTCCAGTGTTAACCTTACCCGAAGGGATTGAAGAGTTTGTCGTATATTGTGATGCTTCACACATCGGCATGGGGTGTGTACTTATGCAGCGTGGCAAGGTGATTGCCTATGCATCAAGACAACTGAAGGTGCATGAAAAGAATTACACCACCCATGATTTGGAATTGGGTGCCGTTGTATTCACACTTAAGTTGTGGAGACATTATTTATATGGAACTAAATGTGTGATCTACTCGGATCACAAAAGTCTCCAACATTTGTTCAATCAAAAAGAGCTCAATATGAGACAACGCCGTTGGATGGAAACTCTAAATGACTATGATTGCGAGATACGCTACCATCCAGGTAAAGTGAACGTAGTCACTGATGCTCTAAGCCGAAAGGAAAGAGTTAAACCAATCAGGATCAATGCCAAGAGCATTGAGTTGAAGAATAGTCTGAATGAAAGACTATTAGCTGCACAGAAAGATGCTGTTTTGGAAGTTAATCTCCCAAATGAAAAGTTGGGTGTAACTGCTGAGCAGTTAGCACCTGGGAAGGATGGAATCCTCAGAATGAATGGAAGAATTTGGGTTCCTATTCATGGAGGACTTCGAGATGTAATCCTCCAGGAAGCCCACAACTCCAAGTACTCAGTTCACCCTGGAGGTGACAAAATGTATCAGGATTTGAAGGCTAATTATTGGTCGATAGGTTTGAAGAAATCTATTGCCACACATGTAGCTAAGTGCCTGACTTGTGCTCAGATTAAAGCTGAACATCAAAAACCACCAGGTCTACTTCAACAACCAGAACTCCCTACGTGGATGTGGGAGATGGTGACCATGGATTTCATAACTAAGTTACCTAAAACAAGGCATGGAAATGATACCATATGGGTTATTGTTGATAGACTGACTAAGTCAGCACATTTCTTGCCCATCAAGGAGACTCATAGCTCCGACAAGTTAGCCCAGTTGTACGTTGATAAGATTGTAGCTCTTCATGGCGTACCAGTGACTATTATCTCTGATAGAGATACTAGATACACCTCTCATTTTTGGAAAAGTTTCCAACAATCTTTGGGCACGCGTTTGAATTTTAGTACTGCTTATCATCCTCAGACTGATGGACAGAGTGAGCGTACAATTCAAACTTTGGAAGACATGCTTCGTGCATGTGTTATTGATTTAGGTGGTAGTTGGGATGACCACCTGCCATTGGTCGAGTTCTCCTATAATAATAGCTACCATACTAGCATTCAGGCTGCGCCTTTTGAGGCATTATATGGTAGGAAGTGCAGAACACCTGTTTGCTGGGTAGAAGTAGGAGAAGCTCAGTTATCAGGACCTGATATAGTCCTTGAAATAACAGACAAGATTGTCCAGATTCAAGATCGCCTGAAAGCTGCCAGGGATAGGCAGAAAAGTTATGATGATAAGAGACGAAAACCTCTAAAGTTTGAGGTAGGCGATAAAGTTCTATTGAAAGTGTCACCTTGGAAAGGTGTGATGCGTTTTGGTAAAAAGGGCAAGTTAAGCCATAGATATATTGGACCATTCGAGATTATCGAATGTGTCGGCAGTGTAGCTTGTAAGCTAAACTTGCCTGAGGAGCTGAGTGGAATCCATAATGTGTTCCACATTTGTAATCTCAAGAAATGCCTAGCCGATGAATCTCTAGCTATGTCTCATAAAGACGTACAGATTGATGAAAGCTTGAGATTCGTTGAGAGACCTATATCGATCAAGGATCGACAGCTTAAAAAGCTCCGAAGGAAGCATGTACCTATAGTAAAGGTCAAATGGGACGCCCACAGAGGTCCCGAATATACGTGGGAAGTTGAGTCCACTATGCGACAAAAGTACCCTCATTTATTCCAGTAAATCTCGGGGTCGAGATTTCTTTTAAGGGGGTGAGGATGTAACACCACGTAAAAATGTGTCAAATTATGTAAAGACACGTGTCCTAAACTCTAAAGGTGTGAAAGTTCGAGGTTAAAGGACTAAAGTTTTCAAACAGTGAAACTATGAAACCACAAGGACTAGAAGTGTCAACATGCCAAACTTGTGCCTCTGAATGACCATACATGATAAATATATTCTTAAATGAGAGATTGATTGGATATAAGAAGCCGTTTATGAAAATAATCGGAAGATTATTAATTTACAAGGGTTAAATGTGTCAACATGTCGATTCTGACCTCTGAGTGACCTTTTAACGAAACCGAGGCTTCGAAATATTCAAATATACTCTTAAGAATAAGTGGTATAAATTTCACGTGGTTTCGAGATCATTAAGCCTGTTTTCAAGACTTTGGGCCAAAAGTGTCAATTTGATGAAACTTGCTTTCAGAGAGATATTTAACGAACCAGAGCCTAACGAAGTTAGTTTATACATCCTTGAGCTTCAACAAACTGACTACAAGGGCTCTACATGTCAACAAAGAAGTTAAAAAGGGTTTAAAAGCACCAGGGACTAAAACTGCCAGCTTTAAAACGTGTTTTACCAGATCAGCCGGTCCAAGCGGCCCGGGTAACCCCCCCATGGCTTACGCGGCCCGCCTTAGAGTGCCAGATCAGTAAAAATGTGCCAGGTGCGGGTTTTGGCTGTTCCACCGCCTTAGCCTAGTTTGTAACGACCTAAGGAGCTATATGTCGGTTTATTTCATCAGGTAGGACACCTGGGGTGATCCCATGATGTTCCATAACAGATGTAATTGATCCATGATCATTCAAAGTAGTATATAAAGGCATTAGCTCTTGAGTTCTTGGGCACACTTGCAAACATTTGCTAATCTACAACATCTGGAGCTTGCTAAGGACAAGGAGAAGACTATCAAGGGTAGAAAAGACAGCTAGGACCATTAGTAAGCCTCTAATTACTTGCTTAGTCGTTTTAATTATCTTAATTACTATAAAGTCAAACTTATCGTATATTTAGTTTGACTTTCGTTTTAGGGGCTGTTTGGTAGCCTCTGAATGGTCATTAAGAGGCTACCTCTTAATGGAACCATTAAGAATTTTACCAATGAGAAGGTAGAAGAATGTGACATGTGATGATTTACCATTACACATGGTTTAACCACTGATCAAATTGAAAGTGGTTATAGAACCACATTAGTGTAGAGGTTTAACCCTTAAAAGGGCACCTCCTAATTATCTCGTTTGACTGGTCAATTGTCGGGTCAAAGTAGTTTGACAAAAAGTCAAACTAGATAGAATGTTTGAATATGATTAAAATTAATAAACCAGAGGTTCTAAATTATATTTTAACATTCTAATGACTTGGTAATTAATATTAAATCATGTTTTATCAGTCCTAACCCGACAATTAATAGTCTAAGGTCAGTTTATAACCGAAAGTCGCAAAAGCTTGACTTTTGCTTTGACTTTCAGTTCTGACTCGTTTAAGCTTAATTCACCCATGTTTTAAGCTTCCATTAGGACCACATTACTTAGTAGTATAACCCTCTGGAGTTATATTGCATGGTGCCTAGTGGTTTGAATTATATGCACTTGATCGTAATTATGCTTAATAATGCCATAAACGCCCTTTTGACATACAACTAAGATTTTTAACAATGTGGATGGACTAACATCTTTGCTACTGATATTTAGACATGTCCCGAAAATTTGACATCAGTTTGAAGTCTAGAATAAGAGTTATGCTCAATAGCGTAATTAAGGAGCTTTTTATTATTTAAATGGCATAATTAGCATAAAGCCTATCTAAACCCGATTTTTGATATCAAACTTTTTACCTACTGATGTAAAATAATATTTTGGGATTTTTGAAGATTTTTATTTATTTTTAGGCTGAGCATAACATAGGATTATAACTTGAATTCGGTAATTGTCGGTTTTACTCTTTTTATGCATAAAATGAGTTTTACGTAACTTTTTAATGCCAAACCTTTTGCTACTGATTCTACATGATAAATAAAGTATTTTGAACCTTATAAACTGATCAAAAACTCAGATTTTCTGTTTTAACCCAAATATCCCTTAAAACCGACTTTTAAGCGTTTTTAGTACATAGTTTGAGTTAAAACTATATTTGACATATAAAACTTATTACCCACTAATGTTTTAAGCTAATTTATATAATTATACAGTAAGCCAAAGTTTTTAAACTCAGAAGTCTATTTTGACCTTTAAAGCCTATGTGAAATTACCAAAATGCCCATACGGTGCATAATTGGATTATATAAGATAAATTTCACACATATAAAATACCCTACTGATATAACTTATAAAAATACATATTTTTATTAAGTAAATCAGACCTGAAACTCAGTTTCACATTTAAACTCTTTTATGGACATTAAAATTACCAAAATGCCCTTATGGACTTATTTTGGTTTAAATTACTTTTTGGGCATATATGTTAACATCTTACTGATGTATTAATATATTTTGAGCATAATAACGATTAAGACCTGTATATAATTTATTTGGTTTCCCGTTACTCGTTTACGCGTTCGGATCGGCATATGTGACTAGTTTACATAAAATAGTCGAAACGGGCTTAACCTTATCATTAAATTCTCAATTTCCAGAATGTGTTTAGTTTACCCATATTATACAAGTATCCAAGCTTGTCGGGTCTAAATCACATTCTATTCCGGTCTCCGCTTAATCTAGCGTTTAGAACCGTAAGGTTTCCTTCTCGCTAGCCGGTCTAAGTCCTTGACTAAATTAAAGACCCGTTAGCATCCTAATAGGTAATAAACCTTCTATACAGATTAAATAGCTTCCGGTAGAAGGTGCCATCAAGAGCTTTAGGATTATACTGCTAGCATCAGGTAAATACTTTTAACTTATTTTCCCTTATACGGGCTTGGGATATGGTATTATAATAATACCACTTGGTCGGGTATGAAATCATTTAATCGGATTGTGATTAATAAATTTACATAACCCGTTTTAATCTGTTTTTTTTTTATAACATAAGCATTGGGGGTTAATACGACCATGTCCTGGATATCCTCGGCTCATTTCATTTGAAAATGGCCACGACCTATGCACGGGGTGTAGGCATACACCTGACAGATGCAAATGCTAAAAATATAAACCCACATGTTGGGGATAACTCCTTTGTGGGTTCTATAAGTGGTGAGTCGGTTAATCATGACCGGCTTTCAACCGGCCCCAATTGTAAGACAAACATGTAAATCTGTATACAAGATTATATTTAAATAATTGTCCTAAGTTATAAAAGATTTGTGCCATATGCACTTAAATCAATTTCCATAAATGTTTTCAAAAGAGTCAGTTAATTGTATTTACCAGTGTAAACTGACGTATTTTCTTAAAGACTGATTTGACAGGTACCTCTCGTAATAGGCTGGAGCTATTAGGTGTCATAAGAGGATCTTGCAAATCCATAGATGCCTGAAGTCTGTTATTTTGTTTCCTTGTATTTATTTATGATCCGCCTGTGGATCTTATTACATTCCAGTCTGTATATTCTGTCACTCCAACACTCAGACATTATGGTTTGTAATAGTTTATTCACCAACCCTTCAGCTGTGCTATTATATTCTGTGTATTGACTATGATGATATCAACTACGTCACGATACTCCCCGCCGGGCCCACCGGTAATATGTGGAAACATCGGTGTGTGACATTAACGTAACTAAGATTAAAATATAATCTTAGTATATTAAAAGTAGAATATATTATTTTTTTAACCTATTTTATTATGATATACATTCATGTCAAATATAACATGTAATAATTTAGTATATTACATATTATATTATATTTGTAGAATATATATGATGTTTAATAGTCTAGTAAAATATATTTAAGTCTTTTTCTTTTTCATTATTTATATATAAGTTTATTCATCATGTCAATTTGCTTTGACAAACTTGGCCTAGGTAGGTGTCCCAAACCAACCGCATAACATTGCCCATTCCATATATCTTATATAAATTTATAAGAGATATTCAATATTTTAATATAGTAATGTAAAAATAATATTAGTTATAGGCTATGGCTACTGGGGCATAATTCCACCGTGCCTATGGTCATGCTACTATTGGCTAACTTTTTTGGCCAATAGTAACGAGGGTCAAGTAATGTATAAAAATCCCACATAGTGGCAACTATTGTATAATATAACAACTTAATTACTGTAAGTATATCTAATAAACATTTAGGGTTTTTGAAAAACATTTTTAAATATAACTGTATTGCAAAAATGTGATAAAAAAATAATGACTCACAAACGGTGAGAAAAGTAGAATGGACTCACTTTGTAACTTTAGGGTTCAACTAGTAAGCTTCCTGGTAGAATCTTGGGTATAACTTCTGAGCTATTTTTAAAATATATATATATTTGCACTCGTGTTAAGTATAGTAACCCTAATTCAACCTTATCCCTATGTCACGAGACAGAACCCCAACGAACTTAGTCGGGCAGAGCCTGGACATGCGTTATGGGGCTCCAGATTAATCGGAAAGGGTATCGGTGATCGGGAGTTAAAACACTTAAAACGGGGCAGGGTTTTGTAGGACTTTAGGGGTGAAATATTAAAGAAAATGAGAATTATTAAAGAGACAGAGTGATCGAGAGAGGTTGAACATTTTAAAAAGGTTGAAGCTGCTTTCTATTTATACTATAATTTGTTAGCTTAAGGTTTACGAAAAGGTTGGCCTACTTCTTCACAATTGAGACACCTCCATTCTTATTAATTCCTTTCAAATTTCTCTTGGACTTCCACGTATCACATCTGATGCATATTCATGCAATATAGAATTTTCATATTTTAGTTTTGATGTTTATTATTTGATTATACTATGCACACACACATCCCAATTCATACACGTAGCACACACATATGAAACTTTAGTTTTGTTTAGTTTTATTATTATTTTATTATTATTTATATATATATATTATAATTAATTTAACTGTTTCACTTATTTAGCGTGTATAACTTCTAAAATATGACGTTTTATAGAACAATGAATATGTCATTAGAACGAGAATATTTGTATCTACAGTTTGAGCCAAGTTTCATTAAAAATGTAGTAGGTTCAAATATAATGTATTTTATAATTTAATTATTAAACGGTTCCTAGGCCCGTCTAGGTACTTCATATTTCTAACAGTAAACTTACCCGTGGTCTACCCGTTTAATAATAAAAGTTTTATACACTTTATTTTAATATAGAAAATAGAAGTGTCACACATTTATAAGCCAATTAATTAGTATAACATTCAAACCAATTATATATAAAATAGTTTTTAAAGCTATTTGGGTGGAATAATTATATTAAAAATAAAACTAGTTACTAGTGGTTAATAAATTTAAACAACCCTATAATTCTTATATGATAAAAATGGGAATGTTACAGCCTCCCCACCTTGTTTTAAATCTCGTCCTCGAGATTTGGGCTACGATATCTCTTTTAGAATTATGTCACGTCTTAGTCAATAAAAACAAGATTAAGGTAAATGATACAGAATCAAAACATCAAATTTTATGAATATGAGTTGTACAATAAATAGGACTCAATGGTTCAACTGAATTATTTAAAAAAATCAATGTCAAATGAACGAGATGAAATGATATAATTTCCAAGGTGACTAGGTTCAAGCCAAAACAGATATATGATCAATAGATGTCTAAATTGACTGTTTATAGGTTGTAAATGACTTTTAGAAACAATAGAGTTCACTGTCGAAAGAAAACTTACTTTGATTGTCAACTGAGGAAGACTCAGAATCAACAAGCTCAAATGAAATAGAAGCACGAAAATGATTTGTCAACTATTGAACCATAACAAGAGAAAAATCAGTGTGTTGACATTTATTGAATTGTAAGGATACACCGAAATACAATAGAGTTTAGTGTATCATTGTCTTAGTACATAATTGTATCAAGACTACTTTTGAATGATGAATCAAAGGAAAGACATACATAGTTTTGCACGATTCGTATGATTATGATTAGCGCAAGCTACAAGTTTATATCGACACCGCAGGGTGTCGTAAGGATCGAAATAGTTCAATAATTACGGTGACCGAACAATTTCACCGTTTTCGTAATTAACTGAAAGTTTTAATGAAGTAAATTTGGATATTCATTTCAAATAAATATTATAGGATTTTCAATTGATAATGAATGATCAAATGAATATCATAGAAAGTTCGATCAATAATGAAAGAATCTTTAGAGGTACACCGAAATATAATATGAATTTGTGTACTCTTATCTTAACACATAATTGTATTAAGACTGTTTAGGATAGTGAACCAACAGAAAATAAATCCGTACACCAGGTGTGAAAATGAGATTAGCTCAAGCTTCAAATTAAAGAAAACTCCACCATAAGGTGTCGTAACCAATTAAATGATTCAATGAAAGTGAAGACCAAACAAGTCTGTTATGGGTTTGAATAGATGAAGTAATTGACAGGATGTATTTATTTAAAAACTTTGATCTATACTAGGGTTAAATAATAACTTAACTTAGATATTACATATCAGCGATTACGTCTGGAATCATTTCTGCTTCTTGCGTAGTAAGTACGAATGCTCGCGCGTTCTTCTTAGCTCCGTCTGTTGTTTTTGCCTTGTTGTCGAGTGCTTTGGTCAGTTTCGGGCAATATGGTTTGATGTGTCCCGTTTCTCCGCAATTGTAACAGATATTAGTTTTCCTTCTACATTCTTCCTCTATATGCCCGATCATCTTACAGAAGTTACCGTAGAGTGTTCTCCTAAAACGGCATCTTCCTGAATGCTTTTTGTTACAGCTTCTGCAGGTAGGTTGTTCCAGTGACGGTTCAGTTCCTCTCTTCTTGAATTCTTGGGAAATTTTATGGGCTAACTCTTTCTTCTTGTTTTCCTCTCTTGTGCGGATTAGTCCATCTGTCAGGATGTTGGCTAGTTCAACTGCTTCTTCAATAGTCTGTGGTCTGGCGGCCTTGACCATGTCTCGGATTTCGCTAACTAATCCCCAAATATAACGAGAAATTAGTACGTGTTATGGCGAAGCCAGATTTGGTACCATTCTTGCGTATTCGAAGAACGTTGTCGTATATTCACGACAATTCACATCTATCATTTTATGATTTAGGAACTCGTTAGCCATTTGTTCCTTTTCATAAGGGGGACAAAATTTCCTTTCTTCCATTTCCTTGAACTTTTCCCAGGTCATGTCATAAGCCATGTCACTTCCTTTTGCCTGAAGAATTATATTCCACCATTCTAAGGCTTCTTCTTTAAAGAGGTTGGAAGCATACATCACCTTATCTTCTTTGGCACGTTTGCTGATCTTAAGAACAACTTTCGTCTTTTCCAGCCATCGCAGAGCAGCCGTGGCTCCTTCACTACTTGCGAACTCAGTCGGTTTACATGCTAGAAATTCTTTGTAGGTACACCCGTGAGTCATCGCCTTCATTTTCTTGGGAAATGGGGTTTTGATAATATCATCATTGCCTCCATTGACACTATGGCTAAAACTATCGTCGCGAGTATGCTTGCTACTCACAACCTTGGTGGGTTCTACGGGGTTTTTAACAGCTTTAATTATTAAAGGTAAAGCATTAGCTATTCCTTGGGCTATTAGATTTTCTATAACATTTTTATCCAAAGGATTTTCATTATTAGCATGAACTTCTGGATTATGTGATACTTCATTTGACATCTGAATGGCAAACATTTTCAATTATTAATATCACAGAATAATTAAAACAAAACAATACTTTCAGGAATCATATGTGCATATCTATATATATATATATATATATATTCATATATTTAAATCTACAAAAATAACACATATGTTACTTTGTATTAATTTCCTAACTTTATTGTTTCAGATTAGGTATTAAAAGAACACCTAAATAGCTTAAACAAGTGGCTCTAATACCACCTTCTGTTACAGCCCCCGACCCCATCCTGGAAGCGGGAGCCGTGAACCAGTCAGATGGTATCGGTGTTTATTAAATATGCAGCGGAAAAATTTTCATCAGGATCGTAGTTAGGAAACAATTTCAGAGTTTATAAAACACCGAACTTTTAATATTAACAAATGGGCAAAAACCCATATTTAATTCAATTGTTTTTATAGGGATAAACCCAAATAAAAATGGGCAAAAACCCATATTTAATTAACAAATGTGTGAAAAATGTATATATTAATTTCGAAACAAGTTTTAAAAATGGAATCACTATTAAACCACACATAATCGGCAAGTGTACTGGTCGCAGTGTAGTGTAGGTGGCAAGACCGGATATCAATCCGTGGACACTATGGGCGAAATTTCGATAGTTAACCTCTATCAAATTATTAAAAAGTTAACGAATACAAATTATTAGAGATAAATAAAAACTACTAAAAAATTAAATAAAGGTGTATGTCAGTAACTATTAGTTCGTTATGGTACCGACACGTGGTATAGCAACCGAAAGAGAAAAATAAAAAAAACAAACTCGTAATATTCCCAAAAGGATATCAACACTTGTTTTATATTGATAGAAAACCTACACTCGAAAGAGCTAACGATACAAAAAAAACTAAATAATGGGACAAAAATATTAAAATCCTAAGTCCATTTTGATTCAAAATAATATGCGCAAGTTTCACTTTTATTTCAATAGGTCAAATATAAACCATAATTAATAAGTTCAAAGTTATAATTCTAAATAAGCCAATTGTTAACCTAGTAGTAAATTACCCAATTCTAGTAATCTAGTTTATCATTGTCCCCAATATAAATAATTTAAGTGTTAGGGAATTCTTGACCATCAGTGGCTTAATGTGTGAGATGATTAAGGAAGGTTGCTTAGAGTGCAAGACAAGCAGTTAATTAAATATATTAATCAATTTATGAATAATTATCTTAGTGGTCCTAATTAAGTTACAATAGGATGTGTAAAAGATAATTATAGTGTAATTGATTAATGAAGAATCCTGGTTATAGTATAATGCGAAAGGTTAGCTATATATACCAATCAAATTGGTTGGGAAAATTGGAATTAATGTTTTGAGAGACTTTCCTTAATAAAATTGTGGGTGTTTGCAACAATATGTGAGTTCTATTGTTCTTTGATTTACATTACAAGCTACACAAGCTACAAGCTGGTACTAAAGGGATCTGTGGTGATTAAAACAAACCTGTGAGCAAGGGGTTGTGTTTGATACTATACGGAATTAAGGAACCAGCGACATAGAAGTTCTTTAATCTATTCAGAACAGCAGCGGCAATTCAATTACAACAAAAATTGAGATCAAAAAATCAGCATGATTGATTGGAATCTAGAGGGACTTGCGAATTTTTGTTTCCTGCAAAGGAGATCAATCTGTGAACGAGACCTGGGATTAGAGGGGTCTCGAAACAGCAACAGTTCACCGGAGTTGTGGTTATCCTCGGAGCATCGTCAGTATCACTTGCATGAATTGAGCGCTCGATAGCCTCTTGATCAGCGACAGGAGATAAGACATAGCAAGGGATTAAAGAAACAACCCCTAATCAACGATTGTGATTAAAGGACTAGTCTCTATTTCAAGCGACGCGAGTTTGGGAAAGGGCAACAAGGATGTGGTTTTTATTTCTGGTTGTAAATAATTGAAAAGGGTACATTGCTTAAATTAGCTTGTTTATTTACAATTTTCTTTAAAGTTGTGTTAATTAAAAAGGGTGGGCTTTAACTATTTGAAAACAACAATACAATGTTTGTTTTCTCCAAAAAAAACCAAGGTAATCCTTATACAATCACCTTAAAATTGAAATTGTAAATTAAACATGGTATGAATTTCGATTCAGAATTAACAAGTTGGAAGCAGCTCTAGTAGCTGCTGATTATCTTGTTATTATTCGATTAAAAGTAGGTTGGAAGTAGGAAACTGCCGATTGTCCTACAAACCAATTGACTGAAATCGAAAAAAATGAACCGATTTACAATTGTGTTAAATTGTATTTAAAAAAATTGATTCACCAGAGATTACCAAAACCTATATCTAATGAAAGAAATGAACTATGGTTGATGGTGAAGGTTCAAATGCTCTGGTTAAGGAAACAAATCCAGGTTCGTTTTAATGTCCAATGTTAACTTCAACGAATTACACAATCTGGAGCATGCATATGGAGGTTATTTTTAAGATTCATGTTAGTGCATACGTCTGCTGACTTCGTCTTATATCGAGTCTTGCATTGCTCATGGCACGAAGATCAAGAAATCAAGTCAAATTGGTGATTTCGCTTGAAGATATCAACATGTGATTTCGCTTGAAATTAATTGGTCTGATTTCGCCTGAGTATATTAGTTGTTATTTCGCTTGAGTGAATTGTATGAGGTTTCGCTTGAGTCTGTTTCAAGCGAAATCAGAACTCTATAAATAGGTCTTGAGCGAAATCATTTGTAACCTTCTTGTTTCCGACAGCGAAGCTCTGTCGAAGTGTCTTTAGGATTGTAATTGGTTCAGAATTAATATACAAGACAGTTTAAGTGAAGATCTAGCTGAATTCAACTCATTATGTCTGTTTCCGCCTTTCATTTTGAGTAGAATGCCTCTGAACGACTCATTTCGGGTCCGACAACGATCCTACAATTGGTATCAGAGCTCAGGAGGAGGAGTTCTGCAGATTTCAGCCTGATTTCATCTTATTTTCTTACCTCTACATCTTTTTTTTCTGAATTGAACAACTTTTCACTGTTAAAATGACCTGATTTTTTCACAGCTTAAGCAAAATTGTGTTTTAACAAACCCTTGAGAATATCAGATCAAAATTCGGACTAAATCAGATAAAAATGAACTAAAAACCATATTTCGCTCGAATGTACAATCTGATTTCGCTTGAAAATTGTGTTAATTCTAAGCGAAATAAGTGATTTCGCTTGAATTGAAATTGATTTCACTTGAGAAAGATATATCGCTTGAAAATCTTTCTGATTTCGCTTGAAAATTAATTTTGATTTCGCTTGAAGTTGTGTGCAGGTTGTTTCGCTTAAAAGAGTGCTTTCGCTTGAGATCATATTTCGCTTGAAAGTACCTGTTTTGTGAAAACGTGTTATCGAATCATGAGTGAAGAATTTTACAACGCATTTGCAACATCCCCGACTACTCCAGCTACCATTGCTCAAAACATGAACTTGGAAAATGAAACTGGAACTACACAAAAACCCCCCGAAGTTAATGAGCATTGAGGAGTATTACGGATGGAAAGATCGGTTTGAGAACTGGGTTCAAGCAAACCATTTGAGATCTTGGGAGTGTATTTTGAAGAAGTATGTTTTACCACGTACTGATCTGCAAGTTGAGAAAGAAATTTCTGAATTCAATGACAAAGAACGAGACATGTACAGAGCTGAAAAGATGATGATTAGTCTACTTCAGCAAGCTATTAAAGAAGACATCTTTGTATTACTTCAACTTGACAAAACTTCAAAATCAATTTGGGATGCTCTTAAAATTAAATTTGAGGGAAGTGAAAAGCTGATAAAAAGTAAAAAGGCATTGCTTAAGAAAGAATTTGATCGATTCACAAGTCTGCCAGGGGAAGATACAAAGAAACTGATTGAAAGATACTGTCACTTAGTTCGTTCCATGTCGTTGTTAAGCATAACCAAAGATCATGAAAAATGGGTAGACAAATTAGCTGATGCTTTACCTCAGAAAGAGTGGGGTACATTCTTGATGATCTTAAAGAACACCGGAGTTTATGATGGTTTAACAATATCTCAGTTCGTCGAGAAGATTGAAGGTCAAGATCTTGAACAGCAAAAGATTGCGAGGATGAATAATCCAAGTGGTCAACAAGACGTGAAGATGTATTACAAAGGCAGTGTTCAAGAGATTGAAAGGAGTCCTAAAATCCAAACCGCTTTTAGTGCTGGAAATTCATCTGAAACTGTTGAACAAAGTCCAAGCTGCAGCACTGGATTCTCTTCATTTCCATGTATTAATCCAAAGAGTTCAACTTCAAGTTTTCATTCTCAAAGTTCAAAAAGTGGAAATGGTTATGTGATACAGTGCAACATTGCATTGAATCTTCCAGATGGTCAAAGTTTTTCTGAAGAAATTGCAAAAGATCACATGGCGTTACTTGCAACGGTGCTACAATCCTATGAAGGTTTGGTTGCAGGAAGGATCAGAAATCCTATGCTGACAAAAGAGGATTACGATCAGATAGACGCTGAAGAAATGGAGCTCATGGATATCAAATGGTGTCTAGCTAGTGTCTTGAGGAGAGCAGAAAAGTTTAAAATGATCACAGGGAGAAATGATTTTCTGGATGCACATGTGTCTACTTTGGGTTTTGATAAATCTAAAGTTACTTGTTTTCGATGCAGGGAGAAAGGTCATTTTAAAAGAGAATGCAAAAATCAAGAGGCTAGTGGAGCAAAGAATCCTTTTGGTAAAGATGATTATTATCGGAAAGCTATATATCAACAAGTTGCTCATCAACCATATCAACAAAAGGAAACACAAACTGCTCATGGAAAAATGATAGAAGATGCTAACAAGAAAGCTTATTCTGGTATCATTGATCAAGATGATGAGAAAATGGCTCCAGGTTTTAGTTGGAACATATATATTTCAGCTGATAGTAAAGCATGTTTAATAAATCAAGATGATGAAAAATTACCTGAGGGTTTCAGTTGGGATCAGTTTGCAGATGAGAATGGGAATTTTAAAGCTTTCATTGCAAAGATAGTTCAAGAACCTGATTTGTTTATCGAATGGATGAAAGCGATTGGTGTTCATGAGAAGAATCAAGAAGAAGAATCTATTTCATCCGATGAAAGCTCAGAAGAAGCAACTGTTGTTGATCAAACATCATCTGATTCTGGTTTTTCATATAATAGTTCTGAAAAGACATTAAATTTTGATCAAACACGATCTGATTCTAGTTCTTTAGATGAGAATTTTCAAAAGACAATAGATTTTGATCAATCACCAACTGATGATAGTGGTGATGATGAGGAAGAAAAACATATTAATGTTGCAAAAACTCATCTATCTCCTGAAAGTTTTCAATTCTATTTTGCAAATCGCTTGGAGAAGCTGAAGGAGAGACGTGATGCAAAAGAACAACAAAAAATGAAGAGTGAAAGTGTTGATAAAAAAGAAGAGACTATTCAAAATGAAGAAGTTAAAGCTGAGAAGGTGACTGAATCTGAAACAGTGATTGAGGTTGAGAAGGTCATTGAAGTTGAAAAGATTGTGGAAGTCATCAAGCCTTGTTCAAAGTGTTTAGAATCTTGCAAGCAATGTGCAGAAAAAGTTGAGAAATTGGTTGAGTTTGAAAAGATGAAAGAACAATTGTTGTTCAATCTCAACTATGTGAAAGAGTCATACGATGTGCTAAACAGAACAGTAACTGGTCTACAAAAGACTAATTCTGAAAGAGAAGATGCGTTGACTATGATGAATGCTGTGATGATGACAAAGCAGAAAGCGATAAATCATTACATTGAGGAATGTGCCAAGTTGCAGCAGGAGTTGGAGACAGAAAAGATTGAAAATGAGAGAATTAGACGTTTATTGCAAAGTTATTCTAGTTCTGATTATCTCATTGATCGAATTTATCCAACTGTTGCAGGTTTTGAAGCATTTAAGGATGATGAGAAGCCAAAGAAGAAGGATACTGGTAAGAAACAGAGTGTTAGTTATAACAAGTGTCCGCCTCCGATTTGGGAAGGGTATTCTCCTAGAAAACCGAATGAGGAGCAAGTCGAAAAAGCGGTCAATATAAAGTTAAAGTCTGATATAACCGATGAACTACCAGAAAACATTGATGTAGTTTTTACATCATCTGACACTGATCATGAGTCCGAGTTAATAAAAAAGGTGGCCGATCAGGTGTTGGATACAGATGAGGAGTCGGAGTTAAAGTCTAAGTCAAAGTCCGAGTCTGGATGTTCAAGTTCGTCAGTCAAAAGTCCGAGTTCGTCGGTCAACAGTTCAAAGTCGTTGGTTAAACGGGTTTACAATAAATAATTTATGTTATCAAAATCTAATTTGAATGACGAAACAATCAAAGTGGCATATACATTGATTGATTCAGACAAATTATATTCTGATGAGGAATTTCCAATAAGGAGTGTTAATTTTGAAAAGATAAAAAAGGTTTTCAAACTAACAGTAATTAATATTTCAGAAATAAAAGTTGTAAATCTTACTGAAAAACCTAAAAAGTACACTTCAAGAGTTCAACAACGTTTAAACAAGAAAAAAGGTTACGGTTCTGGTTTTCAAAAGAAACCAAACCATAACGGTAATTTCAAAAAGAAAGGATTAGGATTTATTCCTCCAGAAAATTATAAAAATGAAAAATATGTCCGAGATTTTAAATCAAAAATGACATTTGTTTCAGGAACAAGCTCGGAAGAAGAAGCAAAAAGCCCATTCTGGAAACAATCAAACAGAGAATTCCTTGCCGAAAAGCAAGAGAATATGAAGAATGGAGCTAATCAATGAAAGGAGACAAGAATCTGTTACAAGTGCAATGAAGTTGGCCACATTGCATGGAACTGTTCTCAGGCATCAAAGACAAAACAGGAAGTCTCTAAGAAACTCAAAGCAAAAGCTGTTGAGAAAAATGAGCCACCAATGGAAAAATTTAAAATATTTGAAAACTCAACATATGAAGTTGGTGAATGCTCAAAAACTCATTTTTATAAAAGGAGAGCTAAGGACAACCAAGTGTGGGTTGTTAAGAAGGTTCATGGCGATGAATCTGATTCCACAAAATCAGAGGAGCCACAAATTGAGATAAAACTAGAAACATCAGTACCTCCAATGGATGATGTTCATTTTCCACCATTGAGGGCTGAGAATTTTAAATCAAAGGTTGGTAAAGTTGATATCTCGAATCTGTTATATTTTGAAAAGAGATAATTTGATGTTGAGAAAGCTTTTAATGGAAACGTTAAAAAGATTTTTGAGAAAATGGTTGAGGGTAAAGTTCAAGGGGTAAAAGAGTTTTATAAAACAAAGAAGGCTACTTACATCTCAAGTGCAGGTGAGGAAGAAACATCCAAGTTTGGTGAAGCTTGGATGTCTGTATTTCATATGTGAGAAGTATAACTTGCCGGAGCTCTCAGGTTGGTAAGCGTGGAGCAGGAATCGGCATTATTTTTGAAAGGTTTGGTTGGTAAATCTACAGGTGATATCATTATACTGTTATATTCTGATTTACAAGTGGTTATGGTTGACAAGTGAACCTGCTAGTGATTGAGAAGGTTTTCACTGACAAGTGGTAAATCAAGGACATTAAGTTGTACTTGTATTTTCCTACAAGTGGTTGAGAAACAATGTGATGAAATAAACCCCTAATCTACAAGTGGTTTAAAATCAACAAAACTTATTTTCCGGAAAAACCATTTGATTAAAACAAACTTAAGTGTTTTGAAATCACAATGGGAAAATAGTTTGTTGAAAGGGGAAGTTCTGATTGTTTATGCCAAGTGGATGGCGATTTGAAGTGATTTGATACCTGTTGTCAATTTTCTTGTATAGTTTGTTTTCAAATTTCCTTTAAATGTGTTTGCATTTTAGGGGGAGTAAGAATTTTTCAGAAAATCCAAAAACATTTGAAATTTTGAAAAAGGCAAAAACATGATAAAATTCAAAATGAGTTTTTGTGTCAAAGAAGAGGAAATGATAGTACATCAGTGGACTATCACAACATGCTAAAGAAATGGAAAGTTAAAATGTGATAAACAGTCTCACTGATGATGTGTCAGTAGGTTTTTGCACATTTAGTAGATTGTGACGAGATATAAACCTAAATTCAAACTTGCTTATATCGTGGGAAACATCTCTCGGATATATGGGTAACTCCCGAAATCTTGTTTGAAAGGTCCCTCTTTCTGAGATACTAGGTATTTATACTCAGTGATATCTGGGGTATTATCCCGGGACTTCTGATAATGCGGAAGCAATGGCCTAGTCCACGGAGAATACTTTACACTTGCTTGAAATATAGCGCCGCCCTCAGCATAAAAATGATGAAACATTGCAAAATGCTAATCATGCTGTTGAAACATAAGATCCTCTAAAGGGGACACACCGAAAGTTGAAGTTGTCATCTCTCTGTTGAACGGAAGTTCTGACCTGAGCTCTCACGGTTTTTCGCAATTAACCCCTTACAGATATCATCTGTGGTATACTCACCTGTAAGACTGAATATTGGGATCTGGATACAGGAGTATATTCTGAGGTGGGACACGCGATTAAGTTTAAGTGCTTAAAACATTAATCTCGTATCTCGAAGCAATTGAACTTTGTGTGAAAATTTAAATGGATCAGTATACTGACAATCTAAGTGAATCGTTTAGAACTTAAAATGTTTAAAGCTTAACGGTGTTGGTGATTTGTCTCAAAAACTGATATGATCCTCTTACACAAACTCACAAAAATATTGTCTGTAAATATTTCTTTATTGCATTTCATTTACTTTCAAATATTCCAAAAAGATTTTAAGTGTGTTTTAGCATAATTTTTGAAAAATTCAAAAAGATTTTCGACAACTGATGTTGGAAAGCTGATTTTCAAAATTCCAAGTGCTAAACATGATGAGTATGTGGTGAGGGGGAGTGTGTGTTTAAATGAGAAAATATTTTGAATAATTACTTACATGTGATTCATCAGAAATTTTCATTGATAAATCATTCTAGATTAATTTGAAGAGGGAGTTTGTAAATAAATTTGTAAATTGTTAATTTTGTGAAATTTACTTTTGGGTAGAGAATGTGCAAGATAAGAGCTAGGTGATTTTGAGATAGTTGATAGAGAGTCAGGTTCCGATACCTGAAGACTATGTGATTTCAACAAGTCAGACTGCGATCCCAGCAAATCGAAAGGGGGAGTCTGAAGATGTCCAAGTAGATTGTTCGAGAAGAGTTTGTTGATGCTGAAGAGAAGAAAGAGATTAAGTTTGAGAATGCTTACATGTTCAGACTGATAAAGACTGAAGACATTGAAGAGTCGACACTTAAGACTCGTCAACATCCGAGGGGGAGTCTGTTAGTGCATACGTCTGCTGACTTCATCTTATATCGAGTCTTGCATTGCTCATGGCACGAAGATCAAGAAATCAAGTCAAATTGGTGATTTCGCTTGAAGATATCAACATGTGATTTCGCTTGAAATTAATTGGTCTGATTTCGCTTGAGTATATTAGTTGTTATTTCGCTTGAGTGAATTGTATGAGGTTTCGCTTGAGTCTGTTTCAAGTGAAATCAGAACTCTATAAATAGGTCTTGAGCGATATCATTTGTAACCTTCTTGTTTCCGACAGCGAAGCTCTGTCGAAGTGTCTTCAGGATTGTAATTGGTTCAGAATTAATATACGAGACAGTTTAAGTGAAGATCTAGCTGAATTAAACTCATTATGTCTGTTTCCGCCTTTCATTTTGAGTAGAACGCCTCTGAACGACTCATTTCGGGTCCGACAACGATCCTACAATTCATGGGGTTTGGGATGTGACTGATCCGGGTTCCAATGATGCAAAGAAAAATAACGTAGCAGAAGTGCTTCTGTTTCAATTGATACTGGAGGAATCTTGGTGCAGAACATGTGAAAGAAGCAAGACTTCAAACCTTAATAACTGAATTCAACGGTTGAAGATGAGGGATACCAGAATGACTGATGAGTATGCCTCAAAGGTGTAGTCTATTGTTTCTAAGGCAGCAACATTGGAGAAAAGATTGAGGAACGATAACTTATCAAGAAATTCCTTACTAGTATGCCAAGGCATTTTATTCACATTATGGCCTCACTTGAACAAGTTTTGGACTTGAAGACGATCGGGTATGAAGACGTGGTTGGTAAAGTGAAAGCCTATGAAGAAAGGATCAAAGATGAAGAACATGCAAATGATAATTAGAGTACCTTAGTGTTCTCTAAATCTAAATCTTCTTCTAATAGTGGACGAATCTCTAGAAGGGGTGGAGGTCGAGGAACCCACTCATCGCGAAGGTGTGGTCAAGATAACAACCAAAACCGCTGGCAGAAAGAATAAAATTAAACCCGAGACAACTTAAAGCAAAAGGATAAAAAGTGTGATCTATCGGGGATAAAATGTTACCGGTGTGACAAATATGGACACTTTGTTTCAATATGCCCATATCGATTAAAATAATAAGACAAACATAGCACAAGCTGAGGAACGAAATAATGGGGTTGATGGAACATTTTTATGATGAAGTTCATTCAAGAAACTATATTTTTAAACAAAGAAAAGGTTTTGCCAAAGAAATATGAAGTCGATTCTAGCGAAAAAGTTGTTTGGTACCTTGATGTAACACCCCGAAAACGGGTTTGGTAATCAAACCTCGTTAATACTAAAAAACGGGTAAAATACTGTTAGTAGTGAAAGTAACCCGGTAAATATTAGGATTTAAATAAATAACCCTAATATTAATTAAAAACGAATAAGAGATTCCATGGAAATAAAAAGGATAAAAAGGCCCGAGTTCACGGGACCTAAAATATAACGAGTTATAACTTCCCGAACCCATAAAGTTAACTAGGAATAATTAATCTAGTTAGTAGTTTGTGGTTAAGTGATAAATAGTGAGTTATAGCTTCATAGATTAAAATAAAACATGGGGGACTAAGGTTGCCTAGTGGAGAAACTTGTTTTAATTAAAGCAAATAATAAAACACAACACACACACTAAGAGTGTGTGTGTGCGCGTACGACCAGGAGGGCTCCAAGGAGCCAAACCCTAACATGATCAAATACATCAAATTGAAGATGGATTCTAGCCCCAAATCGATGCATGAACACAAATTCGTGATCACCTAGTCATGGGGATCACAAGGTATGTTGAATTTTGCTATTTTGTGATACTTTAAAATTATGATGAACAATCATAATCGAAATTCTGGAATGAATGATGAATATATGAACATAGTTGTGATGAAATTCATGTTTAGAAACAAACCCTAGTTGAAAACTTGATGAATTAGTGTTAAAAACTAGGGATTTGATGATTACCCATATGTGTGCTAAGTGGGTTTTATGACAAGAAGATGAACACTTGAATTAGAGTGTTAAATTGATGAATATTGATGTTATGATACTAGTACTAGGTGTAGTTCATGAACACTAGACATGGAGGTTTGAATTTTGATGTTAACCTTGGTAAAAAAAAACTAGTTATGAACTAGTTTGTAAACATGTAAAAGTATGCCCATTAGGTGTTTGATAAAATGCCTAAATGAACGCTAAAATGTTGAAATTTCGGGTGAAACACATATTTGAATAATATGACAAATTATGCGAAGTATGAACCGATAAGGATTCAAAGCATAAAGTTAATCTAGACTTAATTGTGTAAATGATCAAAAGTAGTTAACTTTTGATAAGTTAAGTTAACTAATAAAGAAGTCGAATAGTAGTTTTGACATAGAAAATAAGTGAGATGGAATAGTCGTGATTTTAATGACTAATTTAACCACCTCGTAAATGTTGACAATAGTTTGACGCCTAACGAGCTAGGTGGAGGCTTGGGAAAGAAGCGGTCAAATGAATCAAGCACGAGAAGTAAGGCGTAATCGGGATGCGAGGTAAGTAAAGCTTACACCTTTTTATGTAATACCCATTGGTTTTATAGGTCATGATGAATATAAAGTCTTGCTTGAATTATGATATTCCGACACGACATGTGCGGTTCGGAACAAAAGACAATGTTAATAAGCCATGTTCAATGGTTAATAAGGAGCTAATGCGGTTACTTAGTCATGAAATGACTAAAAGAAAACGAGTTTTTAAATGGTTACCTTAAAATGCAAACCATTGCAAATAATAAGGGTAAAACGGTATTTTGGTCACTTGTTGATAATAACCGTTAGTTGTGAAAGACACTTTATAGTGTAAGTTATAATGGGTCAAAAGAATTGATAAATGATTTATAAGTAAAAAGACTATACGATGTAAACCGGAGCGAGTCATATAGATAAGATGGTAATAAATAACATCTCATAAAGATTCATGGTCATTTAGACCAAACAGGTCAAAAGGTGAAAATATTACCCTTTGATAATATTGACTAATGGTTTGTCGAGTTGTGTGTTTTAGGAATAAATAGCACATGGATGTTTACATCGATATTACTTAGCGGCCACTAAGGCAAGGTATCGAAACGGGTCAATTTATTGATCCGAGCCAGGTTTGTATAATGATTCAACTCATCAGGTAGAACTTGAGGTTCTATAAGAGTTAGACAAGGATAAAATATAGATTTTTGGTTGTCTTTGAGGTAAACCGAATAAATTGAGTTATGATTATGGTGTTTTAGAAATATAATGGTTTCAAAACAAGATTATAGTTTTAAAAGTGGGATTTTGGTCGAACATGGCTTTAAAGGTCCTTCGTCGTAATAGGAGGGGATAAAAGCGACCAAAATGCCCTTATAAGTGAAATTGAGCAAACGACCCTTAAAGGTTGTTTAGAAATGAGTTTTGTGATCAAATAGATACTTGGAATATGTATAAAAAGTAAAATATGTGAATCTTTGGGTCAAATGACTCTATATGGATCTTTGCCGTAAAATGATAGTCCGAGAGATAAAACTCGGAATATATATATATCTCCACATTGAATCCACCTCAAACATAGTTGCGGTGGAAGATTACTTGGTAAGAAATGTGGAAATATAAAGCTAGATACAAATGAAAGCGAATCATGTTTAAAATATACTTAAATACCCTTAACGGGTCAAAATAAGCATACGAGCGAAAACGAGTTTAAATTGTGTAAGAAACCTGTGATTAGAACCTAACATGGTAGATAATATTGAATTGAAGAGGTGCATGTGAAATAAGAATCAAACAAATATGTTTGTTTGATAAATGCATAAACGGGTTAAAATTTGGTAAAAAGGTAATGAGTCAAAGGCTTAGAAGTCTCAAAATTTATTATGCCGGATGTTGGATTTTAACTCCATAAGATGGAGAATTAAATTACGGACGCGTCGGAAAAAGAATCGGGTAAAACGGATTAAAAACGAGAGAGTTATGCTCGTTTCCGTGAAATCGGGTTATGCTGGGAATATGCAGCAACCAGCTTCAACATTCTGTCGAAACAAGACCGTGGCGTCGCGCCACGGCCAGACCCTTTTTCCGTCGCGCGTGGCGACGACCTAAATGCTGAAAATTTTGATTTTTTTTATTATTTCGATTATTTAACCCAATTTCCTTGTTGTACTTGTTATTTAACTATCAAAACTGACTTCTAAGTTGGTTTTGATCATAGGTGAATGTCGAGAGTCCCGGATGAAGATCAAGCGTCGAGCAAGAACCGAACACACGTTAAATGATGCTTCTGCGTCAAATCTTGAATTGTGTTATTATAAGTGAATTATGTAAACACTTATAAATTTGTTTTTGAAACGTTGTAATTATTTGGGAATGTTAGTATAACAAGTTTTTGTAAAGTCACATTTTAGCATTTAAAATGTGTATTTTATTATTAAAATCTTAATAAATGGAGACGGGTGTTACACTTGATAACGGAGAAAACAACCACATAACGGGTAACCAGAGTTATTTTGCAAAATTAAACGGGCGAATAACCGGAAGCATGAAGTTTAGTGACACTTCACGTGTGACGATTAAAGGAAAAGGATCGATTTTATTTGAAGGTAAAACCAGAGAACAAAGGATTTTAACTGATATTTATTATATCCCAGATATGCAGAGCGACGCGATGAGTTTGTGTTAAGCAACTGAATTTGGATGTGAAATTTAGATGAAGGATAATTTTCGAACAATGTCTGATAGTGGTGGAAAATTATCGATGCGGGTGGCTCATCCGAAATAGGTGAAATTGAAAGTGGGAACTCTCGTTTGTATTATGGTGAATATCAATAAAGATTCGTGGTTATGGCATGCGAGATTTCAAGATCTTGGAGTAAATGAATGGGATGGTTTTAGGATTTCTAAAGATTCATCATGAGAATAAGGTGTGTGAAGTGTGTACGGTTTCAAAACAAATGCAAAAACCGTTCCCTAAGAAGGTGTATTTTCGAGCATCTCGGACGCTTGAATAAGTCCATGGTGATTTGTGTGGACCGATTTCCCCATGCACTATGAAAGATAATCTTATATTTTATTTTTGATTGATGATTTCTCACGATATATGTAGTCTTATTTGTTAAAGAAGAAAAGTGGAGCATTCGAAACTATAATATATTTTAAGCCAGTGGTGGAGAAGCGACAGGTAATTTACTCAAAACCTTACGAACTGATAGAGGTGGAGAGTTTACATCCCGAGTGTTTAACCGTTATTGTGATGAAGAAAGGGTAAGATGTCATTTGACAACTCCTTTCACACTACAACTAAACAGAGTAGTCGAGCGTCGAAGCCGAACACTTATAGAGGTGGTTCGGAGCATAATGAAAGCATGAAAGTTCCAAACTGTTTATGGGTGAAGCGGTCAGACATCCAACATATGTAATAAACCGGTCTCCTACACATGTATTGGTGAGAGCTACTCTATATGAAGAATACAAAGGTAAACAACATGATTTAGAACATGTTAAATTTTTGGTTGTATTGCTTTTGCAAAAGTCGAAACAGATGTTCAAAAACTCAATGATTGGTTCGATATTATAACAACCCTAAAGAAAACCGACACCCTCATAAATTTTCCGACACCCTAATATATTTTAAAATATCCCAATATGTCCAAAAATACACCCCATACGTGAAAACGAACCCCGAATACCTTAAATATTATTAAAAATAATCAAAAATCTGATTTTTGGGTTTGTCGCGGGCCGCGTAGAACCTTTAAGGATATTACGCGGGCCGCTAGAGATCAAAGGTGTGGCGCAGCCCTGTGATGACACGTGTCATCATCGTGGCAGGTCTAGTCGATGACCCGGATCAGCTACAACGTTGACCAGAGTTGATGCAGGCCGCGTAGGCCCTTGTCTTGTTTTACGCGGGCCGCGTAAAAGTCGAACTCAGCCCCTATATAAGCAGGCATCGGGTCTTCAGTCGAAATCGTTCAAAATTGTCTTTCTTTCTCTCAAAATTACGTAGTGTACACTATACTCGGGTATTATACCCCCCCCCTAATTAGCGAAATTCTGCTCTGTTGTAAGTATCATAACCCCTGGATACGTATTAGATACTCTGCCCGATTGATCTAGGGTTCCGTAACGGCTGTCGTGGTTCTGCCCGACGTAGTCGTTGGAATGCCGTCTCGGGGAGGATATTACTAATGTTAAAATGGGTTATTATACTAACACGTGTGCTTTTGTGTAATTTATAGATAATTCTCAGGAAACCCTAAAGGATAATCTATGACAGCAATGTGAGTTGATCCGCTTTTTGTGAATCTTTTGTTAACTGTTTTTACAAAACCTCATACAATTAAATGTATATTCAGCAGTTATTGAGTATTTGTAAGTGATGCGTGTGAAGTGTTATATATATTAGGTGTATATTTTAAGCCCTTTTTAACACTTATTTTTAGCCAAGTTTTAAATTTATAAAACACGATATTTTACTAACACTAAACACACATATGGGCAAGTGCACCCATCGTGAGCGTAGTATTGTGTTGGCAAGATACCGAGGTCGTCCAAGGACACAAGAGCTTTTAGTACCGGTTTATCCTCAATGTCTAATCAAAAATAAAAAGTTTAGAAAAATGTTTTAAAATAAGAAAAGTAAAAACTAACTAAAATGCTGAAAATAAAAATAAAAAGAAAAACAGATAGACAAGATGAATCACTTGGTTCCGACTCGTATCTAGTGTAACCTTTGATTATTTCCGCACTTTTGCACTATTTTAAGAGATTATCTTAGTTATTGTAGTAGGCCCCTCTTTTGAAGGTGACGTTACCCTCACCCCAGTAGTTTGAGTCAGCAAGGATACAATCCTAAAAGGGTGGATTATTGGAAGATAATTAATTAAGTTATTAATGCAAATTATGGTAGGCCCCTCTTTTGGAGGTGACGTTACCCTCGACTAAGTAGTCTGAGTCAGCAGGGATACAGTCCTAAATAGTCGGGTTATAGTATTAATAGTAGTTAACTTATGAGCGGATCAAAGAGTTTGGACCCCCGCCATCCAATACCGTTAAGTATTGAAGGAGGTCCTACTAAATTTGACCCAGGTCCATTGCAGGACCTCTAAACGCTGAACAATGGCAAGACCTTTACCAAACCGTTCCCTTAACCCCCGACCAGGTAGCCAACATACCTCCATATAGACCGTGGAGATATGAATGGTGAAAATCTATTATTTTATATAGACAGTAAAATAATGCCAAGACACCACGGACAAACGATAAGGAAAGATCACCTTCAACATAAGCAACTAGTTATTAAAGTCATTAATACAAAACCAAGTAAAAAGTGCAAAAGATTAGAAATAAAAAGTATTACACTAGACACTTTGTCTTCACCAAGTGATGTAAGAGACTTAGGCAAACATGGCCTTGATTGTCAAGAACTCTTACGATCAATCTTGGATCCCGAGACGACTCACACACTCTATGATGGACAATGGATGATGGTGGTGGATGATGGTGTTATGGTGGTGGTGGGTGGTGGGTGAAGTGTGAGAGAGGTGGTGTGCCAAGGGATGGTTTGAGCTTGAGCCAAGCACTCCTATTTATAGGCTGAACAGAAGATCGGGCACGGCCCCGTGTCCAGTGGGCACGGCCCCGTGCGCACATCCTCTCTTTCTTCATTTAATGCAGCTTTGTCTTATTAGTTGACCACGCCCCCGTGTCCGCTGAGCACGACCCCGTGTGCAGAAGAATCTTTGTACTATGAAGATTTGCCTGGATTGTGCGAATCTTATAGTTGACCACGACCCCGTGTCCGCTGAGCACGGCCCCGTGGTGGGTAATAGAAGCTTCTACCACTTTGTCTTTTCTGCTGACACTTGGGCACGCCCCCGTGCTGACTGAGCACGGGGCGTGTTCAGTCTTCTGATGTCTTGTTTTGCTTGGGAAGATGTTGTCGTGGGGTCGGGCATGTCACGTCTTGTTCCTTTTCTTGTATTTATGTTAGATTTTGATGTCTTTTTGCTTCTTTTGTTAATTTGAGCTCATTTAATCCTGAAAATACAAAAGGAAGACAAAAGCACACTTTTTTCCAACATTAGTACTAAAAAAGGGTTAGTTTTATGCCACAATTGATGAAATTTATATGTTGCATTTTGAACACATCAAATACCCCCACACTTGAATCTTTGCTTGTCCTCAAGCAAAACTCTTTAATATGTGGCTATTACACTCCCAAATGGAATGGGTAGAAAACAAGGTTTTGGGCTTGTCATAGAGTGTCGGGATTTCCAAGATTCGTTATTTAGTTTTATTTTTATTTATTTACAATCCTATTCGTCATGATTTATTTAAAACTTTTCATAAGATAAATTACTTATTAGGGCATAACATGCCTTTGTAAAATTCTATTTATATACAAGTTCACATACCTCACGGGGATCACTCAACACTCGGCCGAAAATGTATTTTTGTGGATCACTCGAGAGCGGCATGGACCTTACTCCTACCATAGGCTTACCAAGCAATCATTCCTCCTCCTTTTTAACTTATATACCTTTGTAAATATCAAGAGGACTTTTTGGATGAAGGGTTAGGCTTGGGTTAAAGGTAGGTGGTTGGGTTAGTGGTTAGTAGAAAAAGGTGAAAAGCGTAACAAGTGTCGGTTTTCGTAAGACTTTCTATTTTTGTAACTTTTATTTTGATGAAGCTATTATTCAAACAAAGTTATTTTTGATGAACTTGTTTGTTTATTTTCTTTTGCTTCATCATCAACACAAAATTTATATATATATATATATATATATTTTGAATAGTCATACAAAGAACCGAACTTGTTACTAAAACAAATGGTTAAAATGAAAAAAGGTTTTGGTGGGTAAAAGGGTGTTTGGTTTGGGCTATGAAATGAAAAGGTTTAGGCTCAAAGGGGCTAACTAGGGGGATTTTGGGTATGTGGTAAAAAAAAAGAAAATAATGGTGTAGAAATAAAAAAGGGTTAGTCCTAATGCCTCCATCATTTACTTACTCGGGTTTAAGTTGGTAAGGACCGAGAATGTATTGTCATGGCAAGTTCTAGAGTCGTAAGAACCAAGCGGCTATTCACACAAGAAACGAAAATGAGCATTTAGTCAAATGATATGTAAGTGTTTGCTCAATAAAGGCTCAAAACTCACTTTTGTGGGAATGGGTTTTTATGTGATCAAGTATATATAATTAAATTTTAACTAAGCTTGTCATGCCTTTTCATAATTTTCTTATGTTGGTTCTTTTTATCACGACGCTATCGGTTGTAAATTTGTAAAAATATAACCTTTTTGAGAACTTGAATTTCCCGAGTTAAACCTAGACAAGTAAAAAAATGAAAATTTTTGAAAATTTTTTTGGGGTGATTAGAGGTTCCAATAGAGTTTTGTGTAAGGCTTGTATTTAGGACTTGCAAGATTCAAGGTTTTAGCATCCCCCCACACTTAAATTACACATTGTCCTCAATGTGTCCCAAAAATAAGTTTTTAGGTTGATTGACTGTGTAAAAAGGTGTAAAAAGCAAAAATTTTGTGTTACTAGGCGCTGAACACGGCCCCGTGTTGTCCGGGCACGGCCCCGTGTTCAAGTGCCAGTAACAAAATTAAAACAAGAGAAACAGAAGCCTGGACACGGGGGCGTGTTGGGTGAACACGGCCCGTGTCCAGTTACCTGAACTGGGTCTTTTTCTGCAGACTGTGCAGCATGTGGCCGTGTTGGGCGGACACGGCCCGTGCCGAACTTACTGTAAACGAAGAAATTTGTCGGACGGTTCTGTTTTCCTGCATGGGGTGCTGGTTCAAGTTTCCCTTGTATCCTTTGCCATCTCAAGTGTGTTTTATTCCTGAAAATTAAAACTAACTAGAAAACATAAAAATTAACCTAAGCTAAACTAAGGATAGTTCCGCGGAATGCCTCCGTGGTGCGCCACGTTTATAAGGGTCCTTGGCTAGACCCAAAGCCTAGTCATATGTTACCCAAGTGGGATGTATTGCATCCCATGTTACACCGTCGGAGAGCGTCATCCAAGCTTGAGTCTATGACCTTCATGTAGTTGACCGGGTCTTCGTCTTCGACCCTTTTTTCCACATTCAAACTTCACTTCCTTGTCCCCAAACTTCAATGTTAACATTCCGTCATTCATATCCACCACCGCTTGGGCGGTGGCTAGAAATGGCCTCCCGAGGATGAGAGGGACATCGGTGTCTTCTTCCATGTCTAGGATGACAAAGTCGGTTGGGAAAACGAAGTTGTCAACTTTTACCAATAGATTTCCAGCGACACCTTGTGGGAATTTGTGTGACAACCCTCACCAAACCAGGTATCCGTACGACCTAATTAATAATTAATTACTGCTTAATTACTGTGCTTGTTTGGAATTACTGATGAACTGCTACTTGATTTCTGATACATGCATGTACCTGCATCATACTTTACTTGCTGTCACTACATTATTTACATACTGAACCTTAGTGACAAACATGATGCACAAAAAGTACAGTAGCACTATAAGCGGATAACCTATTGAACATGCTGATAAAGCCAGCATCAGGCAGACACTGCCTCTAAGGCCTGTTTGAGCCAGAAATATTTTACTACACTAGTGGTGAGTGTAAGGATACCAGGGTTGTAGAAGTGCGTCTCTAGGAATAAGTTACAATGACTGGATGTGCCTAAAACGTGCTCTAAGCACAAAATTCTGCACTTTACATAATAATTCAGCTTCTAGCTAACTAATAAAGTGCCAAAACGTGAGAAAAATACTACTAGACACTTTCCAAAGTGTCAGAAATGAGTTGTGTCACTAAAAATGGTATTAACGACACTTTAGAGCTTTGTTAAGCACTTTAACGGATTACTATCCAACCGAACAACCGGACTATACCCGGAACATGAAAATATTGCCATTAACATTGTTTATACTTTTCTGAAACAGTTAGGGTCCCTGAATACCCTAACAGCCGCCATAAAGCACAATACATTAGTAACCGGGTTAATCACTTAACTAACTTACTTAACCTAACTAATATCCAACTAATTAGTTGAAAATGGACTAGAACCCCCCCCCCCCTCACTAACCGTCCCAACTAGAGGGGACACACTTTGTACAAAATTTGATTATTATAATCTAATGTGTTTAAAATCTAGAAGACATATGGTCTATTGGATAATTATCTCAAGCTTTGCCTATAAGATCTACACTAAACACACATAACTTTCACATTACACAACTCAACTTCAAACACTCCTCTCTCTCTCTCAAAGGCTTCGGCCGAACACCCCCTTGAACACACCACCATTTTCGAGTTTTGATCTTGCCTTTCCAAGTCCATACAAGTGATAAGGATCGCGTATAAGGAGTCTTGGTGCACTCGGAGCTTGAAGGACCTCATTCTCTTGCTTTTATCCACCCTATTTGTGCTTAGATTCTTCCCTAGTCTCGAGCTAGTGGTATGTTACTTAAATCACCTACTCGAACTATTTTGAAGTGGTTAATACGATGTGTAACGGTTAAAACTCGAAATCTTACAAGATAATGCTTTAAAGGTTACTAAAAGCACTTAAAAAGATGGTTAAAAGCTTATAAGTTGTGTAAATGTTGTAGTAATGAAATTGTGTGGTTATTTAGACCCGATCTATGTTGTGGTAGCTCGGATCATCATTTAACCCGGGTTGGTCATGATCATGGATCATGACATAAGGTTGTTTTGGAAGTAACAAGGGTTAAAGGATGAAACTCTACCACACACGAATCATGAACTTGTGTAAAAGCGTTTTAGCTTGTGAAATAGTGTTTAAAACTAGTAGATCTACATATCTACAAGCGGTATTTTCAAAGGACCACGTGTCAAGAAAAACCATGTTTTTTTAAAGACGGATCTTACACTAACACGAATGGTTTTTAGAACACACAAGTGTGTAAACACTTGTGTAACACAAAGTTTCGACAAAATAACTATTTTTGTAAAAGTTGACAAGAAGTTGTAAAGATGGAATTTCTTTAAAAACAAGACTTTTACGAAACCGGATTGATTTATACAAAAGATCCACTAAAAGTAATGGGATTTACCTCATATTTTAGATAAACCACAAGTTCGTGAAATTTAAGCGATTATATCTATATTTTGACTAGTTTGTGGTTTGAACATTGTTTTGATTGAATGATAAAAATGGTTGGTTTGATTTATAAAAGAAAATGATACGCTTAAAAAGTGTGGCCACCTCCAGTTACAGAGGAAACTCTGGCGAAATTTTTCCAAAAACCTAACACTTAGAAATATTTTCACTATAAGTGTTAGAAATACATTTTGACTTGTTTTCAAATTATAGATTTCGCCACGACTTATTTACAAAATACCGGAGGTGGGATTTCACAAAATAAAACGTGATACATAAATATATTTAGTATATATTTTTCACAACATCACTTGTATAAGTGTTTATGATTATTTTGTGAAAATACTACTATTATTTTTAGGGTAAAAATAATACTATCAATTGTTGATGGATCCAAAATAATACGAACGCCTTCGCGATACATATATAAGTTACACCGGTAATTATTATTACCACTCGATCGTTAAAACGTAACTTACGCAATCTAAGGAAATATTCATGAACGCGTATTTTTGTTAAAGTATTATTTTGGGGAAAATTATGTGTTATGGAAAATATAATATTTTTGAGAAGAATATTTATATTTTGGAGATAGAAATAAAATATATTTTAAGTGAGACTTAATAATATATTTCGAAATTATACGAACACACATGTATTAAATCCCTCATCCTTGGGAAGGAAAATGACTACCAAGTATACAAAAATATAAACACGAAATAGTTGCCTAACTATTTCCCAAAAAACTTAAACCTTAAAGCTAAGGCACGGCCGTCCGTCTAATAGAGTTAGTACGTGTAGGTCGTCACACAGCTGCTTGATTTGGAGGCATACTTGGTAGAGATGCACCACTGTGAGTTCATGTCCCCCTTTTCTCTTAACTGTTTTCAGTTTTCTAAACTGCGGGGGTGAAATACATGTTACTATGATTACGAGTACTTTATACATGGTATGGTTAGCGTAAGGAGGTTTACTACCTAGATCATGTGAGTGGGTAGGCGGGAACTGGAGGCCATTAATCCTCATTGTAGGACCGAGGGACGTAAGCGGTAGATCTATCTGGGTGTAGCGAGCCCAACTCCAGGTCCAATAGTGCGGACCTTGGAGTGACTTTGTACCCAACGCAAAATCGCTAGGTTTGAGTCTTCCTACTTGCACTTCACACATATCAATGGCCTTGCAAACCGTTGGTGATCTCTTTTCCTTATTTGCTACATACCAGGATTTTTATACATACAAAGGTTTATTTACTCACTTACACATGAACTCGCTCAACATTATTGTTGATTTTTCAACTTACATGTATTTCAGGGAATTAAAGATCTGGCGCGGTATGTTATGTTTTCCCGCTGCTTAAGGGTTCCGAGGTCATCCCAGTTTAGGAAATGTAACTTTTTCCTGGACGAGTCACAAATCTTAAACTGCGTTTTATTCATGTTGACGTTTATGTCTTTCAAAACAATGCTGTATGTTATGAAGTTGTAAGTCCCTAAGACAATGTTATGTTACTTCAGTTTTAAAACTTAAATATATGGATGATCTTGCATGATTTTATTTCATATAGCTTTGTTATGGTTAAGCTATGGTATTAAGAAGTCATACCAAAATAACCACGCTTCCGCAAAGCCAGGGTGTGACAGCTTGGTATCAGAGCTCTGATCATAGCGAACTAGGATTCTTTCTCGAGTCTAGACTATGATCACTAGGGCTCTCACGAAAACATTTTTACTGCATACCACTTAAGTCCAGATCCAAAAATTTTTATAAACAAATGTTGAGCACATTTTATTTATTATTTATAGGCTCAGTCTAGGAGGCTGAGGCTCGGTCTGGGAGGCCGAGGCTCGGTCTGAGAGGCCGAGGTAGTTGTCTAGTGGGACTAGGGAGTCAGTCTGAGAGGCTGGGATAATTGGCTAGTGGGGCTAGGAAGAGCAGTCTGAGAGACTGGGAGAATTGGCTAGTGGGACTAGGAGAATTGGCTAGTGGGACTAGGAAGAGCAGTCTGGGAGGCTGGGAGGCTAGTGGGACTAGGAGAACTATTTGAATGCTTACTTGGTGACTTATGTGACTATTTGATTGTATGATTGACTGTTTGTGCATATTTGTGTTTATGTTACAGACACCATGGACACCTCTGGCACAGGTGACTCAGACACCACAGGACCTAGACCTATAGTATCAGATGACCTAGAGTCTTCAGAGCGCGAGGTCCACATATCCGACGTTACTAGCACGGACGAGGACGACTTTCAGCCCTTCGCTTTACCTGATGGTCCTTTGGCCGGGGACCTACCGTTAGTGGAGATCCCTGCTCCCATACCTTTGGCTTCATATCCTGCTTACGATTTGCTTCTCGACGCCGACGATGGTGGCGACGTCGATCTGTTTGATGACGAGCCCTTAGAGGATGAGGTTCAGGGCGAGGCCCTTCTTACTGTTGGAGATCTATTGTTGATCGCAGATGCTCCCGCTGAGGAGTCACCTGCTCACTCTCCGGTCCCAGACTCTTTCGAGTCTGTGGCCTCCGCACCTTCACACACCCAGAGTGCGCAGCACTTCTCACATGGATCAGATCCCGACCAGGCATCCTCTGTTGCCCCTATTCCTAGTTTTGCTTTCGACCACGAGGATGTGGAGGATTCCGATCCTGACTTTCCCCCAGGATTCGACCCAGATGAGGATATAGAGTTTATACCCATGGATCAGCCTATGGAGGATCCAGTCGACCCAGTAGACCCAGTTGATCCCATCGATCCCGAGTTTGATTTTGAGATGGCCTTTGATGACCCCGAGCCTGCCATGGGCCTTGAGCAGGTAGTCGCTCTAGACCCTGCGTTTGAGCACGACCCAGTTCATGCTGACGTACCTATTGATCATGTCATTGCTGCTGATCATGTTGATCCCCCAATTATTGCTGATGCACCAGTTGACCCTTTTGTTGCAACTCACCATGATCCTATGCCAGTTCAGTTTGATCGTGCACTTTTTGAGGCACAGATTGACCCACGAGATGAGCACGCCCAGCATGGATGGATTCCTGCTGATGACGAGGTCCCACCTATTCCCCCTCAGATCACTGATACCCGTCACGTTGATACCTCCTTTTCATTTCCTCGGTTTACACCTCCAGCGCGACCTGGAGAAGGTTCTTCGGCTCACCAATTTGGACATGTACCGGTATCTATCCCTGCTATACCACCGTCTACTACTTTTTACCATGTTTCCCCATTTCATGTGGCACCTTTTGATCCCACCAGTGAGCCGTTTCTTTGGGCGTCACCTTCTGCCATGCCACCGACCGACCCTTACCATTCTTTCCATATGGGGTATACTATTGAGGACGTTCTGATGTCTTTTGTCGCCCAGCACGAGGCACACACGTAGCGCATTCAGGAGCTTGAGAGAGCCCAGCCGCCGCCGTGCCAGTGCCAGGGTCAGACCCACTCTCCTTTGCAGCCCTCTCGACCTTTACCACCAGACTATGCTGCACGCCTTTTGGCACTTGAGCAGCAGGTTGCTTCTTGGTTGCGTACCCAGAGAGCCATGGAGGAGGACTGGCTCCAGTTGCGTCGTTTGTTCTACACTCACTTTCCCCCTCCTCCACCGCCATCCGTGTAGAGCTCTTCAGTACCGTATGGGTAGACGCTGGTGAGAAGACGGCGATTGCTTTTGACTGCACAACATTTTTGGAGACTACATTTTGATTCTGACTTTTGTTGACATGTATTTGATGTATTGAAACTGATTTGATATAGTTTTTGGACTAGGGTGATGTAGCCCTTAGTCGACTGATGTTGTATGACACTGTGATGTACTTGTACGCTACTATGTGGTCTAAATATACGGCAATCGCAGTATTCTCATCATATTTGATGCTTGATTTGGTTATTTATATTTTATGACATGGGATGTTGTGTGATTGATGTTTGTAACATGGGATGTTGTGTGATTGATATGATTATAACATGAGATGTTATGTACTATTACTATCGTTATATACGTACGCTACATTATGACCTGACTTGCGTACTATAACATTGGATCTATACTATGATCTGACCAACGTAAACACATCTTTTAGAAGATGCCGCCGAAACTTCCAACACCGATGCCCACCAATGAGGCAGAACTCCAACAAGTCATCGCTGCTGCCATCGCACAATACGCCGCTTCGCAAGGAGGACCCAGCGGAAGCAGCTCAAACAACAATGGCAACAATAATCCAGCTCATGGTAATACTAAGTCATTTAGACATACCATGACCTAATTGGATATTTTTAGCAGAGATGCTAATGCCGTACACATGTTATAATGTATGTGCAGGGTGCACCTACAAGCAGTTTCTAGACTGCAAACCGATCAACTTTGATGGCACGGGAGGTGCTGTCGCCTTTGTTCGTTGGGCTGAGAAAACTGAATCTGTTCTTCGCATGAGCAAATGCGCGCTAGATCAGCAAGTCACCTATATCTCGGGGCTATTCTTGGATGGAGCCCTCTCTTGGTGGAATTTGCAAGTACAGACACTTGGTGAAGCTGCTGCCTACGCGCTAACCTGGACCGAACTGAAGGAACTTATGCGCAAGAAGTACTGCTCTCGCGCGGAAATCCAAAGATTGGAAACCGAGTTCTGGCATTTGAAAATGGAAGGTCCAAAGATCGCAGAATACGTTCAAAGGTTCCATGACTTATCGCATGTGGTACCCTACATGGTCACTCCGGAGTTCAAGCGGATTGAACGTTTCATTTGGGGATTAGCTCCTCAAATCATAAGCATGGTGACCTCATCCAAGCCTGCGACAATTTCTGAGGCAATCGATTTGAGTGTGGCTCTCACAGAGGAGGCTATTCGCCTGAACAAGTTTGGTGATGCTGAGACTAAGAAGAAAGAGACTCACGTCGAGTCATCAGGAGGTAACAAACGGAAGTTCTCGAACTTCAAGCAGGGCGCCAGTGTGGTTGTTAAGAAAGGAGAACCAAGCACGCCAGCTCAGGTTACAGCTGGTAGTGGGAAGAAAGGAAAGGGATATATGGGCACCCAGCCCAAGTGCAATACCTGCCAACGCCACCATTCTGGCCGATGCGGGCCAAAAGTATGTGAAGCTTGTGGAAAGAATGGACACTTGAAGGATCCTTGTTGGGCTAGTGCTGGCCGGGGAGGCCAGGGAGGATTTGGGAATAGAAATAATCGTGGTGGTATTGGGAATCGCCCACAAGGAAACAATGGAGGAAACGGGAGTCGAGGCAACAATGCGAATCAAGCTGGTAATGTGAACCAAAACAATAACCAAGATGGAAATGGAGGTGGAAATGGGCAAAGACTTGGATGCTTTAACTGTGGTGATATCGGGCACTTTAAGAAGAACTGCCCAGAGTTAAACCAAGCCCGTGGAAGAGTGTTCCAAATCGAAGTAAGGGAAGCGCGCCAGGACCCCAATGTTGTTACTGGTACGTTCCCTGTAAACCAACGCTATGCATCCGTCTTATTTGATACTGGTGCCGATTATAGCTTCGTATCGTTAGAATTTAAGAATATGCTTGGTTTAACCGCTAGTAAGTTAGATATTCCGTACTCAATCGAATTGGCCAATGGGAAGTTAGTAGAAGCCAATGAAGTGATCAGAGGCTGTGTGATCGAATTGGGAGAACGTGAGTTTGCTTTGGATCTACTGCCAGTCCAGCTGGGGAGCTTCGACGTGGTGGTAGGAATGGATTGGTTATCAGGCAACAAGGCTGAAATAGTTTGTCACGAAAAGGTCGTTCGTATCCCGACCAAAGATGGCGAAGCAATTGTGGTTCACGGGGAGAAGCGTGATACGCCGTTAAGAATTATCAGCTGCCTGAAAGCACGAAAGTGTTTGCAGAAGGGATGTGTTGCCTTCCTGGCACACATTGTGGATAAGAAGGCTGCTGAGCCAAGAATCGAAGACATCCCTGTCGTGAGGGAATATCCAAAAGTCTTCCCAGAGGACTTACCTGGACTGCCACCTCAGAGACAAGTAGAGTTCCGCATTGACTTAGTTCCAGGCGCCGCGCCTGTGGCTAAGGCACCTTATAGACTTGCTCCGTCTAAGATGCAGGAACTGTCAACACAACTTCAAGAGTTGTTAGACAAGGGTTTTATCCGACCAAGCTTCTCGCCTTGGGGAGCTCCGGTCCTGTTTGTCAAAAAGAAGGACAGTAGTTTTCGTATGTGCATCGACTACCGGGAGTTGAACAAGCTGACGATCAAAAATAGATATCCTCTGCCAAGGATTGATGATCTGTTTGACCAACTGCAAGGCTCAAGCTTTTATTCAAAGATCGATCTTCGATCTGGATACCATCAGTTAAGGATACAAGAGGAGAGTATCCCGAAGACAGCCTTCAGAACTCGTTATGGACACTACGAGTTCCTTGTTATGCCGTTTGGTTTGACAAACGCACCTGCAGTCTTTATGGATTTGATGAATAGAGTTTGCAAGCCGTACTTGGACAAGTTCGTGATTGTGTTTATCGACGACATCTTGATTTATTCAAGGACAAAGGCTGAGCACGAGCAGCATCTAAGAGCTATTCTGGACCTGCTAAAGAAAGAACAACTGTATGCCAAATTCTCAAAGTGCGAATTTTGGCTACGTGAAGTCCAATTCCTTGGGCACGTGGTAAATGGAGACGGAATCCACGTGGATCCCACCAAGATCAAAGCGATCAAGAATTGGGAAACGCCAAAGACGCCAACCGAGATTCGACAATTCTTGGGTTTGGCTGGCTACTATCGAAGGTTCATTGAGGATTTTTCAAAAATCGCTCAACCATTGACGCTCCTCACGCAGAAAGATAAGAAGTTTGATTGGGGAATCAAACAGGAAGAAGCGTTCCAGATATTGAAGGATAAGCTCTGCAATGCGCCAATCTTATCACTACCAGAAGGTACAGATGATTTCGTGGTATACTGTGACGCCTCGCGTCAAGGATTGGGTTGTGTGTTGATGCAACGCCAAAAGGTTATTGCTTACGCATCGCGTCAATTGAAAGTGCACGAAAAGAACTATACCACACATGATTTGGAGCTAGGCGCAGTGGTATTTGCATTAAAGATCTGGAGACACTACCTTTATGGTACAAAGTGTACAATTTTTACAGATCACAAGAGCCTACAACACATATTCAACCAGAAGGAGTTGAATATGAAGCAAAGACGATGGGTTGAGTTGTTAAATGATTACGACTGCGAGATAAAGTATCATCCAGGGAAGGCGAATGTGGTCGCCAATGCCCTAAGTCGAAAGGAGAGGATCAAGCCCATAAGGGTTAGGGCTTTAGAAATGATTATCCAAACTGATCTTTCCTTGCGCATTCGTGCTGCGCAGAAAGAAGCTCTCAAGGAAGGAAACCTTGAAGAAGAAGAATATCTCCGTGGGATGGAGAAGCTACTGGTACCAAACGAGGAAGGAACGTTATGTTTTGAGAAAAGGATTTGGGTTCCTTTGTTTGGAGGTTTAAGGAAGGTTATTTTCGATGAAGCTCACAAGTCGCGGTACTCTATCCACCCTGGAGTGGATAAGATGTACCAGGATCTCAAAGATTATTATTGGTGGCCTAGGATGAAAGGCGATGTTGCTGTTTATGTGAGCAAATGTTTAACATGCGCTAAGGTTAAAGCCGAATACCAGAAGCCTTCAGGACTTCTGCAACAACCCGAGATTCCCAAGTGGAAATGGGAACAAATCTCCATGGATTTTATTACAAAGCTGCCAAGAACGCCAAGAGGTCATGACACTATTTGGGTAATAGTGGACCGATTAACGAAGTCAGCACACTTCTTACCTATCAGAGAGAAGGATAATACGAGCAAGTTGGCTGAAATTTACATGAGAGAGGTCGTCGCACGTCATGGATTGCCTCTCTCAATCATCTCTGATAGAGACCGAAGATTTGTATCAAGGATATGGCAATCCTTCCAAGAAGCTTTTGGCTCACAACTAAATCTGAGCACTGCGTTTCATCCGCAAACTGACGGTCAAAGCGAGCGAACGATACAGACTTTGGAAGACATGCTGAGAGCGTGTGTTATGGATTTGGGCGGTAGCTGGGACAAGCATTTCCCTTTACGGACGCAAGTGCCGATCACCCCTATGTTGGGCTGACACAGGTGATAGGTAGCTTGCTGGTCCCAAAATCGTCCAAGAGACGACAGACAAGATTGCGCAGATTCTAAAACGCATCGATGCAGCTCGCCACAGACAGAAAGCCTATGCGGATCCAAACTGGAAACACTTGGAATTCCAAGTGGGAGAAATGGTTTTATTGAAAGTTTCACCCTGGAAGGGTGTGGCACGCTTCGGAAAGCGTGGGAAGTTAAATCCGCGCTACATTGGTCCTTTCAGAATTTTGGAAAGAATAGGACTAGTAGCATACAAGTTGGATTTACCTGCTGAACTGAATGGTGTTCACGATACATTTCATGTATCCAACCTAAAGAAAAGTCCAACTCAAGATACCATTGCCATTCCCATCGACGAGATTCATGTTGACGACACGCTCCATTTCGTTGAAGAACCGGTTGAGGTTACGGATTGGAAAGTAAACAAGACCCGCCGGAGCAGTGTCAAGCTCGTCAAAGTTCGTTGGAATGCCAGACATGGTCCTGAATACACCTGGGAGCGTGAGGACCGGATGAAAGAGAAATCCCCCCACCTATTTCCTAAGAACCCTGCATCTACAAGCAGAACTTAAAATTTCGGGACGAAATTTTTCTAACGGGGGGAGAATGTGACAACTCTCACCAAACCAGGTATCCGTACGACCCAATTAATAATTAATTACTGCTTAATTACTGTGCTTGTTTGGAATTACTGATGAATTGCTACTTGATTTCTGATACATGCATGTACCTGCATCATACTTTACTTGCTGTCACTACATTATTTACATACTCAACCTTAGTGACAAACATGATGCACAAAAAGCACAGTAGCACTATAAGCGGATAACCTATTGAACATGCTGATAAAGCCAGCATCAGGCAGACACTGCCTCTAAGGCCTGTTTGAGCCAGAAATATTTTACTACACTAGTGGTGAGTGTAGGGATACCAGGGTTGTAGAACTGCGTCTCTAGGAATAAGTTACAATGACTGGATGTGCCTAAAACGTGCTCTAAGCACAAAATTCTGCACTTTACATAATAATTCAGCTTCTAGCTAACTAATAAAGTGCCAAAACGTGAGAAAAATACTACTAGACACTTTCCAAAGTGTCAGAAATGAGTTGTGTCACTAAAAATGGTATTAACGACACTTTAGAGCTTTGTTAAGCACTTTAACGGATTACTATCCAACCGAACAACCGGACTATACCCGGAACATGAAAATATTGCCATTAACATTGTTTATACTTTTCTGGACCAGTTAGGGTCCCTGAATACCCTAACACCCGCCATAAAGCACAATACATTAGTAACCGGGTTAATCACTTAACTAACTTACTTAACCTAACTAATATCCAACTAATTAGTTGAAAATGGACTAGAACCCCCCCCCCCCCCCCTCACTAACCGTCCCCAACTAGAGGGGACACACTTTGTACAAAATTTGATTATTATAATCTAATGTGTTTAAAATCTAGAAGACATATGGTCTATTGGATAATTATCTCAAGCTTTGCCTATAAGATCTACACTAAACACACATAACTTTCACATTACACAACTCAACTTCAAACACTCCTTTCTCTCTCTCTCAAAGGCTTCGGCCAAACACCCCCTTGAACACACCACCATTTTCGAGTTTTGATCTTGCCTTTCCAAGTCCATACAAGTGATAAGGATCGCGTATAAGGAGTCTTGGTGCACTCGGAGCTTGAAGGACCTCATTCTCTTGCTTTTATCCACCCTATTTGTGCTTAGATTCTTCCCTAGACTCGAGCTAGTGGTATGTTACTTAAATCACCTACTCGAACTATTTTGAAGTGGTTAATACGATGTGTAACGGTTAAAACTCGAAATCTTACAAGATAATGCTTTAAAGTTTACTAAAAGCACTTAAAAAGATGGTTAAAAGCTTATAAGTTGTGTAAATGTTGTAGTAATGAAATTGTGTGGTTATTTAGACCCGATCTATGTTGTGGTAGCTCGGATCATCATTTAACCCGGGTTGGTCATGATCATGGATCATGACATAAGGTTGTTTTGGAAGTAACAAGGGTTAAAGGATGAAACTCTACCACACACGAATCATGAACTTGTGTAAAAGCGATTTAGCTTGTGAAATAGTGTTTAAAACTAGTAGATCTACATATCTACAAGCGGTATTTTCAAAGGACCACGTGTCAAGAAAAACCATGTTTTTTTTAAAGACGGATCTTACACTAACACGAATGGTTTTTAGAACACACAAGTGTGTAAACACTTGTGTAACACAAAGTTTCGACAAAATAACTATTTTTGTAAAAGTTGACAAGAAGTTGTAAAGATGGAATTTCTTTAAAAACAAGACTTTTACGAAACCGGATTGATTTATACAAAAGATCCACTAAAAGTAATGGGATTTACCTCATATTTTAGATAAACCACAAGTTCGTGAAATTTAAGCGATTATATCTATATTTTGACTAGTTTGTGGTTTGAACATTGTTTTGATTGAATGATAAAAAAGGTTGGTTTGATTTATAAAAGAAAATAATACGCTTAAAAAGCGTGGCCACCTCCAGTTACAGAGGAAACTCTGGCGAAATTTTTCCAAAAACCTAACACTTAGAAATATTTTCACTATAAGTGTTAGAAATACATTTTGACTTGTTTTCAAATTATAGATTTCGCCACGACTTATTTACAAAATACCGGAGGTGGGATTTCACAAAATAAAACGTGATACATAAATATATTTAGTATATATTTTTCACAACATCACTTGTATAAGTGTTTATGATTATTTTGTGAAAATACTAGTATTATTTTTAGGGTAAAAATAATTCTATCAATTGTTGATGGATCCAAAATAATACGAACGCCTTCGCGATAAATATATAAGTTACACCGGTAATTATTATTACCACTCGATCGTTAAAACGTAACTTACGCAACCTAAGGAAATATTCATGAACGCGTATTTTTGTTAAAGTATTATTTTGGGGAAAATTATGTGTTATGGAAAATATAATATTTTTGAGAAAAATATTTATATTTTGGAGATAGAAATAAAATATATTTTAAGTGAGACTTAATAATATATTTCGAAATTATACGAACACACATGTATTAAATCCCCCATCCTTGGGAAGGAAAATGACTACCAAGTATACAAAAATATAAACACGAAATAGTTGCCTAACTATTTCCCAAAAAACTTAAACCTTAAAGCTAAGGCACGGCCGTCCGTCTAATAGAGTTAGTACGTGTAGGTCGTCACACAGCTGCTTGATTTGGAGGCATACTTGGTAGAGACGCACCACTGTGAGTTCATGTCCCCCTTTTCTCTTAACTGTTTTCAGTTTTCTAAACTGCGGGGGTGAAATACATGTTACTATGATTACGAGTACTTTATACATGGTATGGTTAGCGTAAGGAGGTTTACTACTTAGATCATGTGAGTGGGTAGGCGGGAACTGGAGGCCATTAATCCTCATTGTAGGACCGAGGGACGTAAGCGGTAGATCTATCTGGGTGTAGCGAGCCCAACTCCAGGTCCAATAGTGCGGACCTTGGAGTGACTTTGTACCCAACGCAAAATCGCTAGGTTTGAGTCTTCCTACTTGCACTTCACACATATCAATGGCCTTGCAAACCGTTGGTGATCTCTTTTCCTTATTTGCTACATACCAGGATTTTTATACATACAAAGGTTTATTTACTCACTTACACATGAACTCGCTCAACATTATTGTTGATTTTTCAACTTACATGTATTTCAGGGAATTAAAGATCTGGCGCGGTATGTTATGTTTTCCCGCTGCTTAAGGGTTCCGAGGTCATCCCAGTTTAGGAAATGTGACGTTTTCCTGGACGAGTCACAAATCTTAAACTGCGTTTTATTCATGTTGACGTTTATGTCTTTCAAAACAATGTTGTATGTTATGAAGTTGTAAGTCCCTAAGACAATGTTATGTTACTTCAGTTTTAAAACTTAAATCTATGGATGATCTTGCATGATTTTATTTCATATAGCTTTGTTATGGTTAAGCTATGGTATTAAGAAGTCGCACCAAAATAACCACGCTTCCGCAAAGCCAGAGTGTGACAATTTGACGGATCTGTCGGCGATTTGTATGCTCATCTTTGTAGGGCTTGTTGTTCCTAGGCCGAGTCGTTTGAACATTGATGTGGGCATGAGGTTAATGCTAGCCCCAAGATCGGCTAATGCATTACGAACGGGGGATTCCCCAATCGAGCAAGGAATTGTGAAGCTTCCGAGGTCGATTTTCTTTTGTGGAAGCTTGTTGAGTACTAAGGCGGAGCATTCTTCGCCTAAGTTAACTAATTGCAATGATTCAATTTTCATTTTGTTAGTGAGGAAATCCCTCATGAATTTTGTATATTTAGGCATTTGGGTTAGGACCTCAATAAAAGGAATATTAACATGCAATTATTTTAGTAAATTTTCGAACTTTGCGAATTGCTCATCGGTCTTTTGACGATTTATCCTACCGGGGTACGGAATTGGAGGAGTTTTGGTGGGCTCTTGATTTGGTGGAGAAGCCTTTTCTGGTTGAAGTGTGGGTGAAGTCGTGCTTTGGCTGAGTTGACTTCCTTCAACCGGTGGTAACGGGGCATCTTCGGGACCCACGGTTCGGTTTCTTAATGTGATGAGGTGTACTTGTGCCTTTGGGTTGGTTTCGGTATTACTAGATAACGCGCCTTGTGGTCTCTCGGAGAAATTTTGAGCTAGTTGATTTAATTGTTTTTCGATGTTTTGAATGCTAGCTTGTTGATTTCTAAAATTCGATTCCAATTGTTGAAACCGATCTGAGTTTTTCTTTTCGGTGTCGGAGATGAGGCAAGATACAGTATCTTCAAGCCTTTCTCGTCCACCTTGTTGTTGAGAGAAATTTTGTGATTGTTGAAAGTTAGTTCGTTGGTTACTACTATTGCCGGGATCTCTCCAACCAAGATTAGGGTGGTTACGCCATCCTTGGTTGTAGGTACCCGTTGGTGGACCTGACGGCCTAGGTCTATTATCAATGTAGTTTACCGTTTCTGTTTGTTCATCTAATTCTTTCATACAACTCCAATTTTCATGTGGCCCACCACACCCTTCACAAGCCATAACCGAGACCGTTTTTGTCATTTCTAGCTTTTTGATTTTCGAAGAGAGGGCCTCGATTTAGGCTTGTAAAGAGGTGCTTTCATCAACCTTATGGGCGCCCGGGGCAATAGATTTATTACCTCGGGGAGTGTGCCATTGAAAATTGGTTTGAGCAATTTCCTCAATTTGATTATATATTTCATTTGGGCGACGATTACCTAAAAGTCCCCCGGAGCTAGAATCGAGTGTTTGTCTTGTGTGTGGCAACAACCCATTGTAGAAAGTGGATACTTGTTGCAACACCGCTAGACCGTGATGAGGACACTTTCTTAGTAGCTCCTTGAACCTTTCCCAAGTTTCATATAAGGATTCCCCATCCTCTTGTGAGTATGTATTAATTTCAATCATTAATTTAGCCGTTTTAGCAGGAGGGAAATACTTATATGGAAACTTTTGGGCTAGTTCATCCCAGGTGTTTACCGAGCCAACTGGGAGGGTGTTAAGCCAAGCCTTAGCTCGGTCTTTTAGTGAAAATGGAAACATTCGAAGGCGGATGGCGTCATTTGATGCTCCATTGATCCGAAAGGTATCACATATTTCTAAGAAATTAGTAATATGTAGATGGGGATCCTCGTCCGCAAGCCCATGGAAGGTTGCGGAGTTTTGAAGCATTTGTATCAAATATGGCCGAAGTTCGAAGTTATTGGCTTCGACATTCGGTGCATTGATAACGGCGCCGAGATTACCTACGGTGGGCAGTAGGTAATCCATGAGAGTACGTTGGTCCGCCATTGGAAGTGGGTCCCCCGAAACTTTCTCTTGATTTTTAGCTTTAAGTCTTTTTCTGAGAAAGCGTTCGGCTTCTTCTAGAGGTTCTTTTATGTCTCTACTAGAACTGGAGCTCATGCACTACGTAGGAGGTTCAAATGTGGCACCTGGGTTCCAAGTCCTGCAATAAAAACAGAAAAAAATGTTGGTCAGAAGGTTCACCACGGCCCCGTGCTCAGTGAACACGGCCCGTTGTCAGAGGTACAGTAATTGTTTTCCGGATCCCTGTTACTGGGAGTTGGACACGGCCCCATGTTGCACCGACACGGCCCCGTGCTCAGCTCTCTGTAACTCGGAAAATAAAAACTGCCAGTAAGGATGCTGGGCACGGCCCGTGTCCGACCAGGCACGACCCGTGCTGAGCTCTGCAGAAACAGAAAAACTAAAAAAAATCCTAAAAAAAATGAAAAATAAGAAAAACGATTAGGCCGCTGATTCCTAACTTTCTTAAAATCCTTGTGTCCCCGGCAACGACGCCAAAAACTTGATGCGTGTGAAGTGTTATATATATTAGGTGTATGTTTTAAGCCCTTTTTAACACTTATTTTTAGCCAAGTTTTAAATTTATAAAACACGATATTTTACTAACACTAAACACACACATGGGCAAGTGCACCCATCGTGAGCGTAGTATAGTGTTGGCAAGATACCGAGGTCGTCCAAGGACACAAGAGCTTTTAGTACCGGTTTATCCTCAACGTCTAATCAAAAATAAAAAAGTTTAGAAAAATGTTTTAAAATAAGAAAAGTAAAAACTAACTAAAATCCTGAAAATAAAAATAAAAAGAAAAACAGATAGACAAGATGAATCACTTGGTTCCGACTCGTATCTAGTGTAACCTTTGATTATTTCCGCACTTTTGCACTATTTTAAGAGATTATCTTAGTTATTGTAGTAGGCCCCTCTTTTGAAGGTGACGTTACCCTCACCCCAGTAGTTTGAGTCAGCAAGGATACAATCCTAAAAGGGTTGATTATTGGAAGATAATTAATTAAGTTATTAATGCAAATTATGGTAGGCCCCTCTTTTGGAGGTGACGTTACCCTCGACTAAGTAGTCTGAGTCAGAAGGGATACAGTCCTAAATAGCCGGGTTATAGTATTAATAGTAGTTAACTTATGAGGGGATCAAAGAGTTTGGACCCCCGCCATCCAATACCGTTAAGTATTGAAGGAGGTCCTACTAAATTTGACCCAGGTCCATTGCAGGACCTCTAAACGCTGAACAATGGCAAGACCTTTACCAAACCGTTCCCTTAACCCCCGACCAGGTAGCCAACATACCTCCATATAGACCGTGGTGATATGAATGGTGAAAATCTTTTATTTTATATAGACAGTAAAATAATGCCAAGACACCACGGACAAACGATAAGGAAATATCACCTTCAACATAAGCAACTAGTTATTAAAGTCATTAATACAAAACTAAGTAAAAAGTGCAAAAGATTAGAAATAAAAAGTATTACACTAGACACTTTGTCTTCACCAAGTGATGTAAGAGACTTAGGCAAACATGACCTTGATTGTCAAGAACTCTTACGATCAATCTTGGATCCCGAGACGACTCACACACTCTATGATGGACAATGGATGATGGTGGTGGATGATGGTGTTATGGTGGTGGTGGGTGGTGGGTGAAGTGTGAGAGAGGTGGTGTGCTAAGGGATGGTTTGAGCTTGAGCCAAGCACTCCTATTTATAGGCTGAACAGAAGCTCGGGCACGGCCCCGTGTCCAGTGGGCACGGCCCCGTGTCCACATCCTCTCTTTCTTCATTTAATGCAGCTTTGTCTTATTAGTTGACCACGCCCCCGTGTCCGCTGAGCACGACCCCGTGTGCAGAAGAATCTTTGTACTATGAAGATTTGCCTGGATTGTGCGAATCTTATAGTTGACCACGGCCCCGTGTTCGCTGAGCACGGCCCCGTGGTGGGCAATAGAAGCTTCAACCACTTTGTCTTTTCCGCTGACACTTGGGCACGCCATCGTGCTGGCTGAGCACGGGGTGTGTTCAGTCTTCTGATGTCTTGTTTTGCTTGGGAAGATGCTGTCGTGGGGTCGGGCATGTCACGTCTTGTTCCTTTTCTTGTATTTATGTTAGATTTTGATGTCTTTTTGCTTCTTTTGTTAATTTGAGCTCATTTAATCCTGAAAATACAAAAGGAAGACAAAAGCACACTTTTTCCAACATTAGTACTAAAAAGGGTTAGTTTTATGCCATAATTGATGAAATTTATATGTTGCATTTTGAACACATCAGTAAGAATACAATTATCATGAGTATGTTGGGGTTTTGTATACAAAATTTGTTACCACCTGATCAATGAGTAACATTTCCACAAGTCGGGTCTGACAGTACCATGGATGTTAATTGATATAACTTGGAAACAAATGTGATTGCGAGATCGCCCTCAATACTGTACAATGGTTTTTATTTAAACTTGATTAAACTGGGATTCACTCACCAGTATTTCCCACTGACAAATGTTTTTAAAACGCGTTTCAGGTAACAAACTGTGAGAGCTAAATAGAAGCCAGCTGGACAGTACTGAAGGCTTGGAAAAGTGGCAATAAAGTTACCTAAAATAAAATAGATGTTTTTATTAAATAAAATAGGATTTGTTCCTATGAAAATGTGTGTATTGCAAATTTGGGTTTTATCCCATGTGTTTAATATTATGAAAATGTGGTATCTTACTCTGATCAAATATTTCCTTACTACGGTCCTGAGGAAAAGTCCACTGCCAAAATTAGACAAACATGCGATACCACCGAAACCGGCTTGCGGCCGCCCGTTCCCGGGGATTAGGGATCGAGGGTTGCGACAGAAGGTGGTATCAGAGTTAAGCCACTGATTCAGCCACAGAAGTGTTCTGCTGACATCAAAATTCAATCTGTTTGGAAATAAATTACGAGAATACATGCATAATTGTATTTTATTGTTATGTGTTATTTGACTATTTGATAGTTTACAGTATGAGCGACCAAGGACCATCTGACGCGTATCGTCAATTGTCTGGTTCGCCTAGAAGCGAAGGCACCTCCTCTTCTCAGCCTGCCCTCTCAGGGTACTCTGCTGATACGGAAGACGGAATATTCATGTTTAAGGCTCAGTCAGAAGAGCCATTCCCTCAGAAAAAGAGAGGATGGTTCAGTCGAGGGGCACACGAGCGTAGAAAGCGTATGAAAAAGTTACAAGACCAGAGAGCACTAGCAGCAGCCAAAAGAGAAACCGATGCCTATGCCCAGGAGATGATTAATAGGGGTATAGCCAACATTCACATCCTAGCAACCACTGCAGCTGCCCTAACCTGGAACAAATGATAGCACCCCAACCATAACCACCAATTCCTGACCAACCGATGGAAATAGAAAACCTTGAAAATCAAGTAGAAATGCATGATTTCAATCCGGAGGAAATACCTAGGGTACCTGCACCAAACCCCTTAGACCCAAATTACGACCCCTGGTGGGACGCTAATAGGGACTATGTGCAACGTTACCCGATACACGAAGACATACCCATGCTAAACATAGGAGCCCACCCAGGTTTGGATCCTTTAGATCCCTATTACCGCGAGGTATACATTAGGGAGATTTTAGAGAATCCTTACCAATTCCTGGTACCTACACCCCCATATCAAGAACCCGCACCCCAGATGACCTAGAACCTGCACCCCCATTGAGTGCAGAAAACGTACAAGAACTTAGGACATTTGGTGAGGAAATTTTAGAGAGTAGTGAACGAATGAGACAGGTGGGAGAGCGACTCATCTGGAAGTACGACGAGCACAATATGGATTTCTGGATGAATCCATATCCATGAATGTGAGAATGGAAACGGTAGTAATAGTAATAATAATATAATAATAAAATAATAATAAAATAGGTGTGTACGGATGCCTACTACTATTAGTGTAATTTTATTTCAGTTGGTATTGTAATTTTAATTTCAGTACTGGTGTGTAATAGATGCATAGTATATGAATAGAGTAAGTCGCAATGATCGACGCCTTTCCCAAAATGCGTGTCATGTGATTGACTATATTAAATATTATTTTGTGATATTAATATGTGGTAAATGTTTAAAATTCAGATGGCCGACGAAGGAAATCAAGAAAATATGAATAACGATAACCAGAGTAACATTAACTTGGTTAATGAGAATCCAAGCATCAATAACAATGGAAACCAAGTGGATAATAGTGCTATCCAACATATAGTGGCACAAGGAATTATAGATGCAATGCCATTTATTCTTCAAACTGTTAAGGATGCTAATAATAAAAGTAAACATAGCAGTAAGCGACCAATTGAACCAGAACACAGCGTGAACAATGGACCCGTACTTCAAGTGCCCATTCCCAAAAGAAGAAGGACCATGCCTTATGGTTGTTCTTATAAGGAATTCTGGTCTTGCAAACCAATAGAATTCTCGGGCAATGAAGAAGCCATTGCAGCTCTACGCTGGATAGCTGGTACGTTTTTGTTAATGATGTTTTTGCTAAAGTGTTATTTGACTCTGGTGCAAACCAAAGTTTTATTAATACTTCATTTTGCAAACTTCTAAACCAGTCATTAACTAAACTACCACAAGAATGTCTAGTAGAGACAACAAATTGAGAAACGGTTAGGATTTCTGAAATTGTGAAGGGAGCAAAAATAGAGTTTTTAAACCAAAAGTTTATGGCAAACCTTTATCCCATGAATCTGGCAGGATTTGATGTCGTTTTAGGAATGGATTGGTTAATACCCAATAAAGCCAGTATTTTATGTGATCAAAAGTCAATCCAAGTAAATTCACCAAAGGGTGAAAAGATCACAATTAAAGGAGATAAACCATCTAGATCCACGAAATTCATCTCTATGATGAAAACTGCAAGCTATATAAGAAAAGGATCTATAGTGTATTTGATTTCTATAATCACTAACACTAAAAGACATTCCAGTAGTGTCTCAGTTTCCAGATGTATTTCCAGAAGAATTACCAGGACTACCGCCGGACAGAGAAGTTGAATTCAGAATTCATCTACTGCCAGGAACAGCACCAATTGCTAAAGCACCCTACCGTTTGGCACCCGCCGAAATGCAGGAACTGAAGAAACAATTAGATGAATTATTAGAGAAAGGATTCATACAGCCAAGCTCATCACCATGGGGAGCGCCAATTTTATTCGTTAAAAAGAAGGACGGATCAATGCGTATGTGCATTGACTACCGTGAATTAAATAAGGTCACGATTAAGAACCGGTACCCATTACCGAGAATTGATGATATGTTTGATCAACTGCAAGGAGCTCGATTTTTCTCTAAAATCGATTTAAGGTCAGGATATCATCAATTAAAGGTACAGGAAGAGGACATTCCTAAAACCGCATTCAGAACAAGGTATGGCCATTATGAATTTACTGTTATGCCATTTGGTTTAACCAATGCCCCAGCTGCATTTATGGACATGATGAACCAAATATGTAAGCCATAGTTGGATAATTCATAATTGTTTTTATAGATGATATTCTAATTTATTCTAAAAGTAAAGAGGAACATACAAAGCATCTGCACGCACTTTTAAGTCTATTAAGAAAGGAAAAGCTTTATGCTAAGTTTTCAAAGTGCGAGTTTTGGTTAGAACAGGTACAATTTCTTGGACACTTAGTTAACCATGAAGGAATTCATGTGGACCCAACAAAAATCGAGGTAATTAACAAATGGAAAACCCCTGAGTCATCAACCGAGGTTAGAAGTTTCTTAGGATTGGCCGGTTATTATAGAAGATTTATTCGAGATTTCTCTTGAATAGCCATTCCTTTAACTAAGTTAACCTGTAAATCCATTAAGTTTGAATGGGGACCAAAACAGGAAGAAGCTTTTAGAATTCTTAAGCAAAGATTAACCCATGCACCCATATTAGCGTTACCAGAAGGAACTGAAGATTTTGTAGTATATTGTGACGCTTCTAAATTAGCTTATGGATGTGTATTGATGCAACGCCAAAAGGTTATAGCATATGCATCTAGGAAACTTAAGAATCATGAAGAGAATTATTCAACCCATGATCTCGAATTAGGAGCAATAATTTTTGCCCTTAAGATTTGGAGACATTACCTTTATGGTAGTAAATTTACCATATTCACTGATCATAAGAGTTTAAGGTATGTTTTCGGGTAAAAAGAACTAAATATGAGACAAAGACGCTGGATGGAGATGCTTAGTGACTATGATTGTGATATCCAGTATCATGCAGGAAAGGCAAATGTAGTTGCTGATGCTTTAAGTCGAAAATTTCACGAAAAGCCAAAAAGGGTACGTTCTCTTAAATTAAATCTGCAAGTAGATTTAAATGATCAGATAAGAGAAGCACAAGAATCAGTAATCAAGGATGATACTGAAAAACTAAAAGGTATGATTAAGGAATTAGAACAAGGAACAGATGGAATTTGGAGATTCCATAAGAAGAGAATGTGGATACCTAAATTAGGAAATCTGCGTCATCGTATATTAGAAGAAGCCCATAGGTCTAAATACACAATGCATCCAGGAAGTGATAAAATGTACCAGGATTTAAGAAAGAATTTCTGGTGGATAGGAATGAAAAAGGAGATAGCAGCCTATTTTTCTAAATGTTTAACTTGCTCACAAGTTAAAGCTGAACATCAGAAACCCTCAGGTTTGTTACAACAACTAGAAATGCCAGTATGGAAATGGGAATTAATAACAATGGATTTTGTTACCAAATTACCCAAAATAAGAAAAGGTAATGATACAATATGGGTGATTGTAGATAGGCTAACCAAGTCAGCTCATTTCCTACCAATGAAGGAAACTTTTAGTATGGAACAATTAGCTAAATTATATGTAAATGAAATAGTTTCATTACATGGAATTCCTTTATCAATTGTTTCTGATAGGGATAGCCGTTTTACCTCTCATTTTTGGTCAAGTTTCCAAAAAGCAATGGGAACCAAGTTGAATCTAAGCACAACTTATCATCCTCAAATGGACGAACAAAGTGAAAGGACAATTCAGACAATGGAAAACATGCTTAGAGCTTGTGTAATTGATTTCGGATGTAATTGGGATGATCACTTACCTTTAATAGAATTTTCTTATAATAATAGTTATCACACAAGTATCAATGTTGCACCATTCGAAGCACTTTATAGACGAAAGTGCCGAACCCCAGTCTGTTGGGCAGAAATTGGGGAAAAGCAACTATATGGACCTGAGATAGTGCAAGAAACAACCGACAAGACCATTCAAGTCAAGGAATGACTGAAAGCAGCACGTGATCGACAGAAGAGTTATGCTGATAACCGACGCAAACCATTGGAATTTCAAGTAGGAGATAAAGGATTGTTGAAAGTCTCTCCTTGGAAAGGAGTGGTAAGATTCATCAAAAGAGGAAAGCTAAGTCCCAGGTATATTGGACCTTTTGAGATTATTAGAAGAATAGGACCTGTAGCCTATCAGCTACAACTGCCAGAGGAAATAGAAGGAATACATGATGTGTTTCATGTATCTAATCTCAAAAAGTGTTTAGCTGATGAATCACTAGTAGTGCCTCTTAAGGATATAGAGGTAAATGAACAACTCAAATTTGTAGAAAGACCTCTACTGATTGAAGATAGGAAAGTCAAGAACCTCAAGCACAAGAGATTAGTTCTGTTCAAAGTAAAGTGGGACTCCAAAAGAGGACCTGAGTATACATGGGAGCTTGAATCAGAAATGCAAAGGAAATATCCACATTTGTTCCAGTAGATCTCGAGGACGAGCTCTAAAACAAGGTGGGGGAGGATATAACAACCCTAAAGAAAACTGACACCCTCATAAATTTTCCTACACCCTAATATATTTTAAAATATCCCAATATGTCCAAAAATACACCCCATACGTGAAAACGAACCCCGAATACCTTAAATATTATTAAAAATAATAAAAAATCTGATTTTTGGGTTTGTCACGGGCCGCGTAGAACCTTTAAGGATCTTACGCGGGCCGCTAGAGATCAAAGGTGTGGCGCAGCCCTGTGATGACACGTGTCATCATCGTGGCAGGTCTAGTCGATGACCCGGATCAGCTACAACATTGACCAGAGTTGACGCGGGCCGCGTAGGCCCTTGTCTTGTTTTACGCGGGCCGCGTAAAAGTCGAATTCAGCCCCTATATAAGCAGGCATCGGGTCTTCAGTCGAAATCGTTCAAAATTGTCTTTCTTTCTCTCAAAATTACGTAGTGTACACTATACTCGGGTATTATACCCCCTAATTAGCGAAGTTCTACTCCGTTGTAAGTATCATAACCCCTGGATACGTATTAGATACTTTGCCCGATTGATCTAGGGTTCCGTAACGGCTGTCGTGGTTCTGCCCGACGTAGTCGTTGGAATGCCGTCTCGGGGAGGATATTACTAATGTTAAAATGGGTTATTATACTAACACGTGTGCTTTTGTGTAATTTATAGATTATTCTCAGGAAACCCTAAAGGATAATCTATGACAGCAATGTGAGTTGATCCGCCTTTTGTGAACCTTTTGTTAACTGCTTTTACAAAACCTCATACAATTAAATGTATATTAAGCAGTTATTGAGTATTTGTAAGAATACAATTATCATGAGTATGTTGGGGTTTTGTATACAAAATTTGTTACCACCTGGTCAAGGAGTAACATTTCCACAAGTCGGGTTTGACAGTACCATGGATGTTAATTGATATACCTTAGAAACAAATGTAATTGCGAGATCGCCCTGAATACTGTACAATGGTTTTTATTTAAACTTGATTAAACTGGGATTCACTCACCAGTATTTCCCACTGACAAATGTTTTTAAAACGCGTTTCAGGTAACAAACTGTGAGAGCCAAATAGAAGCCAGCTGGACAGCACTGAAGGCTTGGAAAAGTGGCAATAAAGTTACCTAAAATAAAATAGATGTTTTTATTAAATAAAATAGGATTTGTTCCTATGAAAATGTGTGTACTGCAAACTTGGGTTTTATCCCATGTGTTTAATATTATGAAAATGTGGTATCTTACTCTGATCAAATATTTCCTAACTACGGTCCTGATGAAAATTTCGCTGCCAAAATTAGACAAACACGTGATACCACCGAAACTGGCTCGCGGCCGCCTGTTCCCGGGGATTAGGGATCGGGGGGTTGCGACAGATATTTTAGTGCATCTTGGAAGTGAAACCAGGGGGTGTGAGTGGAATAAAAGTGTTGAAAACCATAATGGAAGTGAAACCAAACAGGGTTATTTTACCGTTTACTCGAGTAGTGTAATTGATACCGAACTTGGGGTGATAAACGCAAGCCCAGAGTTGTAGTAATCGTTTATTGCTAGTCGGGCGGTAGGGTGAGGACTAGCTATTAATTGAGAATTAATCGGAACTAATTGCGATTAATCGGGATTAATCAGCTCCTACTCGGGATTTTTACAACCATGCCCAAGCACGATGATGTTAGAAATAACTCATAACAACCTAAAAGCAACTCGGAGCAGCCTAGAATCAGCTTAGAACAACCTAGAAATTTTTCAGAGCAGCCTAGAAACTACCCAGAGCAACTCATAAACTGACAGAGCAGCCTAGAAACTGCAGATAATGTAACTGAAGATGAATTTCAGTTTAGGAGTTCTACTCGTTAATCTATTTTACCTATTAAATATAATGACATTGAATTAAATACGTTTGAACTGCTTTTAATTAATGACGAACTAGCAAATTTTGGTTAAGCAAAACTAAAGGGGGAATAGGTTAAAGCATTGCGAGAAGAAATTAATTTGATTGAACAAAACCGAACGTGGAAACTTATGGATTTACCAAAAGGCATTTAACTAATCAGTTTAAAGTGGGTTATCAAAATAAAAAAAAATGTGGGTGGAACAATTAACAAATACAAAGCGAGACTTGTAGCAAAAGGGTGCGTGCAGAGACATGGTATTGACTTTGATGAAGTTTTTTCAACGGTTGCGCGAATTGAGATGAACTAATTTCTTAATTCTCATGCACCGTGGAGGGTTGGGAAATATACCATTTAGATGTGAAAGCAGTGTTTTTAAATGGTGATTTGGAGGAAGAAAGTCATAAAGTTTACAAGCTTTTCAAAGCATTGTACGGGTTAAGATAAGAATGAGGGCATGAAACATTAAGTTAGATTCTATGTTGAAGACATTAAAATTCCATTGGTGTACTAAAGAACAAATCGTGTATCGAATGATTGTGGATAATTCTTTACTGATCTTAGCAATGTATGTTGATGACTTATTTGTTACAAGTTAATGTTTGTTGATTATTAATAAGTTCAAGAAAGAAATTGCAAAACAGTTTGACGTGTCTGATCTTGGAAAGTTCACATATTATTTGGGTATCAAAATTTCACAAGGTGTGAATGGAATTAAAATCAAACAAGAAGCTTATGACTAGAAGATTTTAATAGAAGCAGGTTTGCACGAGTGTAATTCGGTTCTTATTCCAATCGACCCAGATTTAAAGTTCTCGAAAGACGAAGTTGAAGTAACCATTTATCGAAAAATAGTTGGGTGTTTGCGTTATTTACTTTAAACTCGTCTGGATCTCACTTATTCAGTTAGCATTGTTAGTCGGTATATGCAAAATCTAAGAGAGAACCATGCGGTTGTCACACCCCAACTGATGGTGGAAACATCGGAGTGAGACGAAAATGAGATTGCTCGAGAATTCATAACGTGCTATTTGTGACAATATTTAAATAACGATTTTTCATTTCATTTCAACAATTTTGAGTACATCGTTTGGAAACAAATAATAACGACAATATGATTAAAGCAACAAAATATAATTTAACTAAAGTGCATTTCTAGTTCATCCTACTAGATTTCTTTTCAAGCGTCATCATCAAGCTCCTGCAATATATATTAAAGTATCATGTCAACACAAAATGTATTGGCGAACATACAAGTTTAGTGTACTAGCATATGTATAAAGAGAATGTAACGAATTCCACATGGCAAAAATGTATACTAAGGCATAAACATAACATAGACTAGCATGCATCACATACGTGTCAACCCAAAGATTCCACTAGCGTAATCTTGCCGTCACAATGACAAGACCATTTGTATGATAGTATTACTTAACATAGACCCATCAACGGGCGGTGTGCTACTCCTATAGCGCTATACATGCTAAGGTGGGCTTGTATAAAGTTAATGACAAAGTATAATGCAAGAATGGCTTCGAGCATGCATGTATTCCTAAAGTATAAACGTATAAAGCATGTATAAGGAATCGCTCGTTTGAATAATGTATTTGCGTATGTGTATGTCTGAATTTAATTGTGGATATATATATATATATATATCTATACTACTTTAATAAGCATATAGGAAGGACAAAATGGTCATTTAGGAATGTGTTGAAAACACACTTAATGCACAATGTACAAGATTTAAAGCACAAGAAAACACAAACAATTTACCCTTCAACTGATTCATCTTCAGCCGTCCATTTATCTCACTTTTTCACACGGATCGCCATCTTCAACCGTCCACTTCAATTCACACGGATCGTCATCTTCATCAGACCTCTATCTCTCTCACAACTCACATATCTCACAAGCTTCATCAGACCTTCTCTCTCGGGCGACTCAAGAACATCAACCACCTTCTCTCTCGGGCGACTCAGAATCAGAGTCAGAATCTTAAATGGGCTCAAGGGAAAGCGGGTGAGAATTGGGTACATGTTTTGGAGGAGCACGGGTGAGTTTTCGTGGGGATTTATGATGGGTTTAACGGTCCGGATTCACCGGATTATCTGTTGTCGAATTTGTATCATGCTGTCGCTCTTCTTCATTTGAGTTCTCCCATGGAGAAATCTGATGAACTTCTCCTGCGAGTTCTAAAGTCGTTGCCATTAGGTTTCTACTCAGGTAATAAAGTCAAATCTTACATTTTTTAGTTACTCAGTAACTGGTTCAGGGTCTTTTTCTTTTTAGTGAGTCTATCTTGACCTAATTTTTCTTCGTTGAATTAGATTTTGTTAATTTGACTTTGATTATCAGATCTGTCTCGGATCAACACCGTTGATTAGTGGTTGAGACTGAAAGGTACATACTTTGTTAAGCCATCAAGGTGTTGGTGAGTAAATAACTTGATCTGGATTTTCCTGTCAAGAATCATTTATTAGTTTTGTTTCTTTTTTCTTATTTTATATTATAAATAATCTTTGTTGCTTGCAGGTTTCGATTTGGGTAAATAACTGGATCTGGATTTTCCTTCTTTTTTTTCCCTTCTTGGTGTCGATTCGAGCTTCACAGGTTTCAATTACAACGCTTAATTAGGGTTTTTTTTTAATCTCTATTAGGGTTTAGAAGGTTTGTGTTGTTTCAGTTTATAATTGTTTTACTTTGTGGAGGGTTTTGAAACTTATGTCTGTATTTTTCCATGTTAGTTTAATTCCTGAGTTCAGGGGTCCTTATCATAAAGCCCATGAAAAGTCTCTACCAAGGTATTATTTAATTTAAGCTGGTGGAGTTTTGATTTATGTGAAATATAATTTGGTTTTACTGATTTTAAGTAGCTAAAATGTTAGTTAGATTATTTGATTATCGTGGTTAGTTAACAAAAAGGAAGATCATACTTTCAGATTCCAATTAAATGCTTCAAAAATGTTGTTGTTGGCTTTGTTATTTTAAACTTACGTGATAGATTTTGTGGTACAAACATAGACATTAAGCATCATTAGTGTACCATCTGAAACAGCATTTGGTACTGGGTACCAGTGTCGAATCGGTGCCTCTAGGGATTACATTGTTGCCCCTGTGGAGTACTTATCCAACACACTTAACTGGCCTAATAATGCTATTGGGCAGGCTCAAACTGAAAGGAGGAATTATACAAAATAGAATTAGGACTATGGAGATTCTGTTCAATAATATGTGGGGCACGCACCCTACCTGACCCAATTCGGCTACATAAAAGTATGTGTGTTTGATCTTAGTGCATTTTGACTGACCTGTTACCTGACCCACGCGACCCACCCATTTGGTCATCTCTATGTAGCATATAAATGGGTCAAATAGTTCGAGTAAATTTTTTAACAAAAGTAGAAACGGTTCAAACGGTTTGAAGGTCACTCTTAAAACTTAAGTGTTCCATTCAAGGATGTAGATTATGGTAACAATAGATTCACAAGGCATATTAGAAATACTCCAACCTTTGGCATTTAAAAAATTATAATTATGCAGTAAAACTTCAGCAACGGAGGGTGGTGATAGTGGGCATTGATGGCATTCAAGGTGATGTTTGGGTTATGGTCAAAGTGGTCGACAAGAAGGTATAATCAGCACCTGACTAATTTATTTAATCTGATACTTATTTTAGAATAAGTATATCGTGTACGCTTGGGTTAAACGTGATAAATTTATGATTTGGATTTATATAGTCTAAATGGACTGGTAAATCAAATGAGACAACCTATAACAAACTTGAACGATATATGAATACACATATGTGATATAAGTTATAAATAGGTACAAATATATGTTTTCTTGCATTGCAGATATTGCATAGATGGGATTAGGGGTGTTCATCGAATATCGAATTTTCAAATTATTCGAATCGAATTGTTCGAATAATTGTTATTTTTTCTTGAATTCGAATTCGAATAAAACCTATCGAATTCGAATCGAATTTGTATTCGAATAAAAAAACCAATTCGTATTCGATTAAAGTTTCGAATTCGAATCGAATTCGAATAAATTCGATTTAATTCAGATTCTTTAAAACATGTAAAAAACTATAAACATGAAACATAAATTTTAAAGCAGCCATAAAACACGATATCACATTAAAAAGTTTCAAATAAAGTACCACAAGTCTAAAATTCAAAACGAGAAGCCAGGAATAATCACTCCACATTATAAAGTTAATATTTTTATGTTAATTAGGTTTTACTTATGGGTCATGTAGGTTTTACTTATGGGTCATGTAATTGGTAATTTTAATACTTGAAAAAAATTTAGAAAAGAATTTATAGTATAGCTTAATAAAAGTTATATATTTATTATATATAAAAATAATAAATAAAAATGTATAAATTTTATTCGAATCGAATCGAATTTGAAATTATAAATTCGTATTCGATTTACTTGACTCGAATTGAATCGAATTCGAATTCTTATAATCGAAACGAATTCTTGATAATCGAAACGAATCCTGAACACCCCTAGATGGGATTTAGATGCTGCTTTGGATGTTCGCAGCTTGTGCCACTGTCACTTGCTGGTAAATGATCCTTCTAAAATGAGGTGTTTATTACTAATTCATGATATATGTAAATTGGTAAAGGTGTCGATAGTGGATGGGTCTGCTTGGGTTGTGTTTTATCTCCGGTCAAATAAAAATATAGTTAAAAGGGTATGTATTGAAAATATCTCAAAAGTTTATTAAAACAACAGTTTCAAAAGCTGGTGGTGAGTGCCAAAACTGCTAATAATCCTTCCAAATATCTAATTTAGTGCTTCTTTAATCAGGTATATAACTTGCACTTCAGCTACTTTAAGCTTGTTACATGTCTAATTCTTCCCGTAATCATCTTATTTTATCCCATAAAAAGTTAGAAAGTTTTGAGATTTTTAAATGCCTAAATCTTTATAACATCTCAGCATTGACCACATTGTTTTCTTTGTAACATGACTAAGAGGTGGCACATCATTGGATTTACGCATATTTATGCAAGAAACAAGAACTAAAGTGCACCATCATTGGATGGGAAGAACAAACAAATAATATATATAATTCCCACATGAGTGATGGACTCAGAATTTGTTGATTAAGAGCATGTTCAAAGAAACCCTCTGACCAACCATTTGTGAGACTAAGACAAACTTCCTACACTGTTTTGACTCTCTGGAGTTAAACATACTACTTTCATTTTTAAACTTGATCTGAATATGGTTTAGTTTGTGAAGAAAACTCAATAAGGTTACAAAAAAAACTGGAAATATCAGAAGGAACGATTGTGCTTTCACTTTTGTCCGATCAGTTTGTGACTTTTATTTTCTCGGAAATACCTACAGAATAGGCTTCAGATCATACGTTATGTTTCCTTTTTCAATTTTATTTTCTGAAATTGCATACGTGAATCCAGAGGTGACAGTTGTGTATATATCTTTTCTTCGTACATGGTATCATATTTGTATTGTAATGTGACTTTTTATTCACTTTTCAGAGACAATGGTGTGGAAACGAGTGGCCGTAGTAATCCCACCAGCCAAGCACAATGGTCATACTTGTGTCTCATGGACAAATAAAATTAGTCATTGGTGGGGGTAGATACCCAGAACCATTACCTATTACCTATCTGATGTCCAAATGCTTGAAGCAGGTCTCGAGTTTAACTTGGTTGACCGGACCCCCGGGCTTACGATTTATATAAACTTACCTTATAATATGTAATTTCTTCCTCATTTATATATATAGAAAAAAGGCAACTTAGGAATTATATCTTTTTCCCCGGCTGCAACTATTATTCAAGTGAAGTTGCATTGGAACAAAGCAAATTTTGAGGGGTTCCAAACTCCAAATGTGTGCTGGACTCATAAGGGTTACTAGAGTTGTAGTAAAAAAATTGTGGAATGAGAATTGGGTTTTTTTTAAAAGGTTGGATAAGTAAGAATATTTTAAAAAGAATTGAATATGAGGGTATACGGGGCACTCTCGGGGAGGGGAATCGGTGACCCAATTCACCGCTCGGGAACACCGCCGCCATCGGTGCGGGGAGGGGGATCGGGGAGGTTTCACCGAAGAAGAAGCACAAGGATCCATGATGTATGGTGGGCCACCCTCATTTTCAACCAATCAATTATTTTTTTTATATTTTTTTAAATAAAAAAAAGTCCCCTAAGAGGGGAGTGCCGTCATCAAATTGGGGTGTGAGGGGAGTTTAAGAGGGGAGTTGACGTGGCATAACCTGATTGGGTGTGCGTAAGAGAGGGGACTCCCCTAAGAGGGGAGTGCCCCTCTCACCCTAACTGGTTTTGTTGAAGCTACACTTTTATCATCATGGATTTGATGGTAGAAAGTTATTGAAACATACTAAAAGGTTTGATTATTATAAAAAAAGAGAGAAACATTGTAGTATATTTTTTTTAATCTTACACACGACTTACCTATCATTTGTTTTGAACCTGAAATACTTGACTTTAGTTACCCTTTGATATTCAGGTTACTTCATTTGTTCTGAACCTGAAATACTTGACTTTAGTTACCCTTTGATATTCAGGTTACTATTTGTATTTAGGATAAATTTTATGTAAAATGATCTTATGGGTCACACATCTTATCCACTATCTGAGTCCAGTCAAAAGATGTACAGTTTGGGTATATACATATGTTTTAACAAGAGAAAAAGGGTTCCTAAAATGGCTGACGAAAAGTTGTCAAACAAGAGAAAACAGTCTGCTCTCCCTTTGCAGACTTAAAAGAGTTCCTAAAATGGTTAATGGGTAACTCGATATTCTTAGTTCTTCTTTTTTTACCAAAAGGGTCAACAACCGAGCTAATTTTATTATCTAATGGGTTGGTCTTTAAAAATTAAGCTAAATCGGAAATAAGGCATTTCATGTATGAGTCGAATGTAGCTCAAAATCTATTTCGGACGTCAACAAAGTACATATATGTTTATAACACCGAGTGAGAAAAGGGAAAACAAGCACAAAAAGGCAAATTACATGTCTACAATATAAAAACAACTCCTTTCTCCTACGATAAAGCTTGCATATGATAAAATGTGGCTTAATTGTTATTAAAGATTATTTTTACAAAACAAAAGCAGTGCCACCAAACTCATCTCTTTGGTGTGAGTGATTAATAGGTGGGTGCACAAACGTCATTAAATCCCCATAACCGGTTTTGAAGTACCTTAATCGAAAATTTAGATTTTAGTTATGACTCAACTAAATTGAACTTTCTCATGCACACCCTTAGAATTACTAACAAATGTTGTGTTTTGCGTTGCATCGCGAATTTGGTTTTGGTTATGGCTCAAAACCGAACCGCCCTGTACATAGCCCTAAACTCACCAACCTAATTGATATGTTTTCCGCCGCATCGCGCGGGTAAATGACTAGTATATATATATATATATATATAGGGGAGGGCTATATAGAAAACCCTTAAGTTTTTAGAAAACTCTGGAAACTCAAATCTCCCCCCATTTTTACCCAACCTCCCAACATTTTTTTTTGAAAAAAATAACACATGTAATATACATGTTTTAAAGTGTTTTGGGCAAAAAAAAAAACAAAAAAGCGCCGAAGGGATGTTTTTAAAAAAAATAAACAAATTTCAGCATGCTTCGGGTGACTAACATGTGTTAGGCACAAAAGACAGAAACTTGCTGAAATTTGTTTTTTTTTAAACATTCCTTCGGCGCTTTTTTGTTTTTTTTGGCCCAAAACTCTTAAAAACATGTATATTACATGTGTTATTTTTTTCAAAAAAAAATGTCGGGAGGTTGGGTTTTCTAGGGTTTTGTCAAAATGGAGGGTTTTCTACCTAGCATTATCCTATACATATATTGCACCCAAAAGTGTGAAAACGAAAGAGGGTCATGTATATTCACGGTTTATATAGAGATTTCTCGTAGGTGAGTTGGATGAGTTCTTAAGTTTTGGAACACCAAAGTTACCGTAAAGGGAAATGAAGGTGTGTGAGTTACGAATTTGGTTATTGGATTGAATTGGGATTTTAGGACGTATAACATAAATTAATGTAAAGTAAGGAGCCACGAAAGTGGTCATGCAAGGAGGTAGTATGTTGCAACCCTCGTCCCCCTATACAAATACAGGAACGGGCGGCCCCGGCCAGTTTCGGTGGTATCTGGTATTGTCTAATTTGGAAGCGGAATTTTCATCAGGACCGAAGTTAGGAAATATTTAATCAGAGTAAAATACCACATTTTCATAATATTAAACACATGGGATAAAACCCAAGTTTTAAGTACACACATTTCCATAGGAATAAATCCTATTTTTATTTAATAAAAACATCTATTTTATTTTAGGTAACTTTATTGCCACTTTTCCAAGTCTTCAGTGCTATCCAGCTGGCTTCTATTTGGCTTTCAGATTTTGTTACCTGAAACGCGTTTAAAAACATTTTGTCAGTGGGAAATACTGGTGAGTGAATCTCAGTTCAATCAAGATTTGATAAAAACCATTGTACAGTATTGAGGGCGATCTCGCAATTACATTTGTTTCCAAGTTATATCAATTAACATCCATGGTACTGTCAGACCCGACTTTTGAAAATGTTACCCCTCGCAAGGCAGTAACAAATTTTGTATACAAAACTCCAACATACTCATGATAATTGTATTCTTGCAAATAGTCAATATCTGCTTTATATATAATTAATTGTGTGAGATTTTGTAAAAACAGTTAACAAAAAGGAGATTACTCACATTGTTGTCTTAGATTATCCTTTAGGGTTTCCTGGTGACAATCTATAATTTACACAAATGCACACGTGTTAGTATAATAACCCATTTTAACATTAGTAATACCCTCCCTGAGACGGCATTCCAACGACTACGTCGGGCAGAACCACGACAGCCGTTACGGAACCCTAGATCAATCGGGCAGAGTATCTAATACGTATCCAGGGGTTATGATACTTACAACGGAGCAGAACTTCCTTATTTAGGGGGTATTATACCCGAGTATAGCTTCTACTATGTGGAAATTCGTAAGAAAGGAAAGAAATTGAGCGACTAAAACTGATATCCCGAGCTTCCATTATATAGGGCCTCATCTTGGGTTTCTCGCGACCCGCGTAAAAGTAGGCTAAGGCCTACGCGGCCCGCGTCAAAGATGGTCAACGGCGTAGGTGATCCGGGTCAGCTAGTAGGTTCAACACGAGTCGGACACGTGTCAGCACAAGGGTTTGCCGCGTTCTTGATCTCTAGCGGCCCGCGTAAGATCCCTAAGGGGTCTACGCGGCCCGCGACAAACCCCAAAAATTGATTTTTAATTATTTTTATTAATATTCAAGGTATTCGGGGTCCGTTTTCGCGTATGGGATGTATTTTAAGACATATTGGGATAATATAAAAATATATTAGGGTGTCGAAAATAATTCAAGGGTGTCGGTTTTCTTTAGGGTTGTTATATAGTATGATGAACATCTTATATGATTCACGAAAGCACAAACTCAACTTAGTTGATGATTTCAGTTGGTCATGGATATGAGCAAAAAGTAAAAAATACACAAACTACCAAATCTTAAAACAACCAAGTGAGCAAGCTAGATGTATGCATCCAAACATGGAGAGTGTTTGGGGACGTGATGTAGCCTGGTCCCTTTGTTTGGAAATTGTTTCGAGATTTGGTTTATGAATCTAAGCTAAAAATTAAAACAAGTGAGGTAGTTGAATAAGGTTGGAGAGCCAAAGCTTCCATGGTTCACACATTCACCAAAACACAAGTCTTTCAACATTGAAGGTTGAAAGCTTGGATGGTTCCAACACTTTTGAAGTCACTTGGGAGTTTTAAGGCAGAATTTTATGGAGGTTTTGAGCCTCATTTCTTGTGGAAATAAACCCATGCACAAACCCACAACTATGAGTTTAGTTGGGAGCAAGGTGGGTGTAAGATTCCATCAAGTTTTTAAGCATTATGTAAAAGAAACAAGAAATTTATTCAAAACAGAATTTTGGTACTTCTTTGGACCTCAAATGTGGTAAGGTTCCACCTTAGTTTGCCATAGCAAACTTGTGGAAACCATCCTAGAGGTTATCCAAGTAGTTTGGAAGAAGAAATAAAGAAGAAATGTGTAACGCCCTGCGTTTTCATACTTTCCATATTTAGAAACCATTGCTTGAAATTCTATTTTTTGGAAATCTTGTATTCCTTATAATCGTATTTCGTTGTATCGTTGTAAAATCCGATACTTTGACCGTAATGAAACGAATCTTTTATACATCGTTTATACATTGATACGTGCACTCGTTTGATACATGGTTCATAATTCGTATAAACGTAAGCTTAACTCGTAAACAATGATCGTGTATTCGTAATCCTTAAATCTTCATACATTTAAACACTTAGCTATTCGATTATAAGATTAAGTTGTATGTTTTTTTTCACTGGATCATACCAAACTATAAACCATACATACTTGTTACATTTCATGTGTTATACACACCTATGTTATCACACTTTTTGCTAAATTGAAACATGTCATTTATGCATTTTGGACCTTGTTACAAGTTACCTACATACTAGACACCATGTAACACTTTATTAAACATCAAATATATACCTTCTAATGTCAAAAATAAAAAAAAAATTATAGGGCTGTTAACAACCTTGCATCAGCCCACTTAATTTCCTTGTTTGAAGTTATTTAGCCCACTAAACACTTCCAAAGCACAACCCAATGAAACCCTAATCCATACCCTATATAACCCAAGCCTCCTCCAAGAATTTTTCACTATCTAAACACTCTCCATTCACTCTCAAACGCTCCAAACCGTAGCTAATTGTAGAAGTTCGAGCATATTTATACCACTTCACTAAAGTGAGCATAACTCACTCAATTCTTATCCGATTCACTCGATTCTTTTTCCTACTACTTTCTATTGACCTTAGCTACATTTCCATGGGGTTTCCCTGAAAAACCAGAGCCTGAAATGTTGCCAAAAGGTCTCCAAAGTGGACTAATTTTTATGTTCTTGTTTCAAACTTTGATAAACTTGTTTAAACTTGAGGAAACTCATCTCAAACCTATGTCCTTATACTTATAACCACTTCTATGGTTAGTTAGGCTTAAAAACAAGGTTGAGACATTCAAAATCAGAGGTATAAACCTCACAAACTTTCTTTTTTGTTCAAGGGTTTTAACCCACAAGTGATGCTCAAGTTCAAGACTTGATGATTGTGTGATTTAGGATTAGCTTGGGCTAACCTACTTGAAAATCCACACATTGCTTGATGTTTTCTCATAGATTAGTTGTTCATATTCTATTGTTTCTTGTAAGTTTATGACCCTCCTTGTTGTTCATAACAAGAAGTGTAGTGGTGAACAATAGAGGTACCTAAATGGAAGCTTTGTTCTTCCTACCTCATGTATGAATTCCATGATACTTAGAGGTGCCTAAATGAAGACTTTAATCTTCTACCTCATGCTTGACTTATATGATGTAATATACACTATGTAATACTTATGTAACTACCAAATAATCGAACTCTTGGTGATGAACTAATGGACATTCGTCAAGCTAGTAGATTGTATCATCTTATGCCTTGACAACTTGTCATGATTCTAATGGAACTTTGTTCCATGAAAACATTTAAACTCTTTTAGAGTTTCATAGTGTCAAGAACAAATGTCATAGGTGTTAGATGATTATTTTCATATGTTTATTTTTCATGTTATTTAAACTCCAAATCCCTAGAACCATATGTAAACACCTCTTAAACTCCAAATCGAACACACTCAACTTCCTAGTCTCAACAACTTCGTCACATGGGATAATCGGAAAGCATATGCGACTTTGTGAGTACACTTGACCCATTTTCCTTTTAATACACTTTGGGTGCAACATGTTTTACTTGTTAAAATGCACGATTCACAAACATGCTTTTATTCGTTCAATCCTTATACATGCTTTGTTATGCTTAGGTTCATGCTAGAATACATACTACTTGTTAACTCGGCTTAACAATTATAGCACTATAGGAGTAGCACACCACCCGACGGGGTTTTGTTGAGTCTTTATTCTATAACAGTCTCGTCACTTTTGTGTCGAGGGATGCTAAATACTAGTGGACACTAGAGTTGACATATTGTTATGCATGATAGATTGACTTTGTATACCAATTGCTATGTTGGATTGAAAATACCTTTTTATACATATGCCACGAGTCTAAAACTAGTGTACTCGCCAATAACTTTGTATTGAACTATGCTTTTAAAACATATTGCAGGTTTAGCGATGATGTTGATGATGCATGGAATCTAGTAGGATGCTTAGATACACACTTTAAATTTTGTATTTTATTTGTATTGTATTTCATTATTCATGTTGCATTTGTTTCAAATCCTTGTAATTGACTCTTTAGAAATGAAATGAAAATTTATCATTTAAATACTTGTCACAAATAGTGTTATGAAGTCTCTTGCAATCTATTTCGTCTCACTCCGATGTTTCCGCCATCGGTTGGGGTGTGACAAAATGTCGCAACCCCCGACCCCTACCCCAGGAGCGGGAGCCGCGAGCACAATCCGATGGTATCGTTGTTTATTAATTTGGCAGCAGAAATGAGACATCAGGATCATAGTTAGGAAATAATTTCAGAGTTTCGAAACACCAAACTTTTATAATAAACAAATGGAATAAAACCCATGTTTCATACATAATATTGTTATAGGGATACACCCTAGTTGTTGAAAACATAAACTTTTATTTAGGTAACTTTATAGCCACTTTCTTTAAGCCGTTAGTGCTCCCTAGCTGGCTTCTTATAGCTTCACATTAAGTTACCTAAAAAGCGTTTTAAAAACGTTTTATCAGCAAGAAATACTGGCGAGTACATTCCAATTTATAAAAACATCAGTTGTTATAACTTTACAGTATTAAGAGCGATTACAATGTTTGTATCTACCCAATTACTCATTCAGTACTTGTCACTCGACGGATCTGTGACTATGGTCATATCACACATTGGATACCCGTGCCCAATTGTGAAGGTTATCAAGTACTGTATACAAACCCCATAATACTGGCAGCAATTAACTAATAAACATTTAGGGTTTTGGAAAACATTTGAAATAATGGCTCACAAACTGTGAGAAAAAGAATGACTCACAAACGGTGAGAAAAGAGAATGGACTCACATTGTAAACTTAGGTATTTCTACGGGCTTCCTGGTAATATTTCTTAATTATTTTCTTGAGTTTCTATCAAAATATACAATGCACACGTGTTAGTAAGATAACCCAAGTCACTTTTAGCCATACAACACGAGATAGAACCCCAACGAACTTAGTCAGGCAGAGCCTCGACATGCATTGGTAGGTCCTAAATCAATCGGGTAGGATAACGAATTAGTGATCGGGGGTTAAAATACTTACAACGGGGCAGAGCTTCGTTTTTTAAGGGTATAATTTTCGAGCTATTATAGAGAGAAAGAAAATTTGGAGCGGATTGGAATGCAGACTGAATGCTCAATTTATAGTGTTTCCTGGACCCTGTCGCAGGCCGCCACACCTCCCTAGCTACGGTTATGGTTGGTTAGTCACAAGTATAGACCCAACACATGACACGACACGTGGCCACAAGGGTGTCCGGCAAGTTATGACACGTTGCGCCCCGTGACACACAAGGGCTGTGCTCGTCGCGGGCCGCCACTGGCATAAAAACTTTATTTTATTTAATTTTTGATAAAAATAATGTTACATGGTTTCGGTTTTGCAATTACAGAGCGGTTTAGGGTGTTTTTCGAGGGTTGTTATATCCTCCCCACCTTGTTTTAAATCTCGTCCTCAAGATTCACTAAAATAGGTGTGGATACTTCCGTTGCATTTCTGACTCGAGTTCTCATGTATATTCTGGTCCTCTCTTTGAATCCCATTTTACCTTGACCGGAACTAATCTCTTGTGTTTAAGATTCTTGATCTTAGAGAGGTATTACCAATGATTCATCTGCTAAGCATTTTTTGAGGTTACATACATGAAATACATCATATATTCCTGCCATCTCTTCTAGTAACTGTAGTTGGTAAGCTACTGGTCCTATTTGTTTGATAATCTCAAAAGGTCCAACATACCTTGGGCTTAGCTTTCCTCTTTTAACGAATCTGACAACTCCTTTCCATGGAGAAACTTTTAACAATACCTTGTCTCCAACTTGAAATACTAGTGGTTTTCGTCTGTGGTTTGCATAACTCTTTTGACGATCTCATGCTGCTTTCAGTCTTCCCTTGACTTGAATAATTTTGTCAGTTGTTTCTTGTACAATCTCAGGTCCTGATAGTTGCTTTTCTCCGATCTCTGCCCAACAGACTGGGGTTCGGCACTTTCGTCCATAGAGTTCTTCAAATGGTGCAGCATTGATGCTAGTATGATAGCTGTTGTTGTAGGAAAACTCTATTAAAGGTAAATGATCGTCTCAATTTCCTCCAAAATCAATTACACAAGCTCTAAGCATATCTTACATTGTTTGGATTGTCCTTTCACTTTGTCCGTCTGTTTGAGGATTATAAGCTGTGCTTAGATTTTAATCTGGTTCCCGTTGCTTTTTGGAAACTTGTCCAAAAATGAGAAGTAAAACGGTTGTCTCTGTCAGACATAATAGATAAAGGAATTTCATGTAATGAAACTATTTCATTTACATACAGCTTAGCTAACTGTTCCATACTGAAAGTTTCCTTCATTGGTAAGAAATGAAAAGATTTAGTCAATCTGTCTACAATCACCCAGATTGTATCATTACGTTTTCATGTCTTGGGTAATTTGGTAACAATGTCCATTGTTATCAATTCCCATTTCCAAATTGGCATTTCTAATTGTTGTAGTAGTCCTGAAGGTTTCTGATGTCCAGCTTTAACCTGGGAACAGGTTAAACATTTAACAACATAATTTGCAATTTCCTTTTTCATTCCTATCCACCAGAAATTCTTTCTTAAATCTTGATACATCTTGTCACTACCAGGATGTATCGTATACTTAGACTTATGAGCTTCTTCCAGAATTTGGTTTCGTAGGTTTCCTTCGATAGGTATCAAGACCCTTTTCTTAGGAAATTTCCAAATTCCGTCTACTCCTTGTTTTAAATCCTTAATCATTCCTTTTAAACCTTCAGCATCATCCTTGATTGTTTTTTCTTGTATCTTTTTAACTTGTTCATTCAAATCTATCTGCAGGTTTAGTCTTAGAGAGCGTACTCTTTTTGGCTTTTCATGGTATTTCCGACTTAAAGCATCAGCTACTACGTTAGCTTTTCCTGCATGATACTAGATATCACAATCATAATCACTAAGAATTTCCATCCACCGTCTTTGTCTCAAGTTTAATTCCTTTTGTCTGAAGACATATCTTAAACTCTTATGATCTGTGAATACAACAAACTTACTACCATAAAGATAGTGTCTCCAAATCTTGAGGGCAAAAATTAAGGCTCCTAACTCTAGATCATGTGTTGTATAATTCTCTTCATGTTTCTTAAGTTGTCTAGAGGCATAAGCAATTACTTTTTGACGTTGCATAAGTACATATCCATATCCTAATTTGGAGGCGTCACAATAGACTACAAAGTCTTCAGTTCCTTCTGGCAAAGCGAGTATTGGTGCATTGGTTAATTTCTGTTTCAAAATCTTGAATGCTTCCTCTTGTTTTGGTCCCCATTCAAACTTAACTGTCTTGCAAGTTAGATTGGTTAATGGAATGGCTATTCTAGAAAAAATCTTGAATAAAACGTCGATAATATCCTGCCAGTCCAAGAAAACTTCTCACTTCTGTAGGTGACTCAGGGACTTTCCATTTGGTAATCACCTCGATCTTTGTGGGATCCACATGAATTCCTTCATGATTAACCAAGTGTCCAAGGAATTGCACTTCTTGCAACCAGAATTCACATTTTGAGAATTTAGCATAAAACTTTTCTTTTCTCAACAATGTCAGGAGTATATGCAAATGCTCTGCATGATCTTTCTTACTCTTAGAGTAAATTAGAATATCATCTATAAAGACAATTATGAATTTATCCAGGCATGGTTTACATATCATGTTCATCATGTCCATAAATGCAGCTAGGGCATTGGTTAAACCAAATGGCATGACTATAAATTCATAATGACCGTGCCTAGTTCTGAAAGCAGATTTAGGAATGTCCTCTTCCTGTACTTACAATTGATGATATTCTCGGGCTACTTAAAGTTGATCGAATAAGTCATCGATCCTCGGTAACGGGTACTGATTTATTAATCGTAACCTTATTCAGTTCTCGGTAATCAATGCACATACGCATCGATCCATCCTTCTTCTTGACAAATAACACCGGTGCTCCCCACGGCGATGAACTAGGCTGTATGAAACCTTTTGCAAGTAGTTCGTCTAGTTGTTTCTTCAGTTCCTGCATCTCCGTTGGGGCTAAGCGATAAGGTGCCTTGGCATTCGGTGCCGTTCCTGATATCAGGTGAATTCTAAATTCAACCTTACGATCTGGCGGTAATCCAGGTAATTCTTCTGGAAAAATATCAGAGAATTTAGATACTACAGGAATATCTTTTAATTCTTTTCCTTTAGTGTTAATGATTACTGAAATCATATACACCATTCCTCTTTTCCGTGCATAACTTGCAGCCTTCATCACAGGGATGAATTTTGTTGTTCTCGTCGGCTTGTCTCCTTTAATTGTGATCTTTTCATCAGTTGGCGTACTTACTTGTACAGACTTTTGATCACATAAAATACTTGCATGATTCGCTACCATGTAACACCCAGACCGCGTAATACAACAAACCGTGGCAGAAACGTCGGGGAGTCATGTCACAGAATCATTGTTTCAAAACACATGGCATTTGCAGTTTCGTTTTATTTCGTTAATAGACTCGTTGTTTTAATACAAACCAATTAATACAAATAATTGTCTATCAAGTTTTAAAGTCACTAAGGCCCGCGTCCATCCTATGTGAAGCAAGCAATCAACAATCGTCACATATTAGAACCTGAAACATATGTGAAAAACAGTCAGCATAAAAATGCCAGCGAGTACATAGGTTTTTGTCACGGCCCCCGACCCAGTTTCCCGGTTCGGATGCCGCGGGACAGAAACCCATGGTATTGGTGTTTAATTAGGCAGCGGAAATTTTTAACAAGATCGTTTAAACTGAAAACACCCATTTATTTCATTTCAACTTTCGGGACAGACCTCGTAATTTACAATAAAGGAATTTCACGGGGAAATTCCCTAATTACAAAAACATGTTTATTTATTTACTGAGCCACTTCTATCAAGCTGGTAGTGCTACACGACACTTTTCCTTGTTTACAGTAAATCACCTGAAACATGTTTAAAAAGATTTTATCAGCGGGGAAATACTGGCGAGTCATTCAATTTGCACAAAAAGACACATTGTTATAATCTACAGTATTAAGAGTGATTACAATGTTTATATCAACCAATTACTCCAAATCGGTATTTATCACTCGACCGGATCTGTGACTATGGTCATATCACCCATTGGCTAACACGTTGTCCAATGGTGAAGATTATCAAGTAATGTATACAAAGCCCCACATACCGGCAGTAATGGAAGATTACAAAGACTTAATCCCTGTAATTATAACTTTGAAAACAAATAGGGTTTTGGAAACAATTTGGTAAAAAGAAGAATGACTCACATTGCAAGTTTACTGGACAGATTTTGCCTACTGATTTAGCTTGGTAACCTAGTTAAATAATGCAAACAAAACTAGGTTAGTAACTTAATACAACTTTTATGATAAGATCACGAAATCAAAACCCTCACGACGAATGACAAAGTATAGCCCGAATTCAGGCAGCACTTAAACATCCATCGGATCGATTTCAATCGATTAGACATTGTATCGTAGTAGTGATCGAGTTATTACCCTGTAATCATTGCAGCGTCTCAACTCTTAAACACTCGTATATAATCAGAATTTTGACGTTTTGAAAGTAAATTTCGAACACAGAAGACATGCCATGCAACGTCCAATTTATAGCTGAAAAATAGGTTCTAATCGGCCTGCGTAAGCTCGAAGGGACACCTACGCGGCCCGCGAGGGCCACCCTAGTAGGGCTGTAAACGAACCGAATGAACACGAACAAGGCCTTGTTCGTGTTCGTTCGTTAAGGAAATTAACATGTTCGAGAACTGTTCATGAACGCTTACCGAACATAATTTTATGTTCGTGTTCGTTCGTTAAGGAAATTCAGTTCACGAACAGTTCCTGAACACTGGTCTCGGACACAAACAAACGCAAGCAAATAAAATCAAACGCAAATGAACATTTAACTTGAAAATAAAAAATAAAAACATTGTTATCCTTAAACATTGTATATAAGCAGTTAAATACAACCATCAAATGATAAATCAAAACACAAGAAGTCTACTACACCACCAAACGATGAATCAAGTTTAACTAACTTAGATATAATCATCCCAAAAATGTCTTAGAATGTCCAAATTTTAGCTAATTTTAGAACAATAGGGTTTCAATTTTTTAATATATTTAGGGAAAAGATTTATTATTTATTATTTTTAATATAATCAAACGAACGTAAACTAACGAACGTAACCGAACGTTCACGAACGCAATCGAACGAACGGGACCTGTGTTCGTGTTCGTTCGCTAAGCTAACCGAACAAATTTTTTTGTTCGTGTTCGTTCGCTAAGCTAATTGAACGAACATAAACAAACTTCCCGCCGAACGGTTCACGAACTGTTCGCTGAACGTTCGGTTCGTTTACAACCCTACACCCTAGCTACGGCTAGGGCTGTCGTGTCACGGTGTAGGTCTGCAATGTGTCTGACACGTGGCCTTGAAGCTTATCCGGAGTTTAGACAAGCTGTCGCGCCCCGCGTAGACTTTCCTTAAGTCTTACGCGGCCCGCGACAGGTCAATAAAATTGGACTTTCTTGATTTTTCATGAAATTTAGGGTTTTAGGGGTCCGGGTTTCTACTTACGGAGTATTTTGGGACATTTTTGCAGGTCCTTACATCCTCCCCACCTTAATTAAAAATCTCATCCTCGAGATTTATTGAAACAGGTAAGGATACTTCTGCTTCATTTCTGATTCCAGTTCCCATGTGTACTCAGATCCTCTTTTTGAATCCCACTTCACTTTGACCAGTATCACTCTCTTATGTTTAAGGAACTTAATCTTTATGTCTTCTATCTGGAGCGGTTTCTCAACGAATTTTAACTTTTCATTTACTTCTATATCTTGAAGAGGTACTACCAGGGATTCGTCAGACAAACACTTCTTGAGATTAGATACATGAAACAAATCATGTACCCCGGCTAACTTTTCCGGTAGCTGTAGGCGATAGGCTACTGGTCCTATTCGTTGGGTAACTGTGAATGGTCCTATGTACCGTGGACTTAGCTTTCCTTTCTTACCGAACCGAACTACCCCTTTCCAAGGAGAAACTTTCAAGAGTACCTTGTCTCCAACTTGGAATTCTAATGGCTTACGTCGATTATCTGGATAACTTTTCTGGCGATCTTGATCCGTTTTCAGTCTTTACTTGATTTGGGTTATCTTGTCGGTGGTTTCCTGTACAATCTTGGGACCTGATAATTGACTTTCTCCTATTTCTGCCCAGCAAACTGGGGTTTGGCACTTTCGTCCATACAGTGCTTCGAACGGGGCAGCACTGATACTTGTATGGTAACTATTATTATAGGAGAATTCAATTAATGGTAAATGGTCATCCCAATTTCCACCGAAGTCGATCACACATGCTATGAGCATGTCTTCAAGGGTTTGGATCGTCCTTTCACTTTGTCCATCGGTTTGGGGATGATATGCAGTACTTAAATTTAATCGATTTTCCATTGCTTCTTGGAAGCTTGTCCAGAAACGCGAAGTGAAACGACTATCTCTATCTGACACAATGGAGAGTGGGACTCCATGTAGGGATACTACCTCGTCTACGTATAACCTAGCCAATCTTTCCATGCCAAAGGTTTCATTCATTGGTAGGAAATGAGCTGATTTGGTTAATCGATCTACAATCACCCAGATTACATCGTTCCCTTTCCTGGTTTTGGGTAACTTAGTAACAAAGTCCATTATTATTAGTTCCCATTTCCATACGGGCATCTCTAACTGGTGAAGTAAACTTGAAGGTTTCTGGTGTTCTGCCTTAACTTGCGAACAAGTTAGACACTTAGAAACATATCTAGCTATGTCCTTTTTCATTCCTATCCACCAGAAATTTTTCCTTAGATCTTGATACATCTTGTTATTACCAGGATGAATCGTATACCTAGATTTATGGGCTTCTTCTAGAATCTTATTTCTTAGATCTCCTTGCCTAGGTACCCAAATCCTTTTCTTATGGAATCTCCAAATTCCATCAGTCCCTTGCTCTAATTTCCTTTATCCGTCCTTTCATTCCTTCAGCATCATCTTTGATTGTCGTTTCTTGAACGTTCCTCAGTTTCTCCATTAAATCTAATTGGAGATTTAATCTAAGAGCACGAATTCGCCTTTGTTTTTCATGATACTTACGAATCAAGGCATTAGCTACTACATTCGCCTTTCCTTCGTGATATTGAATATCACAATTGTAGTCACTTAGAATTTCCATCCATCTTCTTTGTCTCATGTTTAATTCTTTTTGCCCAAATATGTACCTTAAACTTTTATGATCTGTATAGACCGTAAACTTACTTCCGTACAGATAATGTCTCCAAATTTTATGGGCAAAAATTATGGCTCCTAATTCTAAGTCATGAGTCGTATAATTTTACTCGTGCTTCTTCAATTGCCTTGATGCATATGCAATGACCTTTTTGCGTTGCATTAACACACAACCTAATCCTAGCTTAGAAGCATCGCAGAAAACTTCAAAATTTTCCGTTCCGTCGGGTAAGGAAAGAATTGGGGCATTTGTTAATCTTTGCTTCCAGATCCTAAATGTCACACCCCAACCGATGGCGAAAACATCGGGGCATGGCACTGAGCGAAACAGATTGTCCAGAAGTTTCCATAACAATTATCATTACCAATCAATTTAAAATAACATGTCCCATACCATGTCTCAAGAGGTAAACAAATTATTACAGACAAAATCTAGGCAAACAGTCTATTCCGACAACTCAGATTTAAATAGAGCAATTCTTTATCTGCTTCTGGAGACCCTTGATTCATTTAGTACAGACAACTATTTGTTGGCCTCTAGAGCCTTATTCTAGCCTCGATTTCATAGCAGATGTGCATCCTAAGCACCTGTCACATACGTTAAAATAAAGTCAATACATATAATGTAAAGGTGAGCATACAAGTTTGATAATAGCATATAGAGTTCGAATTTCGTTTACGCATAACCAGCACGTACACATAGAGAAATGAAGCACGTTAGTTATCGACATAGATCCATCGATACCAATGACTGCGGGTTGACTGCCAGAGGCAGTTCGCAATACATGATTACCACCGTAATCCATGCAAGTAATTTTTCCTTAACAACCCCTGCGAACAGGTGCTGAGTCCAAACTATAGTACTATTCTTGCTAAGGCAGGTAGACAGCATTCCATGTGTAAACATAACAAACAAGCATTCATAAGCCACGTATAACATGCATTAACGGTTAGCGTTCAAATAGTATTAAGTAGTGTGTTGATTGTGATTTGAATATTCGTAACGTATGTAACACCCAAAAGTGTGTAAAGCAAAAAGGGATCGAGTATACTCACAGCGATGATGGATTGAAGGGAGCGCTTAGAGCGGAATTAGCCTGATTAGAATGATAACATAACGATAAGTGACGCGTAAAACGATGCAAGGTGTAAGTGGCTCGGACAGTAGCTCGGTCGGATTGGTAATCCGATCTGACGGTCCGGTCGTGCGGTTGACAATCCGTTCGGATGGTCAATCCGATCGGACAGGTTGTCCGGTCGGATGACTATTCGAGTGGATTGTTTCTTCCTTTGATGTGTTTGTGTATGATGGCTTGTCCTTTGAAGTTTTCGTTGTAGCATTTTGAAAACATTGGAGTATCTCTACCTTTCAAGTCGGTCGGTCGGACGGTCGATCGTGCGGACGACAATCCGCTCGGATGACTTATCCGGTCGGACGGCGACTCAAGTGGTAAGTTTACTTAGCGAGAACAAATCCACAGCAGGTTGTCACTCGATCGGACAGGTTGTCCGGTTGGGTGGCATCCTTAGTGCATTGACCATGTTGAAAATTGTTTAAGTCCAAGTATCTCATGATCCGAAGAGTAATTCAGTCAGGTTGGGAGTCCGATCGGATAGCAATCCATTCAATACTCAAACTTAGATAAAGTTGGTTAAGTGTGGGACCCAAGGTGTAATCCGTTCGGATGACCTAGTCGCTCGGATGACTTATCCGTTCGGACACTAGTCCGGTCGGATAGCACCCCATGCTGGTCGTTCCGTTCGTCTTTCATTCGAGACATTTTGACAACGTGCTAACCAATGGAACCCCATCTTCACCCTAGTGACCTAATCAAACAGGAATCACCCTAGTTCGACCAGTTAACCGGTTCAAGGCGGTTGTTCTTGGTTAACCCGAAATCGGTGGTCTCGTGAGTAGAATCCAGGTCTTGAACTAGTACAACACCGCGAATGGGTAGAAGACTAGAACAAGGTCCGAATCTATCGGTTTTGAGTGCATTGAGTGTAAAAGAGTTGAAAGGAAGTTAGAAACCATCTTTCAATCCTTTTCCACCATGAAAGTATTTAGATCTCTGCAAGATCTTTGTTTATTTGTGTGGAAATCGGTTGGATCCAAGTTGTTCTTAATGGATTGAAGCCAAAACATGAAGTTCATAAGAACACCATGATGACATCATCCTAGAACACCTCAAATCTAGAGATTTCACGGTTAAAAGTTAAGATTCAAAAGATAGAAAGGTGTAGGAGTGCGTGTAGATTAAGAAAGTACAAGATTTAGGACGAGATCTTACCGGGATTGAGAGAAATCGAAGAAAAGGTGAGGAGCACGAGCTGGTCGGACAAAGAGTTTCCAAAAGTAGAAAGAATGAAAGTGACATGGGTATTTATAGAGTTACCCAAAGAGGAAAGTGTGAGTCGGTCAGATGGCATCTCGTCCGGATGACTTGTCCAGTCGGATGTCATCTCGGTCGGATGACTTGTCCGGTCGGATGTCATCTCGGTCGGATGACATATGGCACTAGATCAAGTGGCATCCCGGTCGGATGGGTAATCCGGCCGGATGGCACTTGGTTCGGGTGTTCGGTGCGATGATTTTGAGGTTTCGATTTCGATTGCGAACGATACGAATGCGATAGATTTTCCTAATCAAATTACTTTTAATCCCAACTACTCGTATCTTGCACTGTCCCTTCTTCACCAATTATCATAGTTCGATTTCGATTGAGTTTGATTACGTTTCGATTGCGATTCGAGTTCGATTGCGTTTCGATTAATAAATCCCACATATAGATAAATTAAACATGCACAAGTAACACATAAGGCACACACACGTATAACAATAACCAAAATGCGTAGTTCGAGTTGCGATTCGATTCGATTTCCATTTGATTAGCATAGTCTGATTATCGTTTAGTTAACTTTATCGCATTGTTACTTCCTATAGTTCATAGTCGTAAGTCGATTAAATAGCGAACAACATACGTCGATTATTGTAATTATTGACACTTACTCCACATAATACAACACATAAAAGAAATCTACTATAAGTCAAATTGCGCGAAATCGGTCGTTGACTTTGACCTTGACTTTGACTTCAGAAACACGGGGTGTTACAGCCTCCCCTTGTTTAGGGAATTTCGTCCCGAAATTAGGCTGAAAGATGTACACTACCGTGAATCACTTTGGAGAACTTTCTCTCTCTAGACTTTCGCTCTCTAGGCTTTCACTCTCTAGAACAATTACGGGTACTTCGCCTTCATGTCGCTTTCGAGTTCCCAAGTGAACTCTGCGCCTCGTTTGCCTTCCCATCGGACTTTCACAATAGGAATGCGAGAGCGTCTAAGCTGCTTGGTTTGGCGATCCATGATTTCGACAGGCTTCTCTACGAAGTGTAGTGTTTCGTTTACTTGGAGGTGGTCAAGAGGAATATGCAAGTCGTGGTCGGCCAGGCACTTTCTGAGGTTTGAGACGTGGAAAGTCGGGTGGACGTTACTAAGTTCCTCCGGTAGTTTGAGTCTGTAGGCGACTTTTCCGATCCTTTCCAGAATCTTAAAAGGTCCAACATATCGAGGCGCTAGTTTCCCTTTCTTGCCGAATCTGACCACACCCTTCCAAGGTGATACCTTTAGGAGTACGTAGTCGCCAACGTCAAATTCAAGGGGCTTGCGTCGTCTATCGGCATAACTTTTCTGTCGATTCCGAGCTTTCGTTAGGTTGTCTCGAATTTGGAAAATTTTGTCTGTCGTTTCTTGCAATAGCTCGGGACCGGTTAATTGCGAGTGCCCGATCTCGTGCCACACAATAGGCGATCGGCATCTTCTTCCGTATAAAGCCTCGAATGGTGCCATTTGAATGCTTGCATGATAGCTGTTGTTATACGAGAATTCGACTAACGGCAGGTATTTATCCCAATTATCACCGAAGTATATGACACACAAACGGAGCATGTCTTCAAGAGTACGAATCGTTCTTTCAGTCTGACCGTCGGTTTGAGGGTGGAAAGCGGTACTTAGATTAAGCGTTGTACCGAGAGCCATTTGAAACGTTTCCCACAGTCGCGAGGTAAACCGAGCATCACGGTCAGAGATGATATCGTGAGGCGCCCATGATTACAAATGATCTCGTCGGTGTAGATTCGGACTAATCGTTCTACGTTGTAGTCTTCCCGTATTGGCAAGAAGTGAGCTGTTTTGGTCAAACGGTCAACAACAACCCAAATGCTGTCGTGACCTGATGACGTGTGCGGAAGTTTTGTTATGAAGTCCATAGCTATACTCTCCCACTTCCACATAGGGATCGGCGGTTGTTCGAGTAAGCCAGAGGGTCTTTGATGTTCGGCCTTGACCCTTGCACAAGTTAGGCACTTGCCAACGTAGAGAGCAATATCCCTGTTCATGCCCGGCCACCAGTACTTGTAGCGAAGATCCTGGTACATTTTGTCGGCACCGGGATGAATAGAATACAGGGATTTGTGGGCTTCGTCCATCAAAATCTGTCGCAAATCGGTCCGTTTAGGGATCCAAATTCGGTCCAGGAAATGTAATACCCATTTGATTTATTCACAAGCTGGGCTCCATCGTGGTAGATTCTTTCCTTCTTCAGGGTGCGTTCATTAAAATATGCATGCTGAGCTTCGCGGATGAGGGTTTCGAGGTCGTGTTGGGCTTGGACGTTACGAGTGCTAAGCAGATAGGTCCGCCTGCTGAGTGCGTCGGTAACAACATTTGCTTTGCCTGGGTGATAACGAATCTCACAGTCGTAATCGTTGAGAAGTTCTACCCATCGGCGTTGACGCATACTAAGTTCCTTCTGATTAAAGATATGTTGTAGGCTCCTATGATCGGTGAAGATCGTACACTTTGTACCATACAGGTAGTGTCGCCAAATCTTTAACGCAAAAACAATTGTGCCTAGCTCGAGATCATGGGTTGTATAGTTCTTCTCGTGGATTTTGAGCTGACGAGATGCGTAAGCTATAACCTTGTCCCGCTGCATAAGGACACAACCGAGACCGAGGTTGGAAGCATCGCAGTAGACAATGAAATCGTCGTTTCCGTCAGGCAATGTGAGAACAGGAGCATTGCAAAGCTGTGCTTGAGGGTTCGAAAGGCAGACACTTGTTCAGTTCCCCAAACAAAAGGCTTGTCTTTATGCGTGAGAGCGGTAAGCGGCACAACGATCTTTGAGAACCCTTCGATAAATCGTCGATAATAGCCCGCTAGTCTGAGAAAAGAACGGACTTCAGATGGGTTCTTAGGTGTAATCCAACTCTTAACGGCTTCAATCTTCGCGGGATCGACGTGAATACCTTGACTATTAACAATGTGACCCAGAAACTGAACCTCCTCTAACCAGAATTCACAATTGGAAAATTTGGCATAGAGTCGATTCCCCTGGAGTAGCTCGAGAACCAAACGTAGATGTTGTGCGTGTTCGGTTTTCGACTTGGAATAGATCAAGACATCGTCGATGAATACGATGACGAAACGGTCGAGATATGGCTTACACACGTGATTCATCAGATCCATGAAAACCGCGGGTGCGTTGGTTAAACCAAAAGGCATAACAACGAATTCGTAATGGCCGTATCGAGTGCGAAACGCGGTTTTGGGTATATCCTCCTCTTGAATGCGTAGTTGGTGATAACCTGAGCATAGATCGATCTTTGAGAAACACGTTGCACCTTGTAGCTGATCAAACAAATCATCAATGCGAGGTAGGGGATAGCGGTTCTTGATAGTTAACTTATTCAATTCCCGATAGTCGATGCACATCCTGAATGACCCATCCTTCTTTTTGACGAAAAGGACTGGCGCGCCCCAAGGAGAGGTGCTCGGGCGAATGAAGCCTTTCTCAAGTAATTCCTGGAGTTGGTTTGAGAGTTCACGCATTTCGGACGACGCGAGTCGATAAGGAGCTTTGGCAATAGGGTTGGCTCCAGGAATGAGGTCGATACGAAAGTCGATATCACAACTTGGTGGGAGTCCGGGAAGATCGTCAGGGAAAACATTAGGAAATTCACGAACCATAGGGACGTCTTTCACCTCTGTCTTTTCTTTCTTTTCCTTCTCCGCTACTACAACGTTAGCCAAGAAAGCTCTGTATTCCTTGCGGAGATACTTGCTAGCTTGGACACATGACATGAGTTTGAGACCTTTCGAAGCAGTTTCACCGTAGACATACAATAGATCACCATTTGCGAGCGAGAATCGAATCATCTTATCGAAGCACACAACTTCAGCATGGTTTTCGCGAAGAAAGTCCATGCCAACTATGAAATCAAAACTTCCGAGTTGCATCGGAATAAGGTCGATTGGGAAGATGTGATTGTTGAGCTCAAGAGTACAATCACGAAGAACAGAATTAACAGCGATAGTTCTTCCGGTAGCGACTTCAACATCGAACGTCGAGGAAAGTTGGGAGCGTTTACGACTAAGGAGCTTCTCGAATTCGAACGACACAAAGCAATTATCGGCTCCAATATCAAATAAACACGAAGCATAAATACCATTCATGAGGAACGTACCATTGACCATGTTGTTGTCGGCTTGGACTTGGTGCACGTTGATGTTGAAGGTTCGTGCGCGTGCTGCTTGTAGCTGTTGCTGCTGGTGTTGCTGCTGCTGCTGCTGGGGCTCTTGTTTCACGACCCTGATTGGGCACATGTTGGTGAAATGGTTAGGATCGCCACATGCGAAGCAGGCTCTGGCGTTGACCGCGGGTGCCGGAGGAGCTTGTTGACCCTGAGGGGCGGTGAGTAGAGCTTGATGAGCAGGAGCTTGTCGGGCATGGCAGTTGGTAGTGAAATGGCCGTACATATTGCAACGAGCACAAAAACGACAAGCAATGGTAGTCGGGTGGTGGTAGGTACAAGTAGGGCAAAGCGGGTGTGGCCCAGTGTATGCACGCTTGGCAAGCGGTGCATTTGCCACAGGCGCCGCTACTTGACGCTGCTGGGCTGGTACAGCTTGTATCGGTGCAGCAGTGATCGCACAGTTCTTGTTGCTGGAGCTATTCTTTCTCTTGCTCTTCCTCTTGTTGCTCGATGCGGTGGTGGTTTCAGCAATTGGTGCGGCGGTGGTAGCTTGATGCAGGTGCTTTGAGGTTTTATCCCAAACACCAGCCTTGACCCGATTGTCGTTGATTTCAGCGTCCAGTAGGTAAGTCTCTTCGATCGTCTTAGTCTTAGCCGCTTGCATGAAATCTGCATCACAGTCAGGCAGGGCTCGGATATACTTCTTGATCGCCATGTCTGAGGTCTTGACTTGGTCAGGGCAGATGATCCTGAGCTATTTGAAGCGTGTAGTGGGAGCAGCATTTTCACCTTCCTTCTGCTTTATGTGCCAGAATTCATCTTCTAACTTTTGGCGCTCATGAGGAGGGCAGAATTCTTCCAGCATGACCTCCTTGAGTTCATCCCACGACAAACCGTAGGCTGCATCGTTTCCCCGCTTGTTTCTCTCAGCCGTCCACCAGTCTAATGCGCGGGACTGGAAGACGCCGGTAGCATTCAGTGTGCGGAGGTCGTCTGGGCAACCGCTCTGTCGCAGTGTGACCTCAATGGAATCAAACCATTGGAACAATGCTGTAGGGCCTTCCTCGCCAGTGAATTCCTTTGGCCCACAAGACTTGAATTGTTTGAAATTGAAGGGAGCTTTGGTAGTAGCTTTAGGAGCGTCGGTTCTCGACTCCTCAGATGATTTGCTACGTTCTCGTAGACATCACTCACGGCTTTTGCTACTTGTTTAGCGATGATAGCAGCAAGACGTTTGTCTCTCTTTTCTTGACGAGAAAGGGGTGTGTGACGGGATGATGGTCCAGTTGACATTGTCTGCAACAGACATCGCCATAGGTCTCAGACACATCATAATCGAATCTCACCTCACACGTCTACTACTTACTAAAGCCTAGGAACACGCGATGTAACATGTATCGCATAAACACGTAAGCACATAATCACAGATTCATATAAACACAGAAGCACATAAGCACGTAGAGCACAGAATCACAGAAGCACCTAATCATATAGTCACAAGAGGCACATAGGAGCATATTGAGACACGTAGAGCAATCTGACTGCCTCAGAATATAGAAAGCTATTGATCATAGTTGCGAGCGTTCGAATATAGCGATCACGTTTAATATATCGAGTCGTGTAGTATAAGCGTATAACATAGCATAAAGTCGTCAACAATTCAGCGATTTGTTAACATTTTGAGGTAGAAGTGCAATGCGAGTCATGCGTGTCGATCAAAGTGAAAGCAAAAATCGAGTAAATCTCCAAGAATTTAAACACAAAAACAGGTAAACACATATATAAGCACATAAAATCGATGAATCATCAGAGTCGGCAGTTGCGGGCTCAGAATCGAAACACATAAAAATCGAGAAATAGATTGTCTGCGGCTAGTAGACTTCGACTATCCAAAGTGGTTCAACTATTCGCAAGGACTTGTTGTGCACACTTGACCTTCAGGACTTATGCTTTTGCCTCGATTCTTGGGCGTTTGGCACACATCCCATTGGTCATATGGTGACTTCAGGTCGTTGGAGTCCGTCGAGACTTTGGTGAGAGTTTTGTAAAATGGGCGGAACAAGTCGTCAAGGTTAGGGTTTCACCCCTGACTTAACAACTTCGCTCCTGTTTTGATAAAATAGAGGAGATTATTCATCAAAATACGGATTTCACTCCTGATTTGGCATAATTCTCCCCGTTTGATAGTGTAGCATAAGCGAGAATAGCGAGAAGTAGCGGTAAGCTCATACATAATCCCTAACGGATATGCACAAGTCGGTCTGTTGGTTCCTAACTATAGACTAGGTCTCTAAGACATCGACCCGGACTAGGTCGTGTCTTGCCTAATTCCCTATAGTTATGGCTCTGATACCAATCTGTCACACCCCAACCAATGGCGGAAACATCGGGGCATGGCACTGAGCGAAACAGATTGTCTAGAAGTTTCCATAACAATTATCATTACCAATCAATTTAAAATAACATGTCCCGTACCATGTCTCAAGAGGTAAACAAATTATTACAGACAAAATCTAGGCAAATAGTCTATTCCGACAACTCAGATTTAAATAGAGCAATTGTTTATCTGCTTCTAGAGACCCTTGATTCAATTAGTACAGACAACTATTTGTTGGCCTCTAGAGCCTTATTCTAGAGTCGATTTCCTAGCAGATGTGCATCCTAAGCACCTATCACATACGTTAAAATAAAGTCAATACATATAATGTAAAGGTGAGCATACAAGTTTGATAATAGCATATAGATTTTGAATTTCGTTTACGCATAACCAGCACGTACACATAGAGAAATGAAGCACGTTAGTTATCGACATAGATCCATCGATACCAATGACTGCGGGTTGACTGCCAAAGGCAGTTCGCAATACATGATTACCACCGTAATCCATGCAAGTAATTGTCCTTAGCAACCCCTGCAAACAGGTGCTGAGTCAAAACTATAGTACTATCGTTGCTAAGGCAGGTAGACAGCATTCCATGTGTAAACATAACAATCAAGCATTCATAAGCCACGTATAACATGCATTAACGGTTAGCGTTCAAATAGTATTAAGTAGTGTGTTGATTGTGATTTGAATATTCGTAACGTATGTAACACCCAAAAGTGCGTAAAGCAAAAAAGGATTGAGTATACTCATAGCGATGATGGATTGAAGGGAGCGCTTAGAGCGGAATTAGCCTGATTAGAACGATAACATAACGATAAGTGACGCGTAAAACGATGCAAGGTGTAAGTGGCTCGAACGGTAACTCGGTCGGATTGGTAATCCGATTGGACGGTCCGGTCGTTCGGTTGACAATTCGTTCGGATGGTCAATCCGGTCGGACAGGTTGTCCGGTCGGATGACTATTCGAGTGGATTGTTTCTTCCTTTGATGTGTTTGTGTATGATAGCTTGTCCTTTGAAGTTTTCATTGTAGCATTTTGAAAACATTGGAGTATCTCTACCTTTCAAGTCGGTCGGTCGTGCGGATGACAATCCGCGCGGACGACTTATCCGGTCGGACGGCGACTCAAGTGGCAAGGTTACTTAGCGAGAACAATCCACAGCATGTTGTCACTCGATCAGACAGGTTGTCCGGTCGGGTGGCATCCTTAGTGTATTGACCATGTTGAAAATTGTTTAAGTCCAAGTATCTCATGATCCGAAGAGTAATCCGGTCGGGTTGGTAGGCCGATCGGATAGCAATCCATTCAATACTCAAACTTAGATAAAGTTGGTTAAGTGTGGGACCCAAGGTGTAATCCGTTCGGATGACCTAGTCGCTCGGATGACTTATCCGTTCGGACAGTAGTCCGGTCAGATAACACCCCATGCTGGCCGTTCCGTTCGTCTTTTACTTGGCCGTTTTGATTGTTTGTTGCTTTTATCGAGACGTTTTGACAACGTGCTAACCAACGGAACCCCATCTTCACCCTAGTGACCCGATCAAACAGGAATCACCCTAGTTCGACCAGTTAACCAGTTCAAGGCGGTTGTTCTTGGTTAACCCGAAATCGGTGGTCTCGTGAGTAGAATCCAGGTCTTGAACTAGTACAACACCGCGAATGAGTAGAAGACTAGAACAAGGTCCGAATCTATCAGTTTTGAGTGCATTGAGTGTAAAAGAGTTGAAAGAAAGTTAGAAACCATCTTTCAATCCTTTTCCACCATGAAAGTGTTTAGATCTCTGCAAGATATTTGTTTATTTGTGTGGAAATCGGCTGGATCCAAGTTGTTCTTGATGGATTGAAGCCAAAACATGAAGTTCATAAGAACACCATGATGACGTCATCCTAGAACACCTCAAATCTAGAGATTTCACGGTAAAAAGTTAAGATTCAAAAGATAGAAAGGTGTAGGAGTGCGTGTAGATTAAGAAAGTACAAGATTTAGGACGAGATCTTACTGGGATTGAGAGAAATCGAAGAAAAGGTGAGGAGCTCGAGCTGGTCGGACAAAGAGTTTCCGAAAGTAGAAAGAATGAAAGTGACATGGGTTATAGAGTTACCCAAAGAGGAAAGTGTGAGTCGATCGGATGGCATCTCGTCCGGATGACTTGTCCGGTCGGATGTCATCTCGGTCGGATGACTTGTCCGGTCGGATGTCATCTCGGTCGGATGACTTATGGCACTAGATCAAGTGGCAGCCCGGTCGGATGGGTAATCCGGCCGGATGGCACTTGGTTCGGGTGTTCGGTGCGACGATTTTGAGGTTTCGATTTCGATTGCGAATGATACGAATGCGATAGATTTTCCTAATCAAATTACTTTTAATCCCAACTACTCGTATCTTGCACTGTCCCTTCTTGACCAATTATCATAGTTCGATTGAGTTTGATTACGTTTCGATTACGATTCGAGTTCGATTGCGTTTCGATTGAATCCCACATATACATAAATTAAACATGACAAGTAACACATAAGGCACACACACACGTCTAACAATAACCAAAATGCGTAGTTCGAGTTGCGATTCGATTCGATGTCGATTTGATTAGCATAGTCTGATTATCGTTTAGTTAACTTTATCGGATTGTTACTTCCTATAGTTCATAGTTGTAAGTCGATTAAATAGCGAACAACATACGTCGATTATTGTAATTATTGACACTTACTCCACATAATACAACACATAAAAGTAATCTAGTATAAGTCAAATTGCGCGAAATCGGTCGTTGACTTTGACCTTGACTTTGACTTTGACTTCAGAAACACGGGGTGTTACACTAAAGGCCTCTTCTTGCTTAGGTCCCCATTGAAACTTAACAGTTTTACAGTTTAGCTTAGTTAATGGAACAACTATCTTAGAGAAGTCTCTTATGAAGCGCCTGTAATACCCAGCTAATCCTAGAAAACTTCTAACTTCGGTCGCTGATTGCGGAACCTTCCAATTTGTGATTGCTTCTATTTTAGAGGGATCTACGTGAATACCTTCGTGATTCACCATGTGACCTAAAAATTGCACCTCATGTATCCAAAATTCACACTTCGAAAATTTGGCTTAAAGCTTTTCTTTTCTTAACAAAGTTAAGAATGCATGCAGGTGTTCACAATGCTCACCTTGGCTTTTGGAGTAAATAAGTATATCGTCGATGAAGACAATTACGAATTTATCCAAATACAGTTTACAAATTATATTCATCATGTCCATAAATGCTGCAGGAGCATTTGTTAGTCCAAATGGCATGATTGTAAACTCGTAGTGACCATACCTAGTCCTGAAAGCAGTTTTAGGTATGTGTTCTTCCTGTACTTTTAGCTGATGATATTCGGAGCCTAAATCTATCTTAGAGAAATATCTAGCTCCCTGAAGTTGATAAAAAAGATCATCAATCCTAGGTAATGGGTATCGATTCTTAATTGTAACCTTATTCAATTCCCTATAATCGATACACATTCACATCGAACCATCCTTGTTTTTCACAAACGGCACTGGTGCTCCCCAAGGGGATGAACTAGGTTGTATGAATCCTTTGCTTAATAATTCATCTAACTCTTTTTCAGTTCTAACATTTCTGCAGGTGCTAATCGATAGGGTGCCTTAGCTATTGGTGTAGTTCCAGGAAATAGATGAATTCTAAATTCCACTTCTCTATCTGGTGGTAATCCAGGTAGTTCTTCGGGGAATACATCCGGGTATTCTGACACTACTGGGATTTCCTTAAGTTCCTTTCTTCTAGTGTTAATGATTACCGAAATCATATACACTATTCCTTGTTTTCGTTCATATCTAGCCACTTTCATTACTGAAATGAACTTCATTGGTTTACGTGGCTTATCTCCTGTTATCACAATTACTTCTCCTGCTGGTGTATGAATTTCTATGGAATTCTTATCACAGAGGATTCGGGCATGGTTGGATACTAACCAATCCATTCCTAACACCACATCAAATCCAGCTAAATTCATAGGCAACGGGTTTGTAGAAAATTTATGGCCTGAAAGTTCTATTTTTTCTTTTTGAAGGACCTTATCTATTTTGACAGAATTACCATCTGTCATTTCTACCGTATAGATATGCCTAAGTTTAGTTAAAGGTTGCTTAAGAACCTGGCAAAATGAAGTATTTATAAAACTTTGGTTTGCACCAGAGTCAAATAATACTTTTGCGTAAACGTCATATACAAGAAACGTACCAGCTATCACATCTGGAATCAGATCTGCTTCCTGGGTTGTCAGCTGAAAAGCTCTTGCGTTCTTCTTACTAGTTCCTTCAGCAGGTTTGGCCTTGTTATCGGCTGGCTTGACCAGTTTAGGGCATTCTGGTCTATAATGACCAGCTTCTCCGCAGTTGTGGCAGATCCTTGTTTTCTTTCTGCGTTCCTCCTCCCGGTGCCTCGGAGCCTTGAAAAAATTGCAATTTTCATTACATTTTCCGAAATGTTTCCTTTAACAATTTCTGTAGAAGGGCGGTGGGGAAGATTGCCCAGTTCCCTTTTTCTTGAAATTACTATTAGTATTACCCCCACAAAATCCTTGGGTAATCTTTTGGGCCAATTCCCTTTTCCTATTCTCTTCTCTAGTACGTACCAGCCCGTCGGTCAGAGTGTTTGCCAATTCGACCGCATCGTCAATTGTGCGGGATCTCGCAGCTTTGACTATAGCACGAATTTCGCTAATTAATCCCCAGATATAGCGAGAAATAAGCACCGGTTCTGGTGAGGCCAGAGTTGGTACAATTCTAGCATACTCGAAAAATTTCGAAGTATACCCTCGACAGTTAACATCCACCATCCTGTGGTTTAGGAATTATTCGTCATTTGTTCCTTTTCATAGTCGGGACAAAATTTTCTTTCTACCAAACTTTTAAATTCTTCCCAACCTATAGCATAAGCCACATCACCTCCCTTGCCTTGCAACACCGTGTTCCACCATTCTAACGCCTCTTCTTTGAAAAGGTGGGATGCGTACATAACCTTGTCTTCTTCTGCGCATTTACTTATTTTAATTACTGCTTCGGTCTTTTCCAACCAACACAGTGCGGCAGTTGCCCCTTCATTGCCTGCAAATTCGATTGGCTTACAGGCAAGAAATTCTTTATAAGTGCAACCAGGTGTTGAAATTTTCATTTTCTTAAGGAATGGGGCTTGAACCATATTATTGTCATTATTGCCGCCCCTGTTTACACTGTTACTGAAATTATCATCGTGAGTGCGTTTGCTATGGTTGGCTTGGGAAGGTTCAGCAGGATTTTTAACAGCAGCGACGATTGCCGGTATAGCATTGGCTATTCCCTGAGCAACAATATTTTCTATATCTTGTCTATTAAGAAAGTGGTCTTCATCGTGTTGTTCCGATTCGTTAACTTCATTGACTGGTTCATTTACTGCGTTTTCCATCTGGATAATTATCAAGATGTATATAAATTTTTGTCATAAATTAGATAAACACAACAAGGTAATCACAACACAATTAAGTCAACACATATAGCCAAAATCGTCGATCTTTCGACATTCATATATTTTTATAATAGTATGCATCCATACACACCATCTATTTTACAAAGTTTTTACTTTAGTTAGTATTATACAATATTATATATTATATTATAGTTATATTATTATTATACAAAATATTCAACCCCCGTTAACTGGCTTTTTCAGAAACGACGCTCCCTCTCGTCGTACTTCCACGAATTTTTTTATCCCACGTCTCGAATCCGGTTTCCCGTATCCACCATCTCCTCGCCATAGCGGCGTAATTCGAAAACGTTCTCTGGGTTCATGGGTGGAAATGGTGCAGGTTCAGGATCAAACTGGGGAAAATAAACATTAGGTTTATTCATGAAATTCTGAAAATGCCAGTCGCTCGTCCACCATTCCTCTAATTCTCCTGGAAGAAATTGAGGATTGACAATTGGGTCCGGGATAGCGGGTTCCAAATTAACAGGAAGTTCTGATTGAGCGGGGTAATTGAAAAGGGTTTCGTCAGTCGGTCCGATGAGGTCATAGTTGGCGAGTTTTCTATCTAATTCTTCCCAAGGTGGCATCTCCTGGGCTTGACCGGAACTTTCCCCTACTTGCTTTCCTTTTCCTTTGTCCTTTGGATCTTCTGTCTTTTCACCTTTTGGGCTGCTGGCTTCTTCCTTCGTCCTCGTTTCCAGTCCAGGATTCTTCTCCTCTTTTTAGGCTTGGGTTTCTCCTGGGGATGGGCCTGGAACACTAGTGGCTCCTCAGTATCCGCTTGATAGCCGGGTTGGGTCCCTGTTGTATCCATATCGGTGGTATGGATAGTAAAGTTTCGGAGTGCCTCCGACAGTTCATTCATGCTGTTAGCACACATGAAGAAACACACACAAAAATTCAAGTTAAAATTTTATTTGTTGGTAATTTAAAATTTTCACAGAATCATAGAATGGCAACCTGAAAAATTAAGTATTTCTAAATACTTAATTGGCTTAAATCAGTGGCTCTAATACCACCTTTTTTCTGTCACGGCCCCCGACCCAGTTTCCCGGTTCGGATGTCGCGGGACAGAAACCCTCGGTATTGGTGTTTAATTAGGCAGCGGAAATTTTTAACAGGATCGTTTAAACTGAAAACACCCATTTATTTCATTTCAACTTTCGGGACAGACCCCGTAATTTACAATAAAGGAATTTCACGGGGAAATTCCCTAATTACAAAAACATGTTTATTTATTTACTGAGCCACTTCTATCAAGCTGGTAGTGCTACGCGACACTTTTTCTTGTTTACAGTAAATCACCTGAAACATGTTTAAAAAGATTTTATCAGCAGGGAAATACTGGCAAGTCATTCAATTTGCACAAAACGACACATTGTTATAATCTACAGTATTAAGAGCGATTACAATGTTTATATCAACCAATTACCCCAAATCGGTATTTGTCACTCGACCGGATCTGTGACTATAGTCATATCACCCATTGGCTAACCCGTTGTCCAATGGTGAAGATTATCAAGTAATGTATACAAAACCCCACATACCGGTAGTAATTGAAGATTACAAAGACTTAATCCCTGTAATTATAACTTTGAAAACAAATAGGGTTTTGGAAACAATTTGGTAAAAAGAAGAATGACTCACATTGCAAGTTTACTAGACATATTTTGCCTACTTATTTAGCTTGGTAACCTAGTTAAATAATGCAAACGAAACTAGGTTAGTAACTTAATACAACTTTTACGATAAGATCACGAAATCAAAACCCTCACGACGAATGACAAAGTATAGCCCGAATTCAGGCAGCACTTAAACATCCATCGGATCGGTTTCAATCGATCGAAGATTGTATCGTAGCAGTGATCGAGTTATTACCCTGTAATCATAGCGGCGTCTCAACTCTTAAACACTCGTATATAAGCAAAATTTTGACGTTTTGAAAGTAAATTTTGAACATAGAAGACATGCCATGCAACGTCCAATTTATAGCTGAAAAATAGGTTCTACGCGGCCCACGTAAGCTCGAAGGGACACCTACGCGGCCCGCAAGGGCCACCCTAGCTATGGCTAGGGCTACCGTGTCACGGTGTAGGTCTACCACGTGTCTGACACATGGCCTTGAAGCTTATCCGGAGTTTGGACAAGCTGTCGCGCCCCACGTAGACTCTCCTTAAGTCTTACGCAACCCGTGACAGGTCAATAAAATTGAATTTTCTTGATTTTTCATGAAATTTAGGGTTTTAGGGGTCCGGGTTTCTACTTACGGAGTATTTTGGGACATTTTTGCAGGTCCTTACAGTTTTGTATGTCAAATCCATGGCTTTGAACTCATATTGCAATATCTCGTCCAACTTCGAAAGTCGACGAGTATAAATCTTGAAATCAAAAAGTGGTTGATATTGCAGTTTGTTTTATCAGCCTTACAAGCTGATATAAGTTTTACCAAAACCATTGTAGCAATGAATCTTGACTGAAAACGTTTGTCTTTGTAAAACCAAGTAGTAAATCGTCTTGAAAGTAAATGATGTGTGTTAAAATACACATATTTGTCCCCTGTAAATGTATAATTATTTTATTGTTTTTATTTGTGAAGAAACACTAGATAATTGACCGGAATCGAATTATCTAGGGGTTTTGGATCTGCATAAAAAGGGGTTGTTCTCTCTCGTTTGATTCGATTGCCACTGATTTCCTTCTCCAATAAACTTTGCAAAACAAAGCACCGTTAGCTTCGTTAAGAAGAAGTATGTGTTTATGAAGAAGAAGAGGTATTGACGAAGTGTGTGTAACTTGAATTTCATACCTGAATTGTTCTCATATTTATAGCCGAGAGTTTTGGGCGGGAAAACTCGTTGGTGAAATGTTGACGGAAGATGCTAACCCCGTAAGCGGTTACATTTCCTTCCGTTAAGTTTCTTGATCCGACGTGAGTGCACACGGATCGCTGTTTAGATCTATGGCTGGGGGTTTGCCACGTGGAAAGTGATCAAGTGGAGGTTTATCTTCAATTACATGCTATCATTGTGATTTCAGGGATGCCTGAGGTGATAACACGTGTCCAGACGGTTATAACCGTCTTATTGGTGCACGATTAAATTCTTCTAGAAGATTACTGCTGTAATTTGGTGTGACTCTTTATCGTGTGGTTTCAGTTAAGTAAATAATATCCAAGTCTGGATATTATTAAGCGGAAGTGCTTGTCTTAGGATTTTCATCCTTTATGAAAGCGCAAGGATTTATGATTTCCTTCTGTCGCGCGAGTGTTGTCTGCTATCTGTCTCTTAAGCCTTTCTTTTGTAAAACCAGTGCGCGGCCGCTCAAGGTAAAAGGGGCTGAAAGACGAGGTTGTGGTATGGTCCCAAGTACTTATTATGAGGTTTTTGGGACCTTACCCCTTCAAGTCCCCCCAGTCTAGTGTTGCTCTTATGCAAGTAAGTGGAGCATTGAAGAGGGAAATGCTTTTTGGCGCGAAAATGGGGAATCTTCTAAGAGAAGATTTGGTTATTAAAACCTTTAAGGGGAGTTGTGATTTTTCCCTTTGTTGATCTAACCTTTTTGTAATCATGATCTGAAGTTTTAATGTCGTCATTTGTAATAAAGAATTATTATTTGCCATACTTTTTCCCTCTTGTCTTGGAATATGCACCGCCGTTTGTCAGACTTCATTTATGGGACCTGACGCTTAATCCTGTAGCGTTGTTCAAAAAAGACACTTGATAGTTAATCATGATGATTAACTTTTCCCTTTCCCGGAGTTATCTCCTCTATATATGCATTTGAGGGTTCTTTTCCATTTGTTTGATCTGAAAAAGATGAAGGCCAAACGTTCTTTCCGTACCCGACGTTTTTTGGATATTATGAATATGTATGAGGCTTCTGAGAGTCTCTTACTCCTTTCTAGTTCGCCGTCTTTAGTAGCTACCGGAGTCGAGAAACCAGTATCTTCCGTTCTACCTACAGTGGTGGGTTCTAGTTCTGAAGCTTACCGGCCGGAGGTTGTTGAAGAAGAGGCTGGTGTTTTATCTGTGGATGCCTTGATGGCACGTTTTCCGATGATTCAGCACGGTGGATGTGAACTGGTGTACTCTCGTCGGAAGAATCATCATGTTGATCATGTGCCGGTTGTTGCTGATTAGGCTAGGTTCGGGAAACTGTGTATTCTCCTTTTTTTTATATTGGTCCCGCTACTAAAAATTTTTGAAGATCACTGCCATGATTGTTGTGAATGGTTGTTTATATTGCACTTTGATGATATATATATATATATATATTGATGCACTGTCGTGCATGTAAGCTTTATGTTGTGTTTGGATTACAATATGTTGCATATGTTTAATTGCTTTGAATAGGTAGAGCGAATGAGAATGGTATTGTATTCATGTGTGAACGTTTGTCTAAGATGCGCAAGGTTGTGCCCTTTTTAGACTGTTCATGAAGCGTACAATGTTTACCATATTGTTTTCGCGTATACCCAAAGAATTATATGCAATTTGTAACAAACAGTAACATGAGTAAAGATGATGATTGTATTAATAAGGGCGCAAGGCCAATAACACAAAGGATAATAAAGAAATACATTGTCTGCATACTTTTATTTTGCGGATTGGTTTAGCTTATATGTAACACCTGCGCAGCTACTGCGCGTTCCAGGTGCGGGGAACTAGTGTCCCATCAATTCTTTTCAGGGTGTATGCCCCCTTGCCTAAGTCTTCATTGATGACGTAAGGTCCTTCCCATTTTGGCTCTAATTTGCCTGGTTTTTCTACGTTGGAAGCTTCATTGTCGCGCAAGACAAAGTCACCAGGGACAAAGGTACATACGCGTACACGCGCATTGTAGTATTTTTCGAGTTTGGATTTGTACCTTGCCTCTGCGATGGTGGCATTTTCGCGCCTTTCTTCGAGAAGGTCTAAATCCAGTCTTCGCTCTTGCCCGTTGTTTTGTCTTTCCATAACTAGCATGCGTGGTGATGGAAGACCAATTTCTGCCGGTATTACTGCTTCTGATCCATAGACCAGGCTGAACGGGGTTTCCCGGTGCTGGTTTTTGGCATGGTGAGGTGTGCCCATAAGATGCTGGGGAGTTCATCGACCCATCCTCTGCGCGCTATCCCGATTCGCGCTTTTATGCCATCGACGATCTGTTTGTTAACACTCTCTACTTGGCCGTTTGCTTGTGGATGCGCCATAGAGGCAAAGTTGTGCTCGATCTTCATTTCTTTGAACCATTTTTGAAGATCGTCTGAGGCGAAGTTAGTGCCGTTGTCAGAGATGATGCGCAATGGTAATCCGAATCTGCAAATAATATGTTCCCATATAAATTTGCGAATTACCATTGCTGTTGTTGAGGCTAGTGCCTTGGCTTCGACCCATTTTGTGAAATAATCGACTGCCACAATTATGAATTTTACTGCGCCCGGCGCATCTGGGAATGGGCCGACAAGATCAATTCCCCATTGCTAAAATGGCCAGGCGGACGTAACTAGAACGAGTGGATTCTTTGGGCGAAGCGTTTTTGGCGCGTGGCGTTGGCAGGCTGCGCATTTTCGCAGTAACTCGACCGCATCTACATGCATTCCTGGCCAGTAATAGCCTGCGTTCATTATTTTGGCGACTATCATGCGTGGTCCGGCGTGTATTCCGCACAATCCTTCATGGATTTCTCTTACTAAGTACTGTGCATCTGTTTTATCCACGCAGCGCAGGAGTGGTCCCATGAACGATTTCCGGTATAGAATCCCCTCCACCATTTCGTAATTTATTGCTTTATTCTGGATTTTCCGGGCTTCTGCCTTCCCTTTCGGAAGTTTCCCATGTTGTAAGTACAAAATGATCGGAGACATCCAGGATGGTCTGCCGATCTCTATGACGTTCACTTGTTTAAGAGGGACAGAGGGTTGGACAATACCTCGATACGCACTTCTTTTGCCAAGTGTCTGAAGCTGGTGGCGGCCAGTTTTCTCAATGCATCTGCGTGCTTGTTTTCGCTTCTGTTTATGTGATTGACCTTGAACGTTTGGAATTGGCTGATTAACATCCGCGCTTGTTCAAGGTATAACGCCATAGCCCCTCCTCTTGCATCATAGTGCCCATTAACTTGTTCAGCTACCAGTTTTGAATCGACGTTAGCTTCGAGGTTTCTTGCCCCCATTTTAAGCGCTAAGCGGAGGCCTGCTAAGAACGCTTCATACTCTGCTTCATTGTTTGTGCTCCGGAAATCAAGCGTATGGCATAGGTGAGTTCGTGGTCGTCTGGACTGACCAGTCGGAGACCCGCCCCTGCTCCGTCATTGTTGGAAGCGCCATCTGTGTACAGAGTCCAGACCCTATCATCGAAAACAGGAACAGGGTTCTGAAATGCCTCGCACTCTTGAACTTTTTCGATAGGAACTTCTGTGGCAAAAATCTGCTAGAACTTGTCCCTTGATTGCCGGTCGCAGTCTGTATTGGATATTGTATCCTCCGAGCTCAATAGCCCATTTGGCCAATCTTCCCGCGATGTCGGGTTTGGATAAGATTTGACCTAAATGGTAATTAGGGAGAACTGTGATGACGTGACCAGAGAAATACCGACATAAGCGTCGTGATACATGTACTTGTGCTAAGACTAGTTTTTCTATCATTGAGTAACGTGTTTCTGGGCCAGTGAGCATCTTGCTTATATAGTAGATTGGAGTCTGGATGTTTTCTCAATCTACCTTAATACTGCGCCTACTGATACTTCCGCAGCAGATAAATATAAGATCAGCGGTTCTTTTTCTCGCGGAGCTGTTAGCGTTGGAAACTGAATTAAACACTCTTTCATTTGCTTGAAGGCTGCTTCCGCTTCAGGAGTCCACTAAAAGTGGGTTTTCTTGGCGCAATTTCGTAGTGTGCTGATGAATGGATAGGACTTTGCTGCATGATTTGCCAAGAATCTGTTCAGGGCTGCTAGACGTCCGGCGAGTCTTTGCATCTCTTTTATTGTTGCAGGTGATGGCATTGACTGGATAGCTTGCACTTTCTTCGGATTTACTTTAAAACCATCCCTTGTTACTATGAAACCCAGAAATTTTCCTTCTTCCATTCCGAAGGAACATTTCGTTTCGTTGAGCTTTAAGTTTACACTGCGCAAAGAATCGAACGTGCGCTGAATATTTGCGAGCATTATATCTTCCTCGTGGCTCATGATGACGAAGTCATCCATGTATACCTCGACTGACTTGCCGATATCGCCTCTGAAGACCGTGTCCATTAGGCGCTGGTACGTTGCGCCTGCGTTGCGTAAGCCAAAGGGCATTTTTGTGTAACAAAAAATGCCTTTGTATTTATGGAATGCGGTCTTGTCTTCGTCTTCTTCTTTCATTTGGACCCGATGATAACCTTTATAACAGTCAAGAAAGCACTTCCACCTAAATGACGCTAGAGAGTCAACTTTTTTGTCTATCTCAGGAAGCGCATAGCAATCTTTTGGACATGCTTTATTCAGGTCTTTGAAGTCGACGCACAATCTCCATCCGCCACTGTGTTTTTGGACCATTACTGGGTTGGCGACCCATGTATGGTATTGGACCTCGCGCAAGATTCCGGCATTAAGTAGCTCTGTCACTTGCTCGTCCATGGCTTTTGCTTTCTCGTCATTGAAGCTGCGCCTCCCCTGAGCAACAAGTTCTGCTGAGGGTTGGATGTTCAGAAAATGTTGTGCTATATCGCGCGGAACCCCAGTCATGTCTGCTGGGCACCAGGAGAATATGTCTTTGTTGTTGGACAACAATTCTTTAAATTGTTTTCGTGTTGCTGGGGAAATGGCATGTCCTAACAGGATGGTCTGTTCTGGATATTCCTCATTCAGAACCCACTTCTTCGGTTCATTTGATGTTGAAGGTTTGGCCACCTTTGCTGGTGGCTCGTCATCTACGTACATGACTTCCTTGCTTGAGTATAGAATTGCTACTCCAGTTTCTGTTGGAAATCCGCATGTAGCATGTGGAATAGAAGTGATCATGCTGAATTCCCTTTGCGACCTTCTTCCGAGCAAAACATCATGGCGTGATGTTGCCGGCATGACCATAAAGTTTACTATGACTGTGCGCGAATGTTCGCCATCAGATAGAGTCACAGGAAATGCTATTTGCCCTAACGGGAATACAGCTTCATTACAAAATCCGGTAAGAGGAAAATCGACTGGCTCCAGACGTGCTTTATCTTCTGGATCAAGTTGTTTGAAGCACTGCTCGTATATGATATCCATCAAGCTTCCTGGATCTATGAACATATAGTCCGTTCGATAATGGCCGAAGATACCAGTAATAATTACTGGTCGCTCTTCCTGAGGGCCTCCAGGAACAACAGGAAACACGACTTGTTGTTCCTACCAATGCTGATCATGGTGTCGTTTGTTTGGCGTTCATGAAGGGCCTCCTTGTACCATGTTTATTTGTTTTGGTTTGGTTGTCTGACCATTGGTACCTTCTGGTTCTGGCATTATCCTGGCATAACTGTTAGATTGGATGTCCCACTGATAAGGTATCTGTGCGTCCAATACTACAGTATCAATCGTATCACTGCTTTTCTGCAGAGTATCAGATCTGGTGTTTGGGGATTCAGATATGTGAATTTGTGTGAAAATTTGATTTAAAGCAATCTGGCATCTGTCGAACCAGTATTCTGGAGCTCTTTCTATGAGCTTATCTGAGCAATTCTTTTCGTCTGATTGACTATTACTTCTGTTGATTCCCATGATTCCGTCGATCTGAGTATTTGGGATTGTAGAACCCTTGAATTCAGATCGAGGACCTGATGGGTGAGGTGATGAACTCTCTTCCATGTGAAAACAGAGAAAAGAGGGAAACTGAATCGAAACGAGACAAAAACTGAAAAAACAGAGAAATCGGTGGGCGCCAATGAAGAAACACTAGATAATTGACCGGAATCGAATTATCTAGGGGGTTTGGATCTGCATAAAAAGGGGTTGTTCTCTCTCGTTTGATTCGATTGCCACTGATTTCCTTCTCCAACAAACTCTGCAAAACAAAGCACCGTTAGCCTCGTCAAGGGGAGAAAGGAGTTCTCTCCTTGACCCGACTCCGGCGTGAGAATAAGTATGTGTTTATGAAGAAGAAGAAGAGGTATTGACGAAGTGTGTGTAACTTGAATTTCATACCTGAATTGTTCTCATATTTATAGCCGAGAGTTTTGGGCGGGAAAACTCGTTGGTGAAATGTTGACGGAAGATGCTAACCCCGTAAGCGGTTACATTTCCTTCCGTTAAGTTTCTCGATCCGACGTGAGTGCACACGGATCGCTGTTTAGATCTATGGCTGGGGGTTTGCCACGTGGAAAGTGATCAAGTGGAAGTTTCTCTCCAATTACATGCTATCATTGTGATTTCAGGGATGCCTGAGGTGATAACACGTGTCCAGACGGTTATAACCGTCTTAGTGGTGCACGATTGAATTCTTCTAGAAGATTACTGTTGTAATCTGTTGTGACTCTTTATCGTGTGGTTTCAGTTAAGTAAATAATATCCAAGTCTGGATATTATTAAGCGGAAGTGCTTGTCTTAGGATTTTCATCCTTTATGAAAGCGCAAGGATTTATGATTTCCTTCTGGCGCGCGAGTGTTGTCTGCTATCTGTCTCTTAAGCCTTTCTTTTGTAAAACCAGTGCGCGGCCGCGCAAGGTAAAAGGGGCTGAAAGACGAGGTTGTGGTATGGTCCCAAGTACTTATTATGAGGTTTTTGGGACCTTACCCCTTCAATTTGTTTTTTATAGTTTTTAGTATTATATTATATTATTTTGTGTTGGAGCAAAAACGAGTAATATTGAAATAACCTGCAAGTTAGGCAGAGTGGGGCGCCAGTGACTGAATTAAAATTGAAGCTATTTTCCGTGATTGGGTCGAGCCCACTTATTTCTATATTATTAAAATAGACCAGACCATATACATTTATCACTGTTAGAGCCAATATGCGATATATTAGTCGCTGCAAATTCTTATGATTAGAGCATTCACATCCATTCCACCATATTTTCACCCTAAATTACACTAAGAAACACTACATTTTGCTTTCTCCTTTTCAATTAAATAATATTTTTTATACCTTTATCATTACATTTTCTCTCTCCTTCACTCACAATCACTTTCAAAATATATTAATAAATTATAGGGGGTGAACAGTGTCCCCCCAATATACAGATGAACAGTAACATTTTCTCTCTCCTTTACTCACAACCACATTTTATACTCTATATTATAAAAGCTCCACACGCAACATTTAATGGAATGGATGTGAATGCTCTTACCGAAGAAAGAGGCCACTAAACATGTCACCCCATCAATTATGTGATCATGAGCCTTGAAAAAAAAGGAATCAACTAAACAATATAAGATGCACGTGCATCTTTTTGTTCGGAATTCAAGAATTATGGAACCCATAGTGGGCCGCCCAGAAAAGGAACACGGCCAGCCATATTATTTTCGTAGAAAAAACATAAGTGGATATAAGAATAAGAAAGGTGATGGGACGAAAAACTTGAAGCTCTTTTATAATTGTTTTCGAAAAAAAAAAAGAACATTGGTAGGCGGCAGAACAGTATTAGACAACATCAGATTGGAATCACGCTGGAAACGAAGTCAGACAGCAGAAAACGGGGGGTTTTCTGGGTAGATTCAGAGCTTTAATCATTGGTCAGGACTAGAGGTCATGGGTTGGTCATAGGGATTCGAAGCCTGGGTAGTTCTTTCTCATCATTGTCTGCTTCCCGTCACTTCACCATCTTGCTTGCTTGTTTTGTTCTCTTGTTTACTCGCTTTAGTAGAATTAGAAAAAAAATCCCAAAAACACAAATTAAAACCAGTTAAGTAATTAGTTGAGTCAGAGTCTAATTTAACGTCGCTAGTGTCTTGTGGGTTCGATACTCGGACTTCATTAGGCTTTACTACGTACGATAGGTACACTTGCCTGTCAGTGGTCTAGCATTTAGAGAGTCTTAGTTTATAAATTTTAAACTAGGGTGTCTAGATTAGGTTACTTTTTTATAGACCATATTCAGCACATCAGTAAACATTGTATGGTTTATATCTTTAAGTAAACATCGTTCTGTGACATCGTTTGAAAACATTCGTCCAAGTGATCTAGATAACGCTACGACATGTAATGTGATAAAAGCACTTATATATAGGAAGTACCAGCGGCGTATCCACCATGCTGTTATCACATTACACTCGTCTCGTTAACTAATCACCTACCATAAACCAACCGTCCAAATCGTCCGTGTTATAAACCATCATTCAATCGTCTGTGTTATAAACAAATCGTCAATCGTCCGTGTTTTAATTGTGAAATAAAACCTTTGGTCGTTCTTTGATGAATACATTCAAACCTGTGTGACTCGACTATACCTCCCATGGGGTATCTTTAATAGACCCTGAAAGGCCTCTTTAAGAAGACTAACAAATCAACACATGATTTGTTAATCAGAAAACAGTTTCTGTCGTTCCCCAAACTACCCACCAAATCCAGTGAATAGCCTAGTAACGGGATTTCTCAGATCCTATGGTACCATAACATATTACTAGTCGGCTTGAACAAAGCTAATGAATGTCATTCGTCTTTCGACTAACGCACCAACAAGTTCTTTCACATTATTGAAATCGTCGTGTTTTATATAAACCATAGTCTTTGTTTTGAAAACTTGAAAAGCATTTAGCACATATGAGTCACCCCAAAACAATTGAAAGCATACAAGAGGGGAGCTATGTACTCACTTGGGATTGCAATGTATCCTTGAATCAAGTGAAGTATCAAGCTTCGTACGTGTCCTAACATCGGTAACTATGTTAAAGTAATGGTACATAATCGGATGAATCAGATAGAATGAGGTCATGTAGACCAAATGAGTGTTGGAACTCATATGAAATGGTTTAACAAAGTCTACATTCTGATTTGGAATGAATCCTAAGTGCTTTTGACCCGTTATGACCCGTTAAGGTAGTTTACGCTACTTTGACGTTTCATTTGCACAAATGCACGTTCGGATGGTCAAACTAATCCTATGATGAGTCTTATATGCCTAAACATGTTTAATAATGTTGCAATATCAGTTTAAGTGTCAAAATTTAGGTTACATATGCTTAAATTGAATTTATGCGTAAAAAGGGCATTTTTGTCATTTCCTAAAGGCATATAAACTACCTATCATACAACTAGCCAAACGAAGTGACCATAAGGTATAACCTCTGGAGGTTATTCCCTATATAACTATGGTCACCATATGTGTTTGGTCGGATCCTAATGATCAACCAAATGGGTCGGGTTCAAAAGTCTAAGCGGTTGTCAAGACCGCTTGACTTACGACCCTAAATAAGCATTAAACTAGAAGTCATGAGTTAAACATGTCAAAACATGTTTAACTTAGTTGGAAAACTGATTTGGTATCAAACAAAGTGTTTTGATACCCGAAAATAGTTCCGTCGCAAAATGCGCATAATCATGCATTTTGACTGAAACTTTGACTCGTCACTTCAACTAGTCAACGTGGTAATCAGTAGATATAATTGCAAGGGATTATAACCATCGTGATTACGATCACGTTACAAAGTTCAATTGAACTTTGTCTTGACCAATTCATGGTCAAAGCCGAAAGTCAAACAGTGTTTGGCTTTTAGCTTGAAATAGCTAAAAATAAATAAACAAGACTAGGAAGAACACTTACAAGTGTTCTAGGATGAAGAAAACTCAATTAGGAAGCCTCCAACTAAGTGGTAGCCTCCAAGTAGAGTAGGAGATGAAGAAAAGAGTGAATAAGCAAGTGGGAAGAATGAAATGTGAAGGGTATTTATAGTATTCAAGAATCAACAAGATCATGCCATGTGTTTGTGTGGTCACCAAGGAAGAATCATGTCCCTACAAGTGTGTGGACAGGAGTAAGAGCCTTGGGGAACACTTAAAATAGCCCACAAGATCAAAAATAGGCTTGAAAACAGTAGGAAACAGCTGGGAAAGCTGTTTTGAAGGTTCTGGTCTGAAGCCTCTCACGGGCCGCAACCCAGATAGCCAAATGGGTCGCCTCAGGCGAGCCAGTTTAGGTCTGACTTTCAGTTTTTGGCGAAACAGGCCACTACATGCTCCAAACTTGTTTTTCGACGCGTTTAACCCTCTTTAACCCAATTTTAAGGCTCTACAGGGATTTTAAAGCATAGGGGACTTGAAATATGCTTGAAAACATCATGGTTGTCGGTTCGTTCGGTCGTACGGTTGCATTTTTTGGTTAATTACGACAAACGTTCGAACGGACGCGAAAACAATCCAAATTACGCAACGAATGTTATTTTTGCATTCCCATCACTAAAATATAATATTTTAAAGATTAAAATATTTTTTGGATGTACGGATATGGTCAGAATGCAGAATATGCGTGAATTTGCATACTTTCGTAGTTTTGATGCTTTTAGTCCCTGTGATCAAATAAGCATATTTTCACACACCGAACCCTCCAAAACTTATTTTTATGCTATGTTAAGGGTATTTAGGGTATGTTTAGCTTATGACCTTGTTCCATAGTGTACGTCGCTATGAGAATCGGCAGACTTTCGTAGTTTGTCGTAAATAGTCCTTGTGATCGAATAGACTTGTTTTTGACACACCAAACCCTTCAAAACTTTTTTCTAAGTTATGTAAAAGATATTTAGGGTAATTTTAGCTTATGTCACTATTCTGGAGTGTACGTTGCGTTAAACTGAATACGTTTGCATAATAGTTTACGTAAAACTTCAAGAAAAGCTTCTCGAGAGTTCGAAATCATACGAAATTTGATATGTGTAATTGTCACATGTAATTATACAAATCCCAGGAATGAAACACATGATTTCATTGGATTCATAATTGTATGATCGTCGTAGAGGCACAAATTTCACATACCAACCAATCCATTCCTAATACGATATCGAATCCGGCTAGATCCATTGGAAAAAGGTTAGCGGTAAAGTTATGGTTTAAAATTTCTATCCTTGCTTCCTGCAGGATTTCACTTATCTTGATAGAACTTTCATTTTCTGTCTCCACCAGACAGTGTTGGTGAAGTTTAGTTAATGGTTGATTGAGAAGTTTGCAAAAAGTAGTATTGATAAAACTTTGGTTTGCACCAGATTCGAATAATACTTTGGCATAAACATCACAACTAAAAACATACCGGCAATCACATCCGGGATCATCTTGGCTTCCTCAGCTGTTAGAACGATGGCTCTGGCATTCTTCTTGGGTCCTTTTGTTGTCTTTTCTTTGTTATTTGTCGCTAGAGCTAGTTTCAGACAGTTCGGTTTGATATGACCAGCTTCTCCGCAGTTGTAGCATATTCTGGCGCTAGCTTTCTTCCTACAACCTTCTTCCTTATGTCCTTGGAATTTGGAATAGTTGCAGGACACTGCACACATTCCTGAGTGCTTCTTTTTACAGAACTTGCGATAGGGTGAAGAGGAAGAACCTGTTCCTTTACCGCGATAGGAATTACCATAACGTAGTTCCTGGGTAATCTTTTGAGCTAGCTTCTTTTTCTAGTTTTCCTCTTGCGTACGTACCAATTCATCTGTCAGAGTGTTTCGCAAGTTCTACTGCTTCTTCTATGGTTTGTGGTCTAGTTGCTTTGACTACATGTTTGATCTTACTAATTAATCCCCAGATGTATCGGGAGATTAATACTGGTTCTGGTGAGGCTAGCATTAGCACTATCCTTGCATATTCAAAGAATATGATCGTGTATTCCCTGCAACCTCCCCCAATCATTCTATGATTTAGGAACTTGTTAGCAATCTGCTCCTTTTCATGAGGAGGACAGAACTTCCTTTCAAATATTTCCTTAAAGTTGTTCCATTCCATACTATAAACCATGTCACTTCCTCTAGACTGGAGAATTGTATTCCACCACTCTAAGGCTGCATTCTTAAAGAGATTAGAAGCATACATGATTTTATCTTCATATGCACACTTACTTATTTTTATGACTGCTTCTATTTTTTCTATCCAGCGCAAGGCTGAAATGGCTCCTTCATTGCTTGAGAATTCTATCGGTTTACAGGCTAAGAATTCTTTATGAGAAAAACCATATGAGATGGTCCTTCTTCTTTTTGGAATTGGAGCTTGGATAAGTGGTCCGTGATTTCTATTCACGTTGTGGCTTGGCTCAGTGGGTGCATGTTTACTGCCTATTACAGAGTTATTTTCTGCCTTTTTAATAGTGTTGATAATATGGGGCATAGCATCTATGATTCCTTGGGCTACTATGTGTTCGATAGCACTTTTATCCACTTGGTTCCAGTTATTATTGTTATTCTGGATTTCTTGATTTACTTCGTTTGACATCTGAATTGTAAACATTATCAGGTATTAATATCACAGAATAAATTAAACAAACAAACACAAAGCATATTGAAACAAAATCGTCAATCATTGCGACTTTTACTCTTTTCATATATATATGCATCTATTACAAACTAGGACTGGAATTAAAACATTAGTAATTATGCATCGGTATATATATAGGTGATATATATATATAGGGGGAAGTTCATTTGAGAACAAAATTTAGTTGAGAAGAAAATGAACAAAGGGTACAATTGTAAACTATTAAGTAGTTATTCTATAATCTCATTTATTACAATTATTAAGTAATTAATTACTCATAAAGACTATTATTCTCTACACTAATTTCCATTGCCTACACACATAAAAAGTTATCCTACACATTTCGAAAATTATCCAACACATGCTTAAATTTATCCCACACAACCCGTAATTTATCCTACACACATAGTAATTTATCCTACACTCTATATTTTTTTTTATTTTTGAAAAAATATATATTTTTTTTGAAAATAAGTTACAAATTTAATATAGTTAGTTATTAAAAAGGAAGACTAGATATTAATGATCTATGTAACTTTACAAATATACCCTTACATCAAAATTAAATGCAAATATTAAATGAAGTAAAATGAAACATTCTTATTGGTTGAAACTTATTCTTTTTTCTTCTTACAAAAAAATTCTTCTCATTTGAACCTTCCACTATATATATATATATATATATATATATATATATATATATATATATATATATATATAATTTTTTTCTAAGTAACAAAATTACACACACATATATATAGGGTGGAGTTCTAGAGTGAACACTAATGTATTTACGAACTGAGTGAACAAATCCTTGTCATTGATCTACACACGTGTATGGCCAGGATCTCATCATCAAATCATAAAATACACTAGTGTATTTCAACATCAAATCCTTGCCATTGATCTACATACGTGTATGGCCATGATTAGTTCACTCAGTTCGCAAGCTACACTAGTGTTCACTCTTGAACCTAATCCTATATATATATTAACATAAACTTTTTAAAGTGGGCGCGCTTCCCTAAGGGCGAAAAGGTAAATGTACATCTACAAAACACATCAAAGCGTGACCGAAACATATATACTTCCCAGAGAAACCTCCCCAAAAACCAACGTAAAACGCGAAAACCCTAGAAAATGCGTAACAACAAAAACTATGGCGTCCAAAGATCAAACCAGATCCAGAGGCAAAAAGCATAGTGAGTTAACTTCGATTAAAATTGTGGTAGTTTATGCTGCTTTTGGCATTCTAATTTTAACAATAAATTTGTAGTTTCTACGAGTGTGGAAGGGGAAGGGTCATCTGCTTCAAAACGCCAAAAACCCAACGAGCAACGAAAGAATACAACAAGAGGACATGGTACAGATTGTTATTTTTCGTGATGTTGTAAATACACTTTGATACTTTGTAACCAAAACGCCAAAATTTGTATCATTTGTTTAACAATGTTAAAATGTATGAGAACGAAATTTTACATATATAATTTGTGTTATTAAACGCCATGAATCATATGTCAATATGTTGTTGAAAAAAACATATATCATTCGTGTGTTACTAAACGCTAAAACATGTATCGTTTGATAGCTTTGTTACTAAACGCTAAAACATGTATGATTTGTGTTATAAACGCCATGTATCATCTGTAATTGTCTTATTCAACATCTATCATCTGTGATTGATTTATGAAACGCCATACATGTATCGTTTATGTTATTAAATGCCATAAAATAAAACGCCATGAAATCATTTGTTATAGGCAAAGAGAGGTTGAGATTGAGAATAAATGTCCAAACTGGCAAGGCCCAGAACGCCAATAAGAGGAAGGCATTAAAGTCAGAATGTTGAGGTTGAGGAAGAACCATATCATGAGTTCAGTGGGGCTAGGGTTTTGTCAAGAGTAAAATATACAAACTTGACTGGTTGGTTTATGAATCTAAACCAAAATCAAAGACAGGCAGTACAGCAAATGGGGTTTGGTGCTACACTAAAGTTGAAAATATACACAGTACCGACAATGCTTAAGTACTGGTTGGTTGAAAATTACAATGAAAAGAAAAACACCCTAAACGTTGGCAACCATACCGTACATATGAATGAAGAATTGATAAACTCTTTAACGGGTATACCGAATGGAAGGGTGCCCGTGAACATTAAAAAAAGACCAACAACTAAAGACCAGGAGGTGGCTGAGTGGAAAGCACAGTTCGAAGGGTTTGACTGGGTTAACAGACCAAGTGTGAAGCTCTACTTTGAAGACATTTTGCCTGTGATGGATGGCTTCGGAGAGAGACTTCTGCCTAAATTTCCTTGTAGCATTCTTCACTATAATGGGGCATGCAAGTGATAATGCAGTGGTCAACAAACAGTTCTTGCACAACATTAAACCAAACGTTCAAATTAACCAAATGAACTGGTGTGGTTATATCATCCAATGCTTGCAACACTCCAAAACTGCATGGTCTCCAACAAAGCATTACATAGGGCCGTTGATCATACTTGCGGTAAGAATAAAATTTCCCTATATAACATATATCATTTGTATGTCATTAAAACGCCAAAAATATCTTTCATTTGAAAAATCTATTTTGTTACAGCTTGCCTTGGTAAACGATGCTTGCAATAGAAAAAAATGGGACCGAAAAGAAGGATACCCAATTGAGTGGGTTACAACAGATACTCTTGACTTGTTTGAGGGTGCAATGGCAAAATGCCTTGTTGGCAATGAAGTAAAAAGGAAAACAGTTAAAAAGGCTAAGAAAGGCACACAAAAAAACAAGAAAAATGCATGTTGTTGTTGATGATGAAGCTGATGGTGATGATGTTGAGAATGAAGATGAAGATGATGTTGACAATGTTGATGACCATGCTGATAAGGATGATGATGGTTTTGATCATGATGATCATTATGATTATGCTGGGTTCCACCCTGATGTGCAAAACACCATGCACATCAATGATGAAAATGAGAATGAGAATGAAGATAATGAGGATGAAGAGGCTTCACTTCAAAGGATGGTGAATGAGGATAGAGAAAGTCGGGAAATGATGTTTGAAGTTTCTGCATCAGGGAACCATGCTCTTGTCAGAGTAGTAACACAGTATGATAACATTTTTGCTGATGAAGAAGAACAAAACAATGAAATTGAAGAGGTATGTTGTTCAAATAATAAAATTAATAAAAACCACAAAATGCCATGATTAATAAATTGGATGTGGCATACAAAGAATTAGAAGACTGTTATAATAAAATAAGCACATTGTTAAAACAGTCAAAGACTGAATACCCAAACAGCCTCCTGATACACATTAAATACTCACAATGTCTGACATTGTTGGAGAACATCTCAAAATTTATTGATGAAAACGCCAAGGAAGTGCCAGTTGAAAGAGAACAAGGTAAATATGAAACTGAGGTTGAAAATGAGGTGGTACTAGGAGGTGAAAATGAAGAAGAAGGGGAGAAGGAGATGGCTGGAATAGAAAACGCCATTGAAGTGGAAACAGTTGATGAAAACGCCAATGAAGTTGAAAATGAAGGAGAAGGAGAAGGAGGAGGTGAAAATGAAGAAGAAAGGGAGAAGGAGATGGTTGGAATAGAAAACGCCATTGAAGTGGAAACAGTTGATTAAAACGCCAATGAAGTTGAAAATGAAGGAGAATGAGAAGGAGAAAGAGAATGAGAAGGAAAAAGGGAAAGAGAAGGAAAAGGAGAAGGGGAAGCGGAAGGAGAAGGAGAAGGGGATATGGCCGAAGAACAAAACGCCGACCCCTCAACTGCTACAACAGCTCCAATATATGATGATGATGATGAGGATACTATATTATCAGATGAAGATATAAACGAAAAAGATATTGAGAGATAGAGTTATGATTTCAAGACACTTGAATATCACATTTCCAAATACAATGGGGAAAAAGTAATTAAAAAGAATATTGCTGAGGTTTTAGAGCTGCCTGGACAAGATCTAAAACAAATGATTGATATAAAATAAGGTCTAGATAATTCAAAGATGGTGTATGAAGCAATTAAAGCAATAAAAAAACGTCTGCAACCTGCTGAAGAGACCCCAAAAATGCCAGTATTTGATAAGACACCAAACATCCCCCCAACAGAAACACAATACAGTCAGGCGTTCATCACTGAACTAGAAAAAACTGAAGGGGGGATGGTAAACAAAAGTGTTGACCAACTAGGTGCAGTGTTTGATAAAACGCCATATGAGGAGCCACCATCTATAGCTGGGAAAAACCTCCTGGAAATTTTTGAAGAGGAAGAGACACCCAATAAACCCCAAAATGAAAACGCTATCAACACATCACCACCAAAACGCCAAACAGGTTAGATGTGTAGGAGAAGGGTGATGAGGACAAAACTCCCGACATCACAAAGTTGATGCAAGAAAATACAATTTTAAACCCTGAAGAGTTTCCTGGTGATGAAAAAGCTGATAAAGATGATGAAGAAGATGAAAATATAAAGAAAAAGACTGTGGGTGAAAAGGAGAAGAGAGATAAGAAATTGTGCAGGGCATGTTTGTCACCTTATGTAAGGAGGCAACTCGTACATGAACCAAGGACGAACCATGAAAATAACATTTCCACATACATCTTCACTGGATGCGGTGATTACGAGTATGTACAATTCTCTCAAAATAAAATGCCAAACTTGAATATGCATGTAAAAACGCTCAGAACGCCATGTATTATAATAGAATGAGTTTGTATAACTAAAATGCCAAATGATGTTTTTTAGGACTGAGGTGTTCAAGATGGGAGAAAAGTTTCTCATGGAGGTGCTTTGTGAGAGCATGAAACCAAGATTTTATGCACACATCACCATTATTCTATGTTGGGCAAATATCCTGAACTATGAAGAAAGATACAAGGCTGCAGAATCACCCTCAAGGTTATTTTGCATAGAAATAATGTTGGTAACTCTTTTGCTATATTTAATTGATGAAATTATATTAGGTCATTGTTTTGTTGTTTAAAATGTGGTACTCAATATTACAGAATACTCCGGCATACGACGAGAAAACGAAAGCAAGTTTACGATACAAAGAATTAAACAGAAACATGGAAACTGTTCTGAAAAATGCTTGTTTCAAAGGAGACAAGAAAGATAAAAACATCAAAGATTATGAACTGATCTTCGTGCCAATAATATGCGCAAAACATTTCTATGTTGTCTGTTTCAGCATAAAACATGAAAGAGTTGATGTATTGGATAACATCGCTGTAGAGGATGATCTCAGCATCAAAGACAAGTATGCTGGATGGGTGGAAAAGTTGGTAAGTATCTTAAAAACTTTGTATGTAGGAACTATGTTGACAAAACGCTAAACTAATATATGCAAAAAATGTGAAACTGCAGCATGGTGCTTTTACAAACTACTTGCGTCTTAAAAAACACCGAAAGCATAAGATCATGAAGTTGGCAGCGATTGTTAGACAAAAGATGGATTGGAGGACAACGTCTAACGTGGTCGAATGTGGGATTTTTGCAATGAGGCATATGGAAACATACATGGGGGATATTGCTGGTTGGAGAAGTGGTTTGGCTAATGAAGATGCCCCAAATCAACTACAGCAGAGACAGCTAAATGAACTGAGGGCGAAATAAATTGTAAAAATCCTGCTTCATAGCGAAAATGAAATCAGAACAAGATTGTCAAAATCTGTAACAAAATTCTTGGCTTTAGGGGGGAAAATACGTGAAATGTATGAAACAGCGGACAAGAGAATAGCACAAAGGATGGAAGATTATGTAGATTAGCTTAAAATGCCATGGATTGTATAATTTTAATGTTGACTAATGTGTTTTGCTTTTTAGATTATTGCATCTACATGTTTCGTTGTGTGATTTTCGATAATATTTATGCAAATCAATGAAAACGCTATGATTAGAATAATTAACAAATAGTAACCATTTAAACATAAACAAGATTAAAAAAGTTAAAAAACTAAATTAAAAAAAGTAAAAAACACAAAAACGCCATATATGTTGGATATCAATAGAACGCCATTCAAAGATAAACGCCATTCGTAAAAAAATACTTTTAAAAATAACGCCATGTAAAACTAGCATAAACGATGAAAACGCCATTTCTATTTAAATTTTTTTGGAACGAAATCATAACGCCATTATATAGCGGGACGTGGACAATGACAATCGTACCCTTGCACATAATTTAGAGCGCTATACCACGTGGCCGACCAGGATCCGTTCTTAACATTCTCACACTTTTCGCCGTTCTCTCCTGATCCCGTGCCTATATATCTATCTACTATAATAAAAGAAACCAACTTTTGGACACGTGTCATTCATGGAAGGTATCCTCAAATCTATACTTATCTTATATTAACTAAATAAATAATAAATTAATATTAAATCTTATTATACTTTAATAAAATATTATCCTCAAATCTAAATTGTTAATTTAATATATATTTTTAAAACAAATACCTCTCTTTCCTACCTATCTTATATTAAATATATAAATAATAAATTAATATTAAATGTTATCCTAATTTATTAAAAATTTGGTATACAAAATTATATTTATTCAACTCGTGTAAAACGCGGGGTTTTAAAAATATAATTTTTTTATTATTTACTATACAAAGTTACATTTATATAACTCGTGTAATACACGAAGTTTTAAAGATATAACTTTTTATCATTTGCTATGTAAAATTAGATTTATTCAACACATGTAATACACGGGGTTTTTTAAGGATATAATTTTTTTTATTATTTGGTAGATTTTTCAACCAGACTATACACGGGTTTTTTAAAGATACGACGTTTTTAGTATTTAATATACAAAATTACATTTATTTAATCTGTGTAATACATATGGTTTTTAAAGATATAACTCCTTTTTAGATCTATTCAACACGTGTAATATACGAGGTTTTTAAGGATATAATTTTTTATTATTTGGTAGATTTTATCAACCCGATTATACACGGGTTTTTTAAAGATACGATGTTTTTAGTATTTAGTATACAAAATTACATTTATTTAATCTGTGTAATACACATGGTTTTTAAAGATATAACTTTTTTAATATTTAATATATAAAATTACATTTGTTCAACCCGTGTAATACACGGGGTTCTAACCTAGTATATATATATATATATATATATATATATATATATATATATATATATAGGGTAAGGTTTATGCGAGAACCACCTTTATTGCAAGAACCACGAGAACCAATGTGAACACAACCTAAAATAGCTAAAAAAACCTAAAAAAACATAAAAAAAAAAACGAACCCCCCCCCCCCCAAAAACCTAACCCCCACCCCCCAAGCTAAAATGCTAAAAACTAAACCCCCAAAAAACCTAAAAAAATCTAATTTTTTTTAAATATTTTTTATGTTAAAATCGCTACTTTAGTAGCCAAAAAAATTTTTTTTTTTTTGCTACTAAAAGTAGCGATTTTTTTTATAAAAAATATGAAAAAAAAATTTGTGTGTTTTTTAGCTATTTTTAGGCTTTTTTTTGTGTTCACATTGGTTCTCGCGGTTCTCGCAATAAAGGGTGGTTCCTAACGGATCTTTGTCCTATAGATATATATATATATATATATATATATATATATATATATATATATATATATATATATATATATATATATATATATTAGGCGACTATCCTCTTAATATTGCATCTCCCGCTCGTCATATTTCCAGACGAGATTTTCTCCCATTTGGCGAATCCGGTTTCCTTCCTCAACTAACTCTTCACCATACTGGCGAAGTTCTTCCACATTCTCTTGACTCAATGGTGGTAATGGAGCTGGTACGGGTTCAGGGTAAGCTGGTACTGGTTCTCCGTAAGGATATGGGTTATTTAACATTTCCTGAAACGCCCAGTTGTTGGCCCACCATTGTTCTAAAGGGTTCGGTGCTGGAATCCTATGTATCTCATTTGGATCAAAGGTTGGGATTGGAAGCTGGTTTTCCGGGTTCTATTCTAGATTCATGAGTTGGTTAGGGAATAAAGGTAGAAGTTGTGGGTCGGGTTCTGTTACTTGGTTGAGATCAATTTCTGCTTCTGCATTTCTAAACATGTGAAAATCAGCTAGTTGCCTATCCAATTCCTCTTCCCATAACGGTCTAGCTTCGGGATTTTGGGTATTTCTCTCAGCTCTAATCTGTATCGTTCGTTGTTGGGCTTTTCTCATTTTTTCCTTTTATCTAATTTTACTCTACTAAACCACCCTAGTTTCTTAGGAGAAAAACGTTCTTCAGAGTTGGCCTTAAAAACAAAGATTCCCTCAGAATCGGCTGCGTATACTGAGGTTGGCTTGGATGTTCCTTCATCCATGGGGGAATGAGGTAGTTGACGATAAGTGTCAGAAGTGCCCTGATCACTCATACTGTAAACTAAGAAAATTGTCAAAATGACATAAAATAATAATATACGTATTTACACAGAATAACACATAAGTTATTTCCTAACACATTTGTTTAAAATTTAGGTATTTAAAAGAACACCTAAATGGCTTAAACCAGTGGCTCTAATACCACCTTTTGTCGCGACCCCCGAACCCTACCCAGGGAGCGGGAGCCGCGAGCACAGTCCGGTGGTATCGGTGTTTATTAATTTGGCAGCAGAAATGTGACATCGAGATCGTAGTTCGGAAATAATTTCAGAGTTTCGAAACACTAAACTTTTATAATAAACAAATGGGATAAAACCCATGTTTCATACATAATATTGTCATAGGGATACACCCTAGTTGCTGAAAACATAAACTTTTATTCAGGTAACTTTATAGCCACTTTCTTTAAGTCTTCAGTGCTCCCTAGCTGGCTTCTTATAGCTTCACATTAAGTTACCTGAAACGCGTTTTAAAAACATTTTATCAGCAAGAAATACTGGCGAGTACATTCCAATTTATAAAAACATCAGTTGTTATAACTTTACAGTATTAAGAGCGATTACAATGTTTATATCTACCCAATTACTCGTTCGTACTTGCCACTCGATGGATCTGTGACTATGGTCATATCACACATTAGATACTCGTGCCCAATTGTGAAGGTTATCAAGTATTGTATACAAACCCCATAATACTGGCAACAATTGAAGAATACAAAGACTTAATCACTGTAATTATAACTAATAAACATTTAGGGTTTTGGAAAACATTTGAAATAATGGCTTATAAACTGTGAGAAAAGGATAATGATTCACAAACGGTGAGAAAAGAGAATGGACTCACATTGTAAACTTAGGTATTTCTACGGGCTTCCTGGTAATATTTCTTGATTATTTTCTTGAGTTTCTATCAAAATATACAATGCACGCGTGTTAATAAGATAACCCAAGTCACTTTTAGCCATACAACACGAGACAGAACCCCAACGAACTTAGTCAGGCAGACCCTCGACATGCGTTGGTGGGTCCTAAATCAATCAGGTAGGGTAACGAATTAATGATCGGGGGTTAAAATACTTACAACGGGGTAGAGCTTCGTGCTTTAGGGGTATAATTTTTGAGCTATTATAGAGAGAAAGAAAGAAAATTTGGAGCGGATTGGAATGCAGACTGAATGCTCAATTTATAGTGTTTCCCGGACCCTGTCGCGCCCCACAACGCAGACAGGCTTGGCCTGTCACCGGCCACCACACCTCCCTTGCTACGGTTAGGGTTGGTTAGTCACAAGTATAGACCCAACACGTGACACGACACATGGCCACAAGGGTGTCCGGCAAGTTATGACACGCCGCGCCCCACGATACACAAGGGTTGTGCCCGTCGCGGGCCGCCACTGGCATAAAAACTTTATTTTATTTAATTTTTTATAAAATAATATTACACGGTTCTGGTTTTGCGATTACGGAGCGGTTTAGGGTGTTTTTCGAGGGTTGTTATAAGAAAGATGGAGAGAAGTAAGTGAAAACTCACTTAGAACACTTGAAAGTATTCTGCCTTGCTTGGACTTCTTGAGAGAATTACAGAGTTTGAGAGTAGATGAGATTAGGTTTTGGGATTAGGTGTTTAGAAGATGTGAAAGACACCTATTTATAAGATGAGATTAGGTTTTGGGTAATAATGAAGTTAGTTGGGAGTTGAAGCTGAAAAGGGGAGTTAATTAAACACATTCTGCTGAAAATTTACAGTGAACTCCCGTCATCAACGTCATCCGTGAAGGTGCCCACGAAGGTGGCACTTTCATGCACCTTGTGTCCTTTGAAGGATGAAAGTGACCACGAAGGTGACTCTTCGTGTGCTTGGGAGAAGAAGGTGATCACGAAGGTTACTCCTTTGTGCACCTTCGTGCATCTTCGGTCTAGCGAGTGGACGTTCGGCCTTTGGGCTGGAATTTGAGTTATGGGCTTTCGTTTTAGTGTATTCTATGTATTTGAAATGTATGAAAACATAGTATGTGTATCATGTATGATAATGTTGAGTATTACATGTATTGGTTTCTCCATAAGCATGTAATTGATGATGTACTACGCCTATAAAAGTATATGTATAACATGTGTATGTAAAAATGTATTTCCGTTATGATCGAAGTCTCGAGATTACAGGGGTTGAACACAGAATATGAATATAAACTTTCTAAAAATAGAAATGTGGATACAAGCTTTCTAAATATTGAAAGTAAAGAAATGCGAAGCGTTACAACGGTAGCCATTAAACAATTACTCTGATATTTAAAAGGAACTGCGAGCTACAGGGTTACTTATCCTAGAAGAGCCAAAGGCGTGTTAGGTGGCTTCAATGATAGTAGTTACAACATTGATGTTGATGATGGTCGGAGTACAACGGGAAAAGTGTATTACTATGGTTCTGTACTAATTACTCGGTGTCCGTAGAAACAGAGTACAGTGGCATTCTCATCATGTGAAGCTGAATACATGGCAACTTGTTCAGTTGCTTGTCTGGCTATTTGGTTGGGAGTGTTGATAAGTGAATTTACTGGAAGATAACCGCAAAAAGTGATGTTAAAAGTGGATAATACTTCAGCGATTGCCTTGGTGAAAAATCTGGTGTTCCATAATTTCACTTTATTCAAGAGTGTGTCAAAAACATCAAAGTGGCAATTGAGCATGTATCTGGGAGTGAGCAAACTTTTGGTTAAACGAAGCTTGATTCCGCGTTTTATTTACCATTTGTGACCGAGTTACGCATTTTTTCCATCAGAGTGGTATTAGAGCCATTGGCTCTTGTTATTGGGTTGAAACTTGTTTGGACGATGGAAGCTGATACAAGTAGGATTGTGAATTTGAATGGTTCAAATTATCATGTTTGGAGAGGCAAGATGGAAGATCTCCTTTATGTAAAAGATTATTATATGCTTGTGTTTAATACCGATAAACCTAAAAGTAAAAAAAATGAAGAATGGAATATCTTACACAGAAAATTTTGTGGCTATATTCGCCAATGGGATGGTGATAATGTTTTGAATCATATTAGAGGGGAGACTCATGCTCGTACTTTGTGGAATAAGCATGAGGAGTTGTATGCTCGAAAGATTGGGAATAATAAATTGTTCTTAATTAAACAATTGATAAATTTGAAATACAATGATGGAGCACCTGTTACTGATCCTTTGAATGTTTTTAGGGTATTATTAATCAGCTTGCAGGAATGGGTATTAAGTTTGAAGACGAGATACAAGGCTTATGGCTTATTTGTACTTTACTGGATTCTTAGGAGACTTTTAGGACATCATTCTCCAACTCTGCATACCTTCAACAAATGGTATTATTACTACGGAAATAGCTAAAGGCAGTATTTTAAATGAAGAGATGAGAAGCAAATCGCAGGGTTCCTCTTCACATTCAGATGTCTTAGACACAAAAAGAAGGGGGAGAAATCAAAGTAGAGGTCCAAGTAACAAAGAGAAGCTCCGTAGTAAGTCTAAAGGTAAGTTTGTTGATTATGAGTGCCATCATTGTGGTAGGAAAGGCACACCATTAAATTTTGCAAACAACTGAAGAAGGAGAACATGAAGGCTAGTTGAAACAATCAAAAGAACAACCATAAAAAAGATGATGGTGGCAATGATAATGCTGAAGTTAATACTGCTACTGAAGAGTTCTTTATTTGTTATTATTATGCAATGGTGAACATTGCACGTGATGATTCGATTTGGGTATTTGATAGTGGTGCTACATGTCATGTGACATCATAAAGGGATTTTCATTCATCTTATATACCTGGTGACTATGGGATTCTTAAGATGGGTATTAATGCGCTATCAAAGATTGTAGGTGTTTGGGATGTTTGCTTGAAGTTTGACACTACACATCATGTATATTCCTTGGTAATGGAGGAGATAAGTTTGGATACAGGTTTCATGATCCAGTTATGAATAAACTTGTAAGAAGTGGTGATGTTGGTTTTGAAGAAGATGAAACTTTAAAAGATGTTGAGAAGACAAAGATAGTTCCTCAACATACTGATAATCTTACTAATTTAGATCCGGTTCCTCCTCGGCACTTCGAGCCACATAATGAAGATGGCATTCAAAATGATGAACAACATGGTACTGATAATCATGATATTCCAAATCAGCATGAATCGGATGAGGGTTCCCATTCAGAGTTACCAGTGCTATGTATGCCAACATTTGTCCCACTCAAGCGGTCTACAAGAGACCATCATCCTTCTACCCATTTTTCCAGTTGATGAGTATGTCTTAGGTGCTGTTTGTTTTTTCAAAGGTAAAATGTTTGCAGTCTGCGGACCACATCTGCAGACATCTGTAGCAAAAGAGGTGGACCAAACCTCTGCAGTTTGCAAGAAGAAGACTGTTTGTTTTTTAACTGCTGCAATGAATTGTATAACAAAACATCAAAGGAGTAAAATAAATTTATATAGCATAATTCAGATATTAACAGATTATTTAAACTTTAGAACTGGAAATCAGAAAAACCTAATTAGATCCCCAAACACTTCAATATTTCAACAAAACAAAAATCATAAAAAATCATTACTGCAAATCATGATCATTTACATCTAATCATTTCATAACACTTGCAATATCCAACTACGATTCCAACTCAATTCGCTTACAACTACGGCATGATCTAATTATTTAACATCCTGATAACAAGTTCCTAACCTTACTATAAATGAAATTACTCGATCTAACATCAAATTAATCCGACATTAAACACATATCAGAATTATTCATGCAGTGATTTAAACAACAAAACATCAAACTTATATCGCATAATTGTAATATTAACAGATAACTCAGACTTTACAACTGCAAATCGGTTCAAATACCTAATCTGACATTAAACACATATCAGAATCATTCATGCATCAATTTAAACAACAAAACATCAAACTTATATCACATAATTGTAATATTAATAGATAATTCAGAGTTTATAACTGCAAATCGGTTCAAATACCTGAATCTCCAAACCGATGAACCCTAACTTCATCCTAAATTCCTAATAACTTGCTTCAAACATTATTACAAACAAAAAAACTCGATCTAACATCAAATTAATCCAAAATTGCATACACATCATAATCATGGGTGGAGCCGTTATTTCTGTTGTTTTAGAGTGTGTTTTTGTGCGCCACCGACTTCATGGGTGGAGCCGTCGGAACCCTAATTATCGCTAATTATCGAGAGCCGCGAACTAGTTCAGCGGTACCGATGGTTATTTTGAAAAGTAGTGTAGCGGAAATGTTCATCAGGACCGTGAGTTAGGAAAAATATCAAAGTTTTGCAACACCGGATTTTATTCATTAAACAGATGGGAATAAACTCATGTTTTACAAAGGTAGCTTTAGTATTTGGGATAAACCCGAATACATAAAACAACATTCAATTTAATTTAATTTATTTGATAAAATAAGCCACTTCAGTAAGCCTTGTTGGTGTCGTATCCAACTCCTATTCCGATCTACTGTAATTACCTGAAACGCGTTGTAAAAAGATTTGGTCAGCAAGAAATACTGGTGAGTTCATTCATTTTTGCACAAAACACATTTGTTATAATTCACAGCATTAAGAGTTTTTACATTTGCTTCTTAAAGATTGGCAAAGACTTAATCACTGCAATTACAACTATGTTATAACTTACAGTATTAAGGGTGATTATATTGTTTATATCAACCAATTACCCCAAATCGGTATTTGTCACTCGACTCGTTTTTGTGACTATGGTCAGATCACCCATTGGCTAACTCGTTGTCCAATGGTGACGGGAATAAGTAATGTATACAAAACCCCACATACCGGTAGCAATTGAAGATTACAAAGACTTAATCCCTGTAATTATAATCTTGAAAACATTTAGGGTTTTGTAAAGCAGTTTGATAAAAAGAGAATGACTCACATTGCAAATTTAAACGGGCAGCGCTTAGCCTAATGATTAGTCTTGTAACCTAATTTAAATAACAATGCACACGAAAACTAGGTTAGTAACTTTAATCCAACTTTTACGACAACTCACGAGATCAAAACCTACACAATGAATGACAAAGTGCGATACTTAAATATCCATCGAATTTACGACGAATGACAAAGCATAACCCGAATTTAGGCAGCACTTAAACATCCATCGGATTGGTTTCTATCGATCGGACATTAAATCATAGCAGTGATCGAGTTATTACCCTGTTATCGCGGCAGAATTTCGTGATTGTGTGTGTTTTTATAGTAATCAGACGATATCTCGGTGTACGAATCGAATTTTAACGTCGAACCAACGCCCAAATTCAAGTGCCAAACTCCTCTATTTATACTGGAAAAACGGCACTGTCGCGTGTCACGAGAGGCTCTCGCGTAGCGCGAGAGGTCACTTTTAGCATAGGGTAGCCATGTGTCTCAGTAGCTTGGGTGAGTCGACCGTTCGTTAAAATTCGAATTCTATCGAAAACTGTTTAGATAATATCAACTAGGAAATACCCCCCCCCCCCTGAGTTTTAGGGGCCCTGATCCTGATTCCAACTGTTCTGAAATTTTTAGGGTTTGTGCAGGATTGCTTGGGGGTCTCAATTAGGGTTTCCTATTGGACAAAATATTAATAAGAAATAATAGTTTTGATGAGAGTTGTTACATCCTCCCCACCTTAATAAAATTCTCGTCCTCGAGATTTACTGGAACAAGTAGGGATATTTTCGCTTCATCTCTGATTCCAGCTCCCAAGTATACTCAGGTCCTCTCTTTGAATCCCACTTGACTTTGACCAGCGCTAGTCGTTTGTGCTTGAGAAACTTGACCTTTCTATCTTCTATTTACAGTGGCTTCTCAACAAATCTTAATTTTTCATTGACCTCTATATCTTGAAGAGGTACTACCAGGGATTCGTTAGATAGACATTTCTTGAGATTGGATACATGAAATACGTCATGTACCCTGGCTAGCTCTTCTGGTAGTTGTAGGCGATAGGTAACTGGTCCTATTCGCTGGATTATTGGGAATGGTCCTACGTACCTTGGACTTAGCTTTCCCTTCTTTCCGAACCGCACTACTTCTTTCCAAGGAGAAACTTTTAAGAGTACCTTGTTTCCAACTTGAAATTCTAACGGCTTACATCTATTGTCTTCATAACTTTTCTGGCGATCTCGAACCGTTTTCAGTCTTTCCTTGATTTGAGTGATCTTGTCGGTAGTTTCTTGTATAATTTCGGGACCTGATAATTGGCTTTCTCCTATTTCTGCCCAATAACTGGAGTTCTGCACTTTCATCCATACAGTGCTTCGAATGGGGCAGCTTCAATGCTTGCATGGTAACTATTGTTATAGGAGAATTCAATTAAGGGTAGGTGGTCGTCCCAGTTTCCACCAAAATCTATTACACATGCCCGGAGCATGTCTTCCAAGGTTTGGATCGTCCTTTCACTTTGTCCATCTGTTTGAGGATGGTAAGTTGTACTTAAATTTAATTGCGTTCCCATGGCATCTTGGAAACTTGTCCAGAAACGTGAAGTGAAACGACTATTCCTATCTGATACAATGGAGAGCGGGACTCCATGTAAGGATACTACTTCGTCTACGTACAATTTTGCTAACCTTTCCATGCTAAAGGTTTCCTTCATGGGTAGAAAATGAGCTGATTTGGTTAATCGATCCACAATTACCCAAATAGCATCATTACCTTTTCTGGTTTTGCGCAACTTAGTAACAAAATCCATGGTTATTTGTTCCCATTTCCAAACAGGCATTTCTAATTGTTGAAGTAAACCTGAAGGTTTCTGGTGTTCTGCCTTAACTTGTGAACAAGTAAGACACTTAGAAACATATCTAGCTATATCCTTTTTCATTCCTATCCACCAGAAGTTATTCCTTAAATCTTGGTACATCTTATTGTTTCCCGGGTGCATGGTATACCTAGATTTATGAGCTTCTTCTAAAATCTTATTTCTTAATTCTCTTTGCTTAGGTACCCAAATTCTTCTTTTATGGAATCTCCAAATTCCATCAGCTCCTTGCTCTAATTCCTTTATTCGTCCTTTCATTCCTTCAGCATCATCCTTGATTGCTGTGGCTTGAACATTTTTCAATTGTTCCATTAAGTCTGATTGTAAACTTAATCTAAGAGCACGAACTCGCTTTTGCTTTTCGTGATACTTACGACTTAAGGCATCTGCAACTACGTTTGCTTTTCTTTCATGATATTGAATATCACAGTCGTAGTCACTTAGAATTTCCATCCATTTTCTTTGCCTCATATTTAATTCTTTTTGCCCAAATATGTATTTTAAACTCTTATGATCTGTATAGACTATAAACTTACTTCCATACAGATAGTGTCTCCAAATCCTAAGGGCAAAAATTATCAACCCTAATTCTAAGTCATGCGTCGTATAATTTTCCTCGTGCTTTTTCAATTGCCTTGAGGCATACGCAATTACCTTTTTGCGTTGCATCAACACACATCCTAATCCTAGCTTAGAAGCATCATAGTAAACTTCAAAATCTTCCGTTACTTCTGGTAAGGCAAGAATTGGGGTGTTTGTTAATCTTTGCTTTAAAATCTTAAAAGCTTCTTCTTGCCTAGGTCCCCATTCAAACTTAACTGATTTACAGGTTAATGGTACAGCTATCTTAAAAAATCTTTAATAAACCGTCTATAGTATTAGGCTAATCCTAGAAAACTTCTAACTTCCATAGCTGATTGTGGGACCTTCCATTTGGTGATTGCTTCTATTTTGGAGGGATCTATGTGAATACCTTCGTGATTCACCATGTGTCCTAAAATTGTACCTCTTGTAGCCAAAATTCACACTTCGAGAATTTGGCATAAAGTTTCTCTGTTAAGAGTGCTCGTAGGTGCTCACAATATTTGTTGGGATTGAACCTTACCAGAGGAACAGATAATAAAAGCCAAAACTGGATCAGAGCAATGGATCCAGAATAAGCAGATGGTACATACAAGTATCTCCCCTTGAAAGTGATTTCAACATCTACTGACCTCCTATCTACTGATCGTGCAAACTGCTGACCCACAACTACTGTTCAAGTAAAGACCTGATGAAAGACTAAAGACCTGCTGATTCAATCTACTGCCTTGGTTCAAGCACTGCTGATCCGGACAAGTACTGCTGGGTTCACAGTAGTGGAGGGATGCAGCAATTATTTATTCTGTCTTTATGTAATGTAATGTATTAAGAAGTAGTTAGTATAGCAGTGTTTGTATAGATCAGGGGTTAGAGTTTGTTAGGAGGTTAGATGTCACTTTCATGGTGACGTCAGCTTAGATGCTCAGTGGTTTGCTAGTGCCTATAAATAGAACAGTGCTCTGTACTGTTCTATTAGCTCTTTGCAACACCGTCTTCTTTGCACGAACAAACACTGAGCTCTGGCTGAGGGGGAGTTTGTAGTCAGTCATTGCAATTGTAATCGTAATTGAAATAAATTCAATCTTTCGGTTCATTGTGAAAAATGTTTGATCAAAGCAATACTCTCATTTGATTGTATGCAAAGTTTGTTTTCATCTTAATTTCGCTGCACAACTCATCCATTTCCATCTTAATTTCAAACGTAAAATACAATCAAAACCAAACTCAGATCCAACAATTGGTATCAGAGCATGGACAGTCAAATTTGATTTAACAATCATTTTGACATAAATATTTCAGCTCAAAATCGTTGATATCGATAGTTTGTTCGGTTTGTTGAAAAACAGAGTAAGGTTTAATCACCATTAAAGTTGATTAATCGGTGCCTGTAAACAACCAAGATGACGTCACAATCACAAGATGATAAGAATAACATTGGCTCTCTTTTTAAACCACCTATGCTTAAACGTAATGAATACAACAACTGAGAGAGAAGGATGGGTCACATCCTTGCTCAACAGAACACTGGATGTTGGAGGTCTGTTGTTTTTGGTCCCCATGTTCCTATGGTGCCAAGTGCTGAGGATCCAAAGAAGTTCGTTCCTAAACCAACTGATAACTATACTGAAGTTGATTTTCAAAAGTTCGAACTCGATGCCAAAGCATTTAGCATTATAGCATCTGCATTACCAAATGAGATCTATGCTGGACTCTTACATTGTAACAGTGCCAAAGAGCTATGGGATGCATTGAAGGAACAGTTTGGGGGGACTAAAGAAGTCATTGAAAACAATAGGGAAATACTGAACCAGCAGTATGAAACATTTTGTCACATCAAGGGTGAATCACTGACTCAACAATTTGAGCGGTTCAGTTGTCTCATCAGTGAACTATGGCTTGTTAAAGTAACTTTTCCAAATTCAACTCAAAATAGCAGGTTCCTTAGGTCACTACCAGAAAAATGGGACACAATAGCTTTTGTCACCAGAAATTCTGCTGAGTTCAAAGATCTGACCCTGACCCAACTTCATGGTAGACTCCTGACCTATGAAAGGGAGTTAAACCAGAAAAGGAAGTTGCAAGAGTCTGGCAAAGTTGCTGATGATTATTCATTCGGCAGCACAGCTCTTTTGGGTCAGGAAGAATCTGGTAGCAGTGGTAAGGAACAGGGTTATGATCACTTCATTGATATAATTGCTGGTGCAAATTTTAACAACCCTGATTCTCACTCTGCAAACTATGCATTTACTGCAAATGAAAACCAGATGTCAGATAATTTGTGTTTTGAACTCAATGATTTACAACATTTTGATCCCACTGACTTAGAAGAGATGGACATTTTGCATCAGTTGGCTTTGCTTAGTGTAAGAACAAGCAAATTCTACAAAAGAACAGGAAGAAAATTCCCAGGGTTACATGGGAATCTAAGGGTTGGGTTGGATAAATCGAAAATCAAGTGTTACAAGTGCAATAGGCTAGGTCATTTTGCTAGGGAATGCAGGAGTCAAACTACTGGTCCTATAATCACTCATCCCAGCTCAAACCCTAGACCACAAAACCAAAGCATTGTGCACTATACCCAATATACCCCTGCGGCTCATGTTAACACTGCTCACTATGCTGCTACTCCTGTGCCTGTGCATTATGTCCAAACTACTGTTCCACAAATTCAGTATGTTCAAACCCCTGTCCCCCAGGCACAAGTGCAAACTGCTGCACCTCAAACAGCTGCTCCAGCAGTGGTACAACCAGATCAGCAAAGCTTTTTCACTAAAGGCTTTGTTGACTGGAGCAGTATGCCTGATGAGCATAGTGATGAAAATTTTGCTCTCTATGACTTTAATGAGCCTTCTAATGATGAATTTTGTTTGATGGCTTTAGAGTCAATACCAGAGGGGGTTGAAACTGAAGGTGAACAGCTAAGTGCTGAAACAGTGGATGAGGTGACTAAAGCAGTGGTTACTGCTGTGGCTGGTGAACTACTGCTGGGAGACAGTTCAGGAACCCTGATTGAACCACTGACAGATCCATGGTCCAAAGAGGACAAAGAAGAAGAGGAAGAGAAAAGAGCAGGTGAAGAAGAAGCAAGAGCTGATGATGAAGAGGATCATCAATGTGACTGTGCAATGATGGCTGCTGCCAAGGTATCACCTCAAATTCTTGAAAAACTGTGTTCAGACAATTGCATTATTGCTTTTGCTAACATCAAAGAGGTAAATGAAAACCTTAGGAACAAAGTCTTGTCTGATGAAGTCAAATTTGAAAAGTTGTTAAAAGAACTTAGAAACAAATTGGCTGAAAAAGATAAAGAGATCAGCAGTCTGAAAGAAGAGCAAAGCATAACCAAAACTCAACTCCAAACTATGGTAGAAAAATACCAAGTTTGCAAAAAGGAGTTAGAGTCCACCCAGATTACCTGTGAAAAATGGGTGGAATCATGCAAAGGGTATGAGGTTATGCTTGAAAAACAGATTAAAAGCAATGTGAAATTTGGGGTTGGTTATAGAAAACATGATGATGAAAACATTGACTTTGAAAAATCTGTTCAAACCAGTGATGTAACCACTGAGTACATTCCAACAAACAAGAAGGGCCAAGAAGTGAAAATCACTGACAAACTTGGTAACAAAATCACACTTGACAGACCAATGGGATCCTCTACTTTTGAGGAGCTTGAAAATTATAAGTTTAAACCAAAATGGTCTGATGAGTGTGATATTCTTGAAAATTTCAAGCCCATGGACTTTACTTCAACTGATGGTGTTAAAGCTCCAAAAGCTAAAGTCATTCCTCTCAAGGACATCCCAACAGAGGTTAAAACCTCTCCTGCAAAGGAGTCCGAAAAGAGAAAGAAGAAAGAAAAGATCAATAACTTGTTTTGTGAATTCTGTGAGAAAAGGAATCATCTAACAAAAGACTGTTTCCATTTAAAAGCTTATGATTTGAACAAAACAAGTGTCATTGTTCCAGCTGAAAGCTAATTTGTTTGTGGTAAAACAAACCACAAAACTCAAGCATGTGTGTATCTTAAAAACTTTGATGTGAAAAAGAATGAATACACTGCTAAAACATCCTTGAGTCCATCAACATCATCAGTCAAATTCACCAAGAACCAACCACTGTTTGTGCCAGTTCAAACAGCTATCACAAAACAGCTGAACCAAACATCTGTCAAAAGAGATGTTCAGGTTACTGATGCACCACCTGCCAATCAGTTCAGAAAAGGCAGAGAAAAACAGTCTTACCAGAGGATTCCACACCTTTATGAGGCCTACAAAAGGCCCTCTAAACCTAAAGTGAACAGGCATCCTTTTGGGTACCAACAGGTGATTCGTCAAGACCCCCAACAGTGGTTAGCAAGAAACAGTACTAAAACTGTCCAAACCCCTGACCTAACCACTGTCCATCAATGTGCATCCATCCCAGACACTGTTGAGACCCCATCCAAAGCCTTGTTGGCTTTGGAAACCCTAATGAACTAATCCTTTTACTTCATGTGCAGGGAGCTTCTGCCTGTTTAGATAGCCTTTGGTATGTTGATAGTGGAGGCTCCAAGCACATGACTGGATGTAAAGCCCTACTCAAAGATTTCAAAATTCATGGAGGGGGTGATATATCCTTTGGGAATAACAGTAAAGGAAAAGTTCTGTGGTCTGGTACAGTACAGTCTGGCAATGTAAAATTTGAAAATGTCAATCTGATAGACAGTCTAAAATTCAACCTTCTGAGTGTTCCACAAATGAGTGACAAGGGGTATGGGTCATTCTTCACAAAGGAATGTTGTAGGATTGTTGGACCAGAAATGGTCAAAAAGATTGAAGCAATAATAAAAACTGGTCAAACAAAACTTGTTGCTCAAAGAAGTGGCAATGTTTATGTTGTTGATATGTCAAAAGAGTGTCCCAGGGCTGATGCCTGTCTGTTCTCAGCTGCCTCTAACAAAGAGACAGAACTTTGGCACAGAAGACTGGGGCACACAAATCTTAAGACAATCACTAAAATTTCAAAAAATGGTTTGGTAAGAGGCCTACCACAAAAATTATTTTCATGTCCTAAGCATTGTGTTTCCTGTTTAAAAGGAAAACAGCATAAAAGCTCCTTCAAGTCCATTGAAGAGTCTAAAACAACCCAGTGTTTGCAAATGCTGCACATGGATTTGTTTGGCCCAGTTCAAGTCATGAGTCTCAAAAAGTAGAAATATTGTTTGGTTATTGTTGATGACTTTTCTAGGTTTACATGGACTTTCTTTTTACACTCAAAAGATGAGACTGCAGGCATTTTGCAAGACTTTGTGATACAGGTTGAAAAGCAATTTGACCTTCCAGTAAAAGTCTTCAGGAGTGACAATGGCACAGAATTCAAAAATAAGGAGTTGGATGCCTTCTGTGTAAAGAAAGGGATTGTAAGGCAGTACAGTATCCCTAGAACACCAGAGCAAAATGGGGTAGTGGAAAGAAAGAACAGAACTTTGATTGAGGCTGCCAGAACCATGCTTGCTGATTCAGGTTTGCCATTAACTTTTTGGGCAGAGGCAGTAAATACTGCTTGCTATGTCCAAAACAGAGTTTTAATAAACCCCAGGCACAAAAAGACTGCTTATGAAATTCTGTATAAAATCAAACCACTGATCTCATATTTCAAGGTGTTTGGCTGCCCATGCTTTATTTTGAACTTAAAAGATTCCATTTCAAAATTTGCAGCCAAAATTGATTGTGGTTATCATCTGGGGTACTCAACCACTGCCAAGGCCTACAAAGTGTTTAATACACGGACCAAGGCAGTGGAGGAGACTTTGAATGTAAAGTTCAATGAACTTTCATCAATGAAAATTCCAGCAAACCCTGCATATTTTTTTGATCTTGATAAATTCACTTTTGAAAATATTGTTGTCAAGACTAACAGTGCAGGTACAACAGTGGATGCAACACCAGACTATGGGTATGAAATCATCATCCCTCAAAAGTCTGCCACAATGGGAAAAGCATCAGTTGTTCAAAACAGTTGTCAAAGCTCAACCACTGCTACCTCAACAGTTGTTGACCAAAGTAGCCCATCAACCACTGCTTCCACATCAACAAACACTGCTGACAAAAGTCCCCAAACAGTGGATAAAAGTCAGCATGTGTCTTCATCATTACCACCAATTCCACCACCTTTTGAAGCCACTGCTGAGTCATCAAAGTCGCCAGCAGTGGTTAGCTCAGATGATACACATCTGCAGCCTTCACCAACAAATGCCATCATACCATACCAAGGAGATTTAATCTTCTTGAGATCTCATCCACCTGATCAAATCATTGGCAACTGACGGGTGGTCAGTAGGAAAACCCTTAAGTGGTATAAACGATATTAAAATCCTACATTTAATCAGGTAATTGTCTAGAATTAGATAACTACGGTTGTTTGTGTTTCAGGTACAAATGGAGCTTAAAATGGATAGAATACGGAAAATAAATGAAAAAAATCAATTATTGGAATTGAAGAATTAAGATGATGACATGATAGGGGATGAAATTACGAGAACGTGAGCGAAAACGGCGAAGAAAACGGAGTTGAAACGAGAAAGTTATGCTGAAAACAAAATTGCATGCTGAAGCCACCATAAATTACGGTGGTACCGTAATTTACGGTAGACTCTGACAAAAATTGATGCCGTAACTCAGTTTAACTCCACCGTAAACCATTTTAAGCCACCGTAACTTACGGTGGTACCGTAATTTACGGTGGAGGCCAGCGTGAAACTTGTAACTCCCTCATTTAAGGTTGTTTATGGTGCCTTTTCATCATCTAATCATTCCCATTCATTTTGTAACTCCTAAGGGGCGAATTTGGGGTGTTTTATGGTGTTCTTGAGTGATCTAAACATGAAGACTTTGTTTTTGATTCCAATGGACAAAGGTTCGATTGTGATGATGGTTCATAACACTATGAGCGGCTAGGTTTGCTTGGTGATCGTCTCGGATGTAAGGTTTTATTTGTGACAATTATGCTTGTTCTTTAATTTCTGGAATATTAGACTGTGCATGTGTTGTTAGTTTATTATGGTGTTTGATTGGTTGTTTGTAAATTGTTGATGTATGTTTGATCATAGTTCTAAACCATACGTTCTTGGTGCCGTTGGCAATCGAGATATCATGGGAGGGATTAGGGTTGGATATGTGTTGATTGGTCATCGGGTAACAACCTCGCGTTCTAGGAATCCGAGTACTTAGTTCCCTTTCATCACAAACAATTGATCTTACATGAGCCATGTCTATGTGGTTCTTTCCAGTTGAACATGAACGTTAGTTGTCACTTAAAACTTGAAACTCGGGATGATCACTATCCTCTTATCTGTTACAAAACTTGACTTTGATTTGTATTCTAATTTAGTAATTCTAGATAATTAAAACCAATCAACCCAAACATTGAAATTTACATTTCTTGCAATTTAGATTAATCTAGTTAGTTAGACATACATTGAGATAACACATATTCCACAAACTCCCTGTGTTCGATACCCACTTAATCGAAGTGATAAAAGGGAACAAAGTACTCGGATTATATAAACGCGAGGTTGTTTCCCGATGACCAATTAATCAATAACCAACCCTAACCCTTCCCGTGATATCTCGATTGCCAACGGCACCAAGAACGTACGATTGAGACTAGAAATTGCAATATCAATTAACAAGTTACAAGCAATTAAACATACACCATGATATTCAAGCAACGCAAGTTATCATTCTAGAAATTCGGAAATAAACACACAAAAGTTCAATAGAAACCTTCACCTAAGATGATTCACCGAAATTCTACCCATGATATCTCGATTGCCAACGGCACCAAGAACGTATGGTTTCAAACTAGATTACCATAAGAATTAACAAGTTACTAACAAACAATCACACACCATAACAAACCAACCATAAAGATAAGGATTGCTATTCTAGAAATTAGGAAATCAAATACAAAATGTCTCAAACAAACCTTCAATCTAGGACGATCATAAAGTGTTTAGCCACACATGGCTTGGACAAACATTGTAGCAAAATAAGATGAAATTGTTTAATACAATCCAAAGCAACAATACTAGATGGATAGTAAATGATAAGATTGTGTTTTTTCTTCCCAAAGTCTCCAAGATTAGCCAAAATTCGTGTCCCCATGTTATGTAACCGAAAACCCATGATAGGAGAGCATAAAACATCATCAAGTGGCCCATTAATGCATGAGTTACAATTTTAGAACAGTCGGCGCCGTAAGCTACGGTCCTGGCCGTAGCTTACGGCAGGCTTCAACATGAAAACTTGTTTTCAGCATAACTTTTTCGTTCCAACTCCGTTTTCTTCACCGTTTTCGCCTACGTTCTCGTAATTTCATCCTCTATCATGCTATCCCCTTAATTCTTCAATTCCAAAAATTGATTTTTTCATTGATGCTCCAAATTACTTCCCTTTTAAGCTCCATTTGCACCTACACGTCCAAACAACTAATAGTTACCAAGTTCAAACAATTAAACATGTAAAGCATGGGATTTTAATCTTTTTAAGGCACTTAAGGGTTGTCCTACGGACCACCCGTCACAAACAAACCTTCAATCTAGGACGATCAAATATCTCATCCACCTGATCAAATCATTGGCAACATAAATGAAGGGGTGCTCACAAGAAGCCAAACCCAAAACATTTGTCTTTTTGCTGGTTTTCTATCACTCCATCAGCGAGTCAAGTACCAAGAGGCACTGAAAGACAACAGCTGGGTAGAAGCCATGCAAGAAGAGCTCCAACTGTTCAAAAGACAACAAGTATGGGAGCTTGTACCACTGCCAAAAGATGTTAGTCCCATCGGCACAAAGTGGGTCTTTAAAAACAAAACTGATGAAAGGGGCATTGTTGTCAAAAATAAAGACAGGCTTGTGGTTCAAGGTTACAGACAGGAAGAAGGGATTGATTATGATGAAACATTTGCCCCTGTAGCAAGATTGGAAGCTATCAGACTGTTCCTGGCCTTTGTTGTCAACCACAACATGAAGGTGTTCCAAATGGATATCAAAAGTGCTTTCCTCTATGGTACAATTCAAGAAGAGGTATATGTTTGTCAACCTCCAGGATTTGAGGATCCATTTTATCCAGATCATGTCTACAGGCTAAACAAAGCTTTGTATGGCCTGAAACAAGAACCTAGAGCCTGGTATGAAACTCTTTCCAACTTCCTACTCTCAAATGGTTTCAAAAGAGGTACCATTGATAAAACACTGTTTCTAAAATGGAGAGGGAAGGATTTAATGATTGTCCAAATTTATGTGGATGACATTATTTTTGGAAGCACATGTAACAAAATGTGTGAAGAGTTTAGGGAACTCATGACAGCTGAGTTTGAAATGAGTGCAATGGGTGAGCTGCAATGCTTTCTTGGTCTCCAAGTTCAGCAAATGCAAAATGGAACTTTCATTCATCAAAGAAAATATGCTAAAGAACTTTTGAATAAATTTGATATGAATGATTGTAAACCATGCAGCACACCCATGGCAACAAATAAGCTTGTCATGTCTGATGAAAAGGATGAGCTGATTGACCAAACTCTATATAGAAGCATGATTTGGTCTTTGTTGTACCTGACTGCATCTAGGCCAGACATCATGTTTGCAACATGTGTTTGTGCAAGAAGTCAATTAGCCCCTAGAAAATCAAATCTCATTGCTGTAAAAAGGATCTTCAGATACATAAAAGGTGCTCCCACACTTGGTATCTGGTATCCAGCTAATGGGAATATCAAGCTTTCAGGTTTTTCAGACAGTGACTTTGCTGGATGTCACACCACAAGGAAGTCCACATCAGGAGGGTGCCAGTTTCTAGGTGATTGCTTAGTCTCTTGGCAAAGCAAAAAGCAAGCAGCTGTTTCAACATCCACTGCTGAAGCTGAATACATTGCTGCTGCAAGCTGTATAGCCCAACTCCTGTGGCTTCAAAACAAGTTACTGGATTTTGGTATCACTGCCTTAAAGACACCACTCATGTTGGATAGCCAGGCAGCAGAAAATATCATCAAAAATCTAGTTTCCCATTCAACCACCAAACACATCGACATCAGACATCACTTTGTGAGGGATTGCTATGAAAAAGGTTTGATTTCTCTGCATCATGTCCCAACTAAAGACCAGTTGGCAGATGTGCTCACAAAAGCACTTGATACAGCCACCTTTGAAAGCTTGGTCTCTAGAATTGGGATGCTAAACATGGAATAACAAGCAACATCTTGTTTTTCTATGAATAAAAGCACTAAAATGTTTTCAGAAAATCAAAAATCCATCCTTAAAAATAGCTAAAAATGAAATTTTCATTAAAATCCTTAAAAGTCTGCCATAACCACTGCTTGTTCAAAAGTCTGCTCTGCTTCAAAGTCTGTCCACTGCTGAAAGTCAACCCCTGTTCTCTCATTTCTTTGATAAACAATGTTGTTCAAAAGCAGTGTCTTATCCACTGATATGCTATCCACTGATATGCTATCCACTGATATGCTATCCACTGATAGTGAAAATCATCCACTGCTTCCATAACCACTGTCTTCACCAGTAACTTTCATAAAAGTACTGTCCTTGATTTCATCAGGGGTTGTCACGTGGACAGTACATTGTGGTCAGACCTTTTGTAACCGCTGCCACGTCAGCCTTCACTTTTTCCTCTATAAAACCCCCACTCACCATCAAAACAGGGTTTTACTGTCGAATTGAATTCTCAAAAATTCTCTTCTCAAAGCAGTTTTTTCCATCTCATTTCTTCACAAATTTCTTCGATCATCATCTTCAAAATGACAAAATCGAAGCCATTTGCAAAACCCACATCCAAATCATCGTCGAAAGCGGCCTCTCAAAAGGCCAATCCCACTGAACTTCCGCACAAAACATCTCACAATCTTCTGGGTCTTCTCACAAAACCCGGCACCACAGATTCTTTCGACTCCATCATCAACAAAATGGCTAAATCAAAGTACAAAACTTTGTTAACCGCCGATGCACCAATTTACTTAGCAACCCAACGAGAGTTTTGGAAAAACGCAACCCTTGACAAACAAGGTGACACTGTGGTAGCCATTAACTCCTCTTTAAAGGGAAAAGCTGTTCAAATCACGCCACAATCTATATCAGAAGTCTTTAAACTCGAGGATCAGCAAGGTAAAACTTCTTTCCCTAAAAACGAGTTAAAAATTGACTTCATTGAGAGAGGGTATGCAGACACAATGATGAAGAAAGCTACCTTACAAAAGGGTTTCTTTCCTTCTGCAACAAGGTTTTTATTCCATACCCTCCTAATGTGTGTTTCAAACAAAACCACTTCTTTTAATGAAATACCATTAAAGATTCAAAATCTGGGATATGCTATTCTTCAAGAAGAAAATTTTAATTATTCTCGGGAAATCTTTAATGATTTGGTTAATAATGTTGAAACAAAATCATTCTTACTGTTTCCAAGGTTTTTAAGTTATTATTTTGAAAAGAAATTCAGTAAGGATGATATTGCTGCAATAAACCAAGGTGATTATCTTCAAATGAACAGTTTAACTGCTGAAACTTTTACAAGAATGTTAACACCTTGCAAACACAAGCAGAGGTGCCTGAGCAGAATTTAGCAGCTACCACTGCTCCTCAGGTATCTGCTGCTGAGCCCACTGCTCAAGGTGATCAAAGCAGCAGAACAACTGTTTTGAAACCCACACCTACAATCCACAAAAAGCCACACAAAAAGAAAAATCAAAAACCCCCCAAACCCATCAAAAAGGCAACTCTGGAGGATGAGATACCAGAGCAAATGCCAGTGACAAAACAAAAGTCACAAGAAACCACTGCTGCTACTTCCTCACAGCAGTTGGTCAAAATATCTCAAACCATAACCGAAACTCCTCCCGCTTCTTCACAAAAAGAAAAGGTTGTACAAATTGGGACACCACATCATGATGCTCTGGAATCACTTGATTCCATCATCCACAGCCCAATTCCCGGGGCAAATTCTGTTTCTAAACCAAACATCACATCCACAATTCCTCCACCAACTACACTTCTGTTGGATGCAATCGATTTGAACCAGGCACTATCCAGTCCTTCTCAATCACCTATTAATGAGAATATACCTCAACAAATGATTGGGTCTGATGTATCAATCCTTGCTAACCCACCAACACAACCTGAGGAGGTTACACCCCTTGAGTTACAAGTAACTCTTGGTGGTCATCCAAGTGAAGCAGCCACTACAACTGTTGAACCCATTGGTTTGCAGCTGGATAGTGGTTACATTAATAAGACTTCCTTGGAGGCAATTCCTTCCATAGCACCTCTGACATCTACCAGTGGACTTTTCTTGACCTCTGGCAACATCAAAAGATTGTCAAGTGTTGAAGGGAGAAGACCCCAGTACCAAGAAAAAGGGGCATCAGTGGTTAATGTTTGGAGTACACTCCCTACCTCAACCACTGATAAAACCACTGCTAGTGGGAAATCAGATGATACCATTAAATTGGGTGATGGTTTAAACTACCAGAAATTGACGGATCGTGTTAAAAAAAACTTGATAACTCTGTTGCAGAACTCAAAGATATGCTGCAACAGTTGTTACAAGTACAAAAGGTGCAATCCACTGCTGTTCCACCTCAAGCACCTGCACTACCACCAGCATCTGCTACAAATGAGCTCTGGAATCTATTTCAACCTTTTCTCCATCAACAAGCACAAATGGCAGATCAGCAACATGAAAAACATGTACTAAAGCTGAGAAATACATTGGAGTCGAGGTTCAAGAACACCCAGGCTGATCTCAAAGCTCTAAAAGCCCAGATCCTGCATACCACTGGCACTGCTCCTCCAACTATCCTCTTTATTGATCAACTCCCTCCAGATAATGCCAAAAAGGGGGAGAAAATTCAGGAGTGGAAGAAGAAGGGAATGGATGATGGTCTTTACATTGAACCAGAGAGAGAAAACATGACCAAAAATATCCCTTTGCCAGATGGTAGCAAGAAAATTGATGAAACCACAAATGCACTGGCAGAAGCAGTTGCAAGTGTCAAAAAGGATAGAGAGGCCAAGAAGAAAGCTAGGGTGGATTATCCAGATCAGGGTACTTCTGGGTCAAAGGATGATGAAAATCCTGTTGAAGAAAAGAAGAAGCCTACTAGAAAAGTAAGGCAACCCAAATCCATCCCAACCAGACGTTCAAAGTCTGCTCCAAAACCACCATCCAAAACAGCTGTTGTAACTCCTGTTGTATCAACTACTGCTGGTACTTTAGTGGTTTCAACATCTATTCTCATTCCAACACACACCACTTCAACACACACCACATTCACTGCTTTACCACCATCACCACCAAAAACAACATCACCTGCTGACAAAAAGCAGAAGACAACAGATGTTATGACATCTGTTGTAATGACAACAGTGGTTGAAGCACCAGTTGTTTCAACTGCTGTTAGTCAAACACAAATCACTGCCACTCAATCTGCCACCACTGTTCCACCCAAAACATCATCAGTCCCTCCTCAAACAAAAAGGAGAAGGCTAATTCTTAAAGATAATGACAATTCACCACCACCAACATCTTCAAAATCCTTGTCACTTGTTACAATACCCAAACCTGTTCCTCTCTCATCAACACAAGTTCAACAGCCCTTAGCTCCTGCAGGTGTTCAATTTCCTCTTGAGCTCATAGCAGTCAGAGATGAAATCAAGTCCTTTTATTATGAGGATGACCCTGCTAAAAGGAAGCTGCCATCAGTAAAAGGATATCCCAGGCCTAACAATATTGAAGAATATTTGAAAATCAAGGCTAAACAAGCAGAGGATATCTCTAAAGGAAACACACAAGGGAAATCTGATAGGGAAATACAACAGAACCTTCAATACTTGCTCACACAAGTCAGATCCCTGGAACAATTTGCAAAAAATGTATGTCAACAGATTTCAGAAAGAGCAGATGAAACTCTGAGAAAAGACTACATTGAAAGCATCATGGCAACAAAGAAATACAAAGGAGAAAAGCACATGTATAAGGAGTGGACCATTCCTGAGCTTGAACAAGAAGCAGCCAGGATTCAAGAAATGATAAAGAATGAAGTCAAACACACTCCTCCAGAATGGTCAAAATTCAAAAAGAATGTGCCTGATAAATCACTTGAGCTGAAGAGAATGAAAGAGGAATTGGTAGCTGCTGATTATGGGTCTAAACGACAAATAGCAAGATGGAAAGAAGATGTAGTCAGGGTCACCTATAAAAGGTTAGAGGAACTAAGAAAGAAAGATCCCAAAGTTTCACAAAAGCTTGACTATTCCAAAGCAGAGGTCTCAAAAAGACCACCAAAACTGCAAGTCAAAAGAACCACTGCTCCAGCTGGTGCTGCCATCTACAAAAGAAGGAATCAAAACCAGTCAGGTGCTGAAACAATTCAAGATCTAAAAGCTGGAAATGCTGTTGTAAAAGAGGGCATTAAATTAATGATAAACGAAGATCTTGAATTGGAACAATCTGCAAGTACTGCTCAGCCAGTCATGAATAGGCCAGCCTCACCAAACACCTCTGCAAATAAACATCTCCCAAGAAACCCACCAGGCTCAAAAATACAAAAGTGGGGAACTGACAAACAGACCTACGTATTGACTTTGCTCAGGTCTGATGGAGAAGTGAAGAAAATATCAAGGGAACAAGCTCTTGGCCTGAGTCTTGAAGATTTGCAGGATCTCCTTGATCTTCCACTTAGCAGGGATGATGATGACACAGATGCCCTAGACTTTGAACTACAATTTAAAGGTCAGATAAGGGAACTGCTGATGAGGCAATAAAAATTCCACAATAATGAAGAGTTTTGGCATTATCTGTTCCAGGGGGAGATTGTTGGGATTGAACCCTACCAGAGGAACATATAATAAAAGCCAAAACTGGATCAGAGCAGTGGATCCAGAATAAGCAGATGGTACATACAAGTCTCTCCCCTTGAAAGTGATTTCAACATCTGCTGACCTCCTATCTACTGATCGTGCAAACTGCTGACCCACAACTACTGTTCAAGTAAAGACCTGATGAAAGACTAAAGACCTGCTGATTCAATCTACTGCCTTGGTTCAAGCACTGCTGATCCGGACAAGTACTGCTGGGTTCACAGCAGTGGAGGGATGCAGCAGTTATTTATTATGTCTTTATGTAATGTAATGTATTAAGCAGTAGTTAGTATAGCAGTGTTTGTATAGATCAGGGGTTAGAGTTTGTTAGGAGGTTAGATGTCACTTTCATGGTGACGTCAGCTTAGATGCTCAGTGGTTTGCTAGTGCCTATAAATAGAACAGTGCTCTGTACTGTTCTATTAGCTCTTTGCAACACCGTCTTCTTTGCACGAACAAACACTGAGCTCTGGCTGAGGGGGAGTTTGTAGTCAATCATTGCAATTGTAATCGTAATTGAAATAAATTCAATCTTTCGGTTCATTGTGAAAAATGTTTGTTCAAAGCAATACTCTCGTTTGATTGTATGCAAAGTTTTTTTTCATCTTAATTCCGCTGCACAACTCATCCACTTCCATCTTAATTTCAAACGTAAAATACAATCAAAACCAAACTCAGATCCAACAATATTCGTCCTCATTTTTGAAATAAATGAGTATATCGTTGATGAAGACAATTACAAATTTATCCAAGTACGGTTTACAGATCCTATTCATCATGTCCATAAATGCTGCTAGAGCATTTGTTAACCCAAAGGGCATGACTGTAACTTGTGGCTTTCCTCACAGAGACGAACTTGGTCGGTTGGTCTGTCTTGTCTCCTTGTGGTCACTTCTCCGGTTGGCTTTGCAATTCTCTACCTAATTAAGCAATCCCCTCAGGAATCATCATTTCCATTCGTTCCTTTTTATGAAGCAGACCGAATTTCCTTTCTGTCAGTTCTTTTCATTCTTTCCATTTCATGGCATATGTCTTGATCATGTGTTTCGAAGCTCGGTTCTCACTATCTAAACGTCTAAATTTTGAAGCATACATTACTTCATTTTTCTTAATATCTATACTAATGGTTTGGACAACTTTAGTCCCATGTAGCCCATGTATTGTCGTAACAGTTTCTTTGTTACTGGTAGTCTTAGTAGGATTATAGGTGAAGAGAGTCTTGGTAGGTGCACATAGTCGTGGTTACTCTTATTTTCACAAGAGTAGAAGTACCCTTCATTAGCGTGGGTTTTTAGACGTCTTGTGCATAGCATGACTTTTAGTTACAGATTTCCTACTGTTTTAATAATTTAAGGTAACACATAGGGAATTCTTATACTTTCGATGGCGTCCCAACTAAAAGGGTTCCCATTGTTTATATTGTCGTACGAGTTACGAGATAGATGATCAAACGAAATAATGTTTGATATCGGAATTATAGATGTATACGAGAGATTCCTGATAAAGAAATCTATAATTATTAGTGACACGTATGCTTGTGCTAAATTGTCAATCCTTATGGTTTTTGAATTTCCTTATAGATATACATATCTATATAATCACACATTTCACATACTGTAATATACATACCATTCATAAGGTCAATGTATTTAACAGATTTATTTAAAAAAAAACAACAAGTCAGATATCATGTCATGATACTATTTAGGGGAATTCCTGTTACTCGTTTAACATATCATATACCCCGTCTTACCAGGTTCTCGCCGGAGAGGTATTCTCATTATATCCGGACAAGCTGGAGAGTCTACTACATCATACCCAGTCTTGCCGGAAAAGTAATTTGTATTTCCCATAAATAGATCTTTCTCAATTCATGACTTACAATGAACCTTTTATTAGAGCTTTCATCAAATAATAAGGAAATTAGTATTCACATGACGGATCATATTCCAGAACCAAGTAGTACCAATAAACAAGAAATAACAGTGGCCAAATGTTATCGCTTATTTACCATACTTGCAATGTTCTAGTTATCATCCTCACGGCATACCAATCACCCATCATGCTTTAACCATGCAAGTACTTAGCTTATCTCGAAGCTTATGCTAAGGTAATTTTTCTTAGGTTCAAGTCTAAATACTATCAAGTGTGTTATCAGTTAATAGCAATTTCCTAACTCTTTTGGTTAATCTTAGGTATTATTATCATAATACCTATTGGCTTAACTCAGTGGCTCTGATACCACCTTCTGTCACGACCCCCGACCCCACCCTGGACGGAATCGAGAGCCGCGAACCAGTTCAGTGGTACCGGTGGTTATTTTGAAAAGTAGTGTAGCGGAAATGTTCATCAGGACCGTGAGTTAGGAAAAATATCAGAGTTTTGCAACACCGGAGTTTATTCATTAAACAGATGGGAATAAACTCATGTTTTACAAAGGTAGCTTTAGTATTTGGGATAAACCCGAATACATAAAACAACATTCAATTTAATTTAATTTATTTGATAAAATAAGCCACTTCAGTAAGCCTTGTTGGTGTCGTATCCAACTCCTATTCCGATCTACTGTAATTACCTGAAACGCGTTTTAAAAAGATTTGGTCAGCAAGAAATACTGGTGAGTTCATTCATTTTTGCACAAAACACATTTGTTATAATTCACAGCATTAAGAGTTTTTACATTTGCTTCTTAAAGATTGGCAAAGACTTAATCACTGCAATTACAACTATGTTATAACTTATAGTCTTAAGGGTGATTACATTGCTTCTATCAACCAATTACCCCAAATCGGTATTTGTCACTCGACTCGTTTTTGTGACTATGGTCAGATCACCCATTGGCTAACTCGTTGTCCAATGGTGACGGGAATAAGTAATGTATACAAAACCCCACATACCGACAGTAATTGAAGATTACAAAGACTTAATCCCTGTAATTATAACCTTGAAAACATTTAGGGTTTTGTAAAGCAGTTTGATAAAAAGAGAATGACTCGCATTGCAAATTTAAACGGGCAGCGCTTAGCCTAATGATTAGTCTTGTAACCTAATTTAAATAACAATACACACGAAAACTAGGTTAGTAACTTTAATCCAACTTTTACGACAACTCACGAGATCAAAACCTTCACAATGAATGACAAAGTGCGATACTTAAATATCCATCGAATTTACGACGAATGACAAAGCATAACCCGAGTTTGGGCAGCACTTAAACATCCATCGGATTGGTTTCTATCGATCGGACATTAAATCGTAGCAGTGATCGAGTTATTACCCTGTTATCGCGGCAGAATTTCATGATTGTGTGTGTTTTTATAGTAATCAGACGATATCTCGGTGTACGAATCGAATTTTAACGTCGAACCAACGCCCAAATTCAAGTGCCAAACTACTCTATTTATACTGGAAAAACGGTGCTGTCGCGTGTCAAGAGAGTCTCTCGCGTGGTGCGAGAGGACACTTTTAGCATAGGGTAGCCACGTGTCTCAGTAGCTTGGGTGAGTCGACCGTTCGTTAAAATTCGAATTCTATCGAAAACTGTTTAGATAATATCAACTAGGAAATACCCCCCTGAGTTTTAGTGGCCCTGATCCTGATTCCAACTGTTCTGAAATTTTTAGGGTTTGTGCAGGATTGCTTGGGGGTCTCATTTAGGGTTTCCTATTGGACAAAATATTAATAAGAAATAATAGTTTTGGTGAGAGTTGTTACAGGTAGAGTCACCACCGCCGCCGTTATGGCCATACCTCCCTCACCATCTTGTTCATCATTTCAAGTTGCGTCATAAAGGGAGGGTGGCGGTGGGAAGGTGGCTGTGGAGGGAGGACGACAGTGGTGGAGGAGAAGAAGGAGGTGTAGGGTTTGTGTCTGTGATGCAAAAAAAAAGGAAGAAGAGGTAAGAAGACCCATTCTCACATCTGCACCACATAGAGGTCTCACGGACCTTTTTTAATAAAATGTCTTCTGAAAATCAAACACTCTTCAGACATAAACGTCTGTGCGTGGTATGCGCGACGCAGAAAAAAGAGGCCAGGAAGAGCTTTTGTGAAAAAACAAACACCTCCTTACTCTCTGATGGGGGAGAGCCAGAGTGTGATACAGAGACTATGGAAGATGAACATGAAAGAGAGTGGGTTAAAGCTATACAAGATGAGATGAATTCCTTGCATTAGAACATTACCTTTGAGTTTGTTAAGTTGCCTAAGGGAAAAAGAGCTTTGAAGAACAAGTGGGTCTACAAAGTGAAGACTAAAGAGCATACCTAACGACCTAGGTACAAAGCTAGATTGGTGGTCGAAGGGTTCAGTCAAAGAAAAGGTATTGATTTTGATGAGATTTTCTCTCCAGTCGTGAAGATGAGTTCCAGTCGGGTGATTCTTGGTTTGGCAGCAAGTCTTGATCTTGAGGTTGAGCAAATGGATGTCAAGACAATGTTCCTTCATGGTGACTTGGATAAGGAAATCTATATGGAGCAACCTAAAGGTTTTCAGGTTCAAGGTAAAGAAGACTATGTCTGTAAGCTTTAGAAAAAGTCGATATGGGTTGAAGCAAGCACCGAGACAGTGGTACAAGAAATTTGAGTCAGTTATGGGAGAGCAAGGCTACCGAAAGACTGTTTCAGATCATTGTGTTTTCTTTCAGAGGTTTGGTGACGATGATTTTATCATTTTATTACTTTATGTTGATGACATGTTGATTGTTGGCAAGAATGCAAAGAGAACTGTTCAACTAAAGAAAGAATTAAGCAATTCGTTTTCTATAAAAGACTTTGGGCTAGTAAAACAGATTCTTAGCATTCGGATTACTAGAGATAGAGCTTCAAAAAAGTTGCACATGTCACAAGAGCAATACATTGAGAAGATGCTTTGCAGATTCAACATGGCTAAGGCCAAAGCGGTTAGTTCACCTCTTACTCCTAATTTTAAACTAACCGATAAATATCACCCTTCTTCTAAGAAGGAGATTGAAGAGATGGATAGAGTTCCATAGGCGTCAGTAATTGGAAGCTTGATGTATGCAATGGTGTACAAGACCTAATATTGCCCATGCAGTAGGTGTTGTTAGTCGGTTTCTGTCAAATCCTGGTAAGAAGCATTGGGATGCGGTTAAGTGGATCCTTAGATATCTACATGGTACTTTCAAATTGAGTATAACATTTGAGAATGAAGAGTCGATGCTTGTTGGTTATATGGATTCTGATATGGCGGGAAATAAGGACAACTTGAAATCTACTTTTAGATATTTGATGACTTTTGCAAGAGGAGTTGTGTCATGGCAGTCGAGACTGCAAAAGTGTGTTGCTATGTCTACTACAGATGCTGAGTATATGGCAGCAACAGAAGCATGCAAAGAATTATTGTGGTTGAAGAGATTTAAGCAAGAGGTTGGCTTTATGCAACAACGCTACATGGTCATTCGTGATAATGAAAGTACTATTCACCTTGCAAATAATTTTATGTTTCAAAAAAGAACAAAACATATTGATGTAAGGTATCATTGGATTAAAGATGCTATTAAAGATAAGTTATTTGAACTTGACAAAGTTCATACCGATAATAATTGTTTCGATATGTTAACTAAAGCTTTGGAAAGGAAAACATTGAAGGTATGTTGCTCGATCATTGGGATGACGAACTCTTTCTTATAGACAAAAGGGAGAGATTTGTCAGGTACTTTTGCCCATAAGAAAGCCCAATCTATCTCTAATAATACATGGCTCTAATACATGGGTTTTATTATTTTATTTTTAGAGTAAAGAAAAAATATAGAAAAGCAAAGTGAATCACAAGTTTGTTTGGTGATTCTGACGCAAGAATGAAAAGCAACCAAACTAATAATTGTGATATTTTTGTGGGTTGAAAGTTGACCAAGTCAAATAGATATGGTGTATTTGGGCTGCCATCGATACACATAATTAAATTGGTTTTATCTTTCTTAAAGCATAAGTTACATATATTCAAGATATGGTGTATTTGGGCTGCCATCGATACACACATAATTAAATTGGTTTTATTTTCTTTCTTGAAGCATAAGTTACATATATTCACGATTAGGTGATTTTCTTTTGCTCTCTGCCGACGTACCGACGTAACAGACGACAAAGAAAAAGGATCAAGATCATTCCTCATTCCTGTTCGTCGAAGACTTTTGGTTAAGATTTCTTACTCACATTTGTTCGTTTATTTTATTCCATAAACTTGAAGGTTTTGCGAAGTATATGATGCTTTTGTAGGCCACTACTTTATCTAGAGAAGACTTTGTATTGCTTTATATTGGTAATAGTTGATTTTAAGCGGCTCTAATAGTCCCGTCGTATTTACTCTCCTTTTTTAGAGGTTTTCCATGCTAAAATTTGGTCTCTTTATTGTTACTTTTATAGCCTATTTGTTTGCATCCTCACAGGTTCATTCGAGTTGGGAAAACTTTTGGTCAAACGAAGTTTGATTTCACGTTTTGTTTACTGTTTATGACCGGGTTACGTGTTTTTCCCATTATTATTGTTTTTTATTTACATTACAAGCTACAAGCTGGTACCAATTTTCTTCATCAAGTCCAGCCCAACTAGTCTAAAAAATAGAATCCAAACCATATGGTCTGGTCCAATTTGTGTAATTGGAAACTGGGTTAGTCCAAATAGTTTGGAGAATCCAAACTAATTCATATTTTTATAGTCTTTTTATCTTGCAGACTTGTCCATCTTCATCGATTTCCTCTCCAACCCGTTTAATTCATCTTCTAACAACTTCATTTTCAACTAACGCAAAAAAATAAAAAAATAAAAAATAAACAAACAAAGAATATTCATTACATCCTGGTTTTTGAAAAAAAGAAGCAAGTCACAATATCATATGATGGATGTGTCCATTATGCATATAGAATTTATCTAGACAAGTTATATCATAATTTTGTAACCCCAAAAAACTGTTCGTAATATAAAACTAAGAGCGCAAATTAACAAGACCAGCCAGCGAAGACCACTACTCATTGGTCTTAGTTACAACGTCACATGAAGGGATGTCTCCGCTCCCTCTCGAACACTACTCATCGTATTCTCTTTTCGACCATCAGCCGCAACAAGCCACATACTACTTAATGACACCGTTGAGTATCTCCGATCATTGTGAAACTAGCTGCAACATTAAGGTGCCTATCTTATACATATGTGTTTTCCGACAGCAGGGTAGTGTGCCTAGTCGGGGCTGGCATTCCCCGTGCTCTCCCCGGATGCCACTATGACCACCCTAAGTTGATATGATCACCTCTGATTCAAATACATATGATTTTGTTAAATCTTGCCTAAGGCGTAATTATATATTTTTTTGATTCTAAAATCTATTATTTTTATTTAGAGTCGTGTTGTGAATTTACATCTAGATAGTTGGTAAACGGGCAACAAGCTGCGTCGCTACCACTTTTTGAATAACAAAACTAGGTCTTTTAAAAACTACGTCCATCTATAGATCTCAGGGTCATATTATACATGGTAAAGTAATATCTGAAAAATGAAATGAAATTCAATATGCTAAAACCTAACTGAAATATTGTAGCTCACATAAGATCGTATTTCTGGGGATGGTAAAAGAATTGAACCCAAAGTAAAAATCGAAAAGTAGGTACGGGATTATCTTTTAAAAAGGCCGCAAGTATGTGCATCCAAACTCGTTTACTTGCATTAAAACCAAATATATTAGTACGTTACTAGCAAGGTGTCCGCGTGATGCGACGGGGTGACAATTTGCATTGCGGTATACATTTTTGTTAGTTTATCAACTCAGTTGTGATCTATTGTATAGTACTTAGGTTAGTTTTCTGATTCGTATGATGTTCTACAAATTTGTATTATGTTTATTGTTTTCTTAGGTTTTTGAGTTAGTGGCACCAATTGATCGATCTATATCATAAGGCTTACACATCTTAATAACATAAGAAATAGGAGCATAAGTCATTTGTAGCATTGTTACATAAAATTAGAAACATAAGAAAATTTAAATAATAAAAATAAATGTTTAACGATAGAAGCAAAAAACAGCCTCCCTTTGTAGTATACGTACCCAACCAAAACTTACACCAATGTGATATTAACAAGACCAGCCAGCGAAGACCACACATATTTAGCATTTTAATCAGTCGTCGGATCTCCCTCTGCATCTCTCTTCCTAATCGCAATCACTGTGGTTAAAATAAGATTTTGTATTACTTGGACACTTCGGATTTGTAAAATTATATTTTGATTATTATATGAATTTGCAACAATTTCAACATCTAAAAACATCATTTTCCCAAAAGAAAAAAAAGAATATATATTTCCAAATTATAGTTAAAAGCCCTAACCTGGAAGCAATCCCAAAGTACACATCATCTGGCTTTTCTCCTTGAATCTGATTTAACAGCAGCTGCTCGTAGCTGAATATCTGTTAAAAATTCAATGGGTAAGCACGAAATAATACATATAACTTAGAAATAAAAATTATATTGAAACATATAATTTATTAATTTCAAATAATCTTCAAAGTATCAAATCACTAAATTACCTTGTCCCTTCCAACTGCGCTTTACACATGTCTATCCATTATTCACAAAACTAAAAGGGTTCAATTTCTATTGCGAAGAAAATGATTCAAGATGATAAATTAGACGGAGAAAATTTAAATTAAAAAAACAAGGATATGTACCTACATATATCAGTGAGATAACATGTTGAACAACAATATCCAATTCCCCTTCGTTGTAATTAAAACGAACCTGTGACAGCAAGGTTTAATTGTTCCTCACAACCAGGTGATAAACTACCATAATCTTATCTTGAAGATGATGATGATGGTTGTGGTCACCGTTGGTTTAGCCTCTGACCTTCGTTGGAACCCTAATCTTCTACACCAGAGTGCATTAGAGGTGGCTAAGCCATTGTCGGGAAGCTGTAACAACCGGCATTCGTCACAATCCTCATTACGCGGACCAATCTAACAGCCGATGGAACATACAATAGAAAGAGGACTTACCAAAGCTAGTCGGAGTCTTCGCCGAAACCCTAGCCACCATCGCTAGAGGAAGCAGCTAGGGTTTTCTGTCATTGTCTTCTTCCTCGTTTTAACATTGGAATCGGTGAAGGTTATGTGGCTCTTGAGGACCACTACCGTCACCACCGTATGGAAGGTTGTAACCGAATCATTATCACCGCCACTCGCCTGCTCAATCCGTTTTCACCGCGCCGGAGTATGGCTGGCGCCGCCGTAGCACCACCACTGCCACCCTCAGATTTCTCTCTTTATATCGCTCTTGCGTGTTCTCCCTTTTTGTTTCTCTTTCTATCGATTGAAGTGGTGAGAGAAAGCATAGATTTCGGTTCTAATTTGGTAACCTTATTTCAAAATTTAGAAGTTACAAAAGATGGAGCCAAATGTAATTTACATATTTCTTAACATGATAGGTTTAATGCGGTGTACATTAAAACAATGGATTAAAATCTAATTAAGATGAAGGGTTAAAATGTAACTATTGTTTAAAAAGACTAATTTACCCTTATTTTAGGGGGTGTATATATAAATTAAAAAAGAAAAGTTCTTATTTTTTGGGTATCTTAAAAGGAAAAAGATTATTGGTTGTTATTTTCTTCTTTAATCACTTGTACATTAAAGCATTATATCTACTTGTACCTTTTAATCTGTGCGTCGATATTTAACAAGACAACTACTGAAACGTCGACAAAAATGTGTAGGTCGTCATACTATCTTTGGATTTTTTTAAAACAATATTGTTTATAAGATATGTCAAGAATAAGTAAAAAAGTATAAGTTTGTTGTGGAGGGGGGAATTGTAACTAATTATCTATAATTTTGTTAAAACCTTAGGGATTTAAGTGTAATAAGTTTAGGGGCTAAAAAATAAATAGTGTTTAAAAGACCAAACTACCCTCATTTTAAGGGTCTTTCTATAAATAAAGGGGGAGAAAAATTCTTATTTTTTGGGTATCTTAAAATGTCATTGTCTCATGCATTATAATATAGTATAGATATAGACAAAAGATCAAATACAGATACCCTTATCATACAAAACAAAACGTAGGAATATGGTGAAAAGGTAAAAAACACGGTGGCATTTTCGTAATTATTTACTCGTAGAGTAATTATCAAAATTGCCCTACAAATGATCTTGTAGGGTAATTTTGATCTTGTAGGGTAATTTTGTAAAATGTTCTTGTAGGGTAATTTTGATCTTGTAAGATAATTTTGATCTTGTAAAGTAAAATGTTATTGTAGGGTAATTTTGATCTTGTAAGATAATTTTGATATTGTAAGATAATTTTGTAGAGTATCATAATTACTCTACAACTATATTAAAATTACTATGCAAGTTTCAAAATTACCCTACTAGAACATTTTACAAAATTACCTATAAGATCAAAATTACCCTACAAGCACATTTTACAAAATTACCCTACAAGATCATTTGTAGAGTAATTTTGATAATTACCCTATGAGCAAATAATTACGAAAAATGTCACCGCGTTTTTTTGTTTTGTTTTTTCGTATCTTCCGTACGTTTTGTATGATAAGGTTGTTTGTACGTGAATTTAACTCTATGTATGTAATCTTAAATTACAATAAATAGTAAGTTGAAGTTTGAAATTCAAAATATTAAAATAGTAAAATGTTAGAAATTAACGTAGCTTGATATTGTGTATTTTAAGAAGGCTTTTGAGTTTCAACCTAATGAGTCTCTGATTACTAAACTTTGTGGTGTCTATGGATTTAGGGTGGAGGGAGTGGTTAAACATTTGAAATAGGTAAACTCCTAAATCACCAATCAAACAGTGTCACGTTTTTTTTTTTTTTTTGAACGACGAATTTCTTTAAATCCAATGTCGTCTGTGGGACTTGAACCTAAGACCTTCCCCTTCTCAACCTAAGTGTTTTAAAGGTTTTCCCTTTGCCAATGGACCACCACCCCATTGGTTCAAACAGTGTCACGTTATTTTACCTATTTTGTTTACCTATTGCTCAAAAACGTTTGCAGTGGTTTACATATCTTGGATTAGGTAAACTATTATTTAAAAAAAAAAACATAAATAAATGAAACCATCCAATCATCACCAAGCCTTCATCTTCCCTCATCGGTAAAGGTTCACCGATCACACAACCACACCGAGCGGTAAACATCATTGGCGGCGGTGTTACCGCTCGGTAAACACCTTTACCGCTGGTGTTTACCGCCCACTCCGTTTACCCTTATAGCCTAGTGGCATTTGAGGGTGGGATAAGACTTTGGGAACAATAGGTCTTGGGTTCGATTCCCATAAGGGGGTTTTTCTTATATTTATTGGGTTTTATCCTGAATTGGTGTATAAGCATTATGCCTAGTGGAGATGGATATGATTGGGTGGTTCTGTTGATGGTACGATGATACTCCAGTGGTTCATTAGTGATCCAAATTTGTTATTCAAAGAAAAAAAAAACTCTGTCCTATACTCTTGGCCATTTTCATCTTTGGGAATATCTTTTATTTATTAAAAATCGTGTGACACAAGAAGGTATTAAAAATTTATATAAACTAGTATAAATTTTAAGGGAGATCTACATTGAGATCAGCGGACCTGCTCGTCTTTGGCTAGGCGGGAGGGAAACATGCTTGTGTAGATCTCACAGGAGTCTCTCCCTTAGCTGGGTTAAGGGAAAATGGGTTTATAGTAGAACAAGCGGTAAAGAAAGCAGAATCTAAAAAGGTGGACAAACACGCTAAAGCATGTGCTGATAACCAACATACATTTGTCCCCTTCGCCTTCGACACCTTTGGATCCCTGGCTCCAGAAGCTATCCGTTTGCTGACTAGGGTCCAACAGGTTGTCCACAGCAGTGGCTCATCAACAGAGAGGCAGGGGTTTGTTTTTAATAGGCTAGGGTTTGCTATCCAGAAAGGGGTAGCGGCGCAGCTTGTTGCTCGCTTACCTGCGATATTGATGTAAAGTGCATTTTGTCGAATATATAACGTATCAATCTCAAATTTCTATCGGAAACTAGTATATTTTTAAGATCTATTCTAATCGACCAAGTATAATTAAATAAAAGTCAAAGACATCATTTAATAAATTGTTGAGATTTCAATGTTCTATTGTTGGAGCTTGTTTATTGCATTTCAATCACGCATGCACGATATTTGGTTAGACGTTAAAGGTTTGCATCATGGCATGACAAGTGTAAGTAATCGGCAAGGTCAACGAGATTAAATCATGATATTTTTATAAAAATGTCAACGATTTTTTTATATTCATTGTCAAAATGTCAAGCCAATTGGAAGTTGACCAATGTATAAAAGTCAAACCAGCTACACACATGGAAGATTGATTGTTTTAAAGCCAAGTGGTATCAAATTGTAATATTAACGCTTACAAATTATGGTATTATTAAGTCAACGTCATCCTTTTTTGGGAATTATAAACTTTACTATCATCCATCCATCAATTATATACAACTTTTTTAAGGCAAATTTGGATAACTGACGGACCACTAGAGTATTATCGTGTCATCAACAGAACCACTCGATCATATTCATCTCCATAAGACATACATATCGATGAACAAAGAAGGATTCGAAAAAGGAAATGATGTACAATAGTCAGTTATACCAGAGGATCAAGTCATCTATTAATCTAAAACCTAAAAAGACATTATAAAAGTCAAACTCAACGTCGATACTACCCTCATTTTTAGAACCATAGGTTTGACCAAGTTTATTAATTCGAGTTTGAAAATTGTTCGCATCTTTAAAAAAATCTTAAGAAACCTATATGCAATATGCCAAGCGATCCTATGTGCACCATTCGAAACCCTACCAATAGTTTTGCTAGTTGTGGGATACACTCAGTGTTACAAAAATCGCGATTACTCGGCGATTAATCGCCGACCAGTCGCTAGTCGGCCTCCTACTGAGTAATTTTTCAATAATCAGTTAAAAAATCGCTAGTCGGTCAAAGCCGGTCCAAGTCGCCCTAGTCGGCTCATTTGAAATCCTTACAAAACAGGCCCAAGATTACAACTTTAGCCTATTTTCCTTATCCCTTACCCTAATATGACGAAGAATTTGAGTCGGAGAAAGAGGATGAAGTAGATGAGGAGATTGAAGAGTCGGATGGTGTCGAAATCATTGAACACTACGGGGATGACGATTACATTTGAGCCATTTGTTAATGTTTGAATTTTAAGTACTGAGACATGTTATGTTATGACTTATATGTAAGTTTAGTTTGTATTTTGAACTACTTTTACCTTTTTAAGTACTATATTGATATGGATGTGTGAGTATATATATACATATTTATAAAAATAATAAAATTTACATATAAAATTTCCGATCCGAGTAATCCCAAGTAGTCGCTAGTCCCCATCTCACCGGCTGACTAGCGACTAGCGAGTTCTCCAACCTTGGATATACTGGGTATGGTTGTTGTTGTTGTATTAAATATGATTTCATGTGCATAACCGGCAAAAAGAGCCCGACGGTCTAAATCCATACCCACTACAACATTATCTTTAACTACTATTTGGCATGAGTGACCAAGTCATGTGGTACTCGCACTTGATATAATAGTCACTATACCAAGACTATAACTCCGAAGGCTCCTTGACGAGTAAGTCACTCAAGATCCTCAACAATTACGTGGATTAACACTCATACATTATATTTGTTCTGCTTTCTTAAAGCACTATACTTACTGTCAGTTAGTTGGAGTTGAGGCATGAAAGACTTGTTCGTGATGTGGCAAATGGATGATTTATGTTTCAAGATCATTTCGGGTGTCCAGAGCACAAAGTATAGCAGGATTTTCCCGCAACATTTCGTGCAATCAACATTTGCAAACAATGGGTACCTTTGAACTCAGTTTTAGACCATCAAGCAAGTATACCTCTTGATTACGAGCTATGTGGTAATATGTGCTAAATGGCAATCCTCTAAGGTTACTAACAATTCAATCCCCTAGCCAAACCTTATTCTACAAATGCCATATAGATTAAGTCACATGTATAATACCATTCGGTCCATTATAATGCTTATATATAAGAAGATTTCATATAAAACAAGTTTCGTTTAAACAACTTAGATTTCGATTTCTTGCTTATGGATCGACCTAACAAGACAAAGTGTATGATCCTATTTACACCATGAATGTAATAAGATTTCATATAAAACAAGTTTAATGGCAAGCAATGTTGTGTTGATAGCATTCTTAGCGACGTTAGATCGGCCAGTTTTATATGGTTTAAACATAGGTCCAATTTAGGGGTGTTCATCGAATCGAATATCGAATTTTTGAATTATTCGAATCGAATTGTTCGAATAATTTTTATTTTTCCTTGAATTCGTATTCGATTCGAATTCGATTAAAACCTACCAAATTCGATTCGAATTCGTATTCGAATAAAAAACTCAATTCGTATTCGATTAAAAATTCGAATTCGATTTAATTCAGATTCTTTAAAAACATATAAAAAACTTTCAAAATGAAACATAAATTTTAAAGCAGCCATAAAGCACGATATCACATTAAAAAGTTCCAAATAAAGTTCCACAAGTCTAAAATTCAAAACGAGAAGTCGGGAATAACCACTCCACATTACAAGTTAATATTTTTACGCTTAGAAATCTATTGATAGATTTGTTACTTAGGTTTTAGTTATGGGCCATGTAGTGGGTTTGGTAATGGGTAATTTTAATACTTGGAAAAAAATTTGAAAATAATTTATAGTATAACCTAATAAAAGTTAGGGTTAGGTTAACGTACAAATACCTTTATCGTACATTACGTACGCTACAATCTCAGCCGTCTGATCATCTTCCCGCATTGAATTCGCATGTTGTTTTTTTGTAACAATTTCTCATGTTGGTCTTTTAACATGCGATTTCATCAAAATTACCACATGCGAAATTGTTACAAAAAAACAACATGTTATTTCATCAAAATTATCACATGCGAAATTGGTACAAAAAAACAACATGCGAATTCATCAAAAATTATCACATGCGAAATTGGTACAAAAAAACAACATGCGAATTCATAAAAAATTATCACATGCGAAATTGTTATAAAAAAACAATATGCTATTTCATCAAAATTATCACATGCGAAATTGGTACAAAAAAACAACATGCGAATTCATCAAAAATTATCACATGCGAAATTGTTATAAAAAAAACAACATGCGATTTTAAAATGCGGGAAGATGATCTGACAGCTGAGATTGAAGCGTACGTAATGTACGATAAGCAATATTATACAATACTCTTTACCTAAAAGTTAAATATGTATTATATATAAAAATAGTAAATAAAAATGTATAATTTGTATTCGAATTTCGAATCGAATCGAATTTGAAATTATAAATTCGTATTCGATTTACTTGACTCGAATTGAATCGAATTCGAATTCTTATAATCGAAACGAATTCTTGATAATCGAATCGAATTTAAACGAATTTCGAATTTTTCGAATTCGAAACGAATTCTGCACACCCCTAGGTCCAATTTCGAGGAGTTAGTTTGGTCGGATTAGTGTAAATTTGTATTTATGTAGTTTGTTCTGTTGTTTGTTGTCCGTCCCGGTTTTCGGGTTTGGTTTCTGTTTATGAAGTAAGCTTTTCAAAAAAAAAAAAAAAAAAAACAACTCAAACAATCCACCACAAGTGTAGTACGCATCAATAAGCTAAATCCTATATTTTGTCGTCAATCCAATCATGAGGCATCAGAATGTTATTCCTTGCTTACTTCTATACAGTTAGCTAGTGAAAAATGTTAAGAGCATATATACCAGAACACCACACCCTCTTCAAGTAACATCTTAAGCAACATGTTTGTGATTCTTATGGCTTGTTATTGCTACATCATATGTTGACTTGTGGAAATAGACAAGTAGTAGAAGTGAATTAGTTAGGGTACAAGGGGCACTCACCTAATAGGTGAGTCCCCTCTCTTACACACCACCAATCAGATAGTGCCACGTCAACTCCCCTCTTAAACTCCCCTAACACCACATTTTGATGGCGGCACTCCCCTAATAGGTGACTTGGGTTTTTTTTATTTTTTTATTTTTATTTTTATTTATGCATGTTTATAAATTAAAAAAATATTAATAAAAATAAAAATTAAATAAAAGACATTTCATTAAATTAAAAAAAAAAAACAACCTAGAAAAATAAAAATTACATTAAAACTAGAAAAATAAAAATTACATTCAAACTAGAAAAATATAAAAACAAACTACTCGTCGTCGGAACTCACTTCAAGGTGAGGTAGATCTAAACGTCCGAGATGCTCAACGAGATCATGTTTTAGTCTCCAATGCGTGTCTTCGTCAATGAGCTCGCTATAAGCTGTTTCAGCGAAGACGGGTTCGACTGGAGGATCTTGAATGTGTACCGGTGCTATCGCCCTTCCGTCGTCTTTTATAATCATGTTATGTAAAATAATGCACGTATACACGAGTAACCTTATCTTTTTCACCGTTTTGGAACGCATTGGACGCTTTAGTATTCCCCACTTCGCCTTTAACACACCAAACGCCCGTTCCACATCTTTTCTTGCGGCCTCGTGTTGCCTCTTGAACTTTTTTTCATTCGGGATGTGAGGATATGGAAAAGACTTCACAAACACGGACCAGCTAGGGTAGATCCCATCAGTAAGATAATACCCGCGTTTGTATAAGTGGTCGTTCACCTGAAATGGACAATATGGCGCCGTTCCGTTTCGTTGAGTAAGAAATAACGGAGATTGTTGGAGCACGTTGATGTCGTTTTGTGCACCCGCCGGGCCACAAAAAGCATGCCAAATCCACAAATCTTGAGACGCCACCGCCTCTAACATAACCGTCGGGTATTGATGATCGCCTCTCATATATTGTCCACGCAATTCTGTGGGGCACATTCTCCAGACGAAGTGTGTACAATCCAGACTACCCAACATACCAGGTAGGTGATGTCTCTCCTCATGAGCCTGATACAATAGCGCAACGTCGTGGCTCGTTGGTCTACGTAAGAATTCACCGGCATACATTGCACAGACCGTCTGGCAGAAATATTCAAGGCACTCACGAGAGGTCCTTTCAGACATCTTTAAATACTCGTCGTTTTCGTCTGGTGGGTTACCGGTTGCAAGTTGTTTAATCACAGAAGTAACCTTTTGCAACGGCGTGAAACTTTTCTTCATTCTCCCGTCCAAGCCCTCTTGAAACCACTCGTCGTACGCTTCGACGTCACTAACAATTTTTAGGAACAAAGACTTGGACATACGAAACCTTTGACGAAAAATAACGGCATTAAATTTTGGATTTTCTACAAAATAATCGGCCATTAGTGTTTCGTGGCCACCCTGACGATCTCGAGGGACAACTTTTTTTTTACTAGACGATGCCGTGTCTAGTAGCTCCGCTTGTTGGATGAGATTTTGGAAGAAAATTAAGCTACTATCGTTTGACGGTTCACCTTCATCGTCGGGAAAGTCGGGTAGGGGAGGAAAAATCGGGAACCTGAGATCCATTTAGTGAAGTGGGTGTTGTTTGAGAATATAAAAAATAAGAAGTGGGTGTGGTTTGAGAGTATAAAAAATAAGAAGTGGGTGTGGTTTGAGAGTATAAAAAAGAGTGAAGTGGGTGTGGTTATTTATATTTGTTTAAAAAGTGATTTTTTTTTTTTAAAAAAAAATCGACCGTTCATCAATATGCGTGCAAAATTCAATCGGTGGACATGGGCCGAAACCATCCCCCGAATCGGGTCCCCGCACCGATGGCGGCGGTGTTCCCGATCGGGGACAATGGTCACCGAAGGGGTCCCCGATGGGTGCCCCGGATACCCTTATAGTTTGTTAGTTTGATTTGCAATAGTGACATGGTTATAATAATTAATTCAAAGATGAAAATTAAACATTGAAAAACAATTTAGAGGGTAAGTAAATTTATTTTTATAATATAACAAGTCTAGGCCTTAAAGTTGTATTTTGTTGTTATTGTGGTTTCAACCTCCAACTCCTTAATTTATGAATAGAGGACCACTTGATCAATCATGCACATTGTTTGGTAGGAATTCATGAATGTATGACATGTGTAATCTTGTTAGCTACTTGTATAAATCCAGGATTTGAATTGTACAAGATTTTCAATAAATCGTCAACCATATTTGCACATCCAATTTATTACAAAGTCAAAAAGTTCACGCTAATTTTGAGTTGACCAAGATGGTGATGTGACTCAAGATGCATAAATCTACAAACTACAAAATTGTATTTTTAAGAATAAACTATATAACAATATTAACACCATATAAACATAAAGACATAAAATAATATCTTCAACAAAAGAGGGAAACATTTCTTGACCAAGAGAAGGTTGAATACATCTCATCTTTGTCATTTTCTTTCAGTTTAGAAAAAGGTTGTGGAGAGGTTTGTTGTGATGTCGGCTTAAATAAACAATATAAAGTGAATTGGGTTAGGTGGATGCCTTGTAAATAATTGTATAAATGATTGAAAAGAGAGAATATATTGTGTTTGGTCAATATGAATCATGAAAATTGTTGTGGTGAATTTTACACGGGTCATGCTATTTACACACGGAGAAAATTATTTTCACACCCCAAAGCGCCGCGCTATGGCCAAAGCGGGGCGCTTTGGGGTAAAGTCAACCGACCAGAACTGAGTCTGTCAGGCTTTGTCGGTTGACTTTACATCAAAGCGCCGCGCTTTGGCCATAGAGCGGCGCTTTGGTTTTTTTTTTTTTTTTTTTTTTTTTTTTTTTTGGGGCAAAACGCCCCTCTTAGGTCAAAGCGCAGCGCTTAGGGCCTTTTTTAAATTTTTTAAAATTGTTTTTAATTCACAAACGCGTCGATAATAGTCTAAATTTTACGTTTTTTCCATTATACATCATTTTTTAATATATATGGACTATACTGCAAGTTCCGGATCAAATCGGTTACGTGTGATGTCGTATTCCATTATATCGTATCATTTTGGTTTGAAAGCACAAGTACTCCTATGAGTAGTGTCATGTGTATCAGCCGCCTACCGTACATGTACATGACGTATTTTTTCATTAATTGTAGTATTATGATGTATATTGTCATTTTGGGTCGTACAAGTGCGTATTGAATCTGATTGGGTCGTGTCGGTGACATTCGATTTTTAACGTGATGTAACGCATATACATTCGGTATTGAATCTAATGTGAACCAAACATGAATTGATTTAGTTTTTTTTTTTTTTCAAATGGTAACTCTAAAATGTTAAATTGTAATGCAAGGTTAAAATTATAATTAGTTTATTTTATTAGTTAGAAATATATTATCTTATGTTGTATAGCCACCTATTTTCATCATCATGAGCAAGGACTTTCGCTCCTGTTTGTGAATAGTTGAATACAGATCAAAAAGAAACCCACCACAGTGAAAAAGATGATTATACAGAGCTGATATGAACCGTGCATGCTGGTTTTGATGTTACAGGTTTGACTTATTAAGGGACATCATCAAAAAGAAACCCACCACAGTGAAAAAGAAAACCCTCTTAGATATTTTAAACTAAAACCACATTTAAAATATAGTAAATGTAAAAAAAAAACAAGTTCCAAGGCTTTTCCTTGAAATCATATACATGACGTATTTTTTATTAAATTCCAAGACCCATCCTCCCATGCTTTCTAGAACATTTTCATCGATTGGACTATGAATTTGATTATTTCTCCAATGAAGGAGTGTACTCTCTCATACAAGAGGCACATACTTGACCGGCCAATCACTTGTGAGCATCATCTGACTGGACCGACACGTGTCGAATAATGCCCCATGGTGGGGGCATTAAGGCATTATGTAAAAAAAATGTAAAATTTGAACTTAAACGTAGACCAGTCACCAGTCAAAAATACGCCCAAAATGTAAAAAAAAAAAAAAAAAAAAACCAAAGCGCCGAGCTTAGGCCAAAGCGGGGCGCTTTGAAAAAAAAAAAACCAAAGCGCCCCTCTTTGGCCATAGCGGGGCGCTTTGATGTAAAGCAACAGACAAGGTCTGACCGCGTCAGTCCTTGTCGGTTGACTTTACACCAAAGCGCCCCGCTTTGGCCATAGCGGGGCGCTTTGAGTGTGCAAATAGACCAAGCGCGTGTGCGAATAGACCAGGCCTTTTAGGGGTTTTAGACATGGTAAGTCTGGTTTATTTATTGATTTATATAACTTTTATGTCTTTCTCAATATATTTGGTTTACTAAAATTACACATTCGACCAAACTTGATCACTTTTTGGCACTTGATAACTAAGAACAAATTGAACTAGAGCGCACCACCAATCGCCAGTGTCTACCGTCACCACCGCCTATCGCGTGTTGTCGTCACAACCATTGTTGCTGCCAACTTCACCAACGTTGTTGCATGTCGTCAACAATAACTGCCATAAAACAAAAATACGTGGTGAACCATTATGATATATACTTTTTGAGTATTTTTCTAGAAACATGTTTCAATCTATTCCATTTTGGCCGGAACCCTTTTTTGAGCCAAACCAAATTAATACACTTTTGAAACGACTTATTTTGACTCAAACGAATTAATAACTTTCTAATAAAAACTTGTTTTATCACGAACTCTTTTCCGCATGTTACTTGACCCCGCCCACTCATTTTTTTATGCTTCGTGAGTTTTAGGTCACGTGTAATAGGTATTATTGAGGCGTGAAAGGGTTTGATAACGCTCCCACACCATCCCCCATAGGCATTATAGAGGCATAAAGATGAAGGGGCATTTCTAGAATAATGCCCAATAAGGAGGAAACATGGAAAGTAATGAATGAAAGGACATTAAGGGACTTAACCATTAAATAAGGCGTTATGATGCTGATATTGTTGGTTCAGTTCTGTTTATACATGAGGGAAAACATTAAAACATACCTGTTACAGCAGACAGTGCAGTGGAGAATCCAGTAATAGAGTTCGACATGCTTGTCATCTTGATCTGGTTCCTCCTTAGGGTGCTGACTGATGATGGTGACTTAGAAAACCGAAAAGGGTATCGGTTTAGGAGAGGAGGTCGAAATTATGATGTTATTGACTATTGGGGTGTGTCTAATTGTGTAACTGAGTAACTGTCTAACCCCTTAACCTCCACATAATTCTCCTTATATAAGCACCCAGGAGGAAACCTAATTAGTTATTAAGGGTAATATGGTCCATCAACAATTACCAACTAATTATTTAATAGGTTATTATATATTTTGATCTATATTATGTAAATGATTATAATGGCTATAGATTAAATATTAATACATAATATATTTAATCTTACATTCTCCCACTTAGCCGAGTAATCATTTACTATGAGTATTAGATAAGCTTCAATAAACCAGCTCCAGTCGAACTGTTACTGTTCGAGAAACTAACGGCAGCTGAATTATCACAATAAAGCTTCAATGGTCTAGAAATGGAATTAACGATTTTGAGTCCAGTGATCAGATTTCTAAGCAACATTCCATGACAGGTTGCGTTATAAACAGTAATGTACTCTGCCATCATTGTGGAAGTTGTGGTCAGCTGTTGTTTATGACTCTTCCATGAGATAGGGCCGCCTGCTAACATAAAGATATAGCCCGAAGTGGATTTCTTGTCATCTTTGCACTTTGCAAAGTCAGAATCAGAATAGCCCACCACTTCTAAATGATCAGTTCTTCTATAAGTCAGTTTATAGTCTTTCGTCCCTTGCAGATATCGAAGTACCTTCTTAGCTGCTTTCCAGTGATCTAGGCCAGGATTAGTCTGATAACGGCCTAGCATTCCAGCAATATAAGCGATATCTGGGCGAGTACAGACTTGAGCATACATCAAGCTCCCGACTACTGACGCGTAAGGTATCTGGCTCATTTGCTCCTTCTCAACCTCTGTTGTCGGACACTGGAATGAACCAAAAACATCTCCCTTAACTACTGGAGCGACGGAGGGTTTGCACTGTTGCATGTTGTAACGTGTAAGGACACGATCTATGTAAGCCTTTTGGGACAATCCTAAGATCCCTTTGTGTCTATCTCGGTGAATTTCGATGCCAATGACGTAAGAAGCATCTCCGAGATCCTTCATGTCGAAGTTATGCGAGAGTAACCGCTTCGACTCATACAACATGTCTAAACTATTACTTGCCAATAGAATATCATCTACGTAAAGGACAAGAATAGTAAAGTTGCTCCCACCCATCTTGAGGTAGGTGCATTGATCCACTTGATTCTTCATAAAACCTTGTTTCTTCATGACTTCATCAAACTTGAGGTACCACTGACGTGATGCTTGTTTTAACCCGTAAATGGATTTCTTCAGCTTATAGACTAGATGCTCCTCACCTTCAGGTTTAAAGCCTTCAGGTTGTTTCATGTAAACATCTTCGTCCAAATCTCCGTTAAGGAAAGCGGTTTTAACGTCCATCTGATGCAGCTCTAAATCGAAATGAGCTACTAGGGTCATGACGATCCTTAATGAATCTTTACCAGAGACAGGTGAAAACGTCTCTTGATAATCAATTCCCTCTTTCTGAGTGTAGCCCTTTGCAACCAATCTCGCTTTGTAGCGTTCAACGTTACCATTCGGATCCAGTTTTGTTTTGAATACCCATTTACATCCTACGGGTTTGGCTCCGTTGGGTAATTCTACCAAATCCCAAACGTCATTTTTCTTCATGGATTCAAGCTCTTCAATCATTGCTTTATTCCATTCAGAAGACTGATCACTGCTAATGGCTTCATTGTAAGAGATAAGATCATTGAGCTTTCCTGGATCCATTTCAGTCAGGTAGGTAACATAATCATCCCAATTAGTAGGCCTTCTTTGCCTAGATGACCTCCTGAGTGGATTATCGGGTTCAGCTTTGTCTTGGTGTTGAGCGTTTGATGTGCCTTCGTCATGAGGTATAATGGGTTCTTATTGTAGAGGTAAATTTGGAGTTGGTGCAGTAGCTTCAGGTACAGTAGTTGCATTGGGTACAAGAGGAGTAATCGGAGTAATGGTAAGCGACGAGTCTCCCCCCCCCCCCCGCGTCTTGTACTTCTTGAAATTCTTCGTAAGGGTTGGTACTGCTCCCACTGACCTTGAAATCCTCCAGGAACGCGGCACGCTTGGTTTCAACAATACGGGTGACATGGGAAGGACAATAGAAACGATAACCCTTAGAGTTCTCAGGATACCCGATAAAGAAACAGGTAACTGTTTTAGGGTCAAGTTTCCTTAGGAAAGGATTGTAAAGTTTTGCTTCAGCAATGCAGCCCCATACTTTCATATATTTAAGACTCGGTTTCCTTCCTGTCCAAAGTTCATAAGGAGTTTTAGGGACAGACTTAGAAGGAACTCTATTGAGTATATGAACAACTGTTTTTAACGCTTCAGTCCAGAGGAATAATGGTAAATTAGTGTTGGCTAACATACTGTGCACCATGTTCATAAGGGTACGATTTCTTCTTTCAGCTACACCGTTCTGCTGAGGTGTACTAGGCATGGTGTATTGGTTCACAATCCCCTGGCCCTTACTAAACTCATAAAATGGACCAGGAGCTTGACCCACATCAGTATGTCTTCCATAATTGTTAGGGGAGGATTTTCTAACAATTAGTGATCCTTACACGTTATCCTAATTAGTGATCCTTACTTCTGTGACAGGTGGTGATCCTCAGAAGAGCTCCAGGATCAGGATCATGGATCACTTTAAGGATCCTCGTACTAACGATTGTTTACTTATGTTTTGTACTATCTCGCAGGTATAACCAGCTTGACCAAGTCTTGGCGACATTCCTGGAGAATATTTCCAAACTATTCTGCACGTGCTTGACCAAAAATAGACGTTGTGGAGAACGTGGAGGCTTGGCACGAAAGTCGGATAGTTAGTTTAGGTGGTTATTTCTATTTTAAAAAGGGAGTAACGAGCTAGTAGAAAACACTTAGTCATTTTTTCAGTTACACACACTCGTACAAACGCTCATACAAGCTCTCGTTCAAACACTTAGCAATTTCATACACTTTTTACACATTTCACGATAGTGATCTTTGTACCTAGCTCGTTACTATCCGAAGTTGTAAACATTTATTCATTTATTTGAGCTTGGTGATCGGTAGTTTCCATCACCCGGGGTTTTTTGTGCCGGAGATCAACTCTTGATCAAGGGCTTTTTCCCCGTACAAATCCTTGTGTTGTTTGTGCAATTTACATTGAAGTGATCCTCATCGTTGTTACATATTTTAAGCATCATTCCCCGTAACAAAGAGTTTGGTTGCATTATCCTCGTCTGATTTTTGACCAAAACAGTTTGGCGCCCACCGTGGGGCAATTGGTGCTTCGTCCTTAGAAAAATACGCATTTCCGTGCTCATTTCGGTTCACTACAACCAAGCAAATGGCTTCCTCAGCGAAGAATACCTCAAATTTGATGCCCTCGTTCACTTCTTCTCAAGGCGTTCCTCCTTTGCCTCCACCACCTTTTGGATCCCAGAAGAATACTGAGAATGCCGCGAAGAAACCAACTCCCATTTTCTCAAAACCACCTACTTCTTCTGTTTCAACTAATCCTACTACTAATGATCTCTATGCCTTGATTTTGCAGATGAGGAATCATGCACAAGAGCAGGATAAGACCAACGAAAGGATCCTCCGGGAGATTGACGAAATTAAGAAACAGAAGAAAACAGCAGAGGATCGTTCCCCACTGATGCCCAGATCTTTGAATTTTGATACTCCGGTGATTACTTCTCAGCCATCAGTGGTTCCAGACATTCAATATGTGGGTGGACCAAAAGGAGTGCACTACGGAACAACAACAATGACCCAGGCATCAGGTTCATATTTCCAGCCAGCGGGATCCTATCCTCAGCATATGGGATCCCTCACGAGTTCAGGAGGATATTCAGGAATGCAGCAGGTTCAAGGATCCTCCTTCGTTCCAGGATCATCCCAGGTTCAAGGATCCTCCTTCGTTCCAGGATCATCCCAGGTTCAAGGATCCTCCTTCGTTCCAGGATCATCCCAGGTTCAAGGATCCTCCTTCGTTCCAGGATCATCTCAGGTTCAAGGATCCTCCTTCATTCCAGGATCATCCCAGGTTCAAGGATCCTCCTTTCTTCCAGGATCATCTCAGGTTCAAGGATCCTCCTTCGTTCCAGGATCATCCCAGGTTCCAGGATCGTCCCAGTTTCAGGGATCCTTCCAGATGCCAGGATCCTTGAGGAGTTTGAAAACAGGAGGTTCAGATGTCCATCAGGGAGATTTTATTCCAATGCAGACCAATGCCTCTACTGGTCCCTCGATCATTCCAGAACCTCAACAATATGGATTAACATCCATTCTTCCTAACTCGAATCCAGTGGGAGGTAACACTTTTAATAATTCTTATACTACTAACCATGGTCTTATGCAGGATCCAGGTGTCAATCATGCCATGGCCAGAGAATTGCAAAAGCTAAAGGATATGATATCAAGTGTCCCGGGAGTAGTCAAACGTATCCCAGAGATTGCAGATGGGAGCCATAAGATATCTCGTTTTGCACCACCAATCTGTGATGCTGAGATACCCAAGAGGTTCCACGTGCCTACAATGAAACTGTATGATGGTTCAACGGATCCTGAAGAACACATAGCACAATACAGGGAGAGGATGGAGATTAATCCAATCCCAGAAAGGTTAAAGGAAGCATGCCTGTGCAAAGGATTCGGATCCACTCTTACTGGATCAGCTCTCAAATGGCTGCTAAGTCTTCCTCCCTATTCTATTACCTCATTTGCTAATCTAGTTAATCTATTTAATAATCAGTTTTCTTGTAGTAGGAAATTTGAACGATTAACTAGTGATTTATATAGGATAACCCAGGGTCATAATGAATCATTAAGGGATTACATTACCAAATTTAGTAAAGAATCCTTAGACATTCCTAACTTAGATATAGCCACGGCTGTTGAGGCCTTCAAAATGGGATTGCTTAGGGATTCGTTGTTTTATGATGACCTTGTTATGACACCGTGCAGGAACTTAGATGAGGTAAGAACCCGGGCCCTTAGGTACATCTGGCTAGAGGATGACAAGAGGATCCAGGAGAGGTTAGCAGGATCCTCAAAGCAGGATAAGCAAGGATCCTCATTCAGGAACAACAAGTTCAGATCCTACAACAGATCTGATAACCAGAACGTGCATTCTATTGATCAAGAAGAGGATGATGAGGATTATCCTCCAATTTCTGAATATTGTTTTAGTGTTGATAACAATGAACTAATCCTTGCGATGCAGAGTTTAGGTGACAAAGCTAGATGGCCCAGAAAGAATGATAGGCCAGCCGCAACTAAGGATAAATCAAAGTGGTGTGCATACCATGAAGATTTTGGGCACCTCACAGAGGAATGCATTGCACTAAGAAAGGAAATTGGATACTTGTTGAGCAAGGGGCATCTAAAAGAATTGTTGGGAAGAAAGAAGTCAAAGACTCAGGATCCTGAAAGGATCCCTGAGAAGGCTCCAGCCCCTCCAACGGATGCACAAGTGATAAACTTAATTTCTGGAGGATCAGACATTTGCGGCACATCCTTCTCAGCAGCCAAAAGGCATGCAAAGGAAACTAAAATGGATAACGGAGAAAGACCTGTTCGAACATCAAGTGTCTCGGAAGGAAAAGTCATAACCTTTGACGAAGAGGATCGTGTTGATATCCAAGATCCTCATCACGATGGTTTAGTTATTACTCTTTTTATATCTAATCATTTTGTCCGCAGGATCCTTATAGACGGAGGAAGTTCAGTGAACATTATCCAGCTTGATGTCCTAAAGAAGATGGGTATTCCTGAATCAGAGATCATACCAAGATCCTCTGTACTCGTGGGATTTAGTGGTGAAACTAAGAATACCCTGGGGGACATTAAACTCCCAATATACATTGAAGGCCTACACTCTTATCAAAAATTTTGTGTTATTGACTGTTTATCTTGTTGTAATGTTATCCTTGGCAGGCCCTGGATACACGATATGAAGGCAGCCCCATCCACTTATCATCAATGTGTGAAACTCCCTAGTCCTTGGGGAATAGTGAAGATTGATAGTGATCAGCAGGAGGCTAAGAATTGCTACACTTCATCGATGAAACCAGCCTCGAAGTCAAGGGAGCAATTGCAATCAAGGTATCCTCCAAGGGATGTCTTGGAGGCAAGAAAGCAGGATGTGGTAGAAATCCTCGTGGATCCTGATGATCCTGAATCTAAAATCTATATCGGATCAGGGATCCTTGGCGAAATGAAAGAAGACCTCGTATCCTTCCTCAAAAGGAGAAAGACTACCTTTGCATGGAAACACGAAGATATGACTGGTATATCCAAGGATGTTATCACTCACAAACTCGGCATCGACAGATCCTTCAAACCAATCCATCAAAGGAGAAGGAAGTTTGCACCGGAAAGGAATGCCATTATCCAGGAAGAGGTAGAGAAATTGCTCCGGGCAGGTATGATTAGAGAGGTCAAGTATCCAAGATGGTTGGCCAATGTGGTTGTTGTTCAAAAGAAAAACGGAAAGTGGAGGGTATGTGTCGATTTTACCGATTTAAATAAGGCATGTCCCAAGGATCCTTTCCCATTACCCCACATTGACTCCATGGTGGATGCAACTGCGGGTCATGAACTGTTAACTTTTATGGATGCTTCATCTGGATTCCAACAAATCCAAATGGAACCATCCGACCAAGAGGATACAGCCTTCATGACTCCGACTGGTATATACTGCTATATTGCTATGCCCTTCGGACTAAGAAGTGCAGGTGCAACATATCAAAGGCTGGTGAATATGATGTTCAAGGATCAGATTGGACAAACTATGGAAGTCTACATAGATGATATGGTGGTAAAATCCTTGAAGGCTGAGGATCACCTAAGAGACTTGGAGGAAGCATTTGATATCCTTGATCAATATAATATGAAGCTTAATCCTTCGAAATGTCACTTTGGTGTTAAAGCAGGTAAATTCTTAGGATATATGGTGACAAAGAGAGGCATTGAAGCTAGCCCGGAACAAATCAAAGCAATAGTAAACATCAAGTCTCCGGCCAATGCTAAGGATGTTCAAAGGCTAACAGGCAGGATCGCAGCTTTGAACAGATTTATATCCAAATCCTCCGAGAAGTGCAAAGAATTCTACGATATCCTAAGGAAAAACAAGAAATTTGAGTGGACTGAGAAGCATGAAAATGCTTTAAGAGCCCTCAAAGATTACCTATCCTCAGCCCCGGCTTTGATGAAACCAGAAAAAGGAAACCAGAGATGTCAGGAAGGATGGCTAAGTGGGCAGTGAAGCTGAGTGCATATGATATAAGATATGAGCCTAGGACAGCCATCAAATCCCAAGCATTAGCTGACTTTGTGGCTGATTTCAGTAGTGATTTACAAGAAGAAGCTGAGCTAGAAGTCCAGCAGCTAGAAGAGACCAAGGATCCTTGGATACTTTATACTGATGGATCCTCAAATGTCAAAGGCACAGGGCTTGGAATACTACTAAAATCGCCACAGGGGGACATAATACCCCACTCTATAGCTTGTGAGTTCCAAACCACTAACAATGAGGCTGAGTATGAAGCCTTAATTGCTGGTTTGCAAATTGCAAAGCATATGGGGATCAGGTATCTTGAGGTACATGTAGACTCTTTGTTAATTACAAACCACTTTAATGGATCCTATGCTGTTAAAGGTGAAAAGCTAACCAAATATTTAGAGATAGTCAAAAGTTTGGCACTCTCTTTTGTTTCCTTTAGTTTGTCACAGGTACCAAGGGAAGAAAATACAGAAGCTGATGCATTGGCTAATTTAGGATCATCCTTGAAGATCCCGGAGGATATCAAGATCCCTATTATCCATATCCTGAACCCGGATATTGAGGATCATGTGGCTATGGAGATAGGAAGTGATTCCGCAATGACCCCTAGTGAGGATACTCAATCCCATTCAGGATCAGGATCATGGATCTCACCAATTATGAGATACTTACAACATGGAGAGATTCCTACAGGAGAACACCCTAGGGCTTTCAAATCTAAGGTATCTCAATTCTCAATTATAAATAGTATGTTGTATAGACGATCTCTTGCAGGACCATACTTGAGATGCATTGAGGATCCTGAAGTCCAGGAAGTTTTAAAAGACTTCCATGAAGGAGATTGTGGAAACCACACTGGGGGCAGGGCATTATTTTCAAGGATCCTGAGAACAGGATACTATTGGCCAACCATGAAGAGAGACGCTGTGGAGTATGCTAGAAGATGTGATCCTTGTCAGAGACACAGCAATATCCTTCATCAACCAGCTGAATTATTGCATCCTATATCCTCCTCTTGGCCATTTATGAGATGGGGTATGGATATAGTTGGATAGCTCCCTAAGGCACCTGGTGGAAAAGTATTCATGCTAGCTATGACTGATTACTTCTCCAAGTGGATAGAAGCTGAAGCTTTTGCCTAAGTCAGAGAAAAAGAAGTTATATCCTTCATTAAAAGAAATATTATAACTAGATTTGGAATTCCTTCTGAGATTATATGTGATAACGGTTCCCAATTTATTGGGGGCAGAACCACTAACTTTTGTGACAGTTGGGGGATTAGGATGATAACATCAACACCAGTCCACCCACAAGCTAATGGTCAGGCAGAATCATCCAACAAGATCATCATCAACAATTTGAAGAAAAAGCTTGGATCCAAGAAAGGGAAATGGGCAGAAGAACTACCCTATGTGCTTTGGGCTGATAGGACAACCCCTAAGAATGCTACTGATCAAACACCATTCTCCTTGGTATTTGGGGCAGAATCAGTGATCCCAACAGAAATGGTGGTTCCAACTGCTAGAACAAGTGCCCGTGATCCTGAGGAAAATAATGAAAACTTGGCTCAAGACCTGGATACTATTGAAGAAATCAGGGATATGGCTAGGATAAGGATGGCCAGTTATCAGCAAAGAATGGCTGGTGTTTACAACAAAAATGTCAGGATCAGGAGGTTTCAAGTTGGAGATATGGTATTAAGGAAAGCATTTCAGAATACCACCAATCCTGCTGATGGAAAATTAGCTCCAAAATGGGAAGGCCCTTATTTGATTGAAGCTGAAGCAGGAAAGGGGGCATATAGATTGCTAACCATGGAAGGTGATTTGCTACCAAGAGCTTGGAATGCTGTCCACTTGAAGAAATATTTCATGTGAGCAGGATCCTCATGGCAGAGATGATCCTCATGATAGGGATATCCTTAAAGGATCCTCGAAGTATTGGTGATCCTTACTTAGGTATTATCCTAAACTTGAACTATTTCGTTTCTTTATTTACTCATATAAGGATAAGGATCATGTATCCTTTATCCATCTCTCACGTGAGTTTGAGTTTTTTAAGTTCAGGTATCCTTAGCATGACATTGGTTATCCACTGAAGCAATCCGTCCTTTGGGTTTAACCCTAGTTATTCGGGCTTGACCCCAGTTCTGCCTGTAGCGCACGATGATCCTGGTATAGTTCAAGGCATTGGGACCAGTACTCGTTTTAGGGGCTGATAATTCCATTGTACTGGCTATGCTTAGGATCCTACGTATAATGGTAGACACCATACATCCGTTCCTAAGGTTTCTAACGTTTTCACGTTAGCTAAGGTTTCTAACGTTTTCACGTTAGCTAAGGTTTTGGCATTTTCATGCCACTAAGTTTGGATAGTCGCCAGTTAGGGCCATACTCCAGTTTACATACGATCCTTGGGCTTGTCCCCAGTTATCCTTGGGCTTGTCCCCAGTTATCCTTGGGCTTGTCCCCAGTTGCTAACTCTTTTCTTATATTGGCTTAGTCCCAAGTTATGCTCTATTTCAGGTTCTTGAAGATAGGCAACTAGGGATCCTTGATCCTTACTTTATTCTAAGGTTTATCTTATAGTTATCCTTATTAAGGTTAGGATCCTAACTTGGATCCTCAGGTATGATCCTTAACTATTTTTAATTCTATTCATTATTTATTTGAATAACCCTTATACTTGACAACTGAACTTGTGATTCTTAAACCATATCACTTTTTAGAACTTATCGGTTATGGGATATATGATCCTTGATCATATCCTAAACTTTCTGGATATCTTTTCTAATTTTTCAAGGCTTGATAAGTATAAACAGAATGAACATTACAACAGTTGGAAAGTAACATATTAAAAAGGATAACAACACGAGATAAGCGACAAAAGGTTAAGTTTTTATTTATTAACAAAAGACTAACCCTTAAAAGGTTGTCAAAATTACCTACCCGAGCATCTACCAGCAAAACGTGGCCCGTCCGCTGGGGTAGGTAAAGGGTGTCCATGATAATAAGTTCAAAAGTAGTGCAGGAATATAAAGGCGGCAGGATCACAATGGCTTCATCCCCCAAACAGAGGATCCCTCCACCAACTGCAATCCTGCCTATTGTCCAAAGGATCATACATGATCCTTAATCCTAAAACCTATTGTTCAGTACAGACCATCATTGTTTTAAAACATCATAACCACAAAAAAACTACCACCAGATTTAAAAAATTGGGCTTCGGCTACGTCTAGAAATGTCCTTCATCGCCCAATCATGCAGCCTAAACCTTCGCTGCATTTTCACCTCCAGCTCCACTTGTTTCACCACCTTCACCTTTGCCTCCAGCTTCAATTGTCAGGATCTCTTCAACCTCCTCAGCCTCTTCATCGTCCAGTTCAGCCAGCCTTGCCTTCCAACCTTCAATATCCCAAGTGCTCTTGTCAAAAGCAGGATCCTGAGCTTCCAAGGCCATTTGAAGCTTGGTCTTGTACATTGTAATGGCGGCAGAGACTTTGGCATCTTCGGTGATCTCACTCTTCTCGTAGTCAACATTAACCAGCACCTTGGCCATCTGCTGTTTGGTATCCCGGACTTCCTTCTGAAGATCAGCAATTGTGAGATCCTTTAACACCGCAACCTGCTGGAGATCGGCAATCTTCCTATCCTGATCCTCAACGTGGCCCACATAGTCCTCAATCTCAGCGAATTTCTGTAAAAAGGATAAGGTCAGGATCAAATAATCAGCAGGATATACCAGCAGGATATGTCAACAGGATATACGAGTAAAGATAGTGATCCTCACATCATTAAAGTACTCAAGGAATTGATGACGGATCAGAGGCAGACCCTGCAGTTCCCCAGCTTCAGAGGCTTTTCTCTTCTTGATTGCCTTCCCTTTGAGGGGTGCCTTGGGGACCGAAGCTGTCGGACTGGTAGGAGCTTTTCTCTTGGAGGATCTGACAGTGGTGAGATCAGCAACGTTAAACTTGGAAGCGGACTTGGTGGATTTTCCAGCACCTACACAACCAAAACAAGATAAGTATCTTTTCTTAATTCATGTTTCACTATTTATTTAAATTTTAAACAAGGATACTTACTTGACATTGTGACAGAGCCTGAGGATACCTCCTGTGAATCTTGGGTTGTTGTCTTGAAAGTTCTTGTCTCAGGATCAAGTTTCTTGAAAGCGAGGAGCCTTTCCTTAGCAGCAGGGGACAGTTTGAGGCGCGAAACGGTGATAGCTGCATAACAAGAAAGCAAAAATATAAATTATCCTTACATCAAAAGAAAGTTCCTGGTGATCCTTCTCAGGATCCTCCATCCTACCATGGGTAGCCCATTTTTTAGGAAGATCCTTTCCATCCTGGATGGAATCTCTCTTGATGAAAAAGAAACGCCGTTTCCAATTAGCATCATTCTTGGTGGCTTTGAAGATCGGGTGTTCCTCGCCAGGTTTACGTTTAAACAGATAACGATGAGAACCAAAGGTGGTAAGATCATACAGTTCTCCTAGCTCTGCCATCCCTAGATTTATTCCCTCCTGATCGATGATCCTCTCAAGGGTGTACAAAACCCTCCAAATCATCGGCATGGCTTGGATATAAGAGATGCCGGTTAGGGAAAAGAAAGATTGGGTGAAGGCTGGAAAAGGATATGTATAGCCTATGGTGAAAGGAGTGACGGGGAAAGCAACCCATTTATCGGAGATATGATCGCTCAGGGCATTGGGGTCAAAAGGCCTAAATTCGGTGTTCGCCGGAAAGCAGTAGCGGATCCTATCTATCTGAGCACCATTGAAGCAGCAGCGTTCTTTAATAGAGTCTTCAATGATCCCCTGGCTTTTCGGAGGACTGTTCTTTGGGTGATCCTTGGCCGGTGAACTTCGGAGCAACATTTTCGAAGTGACGGAGATAAAGAAAGAAAAACAGAGTAAGAGAGGAAGCAAGAGAAGAAAGAAATACCTGGTTGATCGTCTACTGAGAATTTAAAGGGAGTTTCTTTCGAATTTGAATGCATAATGATCCTATCTATATCTCTATTTATAATTATGATTCTGCAGGATTGTCACTTCCGTGACGTCATGATCGCAACGGCTAGTTCAATTTTAACGGCTATATATCCGTTAGTTAGTTGCGGATAAGATCAAAGAAAATATAACTCGCTAATTTTACAAATTACTCCTTATATTTTGGGGGCAATTGTTAGGGGAGGATTTTCTAACAATTAGTAATCCTTACACGTTATCCTAATTAGTGATCCTTACTTCTGTGACAGGTGGTGATCCTCAGAAGAGCTCCAGGATCAGGATCATGGATCACTTTAAGGATCCTCGTACTAACGATTGTTTACTTATGTTTTGTACTATCTCGCAGGTATAACCAGCTTGACCAAGTCTTGGCGACATTCCTGGAGAATATTCCCAAACTATTCTGCACGTGCTTGACCAAAAATAGACGTTGTGGAGAACGTGGAGGCTTGGCACGAAAGTCGGATAGTTAGTTTAGGTGGTTATTTCTATTTTAAAAAGGGAGTAACGAGCTAGTAGAAAACACTTAGTCATTTTTTCAGTTACACACACTCGTACAAACGCTCATACAAGCTCTCGTTCAAACACTTAGCAATTTCATACACTTTTTACACATTTCACGATAGTGATCCTTGTACCTAGCTCGTTACTATCCGAAGTTGTAAACATTTATTCATTTATTTGAGCTTGGTGATCGGTAGTTTCCATCACCCGGGGTTTTTTGTGCCGGAGATCAACTCTTGATCAAGGGCTTTTTCCCCGTACAAATCCTTGTGTTGTTTGTGCAATTTACATTGAAGTGATCCTCATCACTGTTACATATTTTAAGCATCATTCCCCGTAACAAAGAGTTTGGTTGCATTATCCTCGTCTGATTTTTGACCAAAACAATAATATTCACCGCTTCTATCTGATCTCACAACTTTAATCTGACGATCTAATTGCTTTTCAACTTCAGCCTTATAATCTTTAAAAGTTGTTAGAGATTCAGATTTCTCCTTAATAAGATACAAGTACATGTAACGAGAATAATCATCAATAAAAGTGATAAATGAAGTGTTAGGGGAGGATTTTCTAACAATTAGTGATCCTTACACGTTATCCTAATTAATGATCCTTTCTTCTGTGACAGATAGTGATCCTCAGAAGAGCTTCAGGATCAGGATCATGGATCACTTTAAGGATCCTCGTACTGACGATTGTTTATTTGTGTTTTGTGTTACTTTGCAGGAGTAACAAGCTTGACTTGGTCTTGGCGACATTCCTGGAGAATATTCCCAGACTATCCCGCACGTGCTTGACCAAAAATAGACGTTGTGGAGAACGTGGAGGCATGGCACGAAAGTCGGACAGTTTGTTAGCTAGTTATTTTCTAATTTTAAAGGGGTAACGAGCTAGTAGAAAAACACTTAGTCATTTTCTGAGTTACACACACACTCGTACAAACGCTCATACCAGCTCTTGTTTAAACACTTAGCAATTTTATACACTTTCTACACACTACATTCTAGTGATCCTTGTACCTAGCTCGTTACTATCCGAAGTTGTAAACATTTATTCGTTTATTTGAGCTTGGTGATCGGTAGTTTCCATCACCCGGGGTTTTTTGTGCCGGAGATCAACTCTTGATCAAGGGCTTTTTCCCCGTATAAATCCTTGTGTTGTTTGTGCGATTTACATTGAAGTGATCCTTGTCATTGTTATACATTTCAAGCATCATACCCTGTAACAGAGAGTTTGGTTGCAATATCCTCAACAGATTTTTTGACCAAAACAGTTTGGCGCCCACCGTGGGGCAATTGGTGCTTCATCCTTAGAAAAATTTGCATTTCTGTGCTTATTTCAGTTCACTACAATCAAGCAAATGGCTTCCTCAGCGAAGAATGCTTCAAACTTGATGCCCGCATTCACTTCTTCACAAGGCGTTCCCCCTTTGCCTCCACCACCTTCTGGATCCCAGAAGAATCCTGAGAATGCTGCGAAGAAACCAACTCCCATTTTTTCAAAACCTCCAACTTCTTCTGCTTCTTACACTCCCACTACTAGTGATATGTTTACTTTAATTTTGCAGATGAAGGATCAGATACGGCAACAGGATAAGACCAATGAGAGGATTCTCAAAGAAATTGGAGATCTCAAGAAACAAAAGACAACGACAGAGGATCATTCCCCACTGGTGCCGAAATCCTTGAATTTTGATACTCCGGTGATTACTTCTCAGCCATCAATGGTTCCAGACGTTCAATATGTGGGTGGACCGAAAGGAGTGCACTACGGAACAACAACAATGACCCAGGCATCAGGTTCATATTTCCAGCCAGCGGGACCCTATCCTCAGCATATGGGATCCCTCACGAGCTCAGGAGGATATTCAGGAATGCACCAGGTTCATGGATCCTCCTTCGTTCCAGGACCATCCCAGGTTCAAGGATCCTCCTTCGTTCCAGGATCATCCCAGGTTCAAGGATCCTCCTTCGTTCCAGGATCATCCCAGGTCCAAGGATCCTCCTTTGTACCAGGATCATCCCAGGTTCAAGGATCCTCCCTTGTTCCAGGATCGTCCCAATTTCAGGGATCCTTCCAAATGCCAGGATCCTTGAGGAGTTTGCAAACAGGAAGTTCGGATGTCCATCAGGGAGATTTTATTCCAATGCAGACCAATGCCTCTACTGGTCCCTCGATCATTCCAGAGCCTCAACAATATGGATTAACATCCATTCTTCCTAACTTGAATCCAATGGGAGGTAACACTTTTAATAATTCTCATACTACTAACCATGGTCTTATGCAGGATCCAGGTATCAATCATGCCATGGCCAGATAATTGCAAAAGCTAAAGGATATGATATCAAGTGTTCCGGGAGTAGTCAAACCTATCCCAGAGATTGCAGATGGGAGCTACAAGATATCTCGTTTTGCACCACCAATCTGTGATGCTGAGATACCCAAGAGGTTCCATGTGCCTACAATGAAACTGTATGATGGTTCGACGGATCCTGAAGAACACATAGCACAATACAGGGAGAGGATGGAGATCAATCCAATCCCAGAAAGGTTAAAGGAAGCATGCCTGTGCAAAGGATTCGGATCCACTCTTACTGGATCAGCTCTCAAATGGCTGCGAAGTCTTCCCCCCTACTCTATTACCTCATTTGCTAATCTATTTAATAATCAGTTTTCTTGTAGTATGAAATTTGAACGATTAACTAGTGATCTATATAGGATAACCCAGGGTCATAATGAATCATTAAGGGATTACATTACCAAATTTAGTAAAGAATCCTTAGACATTCCCAACTTAGATATAGCCACGGCTGTTGAGGCCTTTATAATGGGATTGCTTAGGGATTCGTCTTTCTATGATGATCTTGTTATGACACCATGCAGGAACTTAGATGAGGTAAGAACCCGAGCACTTAGGTTCATTCGACTAGAAGATGACAAGAGGATCCAGGAGAGGTTAGCAGGATCTTCAAAGCAGGATAAGCAAGGATCCTCATTCAGGAACAACAAGTTCAGATCCTACAACAGATCTGATAACCAGAACGTGCATTCTATTGATCAAGAAGAGGATGATGAGGATTATCCTCCAATTTCCGAATATTGTTTTAGTGTTGATAACAATGAACTAATCCTTGCGATGCAGAGTCTAGGTGATAAAGCTAGATGGCCCAGGAAAAATGATAGGCCAGCTACAACTAAGGATAAATCAAAGTGGTGTGCATACCATGAAGATTTTGGGCACCTCACAGAAGAATGCATTGCACTAAGAAAGGAAATTGGATACTTGTTGAGCAAGGGGCATCTAAAAGAATTGTTGGGAAGAAAAAAGTCAAGGACTCAGGATCCTGAAAGGATCTCTGAGAAGGCTCCAGCCCCTCCAGCAGATGCACAAGTGATAAACTTTATTTCTGGAGGGTCAGACATTTGCGGCACATCCTTCTCAGCAGCTAAAAGGCATGCAAAGGAAACTAAAATAGATAATGGAGAAAGACCTGTTCGAACATCAAGTGTCTCCGAAGGAAAGGTCATAACCTTCGATGTGGATGATCGAGTTGATATCCAGGATCCTCATCACGATGGTTTAGTTATTACTCTTTTCGTTTCTAACCATTTTGTCCGCAGGATCCTTATAGACGGAGGAAGCTCAGTGAACATTATCCAGCTTGATGTTCTGAAGAAGATGGGAATCCCTGAATCAGATATCATACCAAGATCCTCCGTGCTTGTGGGATTTAGTGGCGAAACTAAGAACACCCTGGGGGACATTAAACTCCCAATATATATTGAAGGCTTACACTCTTATAAAAATTTTTGTGTGATTGACTGTTTATCTTGTTGTAATGTTATCCTTGGCAGGCCCTGGATACACGATATGAAAGCAGTCCCATCTACATACCATCAATGTGTGAAGCTCCCTAGTCCTTGGGGAATAGTGAAGATTGATAGTGATCAGCAGGAGGCTAAGAATTGCTACACTTCATCGATGAAACCAGCCTCGAAGTCAAGGGAGCAATTGCAATCAAGGTATCCTCCAAGGGATGTCTTGGAGGCAAGAAAGCAGGATGTGGTAGAAATCCTCGTGGATCCTGATGATCCTGAATCTAAAATCTATATCGGATCAGGGATCCTTGGCGAAATGAAAGAAGACCTCGTATCCTTCCTCAAAAGGAGAAAGACTACCTTTGCATGGAAACACGAAGACATGACTGGTATATCCAAAGATGTAATCACTCACAAACTCGGGATTGACAGATCCTTTAAACCAATCCATCAAAGGAGAAGAAATTTTGCACCAGAGAGGAATGCCATTATCCAGGAAGAGGTAGAGAAATTGCTCCGGGCAGGTATGATCAGAGAGGTCAAGTATCCAAGATGGTTGGCCATTGTGGTTGTTGTTCAAAAGAAAAACGGAAAGTGGAGGGTATGTGTCGATTTTACCGATTTAAATAAGGCATGTCCCAAGGATCCTTTCCCATTACCCCACATTGACTCCATGGTGGATGCAACTGCGGGTCATGAACTGTTAACTTTTATGGATGCTTCATCTGGATTCCAACAAATCCAAATGGAACCATCCGACCAAGAGGATACAGCCTTCATGACTCCGACTGGTATATACTGCTATATTGCTATGCCCTTCGGACTAAGAAATGCAGGTGCAACATATCAAAGGCTGGTGAATATGATGTTCAAGGATCAGATTGGACAAACTATGGAGGTTTACATAGATGATATGGTGGTAAAATCCTTAAAAGCTGAGGATCACCTAAGAGACTTGGAGGAAGCATTCAATATCCTTGATAAATATAATATGAAGCTTAATCCTTCAAAATGTCACTTTGGTGTTAAAGCAGGTAAATTCTTAGGATATATGGTGACAAAGAGAGGCATTGAAGCTAGCCCGGAACAAATCAAAGCAATAGTGAACATCAAGTCTCCGGCCAATGCTAAGGATGTTCAAAGGCTAACAGGCAGGATAGCAGCCTTGAACAGATTTATATCCAAATCCTCCGAGAAGTGTAAAGAATTCTATGATATCCTAAGGAAGAACAAGAAATTTGAGTGGACGGAGAAGCATGAAAATGCTTTAAGAGCCCTCAAAGATTACCTATCCTCGGCCCCGGCTTTGATGAAACCAGAAAAAGGCGATGTGCTATCCTTGTATCTGGCAGTATCCTCAAAAGCAGTAAGTGCGGTCCTTGTTAAGGATCATCAAGGTACACAACATCCTATCTATTATGTAAGTAAAAGTTTACTTGATGCCGAATCCAGGTACTCACACCTTGAAAAGCTTATTCTTGCATTAATTATGGCATCTACTAAGTTAAGACATTATTTTGAAACTCATGTTATCATTGTTAAAACTAATTTTCCAATTAAGAATGTCCTCAGGAAACCAGAGATGTCAGGAAGGATGGCTAAGTGGGCAGTGAAGCTAAGTGCATATGATATAAGATATGAGCCTAGGACAGCCATCAAATCCCAAGCATTAGCTGACTTTGTGGCTGATTTCAGTAGTGATTTACAAGAAGAAGCTGAGTTGGAAGTCCAGCAGCTAGAAGAGACCAAGGATCCTTGGATACTCTATACTGATGGATCCTCAAATGTCAAAGGCACAGGGCTTGGAATACTACTAAAATCGCCACAGGGGGACATAATACCCCACTCTATAACTTGTGAGTTCCAAACCACTAACAATGAGGCTGAATATGAAGCCTTAATTGCTGGTTTGCAAATTGCTAAGCATATGGGAATCAGGTATCTTGAGGTACATGTAGATTCTTTGTTAATTACAAACCACTTTAATGGATCCTATGCTATTAAAGGTGAAAAGCTAACCAAATATTTGGAGATAGTCAAAAGTTTGGCACTCTCTTTTGTTTCCTTTAGTTTGACGCAGGTACCAAAGGAAGAAAATACAGAGGCTGATGCATTGGCTAACTTAGGATCATCCTTGAAGATCCCGGAGGATATCAAGATCCCTATTATCCATATCCTGACCCCGGCTATCGAGGATCATGTGGCTATGGAGATAGGAAATGATTCTGCAATTATCCCTAGTGAGGATACTCAATCCCATTCAGGATCAGGATCATGGACCTCACCAATTATAAGATACTTACAACATGGAGAGATTCCTACAGGAGAAAACCCTAGGGCTTTCAAATCTAAGGTATCTCAATTTACAATTTTAAATAATATGTTGTATAGACGATCTCTTGCAGGACCATACTTGAGATGCATTGAGGATCGTGAAATCCAAGAAGTTTTAAAAGACTTCCATGAAGGAGATTGTGGAAACCACACTGGGGGCAGGGCATTATTCTCAAGGATCCTGAGAACAGGATACTACTGGCCAACCATGAAGAGAGATGCTGTGGAGTATGCTAAAAGATGTGATCCTTGTCAGAGACACAGCAATATCCTTCACCAACCAGCTGAATTATTGCATCCTATATCCTCCTCTTGGCCATTTATGAGATGGGGTATGGATATAGTTGGAAAGCTCCCTAAGGCACCTGGTGGAAAAGTATTCTTGCTAGCTATGGCTGATTACTTCTCCAAGTGGATAGAAGCTGAAGCTTTTGCCCAAGTCAGAGAAAAGGAAGTTATATCCTTCATTAAAAGAAATATTATCACTAGATTTGGAATTCCTTCTGAGATTATATGTGATAATGGTTCCCAATTTATTGGGGGCAGAACCACTAACTTTTGTGACAGCTGGGGGATTAAGATGATAACATCAACACCAGTCCACCCACAAGCTAATGGTCAGGCAGAATCATCCAACAAGATCATCATCAACAATTTGAAGAAGAAGCTTGGATCCAAGAAAGGGAAATGGGCAGAAGAACTACCCTATGTGCTTTGGGCTGATAGAACAACCCCTAAGAATGCTACTGGTCAAACGCCATTTTCTTTGGTATTTGGGGCAGAATCACTGATCCCAACAGAAATGGTGGTTCCAACTGCAAGAACAAGTACCCGTGATCCTAAGGAAAATGATGAGAACTTGGTTCAAGACCTGGATACTATTGAAGAAATCAGGGATCTCGCTAGGATAAGGATGGCCAGTTATCAACAAAGAATGGCTGGTGCTTACAACAAAAATGTCAGGATCAGGAGGTTTCAAGTTGGAGATATGGTATTAAGGAAAGCATTTCAGAATACCACCAATCCTGCTGATGGAAAATTGGCTCCAAAATGGGAAGGCCCTTATTTGATTGAAGCTAAAGCAGGAAAGGGGGCATATAGATTGCTAACCATGGAAGGTGATTTGCTACCAAGAGCTTGGAATGCTGTCCACTTGAAGAAATATTTTATGTGAGCAGGATCCTCATGGCATAGATGATCCTCAGGATAAGGGTATCCTTAAAGGATCCTCAAAGTATCGGTGATCCTTACTTAGGTAATATCCTAAACTTAAACTATTTCATTGCTTTATTTTCTCATATAAGGATAAGGATCATGTATCCTTTATCCATCTCTCACGTGAGTTTAAAGTTTTGAAAGTTCAGGTATCCTTAGCATAACATTGGTTATCCGCTGAAGCAATTCGTTCCTTGGGTTTAACCCCAGTTATTTGGGCTTGACCCCAGTTTCGCCTGTAGCGCATGATGATCCTGGTATAGTTCAAGGCAGTGGGACCAGTACTCGTTTTAGGGGCTGATAATTCCATTGTACTGGCTATGCTTAGGATCCTACGTATAATGGTAGACGTACCATACATCCGTTCCTAAGGTTTCTAACGTTTTCACGTTAGCTAAGGTTTCTAACGTTTTCACGTTAGCTAAGGTTTTGGCATTTTCATGTCACTAAGTTTGGATAGTCGCCAGTTAGGGCCATACTCCAGTTTACATACGATCCTTGGGCTTGTCCCCAGTTATCCTTGGGCTTGTCCCCAGTTATCCTCGGGCTTGCCCCCAGTTGATAACTCTTTTCTTATGTTGGCTTAGTCCCAAGTTATGCTCTATTTCAGGTTCTTGAAGATAGGCAACTAAGGATCTTTGATCCTTACTTTATTCTAAGGTTTATCTTATAGTTATCCTTATTATGGTTAGGATCCTAACTTGGACCCTCAGGTATGATCCTTAACTATTTTTAATTCTATTCATTATTTATTTAAGTAACCCCTATACTTGACAACTGAACTTGTGATTCTTAAATCGTATCACTTTTTAGAACTTATCGGTTATGGGATATGTGATCCTGATCATATCCTAAGCTTTTTGGATATTTTTCAAGGCTTGATAAGTATAAACAGAATGAACATTACAACAGTTGGAAAGTAAAAAGGATAACAACACAAGATAAGCGACAAAAGGTTAAGTTTTTATTTATTAACAAAAGACTAACCCTTAAAAGGTTGTCAAAATTACCTACCCGAGCTTCTACCAGCAAAACGTGGCCCGTCCGCTGGGGTAGGTAAAGGGTGTCCATGATAATGAGTTCAAAAGTAGTGCAGGAATATAAAGGCGGCAGGATCACAATGGCTTCATCCCCCAAACAGAGGATCCCTCCACCAATTGCAATCCTGCCCATTGTCCAAAGGATCATACATGATCCTTAATCCTAATACCTATTGTTCAGTACAGACCATCATTGTTTTAAACATCACAACCACAAAAAAACTACCATCAAACTTAAAAAATGGGCTCCGGCTACGTCTAGAAATGTCCTTCATCGCCCAATCAAGCAGCCTAAATCTTTGCTGCATCACCACCTCCGGCTCCACTTGCTTCACCAGCTTCACCCTTGCTTCCAGCCTCAATTGTCAGGACCTCTTCAGCCTCCTCTTCATCACCCAATTCAGCCAGCCTTGCTTTCCATTCTTCAATTTCCCAGCTGCTTTTGTCGAAGGCAGGATCCTGAGCTTCCAAGGCCATTTGCAGCTTGGTTTTGTACATTGCTATGGCGGCAGAGACTTTGGCATCATCTGTAATCTCCTGCCTTTCATAGTCAAAATTAACCAGCACCTTGGCCATCTCCTGTTTGGTATCCTGGAGTTCCTTCCGAAGATCAGCAAGTGCAAGATCCTTGAGCACGGCAACCTGCTGGAGGTCGGCAATCTTCTTATCCTGATCTTCAACGTGGCCAACAGAATCCTCGATCTCAGAGAATTTCTGCAAAAAGGATAAAGGATAAGGTCAGGATTAAGTGATCCTCAAATCAGCAGGATATGTCAACAGGATATATGAGCAGAGACAATGATCCTTACCTCATTGAAGTACTCGAGGAATTGGTGGCGGATTAGAGGCAGACCATGCAAATCCTCAGCCTCAGAGGCCTTTCTCCTCTTGATTCCCTTTCCTTTGAGGGGTGCCTTGGGGATTGAGGCTGTCGGGCTGGCAGGAACCTTTCTTTTGGAGGATTTGACGGTGGTGAGATCGGTGACACTGAACCTTGAAGCAGCTTTGGCAGATTTTCCAGCACCTACACAACCAAAACAAGATAAGTATCTTTCCTTATTTTACATTTCACTATTTATTCAAATTTTAAACAAGGATACTTACTTGACATTGTGACAGAGCCTGAGGATACCTCCTGAGAGTCTTGGGTTGTTGTCTTGAAAGTTCTAGTTTCAGGATCGAGTTTCCAGAAAGCAGCAAGCCTTTCCCTGGTTGCGGATGTTGTGATGAGATGCGAAACAGAGATAGCTGGATGACACAAGACAAAAGGGGTTAGTGATCCTATCACATGAAGGAGACTACCTGGTGATCCTTCTCATGATCCTCCGGCCTACCATTGGTGGACCATGTTTTTGGTAGATCCTCTCCGTTTAGAATGGAATTCCTTCTGACAAAGAAGAAGCGACGTTTCCAATCTTTGTCGTTCTTAGTGACTTTGAGAAGGGGATGTTCTGCACCGGGTTTTCGCTTGAACAAATAACGATGGGAACCAAAGGTAGTAAGATCATACAGTTCTGCCAATTCCGACATTCCTAAATCAACGCCTTCCTGCTCGATGATCCTCTCTAGGGTATATAAAACCCTCTAAATCATCGGCATGGCTTGGATGTAAGATATGCCGGTCAGGGAAAAGAAGGATTGTGTGAATTCTGGGAAAGGATAGGTGTACCCTATAGTAAATGGAGTAGCTGGAAAGGCAACCCATGTTTCAGAAACATAGTCGCTAAGAACAGTGGGATCAAAGGGTTTGAAGAAGGCACTCGCCGGAAAACAATGACGGATTTTATCTACTTGTGCATCGTTAAAACAACACCTCTCATTCGATGAGTCTTTGATGATCTTTTGACTCTTCAAAGGGCTATCCTTCTTGTAATCCTTGCCCGGTGAACTTCGGAGCATCATTCTTAGAGCGATGGTGGTAAAGAAAGAAAAACAGAGCAAAATAAAGAAGAAGATGAAGAGATAATACCTGTTTATCTTCGGATGCAGTTATAAAGGGAGTATTTCTGAAATTTAAATGCAAACGATCATATCTCTAACTCCTATTTATAATGATGATTTGCAGGATTGTCACTTCTGTGACGTCATAGTTGCAACGGATAGTTCTACAACAACGGCTATATTTACGATAGTTAGTTGCGGATAAGATCAAGAAAATATAATTCGCTCATTTTACATATCACTCCTTATATTTTGGGGGCAATTGTTAGGGGAGGATTTTCTAACAATTAGTGATCCTTACACGTTATCCTAATTAATGATCCTTTCTTCTGTGACAGATAGTGATCCTCAGAAGAGCTTCAGGATCAGGATCATGGATCACTTTAAGGATCCTCGTACTGACGATTGTTTATTTGTGTTTTGTGTTACTTTGCAGGAGTAACAAGCTTGACTTGGTCTTGGCGACATTCCTGGAGAATATTCCCAGACTATCCCGCACGTGCTTGACCAAAAATAGACGTTGTGGAGAACGTGGAGGCATGGCACGAAAGTCGGACAGTTTGTTAGCTAGTTATTTTCTCATTTTAAAGGGGTAACGAGCTAGTAGAAAAACACTTAGTCATTTTCTGAGTTACACACACACTCGTACAAACGCTCATACCAGCTCTTGTTCAAACACTTAGCAATTTTATACACTTTCTACACACTACATTCTAGTGATCCTTGTACCTAGCTCGTTACTATCCGAAGTTGTAAACATTTATTCGTTTATTTGAGCTTGGTGATCGGTAGTTTCCATCACCCGGGGTTTTTTGTGCCGGAGATCAACTCTTGATCAAGGGCTTTTTCCCCGTATAAATCCTTGTGTTGTTTGTGCGATTTACATTGAAGTGATCCTTGTCATTGTTATACATTTCAAGCATCATACCCTGTAACAGAGAGTTTGGTTGCAATATCCTCAACAGATTTTTTGACCAAAACATGAAGTATGTCCTGTTATGCCAGCGATTTGGTAGGGACCACTAATGTCAGTGTGAATGAGTTCTAATAAATTAGAGCTCCTAGTGGCACCTTTCTTATTCGCTAATGTCATTTTACCTTTAAGACATTTGACACATGTTCCAAAATCAGAGAAATTGAGAGGAGGTAAGAGTTCATCCTTTACGAGACGATTTAATCGTTCTCTTGAGATGTGGCCTAAACGCTGATGCCACAACATGGATGAAGTTTCTAAGTCTCGTTTCTTTTCCATCTTTGTGAGTGATTCATTAATGTTATATGACAACAAAGATTTGGAAAAGTTATCTTCTAGTTCTAATCTATAGAGACCACCATCCAGAATACCAGTACCATAAAGAACAGAATCATAAAGGATAGAGAGTTTGCGATGACCATGTGAAACAATAAAACCGTCCATGTCTAACTTTGGTCCTGATACAAGGTTCCGAGTTACCTCAGGAACATATAAGGTATCATAAAGTTTAATACATAAACCAGTTTTCATAACTAATTGTAATGTTCCAATGGCCTTCACTTCTAATTCTCGATCATCCCCAACCTTAAGCGTTCTTTGGTTTCTTTCCAGCTTCCGGATTGAAAGGAATCCCTGAGTTGAATTGGTAACATGAACCATAGAACCAGAATCAAACCACCAAGAATTAGCAGGAACACTTAAATTATAGGACTCAAGTATCATAAAATAATCGTTACCTTTCTTAGCCAGCCACTCCTTAAAGTCAGGGCATTCCTTCTGCATGTGTCCTGTCTTTTTACAGAATTTGCAGCGGATACTGCCTAAGGAGTTCTTAGAGCTGGAAGGTGCACTTGTATTAGGATTAGGATTAGGCCTTTGGACTTTTGAAGCATCCTTCCTCTGATAATTGTTCTTCCTCTTCTTAGGATTGGAGGTAGTGAAGTTTGCAACATCAGTAGTGCGATCCATCCTCATACGCTCTTCCTCCTGTACGCACATAGCGACCAGCTCACTCATCATCCATTTGTCCTTCTGAGTGTTGTAATTGATCTTGAATGCTTCAAAGGACGAAGGAAGCGAAGTAATGATGAAATGAACAAGGAAACCATCACGGATTTCCATTTCCAGCCCCTTCAGCTTATTGGCCATGTCATTCATCATCATGATGTGCTCGCGAATGCCACTCCTCCCATCATACTTAGTTGTCACCAGCTTGAGAATAAGAGTACTAGCGTGTGCTTTAGACGTCCCTTTGAATTGCGCCTCCACATGTTCCAAGTAGGTTTTAGCATCTTCAGAATCAGGAATGGCTCCCCTGATTGCATTGCTTATGGACTACTTCATAAACATGAGAGACATGTGGTTACACCTAGTCCACTTATCATGAGTTAACTGCTCAGCAGCAGTACTTTGAGTGGTAAGGTCCGCTGGCTTATTCTCTCTTAGAGCATAATCAAAATCCAGCAGCCCAAGAGTACGCATGAGAGCATCCTTCCATGCAGCAAAGTTATCACCAGTAAAAGGTGGAATCCCGCAATTTGGTGCTGATAGTGGAAATAAGATGAGCAAGTTATAATACTAATGAAGAAGTCCTAATGTGATCTAAGGGCACGTTAAACTAAGGCAGGCATAAATAATGACCATTTTACATTATGAAGCTGTGATATTGTCTATTACTAACATCAAAATAATAGACTTAGCTAAAAATTATACTTAAATGAAGACAAAACAGTTTTGGCCAGAAGTGTAATCATTTAAGCATATGTGCAAAGTGGTTGTAACAAATCAGCTTTGGCCAGAAATTGAAACAATCACTTTAGTTATGCACTTGTTGAGTATGCCATCTATGAATGAATTAAATTAGCTTTGGCCAGAAGTTAAGACATTCATGCTTATGATGCACACACAACATAGCTTTCGTAATACTTGAACGATAAGTAGATGTGTCAAGTCAGCTTTGGCCAGAAATGATACATCAAAAGCTCATTCAAGTTAAGCTATTTTGGTTTTGTAAAACATTATCTGATTCTGATTAATTAACTATTTTGGTTTTAAACAACTTAAAATAATAAGGTTTCGATTCACAATCTTGTTGTCTCGAGTCGAGACCTTTGTCTCAAGTTATGACCTTATGGTCTCGATTCGAGACCTTTGTCTCGAGTCATGATCTAATGGTCTCGATTCATGATCTAATGGTCTCGAGTCGAGATCTAATGGTCTCGAGTCGAGACCTCTGTCTCGAGTTGTGAAGGTTTAATGGCCTGATGATTTCGAGTCGAGACCTTGTTGTCTCGAGTCGAGACTGATGGTCTCAAGTCGTAATCTGATGGTCTCGAAACTTCCTGTTAACAGTTGTGAATGTGGAAACATAACTGAAAATTCGAAATCTAAGGGATTATGAGATATGGTTTCCTATTCTAATGCTGATCTGATTTTATCAAATATTTCGAAAAATCATAATCTGTTTATCTAATAACAGTTTTCGAAAATCTTTAGAGGGCAAAATCAGATCAAAACAGGAAAAAAACACTCAATATCCGAATCATATTCCAAAACATAACAGAATTTTCGAAATTTTCCTAAGAAGATGATGAACCCTAAAAAATAAAACATAAATTCTGGAACCCGAAACCTGAATTTTAAGGCTTTTCTAAAACAGATTTCGGTCACAAGATTACCCAGTTTACTTTGAATGAACATATAATTAACCTTTTCCGAAAACAGTGGTCTCGAGTCATCCTTTATGACTCGAAAATTGGCTGTTCATAAGATCTTAAAAAAAAATTATGTTTTCCAAGTTTCAATCCCAGAATTAATGGATACGAAAACAGAACTGACTAATCAACATATGCTCTGATACCACATGTTGGTTCAGTTTTGTTTATACATGAGGGAAAACATTAAAACATACCTGTTACAGCAGACAGTGCAGTGGAGAATCCAGTAATAGAGTTCGACATGCTTGTCATCTTGATCTGGTTCCTCCTTAGGGTGCTGACTGATGATGGTGACTTAGAAAACCGAAAAGGGTATCGGTTTAGGAGAGGAGGTCGAAATTATGATGTTATTGACTGATGGGGTGTGTCTAATTGTGTAACTGAGTAACTGAGTAACTGTCTAACCCCTTAACCTCCACATAATTCTCCTTATATAAGCACCCAGGAGTACACCTAATTAGTTAATAAGGGTAATATGGTCCATCAACAATTACCAACTAATTATTTAATAGGTTATTATATATTTTGATCTATATTATGTAAATGATTAATAATGGCTATAGATTAAATATTAATACATAATATATTTAATCTTACAGATATAACCAAAAATGCTCATTAAAGAGCATTAACCAGTGTCATAGGTTATTTTATTTCACTAAGATTTAATACAAGGCTAAAGAGATATTAGTTTAAGCTTTAAAACAAGATAGGAGATGCGGAGTGTACTTTCATTAAGCTTATGTCATGGAATGGAGTAAATTGGTCCCGGCTAAATGTAATCTCTTTGTTTGGAAAGCTGAGATGGGCAAAATCCTCACTTTGGATGCTCTCCTCAGTCGCGGTTTGGACATCGAGGATACTACATGTCTTATGTGCAGGTTTGGTGAAGAAAGCGCTGACCATTTGTTGTCCAGATGTGTTATTGCTGCTCAAGTTTGGTTCGCAGTGTCGAGATGGTGTAAGATAGCTCCATTTGTTACGAGTTCGATGAAGGAGCTGCTGGAAGTGCATAAGGTGGTGGGGTTGTCCGGAAAAGCTAAGTATGTTTTTTAGGCATTGTGAGGGTGGGATGTTGGTGTGTGTAATTGGAGGGCGCGAAACAAATTAAAGTTCGACAACAAGCAAGTTAAGGTGGCCGATATAGTTAGTGATATCAAGTGGTTATGATACCTGTGGATTAGTAATAGAAGTAAAGATAGACCCATCTCTTGGGCCGCCCCGGTTTGGGGTTTTTTGGTCGGTTGTTTAATGAAGTTTACTTTTTAAAAAAAATTCATTTAAACTTATGTGATTCTAAACCCTACAAATACAACGGCTAACAAGTAGTATCTCTTGCAACAATCCTATTAGCCGGTTAGCGGGTCGGGTCAGAAACAACCCCAAAATCTAAAGTACATCAGTTGGTTTTCCAGCCAACAGTTTTCTTTGAAGTATGAAATGACACGAATTACCGAAAAATAAAACAATGTGTATTTAACAATTTCCCCCGCATTCAAATATAGAGATTCTGGATTTGGAAAGATATTCATTAACCTTATGAAATTTTTGTGTGTTTTGCTCTAGATATTTTATGTCTAAACCTAATTCTTCATTGTATTTTTTAATGGTAGTTTGTGTGTTTTGCTCTAGGAATTTTATGTCTAAAACTAATTCTTCATTGTATTTTTAATGGTAGACTAATTTTATGGGTTAAATGAATCTTGAACATAAAAGTTAACCTTTTCAAACATGGATGGTTGTAATTGTAAATTTAGTTATGATTATAAAGATACAAAGAAGTCATAAGGATGAAGAGGTAATCAATCGAATAATATTATTATTGCCTTGCGGACTTTATAAAAAAAAAAGTCAATAACAACTCCTAAAATTGTAGCTTTTGCTTAAATACATTATGACCTAGATATAATCCTCCTACTTTCTAATTAATATAAAATCATCACAAATCTTTTTTCTCTATCTTCTTCTTCAATTATGGAAGCCCGATCTATTTACAATTACGTGTCGTATCAAGTCTTCCTTAGCAATACTTTCTTCTCTCGCACGATGATTCTTTTATCCACTTCTTTAACAAACGTGTCAAAAATCATTAAATATTTAAAATAGTCTCTAGTTTATCTTCTTTTCAAAACCCGATCAACTCCCTGATTCAGATACGTTCAAACATTTTGTCTTGAGATCACGAATACTGAATCCGTCCCAAGAACTCAACCTTGTACACCCTTTGAGCTTTAGAAATGTTCAAACATTTTGTCTTGAGATCACGAATACTGAATCCGTCCCAAGAACTCAACCTTGTACACCCTTTGAGCTTTAGAAATAGTACGTCGGCCTTACGTATAACTAATTTTTGGGATAAAGTCTTATCGGCAAACCATTTTGAGGAAGCGCAAATGGCGCGTAATGAATTTCATTCTGAGGGCCTATCATTGACCATCTGCACATAAAAACAAACCATTTTAATCAATGTTAAGAAAACCTCATAAGATATTATGTGTTAAGCAATAAATATAAATAGTTACAATGATGTACAAAACTTTAATGTGTTAATAACTGGATGCATTTCACCAACCTGTACTTTGTGGTCATGTGATGCATGAGTACTAATATCTCCAGCTTAGCTAGCTCATTCCCTGGACATGAGTGGACCCCATTTCCAAATGGCATAAATGTATTGGGCTTTGGTGCCACCTGTCATCAAATCAAACGAATTGAATTTTAGAGGCAAACAAAAAACGTGCCTTTTGTTTTATTTAATGAAATTCAATAACTATTTAAAATCAAAAGCTAAAAAGATTTTTTTTTTATTTTTACCTCAAATCTTGATGGGTCGAACTTTTCCGGGTCAGTAAAATTTTCCGGACTATGGTGAATGTTTCTAAAGAGTGGCAATACCTTCCAGCCTTTGGGAATTAAATACCCTAAAAAATTAAATTTTATTTAGATAAAAATATATATATTTAAAAAGTAAAAAAAATATATAATAATATAAAAAAACAAACAAACCTTCAAATTCAACATCTTCAACAGCCTCTCTAAATGTAAAAGATAGGATTGAAGCAACTCTTAATGTTTCTTGGATGACTCTTGAAGTTATAGGCATCTTCCTTGTATCTACCCAAGTCAAACCCTTGTCATCTTTCTCTTGCATTATCCCCTCTTGCTCTTCCTAAAAAGTCAAACATATGTTATTATTAATTTATTATTATATTATAAATATTAAAGTTTGATTAATTGACAGGTAAAAGATTTATTATCTCTATGGGATTAAATCCCGAGTTATTGTGAAATAAAAAAACGATGAGATTATGAAAGTAAATATTCTTGCATTTATTGCTACTGTTCATTTTAGTTCCTACTGCTTTTCTACTTATAATTTACGTAAAAACAATCAGTCAAAATGAGTTAATGTAAACTATGAACTCTTACGGTGACAGCTTGTAAAACGGTTGGATTTTCAGCCAAATATTTGATGATCCATGTCATGACACTCGCGGTCGTGTCGCGGGCAGCGAATATGACACCGATGATATTGTCGGCGATTTGTTCGTCGGTGAGTCCTTCTTTCTCTTCCATGAACGAACCCAACAAATCATTGTGTTCTTTCGCGGTTTCTCTTCGTAGAGCAAGAATCTTGGCCAGGATCCGAGCTAACTCTTTCCTCGCCTTCATCGATTTGTGGAAAAGCGTTCCTGGAAGGTTAACCGGCATCGAATTGTACCCTTTTTCGAGAATGTAGTAACACCTCTTGAGATCTTCACGGTAGAACACCTCATCCTTTCCAAATATGGAAAGCAATGCCACATTGAATGTAAACTGCAATATAGCAATATTATTAGACTAGTTATATAATTATCGTATCTAAAAGGTATTCATGTGTAACATTATTCTCTATCTATCCTATAAAATTGTTACACTTTATTATAGTAGGAGTAAATTACTTTTTGAATTTCAATGTTTTAGTGGTTTTAAACACTTGAATTCAAAATAAAAAAAGTTTAATGTCCAGGCCCTAACTAGTAACCACTCATTTTATAACGTTTTGAGTCCAATTTTTTAACCCTTATACTTTGATTTTTGACTTAAGTAGTTAAATCACTAAAACACACGGACTCAAAAAATGAGCGGTTAGAAACTCGGAACGTTAAACTTTTTGATTTTAAACTCAAGTGATTAAAACCACTGAAAAACACGGTACTGTCAAAAAGTTAATTTACTCTTATGCTAGTTATATAATTATCATACCGTACTAGTTATATAATGATCATACCCTACCAATATGACCCTATTATATCATAAAAAACAGAGTGTTGTAACATGTGAATTCATATTTTTACACTTGACTTACAGTTTTCATCTCTTGAAAAGTGTTGATGAGGTGGTTTTCCCACGACCGAAGAGAATCAACAGCAATAGATTCGATATCCGGTACAATACCTTTAACAGATTCTGGGGTGAATGCGCGGAGAACAAGCCGTCGTAGTTTGAGATGGTAATCACCCTGGTGGAAGAAAATTGCCTGTTTTCCCAACATTCTTTCTTTGCTAGCAGGAAATGTGGGCTTAAATAAATGAGCTTTTGTTACAAGCACAAGCTTAGCCGCAGCCGGGCTCGATATCATAACACACCGGCAACCCAATACATGTGTTTTAAAGATCGAACCATACCTAAAAAAAATATGTTTCCGCATCAGTCAACAGTTTAATTAAAAAACTGTTTTTTTATAGTAAATGTTACTGCTACTCTACTTTACAACGATAATAAAAAAAAAGTGAAAGTGACTAACTAACTTTTTGACTTTGGAGGCAAAGAAGACATTTGGGTTTTGAGAGTAAAGTTGAAAGGTTTCACCGATATACGGCCAGCCGAGTGTGCCGGGAGGAAGGGGGAGGGTTTTTCGGCCGCGGTGGATGGTGGAGGTGAAGAGAAAAAGAGTGCAAAGAAGAAGGAAGGAAGAAAGAATGATGGTGAGGAACTCCATGTTTTGTAATGTTTGTTAAATTGGTTTTTGGTGTTTGGATAGAAGTTGGAAGTGAGGGTATATATAAGTAAGCTTAGTGTAGGGGAGGGGCCAAGGGGACAAGAGGGTACACAACATACAGCTGGATTTACACACATAGGATGTGGATGGGAAAGATGATGTCTATTTTTTATTCACCTTATCAAATTTTAACTTTTTTCATTATTATAAATTAAATTTAAAATTAATTTGGATAGGGTTTTTGTCTATAATCGGTTTTGAGTTATTTAGCCTATTCAAATCGGTTTCTTGGGATTGAATTTTTTTATGATTAGTTAGAATTAAAAAACACGATTGAATTTATAAATTCGGAAGTCCTTTCGGTTTGCTTCGAACACAATCTTTTATCCTTACATCAATAATTTAAAGTAGATATTTGGGCCGGTTTGACTTGAACTTAAAAAAATCTTTACTTGAAATATAATCGAATATATTTTTAATCCGAGGTATACAAATCTTGTACATGAAAGTATTCGGTTTTATTACACGTCACGGTTTGTTGCTTGACCTGTAGACGCTGACGCAAAGATGTTTACAATGTTTTAAAAATACACAATTATTCAACATGGCTTTTTATTAAAATTATTATAATAAAAAATCGTATATCATTTGAATTGTATATATTGATATGTATTATTTATGTTAATATAATATTGTGGACGCGCTACTTAATATCTTGTGAGATTAAAATTGTATATCCTGTATAAAAGTTAGAATATAAAATAGGAGTGACAGTTAGAATGCAGAAAGGGCGTGTTGTGTTGGATGCGAGGATTTGGTTGGCTTCGATACCAATCAAACTCCACTCCGTACCACTACACTCTTCTTTACACATTTATGTATTCTACCCCTTTAACTTTACTTCTCTCAAATCTTCTCGCTTCTCAACCTGACCCAACCTTTTTTTTTTTTTAAATTAATTTCTCTCAATTTCATCTATATAATCCAACCCAACCTTGGTGTGCATGGTTCAATGTGATTCGGTTTTATGGTAAATTCAAAACCGAAATATTCGGTTTTTGGTTTTTGAAAACCGTTCGATTTTGGTTTTTCGGTTTTTGCAACAACTCGGTTTGGTTTTCCGGATTTTGGAACAAAATTACGTAAATTTAAAAAAAAAAGTATAATCCATTATTTCTTAGATGTTTACATTTGTGTTAGAATATTAAACCTTTTGAATATGATTGAATTAATATTGTTTACATAAACCTAATTTTTAAAACTATTTTTATGTTTATTTAAGACATTTTCTTTTATAGTACTTTGAAAAACATTTATTTTTTTATGTTAAACATGTTTATGTTCTTATTATAAATGCTTAACAATCAAAAAATAAATTAATAATTACTAAATCAATATATAACACACATTAAAAAATGTTTTTTTGGAGTATTCAGTTCAGTTCGGTTATTTCGATTCACGTAAAATGCAAAACCAAAACCAAATCATAAATTCCGGTTCGGTTTTTACGATCGGTTATTCGGTTTTTTTGTGCTGTTCAGTTAAACTGATTATTTCGTTTTTCCCGTTTAGGGTTTTTGCTCACCCTACCTTTCACACACATTAGCAACCTAACCTATATATTTGCATTAAATAAATATAATCTATGGTTTTTAGTTTATTTCATAACATTTATAATAATATTAAAATTATGAGTAAATTACAAGTTTTGTCCTTTATGTTTGTTCCAAATTTCAGGCGCTGTCCTTTATCTTTAAAGTTGATGAGTTTTGTCCTTAATGTTTCAAAATCTTGCACGTTATGTCCTTTAAGGCAAACCCAGTTAATTTTCAATGTTAAATCTGATCATGTGCAAGGCACATGGGGGCATTTTTGTAATTTCGTTTTTTTGGAAAATTTATATAATTAACTTAAAATAAAGACCCCATCATCTTCAAAATTGCAGACAATCATCCCTCTTTCTACCCTCTCTCACTAAAAACCACAATCACCTCCACCTCCACCACTCCCCACCACCGCCGCCGCCATACCCTTCACCTCCACACTCACCGGTAACTTCAGATCTGCATTTTATCAACACATCTCCATCATGCCCGGTTTAGTTTCCGTCAAAACGCCACCATGAATCTCCATTCCAGAAGACAACCACCAGATCCGCACCACTCCCGACTCAATCAACCCCAAAACAACACCACCGGCGACACGGAGGCCTCAATCACCCTCTCCGTCATCCTCACGCCCCAAGCCGTCGCCAGATCGGAGCTCCGGAAAGAAGAAATCTCCAGAAAAGCAGTTATTACTAGATGAATTCTCTCTCGATAACCCCCGATCTAGGTCCTTTTCTGTTAAAACTCGCGTGTGACACAATCATTATCTTTATTTCTTAATAATTTGTTGTTTAGCTGTTTTGTTATCTATCTGCTACAGGCAATCATATTGGTTGTTGTTGACTTTATTGTCTTTTTGTTGCTGTGTTATATGACAAATTGTTTAATTGATCGCTTGTGTACTCGTGGATGTTCAGATGTTTAGAGAGAGGTGAGGGAGAGTGATTGAGTGGAGAAGATGAAGGCTTTATAAATATATATTTAATATTTTTATTGAAAGGGTAAAAAGACAAATTTGCCCTTATGTGAAGTCTAAGTGACCAGATTTAACATTGAAAATTAACTGGGTTTGCCCTAAAGGACATAACGTGCAAGATTTTGAAACATTAAGGACAAAACTCATCAATTTTAAAGGTAAAGGACAGCGCCTGAAATTTGGGACAAACATAAAGGACCAAACTTGTAATTTACTCTAAAATTATTTATTTTGTTTTGAAACAAAGTTATTTTAAACATAATGAAAAAAATATAAAAAAAATACTTTACATTAATCAAACATACTTTATAATGTTAAAAAAGTAAATTGTCAAAATCGTCCCTGAGGTTTGGGCATGTTTGTCATTTTCATCCAAAACGACTTTTTTGTACCTGTAACACCCCGTGTTTCGGAAGTCAAAGTCAAAGTCAAGATTGAAGTCAAAGGAAGAAAAGATTGTTAATTGTGATCTGTCACTCCTTGGTCAACTCCTGTTTTGACTTCATTGACTTGTAGATAATCTATTTATGTTATCGCATTAGTTGTATTATATGGAGTACTTGTTAATAATCGAGGTTTAATCGCATATTTAATCGATTTATCGCTAATCGCTATCGCTATCGCAACTCGAATTATGTGTGCTGTATATTGTTTTACGTGTGTGTGCTATTTATGTGTTACTTGTGCATGTTATGTTTATGTTGAGGTGTTAATCGCAATCGAAATCGTAATCTATCGCATCGCAATCGAATCAAAACGCTAAACGCAAGTTGATTATAGTGATTGTATGTTAGATATAGTAGTTGGGATTAAAAGTAATTTGATAAGAAACTCTATCGCATCGCTCGCTCGAATCGCATCGCAAAGCTCAACACGCGAATCGAAACGACAAAACTCATCGCGCCGGACAAGTGGATTGAGTGGCCAACCGACCGAGTGGCCATCCGAACGGATTGCCATCCTATCGGGTTGCCACCAGACCAAGTTGCCACCTGATCGGGTTGCCACCCGATCGACCAGCCTATCTCCCTACTTTCCTTTTTAGGAAACCCTATAAATACCCCTCATATGTCACATCACTTGATGTGACAGCTCTCACTCGAACCAACTCGCTCCAGCCTTCATTTCTCTCGATTTCTCCCGATTCTTGTAAGTTTTCAACCTAAATCTTGTACTTTCTTGATCTACACGCACTCCTATACCTTTCTATCTTTCAAATCTGAACTTTTAACCGTGAAATCAGTGGATTTGAGGTGTTTTAGGATGATGTCATCATGGTGTTCTTATGAACTTCATGTTTTGGCTTCAATCCACCAAGAACAACTTAGATCTGAACGATTTCCACATGAATAAACAAAGATCTTGCATAGATCTGAACATATTCATGGTGAAAAGGATTGAAAGATGGTTTCTAACCTTCTTTCAACTCTTTTACACTCAATGCACTCAACACCGATAGAATCAGAGCTTGTTCTAATCTTCTACTCATTCTTAGTGATGTATTAGTTCCAGATCTGAATTCTATCCGAGAGATATCGATTTCGGGTTTGAACATGAACTACTGACTCGAACCATGAACCGGTCGGACTTGGGTGATTCCTGTTCGGTCGGGTCACTAGGGTCGAGATGGGGTTCTGTTGTTTAAGCCGGATATCGTCACAACTCATTCAAAACTACAAAACTTCAAACAGAAACAAGTGTAGGGACGATCAGAACGTCGGAACGGATTCTCGTTTGATCGGATTGCCATCCGATCGACCGGCCATCCGATCGGGTTGCACTTGGTTCCATTACTTAAACTTTTATACAAACAATTCAAGGATCTGAACGTTGAATGGATTGCCACCCGATCGGATTGCCATCCGATCGAGTGACCGCCCGATCGTGTGACGTTTGGGACTTGGTACTTAAACAATTTTCAACATGTTCAATATGTACGGAATGCCACCCAATCGGATAGCCATCCGATCGAGTGACCGTCCTGCTGTGAACTTGTTCCCAGACTGAGAAGCCTCGCCAATCGGATTGCTGTCCGATCGAACGGCCGTTCGATCGACCGACCTGAAGGCTAGAGTTACTTCTCTATTTCCAAAATGCTACAATGAAAACTTCAAAATACAAACCATCATACACAAACACATCCTCACCAAACGAGGTGTAAATCCAATCGAATGGTCACCCGATCGGATGACCATCCGAACGGATTATCACCCGATCGACTGGCCATCCGATCGGATTGCCATCCGATCGGATTGCCATCCGATCCTTGGTTCACCTATACCATTTTGCGCGCCGCTTATCATTTATGCTATCATTAACTGTTCAGGCTAAACTCGTTCTAGCGCTCCCTTCAATCCATTAACCCTACCGCTGTGAGTATACTCGAACCCTTTTTGCTTTACGCACTTTTGGGTGTTACATACGTTACTTATTCTAAATCACACAGAACACACTACGCAATATTTTAACGCTAATTGCTACTGCATGTTATACGTGACTCGATGAATGCTTGTTTGTTATGTTTAGAAATAGATTGTTGTCTACCTGCCTTAGCAACGATAGTACTATAGTTTGGACTCAGCACCTGTTCACTCAGGGGTTGTTAAGGACAATTAATCACATGATTCGCAGTGGTGATTATGTGTTACGAACTGCTTTGTGCAGTCAACCCGCAGTCATTGGTATTGATAGGATCATGTCGATAACTTACATGCTTCACATCACACGTTGTACGTGCTGGTTATGCGTAAACGATTTCAAACTCTATATGCTATTATCAAACTTGTATGCTCACCTTTACACTGTGTGTATTGACTTTTACTTTAACGTATGTGACAGGTGCATAAGATGCTAGGATACCTTGTTTGTTGTGTGATGAAATCGAGGCTAGGAAAGAGTCTAGAAAAAAATAAACAATTTATCTATTTTGAAATCTGAGTTGTCGGATCAGAATTTGTTTGTGAGACAATTATCTATAATAACTGTTTTATTTGATATGTTATGGTGTGGGACATGACGTTTATATATCTGGTAATTAATAGTTGTTATGGATACTCCTGGACAATCTGTTTCGCTCAGTGCCGCGCCCCGATGATTCCGCCATCGGTTGGGGTGTGAAAGATTGGTATCAGAGCCATAACTATAGGGAATTAGACAAGACTCGACCTAGTCTGGGTCGATGTCTTAGAAACGATCTAGTCTAAAGTTAGGTACCAACAGACCGACTTGTGCATACCCTGTAGGGGTTTCGTACGAGCTTACTTGCTATATCTCGTTGTTCTCGTTTACGCTACACTATCACTGCACTCTAATTTTCGAAAGTGAACGAGCGATTAGGTCGAGATTAGGTGTGAAAACCGCAAACTCTCGACTAAATTGATTGCTCGACCCACATTTTTATCTATAAACAGGAGAATTTGCGTTCGATCAGGAGTGAAATCCATACTTTGAGGCATAATTCTTCCTTATTTTATCAAAACAGGAATGAAGTTGTTAAGTCAGGGGTGAAACCCGAACCTTAACGACTTGATCTGGTCTCTATTGTGGTTTTTATAAAACTCTCACCAAAGTCTCGATGGACTCCAACGACTTGAAGTTGCACTATAGCTGTAAGGATGCGTGCCAATCGCCCAAATTCGAGGCGAGAGCACAGTCCAAAGGTTAAAGTGTGTACCAAAAGTCCCTGTGAATAGTCGAACCACTTTGGATAGTCGACGTCTAACAGTCGCAGACAATCCATTCTCAATTTTTTATGTGCTTCGATTCTGAGCTCGCAACTGCCGACTCTGATATTCGTCGCTTTTATGTGGATTTTATGTGTTTTATCTGTTTATGTGTTATGATTTTTGGTGATTTATTAGCTTTTCGCTATCGCTTTGATCGACACACACAAACCACACTACACATCTACCTCAAAACACTCACAAATCGCTGGTCATCATTCGCAATCACTGCTCGACAGTCGCAATCACTGTAATTAACCGCTATGCGCGCTATGAAGGATAGGGAATACGTGCAACATATAGCTAGGTTTCTGTATTCTGACTGCCTCATGTGTTTCTGTGCTCTACGTGATTATGTGCTTATGTGCATTACATGCCTATGTGCTTCTGTGCTTATGAGATTTTATGATTATGTGCCTATGTAATTAGATGTTACGTGATTGTGTTCCTGAGCTTTAGTAGTATTAGGCGTGTGAGGAGAGATTCGATTATATTATGTCTGAGTCCTATGACGATGTCTGATGCAGACAATGTCGTCATCTGGATCCCGTCACTCGCGCGATGCACGCTGAAAGCAGGCAGACAAACGCCTCGCCTCTATGATCACTAAACAAATGGCGAAGGTTGTTCCTCAGATCGTCAGCGAACTGTATGAGAATGTGAGCAAATCTTCTGAAGCGTCCAGGACCGAGACTCCTAAAGCTGCCTTTAGCTTCAAGCAGTTTAAAGCTTGCGGACCGAAAGAATTTACTAGCGAAGATGGCCCTACGGCCTTATTTCAATAGTTTGATTCGATCGAGGTCACCCTGCGCCAGAGTGGCTGTCCTGATGAACTTCGCACTCTGAACGTTACCGGCGTCTTCCAATCCCGAGCACTAGATTGGTGGACGACCGAGAGAAACAAACGCGGAAACGATGCAGCTTATGGTTTGATATGGGACGAGTTAAGAACGACATGTTGGAAGAGTTCTGCCCTCCCCACGAGCGCCAAAAGTTGGAGGACGAATTCTAGCATATCAAGCAGAAGGAGGGTGACAATGCTGCTTTAACTGCTAGCTTCAAGCAGCTTAGCATAATCTGTCCTGATCAAGTCAAGACTTCTGACATAGCAATCAAGAAGTATATCCGAGCTCTGCCAGATTGTATCGCAGATTTTGTGCAAGCTTCAAAACCAGCAACAATCGAGGAAACTTACCTGCTTGCCGTTGAAATAAACGACAAGCGAGTCAAGTCTGGCTTCTAGGATAAAGCCGCCAAGAATCTCCATCAAGCTACCACTGCACCAACCGCTGAAGCCGCCGCCACTCCACAGTCTTCAAAAGCCTTTCGTCGCAAGAGGAAGAATAACAACAACTCCAGCAACAAGAACTGTGTTGTCACCACTGTTGCCCCACTCCAAGCTGTACCAGCTCAGCAGCAACATCAACACCGCCAAGTAGCGGCCCCGGTTACCAACGCACCACCGGAAAAGCGTGCGTATACTGGTCCTCATCCGATCTGCCCTACTTGTACCTATCACCACCCAGTGGGAATCGCTTGCAGATTTTGTGTGCATTGCAACATGTACGACCATTTCACCGCCAACTGCCGTACAGGTCCTCGACAAGCTCCAGCTACTGCTCATCAAGCTCTGCTCCCTGCCCCTCAAGGCCAACAAGCGGCTCAGGCGCCCGCGGTCAATGGTAGAGTCTGTTTTGCGTGTGGTGATCCCAACCACTTCGCAAACATGTGCCCCAATCGGGTTGTGAAGCAAGATCCGCAACAGCAGTAGCCTCAGCAACAAAAGCAGCAGCCTCAGCAACAACAACAACAAGCCGCTCGTGCTCGAACTTTCAACATTAATGTGCGCCAGGCTCAGGCTGACAACAACGTGGTCAATGGTACGTTCCTTGTGAATGGTATTTATGCTTCGTGTTTGTTTGATACTGGAGCCGATAACTGTTTTGTATCGTTTGAGTTCGAAAAGCTCCTTAATCGTAAGCGCGCCCATCTCCCCTCGACGTTCGATGTTGAAGTTACCACCGGAAGAACTGTCACCGTTAACTCTGTTCTCTGTGATTGTACTCTCGAACTCAACAATCACATCTTTCCTATCGACCTTATTCCGATGCAGCTCGAAAGTTTTGATGTCATAGTAGGCATGGACTTTCTTCGTGAAAACCATGCTGAAGTTGTATGCTTCGACAAGATGATTCGATTCTCGCTCGCTAATGGTGATCAATTATGTGTTTATGATGAAGTCGCATCGAAGAAACCCCAACTCATGTCGTGTGTTCAGGCGAGGAAGTATCTCCGCAAGGAATACCAAGCTTTCTTGGCACACATTGTAGTAGCGGAGAAAAAGGAAGTTAAGGAGGTGAAAGACGTCTTCGTTGTTTGTGAATTCCCTAACGTTTTTCCTGAGGATCTTCCGAGCTTGCCACCAGGTCGTGATATCGACTTTCGCATCGACCTCATTCCTGGAGCAAATCCTGTTGCAAGAGCTCCTTATCGACTCGCTCCGTCCGAAATGCGCGAACTCTCGAGTCAGCTCCAGGAACTTCTTGATAAAGGCTTCATTCGCCCTAGCACCTCTCCTTGGGGCGCACCAGTCTTTTTTTTCAAAAAGAAGGATGGGTCGTTCCGGATGTGCATCGATTATCGGGAATTGAATAAGCTGACAATCAAGAATCGCTATCCCCTGCCTCACATCGATGATTTGTTTGACCAGTTACAAGGTGCTACATGTTTTTCTAAGATCGATCTATGCTCAGGCTACCACCGGTTGCGCATACAAGAGGAAGACATCCCCAAAATCACTTTTCGAACCCGCTATGGCTACTATGAGTTCGTTGTCATGCCTTTTGGTTTGACCAACGCTCCTGCAGTCTTTATGGACTTGATGAATTGAGTGTGCAAACCCTTCCTTGATCGCTTCGTGATCGTATTCATCGACGATATCCTGATCTATTCCAAATCAAAAGCCGAACACTCGCAACATGTACGTTTGGTTCTTGAGTTACTCCAGGGAAACCGTCTCTATGCCAAATTCTCCAAGTGCGAATTCTGGCTGGAGGAAGTTCAATTCTTGGGACACATTGTCAATAGTCAAGGTATCCACGTTGACCCTGCGATGATCGAAGCCGTTAAGAGTTGGGTTACACCGAAGAATCCGTCTGAAGTCCGTTCTTTTCTTAGACTGGTAGGCTATTACCGCCGTTTTATCGGAGGTTTCTCCAAGATCGCTGTGCCATTAACTTCTCTCATGCAAAAAGACAAGCCTTTTGTTTGGGGAACAGGACAAGAGACTGCCTTTCAAACCCTCAAGTTCATGCTTTGCAATGCTCCTGTTCTCACTCTACCCGTCAGAAACGACGACTTTATCGTTTATTGTGATGCCTCAAACCTTGGCCTCGGTTGTGTTCTCATGCAACGAGACAAGGTTATTGCTTACGCATCTCGTCAGCTCAAGATCCATGAGAAGAACTATACAACCCACGACCTCGAGCTAGGCGTAGTTGTTTTTGCGTTAAAGATTTGGCGACACTACCTTTATGGTACAAAGTGTACGATCTTCACCGATCATAGGAGCCTACAACATATCTTTGACCAGAAGGAGCTAAATATGCGTCAACGCCGGTGGGTAGAACTTCTCAACGATTATGACTGTGAGATTCACTATCATCCTGGAAAAGCAAATGTCGTTGCCGACGCTCTCAGCAGACGGAGCTATTTGCACAGCGCCCGTAATGTTCAAGCCCAATATGATCTTGAAACCCTCATCCGCGACGCCCAACATGCCTGTTTTAATGAGCGCACTTTGAAGAAGGAAAGGATTCTCAACGATGGAGCTCAGCTAGAGAATAAGTCGAATGGGATATTCCACTATCTGGACCGAATTTGGATCCCTAAATGGACCAATTTACGACAGATTTTGATGGACAAAGCCCACAAATCCCGATATTCTATTCATCCCGGTGCTGACAAGATGTACCAGGACCTGCGCTACAAGTACTGGTGGCCGGGCATGAAGAGAGATATCGCCCTCTATGTTTCGAAGTGCCTGACTTGCTCGAAAGTCAAGGCTGAGCACCAAAGACCCTCTAGCTTACTCGTTCAACCTGAGATCCCTGTGTGGAAGTGGGAGAGTATAGCTATGGACTTCATAACGAAACTTCCGCGTATGCCATCAGGTCACGACAGCATTTGGGTTGTCGTTGACCGTTTGACTAAATTGGCTCACTTTCTGCCGATACGGGAAGACTACAAGGTAGAAAAATTAGCCCGAATCTACACCAAAGAGATCATTTGTCGAGATGGGACACCTCGCGACATCATTTCTGACCGCGATGCTCGGTTTATCTCGCGTCTTTGGGAAACATTTCAATCTGCTCTCGGTACTGCGCTTAATCTAAGTACCGCTTTTCATCCCCAAACCGACGGTCAGACTGAAAGAACGATTCGTACCCTTGAAGACATGCTCCGTTCGTGTGTCATAGATTTCGGTGGTAATTGGGACACGTACTTACCTTTAGTCGAATTCTCGTACAATAACAGTTATCATTCCAGCATTCAAATGGCACCATTTGAGGCCTTGTATGGAAGAAGATGTCGATCGCCTATTGTATAGCACGAGATCGGGCACTCGCAATTAACCAGTCCTGAGCTACTGCAAGAAATGACTGACAAAATCATCCAAATTCGAGAAAATCTACTGAAAGCTCGTAGTCGTCAGAAAAGTTACGCCGATAGACGACGCAAGCCCCTTGAATTTGACGTTGGCGACCATTTACTCCTAAAGGTATCACCTTGGAAGGGTGTGGTTAGATTCGGTAGGAAAGGAAAGCTCGCGCCTCGATATGTTGGACACTTTAGGATTCTGGAAAGGACCAGAAAAGTGGCCTACAGACTCGAACTACTGGAGGAATTTAAGAACATTCACCCGACTTTCCACGTATCGAACCTCAGAAAGTGTCTGGCTGAGCATGATTTACACGTACCCCTTGAGGATCTCCAAGTAAACGAAACACTACACTTCGTGGAAAAGCCTGTCGAGATCAGGGACCGCCAAACCAAGCAGCTCCGTCGCTCGCGCATTCCCATTGTGAAGGTTCGCTGGGAAGGCAAACGAGGCGCAGAGTTCACTTGGGAACTCGAAAGCGACATGAAGAAGAAGTACCCGCAGTCGTTTGTTACTGCTTCGGCCTAATTTCGGGACGAAATTCCCTTAAGTAGGGGAGGCTGTAACACCCCGTGTTTCGGAAGTCAAAGTCAAAGTCAAGATTGAAGTCAAAGGAAGAAACGATTGCTAATTGTGATCTGTCACTCCTTGGTCAACTCCTGTTTTGACTTGTAGATAATCTATTTATGTTATCGCATTAGTTGTATTATGTGGAGTACTTATTAATAATCGAGGTTTAATCGCATGTTCAATCGATTTATCGCTAATCGCTATCACTATCGCAACTCAAATTATGTGTGCTGGATATTATTTTACGCGTGTGTGCTATTTATGTGTTACTTGTGCATGTTATGTTTATGTTGAGGTGTTAATCGCAATCGAAATCGCAATCTATCGCATCGCAATCGAATCAAAATGCTAAACGCAAGTTGATTATAGTGATTGCATGTTAGATATAGTAGTTGGGATTAAAAGTAATTTGATAAGAAACTCTATCGTATCGCTCGCTCGAATCGCATCGCAAAGCTCAACACGCGAATCAAAACGACAAAACTCATCGCGCCGGACAAGTTGATCGAGTGGCCACCCGACCGAGTGGCCATCCGATCGGATTGCCATCTGATCGGACTGCCACTCGACCGGGCTGCCACCCGATCGGACTCCCACCCGATCAACTAGCCTATCTCCCCACTTTCCTTTTTAGGAAACCCTATAAATACCCCTCATATGTCACATCACTTGATGTGCAGCTCTCACTCGAACCAACTCGCTCCAGCCTTCATTTCTCTCGATTTCTCCCGATTCTTGTAAGTTTTCAACCTAAATATTGTACTTTCTCGATCTACACGCAATCCTACACCTTTCTATCTTTCAAATCATAACTTTTAACCGTGAAATCAGTGGATTTGAGGTGTTCTAGGATGATGTCATCATGGTGTTCTTATGAACTTCATGTTTTGGCTTCAATCCACCAAGAACAACTTAGATCTGAACGATTTCCACATGAATAAACAAATATCTTGCATAGATCTGAACATATTCAAGGTGAAAAGGATTGAAAGATGGTTTCTAACCTTCTTTCAACTCTTTTACACTCAATGCACTCAACACCGATAGAATCAGAGCTTGTTCTAATCTTCTACTCATTCTTAGTGATGTATTAGTTCCAGATCTAAATTCTATCCGAGAGATATCGATTTCGGGTTTGAACATGAACTACGAATTTGGACCATGAACCGGTCGGACTTAGGTGATTCCTGCTTGGTCGGGTCCCTAGGGTCGATATGGGGTTCTGTTGTTTAAGCCGGATATCGTCACATCTCGTTCAAAACTACAAAACTTTAAACAAAAACAAGTGTAGGGACGATCAGAACGTCGGAACGGATTGTCGTCCTATCGGATTACCATCCGATCGACCGGCCATCCGATCGGGTTGCACTTGGTTCCATTACTTAAACTTTTATACAAACAATTCAAGGATCTGAACGTTGAACGGCTTTCCACCCGATCGGATTGCCATCTGATCGAGTGACTGCCCGATCGTGTGACATTTGGGACTTGGTACTTAAACAATTTTCAACATGTTCAATATGTACGGAATGCCACCCGATCGGATAGCCATCCGATCGAGTGACCGTCCTACTGTGAACTTGTTCTCAGACTGAGAAGCCTCGCCAATCGGATTGCTGTCCGATCGATCGAACGACCGTTCGATCGACCGACCGTTCGATCGACCGACCTGAAGGGTAGAGATACTTCTCTATTTTCAAAATGCTACAACGAAAACTTCAAAGTACAAACCATCATACACAAACACATCCTCACCAAACGAGGTGTCAATCCAATCGAATGGTCACCCGATCGGATGACCATCTGAACGGATTATCACCCGATCGACTGGCCATCCGATCGGATTGCCATCCGATTGGATTCCCATCCGATCCTTGGTTCACCTATACCATTTTGCGCGCCGCTTAACGTTTATGCTATCATTAACTGTTCAGGCTAAACTCGCTCTAGCACTCCCTTCAATCCATTAACCCTACCGCTGTGAGTATACTCGAACCCTTTTTGCTTTACGCACTTTTGGGGGTTACATACGTTACTTATTCTAAATCACATAGAACACACTATGCAATATTTTAACGCTAACCGCTACTGCATGTTATATGTGACTCGATGAATGCTTGTTTGTTATGTTTACACATAGATTGTTGTCTACCTGCCTTAGCAACGATAGTACTATAGTTTGGACACAGCACCTGTTCACTCAGGGGTTGTTAAGGACAATTAATCACATGATTCGCAGTGGTGAATATGTGTTACGAGCTGCTTTGTGCAGTCAACCCGCAGTCATTGGTATTGATAGGATCATGTCGATAACTTACATGCTTCACATCACACGTTGTACATGCTGGTTATGCGTAAACGATTTCGAACTCTATATGCTATTATCAAACTTGTATGCTCACCTTTACACTATGTGTATTGACTTTTACTTTAACGTATGTGACAGGTGCATAAGATGCAAGGATGCCTTGTTTGCTGTGTGATGAAATCGAGGCTAGGAAAGAGTCTAGAAACAAATAAACAATTTATCTATTTTGAAATCTGAGTTGTCGGGTCAGAATTTGTTTGTGAGACAATTATCCGTAATAACTGTTTTATTTGATATGTTATGGTATGGGACGTGATGTTTAAATATCTGGTAATTATGTCACACCCTGGCTTTGCGGAAGCGTGGTTAATTTGGTGTGACTTCTTAATACCATAGCTTAACCATAACAAAGCTATATGAAATAAAACCATGCAAGATCATCCATTCGATTAAGTTTTAAAAACCAAATACAATAACATTGTCTCAACGGAAACACATCCTAACGACATTGTTCAACAAACACAAACATCAACATGACATAAACACAGTTTAAGGACTGTGACTTGTCCAGGAAAGAGTCACATTCCCCAAACCCGGATGACCTCGTAACTAGTGCAGCGGGAAAACGTGTCATACCGCGCCAGATCCTTTAATTCCCTGAAATACATGTAAGTTGAAAAATCAACAATAATGTTGAGCGAGTTCATGTGTAAGTGAGTAAATAAACTTTTGTAAGTATAAAAATCCTGGTATGTAGCAAATACGGGAATTGAGATCACCAATGGTTTGCAAGGCCATTGATATGTGTGAAGTGCAAGTAGGGAGACTCAAACCTAGCGGATTTATGCGTTGGGCACGAAGTCACCCCGAGGTCCGTTTCTAGTTTGGCCTGGGGCTGGGCTCGCTACACCCAGATAGATCTACCGCTCCTGTCCCTCGGTCCTACATGAGGACTAATGGCCTCATGTTGCTCCTACCCACTCACATGATCTAAGTAGTAAACCTCCTTACGCTAACCATACCATGTATAAAGTACTTGTAATCAAAGTAACATGTATTTCACCCCCGCAGTTTAGAAAACTGAAAACAGTTAAGAGAAAAGGGGGACATGAACTCACAGTGGTGCGTCTCTACCAAGTATACCTCCAAATCAAGCAGCTGTGTGACGACCTACACGTACTAACTCTATTAGACGGACGGCCGTGCCTTAGATTTAAGGTTTAAGTTTTTGGGAAATAGTTAGACAACTATTTCGTGTTTACATTCTGTATACTTGGTAATCATTTTCCTTCCCAAGGATGGGGGATTTAATACATGTGTGTTCGTGAATATTTCCTTAAAATGTGTAAGTTACGTTTTAACGATCGAGTGGTAATAATAATTACCGGTGTAACTTATATATTTATCGTAGAGACGTTCGTATTATTTTGGATCCGTTAAAAATCGATAGTATTATTTTTTACCCTAAAAATAATACTAGTATTTTCACAAAATAATCATAAACACACATCAAGTGACTTTATGAAAAATATATATACTAAATATATTTTTACCAAGTTTTATTTTGTGAAATCCCACCTCCGATGTTTTGTAAATAAAGTCGTGGCGAAATCTATAATTTGAAAACAAGTCGAAAAGTATTTCTAACACTTATAGTGAAAATAATTCTAAGTGTTAGGATTTTAGAAAAATTTCGCCAGAGTTTCCTCTGTAACTGGAGGCGGCCACGCTTTTAAGCATATCATTTTCTTTTATAAATCAAATCAACCATTTTCCTCATTTAACCAAAACAACGTTCAACGCATCAAACTAGTTAATAAACATGTAATTCGCAAGAATCTCATGAACTTGTAGTTTTTCCAACACTATGATGTAAATCCCAATACTTTACGCGGATCTTTATATAAAGCAATCCGATTTCGTAAAAACCTCGTTTTTAAGGAAACTCCGTCTTTACAACTTCTCGTCATCTTTTTCAAAAATAGTTATTTTGTCGAAAGTGTGTGCTACACAAGTGTTTACACATTTGTGTGTTCTAAAAATCATTTGTGTTAGTGTAAGATCCGTCTTTAGAAAACATGATTTCTTTGATACTTGGTTCTTTGAAAATACCGCTTGTAGATACGTAGATCTACTAGTTTTAAACACTATTTCACAAGCAAAATCGCTTTTACACAAGTTCATGATTCGTGTGTGGTAGAGTTTCATCCTTTAACCCTTGTTACTTCCAAAACAATCTTATGTCATGATCCATGATCATGACCTCCCCGGGTTAAATGACGATCCGAGCTACCACAACATAGATCGGGTCCAAATAATTACACACATCAACTTCTACAAGATTTACACAACATATGAGCTTTTAACCATCACTTTTAGTGTTTTTAGTAGACTTTTATGTATCATTTTGCATGTTTACGAGTTTTAACCGTTACAAATCATATTAACCACTTCAAAATAGTTCGAGAAGGTGATTTAAGCAACTTACTACTAGCTCGAGGCTAGGGAAGAGTCTAGACGCAAAATGAGAGGATAAAAGCAATAGAGTGAGGTCCTTCGCCTTCCGATTGCACCAAGCCTCCTTATACGTGATCCTTAACGCTTGAATGATCTTGGAATGTGATGATCAAACTCGAAGAATGATGGATGGTGGTGGGGTGCTCTCGGCCGAGAACCAAAGAGAGGGAGAGAGAGGTGTGAAGTGGTGAGTTTGTTAAGTGAAGGTTATGTTGTGCCATATGATGATCTTATAGATAATTAGCATGAGTATTAACCATTGGTTACTATGCTAGCTAGATATTAGGCATACTTAATATTATAATCAACAAATAGGACAAGGGTGTCCCCTAGGGGACGATTTCGGTTCAGGGGGGGGGGGTCTCCTAGTTCAAATCCAACCAATTAGTTAGCATTAGTTAAGTTATGTGGTGGTTAACTCGGTTACCAGTGTGTCATGCAATATTGCGGGTGTTAGGGTATTCAGGGACCCTAACTGGCTCAGAAAAAGAAAAACAATGTAAGTGGCAATATTTTCATGTTCCGGGTATAGTCCGGTTGTTCGGTTGGATAGTAATCCGTTAAAGTGCTTAACAAAGCTTTAAAGTGTCGTTATTATTATTTTTAGTGACGCAACTTATTCCTGACACTTTGGAAGGTGTCTAGTAATATTTTTCTCATGTTTTGGCACTTTATTGAGTAGCTAGATGCTGAATTGTTTATTAAAGTGCTGAGTTTTTGTGCTTAGAGCACGTTTTAGGCACATCCAGTCATTGTAACTTATTCCTAGAGACGCAGTTCTACAACCCTTGTATCCCTACACTCACCACTAGTGTAGTAAAATATTTCTGGCTCATACAGGCCTTAGAGGCAGTGTCTGCCTGATGCTGGCTTTATCAGCATGCTCAATAGGTTATCCGTTATAGTGCTACTGTGCTTTTTGTGCATCATGTTTGTCACTAAGGTTCAGCATGTAAATAATGTAGTGACGGTAAGTAAAGTATGATGCAGGTATATGCATGTATCAGAAATCAAGTAGCAGTTCATCAGTAATTTCAAACAAGCACAGTAACTAAGCAGTAATTAATTACTAATTAAGTCGTACGGATACCTGGTTTAGTGAGGGTTGTCACATTCTCCCCCCGTTAGAAAAATTTCGTCCCGAAATTTTAAGTTCTGCTTGTAGATGCAGGGTTCTTAGGAAATAGGTGGGGTATTTCTCTTTCATCCGGTCCTCACGCTCCCAGGTGTATTCAGGACCATGTCTGGCATTCCAACGAACTTTGACGATCTTGACACTGCTCCGGCGGGTCTTGTTTACTTTCCAATCCGTAACCTCAACCGGTTCTTCAACGAAATGGAGCGTGTCGTCAACATGAATCTCGTCGATGGGAATGGCAATGGTATCTTGAGTTGGACTTCTCTTCAGGTTGGATACATGAAATGTATCGTGAACTGAATGGAGTTCAGCAGGTAAGTCCAGCTTGTATGCTACCAGTCCTATTCTTTCCAAAATTCTGAAAGGACCAATGTAGCGCGGATTTAACTTCCCACGCTTTCCGAAGCGTGCTACACCCTTCCAGGGTGAAAATTTCAATAAAACCATTTCTCCAACTTGGAATTCCAAGTGTTTCCGGTTTGGATCCGCATAGGCTTTCTGTCTGTGGCGAGCTGCTTCGATGCGTTTTAGAATCTGCGCAATCTTGTCTGTCGTCTCTTGGACGGTTTCGGGACCAGCAAGCTGCCTATCACTTGCGTCAGCCCAACATAGGGGTGATCGACACTTGCGTCCGTAAAGAGCTTCGAATGGCGCGACACCAATACTGGTGTGGTAGCTGTTGTTGTATGAAAATTCGACCAAAGGCAAATGCTTGTCCCAGCTACCGCCCAAATCCATAACACACGCTCTCAGCATATCTTCCAAAGTCTGTATCGTCCGCTCGCTTTGCCCGTCGGTCTGCGGGTGAAATGCGGTGCTCATATTCAATTGCGAGCCAAAAGCTTCTTGGAAGGATTGCCATATCCTTGACACAAACCTTCCGTCTCTATCAGAGATGATCGAGAGAGGTACTCCATGGCGCGCGACGATCTCTCTCATGTATATTTCGGCTAGTTTGCTCGTATTATCCTTCTCTCTGATAGGTAAGAAGTGTGCTGACTTTGTTAATCGGTCCACTATCACCCAGATAGTGTCATGACCTCTTGGCGTTCTTGGCAACTTTGTAATAAAATCCATGGAGATTTGTTCCCATTTCCACTTGGGAATCTCCGGTTGTTGCAGAAGTCCTGAAGGCTTCTGATATTCGGCTTTTACCTTAGCACACGTTAAACATCTGCTCACATAAACAGCAACATCGCCTTTCATCCTAGGCCACCAATAATAATTCCTGAGATCTTGTTACATCTTATCCGCTCCCGGGTGGATAGAGTACCGCGACTTGTGAGCTTCATCGAAAATAACCTTCCTTAAACCTCCAAACAAAGGAACCCAAATCCTTTTCTCAAAACATAACGTTCCTTCCTCGTTTGGTACCAGTAGCTTCTCCATCCCACGGAGATATTCTTCTTCAAGGTTTCCTTCCTTGATAGCTTCTTTCTGCGCGGCACGAATGCGCAAGGAAAGATCGGTTCGGATAATCATTTCTAAAGCCCTAACCCTTATGGGCTTGATCGTCTCTTTTCGACTCAGGGCGTCGGCAACCACATTCGCCTTCCCTGGATGATACTTTATCTCGCAATCGTAATCGTTCAGCAACTCAACCCATTGTCTTTGCCTCATATTCAGCTCCTTCTAGTTGAATATGTGCTGTAGGCTCTTGTGATCTGTAAAAATTGTACACTTTGTACCATAAAGGTAGTGTCTCCAGATATTTAAAGCAAATATCACTGCGCCTAGCTCCAAATCGTGCGTGGAATAGTTCTTCTCATGTACCTTCAACTGACGTGAAGCGTAAGCAATAACCTTATGGCGTTGCATCAACACGCAACCCAATCCTTGACGCGAGGCGTCACAGTATACCACGAAATCGTCAGTACCTTCCGGTAGTGCTAGAATTGGCGCATTGCAGAGCTTATCCTTCAACAGCAGAAACGCTTCTTCCTGTTTGATTCCCCAATCAAACTTCTTATCTTTCTGCGTGAGGAGCGTCAATGGTTGAGCGATTTTTGAAAAATCCTCAATGAACCTTCGATAGTAGCCAGCCAAACCCAAGAATTTTTGAATCTCGGTTGGCGTCTTTGGCGTTTCCCAATTCTTGATCGCTTCGATCTTGGTTGGATCCACATGGATTCCGTCTCCATTCACCACATGTCCAAGAAATTGGACTTCACGTAGCCAAAACTCGCACTTAGAGAATTTGGCATACAGCTGTTCTTTCTTTAGCAACTCCAAAATAGCTCTTAGATGTTGTTCATGCTCAGCCTTCGTCTTTGAATAAATCAAGATGTCGTCGATGAACACAATCACGAGCTTGTCCAAGTACGGCTTGCAAACTCTATTAATCAAATCCAAGAACACTGCAGGTGCGTTTGTCAAACCAAACGGCATAACAAGGAACTCGTAGTGTCCATAACGAGTTCTGAAGGCTGTCTTCGGGATACTTTCCTCTTGTATCCTTAACTGATGGTATCCAGATCGAAGATCGATCTTTGAATAAAAGCTTGAGCCTTGCAGTTGATCAAACAGATCATCAATCCTTGGCAGAGGGTATCTATTCTTGATCGTCAGCTTGTTCAACTCCCGGTAGTCTATGCACATTCGAAAACTACCGTCCTTCTTCTTGACAAACAAAACTGGAGCTCCCCAAGGCGAGAAGCTTGGTCGGATAAATCCCTTGTCTAACAACTCTTGAAGTTGTGTCGACAGTTCCTGCATCTCAGACGGAGCAAGTCTATAAGGTGCCTTAGCCACAGGCGCGGCGCCTGGAACTAAGTCAATGCGGAACTCTACTTGTCTTTGAGGTGGCAGTACAGGTAAGTCCTCTAGGAAGACTTCTGGATATTCCCTCACGACAGGGATGTCTTCTATTCTCGGCTCAGCAGCCTTCTTGTCCACAATGTGTGCCAGGAAGGCAACACATCCCTTCTGCAAACACTTTCGCGCTTTCAGGCAGCTGATAATTCTTAACAGCGTATCACGCTTTTCGCCATGTACCACAATCGTTTCTCCATCTTCGGTTGGGATACGAATGACCTTTTCGTGACAAACTACTTCAGCCTTGTTGCCTGATAACCAATCCATTCCTACTACTACGTCAAAGCTCCCCAGCTGGACTGGTAGTAGATCCAAAGCAAACTCACGCTCTCCCAATTCGATCACACAACCTCTGATAACTTCATTGGCTTCTACTAACTTCCCATTGGCCAATTCGATTGAGTATGGGATATCTAATTTATTAGCAGCTAAACCAAGCATGTTCTTAAACTCTAACGACACGAAGCTATAATCGGCACCAGTATCAAATAAAACGGATGCATAGCGTTGGTTTACAGGGAACGTACCAGTAACAACATTGGGATCCTGGCGCGCCTCCCTCGCTTCGATATGGAACACTCTTCCACGGGCTTGGTTTAACTCTGGGCAGTTCTTCTTAAAGTGCCCGATATCACCACAGTTAAAGCATCCAAGTCTTTGCCCGTTTCCACCTCCATTTCCAGCTTGGTTATTCCTTTGGTTATGATTCACGGCGCTCGCTTGATTAGCATTGTTGCCTCGATTCCCATTACCTCCATTGTTTCCTTGTGGGCGATTTCCATTCCCACCCCGGTTGTTATTTCTGTTTCCGAATCCTCCCTGGCCTCCCTGGCCAGCAGTGGCCCAACAAGTGTCCTTCAAGTGGCCCAGCTTTCCACATGCTTCGCATACTTTCATACTACAATGGCCAGAATGGTGACGTTGGCAGGTATTACACTTGGGCTGGGTGCCCATATATCCTTTTCCTTTCTTTCCACTACCAGCTGTAACCTGAGCTGGCGTGTCTGATCCTCCTTTCTTAACCACCACACTGGCGCCCTGCTTGAAGTTCGAGAACTTCCGTTTGTTACCTCCTGATGACTCGACGTGAGTCTCTTTCTTCTTAGGCTCAGCATCATCGAACTTGTTCAGGCGAATAGCCTCCTCTGTGAGAGCCACACTCAAATCAATTGCCTCAGTAATTGTCGCAGGCTTGGATGAGGTCACCATGCTTATGATTTGAGGAGCTAATCCCCAAATGAAACGTTCAATCCGCTTGAACTCCGGAGTGACCATGTAGGGTACCACATGCGATAAGTCATGGAACCTTTGAACGTATTCTGCGATCTTTGGACCTTCCATTTTCAAATGCCAGAACTCGGTTTCCAATCTTTGGATTTCCGCGCGAGAGCAGTACTTTTTGCGCAATAAGTTCCTTCAGTTCGGTCCAGGTTAGCGCATAGGCAGCAGCTTCACCAAGTGTCTGTACTTGCAAATTCCACCAAGAGAGGGCTCCATCCAAGAATAGCCCTGAGATATAGGTGAGTTTCTGATCTAGTGCGCATTTGCTCATGCGAAGAACAGATTCAGTTTTCTCAGCCCAACGAACAAAGGCGACAGCACCTCCTGTGCCATCAAAGTTGACCGGTTTGCAGTCTAGAAACTGCTTGTAGGTGCACCCTGCACACACATTGTAACATGTGAACGGCATTAGCATCTTTGCTAAAGATATCCAATTAGGTCATGGTATGTCTAAATGTCTTAGTATTACCATGAGGTGGATTGTTGTTGCCATTGTTGTTTGAGCTGCTTCCGCTGGGTCCTCCTTGCGAAGCGGCGCATTGTGTGATGGCAGCAGCGATGACTTGTTGGAGTTCTGCCTCATTGGCAGGCATGCGTGTCTCACGTCTTGGTGGCATCTTCTAAAAGATGGTTTATGTTGGTCAGGCCATAGTAAAGATCCCATGTTATAATACGTAAGTCAGGTCATAATGTAGCGTACGTATATAATGATAGTAATAGTACATAACATCTCATGTTATAATCATATCAATCACACAACATCCCATGTCACAAACATCAATCACACAACATCCCATGTCACAAACATCAATCACACAACATCCCATGTCATAGAATACAAATAACCAAATCAAGCATCAAGTATGATGAGAATACTGCGATTGCCATATATTGAGACCACATAGTAAGCGTACAAGTACATCACAGTGTCATACAACATCAGTCGACTAAGGGCTACATCACCCTAGTCCAAAAACTATATCAAATCAGTGTCAGTACATCAAATACATGTCAACAAAAGTCAGAATCATAATGTAGTCTCCAAAAATGCTGTGCAGTCAAAAGCATTCGCCGTCTTCTCACCAGCGTCTACCCATACGGTACTGAAGAGCTCTACACGGATGGCGGTGGAGGAGGGGGAAAGTGAGTGTAAAACAAGCGACGCAAATGGAGCCAGTCCTCCTCCATGGCTCTCTGGGTACGCAACCAAGAAGCAACCTGCTGCTCAAGTGCCAAAAGGCGTGCAGCATAGTCTGGTGGTAAAGGTCGAGAGGGCTGCAAAGGAGAGTGGGTCTGACCCTGGCACTGACACGGCGGCGGCTGGGCTCTCTCAAGCTCCTGAATGCGCTGCGTGTGTGCCTCGTGCTGGGCGACAAAAGACATCAGAACGTCCTCAATAGTATACCCCATGTGGAAAGAATGGTAGGGGTCGGTCGGTGGCATAACACAAGGTGACGCCCAGAGAAACGGCTCACTGGTGGGATCAAAAGGTGCCACATGAAATGGAGAAACAGGGGGAAAAGTAGCAGACGGTGGTATAGCAGGGATAGATACCGGTATATGTCCAAAAGGGTGAGCCGAAGAACCCTCTAGCTCCCCTGACGTGACGCCGACCTGGAGAGGGTACTGGGCAGAAGAGAAATCAACGTGACGGGTATCAGTGATCTGAGGGGGAATAGGCGGAACCTCATCATCAGCAGGAATCCACCCATGCTGGGCGAGCTCATCTCGTGGGTCAATCTGTGCCTCAAAAAGTGCTCGATCAAACTGTACAGGCATAGGGTCAAGGTGGGGTGCAACAAGAGGGTCAACTGGTGCATCAGCAATAAGTGGGGGATCAACATGATCAGCAGCAATGACATGATCGCCCTCCATCAACGGAGCATCCACTGGGTAATCATCAATAGGTGGGTCAGCAATGACAGGCTCAATAATAGGGGCGTCAGCATGAACTGGGTCGTGCTCAAATGCAGGGTCTAGAGCGGCTACCTACTCAGGGGTCATGGCAGGCTTGGGGTCATCAAAGGCCATCTCAAAATCAAACTCGGGATCGATGGGATCGACTGGGTCTACTGGGTCGACTGGATCCTCCATAGGCTGATCCATGGGTATAAACTCTATATCCTGATCTGGGTCGAATCCTGGGGGAAAGACAGGATCGGAATCCTCCACATCAACGTGGTCGAAAGTAAAACTAGGAATAGGGGCAACAGAGGATGCCTGGTCGGGATCTGATCCATGTGAGAAGTGCTGCGCACTCTGGGTGTGTGAAGGTGCGGAGGCCACAGACTCGAAAGAGTCTGGGACCGGAGAGTGAGCAGGTGACTCCTCAGCGGGAGCATCTGCGATCAACAAAAGATCTCCAGCAGCAAGAAGGGCCTCGCCCTGAACCTCATCCTCTAAGGGCTCGTCATCAAACAGATCGACGTCGGGAAGCAAATCGTAAGCAGGACATGAAGCAAGTGGTACGGGAGCAGGCATCTCCACTAACGGTAGGTCCCCGGCCAAAGGGCCATCGGCGAGCTCATCAGCACCATCAGGTAAAGCAAAGGGCTGAAAGTCGTCCTCGTCCGTGCTAGTAACGTCGGATGTGTGGACCTCATGCTCTGAAGACTCTAGGTCATCTGATACTATAGGCCTAGGTCCTGTGGTGTCTGAGTCACCTGTGCCAGAGGTGTCCATGGTGTCTGTAACATAAACACAAATATGCACAAACAGTCAATCATACAATCAAATATTCACATAAGTCACCAAGTAAGCATTCAAATAGTTCTCCTAGTCCCACTAGCCTCCCAGCCTCCCAGACTGCTCTTCCTAGTCCCACTAGCCAATTCTCCCAGTCTCTCAGACTGCCCTTCCTAGTCCCACTAGCCTCCCAGCCTCTCAGACTGCTCTTCCTAGTCCCACTAGCCAACTACCTCGGCCTCCCAGACCGAGCCTCGGCCTCCCAGACCGAGCCTCAGCCTCCCAGACTGAGCCTAATAATAATAAATAAAATGTGCTCAACATTTGTTTATAAAAAGTTTTGGATCTGGACTTAAGTGGTATGCAGTAAAAATGTTTTCGTGAGAGCCCTAGTGATCATAGTCTAGACTCGAGAAAGAATCCTAGTTCGCTATGATCAGAGCTCTGATACCAAGCTGTCACACCCTGGCTTTGCGGAAGCGTGGTTAATTTGGTGTGACTTCTTAATACCATAGCTTAACCATAACAAAGCTATATGAAATAAAACCATGCAAGATCATCCATTCGATTAAGTTTTAAAAACCAAATACAATAACATTGTCTCAACGGAAACACATCCTAACGACATTGTTCAACAAACACAAACATCAACATGACATAAACACAGTTTAAGGACTGTGACTTGTCCAGGAAAGAGTCACATTCCCCAAACCCGGATGACCTCGTAACTAGTGCAGCGGGAAAACGTGTCATACCGCGCCAGATCCTTTAATTCCCTGAAATACATGTAAGTTGAAAAATCAACAATAATGTTGAGCGAGTTCATGTGTAAGTGAGTAAATAAACTTTTGTAAGTATAAAAATCCTGGTATGTAGCAAATACGGGAATTGAGATCACCAATGGTTTGCAAGGCCATTGATATGTGTGAAGTGCAAGTAGGGAGACTCAAACCTAGCGGATTTATGCGTTGGGCACGAAGTCACCCCGAGGTCCGTTTCTAGTTTGGCCTGGGGCTGGGTTCGCTACACCCAGATAGATCTACCGCTCCTGTCCCTCGGTCCTACATGAGGACTAATGGCCTCATGTTGCTCCTACCCACTCACATGATCTAAGTAGTAAACCTCCTTACGCTAACCATACCATGTATAAAGTACTTGTAATCAAAGTAACATGTATTTCACCCCCGCAGTTTAGAAAACTGAAAACAGTTAAGAGAAAAGGGGGACATGAACTCACAGTGGTGCGTCTCTACCAAGTATACCTCCAAATCAAGCAGCTGTGTGACGACCTACACGTACTAACTCTATTAGACGGACGACCGTGCCTTAGCTTTAAGGTTTAAGTTTTTGGGAAATAGTTAGACAACTATTTCGTGTTTACATTCTGTATACTTGGTAATCATTTTCCTTCCCAAGGATGGGGGATTTAATACATGTGTGTTCGTGAATATTTCCTTAAAATGCGTAAGTTACGTTTTAACGATCGAGTGGTAATAATAATTACCGGTGTAACTTATATATTTATCGTAGAGACGTTCGTATTATTTTGGATCCATTAACAATCGATAGTATTATTTTTTACCCTAAAAATAATACTAGTATTTTCACAAAATAATCATAAACACACATCAAGTGACTTTATGAAAAATATATATACTAAATATATTTTTACCAAGTTTTATTTTGTGAAATCCCACCTCCGATGTTTTGTAAATAAAGTCGTGGCGAAATCTATAATTTGAAAACAAGTCGAAAAGTATTTCTAACACTTATAGTGAAAATAATTCTAAGTGTTAGGATTTTAGAAAAATTTCGCCAGAGTTTCCTCTGTAACTGGAGGCGGCCACGCTTTTAAGCGTATCATTTTCTTTTATAAATCAAATCAACCATTTTCCTCATTTAACCAAAACAACGTTCAACGCATCAAACTAGTTAATAAACATGTAATTCGCAAGAATCTTATGAACTTGTAGTTTTTCCAACACTATGATGTAAATCCCAATACTTTACGCGGATCTTTATATAAAGCAATCCGATTTCGTAAAAACCTCGTTTTTAAGGAAACTCCGTCTTTACAACTTCTCGTCATCTTTTTCAAAAATAGTTATCTTGTCGAAAGTGTGTGCTACACAAGTGTTTACACACTTGTGTGTTCTAAAAATCATTCGTGTTAGTGTAAGATCCGTCTTTAGAAAACATGATTTCTTTGATACTTGGTTCTTTGAAAATACCGCTTGTAGATACGTAGATCTACTAGTTTTAAACACTATTTCACAAGCAAAATCGCTTTTACACAAGTTCATGATTCGTGTGTGGTAGAGTTTCATCCTTTAACCCTTGTTACTTCCAAAACAACCTTATGTCATGATCCATGATCATGACCTCCCCGGGTTAAATGACGACCCGAGCTACCACAACATAGATCGGGTCCAAATAATTACACAAATCAACTTCTACAAGATTTACACAACATATGAGCTTTTAACCATCACTTTTAGTGTTTTTAGTAGACTTTTATGTATCATTTTGCATGTTTACGAGTTTTAACCGTTACAAATCATATTAACCACTTCAAAATAGTTCGAGAAGGTGATTTAAGCAACTTACTACTAGCTCGAGGCTAGGGAAGAGTCTAGACGCAAAATGAGAGGATAAAAGCAATAGAGTGAGGTCCTTCGCCTTCCGATTGCACCAAGCCTCCTTATACGTGATCCTTAACGCTTGAATGATCTTGGAATGTGATGATCAAACTCGAAGAATGATGGATGGTGGTGGGGTGCTCTCGGCCGAGAACCAAAGAGAGGGAGAGAGAGGTGTGAAGTGGTGAGTTTGTTAAGTGAAGGTTATGTTGTGCCATATGATGATCTTATAGATAATTAGCATGAGTATTAACCATTGGTTACTATGCTAGCTAGATATTAGGCATACTTAATATTATAATCAACAAATAGGACAAGGGTGTCCCCTAGGGGACGATTTCGGTTAGGGGGGGGGGTCTCCTAGTTCAAATCCAACCAATTAGTTAGCATTAGTTAAGTTATGTGGTGGTTAACTCGGTTACCAGTGTGCCATGCAATATTGCGGGTGTTAGGGTATTCAGGGACCCTAACTGGCTCAGAAAAAGAAAAACAATGTAAGTGGCAATATTTTCATGTTCCGGGTATAGTCCGGTTGTTCGGTTGGATAGTAATCCGTTAAAGTGCTTAACAAAGCTTTAAAGTGTCGTTATTATTATTTTTAGTGACGCAACTTATTCCTGACACTTTGGAAGGTGTCTAGTAATATTTTTCTCATGTTTTGGCACTTTATTGAGTAGCTAGATGCTGAATTGTTTATTAAAGTGCTGAGTTTTTGTGCTTAGAGCACGTTTTAGGCACATCCAGTCATTGTAACTTATTCCTAGAGACGCAGTTCTACAACCCTTGTATCCCTACACTCACCACTAGTGTAGTAAAATATTTCTGGCTCATACAGGCCTTAGAGGCAGTGTCTGCCTGATGCTGGCTTTATCAGCATGCTCAATAGGTTATCCGTTATAGTGCTACTGTGCTTTTTGTGCATCATGTTTGTCACTAAGGTTCAGCATGTAAATAATGTAGTGACGGTAAGTAAAGTATGATGCAGGTATATGCATGTATCAGAAATCAAGTAGCAGTTCATCAGTAATTTCAAACAAGCACAATAATTAAGCAGTAATTAATTACTAATTAAGTCGTACGGATACCCGGTTTAGTTAGGGTTGTCACAAATTAATAGTTGTTATGGATGTTTCGCTCAGTGCCGCCATCAGTTGGGGTGTGACAGTACCATATAGTCCTTCATTTTCTGGATTTTTTGTCATTTTCATCCAAACGTTTGACTTTTTTTTTTTTTTTTTTTGCCAAAAGCGTCCCTGAGATTTGAGATTTTTTGTCATTTTCATCCAAATGTTTGATAGAAAAAATAAAGCAAATTAGATGTTTGGATGAAAATGGAAAAAAAAATCCAAAAAGTGAAGGATTATATTGTACAAAAAGTTGTTTTGGATAAAAATGACAAATATGACCAAACCTCAGGTACAATTTTGACAATTTACTCATGTTAAAATTTATAAGACAACGTTTAAAAATATGTTACTTATAATTGAAAAGCTATATTAAAAACATATAAAATAAACTCCGTTTTTGATAAAGTTTATATTGGAATGTTCACAAAAATCTAAACAAGACTGTGTTTTATAATTTTTTTAAAAAATTATATATTATAAATTATTGATAATTAAAAGAAATCTAACTCTATGTAAAATTAATTGTTAAAAAAATAAAAGTAAACTGCCATTTTGGTCCATGAGGTTCGGTCACTTTTGCCACTTAGTCCAAAACTCAAACTTTTTGAATCCGGGTCCCTGTGGTTTCGGGTTAATAGCCATTTTGGTCCAAAAGTAAAATCAGCTCATATTTGTCTAATAAAATCCTGATATTTTGTCATTTTCCTCAGGGGCAAAATGGTCATTTTAATTGTATATTATATAACTAAACGGCCGTTAGTTGATATCTAAAAAGTAGATTGAGAAAGAGATATGGAAGAGACAAAGTGGGAAATCTCTAGAGAGAGAAAGACACAAAAGAGAGAGGAAAGTAAGAGAAGGAGAGTCTGAACGGAGCGAAAGAGATGAAGATCGGTGATAACCGACGATGTTGTCTACAGAGTGGCCACCGATCTTTCCACATGATAATCACTCAGCTTTTTTTAAGAGAGAGAGAGGGAGTGCAACAATGACAACCAACGACTGAGTTTTAAGTAAAGAACCAGTGACAAACTATGGCAGGCCATTGGAGTAGTTAGTGTTCAGAAGGTAGCGGCAATGGCGTTTTCTTCATAGAGACAACATCGACTGTGGCACGAAGCCCCATGAGCGGAGGTATAGTGTTTCATTACGAATTTCAACCTCCGGCAATCACACTTATGGACGGGGAAATGGAATTCACGAGACTGACATTATTAACGCTCTGTGATTAAGAAGACTATGGCCACCAAATAAGTTATATCACAGAGAGCAAAATGCCAAAAACATTGCAATGGTGTAAGCAATTTATCAATGTGAAATTAATGGTTCTTTTTCAGATGGTTACTACTTTTGGGTATTAAACATTGTCTGGTTGTGGGTATTAAAAACATTGAATCATAGCAGCTTCCGGATTTGCCCACGCTACAAAAGCTTCCAGAAGAGGGGGTTTTGATGGGTGATTGGTGGTATTTGACTTCTTCGTAATCTTCATCGGATTCGGAGTGTTGTTGTTGTTCTTCATAGGATTCAAAGTTGGAGATTTCTAAATCTTGTCAGCGGCTTTCAGCGACACCCATTTGTAGTTTGATTGGGGGTTAGGGTTTTGGAAGGATGAAGAGGGTAGTGAGATCTAATTAATAAATTAATAATGTGTTGTAATAAAAATTATAATGACTATTTTGCCCCTGAGTAAAAGGACAAAATAACATGATTTTATTAGACAAATGTGAGCTGATTTTACTTTTGGACCACAATAGCAATAAAACTGAAACCACAGAGACCCAGATTCAAAAAGTTTGAGTTTTGGATTAAAATGGCAAAAGTGATCAAACCTCAGGGACTAAAATGGCAGTTTACTCAAAAATAAAATAGAAAAAGAAAAAATTATAAAGCAATAGTTGTTTGACATGTGGCAAAGTCTTGGATTGCAACCTAGGTTGCGGTCGTTAGATTTTCCGAAAAAATTGTATTTTCTGTTCTTACTAAACTTGTTGATTTTCCGCCTGCGCATTGCGGCGGAGACCCAATGACTGTAAAACGCGTGTCAGCAATGGCAAGCAGATACCGAATATCAAAACATAAATAAAAATGACGTGATAAGGATAGTCACTCCATCCTGAAAAAAAACGATTTTAAATAACCTAATATATAATAATAGGAACCACAAGTTCTACACGTTGGAAACTCGGTTGTTTTCAGTTCAGTTATTACGGTGCTAACACGTTAAAATATGGATAAGCTCGGTACCGGTAACGACACCGAAGTAACGATCCGGAAAATCATCGAATTTAGGTACTGGCACCGAAAATGCTCGGTATAATACGGTATGGTATTTGAAGGTAAAAATCAATAAATACAAATAAGATGCTAGACCGGTGTCGAACCAAAAGTAACGATTCTGAAAACGCCAAAAGGTGGATACCAAATTGGTAATGAAAATGATTTGGTATAGTAAATTTGGCACCGATACAATACCGGTTTGATTACAGGATTTGATACGATTTGCTCATCAATAATCTAAATATTCAAGTTAATTTTACATGCTACAATTCATTCATTGCAGAAAAAGACAAAAAATAAAGTAAAATTAGTTGTTGTGTATCTAAAATCTCATTCAAACAAAATACAGTTACTTACTGTGTGTATGAAAAGTAATCTAAACGGGACAATTACTTGCATTGCAACGTTGCTACAGGATTTGATGAGCTCGGTACTAACCGGTACCGAAATCCTCAAAAGTGGATACCAGTACCGAATATACCTGGTACGGTACGGTTCGGTATCGGTCGGTACTGGAACGACACCGGTATTTGAGGGTAAAAACCGGTGAATAAGGAGCCGAAACGGTACCGAAAATACACCCGGTTTGGTAAATTTGGTATAGGTACCGGTACCCGATACCATTTACTCATCACCTAGCGATTTCACTGTTCATTTAGTTCTTTATTATATATAGGTAATTCAGATGGAATTTGGAAATCAACATGAGAGTTAATATTCACATATTTCTCTTCTTTATCTCTCTCTATACATATATAGATATAGAGAGATAGAGTGAAAAAAAGAATAAGATGTAGGGATGTGAGAACACTAAAAATCTTACAAATGAAACTTGCGTTAGGTTACGAGCATTATTGCACTCGCCACTTTAATATTTGAGAGGCATAGTTTCATTGCTCCACTGAATTTTCACTGCCACCTCACTTTGTTAGTGCACTACGTCTGTTGACTTCGTCTTGTATCATGAGAAAGAATAGGATATCTAGTGCACGAGTTTCGAGATATTGTAAATTGAAGATTAAGTGAAGATTTCGCTTCAAGTGGTCTTGTGACAAGTTCAAGCGAAATCATACACATTAGATTTCGCTTGAACCAGATCAGGTCATCTTCAAGCGAAATCTTAACTACTATATATAGGGCACTTGTTAGTTCAGTCAGTATGCGACTTCTGAAAGTGTAACGAAGTGCTGCTGGATTTCTGTCAAGGTTGTAATCATTGTTAAAGCAATATAAGAGACAGATTAAAGATTAACAAGCTGTGTTCGTGTTTAGTTCTCTGATTCCGCCTTTGAACTGGACTTAAACTCTTCTGATCGACTCAATAGGGTCAAACAACGATCCAACAAGTGGTATCAGAGCTCAGGAAGAAGAGTTTAGCTTGATATCATCTACTTTCTGAATTCTACACCTTCTTTTTCAATCTGGATGAGATTTCATGGTCAAAATGGTCTGAGTTTTTCACCGAATGTATAAAACAGTAGTCTAACAAAACCTTGAAAGTTTGAGACCGAAATTCAAAGTAAAAATGACAAAAACTGGACAAAAACTTGATTTCGCTTGAAAGTGTTCGAAGGATAATGTTGATTTCGCTTCAGATCTGAATTTTTGGACTATTTCGCTTGAAAAACTGCTGAAGCGAAATAGACTGTGCTGGATTTCGCTTGAAGACTTCCTGAAGCGAAATAGTTGTTTTCACTTGAACTGGTTCGCTTCAAGACAATCAATTGTGGGATTTCGCTTGAAAAGACTGAACATCTGTTTTCGCTTCAAGCATTAGTATCTGTTTTCGCTTCAACTGATTAACAGTTGATTTCGCTTGAAAGTCTGTTTAACCTAGATTTCGCTTCAAGAACTGATAACTTGGGAGTTCGCTTCAAGTGGTCTATAGTTGTTTTTGCTTCAAGCTGTTGACTGTTTGAGTTCGCTAGTTCGATTGAAAAGTGGAATTTTGTGTCAGATCATTTCACGTCAACAGTGTATCAATCTATTTCAAGATATTATTGTGTATACTGATTGTTTGTTTGATTGTTTGCAGGTGATTTGAGGTGATTTACACGGCACAAATACCAAGAATTCATAATGTTTGATGAACTGGAAAACACTAAATTTGAAAGAATGAACAATTGGACTTGTTGTTCTTCTTCTGAGAAAAAGGAGGTTTTGGTTGAAAGATTTGAATATTTCATGTGTCGAAAGGATGAAACGATGGATGAGTTGGAAATACGGTTTAAAAATTTAATGGACAGTTTGAGAAACAAGAATATAAGAATATCAAATGATGAACAGATATCAAAATTGGCAAATGCATTACCTGCTAAATGGGATAAATTCTTAGTTGATCTAAAAAGGGAAGATTTTTTTCAAGAACTTTATCCAACACAGTTCTTTAATGAGGTTAATGGAGAGGTTCGTAGTGAAAATAGGAAAAAGAAGGAAATTTTGACCAAAATGGAAAAGAATTTACAAAAATTGGAATTGGATGTTATTATTGAAATTGATAGTAGAATTCGTGTGTGTCTTGAAACAAAGAGTATTTTGAAATATGATATTAAAAGGAAATGTTATATTGATGAAAGTATGAATCCTTTTGATTTTGTTAAACTCTTTTGTGCAGGAACATATAAGATGGAAACAAAGGATATTCCAAAGAACAAAGAATCTTTGAAGCTTGGATCTTCAAGTTCAGAATCAGTGTGTTCTAAATGTGACAACTATAAGGCTGAAAATGACAAACTTTTGAAGGATGCAGAAAGTTTGACATCAGAAGTCGAGAAGTTGAGAAATGAGAAGCAAACTGATGATAACCAGATTCTTATGTTGCAGGAAATTTGTGAAAATTTGAAGTCTGAAAATGTCAAACTGCTTAGTGATTTGAACAGTTTGACATCAGAAAACAAGATTTTGAAAGAAAAAGAAAAAGAGTTTGAAAATGAAAAATTAAAATTTGAAAATGATTTCAAAAGTCAGTTAAAGATTTTAGAAGATGAGAGAGATGTTTTTGGTAAAGATAATCTTGAAAAACAAATTGAAATCAATTCTCATCTTGCTAAAATCATTCAGCTTGAAAAAGAAGCTGAAAAAGCTCGGACTAATATCAAAGAGCTTGAAGTAAAATTGAAAGGTTTTGTGACTTCTACATCACATGGTTGTCCAAAACCAATCAATTTCAACATTAAAAATGTAAAAGTTGAAGATTGTGATGAGATATCTGATGATGAAAAAGAAAAGAAAAGAAAAATATCTTTAGATTTACAAGAAAAATTTCAAAATACTATTCTGCAATCTACTGAAACAGGTGAATGTTCTAAACAAAAACCTGTTAAGAAGAATGTAGAACAGAAACAAAAAGACAGAAATTTGAAAAATTCTAAAATTGAAATTAAAAGCTCATCAGATAAATCATCCAATCATTATCAAAAATCACAAAAAGTTAAAAATGAAAACTCACAATATGTTGGTAATAAGTGGTGCAGGTTTGGCCACAGTGCTCAAAAGACAAATCCAGCATTGAAGAGGAGAAATGATTATAACCAAGCCAAACAATGTTATGATCTGAAGGTTTGGACTGACAGAAGTGGATGGTATGATAACAGAGTGTGCTACACCTGTGGTGTTAGAGGACACATTACTGTTAATTGCCAGAATTGGAATTATGAAACAAGAAGATGCTATAACTGCCAGATCAAAGGTCACATTGCAAGAGATTGCCCAAGGAAATCGATGGGAAGATCGAGGGTTGAATCTCAAAGAACGGTAAAGAAGCCAGTCAAAGTCAAGCCCCATGAACAGAAGGTTCTAAAACCTAAAGTTCAGGATCAGACAATTCAAGAAAAGAAAGTTAAACTTTCACAGGGGCAGAAAGACAGACTACGAAAGAAAAGGAAGAAGGCGAGAGAATACTTGGAGAAGATTTTGTCTTCGGGTTCATTGGTTGGTTCGAATAATAGTTCTGATGAATCGATTCACTCGACAGCAAAGTCAAGCAAATCGAATTTTTCAGATACAAATCTGAGGACAAAAGAGAAAAAGGAAAAGAAGAAAATGGTCGGCAATGAATCTAATGTTTCAAAGTCAGACAAGCCACCATCAGGCAATGAATCTGGATCATCTAAGTCAGATAAGCCAAGTTCGGGCAATGAATCTGATTCCACAAAATCAGAGGAGCCACAAGTTGAGGTAAAGAAGGAAGAAACTGTTCTTTTGATGAATGATGAAAAATTTCCTCCATTACAAGCCACAAACACAAAATCAAAAGGTGTTGATGCTGGAAAAATGTTTAATAGCAATGTTAAACATATTTTTAGTAAGATGGTTGATGGTAAGGAAAAAGGAGTGAAAGAATTTTATGAAGAAAAGAGAAAAACTCAAAATACACCCAAGGAGAGTCAGACTTGGGTGAAACTTTTCAAATAGAAAAATCTGACTTGCTGGAGCTTCCAGGTTGGTAAGTGTGAAGCAGGTATCGGCATCATTCTTGAGAAATTCACAGGATGGTAACTGTGATATTTCGTCTTACAAGTGGTTAATCAAGGACATTAAGTTGTACTTGATTTTTTACAAGTGTTTGTGGTGTTTGTTCTTATATTGTTAAAATTTTTCAAAATGATTAAAAGAGAACAAGGTGATGTGATAACCCCGAATCCACAAGTGATGGATAAACAAACTAATGTTTCCGGAAAAACCATTCTGATTAAAACAAACTTAAGTGTTTTGAAATCATTATGGGAAAATAGTTTGTTGTAAGGGGTGTGTTGATTGAATATGCCGAAACCCTCACGGCTGAACAAACATGATTATTTTCATCAGATTGAAAAACGGTTTTCAAACTGTAAAATATCAATGTGTTGTATATCATGGGGGTATCTATATTTTCTGCAAATCAGAGCACTTGAAGCAGAAAATGGATGGCGAGACAAAGCTATCAGTGTTGGTTGTCAAATTTTCTTTAAATGATTTTGCATTTTAGGGGGAGAAATATTGTTAGAAAATACAAAAACATTTGAAAATTTGAAAAAGTAAAAAACATGATAAAATTAAAAAAATTTTGAGTTTTGCGTAAAAAGAGGAAATGATAGTACATCAGTAGACAGTTACAGTATGCTAAAGAAATGGAAAGTTTAAATGTGTTAAACGATCTCACCGTGGATGTGTCGGTAGGTTTTTATACATTTAGTAAACTTTTTCGGGATATAAACTTAAATTCAAACTTACTTATTTCGTGGGGAACACTACTTGGATATATAGGTAACCCCTGAAATCTCGTTTGAAAGGTCTCTTAATCTGATATACTAGGTCTTTATACTCAATGATGTCTGGGGTATTATTCTGGGACTTCTGCTGAACGGTAGTTCTGACCTAGTCCTTGGATAATACTTGCTGCAATGCTTGAAACATAGCATTAAACCCTCAGCATGCTGATGAAACAATAAAAATTGATAGTCGCTGCTGTTGTAAGCAAAAAGATCCTCTAAAGGGGACATACCGCAAAGTCGAAGCTGATATCTCTCTGCGTATACGGAAGTATCGATCTGAGATCCCTCGGCCCTCGCATACCTAAATTATATACATATATCATTGTAGTATTCTCACCTGTAAGACTGATTATTGGGATTCTGGATACGGGAGTATATTCAAGAGGTGGGACACATGAATGAGTTCAAGTTCTTAATACATCTAATTCGTATCCTGAATTAGTTGAAATTTGTATGAAAATTTAAGTGGATCATTATATCGACAATCTAAGTGAATTGTTTAATGCTTAATGTGAAAATGAAGCTCAACGGTACTTGTGACTTGTCAAAAACTGATATGATCCTCTGACGCATACTCAAACAAAAATATTGTTTGTAAATATGCTTGTACATATTTCTTTACTGCTTTATATTTTCAGAAAAATACAAAAAGATTTTGATTTCTACTTTATTTTCGACAACTGATGTCTGAGTGCTGAGTTTCAAAATCTAAGTAAGCTGATTGTGTTTCTGAAAATAAAACAAGTTCATTAATTTGAAACTTGAATTAAAATCAAAAATTTCAAAAACAGTTTGTGATATCTCCAAGGTCATTAACTTGAACTTGGATGATAAACTGTGAGGGAGTTGGATTCTTTAATACTGCTAAATCTATACAGTTTGTTGATAGAGGGAGTGAATTAGAGAATTTGATTGAGAATTCAAAATGCTGTTACTCATAAATGTTTGAGAAATTGCAGATGATAGTCCAGACTACGATCCCGAGAGCTGAGTCTAAGGGGGAGTCTGAAGACGAGCTCAAAGTAAAGGGGAGCTTGTAGATGTAAAGCTAGGTGTCGATCCCAAAGCACGGAAGCTTGATGAAAGGGGGAGCCTGAAGCTGATAGAAGAAGAGAAGTGATGGATGCATACAATGTTACAATCTGACCGAAAGAAAAAGGCAGAATGATCAAGACTGAAGAAGGTGTCATATTGCAAGAATAGTCACTGAAGACTTCGTCAATATCCGAGGGGGAGTCTGTTAGTGCACTACGTCTATTGACTTCGTCTTGTATCATGAGAAAGAATAGGATATCTAGTGCACGAGGTTCGAGATATTGTAAATTGAAGATTAAGTGAAGATTTCGCTTCAAGTGGTCTTGTGACAAGTTCAAGCGAAATCATACACATTAGATTTCGCTTGAACCAGATCAGGTCATCTTCAAGCGAAATCTTAACTACTATATATAGGGCACTTGTTAGTTCAGTCAGTATGCGACTTCTGAAAGTGTAACGAAGTGCTGCTGGATTTCTGTCAAGGTTGTAATCATTGTTAAAGCAATATAAGAGACAGATTAAAGATTAACAAGCTGTGTTCGTGTTTAGTTCTCTGATTCCGCCTTTGAACTGGACTTAAACTCTTCTGATCGACTCAATAGGGTCAAACAACGATCCAACACACTTCTATTTTTTAAAGGGATTTTTACATATTTCCCCCTCCTAAGCTGAGTTATTACGTATTTCCCCAAACCAAAAAAACAATTACATATTTCCCCTTTTTTTGAGAAATTACCCAATTACCCTTGTAAATACCCATAATCCATCAGTTGGTTTCATCTTCCTCTGCAAACCATCATATCTTCTTCCACTGGTACAATCAACAAGCTGGCTTATTTTCTCTAAATGATTCATTGGCGCTGCATTCTGAACAACCCCTAATCAACTTTTTGCTGCATACACAAAAGAAATAGAAATGGCTCAATTCTGAAACACGGTTCGATTGGCTTATTTTCCCTAGATGGTTCGATTCTTGGTTTCTTCAATTCTGAAACACGGATACACAAAAGAAATAGAAATGGCTCCAATATAAAATTTCAAATCTCATCTCTCCAATAAAGTAAATTGGGTCAGAAGGCAATTCACCTCCATCTCGAAATTAGGGTTCTAATTTATTTCAATTGTATCAGACTTTTCAATAATAGTCTATTTAGTTGACAATTTTTGTGCTTGGGATTTTGATTATTATTGTATAAAATTGGTTTGTTTAGGGTTCCTGATGCATGTATCATTTTATTATAAAAGTGAATGAAACATTCATTATTTCATAGATTCATATTTACAAGTATGATTTTGAGTGTTGTATGTAATTGGTTTGTTTAGGTCTTGATATTTAACTAAAACTGGAAAACCAAATTTTGGTTTTGGTTCGGGTTGAGCCCTAAAATAGCCCATACACACCCCTACTTCAATTTTGATCGTAAACAACAAGCAATCTAATAACATTTTTCACCGTACTCTTCGTGGTTTGACACTTAGGTGAACGGTTGTGTTTATATTTTGAGTGTTGTATGTAGCAAGTAGAACAATTGAGGAAATACTACATGATTTGGGGAAATATATAATTGATTGATGATATTAGAAAGGGGAAACATGTAAATATTCATTTAGTTTAATAAGGGTAAAATAGTCATCATTGAGAGTAATTTTAATGAAAAGGGAAAATATGTAATATATATGGGTTAGGGAGGGGAAATATGTAATTATTTTTTTTGTTTGGAGAAATACGTAATAAGCCAGCTTAGGAGGGTGAAATATGTAAAAAACCCCTTTTTAAATACAAATAAGGGGGTGGTCACTAGTGATAGAATTCTATCACTCACAAACACCCAATCAAGTTCCGCCATGTCATCAACAATTTTTTCATCACTCACAACCTTTTTTGATGGCAATGGTCATCACTCACCACCACACCCAACAATTTCCCCCCAACCAACAATTAGCCTCACAAAAAAAAAAACCATCACGGGCCGTGAAGAAAATAACGAAATCTGAATTCGTGGTGCTATAACGCGTTGTCGTTTAGGTGGCGGTGGACTTCCACGCGTTGTCGTTGGTTATCACGCAAAAACAACGCACCGCCACCTGTGGCCTAATAGCTTTATATTTTAACAATTTGCATGTGGCTACAATATTAGTCTGAATGGCTTAAAAAAATCCAAACTCGTACATGCTCATAACTTGCATACAAGAATACTAGTTGACTCGTTTTCTAACAATCTGTCAAATTAAAAATGTTATAATCTCATTTAGCTGGATATGAAAATTTTAAAATCAATGTTGTAAAACAAGTTTTCTGAGGTCGAGTACTACCTGAGTAATTGCTACAAAGTAGGTTGTCGAGACGACTTTCTTCAACTCCGCCTAATTACTCAGAATCGATCAAACGCGGTCAACCTTGGCCAAAATCAGAGATAACAGGTTAATTATGGCCTAGTTTGACTTTAGAAAAAATAAAACATAACTCCTATGTCTATTATATTAAAAAATGGATATCAATTTTTAAAATGTTTTACTATTCGGAACATGTGTTTTTTTATTTATATTGATATTCACATAGTTTGTTATATAAATATTACTAAATTTGTGATATTTAACATATATATAATTTTCGAAACTAATTTCTTTATAATTCACCATTTCTGAGCCTGAGTATTCTCTGCCTAGTTCAGGCACTCTCAACTCTCTAGTCGACCGACTAGGAAGCGCCTAGCGACTTTTGCAAATTAAAATGCTTAATTGCAAATAGGGCTGTAAACGAACCGAACGTTCAGCGAACAGTTCGTGAACCGTTCGGCGAGAAATTCGTTTACGTCCGTTCGTTTAATAAATGAACGAACATGAACAAGAAATTCCGTTTGATTAATTAAATGGACGAACATGAACACATGTCCCTTTCGTTCAATTGTGTTCGTGAACATTCTTCATCTTCATTTGTTTATGTTGTTCGTGAGATTTTTGTACTTTTGTTTCTTTTATCTAAATTTTTTTATATTCTTTAACTTTTATCTATTTTATTATCCTAATAATTAAAACAGAAAACCCTATTTCCATTGTGTTTATGCATTGTTACCTTTTTCTTCCTCTATATTCAAATTAACGAACACTATTGACCTCTGTTCTACGATTACGGCTTCAAGTTCTAGCTGCTCTCTCCGCCATCCACCCCTAGCCTCCATCACTTTCGCCGATTTTTTTTTGTGTTCGTGAACACGTTCATTTCTTTAACGAACGAACACGAACATAAAATTCCGTTCAGTAAGTGTTCATGAACTGTTCGTGAACACATTATTTCCTTAATAAACGAAGACAAACAAGGCATTGTTCCTGTTTATTCGGTTCGTTTACTGCGCTAATTGCAAATTAAAAAAGATGTATGCAATATTAATGACTAATTGTTTTTGTATTGGGCTATACAAGACATATATGATTATAAAATTATGTATTTGAATCGACCACAAACAAATTCTTGCAAATAATATTTTAAATGAAGTGTAACAAACTTACCTTACAAAAAAGAAAACCAAAGATGCTATGTTTTTTAGTTTTATTGTATTTTTGGTTATCTTACCGATATGGTTAGACAAAACTTTGTATGGAATCAAGTAATTTATTTCTCGTTATATTTACCTAATTTCAGGTAATTTCTAAAAATATGTTAGGAACTATTGTCATATTTGGCTTTGGCATTCAAAAGTAGCCTGGCAATTTATTCCAAGTGGGGTGACAAAAACTAAACCTAAAATTAGCTCGAATACAAGTTCTGTTTGTATATTAAGTATTGTGTGGTATAAAAAAACACAACCTTAGTCTAATGTCGTTTTGTCATGTCAATTCTACATCCAAAGTATTCTAGAACCACAAAACACTAGCGACTCATACCCACAAGTACCCTAAACCATGGTCCCCACTCTTTTACTCCATCCACCAATCACACACACCTTAAAGTTAAACAACCCAACCCTCAAACCTTTACACTTTCTCACGCGACAAGCTATATATACCAGTGCATGGAACCTACATGGCCTACCCGTGGGGGTGGCGACGGTGTTACCGTGTGAGTTCGAAACCCTCATGGGGTATCTGTGCTAGTGCCCCGTCCCCTCTTGTAACACATAAAACCTTGCCAAGTTTTCATTATTCTATAGCACAAACAAGACTCGTAGAACGTATATAGGTATTATTACTCTTATTTGATACATGAAGTTTAGAAACATCTAAACTCCAATAGTCCAATTTCATAACTCAACCGAACCTAGAGCAACTAAGTGTTAGGGATAGAATTTTATTGATTATGGATCGCGGATCCTCAGTTCAATCTGGATCAAGGATCATCAGGAAATAGTGCAGGAAGGCTAAGGACCCAGGATCCTCTTTGGTATTCTAAAACTAACAATTGATCACTCTTTAGCTTTTTTGCAGATGTATTTCGAAGGAGACTTGTTCTAACCGAGATTCCAGGAGAATATGCTCCTTATCATAGCACGTGCACAAGATGATGACCGTTGTGGTGATCGTGGATGTTAAACACAAATTTCGGATAGTTAGTTATCTAGATATTTTCTTTTTTTTAAGGGGATAACAAGCTATTATTAGAAACACAATTACACACATTCGAACTCTCTGAAACCAGTTGACGAATACACACACAAACACACTAGAAATCGTTGTATCAAGCTTGTTATCATCCAAAGTTGCAACCTTTATTGTTTAATATAGTTGATAGTGATAGTTTTCACTATCCGAGATTTTTTATGCCGGAGATCATTCATTGATCAAGAGCTTTTTCCTCGTATAAATCCTTGTGTTCATCACTATTTTCATTCATTTCTTGTTTACACTTTTGTTCATTTAACCAAGCATCCAACCTCACAAAAATCAGATTTGGTTACATTATTCTTGAGTGATTTTTGACCAAAACAGTTTGGCGCCCACCGTGGGGCAATTGGTGCTTCAACTTTGAAAAACTTGTTCTTTTCATTCATTTCTGTTCATTGCCTTCAACCACATGTCTTCTCAAGGGAAAAACACTTCGAGCTCCATGTTAACGATCACCTCATCACAGGGCATTCCACCTTTGCCTCATGTTTCTTCTGGATCCCAGAAGAATGCTGAGAATGCTGCGAAGAAGACAACCCCCGTTTTCACAAAAGCAACTACTGCTGTTTCTTCTGCTCCTACTAACAGTGATCTTTATTCTTTGATTTTGCAGATGAAGAATTACATGCAACAGCAGGATGAAACTAATGGCAGGATCCTTCGTGAGATTGATGAAATCAAGAAATTAAAGAAATCAGTGGAGGATCACTCTCCATTGGTGCCCAGATCATTGGATTTCACTACTCCAGCAACAACCATTCAGCATCCTAAGATATCAGGTGTCCAGTATCATGGAGGATCATCAAGTATGCAATATGGATCATCGGCTTTGACCGAAGCTCAAGGATCCTACTTCCAGCCTTCAGGATCCTCCCTTGATCCTCAAGGATCCTCTTTCCAGCATCAAGGATCCTTCTCTAGTTCGAGAGGATACATGGGGACACTGTCAGTTCAAGGATCCTACCCTCAGCATCAAGGATCCTTATTGCAGGTTCAAGGATCCTCATCGCAAGTTCAAGGATCCATGGAATATCCTCCAAGACCTTCAGTTCTGATGTATACTGGATCCAATATCTTTCAGGATCAATGATCCTTAGGGACCCAACAACCCAGAAGTTCTGAGATTCACGTGGGTGACTTCATTCCTAGGCAAACTATTGCTTCATCCGGTCCCACAATTGCACCAGAGCTTCCACAAATTGGATTCATGTTGATGTGCGGTAAGTGTCGTATATTTTAGGTGTATATTTTAAGCCCTTTTTAACACTTATTTAAGCCAAGTTTTAAATTTATAAAACACGATATTTCACTGACACGAAACACACATATGGGCAAGTGCACCCATCGTTGAGTGTAGTATAGTGCTGGTAAGATACCGAGGCCGTCCAAGGACACAAGAGCTTTTAGTACCGGTTTAACCTCAACGTCTAACCAAAATAAAAGTTTAGAAAAATGTTTTAAACTAAGAAAATTAAAAGCTAACTAAAATGCTGAAAATAAAAATAAAAATAAAAACAGATAGACAAGATGAATCACTTGGTTCCGACTCGTATCTAGTATAGCCTTTGATTATTTCCGCACTTTTGCACATAATTAAGAGATTATCTTAGTTATTGTAGTAGGCCCCTCTTTTGAAGGTGACGTTACCCTCACCCCAGTAGTTTGAGTCAGCAGGGATACAATCCTAAAGGGGTGGATTATTGGAAGATAATGAATTAAGTTATTAATGCAGTATTGTGGTAGGCCCCGCTTTTGGCGGTGACGTTACCCTCGGCTAAGTAGTCTGGGTCAGCAGGGATACAGTCCTAAATAGCCGGGTTATAGTATTAATAGTAGTTAACTTATGAGGGGATCAAAGAGTTTGGACCCCCGCCATCCAATACCGTGAAGTATTGAAGGAGGTCCTACTAAATTTGACCCAGGTCCATTGCAGGACCTCTAAACGCTGAACAATGGCAAGACCTTTACCAAACCGTTCCCTTAACCCCCTACCAGGTAGCCAACATACCTCCATATAGACCGTGGAGATATGAATGGTGAAAATTCTTTATTTTATATAGACAGTAAAATAATGCCAAGACACCACGGACAAACGATAAGGAAAGATCACCTTCAACATAAGTAACTAGTTATTAAAGTCATTAATACAAAACCAAATAAAAAGTGCAAAAGATTAGAAATAAAAAGTATTATACTAGACACTTTGTCTTCACCAAGTGATGTAAGAGACTTAGGCAAACATGGCCTTGATTGTCAAGAACTCTTACGATCAATCTTGGATCCCGAGATGACTCACACACTCTACGATGGACAATGGATGATGGTGGCGGATGATGGTGTTGTGATGGTGGTGGGTGGTGGATGAAGTGTGAGAGAGGTGGTGTGCCAAGGGATGAGATGAAATGAATCCAAGCACTCCTATTTATAGGCTGAACAGAGTGCTGGACACGGCCCCGTGTCCGCTGGACACGGCCCCGTGTCCGCTGGACACGGCCCCGTGTCTGTCTGACAATCTCTCTCCTCATTAATTGTAATTCGCAATTACAATAAATGCGCCTGCTGTACTTTCGACACGCCCCCGTGTCTGCTGAGCACGGCCCCGTGATGGGCAATAGAAGCTTCTATGGATTTGTCTTTTCTGCTGCTTCTTGGGCACGGCCCCGTGCTGGCTGAGCACGGGGCGTGTTCAGCCTTCTGTCTTCTCCTTTTTGCTTTGGAAGGTGCCGTTGAGGGGTCGGGCAGTCCACTAATGTTCCTTTCCTTGTATTTATGTTGGATTTAGCTGTCTTTTTGCTTCTTTTGCGTTTTTGAGCTCATTTAATCCTGAAAATACAAAAGGAAGACAAAAACACTCTTTTTCCAATATTAGTACTTAAAAAGGGTTAGTTTTTTGCCTCATTTGATGTAATTTATATGTTGCATTTTACACACATCAAATACCCCCACACTTGAACTTTTGCTTGTCCTCAAGCAAAACTCTTTAATATGTGGCTTACACTCCCAAATGGAATAGGTAGAAGAGAAGGTTTTGGGTTTGTCGTAGAGTGTCGGGATTTCCAAGATCTTTTTGGGTTTTATTTTTATTTATTTACACTCCTATTCGTAATGATTTATTTAGAACTTTTCATAAAAGAAATTACTTATTTGGGCATAACATGCCTTTTTAAAATTCTATTTATATACAAGTTCACATACCTCACGGGGAAATCATTCACACTCGGCCGAAGGTGTATTTTTAGTGAATCACTCGAGAGCGGCATGGAACTTATTCCTACCATAGGCTTGCCAAGAAATCAATCCTCCTCCTTTTTAACTTTTATACCTTTGTAGATATCAAGAGGACTTTGTGGGTTAAGGGTTAGGCTAGGGTTAAAGGTAGGTGGTTGGGTTAGTGGTTAGTAGAAAAAGGGCTAAAAGCGTAACAAGTGTCGGTTTTCGTATTTTTGCCATTTTTTATTTTGATGAAGCTTTTATTCAAACTAAGTTATTTTTGATTAACTTGTTTGTTTATTTTCTTTTTGCTTCATCATCATTTTTTTTTTGCGAAGAAACGAACTTGTTACTAAAATAAAGGGTTAAAAATGAAAAAGGTTTTGGTGGGTAAAAGGGTTTTTGTTTGGGTGATGAAACGAAAAGGTTTAGGCTCAAAGGGGCTAACTAGAGGGATTTTTGGGTAGGTGGTAAAAGAAAAAGAAAAATAATGGTGTAGAAGATAAAAAGGGTTAGTCCTAATGCCTCCATCATTTACTTACTCGGGTTTAAGTTGATAAGGACCGGGAATGTATTGTCATGGCAAGTTCTAGAGTCGTAAGAACCAAGCGGCTATTCACACAAGAAACGAAAAATGAGCATTTAGTCAATTGATATGTAATTGTGTGCTCAATAAAGGCTCAAAACTCACTTTTGTGGGAATGGGTTTTTATGTGATCAAGTATATATAATCAAATTTTAAATAAGTTTGTCATGCCTTTTCATAATTTTCTTATGTTGGTTCTTTTTATCACTACGCTATCGGTTGTAAATTTGTAAAAATATAACCTTTTTGAGAACTTGAATTTCCCGAGTTAAACCTGGACAAGTAAAAAAATGAAATTTTTGAAAAATTTGGGGTGATTAGCGGTTCCAATAGAGTTTTGTGTAAGGCTTGTATTTTAGGACTTGCAAAATTCAAGGTTTTAGCATCCCCCCCACACTTAAATTACACATTGTCCTCAATGTGTCCCAAAAATAAATTTTTAGGTTGATTAGGTGTGTAAAATATTGTTTAAAAAACAAAAATTTGTGTTACTGGGCACTGAACACGGCCCCATGTTGAGTGGGCACGACCCCGTGTTCAGGTGCCAGTAACAAGAACTTACAGAAGGTGGACACGGCCCCGTGTCCACTGGACACGGGGACAAAATTCTGCAGAACAGAAGCCAAACAGCAGGTCTGGGAGGTGAGCACGGGGGCGTGTTGGCTGGACACGTCCCCGTGTGGACAGTCTGAAAGCCTGAAAAACAGGTTTCTTCCTCCGGTTTTTCCATCCTGGCCCTATAAGTGCTGAGGCTTAGCACCCCAAGCCTTGGTTTGTACCTGTTTCATCACTTAATACCACACCAAGCAACACAAACATCCTACATTACCACAGTTAATTGTTCCAAGCATAAAGAAAAGAAAAATAAAAGTGTTTAGGGAAAGTAAATTGTTCAACTTCTGGCACGCAGGCCACCAATTGTTCGATAGATAAAGGGACTTAAACCTGTGGGCTCGCCATCAACCCGCTCCTGCTCCTCCAAACCCTCTACTCCATATCTTCATCGCTACCATCACCTCCATCCCCCTGCCCCGCCATGTACTCCCGGATGCTGCTGATATCGTCTTGTATATCGTTGATGTTGCGTTCAATAGCTCTGACCCGGTTGTATGTGTTGTTGGCGAGGTTGTAGGCGTTCCTGGTACACATGAGGTTTTCCTGCATAAGATCATGTAAGCTTTGAAAATTAGGAAAACCGCCTCCTTGTGAGGAGGATTGACCCAGATCACCATGGGGTGGGTACTGGTGGTGTGGAGGTGGTGCGTGAAGAACTAGGGCCTCCTGTGGGTTCCATGCATAGCCTTGCGTTCTTTGGAAACTCACTGTTCCGTCTTCCGCCTCATAAAGCAAGTTCATGGCTCGGCAAATGTGGTAATCAACTCGTCCCGACCATGGGCTTCTTTCAAAGGCTCTTGGAATTTGTGTGTAATGCTTAAAAAGACGGTGCACCCATCCTCCGTAGAAGATAGGCGTTGGAGCTCGAGCAAGGCGGTTGAGATGCATGTTTCTTAACAGGAGATACGGAACATCGAAAGGCTTTTGGTTGTGGATACAGTGGAGGACAACCAAATCTTTCAACCCTACAACACCGCTACTGTCGTGACGTTGGTTTAGAGAGTAGGTGAGGATCCTGTGAATGTAGCGATAGAGCGGATCCCTTAGCTTCGTACTCTTGGTGCTACGAGGGTCGTAGATTCCTTCACCGATTTGAGCCCATGCGGCTTGTCTTTCATTTCCCTCCAAGTCTCGTAATCCTCCGGTATTTTCTTCGTTTCCCGATTCCTCCTCTTGGTATAGTCCTATCACGGCTCCAAACTGTGCCATGGAGATCGAGTACATTGTCCCTCCAGACCGAAATTCAACCCCTTCATTGTCGAATGGGTCACACCTTGAATTGAAGTTGAAGGTACTGTAGAACTCCATGGTGCATTGATGCCCCGACCGAAGCCTAGTGTTTAATGCAACAGCTAGTGGTCCCGTAACGATGTTGTTGAATCAGTTCAGCTGGTTTACCAAGGTTAACAGATCCGTGCAAGCTCTCCTGGGGTACTCTTCGGGTCTTGTTTGAAGAACCTCATACCTTGCCCTTGCATCAAGCTCACTTGCATTGAACCTTGTGAATTTTGCCATCTGAAAGAATACACCAAATATTAGCACGAAACAGGAATGTTTTCGGACAAAACTGCAAACAGTTGGCTGAACACGTCCCCGTGTCCAGCGGACACGGCCCCGTGTCCAGACGTCTGTTACTTAAAAACTTCATTTTTCGACCCGGTTTCGAAAACTTGAAAATTTTTGGTCCAATAGGTGCGATTTCCCCCGAAAATGAAACCCTAAACACCGTTTTTCCCAAAATATCCCGTTTACCTTATCAAATTTATCTTTTTCGGCTCAAGAAGAAGGGTTTGGGGTTTTTGTAAGAAATCGGGTGAATCTATGAACAATCTAAGTGTATTTACTTCCCTTAACACTAATCTAACTAAATGCAAACAGATTCAGGCAAAAATTTTAGGTTCGATCCGGATGAACATCAAGAACCCTAGATTTTCCCCAAATTTGTGGTGTTTTAACTACATGCAAGTAACTAATCTAACTACTAAGAGTGATAGAATCATACCTTGACGTTGTTAGATCGGTAAGAGACATCGAAATTTCGCGAAAAATCGCCTGGAACCAGAGCGTTTGTGGGGAAACGGGGCGTGTGGAATGAAGAAACTGTTTTGAAAAAGGGGTTTTATCCCGTCTGCAGCGCGAACACGGCCCCGTGTCCAGCGGACACGGCCTCGTGCCGAGCAGTTTTTTTTTTGTGCGCGTGTGAGTGCCCCTTTTTCCCATAAGCTATGGTTTAGAAAACTTACCGCTTTATTTTGTCGTCTCAATCGTTCGTAACTTACCAGACATGATGTTTTTATTCTTCCACGGTTTGAAGCGAGATCTCTTCTTCCTCATCCTCAATAAATCCTTGATAGAGTTTCAGCCGTTGGCCATTGACTTTAAATGGTGGCCCATTTCGAGGTTTAATTTCTACTGCACCGTGTGGAAACACATGGGTGACGGAAAAAGGTCCTGACCACCTAGACTTTAATTTACCAGGAAACAATCGAAGTCGTGAATTAAACAAAAGAACTAAATCTCCTACCCGAAATTCATTAGGTTTAATATGTTTGTCATGCAAATTTTTCATTCTTTCCTTATAAATCTCGGAGTTTGAGTATGCATAATTCCTAAGCTTGTCTAATTCATTTATTTGACAAAATCGATTTTTACCAGCGAATTCTAGATCTAAGTTTACATTTTTGATTGCCCAGTAGGCTTTGTGTGCAATTTCTACTGGCAAATGACAACTTTTTCCATAGACTAGCTTATAGGGGGTTGTACCTATTGTTGTTTTATAAGCAGTTCGAAAAGCCCATAAAGCATCATCTAATTTATCAGCCCATTCCTTTTTATTTAACCCTACGGTTTTTTCGAGTATTCGTTTTAACCCTCTATTAGTCACTTCGGCTTGTCCGTTTGTTTGAGGGTGATATGCTGTCGAAACCCGGTGATAGACCCCATATCTTGTTAAAATTTTTTCAAGTTGATGGTTGCAAAAATGGGTACCCCTATCACTTATTAAAGCTTTAGGTGTGCCAAAACGAGAGAATAATTTTTTTCAGAAATCTTACCACTACTCTTCCATCATTTGTTGGAAGTGCCTCGGCCTCGGCCCATTTAGACAAGTAATCTACTGCCACAAGTATGTATTTGTTTCCTTTTGATGGTGGGAAAGGTCCCATAAAGTCGAGTCCCCATACATCAAAAATTTCACAAACAAGAATGCCATTTTGTGGCATTTCGTTTTTGGAAGAAATATTACCTGTTCTTTGGCAAGCATCACATGTCTTTACAAGATTTTGAGCATCTTTGTAAATGGTTGGCCAATAAAATCCTGAATCGAATACCTTTCGTGCGGTACTGGCAGCACCATGATGTCCTCCGTATGGACCTTCATGACAATGGCGGAGAATTCTTCGTGCTTCACTACCATGTACGCATCGTCTGACGAGTTGGTCGGCACACATTTTGAAAAGATATGGATCTTCCCAAAAGTAGTGTTTCACATTGACAAAGAATTTTTTTCTTTGATGATGTGGCCATCCTTTTGCGACTATACCGCTAGCTAGGTAGTTAGCAAAGTCGGCGTACCATGGTTCTTCCTTATATTCCACCATTTCCAGGGACTCAGTTGGAAATTTTTCGTTGATTTGCTCGTCCCTGGTTGCCTCCAAAGCTGGGTCTTCTAAGCGTGAAAGATGATCTGCTGCGGTATTTTCTGCTCCTCTTTTGTCCTTGATTTCAATGTCAAATTCTTGGAGGAGTAGAATCCACCTAATCAAACGTGGTTTTGCGTCTTGCTTCTTAAAGAGATATCGAATGGCTGCATGGTCTGTATAGACTATAGTTTTAGAAAGAACAAGATAAGAACGAAATTTATCAAAAGCAAATACCACAGCTAGTAATTCTTTTTCAGTTGTTGTGTAATTTTCTTGTGCATCGTTAAGTGTTTTACTAGCATAATAGATTGGGTGGAAATGCTTTTCTTTTCTTTGTCCCAAGACAACTCCAACTGCAAAGTCACTAGCATCACACATGATTTCGAAAGGAAATTTCCAATCAGGTGCTATCATGATAGGTGCATTGACTAGCATTTCCTTTAGGGTTAGAAATGCTTGATTGCAATCCTTGTCAAAGATGAAAGGAGCATCTTTTTCAAGTAATTTTGTTAGAGGCCTTGAGATCTTTGAAAAGTCTTTGATAAACCGCCTATAAAATCCGGCATGTCCTAGGAAACTTCTAATAGCTTTTACGGAGGATGGAGGTGGTAATCTAGAAATGGTATCTATTTTGGCTCGATCCACCTCCATTCCTTCGCTTGAGATTTTGTGACCGAGTACTATTCCCTCAGTTACCATGAAATGGCATTTTTCCCAATTAAGGGCGAGGTTAGTTTCCTCACATCGGGATAGCATTCGTTCAAGGTTATCGAGGCATTGGTCGTATGAATCCCCAAAGATAGAAAAGTCGTCCATGAAGACTTCCATTGTCTTTTCTATCATGTCATGGAAAATGGCTACCATGCAACGTTGGAATGTTGCGGGGGCATTACATAGACCAAACGGCATGCGTCGATAAGCAAAAGTTCCATAGGGACATGTGAAAGTTGTCTTTTCTTGGTCTTCGGGTGCTATCGGGATTTGAAAGTAACCTGAAAAACCATCCAAGAAACAGTAAAATTTATGACCGGATAATCTTTCTAACATTTGATCAATGAAGGGTAAAGGAAAATGATCCTTTCTTGTTGCTTCATTTAATCGTCTATAATCTATACATACTCTCCATCCTGTGACGGTTCTTGTTGGTATTAGTTCATTCCTTTCGTTAGTAATCACCGTCATACCTCCTTTCTTTGGAACTACTTGGACGGGACTTACCCAAGGACTATCGGAAATAGGATAGATAAGTCCGACGTCAAGTAATTTGATGACTTCGTTTTTAACCACTTCTTGAACATTTGGATTTACTCTACGTTGTGGTTGTATGACCGATTTGTAGTCATCATTCATCAAAATTTTGTGTGTGCACATAGAAGGACTAATTCCTTTTATGTCAACAAGTTTCCAAGCTATTGCATTTTTGTGTTTTTTCAAAAGATTAATTAGTTTTTCTTTTTCTAAGTTATCTAATTTAGACGAAATAATTACAGGTAACTTACCATCTTTGTCTAGAAAAGCATATTCCAAACCTTTTGGAAGTTCTTTGAGCTCAAGTTGTGGGTCTTTAGGAGACTCCTTATTTGGTTGCTCGTTTCGATCAAGAACTTTAAAAGTTTGTTCTATGGCGACCTCTTCTTCAACAAAGTGGTCAATCTCTTCACTTGTATCGGGTGGTTCATCCTCATCTTCAATTAGGGGGTCGTTATTGCCGAATGGATATTTCATTGATCGTTCGAGATCGACACTTCTTTTAAATGCCCCTAATTGAAGAGGTAGATTGTTGAACTTCCGATTTTTCAAAGCTTCGTGAGTTTTTACAAATGGTCGTCCCAACACTAGAGGAGCGTCATCGAGGATGATAAAGTCGGTTGGGATTACCATTTGATTTGTTTGAACCAAAACATCTTCAACTATACCGATTGATTTTATTACTTTCCGATTGGATAGAAAAATGGGTATTTGAAGTGGAGAAAAATCACTAATACTTAATTTTTCGAAAATGTAGTTAGGCATTATGTTAACACAAAGATCTTTATCGATTGTGACATTACTAATAAACGAATTTTGAAAGAAACATGGAACCGGTGTGATGTTAATTTCAAATGGGTCTTCTTTTATTAGCGAAGTTTGATCATTAGTTAACTTAACACTTACCGTTTCGTCAATTTTAGTGTTAGTGTTTAACTCTTTTAAAAACTTAGCATGAGTGGGTACTAAACAATGATTTTCGAAAGAAGGTGTCAAGAGATTAATTTCCTCGAAATTAGACTCTTCTTGGATTTTAACGTTATCGGACTCACCTTTTTCGTTGTTTAACTCAAGTGTCGGTTTTTCACTAATTTGCTCTTCCATTTTTACATTTTCAGTTATCTCTTCCTTTTTTAATTCTTCTCTTGCGCGGGACTCCTCTTCCCTTGCGCGAGCTTCTTTTATACATCGATCGATAACTCTAATGTGTTCTAATATCCTATCGGTTACTTCGGTTATAGAAAAAGAATCATTATTTTCTAAGCTTGAATCCGGTTGTTCGACCCTTTGTTCCTCATAATACCCATATGAAGTTGATGGTTCACACCATTGTTCTTCATTGTAAGCATATGATGGATAAGGTTCGTAATTTTGTTCTTCATAATACTCATATGAGGTGGGTTGTTCACGCCAAGGTTCCTCATAATAAGCATATGAAGGTGGTGGCTCATACCTTGGTTCCTCAAAGTATGAGTAAGAGGGCTCATACCTTGGTTCATCAAAATATGAGTATGAGGGAGGAGGTTCATACCTTTCGTCTTCATAGGATGTGTATAAAGTTGATGGCTCGTACCTGGGCTCCTCATAGTAAGCGTATGAATTGGATGGTTGATATGAGTGATTATTTTGAATCGAACGTGTATTACGACAATTAGTGCAATAATTACCCCTATAATCATCCTCATCATAGGTGTAGTTGTAACCTCCTGAGTATTGATCCATAAGAATCACTCAGCAGACCACAACTGAGTCTCGGGACCAGAAAACGAAAACAAAGACTGAAACAGAAGGCTGGACACGGCCCCGTGTCTGGTGAACATGGCCCCGTGTACAGGATCTGTATCTGGGCGTTTTAATTAAAGTTACTGGTCACGTTAAGCACGGGGGCGTGTTCAGTGAGCACGGCCCCGTGTTCAGACTCTGTATCTGGGTATCTAACTAAAAATATGCAGCACGGGGGCGTGTTCAGTGAGCACGACCCCGTGTTCAGGCTACTGTAAATGCAAACTAAACTAAAATGCAGAAAAATGTGCGCGCGTTTTGAAAAGGTTTTGAAAAACTGATTAGGCCATCGATTTTAAGCTTTCTTAAAATCCTTGTGTTCCCGGCAACGGCGCCAAAAACTTGATGTGCGGTAAGTGTCGTATATTTTAGGTGTATATTTTAAGCCCTTTTTAACACTTATTTAAGCCAAGTTTTAAATTTATAAAACACGATATTTCACTGACACTAAACACACATATGGGCAAGTGCACCCATCGTTGAGTGTAGTATAGTGCTGGTAAGATACCGAGGTCGTCCAAGGACACAAGAGCTTTTAGTACCGGTTTCTCCTCAACGTCTAACCAAAATAAAAGTTTAGAAAAATGTTTTAAACTAAGAAAATTAAAAGCTAACTAAAATGCTGAAAATAAAAATAAAAATAAAAACAGATAGACAAGATGAATCACTTGGTTCCGACTCGTATCTAGTATAACCTTTGATTATTTCCGCACTTTTGCACATAATTAAGAGATTATCTTAGTTATTGTAGTAGGCCCCTCTTTTGAAGGTGACGTTACCCTCACCCCAGTAGTTTGAGTCAGCAGGGATACAATCCTAAAGGGGTGGATTATTGGAAGATAATGAATTAAGTTATTAATGCAGTATTGTGGTAGGCCCCGCTTTTGGCGGTGACGTTACCCTCGGCTAAGTAGTCTGAGTCAGCAGGGATACAATCCTAAATAGCCGGGTTATAGTATTAATAGTAGTTAACTTATGAGGGGATCAAAGAGTTTGGACCCCCGCCATCCAATACCGTGAAGTATTGAAGGAGGTCCTACTAAATTTGACCCAGGTCCATTGCAGGACCTCTAAACGCTGAACAATGGCAAGACCTTTACTAAACCGTTCCCTTAACCCCCTACCAGGTAGCCAACATACCTCCATATAGACCGTGGAGATATGAATGGTGAAAATCCTTTATTTTATATAGACAGTAAAATAATGCCAAGACACCACGGACAAACGATAAGGAAAGATCACCTTCAACATAAGTAACTAGTTATTAAAGTCATTAATACAAAACCAAATAAAAAGTGCAAAAGATTAGAAATAAAAAGTATTATACTAGACACTTTGTCTTCACCAAGTGATGTAAGAGACTTAGGCAAACATGGCCTTGATTGTCAAGAACTCTTACGATCAATCTTGGATCCCGAGACGACTCACACACTCTACGATGGACAATGGATGATGGTGGTGGATGATGGTGTTGTGATGGTGGTGGGTGGTGGATGAAGTGTGAGAGAGGTGGTGTGCCAAGGGATGAGATGAAATGAATCCAAGCACTCCTATTTATAGGCTGAACAGAGTGCTGGACACGGCCACGTGTCCGCTGGACACGGCCCCGTGTCTGTCTGACAATCTCTCTCCTCATTAATTGTAATTCGCAATTACAATAAATGCGCCTGCTGTACTTTCGACACGCCCCCGTGTCCGCTGAGCACGGCCCCGTGATGGGCAATAGAAGCTTCTATGGATTTGTCTTTTCTGCTGCTTCTTGGGCACGGCCCCGTGCTGGCTGAGCACGGGGCGTGTTCAGCCTTCTGTCTTCTCCTTTTTGCTTTGGAAGGTGCCGTTGAGGGGTCGGGCAGTCCACTAATGTTCCTTTCCTTGTATCTATGTTGGATTTAGCTGTCTTTTTGCTTCTTTTGCGTTTTTGAGCTCATTTAATCCTGAAAATACAAAAGGAAGACAAAAACACTCTTTTTCCAATATTAGTACTTAAAAAGGGTTAGTTTTTTGCCTCATTTGATGTAATTTATATGTTGCATTTTACACACATCACATGTCACACCCCCAAAATCCACAAGCGGAGTATCACCGCAGGGAGCGTGACTTGACTAGGATCAAGCCACGCTCCCTGTGGTGATACTACACTTGTGGATTTTGTGGGTGTGACAGATTGGTATCAGAGCCATTGGTTATAGTGAACTTGGTTTTAAAAAGGAGAAAAACTTTTTGACAAAACCAGACTATAACCTGTACAATGCTCAACAATCCACAACGACGCTTCGCTCCATGTGCAAGACTCAATACTATAGGTGATATGGTTTATGTTTGTAAACTACATACTGGTGGCCCCATGTACCACGACCTCAAAACTACATACTGGTGGCCCCACATGAAAGCTAACATAGCGACTTATGTTAGTAAATGTTTGACCTGTGCTAGGGTCAAGGTCGAATACCAGAAGCCATCAGGCCTACTTCAACAACCCGAGATCCCGACATGGAAATGGGAGCAAATTTCCATAGACTTCGTTACTGGCTTACCTAGATCTCAACGAGGAAACAATACCATTTAGGTGATAGTGGATCGACTAACCAAGTCTGCACACTTCCTAGCTATCAAAGAAACGGATAAGTTCTCTACTCTGGTAGACATCTATCTGAAGGAAGTAGTCTCGAGGCACGGGGTGCCAACTTCCATCATTTCTGATCATGATCCACTTTTTACCTCTAGTTTGTGGCAAGCGATGCACAAATCCTTTGGCTCGCGTCTAGACATGAGCACGGCATATCATCCACAGATGGATGGGCAGACTGAACGCACAATCCAAACCCTTGAAGACATGCATCGAGCATGTGTAATCGACTTTGGTAATGGCTGGGGAAGGCATCTACCCTTGGTGGAGTTTTCGTATAACAACAGTTACCACACCAGCATCCAGGCTGCTCCGTTCGAGGCGTTGTACGGACGGAAATGCCGATCACCTCTTTGTTGGGCAGAAGTTGGCGACAGCCAAATCATTGGCCCAGAACTCGTCGTCGACATGACGGAAAAGATTGCCCGAATAGGACAACGAATGGCGGCAGCTAGTGACCGTCAGAAAAGCTATGCGGATAAGCGTAGGAAACCGCTCAAGTTCCAGGTTGGGGATCGAGTGCTACTTAAAGTCTCACCTTAGAAAGGTGTGGTTCGCTTTGTCGGACCTTTTGAAATCACTGAGAGAATTGGCAAAGTGGCGTATAGATTGAATCTACCTGAAGAACTCAGTGGAGTTCACAACGTATTCCATGTGTCGAATCTAAAGAAATGTCTGTTAGATGAGACCCTGATAGTTCCTTTCAAGGAACTCACTATCGACAATCAGTTGCGATTCGTCGAGGAACCAGTAGAAATTACGGACCGAGAAGTTAAGGTTCTCAAACGTACTAGGATACCCATTGTTCGAGTTCGTTGGAACTCCCTTCGTGGCCCAGAGTTTACCTGGGAACGAGAAGATCAAACGAAACACAAGTATCCCCAATTGTTCGAGAAAAGTGAGACCACTACTGAGGCTGAAGCTACTGCGGAATTTCAGGACGAAATTCCAAACCAACGGGGGAAGGGTGTGACACCCCAGGAAAACTAGGAAACCACGCAACCTAACTAGCTTCCTCAGTGACTATGTGCTAAATTTCGGGACAAAATTTCTTTCAACTTGGGGATGATGTGACAACTCGTATTTCAAACCTTTCGTCGTACTTTGATGTAACATGTTTTGAACGTTATGTGATTACTTGATATGATACTAATGAGATATTATGAATTTGAATGTTATTTGTATGTAATTGTATTGTAAATGTGTATGCATATTACCTAAGTTGGATCGCACAACACTAGTCCATTCGCACAAGCCCTTTTAGGCCACACTCCTTGTACTCGAAATCAAGGGCAACCCATTATGGGTTCGGCCCACCCTTTACACGCATAACCTCATGAGGAGGGTGTATACTCCTCATTATTTGCAAAACACTTAACACACACAAAACCCTACCCTCTCTTTCTCTCCTTCGAAGACTGACGGCAACATCTCCTTTCTCGAAGACTTTCTTGTTCGAAACAACCTTTGTTCTACCTTCTAACCGGTTAGTATCTTACTATTGATTGTATGTTAGATGATGTTGTGGTCTATATGTTTCTACATAATGATTTAGAGATGTTTTGTGATTGATTGTAATGTCAATTGATGAGGTTTGGTGTTCTTGTATATCGGCTCACATGTGTAGAACGGTTAGATCAATATAGGGTTTGATAGTCGTAAGATGTTAATGATGATCTAGAACCGAATGCATGTTAATCGGCTGTTATGAGAGTATATTCGAATGATTGGTTGTGTTGATATTGATAGGGTGCATGCTAGCAATCAAAATCATGGATCTGTTAATGTGGTTAAAGGTTATGATTGTTATTCATGCTTGAATGTTATTAGGATTTTTAGGGAAGTAGATAATTGCTTGATTTGGTCAATGACAACATGATTTAGAAACTGTCAATTTGCTATATCTGGTTCGTATGATTTTAGGGAATTAGATAACTGATCGCACAAGCTTGTTTGACCGCACAAGGGCAATTGCACAAGCCCTCGGTCGCACAAGTCAGTCACACAAGCTCGGTATAACTGAGTAAAGCACAGAGTACAATTATGTTATGCATGATCGCACAAGGTATTGTAGATCGCACAAGACCGTGTCAATCGCACAATACCTTGGCCATACAAATGTTTAAGCTATGCTATGATGTTGGGCCGAACAACCCAAAACCCCAATCGCACAAGTTGTCCTTAATTGCACAAGTCCATATGGACCGCACAAGTTAAGTGTTTGTTTAATTGTTGTTGGGCCGAGTTTGGACTTAATCGCACAACCCATTGCCGATCGCACAAGTTGTGTCGATCGTACAAGTTATGTTGATCGCACAACAGGTTGGGCCGGTCATCCTTTGGGCTTTATCCTTTGGATCGCACAAGATGGTTGGGCTTGCATAACCATAACGGCCCAATCACTCGAGTCGCACAAGTTGGGTTATGTTTATGTGGACTGTATGGTACTGTTTAACATGTCAAGTGTAGGTTAACTAGTTACCATGATTCTACGTGTTTGCCATGATCGTTATGTGACAACTGGCACCAAACCGGTAATTTCCGTACACTTTAATTATTATTTAATGACTGCAATTATGTGCTTAAATGTCAACAATGTCTGATTACATACTATACAAGTGAATTCATGCACGTTTTATACTACAAGAATTACTTTATGCATTAATGAACAACGTTGCGTCAGAAATACTAGTAAACTCACCGATAAGACACATTGTATCAACAATTCTGCAGAAAGCAGTTAGATAATAGAATAGGAGCCTAGGTGAAGGTCCAACGTCAATAATACATTAAAACCCAAGAGTACATACAAGGGTTAACATATAACTTTCTGGAAGCTAAAATACGGACTAAATAACACCCGAAATACACTTTAAATGCTGAATTTTACAAAATTCAGCATTGTAACAAGACTGTAACATGTAAAAATATGACAAATTGATCCAGAATACTTTCCTAAGTGTCGGGAAATGAAAGGGTCACAAAAGGATACATAAAGGACGCTAAACGGTGCAATTTAGCACTTTAACGAACCGGTATCTAACCAAACAACCGGACATTACCCGGAACATCAAAATATTACTAGAAGCATTGTTTTAATGTTTCTAAACTAGTTATGGTCCCTGAACACCATAACACCCCTTAAAACATAATAACACATCAAGTCCTTAAACTTTATACTTGAGACATAACTTATTATTGTAATTAGGGATTGGAAATTACAATTTATCCCCCCCCCCCTCCCGTTAAGAGTGGACGGTCACCATGGACCCCACCAAGATTTTTCCCAAATCTTCTCTTGATCCTTTATAATCTCCTAAGATTCCCCCAAGATTCGTGTAAGGATATGTCATGTACTTGATGGACATATTATACAAGGGATAATAGAATGGCATGTTATATAGAGATCATTAACCTCATTCATCACTTCACCTACACATCTCCTTCCTCCCCTTGCCTATTCTCGGCTGACCCGCCTTCACCATACCACCATCATCATTCAACTTCATTCATCCATTCCAAGCTTGATTTAAGGTGCAAGGAGGTGAATAAGGAAGCTCGGTGCAAGTGGATCTTGAAGGACCTCCTTTGCTAGCTTTTATCCACTCGATTTCTTCATTGTTTCTTCCCTAGCTTGAAGCTAGTAGTAAGCTTCTTGTAACTCTTGTTACTTCATATTTTTAGTGGTTAAAAGATGAAGTATGATGAAAATAACAAGAACACTAAAAGACTTGAACATGAATCATAAACATAAAGCTTACATATGATGAAATCTTGATGAAATAGTGTTGTTTAGTGTATGAATGATGTTTGCTTGTTGTTTTGTAGAGATTATAATGTTGATCATTATATGAAGCTTGCTAGGTTGAGATTAAACCCATGATCTAGCAAAGAGAGAGGATGATCATGTGACATCATAAGCTAATCATCTTCTAGTGTAGACATGAACTTGAAAATAAATGATTTCTTGAAAAATGATAATCAAGTGAGTTGTTAAACTTGTAAAACCAAGTTTAAAATATGATTTTTAGAAGACCTTGGTTTTTACTTAAACCTACACTATTTTTATTAGAAAAACAAGTGTATAAACACTTATGAAACAAGAAAAATACAAAAGAAATATTTTTAGAAAAATCATCATAGAAGTTTTTACAAAACTTCAAGTTCATGATGTAGTATAAGTTACTTGATTTTGACACTCGGTAGGTGTTGAATAAGTTGATGATTGTTGTGATGATTTTAAAAGAAAATAAACACATGTTTTGAAAACATGGGAAACCTCCATTTTTAGGGGAAACCATGTCGAAATTTTTATAAATTTTGACACTTAGAAAAATATAAGTTTTGGTGAAACTTATTCCCTAAAAATATTTACCAAGGTTTCCCTAAATTTTGTGTAAACTTCAAGTAAAGAAATGATGATTTCTTCAAGATAAAAAAAAAACTGATATTAAGTATGTATATTTTTGAGAAAAATATATATATCTGTTAATCACCAAATTTTGTGCTAAGTGTATGTAGTATGTATTACATGTAATAGTGTATTAGGACTTGAAAATACACTAAAAACCCCTAAGAAGTAAAAATACGAAAATGCACATAACGCTTAGACAAATACTAGAAAATATATTTATGAAAATATATTACTTGATAGAATAAATAACTTGGACAAGTTATGAACACGAAATGAAGTTTTGGACAAAATACATAATTCGGGTGAAAAATACAAGATACTTATAATTATTTTTGAGAAAATAATATAAGTAAGACACATAGTTAAAAATATAAATTATTTTTAACACAAGAATAAATACATAAAAGATGGTGACTTGTACTTGTGCGATACAAGTCTAGTGACTAACGTTAATAAAACACGTTTAGGTCACGATGCTAGATAAGCAAAAACCGGTGAAGTTTACGGCGCAAGGAACACAAAGTTGTGAGTTCATGCTCCCCCTTTTCTTTTAACTGTTTTCAGTTTTATAACTTCGGGGGTGAAATACATGTTACAAATATTACAATGTTTATAAATGGTTTGATGGATACAAAAACAAGAAGCACTCTTGGTGATAACTAGTACCAAGTATGATGCGTTTTAAGGAATGATACGAGAAATCGTGTCACGAATAGGGTACCATAAGCACCATTAATCGTGTACATACTAAGACCGCAGAACAAAAGGTTAGATCTAATGGGTTTTCGGGCAGCCACACTCTTGGTGAAAACTAGTACCGAGTAGTGCTTTTGTGTCTCCGTCGTCAATCGACAACTAGAAAAATGCCTATGGTTTGGATGCTTCCTATGTCGTGTCACATGTTAATGGCCTTGCAACCCATTAACAACAAGATACATACAGAAATACTTGATTTATACATGATACATACAGAAATACTTGATTTATACATGATACATACAGAAATACTTGATTTATACATGATACATACAGAAACACTTGATTTATACAAGATACATACAGAAATACTTGATTTATACAAGATACATACTATGTTTTCATACAAAGTATACAAACGTTCAAAACAAGAACTGCATGAATTCACACCAACATTATGTTGACGTTTTTCCAAAACTCACATGTATTTCAGGTAACTAAAGTGGATGTGCGCGCGGTCTTACTCATGCTCCTGGATGTTGTTTATGTTTATCCATAAATAAAGTTGTAAACTTTTAGACAATTTGATGTCTCGTGATGACACTTAATCTATGTTTTCAGTAATGTAATGTTATCAGCATTTGAAGTTATTTTTACAAGCATGTAGCATGTTTACCTTTCGTATGCAATGAGAACCTTTCATGATCACACCTCGTGCTTCCGCTTTAGAAAGGGGTGTGACACGTTATATGTTCGTAACTTGTTAGCTTATGTGTAAACTTACGTGCACTACTTGAACCTAGAGCTGATACGTGGTTGACCACTAGCAGCTCGATTGACCTTTTGTTTATCTGCCGAGCTAACCTAAGGTGAGTTCACACTTTCTACAAGGCATGGGATTCCCGGTGGTTAGGAATGGGTAATTGAATGAAAGGAAACCTGCGTATTCTCCTTGGTTAGAATACGTACCTCCACATTCTTAATTGAAGGGTGACAACATTGGAACCTGCGTGATCTCCTTATATGGGACACGTACCTCCACCCTCTTAACTGAAGGGTGACAACATTGATACTAGACCAAAAACTCTATCATTAAGTCCCTCATTTTTATATCGACTTAATCGCCGGGCCAATGGCGAACGGGTCATTAGTTAAATAGCGCTATTAGGTTTGACGAGCCTCACACCGTGCCGCAGAGGATGGGAGTGGACTAATGGATCTGGGCACGTCAATGATGATAGACATTGACTTAGGGCACCCAACTTTCTCAGTCAGTAGTCGATATGGTAACGGGTCTAGTGGGATATTCATGGGGTAGCCCCCACGGCTGGGAGCTAGAGAAAAAGGAAAGGAATAACTATGTTTTTAAACTATGGAGTAACCCCCACGGCAAGTAAGCCAGCTAAAGAAACCTATGTTTTTGAAACAACTTAAAACGAACACCCAACTGTGAACTCTCTCAACTTTGTTGTTGATTCGTTACTATATGCCTTGCAGGACGTTAGGTGTTAGATGTAGCTTGCACAGGAGGACGAGCTCGTTGTGGGACATGGAGTCATGGACTGTTGAGTTCCATGTTAAACATTTGAACTTTTGAACTTATGTTTTGGTTTTAAACTTTTTATGCTTCCACTGATAACTTGAACTTGGTTAATTTGTTTTATACATAATTATGGAATTCAGTGCACAGAACTCCACTTCCAGTTTGTGGATCTCATCACGACTGCAGTATTCTTCCTTGATCATTTCCTTAAAATTCTCCCATGGGGTGGCGTTGGCAGCAACCAACCCCAACATCTGAACCTGAGCGTTCCACCATGTGAGGGCTAAACCCTCGAGAGTACCAGTAGCATACTTCACCCTGCGCGCCTCAGGGCATTCGCACATTTCGAACACAGATTCTAGCTTCTCAAACCAGTGTAGGAGACCTACTGCTCCTTCAGTGCCGCTAAAAGTAGTTGGTCGGCAGTCCATGAAAGTCTTAAAAGTGCACACGGGTGGCTGAACATGATGACCTATCGTGGGTGAAAGAAAAGACAGAGTTTAACACAAAGGTTGGTTCACGAGAGTAGGATCCTAAAGATCCTAGAATGAGTTCGGACTGCAGGATATACCTCCTGCGTGTGCAGCTGCAAGTGCTGCGGCAACTCGTTCGTTGATCAGAGCCGTCAACTGGGCTTGTGTAAGGTTAACGCGTCCAGACATGATCTTCATATCAAGAAGAACATGAGTGAGAGGGGTTCGCGAAAGTACGACGATAAAATAGAGTAAGCACGCACGTGTTCAAGCAACTGTAGTTATACTAACCAAGCATACCATAAGCAATGTACTATGTAACTAACAAGTAGGCAATATACACAGACCATATCACCTAGAATGTCGAGCCTTGCATGTGGAGTGAAGCGTCGTTGTGGACCGTTGAGCACTGTACAGGTTATAGTCTGGTTTTAACAAAAACGTTTTTCCCCTTTATTAAAACCAAGTTCTCTATAACCAATGGCTCTGATACCAATCTGTCACACCCCCAAAATCCACCTGCGGAGTACCACCGCTTGGAGGCGTGACTGACCAGGATCCAGCCACCAATCATATTGAACATGTAAGTTAAGAGATATAAAAGTTTAACCAATACAATTGGTGTTCCAAACAAAACATAGTTAAGTTGCAAGCGGAAGCATCAGTCTTAAATCAAAACATAAGTTTAATTGTTTCAAGGTTTAACATGGCACACAGCCGTCCATGTCCCACAACGACTCTCTTCCATGCAAGCTCCAGCTAAGTACCTATTGACCTGCAAAGCATGTAGTAACGAGTCAACAACAAGTTGAGTGAGTTCACGGTTGGGTGTTCGTTTTAAGTTGTTTCGAAAACAGTTTCCTTTATCTGGCATCCTGCCGTGGGGGTTACCCCATAGTTAAAAACGTGACTTGTTTATTCCCGGTTACTCTGGCAATCCAGCCGTGGGGGCTACCCCGTGTTAGTTATCTGGCATTTCGGCCGTGGGGGCTACCCCATGTTAGTTATCTGGCATTTCGGCCGTGGGGGCTACCCCATGTATACACTAGACTCGTTACCATATCGACTGCTGACTGTAGTCATGTTTATGTGCCCTGAACTGTCAATGTCTATCATCATTGACGTGCCAGTAGTCCATTAGTTCACGCCCGTCCTCTGCGGCACGGTGTGAGGTTTGTCAAACCTAAATAGCGCTATCTAACTAATGACCCGCTCACCATTGGCCTCGGCGATTAAGTCGATACAAAGACGAGGGACTTCGTGATAGAGTTTTGGTCTAGTACGAGTTATCTGTCCATGAGGACGAGGAATTACATTCCTGAACCAATACTGTCCTACCCAAGGAGGACGAGGAACCCATGTTCCTTAACCCCAATTCCCGACCCCTGGGAATCCCATGCTTTGTAAAGGGTGTGAACTCACCTTGGTTTGCTCGGCAGATACACAGAGAAGTCAATCAAGCAATACTGTGGTTACTCACGTCCTATCATAGTTGCATCATACAAATCAGGTTCGTAATCAAGTAGTACACGGATGTTTCTAGCACCTTGCATTCAAGTATCATTCATGGCAGTCCATCAACATTCACATTCACAGTTACACATAAGGTCCATGCATTAGGCCCAAAAGTCCGGCCCAAATCCTAAGCCCGTAATCATGCAAGTCCAATTCAGCGTGCACAAGTGTGTGGTCTCGAGTCGAGACTGTACGGTCTCTACTCAAGACTGTGCGGTCTCGAGTTGTAGCCCACAAGGTTTCGAGTCGCAACTAAGGTGATCTCGGGTCATGATGTCTGGGTGTTGATCAAGTGTGGTCTCGAGTCGCAACTGGACTCGCAACCACGATTTCGAGTTGTGCTGTTTTGGTCCCGAGTCGAGACTATGGGTTCTCGACTCGCAACCTGTGTCGCAACCGGGGATCTCGACTTGTCCTGTGGTGGTCTCGAGTCGAGACCAGGGGTCTCGACCCCCAACAATTGCTGATTCCGCACAGTTGTACTATCCAATAACATTCTGATTTCATGCAACAATTTGTACTATCCAACCACAATTTACAAACATGTTTCCTTGTCTATTACTTACCAAAAACGGATCAAACATGGCAAATTTCAAATATCATAACACATTCCTATCATATTCATCATGTTCTTCCAATATTCAAGTTATTCATCATTTAGGGTTTTCCACCATTTGCAATATGACCGATCCAACAATCCTTATTATATATCTTGACCATGTACATTATCTAAAAACACATATGCAAACCCTACTTCATAAGCAATAAACCTCTTAAACATAACCAAGGTATTCGGATTTAACACATATAGAGCCGATTACTCATAATCATGATCAATCACATTTTATCTATACTAAACCGACATTATATCATCATGTAACAACAAATCTTAATACCGTTTATTCGAGAAGGATGTGTTTATCATGCATGAAACTTAACAAGTAAACATATTATCAAACAACTTTATCATTCATCATCATCAACCGAATATCACACATCATCATAAATCGAAATATATTACATAGCATGACTCACTAACCGGTTTGTGAAAGGACACCGAGTTGCTAAGGAAGATGAGTGAAATGGGGTGTTCGAGTGATGTTGATGAGCTTAACCGAGTCTCCTTGTGGCCACCGGTTTGATCCGAGATGAAGGGGAGCAATGTTGTAGCTTAGGGTTTAATGGTTTCTAGAGAGAGTAGGGGAGTATGTGTGTGTTGTCCAAAGATGATAGTGTTGGTCATAAGCAAGGATATATACTAGTTTCAAGTGGTGCACCCTAATGGGCTTTCGAGTGGGGTGGGGAGAGACACGGCCCAACCGGCCCATCGGTTACACTATTCACTCGAGACCGCATGGTCTCGAGTCGGGTTCTTGAGTCTCGGTTCATTTATAAATACACGCATACATACAAGCACACACAAAATCATATGAGTTCACATATACTATTCATTAAATCATCAAATCAGTTAGTCACTTAACGTTCAAGCATACAACGAAAGGTTCTAAATTTCGAGTTGTCACATCATCCCCAAGTTGAAAGAAATTTCATCCCGAAATTTGGTAAGCACTCACTGAGGAAGCTAGTTAAGTTGTATGGTTTTCCCGGTTTTCCTGGGGTGTCACATCCACCCCCCGTTGATCTGGAATTTCGTCCCGAAATTCCGTAGCTTCGGCCTCAGTAGTGGGTGTACTGTTTGCGAACAGTTGGGGATACTTTTGTTTCATCTGATCTTCGCGCTCCCAGGTGAACTCTGGGCCGCGACGTGAGTTCCAACGAACTCGAACGAGAGGTATTCTAGTGCTCTTGAGGACCTTAACATCCCGGTCCGTGATTTCGACTGGTTCCTCGACGAATCCTAACTGTTCGTCGATAGTGAGTTCCTTCAGAGGAACTACGTGGGTCTCATCTGACGGACACTTCTTCAGATTCGACACGTGAAAAACGTTGTGAACTGCACCGAGTTCCGCTGGTAAGTTGAGTCTGTAGGCCACCCTGCCTATTTTCTCAATGACTTCGAAAGGTCCAACGTATCGTGGGTTGAGTTTGCCGCGTTTACCAAAACGAACCACACCCTTCCAGGGTGAAACCTTGAGTAGTACCCGCTCCCCAACCTGGAGCTCAAGCGGTTTCCTGCCCATGTCGGCGTAAACTTTCTGGCGTTCGCGAGCTGCCGTCATGCGTTTTCGTATTTGAGCAATCTGTTCGGTCGTGTCTACCACATATTCTGGACCAGTGATCTGACTATCTCCCACCTCTGCCCAACAAAGAGGTGACCGGCATTTACGTCCGTACAATGCCTCAAATGGTGCAGCTTTAATGCTGGTGTGGTAGCTGTTATTGTACGAGAATTCCACAAGTGGCAGATGCTTTTCCCAGCGGTTGCCAAAGTCGATTACACATGCACGAAGCATGTCTTCTAAGGTTTGAATAGTGCGTTCGGACTGCCCGTCCGTCTGAGGGTGATACGCTGTGCTCATATCTAATCGTGAGCCAAAGGATTTGTGCATTGCTTGCCACAGTTCTGAAGTAAAACGTGCATCTCGATCCGAGATAATAGAGGTGGGCACCCCGTGCCTCGAAACAACTTCCTTGAGGTATATTTCTGCAAGGGTGGAGAATTTATCCGTTTCCTTGATAGCCAGGAAGTGTGCAGACTTTGTGAGTCGATCCACGATCACCCAAATAGTATCGTTCCCGCGCTGGGATCTAGGTAGGCCAGTGACAAAATCCATGGAAATTTGCTCCCATTTCCATTGAGGTATCTCTGGTTGTTGGAGTAGGCCTGAGGGTTTCTGGTATTCAGACTTGACCCTTGCACAAGTCAAACACTTGCTGACGTAAGTTGCTATGTGGGCCTTCATGCTAGGCCACCAGTACGTAGTTTTGATGTCGTGGTACATTTTATCCGAACCAGGATGCACCGAGTAGCGAGACTTGTGTGCTTCGTCCATCACAAGCTCTCGTAGGTTGCCATAGAGTGGGACCCAAATGCGTCCCGTTACGTAGTAAGCACCGTCTTCCTTTTGTTCTAATCGTTGCCTTGACCCGCGTAGGGCTTCAGCCCTGACGTTTTCTGGTTTCAGTGCTTCTATCTGAGCTGCTCGTATCTGGGAAGGGAGACTAGAGTGGATCGTGAGTTGTAAAGCTCGCACGCGCTTAGGCGCAGTGTCCTTCCGACTGAGGGCGTCAGCCACAACATTGGCCTTGCCTGCGTGATACCTGATTGAGCACTCGTAGTCATTCAGTAGCTCGACCCATCGTCGTTGCCGCATATTCAGTTCCTTCTGCTTGAAGATATGCTCGAGACTCCTGTGGTCGGTGTAGATCGCGCACTTGGTACCATACAGGTAATGCCGCCACAACTTAAGTGCAAAAACAACAGCTCCCAGCTCTAAATCGTGCGTAGTGTAGTTCTTTTCATGAACTTTGAGTTGGCGTGAAGCGTAGGCTATAACTTTATCTCGTTGCATCAACACGCAACCAAGACCTTGAATTGATGCGTCGCAGTAGACCACAAAATCTTCTGTGCCTTCTGGCAAGGAAAGGATAGGTGCGCTACAAAGTCTATCCTTTAGGTGCTGAAATGCCAACTCCTGTGCGTTTCCCCAGCGATAAACAACGCCCTTCTGCGTTAGCGAGGTGAGAGGCTGTGCAATCTTAGAAAAATCCTTAATGAATCTCTGGTAGTATCCCGCCAAACCCAAGAATTGGCGAATTTCCTTTGGTGTACGAGGTGCAGGCCAGTTCTTAATCGAGTCTATCTTGGATGGATCAACATGAATCCCATCCTTGTTTACCACGTGGCCTAGGAAATGGACTTCACGAAGCCAGAAGTCGCATTTCGAGAACTTTGCATAAAGCTGTTCTGTTCGAAGGAGTTCCAGAATAAGTTGCAGATGCTGCTCGTGTTCCTCCTGACTCTTAGAATAGATCAGGATGTCGTCGATGAAGACTATAACGAACTTGTCCAGGTAAGGCTTGCACACTCGGTTCATCAAGTCCATGAAAACCGTAGGTGCGTTTGTCATCCCAAAAGGCATGACCAAAAACTCATAATGTCCGTAACGTGTTCTAAAAGCTGTTTTGGAGACGTCCTCTTCCCGGACTCTCAGTTGGTGATAACCCGATCTCAAATCGATCTTCGAATAGTAGCTCGACCCTTGCAGCTGGTCGAATAAGTCGTCGATACGCGGTAGAGGATAACGATTCTTCACCGTTACCTTGTTGAGTTCCCGGTAGTCGATGCACATCCTGAAAGTACCGTCCTTCTTCTTTACAAATAATACTGGAGCCCCCCAGGGCGATGAGCTTGGACGAATAAAACCCTTATCCAGGAGCTCTTGTAGTTGCGTGGAGAGTTCTTTCAACTCTGATGGAGCCAATCGATAAGGTGCACGAGCTATAGGCGCAGCTCCAGGAGCTAGTTCGATCTGAAACTCGACTTGGCGATGAGGCGGAAGACCAGGTAATTCCTCAGGAAATACCTCTGGATAATCGCGTACAACTGGAAAATCTTCTATCTTCTTCTCTTTTTCTGAGGTGTCAGTAACGAGAGCCAAAATGCCAGTGTGGCCCTTTCGCAAGCACTTTTGGGCCTTAAGGAGAGAAATGACGTTCTCAACAGCACTCCTCTTGTCGCCATGAATCATGAGAGGTTCACCATCGGGACCTGGAATACGGACAACCTTCTCGTTGCAAAGAATCTCTGCTCGGTGCTGGGATAACCAATCCATCCCAATGACAACGTCGAAACTACCCAAGACAATAGGAATGAGGTCGATAGAGAAGGTCTGGTCAGCGAGAATAAGTTTACAACCCTTGACTATGTGTGTGGCTTCTAAACTCTTACCATTTGCTAGCTCTACGGTGTGCTTGTTGTTCAAAGGTGTTGGAATACGCTTAAGCATTCGACTAACTTCTAGTGACATGTAGCTAGTATCGGCACCCGAATCAAATAAAACTGAAACATAAAAGTCGTCGAGAAGGAACTTACCCGCCACAACATTGGGGTCATTCCTTGCTTCACCTTGGCCAATCACAAACACCCGCCCCCTGGCGCCATTGTTGTTGTTGTTTCCATTGTTACCATTCCCCTGATTGTTGTTATTGTTGTTGCTGTTGTTCTGGTTCCTGTTCAGTTGGGGACAGTCTCTCTTGAAGTGGCCCTCAGCTCCACACTGAAAGCATCCTTTGTTATCACCTTGCTGTGGTTGCTGGCGTTGATTCTGTTGAGCTTGATGACGATTCTGATTGGCGGGGTATAAGCTCCTGCAATCCTTTGCAGCGTGACCAGGCTTATTGCACCGATGACAGTTGCCCCTGGTGCATGGCCCGCTGTGGTGCAGGCTGCAGCGATTGCATTTGCGGTGATTTCCTTTGTACCCACCATGACCTTGACCACCAGACGATTGCTGATTAGGGCTCTTGTAGTCCTCAGTCTTTCTCTGCTGAGACTGGGAATGAACAGAAGTCGAACCCTTACTTGAAGTTCCATCCCATTTCCGTTTGTTGTCACCAGAGGTACCAGAAGTAGTTGCAGCACCTATGCGTTTTGGTAACTTGTTCTTCTCCACCGCCTGATCCGTGAGACGGTGAGCCAACTGAACGGCTTGCTGGTAGGTGGCGAGGTTCGCTGAAGTCACATGACTTTGGATTTCTGGCACTAAGCCCTGAAGAAATAGTTCGATGCGTTTGATGGGAGGATCCACCATAGTAGGGCACAAAATTGCCAGTTCGTTCGACCTTTTCACATAAGCCTCAATTTTCGACCCCGTCATCTTGAGGTTGAAGAACTCCACTTCCAGTTTGTGGATCTCATCACGACTGCAGTATTCTTCCTTGATCATTTCCTTAAAATTCTCCCATGGGGTGGCGTTGGCAGCAACCAACCCCAACATCTGAACCTGAGCGTTCCACCATGTGAGGGCTAAACCCTCGAGAGTACCAGTAGCATACTTCACCCTGCGCGCCTCAGGGCATTCGCACATTTCGAACACAGATTCTAGCTTCTCAAACCAGTGTAGGAGACCTACTGCTCCTTCAGTGCCGCTAAAAGTAGTTGGTCGGCAGTCCATGAAAGTCTTAAAAGTGCACACGGGTGGCTGAACATGATGACCTATCGTGGGTGAAAGAAAAGACAGAGTTTAACACAAAGGTTGGTTCACGAGAGTAGGATCCTAAAGATCCTAGAATGAGTTCGGACTGCAGGATATACCTCCTGCGTGTGCAGCTGCAAGTGCTGCGGCAACTCGTTCGTTGATCAGAGCCGTCAACTGGGCTTGTGTAAGGTTAACGCGTCCAGACATGATCTTCATATCAAGAAGAACATGAGTGAGAGGGGTTCGCGAAAGTACGACGATAAAATAGAGTAAGCACGCACGTGTTCAAGCAACTGTAGTTATACTAACCAAGCATACCATAAGCAATGTACTATGTAACTAACAAGTAGGCAATATACACAGACCATATCACCTAGAATGTCGAGCCTTGCATGTGGAGTGAAGTGTCGTTGTGGACCGTTGAGCACTGTACAGGTTATAGTCTGGTTTTAACAAAATCGTTTTTCCCCTTTATTAAAACCAAGTTCTCTATAACCAATGGCTCTGATACCAATCTGTCACACCCCCAAAATCCACCTGCGGAGTACCACCGCTTGGAGGCGTGACTGACCAGGATCCAGCCACCAATCATATTGAACATGTAAGTTAAGAGATATAAAAGTTTAACCAATACAATTGGTGTTCCAAACAAAACATAGTTAAGTTGCAAGCGGAAGCATCAGTCTTAAATCAAAACATAAGTTTAATTGTTTCAAGGTTTAACATGGCACACAGCCGTCCATGTCCCACAACGACTCTCTTCCATGCAAGCTCCAGCTAAGTACCTATTGACCTGCAAAGCATGTAGTAACGAGTCAACAACAAGTTGAGTGAGTTCACGGTTGGGTGCTCGTTTTAAGTTGTTTCGAAAACAGTTTCCTTTATCTGGCATCCTGCCGTGGGGGTTACCCCATAGTTAAAAACGTGACTTGTTTATTCCCGGTTACTCTGGCAATCCAGCCGTGGGGGCTACCCCGTGTTAGTTATCTGGCATTTCGGCCGTGGGGGCTACCCCATGTTAGTTATCTGGCATTTCGGCCGTGGGGGCTACCCCATGTATACACTAGACTCGTTACCATATCGACTGCTGACTGTAGTCATGTTTATGTGCCCTGAACTGTCAATGTCTATCATCATTGACGTGCCAGTAGTCCATTAGTTCACGCCCGTCCTCTGCGGCACGGTGTGAGGTTTGTCAAACCTAAATAGCGCTATCTAACTAATGACCCGCTCACCATTGGCCTCGGCGATTAAGTCGATACAAAGACGAGGGACTTCGTGATAGAGTTTTGGTCTAGTACGAGTTATCTGTCCATGAGGACGAGGAATTACATTCCTGAACCAATACTGTCCTACCCAAGGAGGACGAGGAACCCATGTTCCTTAACCCCAATTCCCGACCCCTGGGAATCCCATGCTTTGTAAAGGGTGTGAACTCACCTTGGTTTGCTCGGCAGATACACAGAGAAGTCAATCAAGCAATACTGTGGTTACTCACGTCCTATCATAGTTGCATCATACAAATCAGGTTCGTAATCAAGTAGTACACGGATGTTTCTAGCACCTTGCATTCAAGTATCATTCATGGCAGTCCATCAACATTCACATTCACAGTTACACATAAGGTCCATGCATTAGGCCCAAAAGTCCGGCCCAAATCCTAAGCCCGTAATCATGCAAGTCCAATTCAGCGTGCACAAGTGTGTGGTCTCGAGTCGAGACTGTACGGTCTCTACTCGAGACTGTGCGGTCTCGAGTTGTAGCCCACAAGGTTTCGAGTCGCAACTAAGGTGATCTCGGGTCATGATGTCTGGGTGTTGATCAAGTGTGGTCTCGAGTCGCAACTGGACTCGCAACCACGATTTCGAGTTGTGCTGTTTTGGTCCCGAGTCGAGACTATGGGTTCTCGACTCGCAACCTGTGTCGCAACCGGGGATCTCGACTTGTCCTGTGGTGGTCTCGAGTCGAGACCAGGGGTCTCGACCCCCAACAATTGCTGATTCTGCACAGTTGTACTATCCAATAACATTCTGATTTCATGCAACAATTTGTACTATCCAACCACAATTTACAAACATGTTTCCTTGTCTATTACTTACCAAAAACGGATCAAACATGGCAAATTTCAAATATCATAACACATTCCTATCATATTCATCATGTTCTTCCAATATTCAAGTTATTCATCATTTAGGGTTTTCCACCATTTGCAATATGACCGATCCAACAATCCTTATTATATATCTTGACCATGTACATTATCTAAAAACACATATGCAAACCCTACTTCATAAGCAATAAACCTCTTAAACATAACCAAGGTATTCGGATTTAACACATATAGAGCCGATTACTCATAATCATGATCAATCACATTTTATCTATACTAAACCGACATTATATCATCATGTAACAACAAATCTTAATACCGTTTATTCGAGAAGGATGTGTTTATCATGCATGAAACTTAACAAGTAAACATATTATCAAACAACTTTATCATTCATCATCATCAACCGAATATCACACATCATCATAAATCGAAATATATTACATAGCATGACTCACTAACCGGTTTGTGAAAGGACACCGAGTGGCTAAGGAAGATGAGTGAAATGGGGTGTTCGAGTGATGTTGATGAGCTTAACCGAGTCTCCTTGTGGCCACCGGTTTGATCCGAGATGAAGGGGAGCAATGTTGTAGCTTAGGGTTTAATGGTTTCTAGAGAGAGTAGGGGAGTATGTGTGTGTTGTCCAAAGATGATAGTGTTGGTCATAAGCAAGGATATATACTAGTTTCAAGTGGTGCACCCTAATGGGCTTTCGAGTGGGGTGGGGAGAGACACGGCCCAACCGGCCCATCGGTTACACTATTCACTCGAGACCGCATGGTCTCGAGTCGGGTTCTTGAGTCTCGGTTCATTTATAAATACACGCATACATACAAGCACACACAAAATCATATGAGTTCACATATACTATTCAATAAATCATCAAATCAGTTAGTCACTTAACGTTCAAGCATACAACGAAAGGTTCTAAATTTCGAGTTGTCACATCATCCCCAAATTGAAAGAAATTTCGTCCCGAAATTTGGTAAGCACTCACTGAGGAAGCTAGTTAAGTTGTATGGTTTTCCCGGTTTTCCTGGGGTGTCACAACTGATGCTACTATCCATATGAGCAAGTGTACCGTGGATCAGCAAGTCACTTTTGCTACTGGGTTGTTTGTCGATGAAGCTTTGACTTGGTGGAATTTGCAAGTCCAAACTCTGGGTGATGATGCCGCATATGGCATGTCTTGGGATGAGCTGAAGGAGAAAATGAGGGAGAAGTACTGCTCTCATGCTGAACTCCAAAGGTTGGAGACTGAGTTTTGGCATCTGACCATGGAAGGTGCTGACATTACTGGGTATACTCGAAGGTTCCATGATTTGTAAAGGGTGATCCCCTACATGGTGACTCCCGAATTTAAGTGCGTTGAACGCTACATTTGGGGATTGGCCTCATAATTTTGTGGCATGGTAACTGCAGCCAAACCTAAAACGATCACTGAGGCTGTAACTCTGGCTGTCAGCCTTACTGAAGATGTTGTGCGTATGAAGAAGTTATCACTGAACCCAACTGAATAGACCGAGACGCATGCTGAGTCATCTGGTGACAAGAAGAGAAAGCATTCAAATCTGAACCAAGCAACCAGCAACAACAACAAGGGTTTCAACAACAAGAAGCGTGACCCCAAGCCGCCTCAGGAGGCGAAAACTCTCGCAACCATGAATGACGCTCCTGCCAAAAGATATCTGGGCACTCTGCCCATTTGGAACAATTGCAAGCGTCATCACGAAGGAGTTTGTCGCGTTCCAAAATGCGACAAGTGTGGAAAACTGGGTCACCATACTGAGGATTGTTGGGGTAAAGGAAAGAACGGGAATGGAAACCGCAACGGTGCCGGTAATAGAAATGGTGGGAATGGAAATGGTGCTGGTAACAGGAATGGTCACGGAAATGGGCAGAACCAAGGATGCTTCAGTTGTGGAAGCAAAGATCATTTCATGAAAGACTGCCCAAAGGGAATCAATGCTCAGGCTCGAGCATTCGTAATTGGAGCAACGAACGCACGCGAGGACCCTAATGTGGTCACCGGTACGTTTCTCGTTAACAATCACTTTGCATCCATATTATTCGACACTGGTGTCGATTATAGCTTCATTTCTGTGGAATTTAAACGTATGCTTGGAATAGAGTCTAGTAGATTAGATATTCCTTATTCCATAGAACTAGCCAATGGTAAACTTGTTGAATCAGGTGAAGTTGTTAGAGGTTGCACATTAGAACTTGGTGAACGAAGATTTAGCATCGACCTCTTACCTATTCAATTGGGTAGCTTCGACGTAGTGGTCGGAATGGACTGGTTGTCCAAGAACAAAGCTGAAGTTATTTGTCATGAGAAAATCATTCGCATCCCCTTGGCGAACGGTGAAACTCTCATTGTACATGGAGAAAAACGAGACGTGCCCCTGCGAATCATCAATTGTATGAAGGCACAGAAGTGCTTAAGGAAAGGATGTGTTGCTTTCCTAGCGCACATTGTAGATAAGAAGGTTGAGGAGCCGAAACTCGAAGACATTCCTGTGGTAAAGGAATTCCCTGATGTTTTTCCCGAAGATCTGCCAGGACTACCTCCACAACGACAAGTCGAATTCCGTATAGACTTGGTTCCAGGAGCCGCTCCTGTAGCCAAGGCACCCTATCGGCTTGCACCATCCGAGATGCAAGAATTATCTACACAACTCCAGGAGTTGTTGGATAAAGGATTCATAAGACGAAGCTTCTCACCCTGGGGAGCTCCAGTATTGTTCGTAAAGAAGAAGGATGGAACATTGCGGATGTGTATCGATTATAGAGAACTGAACAAGCTCACTGTCAAGAATCGGTACCCACTACCGAGGATTGATGACTTATTTGATCAGTTGCAAGGATCAAGCTACTATTCCAAGATCGACCTTCGATCTGGATACCATCAGTTAAGGATCCAAGAGGAAAGCATACCAAAGACTGCATTCAGAACACGTTATGGGCATTACGAGTTCCTTGTGATGCCATTCGGACTGACGAACGCGCCAGCGGTATTTATGGATCTGATGAACCACGTATGCAAACCATATCTCGATAAATTCGTGATTGTATTTATCGATGATATCCTTATTTACTCGTAAACGAGAGAAGAGCACGAGCAACACCACAGAACCATTTTGGAGCTACTGAAGAAAGAGAAACTTTATGCAAAGTTTTCAAAGTGCGAATTTTGGATTCGCGAAGTACAGTTTCTTGGTCATGTTGTGAACGAAAAAGGTATTCATGTAGACCCATCCAATATAGAAGCCATAAAGATCTGGGAAGACCCCAAAACCCCAACTGAAATTCGACAATTTTTGGGCTTAGCGGGCTATTACCGACGATTCATTGAGAATTTCTCAAAGATAGCTCAACCGCTAACTACCCTTACACAGAAAGACAAGAAGTACGACTGGGTGACAAGCAGAAAGAAGCCTTCCAACTGCTTAAAAATAAGCTATGTGATGCACCAATACTATCCTTACCCGAAGGCACTGAAGACTTCGTGGTATATTGCAATGCTTCACGTCAAGGTTTGGGTTGCGTGCTCATGCAACGACAGAAAGTCATCGCTTATTCTTCGAGACAATTGAAGGTACATGAAAGGAATTATACCACTCACGACCTGGAGCTAGGCGCAGTGGTATTCGCCTTGATGATCTGGCGACATTATTTATATGGTACTCGATGTACAATCTTCACAGATCATAAAAGCCTACAACACATATTTGATCAGAAGGAACTAAACATGCGTCAGCGACGATGGGTCGAGATACTGAACGATTATAACTATGAGATTAAGTACCATCCTGGAAAGGCAAACGTTGTAGCAGACGCATTAAGTCGAAAAGAAAGGGTCAAGACCCTAAGGGTTCGAGCATTGGAAATGACTATTCGAACGAACCTCACTGAACGCATTCGTGACGCACAACAAGAAGCCCTTAAGATGGAAAACCGTAAAGTTGAATACCTCCGGGGTATGTTGAAATATATGGTGCCAAATGAAGAGGGAACCTTATACTTTAAGAAGCGTATTTGGATTCCGCTCTATGGCGGTATTCGAGAAGTCATCCTTAATGAAGCGCACAAGTCGAGATACTCGATCCATCCAGGATCGGATAAAATGTATCAAGACTTAAAGGATTACTATTGGTGGCCGAGACTCAAGAGCGACGTTGCTGTATATGTTGGAAAGTGCCTGACCTGTGCTAAGGTTAAGGCTGAATATCAGAAACCGTCCTGCCTACTACAACAACCAGAGATCCCCATGTGGAAGTGGGAGCAAATCTCGATGGACTTCATAACGAAATTACCCAGGACCCCTAGAGGGCACGATATGATATGGGTAGTTGATCGATTGACGAAATCTGCGCATTTCCTACCGATCCGAGAGAAGGATAGCACTGGAAAGCTTGCTGAGATATACTTAAAGGAAATCGTGGCAGGTCATGGAGTACCAATCTCAATTATTTCAGACAGAGATGGACGTTTTGTCTCAAGAATCTGGCAATCCTTTCAGGAAGCCTTTGGATCTCAATTAGATCTAAGCACGACCTTCCATCCACAAACAGATGGCCAAAGTGAACGAACCATACAAACATTAGAAGATATGCTTCGCACATGTGGCATGGACCTAGGCGGCAGCTGGGATACTCATCTACCTTTAGTTGAGTTTTCCTACAATAACAGTTATCATACAAGCATAAAAGTCGCATCATTCGAAGCTCTGTATGGCCGCAAGTGCCGATCGCCCTTATGTTGGGCAGACGCTGGAGATAAACATATGGTTGGTCCTGAACTTGTACAAGAGACAACCGACAAGATTATGCAGATCCGAGAGCGCATTAAGGCGGCTCGAGATCGACAAAAAAGCTACGCTGATCGAAGACAAAAACCATTAGAATTCGAGGTGGGAGACAAAGTTTTGTTGAAGGTCTCGCCTTGGAAGGGCGTAGTAAGATTCGGAAAACGTGGGAAGCTGAACCCACGACACATCAGACCATTCAAGATTTTGGAAAGAATTGGCACCGTGGCATACAAATTGGAATTACCGGAAGAACTTAATGGAGTACATGATACGTTCCATGTATCCAACCTCAAGAAGAGTCCAACACAAGAAAACGTGATCATCCCTGCGGATGAAGCGCATATTGATGACACCCTCCGATTTACAAAACGACCCATTGAGGTTACCGACTGGAAAGTCAACAAGACCAGGAGGAGCAGTGTGAAACTTGTCAAAATACGTTGGAACTCTAAGCACGGACCCGAGTACACGTGGGAACGTGAAAACCATTTTAAAGAAAAGTACCCCCACCTGTTCAAGAAAACTCCTGCAAGAGTCAGCTCAGCCTGAATTTCGGGATGAAATTCTTTTAACGGGGGGAGACTGTGACAACTGGCACCAAACCGGTAATTTCCGTACACTTTAATTATTATTTAATGACTGGAATTATGTGCTTAAATGTCAACAATGTCTGATTACATACTATACAAGTGAATTCATGCACGTTTTATACTACAAGAATTACTTTATGCATTAATGAACAGCGTTGCGTCCGAAATACTAGTAAACTCACCGGTAAGACACATTGTGTCAACAATTCTGCAGAAAGCAGTTAGACAATAGAATTGGAGCCTAGGTGAAGGTCCAAGGTCAAGAATACATTAAAACCCAAGAGTACATACAAGGGTTAACATATAGACTTTCCGGAAGCTAAAATACGCACTAAATAGCACCCGAAATACACTTTAAATGCTGAATTTTACAAAATTCAGCATTGTAACAAGATTGTAACATGTAAAAATATGAAAAATTGATCCAGAATACTTTCCTAAGTGTCGGGAAATGAAAGGGTCACAAAAGGATACATAAAGGACGCTAAACGGTGCAATTTAGCACTTTAACGAACCGGTATCTAACCAAACAACCGGACATTACCCGGAACATCAAAATATTACTAGAAGCATTATTTTAATGTTTCTGAACTAGTTATGGTCCCTGAACACCATAACACCCCTTAAAACATAATAACACATCAAGTCCTTAAACTTTATACTTGAGACTTAACTTGTTATTGTAATTAGGGATTGGAAATTACAATTTACCCCCCCCCCCTTAAGAATGGACGGTCACCATGGACCCCACCAAGATTTTTCCCAAATCTTCTCTTGATCCTTTATAATCTCCTAAGATTCCCCCAAGATTTGTGTAAGGATATGTCATGTACTTGATGGACATATTATACAAGGGATAATAGAATGGCATGTTATATAGAGATCATTAACCTCATTCATCACTTCACCTACACATCTCCTTCCTCCCCTTGCCTATTCTCGGCCGACCCCCCTTCACCATACTACCATCATCATTCAACTTCATTCATCCATTCCAAGCTTGATTTAAGGTGCAAGGAGGTGATTAAGGAAGCTCGGTGCAAGGAGGTCATTCAACTTCATTCATCCATTCCAAGCTTGATACTAGACCAAAAACTCTATCATTAGGTCCCTCATTTTTATATCGACTTAATCGCCGGGCCAATGGCGAACGGGTCATTAGTTAAATAGCGCTATTAGGTTTGACAAGCATCACACCGTGACGCAGAGGACGGGAGTGGACTAATGGATCTGGGCACGTCAATGATGATAGACATTGACTTAGGGCACCCAACTTTCTCAGTCAGTAGTCGATATGATAACGGGTCTAGTGGGATATTGATGGGGTAGCCCCCACGGCTGGGAGCCAGAGAAAAAGGAAAGGAATAACTATGTTTTTAAACTATGGAGTAACCCCCACGGCAAGTAAGCCAGCTAAAGAAACCTATGTTTTTGAAACAACTTAAAACGAACACCCAACTGTGAACTCGCTCAACTTTGTTGTTGATTCGTTACTATATGCCTTGCAGGACGTTAGGTGTTAGATGGAGCTTGCACATGAGGACGAGGTCGTTGTGGGACATGGAGTCATGGACTGTTGAGTTCCATGTTAAACATTTGAACTTTTGAACTTATGTTTTGGTTTTAAACTTTTTATGCTTCCGCTGATAACTTGAACTTGGTTAATTTGTTTTGAACACCAATCATATTGTTGGTTGGTTTTATATTTACTTTAATACATTGTTCAATATGATTGGTGGCTTGATCCTAGTCATGTCACGCCTCCTGTGGTGATACTCCGCTTATGGAATTTGGGGGTGTGACAATTCACATCTGGAATCCCAACCTCGAACAAGTCAGGAGGTAACACTTTCAATACATCTTACAATAATAACCATGGTTTTGTGCAGGAAGCAGGGATCAACAAAGCTATGGCAAGGGAGTTGCAAAAACATAAGGATATGATATCCAGTGTTCCAGGAGTGGTTAAACCCATTCCTGAGATTCCAGATGGGAGTCACAAGGTATCTCACTTTGCACCACCTATATGTAATGCGGAGATACCAAAGAGGTTTCAAACACCAAATATGAAGCTCTATGATGGTACAACCGATCCAGAAGAGCATGTAGCACAATACCGGGAGAGAATGGAAATCAATCCCATTCCAGAAAAGTTAAAGGAAGCATGTCTTTGCAAGGGTTTCGGATCCACATTAACAGGATCAGCTCTGAAATGGCTGCTAAGTCTTCCTCCTTATTCAATTACTTCATTTTCTAATCTGGTTAACTTGTTCAATAGTCAATTTTCATGTAGTAGGAGGTTTGAACGGTTAACTAGTGATTTATATAGGGTAACCCAAGGTCATAATGAATCATTAAGGGATTACATAACTAAATTCAGTAGAGAATCCTTAGAAATTCCTAACTTAAATATTGCTATAGCTGTTGAAGCTTTTAAAATGGGTTTACTTAAGGATTCACAATTCTATGATGATCTTGTTATAACACCTTGCAGGAACCTTGATTAGGTAAGGATCAGGGCCCTTAGGTTCATCCGTTTAGAGGATGAAAAAATGATCCAGGAGAGGCTGTCAGGATCCTTAAAGCAAGACAAACAAGGATCCTTTTTCAGGAATAACAAATCCAAATCATACACTAAATCTGATAACTAGAATGTGCATGCTGTGGAACAAGAGGAAGATGATGAAGATTATCCTCCTATTTCTGAGTATTGTTTTGTTGTTGATAATTGTGAACTAATCATTGCTATGCAGAATTTAGGGGATAAAGCTAGATGGCCGAGAAAGAGTGACAAGCCAGCTTCTACCAAAGACAAATCGAAGTGGTGTGCCTATCATGAAGACTTTGGTCATCTCACAGATGAACGCAGAGCACTAAGGAAAGAGATTGGTTAACTTTTGAGCAGAAGGATACTTGAAGGAGTTATTCAGAAGGAAGAAATCAAGGATACAGGATCCTGAGAAAGTTCCTGAAAGGGCTCCTGCTCCACCAACCGATGCTCAAATTATTCATTTCATCTCTGGGGGATCTGACATCTGTGGCACTTCATTCTCGGCAGCTAAGAGGCATGCAAATGAGACAAAGATGGAGAATGGGCATAGACCTATTCGAACTTCCATCCTTACACAGGAAAATTCATATCCTTTGATGAGGATGACCGTGTGGATATACAGGATCCTCATCACGATGGTCTAGTTATTACATTATTTATCTCTAACCATTTTGTTTGTAGGATTCTCATTGATGGGGGAAGCTCGGTGAACATTATCCAGTTAGATTTCCTCAAAAGAATGAACATTCCTGGATCCGATATCGTCTGTCCTTGTGGGATTCAGTGGAGAAACCAAGAATACATTGGGGGACATCAAACTTCCTATTTATATAGAGGGAGTAAATTATGTTAAAAAATTTTGTGTCATTGGTTGCTTATCTTGCTGTAATGTTATCCTTGGCAGGCCATGGAAACATGATATGGAGGCAGTCCCGTCAACCAATCATCAATGTGTGAAGCTCCCTACTCCATGGGGTGTGGTGAAGATTGAAAGTGATCAGCAAGAAGCCAAGAATTGCTACACATCATCAATGAAGCCAGCCTCAAAGCCTAGGGAGGCATAACAATTAAAGTGCCCTCCAAGAGATGTTATGGAGGCAAGAGAGCAAGATGTCAAGGATATTCTGCTGAACCCGGAGGATCCTGACGTGATTGTCGTGGGTCACGCAAATTTAATCCCAAAAAACAACTATAGATAGTGGTAAAAGGGTATCGAACTCAGGGAGTATGTGGAAAGTGTGTCGATTATGTAGCTTTACACTTAAACTAAGATTAAACTAAAATTGCAGAAATTAAAATTCAAGAGTTGGTTGTTTTGATTTTAAGAACTAATATTAACTAATTAAATTGCAAATCAAAGAGTGTTTTTGTAAACAGATTAGGAACAAGCGACCATCCTAGATTTCAGGTTTTAATCCACACTAATGCTTATGCTTAACTAGAAAGAACCACATAGACATGGCTCGTGTTTGATTATCTGTTTGTGATGAAAGAGAACTAAGTACTCGGATTATAAAACGCGAGGTTGTTACTCGATGATCAATTGACAATTATCCAACCCAAATCCCTCCCATGATATCTCGATTGCCAGCGGCACCAAGAACGTATGGCTTAGATTAACATCAAACAATAATCAACAATTTACAAACAAATATCCAAACACCATAATAACTCAAACAAACATTCAAAGTTATTATTCTAGAAATTCAAGCACAAACATAGTGTTTCAAAAGCAAACCTTACATCTAGGATGATCACCAAAAGTTTAGCCACGCATGACTTGGTGCATCATCTTCACACAACGATTAATGTTCATACAAATCGAATACACAAACCGAATGTTAGGAATTGTTTAGAACCAAGCAAGATAGCCCAAAATCGCCCCTAGTGTCTCTAAAAAACGTCCAATCATCAGAATACTTGAAAAGACACAATAAAACTGATTTAATGAGGCAGTTACACGTTTTCTCGCAGCCACCACCGTAAATTACGGTATCACCGTAATTTACGGTGAACATCAAATATGTTACAGTGCAACTTGTCTGAGTTACGGTGAGAAAGTGGCCAATTTCAGGTCCACCGTAAATTACGGTGGAACCGTAATTTACGGTAATCTCCTTTCTTTGTGCCTCACCAAATAACAAGTCCATGTGAGTCTGCCATCAAAGTCCACGTGATGATTGAGATGTATGCGGCTGCCACTAGTCTCCTGAATGATCGATGATAATGTTTAGGCTATATGAGCCAAAAAGTAATTAATGTTTGCTGCCTCCCAATTTTCGATGATGTGATGATTATATTCTTCAAATATGCCGCCCCCAAATACCAATCATGTGTGGCCCACTATGTTTCTTCTCTCTCTCTATTCGGCCCATGTGCATAAGGAAATCCCAAAGTCTCATGTCCAATCGTCTTAGGCTGCCGCCCCCAAAGACCAATCATGTGCGGCCCAAGTCTCCACAAGTCTAATATGTTGATGATGTGAGGTGCCATCAAAAGATGTTGATTCTTTCTCAATGTACGCGTGTAAAAATATGAGGATGGATGATGTTTCTTTTGTTCTTTGTTAAAACCCAAGCTACAAACATTGCTGTCCACCCTTCACATGCCTCCCTCATTTTTCTTTGACTTTAGAGTTTGCAACACAATTAGTAATATCCCCAAATAATGATGATGTGGTCATTTTGACTTTTTATTGTGTGTTGAATTCCAAAAAGCCACCACAATTCTGTTGTATGCATGTATTTAATTCCAAGCAAAAATAAAAGTTCCAAAATAACACATGCGATGCTATGATCTTCCAATCGTAGCCTACGGGTTCCAATTTAACCGAATTAAGCGATTTACCTGCAAAACACACGAACACTCGTAGTTATCACATTCACGATACATTACCGTGTAAAATATGGGATATGCACGTATTTAGCTCATTTAAGGGTTGTCCTACGGACCACCCGTCAGATCCTGAATTCAAGATTTTTATAGGATCTGGGATCCTTGACAGTATTGAACAGGATTTAATATCCTTCTTAAGAAGAAGAAAACTACCTTTGCTTGGAAACATGAAGACATGACAGGTATTTCTAAGGATGTAATTACTCATAAACTTGGTATTGTCAGGTCTTTCAAGCCAATACATCAAAAAAGGTGGAAGTTTACACCTGAAAGAAATGCCATTATCCAAGAAGAGGATAAACTACTCAAGGTAGGTATGATCAGAGAGGTAAAGTATCAAAGATGGTTAGCCAATGTGGTTGTTGTTCAGAAAAAAGAATGGAAAGTGGAGGGTATGCATTGACTTTACTGATTAAAACAAAGCATGTCCCAAGGATCCTTTCCCTTTACCCCACATTGACTCAATGGTGGATGCTACAGCGGGTCATGAGTTGTTAACTTTTATGGATGCTTCATCTGGATTCCAACAAATTCAGATGGAACCATCTGATCAAGAGGATACAGTTTTTATGACCCCTACTGGTATCTATTGTTATATTGCTATGCCCTTTGGACTAAGAAACGCAGGTGCTACATACCAAAGGCTAGTAAATATGATGTTTAAAGAACAGATTGGACACATAATAGAAGTCTATATAGATGACATGGTGGTTAAGTCCAAAAGAGCTGAGGATCACCATAAGGATTTGGAAGAAGCATTTAATATCCTTGATAGATACAACATGAAATTGAATCCTTCCAAATGCCACTTTGGAGTAAAAGCTGGTAAATTCTTAGGTTACATGGTGACAAAAAGGGGGATAGAGGCAAGTCTAGAACAAATCATGGCCATTATGAACATCAAGTCTCCTTCAAATGCTAAGGATGTGCAAAGGTTGACAGGAAGAATCGCAGCCTTGAACAGATTCATCTCAAAGTCATCAGAGAAATGCAAAGAGTTCTATGATATCCTGAGAAAGAATAAAAAGTTTGAGTGGACTGAAAAGCATGAGAATGTCATCAAGGCCCTCAAGGATTACTTATCCTTAGCTCCAGCTTTAATGAAACCAGAAAATGGGGAAACATTATCCTTATTGTTTTGGTCAAAAATCATAAAAGGATAATGTAACCAAATCTGATTTTTGTGAGGTTAGATGCTTGGTTAAATGAACAAATGTGTAAACAAGAAATTAATGAAATGAATGATGAACACAAGGATTTATACGAGGAAAAAGCCCTTGATCAATGAATGATCTCCGGCATAAAAAACCCTCGGATGGTGAAAACTATCACTATCAACTATATTGAACAATAACGATTACAACTTTGGCTGATAACAAGCTTGATACAATGATTGCTAATGTGTTAATGTGTGTAATCGCCAACTGATTGCAGAGAGTTTGAATGTGTGGAGTGTGTAACTATATTTCTAAATAAAGCTTGTTATCCCATTCAAAAATAGAAAATATCTAACTAACTATCTGAATTATGTACTAGCCCCCCGCGATCACCATAACGGTCATGTAACTCTTGCACGTGCAATAATATGGAGCATATTCCCCTAGAATCTCCTTTGAATGCACCTGTAAAACAAGCTAAAGAATGATGAAAACAATTGTTAGTTTAGAATAATAAAGAGGATCTTGGATCGTTAGCCTCCCTGTACCATTTCTTGAGGATCCGAGATCCATACTGAACTGAGGACCCTGACCCAGGCTATACTGAGGATCCGTGATCCATAACTAATAAAATTCTATCCCTAACAATTGCCCCAAACATGACTAATTGAAATTCAATCAGATAGTCATGTTTCAACAATGTGCGGACTAGCCGTTACATATGGATAGAGCCCATTACAGGCTGATGTCAGCAACAGTCATCCCTGCAACAAACAATCATTATAAATAGGATAAGGATTAGGGTGATCTGTGCATTTAAATTCAAGACACCTCCCCTTTAAATCCACATTTGAAGATCACCACAGGTATCTCCTTCTTCCTTCTCTCTAATCCTCTTCTTTCTGATCCTTTGTTCTTCAAGAATCCATGGCAAAAATGAGCACCCGATCCTCTCCTGCCAAGGATCCTAGACAAGATAGCCCTCCGAAGAGTTAGGGCCTAACCAAAAACCCCTCCATGGAACTCTTCCGTTTCATTGATCCTGAGATTGATCAGTTACGCCACTGTTTCCCTGATGGCACCATCTTCAGACCCTTCGACTCTTCTATGAAGAGTGACTGCCTTTCAGAAACTTGGATCACTTTTCCTGCAGCCCCATTCCAGATAGGCTTCACATATCCTTTCCCCACCCTCACACAAAGTTTCTTCACATTGACTGGTTTGTGCTATATTCAGGCCATACCAATTATATGGAGAGCCTTATACACACTCGAGCACATCCTAGAGCTTGAGGGAATTGATATTGGCTTATCTGAGTTGAGCCGATTGTACAATCTAGTCAGCCATGGCTCTCACCGCTTTCTCTTCAAATCCAAACCCCAGCAACCTCATCCAATCCTTAAAACCACCGAAAATGACTCCAACTGGAGAAATCAGTTCTTCTTTGTAAGAAGAGATTCCATCCCAAACGGGAGTCATCTTCCCAAAAAGTGGAACACCCAGGGTAGGATATAGGATCCTTAGGCCAGGACCATGGTAAGATTCTCTTTTCTGTTGAGGATAACTGATCCTTTTTTTGTCTGTGCAGCTATTTCCCTTTTTCACATTCAAGAGTCTCTCGTCACCAAAGAGAGGATATAAGCTTTCTAGAGGCTTTATCCTGCCATTAGAACGTTTCAAGCCAAAGCAAAGGATTCTCAAGAGATCTCCTCCGGTTCCTACACCATGTCAAGTAAGTATCCATATATGTATGTATGTAAATATTTAATAGAAATATGATATGAATACTTATCTGTGTGTTATGCTTGTAGGTGCTGCTAAATCTTCTAACTCTGCTTCCATGTTCAGCGTGGGTGATCTTCAGGAATATGTATCCCCTCGGTCAATTAAGAAGGAGCTGGCTGCAAGCCAAAGCATTCCAGAGGCCAAAGGTACTAGCACCAGGGGTAAAGGAACCAAAAGGAAGAAGCCCACTGAACCCACTGAAGGCCTCCCTCTGATGGAACTTCAACTCCAAGAATATGTCTCTAAGGTAAGGATTTCATATCCTGAAACTTGTACTTCTTTTGAGGATATAGGATCCTGAATGTTGAATTCTTTCTGTGCAGAATTTTGTTGAAGTCCAGATCCTCTTAGACTAACATGTGGCCGAAGCTGAACAAAATAACCTTGACCTCCAAGCCATAGCAGTTGCAAAGGATAAGAAGATCTCCCAGCTTGAAAAAAAGAACAAGGCACTGCAAAAGGAGCTGCTCCTTGGTGAGATTACTCCCAACAAGGAGAGGATGGAGGTCATGAATGGGGCCAAACTCTATGCTGCCATTGCGATGCCGAAGATCAAACTCTAAATGGCCAAGGAAGCTGCTGATCCTTCCTTTGACAGGTCTGAGTGGGACTTGGAGGCTTGGGCAAAGAGGCTGGCTGAACTTGGAGATGATGAGGAGGCTGAGGAGGTGTTGGCACTTGATGCTGGTGGCAGTGAAGCTAATGATCCTGAGGATGCAGTGGCTGGAGGCAGTGGTAAAGGTGGTGAAGAGAAGGTGGATGAGGCAGCGAAGGTGTGAGCTGCACAAATGGGCAATGATGGAAAATTCTAGACGTGGCAGGAGCCCATTTTTTATGGTTTAGTAGTTTTTTTTGTGGTTGTGATGTTTTGAGCAATTGGCCTGTAATAACTTTGAACAATAGTGTTAGGGTTAAGGATCACTGATCCTTTGAACAATAAGGGGGTAGCAAAGGTGGATGGGTCCTTCTGTTTGTGGAGGATGAAGCCTTTGATGCTCCTCACCTTTTAATTTCCTGCTTGACCTAGAACCTCGTTAATATGGGCACCCTTTGCCAACCCAAGTGGACGGGCCACGTTTTGCTGGTAGAAGATTGGGTTGGCAATTTTGACAACCTTTTTAAAGGGTTTAAATGATAAATAAATAAAACTTTAACTTTTGGCTATTCCTTGTGTTTTTAATTTTGTCATTGAATGTTATTTCACATACATTTATTTGTCAATTGCCATTGTATAATTTTAGAATTTACAAGCTGTTGGTAAAAGTATCAGATGTATGCCAAATTCAGTTTGTATCAAAGGATTAAAAATATGATCAGGATCACACACCCTCTAGTCAAAGGTTTTAAAACTTATATGATCTAGGATCACATATCCTGTTGTCAATGGATAAGGGTAAGATTAACAAACCAAGAATAAGGCTAAGGTAAATAAGGATCATACCAGAGAATCCAAGTTAGGATCCTATATCCTTAACACTTACAACATTGTCAAAATATAAGAACCATCAGAAAGTTAGGATCCTGGATCCTCAACTGTTTAACTTTGGAAACCAGTAATAATACATCACTTGGGACAAAGCCAATCATCATAGAAAGAAACATTAGTAACTGGGGACAAGCCCAATAACTGGGGACAAGCCCAATAAGTCTTGTGTAAACTGGAGTTTGGCCCAAACTGGCGACTATCCAAATTTAATGACATGAAGATGCCAAAACCTTAGCTAACGTGAAAACGTTAGAAACATTAGGAACGGATGTATGGTACGTCTACCATTATACTTAGGATCCTAAATACAGCCAAAAACAATGAAATTGTCAGCCCCTAAAGAGGGTACTGGTCCCATTGCCTTGAACTATACCATGATAATCGTGCGCAACTGGCGAAGGTGTTAGAACCTGATTCGTAGAAGGTAATAGATACCTTAGACTGGGGACAAGCCCATAAACTGGGGAAAAACCCAAAAAGTCTGGAGAGTTGGCCAACTACTTTGGTCTTCTTGTAAAATGCTAACAACTCTGCAAAAGCTTAAAATCTGCGAAAATAGATGTTAACTGATTAACATCTTTAACTTATGGTAAGTAATAAGTGCAACATGAATGAAAATGAAAGTAAAGTGTTACCAAAGACAGAATCATATATCCTTTGAGGATCCTGGATCCTTAACCAAAATACTGTCATAGCTGAGGATCCCTGATCCTTCTTACATGAAGTACTTTTTTAGGTGGACAACATTCCAAGCCCTTGGTAAGAGATCACCATCCATTGTTAGCAAACGATATGGCCCCTGATCCTGACATTCTTGTTGTAGGCTCCAGCCATTCTTTGTTGATAACTAGCCAATCGTATTCTTGCTAAATCCCTTAGTTCCTCTATGGTATCCAGATCTTGAACCAAGTTTTCAGCATTTCCTTCAGGATCACGGATGCTTATTCTTGCAGTAGGGACTACCATCTCTGTAGGGATCACAGATTCAGCTCCAAAGACCAAAGAAAATGGAGTTTGACCAATAGCATTCTTGGGAGTTGTTCTATCAGCCCATAATACATAAGGTAACCCTTCTACCCATTTTCCTTTCTTAGATCCAAGCTTCTTCTTCAAGTTGTTGATGATGATTTTGTTGGATGATTCTGCTTGACCATTAGCTTGTGGGTGGACTGGTGTTGATGTTATCATCCTAATCCCCCAGCTGTCAGAAAAGTTTGTAGTTCGGCTCCCAATGAATTGGGATTCATTATCACAAACAATTTCAGAAGGGATGCCAAATCTAGTAATAATGTTTCTTTTGATAAAGGATATAACTTCTTTCTCCCTAACTTGTGCAAAGGCTTCAGCTTCTATCCACTTGGAGAAGTAATCAGTCATGGCTAACATAAATACTTTCCCTCCTGGTGCCTTAAGAAGTTTGCCAAATATGTCCATTCCCCATCTCATGAATGGCCAGGAAGAGGATATAGGATGCAGAAGCTCGGCAGGTTGATGAAGGATATTGATATGTCTTTGGCAAGCATCACATTTTTTTGCATATTCCACAGCATCCTTCTTCATTGTGGGCTAATAATATCCCGTTCTGAGGATCCTTGAGAATAGTGCTCTGCCCCCAGTGTGGTTCCCACAATCTCCTTCATGAAAATCCTTCGAAACTTCTTGAATCTCTGTATCCTCGATGCACCTTAGATATGGACCTGTAAGAGATCGTTTATATAAGATGTTATTTAATAATGTAAATTGAGATACCTTGATTTTGAAAGCTCTAGGATTTCTCCTGCAGGAATCTCTCCATGTTGTATATACCTCAGGATTGGAAGGATCCAAGATCCTGAATTTGAGTGTGAATCATCACCAGGTACGATTGCAGAATCCTCTGCTATCTCCATGGAAATTTTATCCTTAATAACAGGGGTTAAGATGTGGATGATGGGTATCTTAACATCCTCTGGAATCTTCAGAAATGATCCAAGATTAGCTAAGGCATCAACTTCTGCATTTTCTTCCCTGGGTACCTGTGTCAAACTAAAAGAAGCAAAAGAGTCTACCAATTTCTTGACTATCTCTAAATATTTAATTAGGCTTTCACCTTTGACAACATAATAGCCATTGTAATGGTTAGTAATTAATAAAGAATCTACATGTACCTCAAGAAACCTGATCCTCATATGTTTGGCAATTTGCAAACCTGCTATTAAGGCTTCATATTCAGCCTCATTATTGGTGGTTTGGAACCCACAAGCAATTGATTGGGGTATAATGTCCCCATATGGCGATTTTCGTAGTATGACTAGTCCAGTTCCCTTGACATTTGAAGCTCCATCTGTGAAGAGTATCCAAGGATCCTTAGTCTCTTCAAGTTGTTGAACTTCTAATTCAACTTCCCTTTGTAGATCACTGCTGAAATCAGCCACAAAGTCAGCTAAGGCTTGGCATTTGATGTCAGTTCTTGGTTCGTATTTAATATCATACGCACTAAGTTTGACTGCCCATTTTGCCATCCTTCCTGACATTTCAGGTTTCCTGAGAACATTCTTGATAGGAAAGTTAGTCTTAACAATAATAGGATGAGTTTCAAAATAATGACGTAATTTAGTGGATGCCATTATTAAAGCAAGTATAAGTTTCTCTAAATGAGAATACCTGGACTCAGCATTGTTTTGGTCAAAAATCACACAAGGATAATGCAACCAAATCTGATTTTGTGAGGTGTGATGCTTGGTTAAAAGATCAAATGTATAGACAACAAATGTATGAAATGAATGGTGAACACAAAGATTTATATGAGGAAAATGCCCTTGATCAATGAATGATCTCCGACATAAAAAACCTCGGATAGTGAAAACTATTACTATCAAGTATATTGAACAAAGAAAGTTTACAAATCGGGATGATAACAAGCTTGGTACAAGGATCACTAGTTTGTTAATGTGTGTGTAATTGCAAATGAGTTGTCGAGAGTTCAAGTGTTTTTTTAGAGAGTGTTCGTGTGTTGCTATATCTATCACTATCAAGCTTGTATCCCCTTTAAAAATAGAAATAAAACTAGATAACAAACTATCTGCAAATGGTGCAAGTCCCCCACGATCACCATAATGGTCGAAGAGTTCATGCACGTGCATAATCACCAAGAATACTCCCCTAGAATCTCGGTTGGACCAAGTCCTATTCGAATACACCTGTAAAACAAGTTCAAAAATGATGAAAACAATTGTTAGTGTTAGGATAATAATGAGGATCCTGGATCCTTAGTCCTGCAACATCTTCTGAGGATCCTTTATTCAAACCGGATTGAGGATCCGTGATCCATAAGCTGTGAAAATCTACCCCTAACAATTGCCCCCAAACATGGTTAGTTAATATCTAATTAGATAATCATGTTTGAACTATTTTCGGACTAGCCGTTGCAAGTAGATATAGCCGTTACAGGCTGAGGTCAGCGACGGTCACCTACCTGCAACAACAATCATTATAAATAGGGTTAAAGATAAGGATCAAATCCTGCATTTATACTCGAGACCCTCTACTTTAAATCCATATTCGAATATCTTTAGCAGGTATTCTCTTTCTCCCTTCTCTCTAATTTCTTATCCCTGATCCCCCGTTCTTCAAAATCAATGGCAAAGATGAATCTTCGTTCCTCACCCGCAAAAAATCCTAAACACAAAAGTCCATTAAAGAGTCAGGATTTAACCAAAAACCCTTCAACGGAGCTATGCCAATTCACCGATCCTGATATCGATTGGTTACGCTCCTGCTTCCCTGATGGCACTGTCTTCAGACCCTTCGATTCTTCAACCAAAAGCGATTGCATATCCGATACATGGATCGCCTTCCCTGCAACCCCTTTTCTGATTGGGTTCACTTACCCTTTCCCTGTTTTCACACAGGGATTCTTCACACTTACTGGCTTATGCTATATACAAGCCATGCCAATGGTGTGGAGGATCCTATGCACACTTGAGCACATAATAGAACAGGAGGGTATTGACATGGGGATGTCTGAGTTGGTCCAGTTGTATAATCTTGTTAGTCATGGTTCCTACCGTTATCTTTTCAAATCCACACCTGAACAACCTCACCCGATCTTGGAAGCCACCAAAAACGATACTAACTGGAGGAATCAATTCTTCTTTGTAAGGAGGGATTCTATTCCAAATGGGAACCAACTTCCCAAAAAGTGGAACACCGATGGTAGGATATAGGATCTTTAGACTAGGATAAGCGGTAAGAATTTTTCTTTTCTGTTGAGGATAACTGATCCTTTATCTTTGTCTATGCAACTATAACTTTGTCACATATCCAAGAATCACCTGCCACCCAAGATAGAATTGAAGCTTTTTGGAAGCTTGACCCTGCAATCAGAACTTATCCACCGAAATCAAAGGATCCAGTTGAGGTTTCATCCACTTCCTACACCATGTCAAGTAAGTATCCACACATATGTATATATAAATGTTTGATAAAAATATGAACACTTATCTGTTTGTTATGCTTGTAGGCCCCGAAAAATCCTTAAAGTCTGCTTCCAGGTTTAGTGTGAGTGACCTCCATGAATATGCATCATCCCGCTCCCTCAAAAAAGAGCTGGCTACAAGCCCAAGCATCCCAGAGCCTAAGGGCATGAGCACTAGGGGCAAGGGTGCCAAGAAGAGGAAGACTGCTGAGCCCACTAAAGGCCTCCCTATCGTAGAACGTCAGCTTCAAGAATACGTCTCTGAGGTAAGGATCCTGTATCCTTAAGTCCAAGTTTTCCTTTCTAAGGATAAAGGATCCTGATCGCTAAATTTCTTTGTACAGAAATTTGCTGAGGTTCAGATCCTCCTTGATCAACATCTGGCAGAAGCCGAGCAAAAAAATATGGACTTCCAGCAAATGTTCCTTGCCAAGGACAAAAAGATCTCTTCCCTTGAAAAAGAGGTCAACATGCTGCAGAAGGAACTGCTCCTGGCTGAGATCACAGCCCAGAAAGAGAAGGAAGAAGTCATGGATGGGGCTAAGCTTTCTGCTACTATTGCCATGTTGAAGATCAAGCTGTAAATGGCTAAGGAGGTTGAGAATCCTGCCTTTGATAGGTCTGGATGGGAACAAGAGGCTTGGAAGCAAAGGCTGGCTGAGCTGGATGACGAGGATGAATCTGAGGGGGCAGCAGCTGGTGAAGCCAGAGGCAGTGGTTCGAAGGATCCTCAGGAGGCAGCTGGAGGCAAAGGTGATGGTGAAAAGGTGGTGGAAGCAGCGAAGGTGTAGGTTGCATCAATGGGCGATGATGGATATTTCTAGACACGGCCGGAGCCCATTTTTTTATGGTTTTATGGTTTTATTTTGATGGTGTTTTAATTCTGAACAATTATGGTCTATAACTAAACAATAGTCACTAGGGTTAAGGATCACGGATCCTTGGAATAATAGGGGCGTAGCAAAGGTGGATGGGTCCTTCTGTTTGTGGAGGATGAAGCCTTTGATGCCCCTCATCTTTTGATTTCCTGCACTCAATGAACCTTATGAATATGGACACCCTTTGCCTTCCCAAGCGGACGGGCCACGTATTGCTGGTAGATGTTTGGGTAGGCAATTTTGACAACCTTTAAAGGGTTAGCTTTGATAAATAAATAAAACTTTTAACTTTTAGCTATCTTAGTGTTGTTTATCTTGTGTATATTTACTTATCAACTGTTATTACATCGTTTCAGAATTCACAGGTATAAAAGTCAGTTTATGTTAACAAGTTTAGGATATGATCAAGGATCAAATATCCTTTAATCAAAAAGTCTGAAAAATGAAATGATTTAGGATCAAATATTCTGTTGTCAAAGAATAAGGGTATGATCAATAAACCAAGAATGAAGTTAAAGTAAATAAGGATCATACCAGAGAATCCAAGTTAGGATCCGATATTCTTCACACTTATAACTGTGAAAATCAAAAGATAAAACCTTGTATAAAGTTAGGATCCTGGATCCTTAACTATTCAGCTCTAGAAACCTGAAATAAGATATAACTTGGGACTAAAGCCAATTGTAAAAGAAAATGTTAGTATCTGGGGACAAGCTCAACAATCTGGGGATAAGACCAATAAGCTGGGGACAAGCCCAAAAACTGGGGACAAGCCCAAAAACTAGGGACAAGCCCAAAAGACCTTGTGTAAACTGGAGTATGGCCCATACTGGCGACTATCCAAACTTAGTGACATGAAAATGCCAAAACCTTAGCTAACGTGAAAACGTTAGAAACCTTAGGAACAATTGTATGGTACGTCTACCATTATACTTAGGATCCTAAATACAGCCAGTACAATGAAATTGTCAGCCCTTAAAGTGAGTACTGGTCCCATTGACTTTAACTGCGTTAGGATAATCGTGCGTAACTGGCGAAGGTGTAAGAACCTGATTCGTAGGAGGTAATAGATACCTTAAACTGGGGACAAGCCCAAAAAACTGGGGACAAGCCCAAAAAACTGGGGACCAGCCCAAAAAAACTGGGGATAAACCCAAAGACTTGGGAAACTTCACTGGATACTCAATCCTTTGTCAAAGATGTATCAACTTCTGCAAAACTCAGAATTTAGTAAAGAAGGATAAAGGATCCTGGATCCTTCTCATTGTAATCAAATAATTTAAAGGATTAGGTAAATTAGAATCAAATCATTATCAGAATGAGGATCATATATCCTCTAAGGATCCTTTGTGTGTACCAGATATGAGGATGACCAAGGATCCTGGATCCTTCTTACATGAAGTATCTCTTTAAGTGGACAAACTTCTAAGCTCTTGGTAATAGATCACCTTCCATTGTTAATAAACGGTATGCCCCCTTTCCTGCCTCAGCTTCAATCAGATAAGGGCCTTCCCATTTTGGTGCTAACTTGCCATCAGCAGGATTTGTGGTATTTTGGAATGCTTTCCTCAACACCATATCACCAACTTGAAACTTTCTGATCCTGACATTTTTGTTATAAGCTCCAGCCATCCTTTGTTAATAGCTAGCAAATCTTATCCTTTCTAAATTCCTGAGTTCTTCTATGGTATCCAAATCTTGAACCAAGTTTTCAGCATTTCCTTCAGGCTCACAGATGCTTGTTCTTGCAGCAGGGACTACCATCTCCGTAGGGATCACAGATTCAGCTCCAAACACTAAAGAAAATGGAGTCTGGCCAGTAGCATTCTTGTATCCAAGCTTCTTCTTCAAATTGTTGATGATGATCTTATTAGATGATTATGCTTGACCATTAGCTTGTGGATGGACTAGTGTTGATGTTATCATCTTAATCCCCCAGTTGTTACAAAAGTTAGTAGTTCTATTCCTAATAAATTGGGATCCATTATCACAAACAATTTCAGAAGGTATGCCAAATCTAGTAATGATGTTTCTTTTAATAAAGGATATCACTTCCTTTTCTCTGACTTGTGCAAAGGTTTCAGCTTCTATCCATTTGGAAAAGTAATCAGTCATAGCAAGCATAAACACTTTTCCTCCTGGTGCTTTGGGAAGTTTGCCAACTATATCCATTCCCCATCTCATAAATCGCCAAGAAGAGGATATAGGATGCAGGAGCTCTGCTGGTTGATGAAGGGTATTGCTATGTCTTAGACAAGCATCACATTTCTTTGCATAATCCACAACATCCTTCTTCATAGTAGGCCAATAGTATCCAGTCCTAAGGATCCTTGAGAACAGTGCTCTGCCCCCAGTGTGGTTTCCACAATCTCCTTCATGAAAATCCTTCAGAACTTCTTGGATTTCTGGATCCTCGATACACCTTAGATATGGACCTGCAAGAGATCGTTTATATAACATGTTATTTAGTATTGTAAATCGAGATACCTTGACTTTGAAAGCTCTAGGATTTTCTCCAGTAGGGATCTCTCCAAGTTGTATATATCTCAGGATAGGAAGGATCCAGGATCCTGAATTTGACTGTGCATCATCACTAGGTATGATTGCAGAATCCTCTACTATCTCCATAGTTGTGTGATCCTCGATAGCAAGAGCCAAGATGTGGATGATGGGAATTTTAATATCCTCTGGAATCTTCAATGATGATCCAAGGTTGGCTAAAACATCAGCTTCTACATTCTCTTCCCTGGGTACCTGTGTAAAACTAAAAGAAGCAAAAGAGTCTACCAATTTCTTGACTATCTCTAGATATTTGATTAGCCTTTCACCTTTAACAGCATAAGAACCATTAAAGTGGTTAGTAATTAACAATGAATCTACATGTACCTCAAGATACCTGATCCTTATATGCTTGGCAATTTACAAACCAGCTATTAAGGCTTCATATTCAGCCTCATTATTTGTAGTTTGAAACTCACAAGCAATTGAGTGGGGTATTATGTCCCCCTGTGGCGATTCTAGTAGTATGCCTAATCCAGTTCCCTTGACATTTGAAGCCCCATCTGTGAAGAGTAACCAAGGATCCTTAGTCTTTTCAAGCTGTTGAACTTTTAATTCAGCTTCCTTTTGTAGATCACTACTGAAATCAGCCACAAAGTCAGCTAAGGCTTGGGATTTGATGGCAGTTCTTGCTTCATATCTGATATCATAAGCACTAAGCTTGACTGCCCACTTTGCCATCCTTCCTAACATTTTAGGTTTCCTGAGAACATTCTTGATTGGAAAGTTAGTTCTAACAATAATAGCATGAGTTTCAAAGTAATGGCATAATTTAGTAGATGCAATGATTAAAGCAAGGATAAGTTTTTCTAAATGAGAATACCTGGATTCAGCATCAAGCAAACTTTTACTTACAAAATATACAGGATGTTGAGTACCTTCATGATCCTTAAAGAGGACTGCACTTACTGCCTTAGAAGAAACTGCCAAATATAAGGATAATATATCCCCCTTTTCTGGTTTCATTAAGGCTGGAGCCGAGGATAGGTAATCCTTAAGGCCTTGAGAGCATTCTCATGCTTTTCAGTCCACTCAAATTTCTTGTTCTTTCTCAGAATGTCATAGAATTCCTTGCATTTATCTGATGACTTTGAGATGAACCTGTTCAAGGCTGCGATCCTTCCTATCAATCTTTGCACATCCTTGGCATTGGTAGGAGATTTGATGTTCACAATCGCCTTGATTTGCTTTGGACTTGCCTCTATCCCTCTTTTTGTCACCATATAACCTAGGAACTTGCCAGCTTTTACACCAAAGTGGCACTTGGAAGGATTCAATTTCATATTGAATTTATCAAGGATATCAAATGCTTCTTCCAAATCTCTAAGGTGATCCTCAGCTCTCTTGGACTTAACCACCATGTCATCAATATAGACTTCCATTGTGTGTCTAATTTGTTCTTTAAACATCATATTAACTAGCCTTTGGTATGTAGCACCTGCATTTCTTAGTCCAAAGGGCATAGAAATACAACAATAGATACCAATAGGGGTCATAAAGGCTGTATCCTCTTGATCAGATGGTTCCATCTGAATTTGCTGAAATCCAGATGTTGCATCCGTAAAAGTTAACAATTCATGACCCGCTGTATCATCCACCATGGAGTCAATGTGGGGTAATGGGAAATGATCCTTGGGACATTCCTTATTTAAATCAGTGAAATCGACACATACCCTCCACTTTCCATTTTTCTTTTGAACAACAACCACATTGGCTAACCACCTTGGATACTTAACCTCTCTAATCATACCTGCTCTGAGCAGTTTATCTACCTCCTCCTGGATGATGGCATTCCTTTCAGGTTCTAACTCTCTCCTCTTTTGATGTATGGGTTTGAATGACCTGTCAATGCCAAGTTTATGAGTAATAATATCTTTAGAAATACTTGTCTTGTCCTCATGCTTCCAGGCAAAGGTAGCTTTTCTCCTCTTTAGGAATGATACTAGATCCTATTCAATATTATTGAGGATCCCGGATCCTATAAAAACTTTGGATTCAGGATCCTGAGAATCCTTTAGGATATATTTCACATCTTGTTCTCTTGCCTCCAGGACATCTCTTGGAGGATACTTTAATTGCTATTGCTCCCTGGGTCTTGAGGTTGTTGGCTTCATGGATGAAGTGTAACAATTTTTGGCTTCTTGTTGGTCACTTTCTATCTTCACTACACCCCATGGAGTAGGGAGTTTCACACACTGATGATATGTAGATGGGACTGCTTTCATATCATGTATCCATGGCCTGCCAAGGATAACATTGCAATAGGATAAACAATCTATGGCACAAAATTTTTGAAAAGAACTAACTCCCTCTATATAAATGGGAAGTTTAATGTCCCCCAATGTGTTCTTTGTTTCTCCACTGAATCCCACAAGAACTGATGATCTTGGGATAATTTCTGACTCAGGGATGTTCATCTTCTTGAGGACATCAAGTTGAATAATGTTCACTGAGCTTCCTCCATCTCTGAGAATCCTGCGAACAAAATTGTTAGATATAAACAATGTAATAACAAGACCATCATGATGAGAATCCTGAATATCCACACGATCATCCTCATCCAAGGATATAACTTTCTCTTGTGTAAGGATTGAGGTTCGAATGGGCCTATCCCCATTCTCCATCTTTGTCTCTTTAGCATGCCTCTTGGCTGCTGAAAAAGAAGTGCCACATATGTCTGATCCACCGGAAATGAAGTTGATAATTTGTGCATCAACTGGAGGAGCAGGAACTCTTTCTGGAATCTTTTCAGGATCCTGGATCCTTGACTTTTTTCTTCCAAATAGCTCTTTCAAATGTCCTTTGCTTAACAGGTAACCAATCTCTTTCCTGAGTGCTATGCATTCATCAGTGAGATGACCGAAATCTTCATTATAGGCACACCATTTGGATTTATCTTTTGTAGCAGCTGGCTTATCACTCTTTCTGGGCCATCTTGCTTTTTCACCTAAATTCTGCATTGTAAGGATTAGTTCATTATTATCAACAGCAAAGCAATATTCAGAAATGGGTGGATAATCTTCATCATCCTCTTCTTGCTCCACTGCATGCACATTTTGATTATCAGACTTGTTGTATGATTTGGACTTGTTGTTCCTAAAATAGGATCCTTGCTTTTCCTGCTTAGAGGATCCTGACAGTCTCACTTGGATCCTTTTATCATCCTCTAAATGGATGAATCTAAGGGCCCTGGTTCTTACTTTATCAAGATTCATGCAAGGGGTCATGACAAGATCATCATAGAATTGTGAATCCTTAAGTAAACCCATTTTGAAAGCTTCTACAGCTGTAGCAGTATCCAAATTAGGAATCTCTAAGGATTCTCTACTGAATTTAGTTATGTAATCTCTAAGTTATTCATTTTGACATTGTGTTACCCTATATAGTTCACTAGTCAATCGTTCAAATCTCCTACTGCATGAGAATTGGATATTAAAGAAATTAACTAGGTTAGCAAATGAAGTAATAGAGTAAGGGGAAGACTTAACAACCATTTAAGAGTTGATCCTGTTAGTGTGGATCCGAAACCCTTGCATAGACATGCTTCTTTCAACCTTTCGGTAATGGGATTTATCTCCATTCTCTCCCTGTATTGAGCTACATGCTCTTCTGGATCAGTTGAGCCATCATACAGCTTCATGTTTGGTGTTGGAAACCTCTTTGGTATCTCTGCATCACAAATAGGTGGTGCAAAATGAGATATCTTGTGACTCCCATCCGGAATCTCAGGAATGGGCTTAACCACTTCTGAGACGCTGGATATCATATCCTTGAGTTTTTGCAATTCCCTAGCCATAGCTTGGTTGATTCCTGTATCCTGCAAAAAGCCATGGTTAGCATTATAAGAAGTATTTAAAGTGTTACCTCCTGATGGATTCAAGGTTGGGATTCCTGATGTGAATCCATATTGATGTGACTCTGGCATGATTGAGGGACCAGAGGAAGCAATAGTTTGCATAGGTATGAAGTCTCCCAAGTGAATCTCTGAACTTCTGGGTTGTACACTCCTTAAGGATCCTTGATCCTGAAAGATGTTGGATCCTTGATACACCGAAGCTGGGGGTCTTGGAGGATAATCCATGGATCCGTGAGCCTGAGATGAGGAACCTTGAACCTGAGATGAGGATCCTGGATATTGAGAGTAGGATCCTTGAATTGTCTGCATCCCCATGTATCCTCCTGAACTAGAGAATGATCCTTGATGCTGGAAGGAGGATCCTTGAGGCTGAAGAGAGGATCCTGAAGACTGGAAGTAGGATCCTAGAGCCTGTGTCATTGCCGATGATCCATAGCACATACTCGATGATCCACCCTAGTATTGGATGCCTGATGCTGGGTGGTTGTGACTGGAGTATCGAAATTCAGTGATCTAGGCATCAATGGAGAGTGATCCTCCGCTGATCTCTTCAATTTCTTGATCTCATCAATCTTACGAAGGATCCTGTCATTAGTTTTGTCCTGCTGCTGCATGTAATCCTTCATCTGCAAAATGAATAAAGATCATTGTTAGTAGGACTAGAAGAAACAGCAGTAGTTGCTTTTCTGAAAATGGGGGCTGGCTTCTTCGCAACATTCTCAGCATTCTTCTGGGATCCAGAAGAGACGGGAGGCAAAGGTGGAATGCCCTGTGAAGAGGTGATCATCGACTGGGAGCTTGAAATGTTTTTTTGCATGAGAAGCCATGTGGTTAAGGGTAATGAACATAAATGGATGAAATGAACAAAATTTTTCAAGAATGAAGCACCGATTGCCCCACGGTGGGCACCAAACTGTTTTGGTCAAAAATCACACAAGGATAATGCAACCAAATCTGAATTTATGAGGTGTGATGCTTGGTTAAAAGATCAAATGTGTAGACAACAAATTTATGAAATGAATGGTGAACACAGAGATTTATACGAGGAAAAATCCCTTGATCAATGAATGATCTCTGGCATAAAAAACCTCGGATAGTGAAAACTATAACTATCAAATATATTGAACAAACAAAGTTTACAAATCGGGATGATAACAAGCTTGGTATATGGATCACTGGTGTGTTAATGTGTGTGTAATTGCAAATGAGTTGCCGAGAGTTCAAGTGTTTTTTTAGAGAGTGTTCGCGTGTTGCTATATCTATCACTATCAAGCTTGTACCCCCTTTAAAAATAGAAATAAAACTAGATAACAAACTATCCGCAAATGGTGCAAGTCCCCCACGATCACCATAACGGTCGAAGAGTTCATGCACGTGCAGAATCACCAAGCATATTCCACTAGAATCTCGGTTGGACCAAGTCCTATTTGAATACACCTGCAAAACAAGTTCAAAAATGATGGATACAATTATTAGTGTTAGGATAATAATGAGGATCCAGGATCCTTAGTCCTGCAACATCTTCTGAGAATCCTAAATTCAAACCGGATTGAGGATCTTTGAGCCAGACTGCATTTGAGGATCCGTGATCCATAAGCTGTGAAAATCTACCCCTAGCAAGCATCAAATAGACTTTTACTTACATAGTATATAGGATGTTGAGTACCTTCATGATCCTTAACAAGGACTGCACTTATTGCTTTAGTAGAAACAGCTAGGTATAAGGATAATGTTTCTCCATTTTCTGGTTTCATTGAAGCTGGAGCTGAGGATAGGTAATTGATGTATGCAAAATACAACATATAAATTACATCAAATAAGGCATAAAACTAACCTTTTTTAGTACTAATGTTGGAAAAAGTGTGCTTTTGTCTTCCTTTTGTATTTTCAAGGATAAATGAGCTTAAATGAACAAAAGAAGCAAAAATGCAGCCAAATCTAACAATAATACAAGAAAAGGAATAAACGTGGCATGCCCGAACCCTCGACAACATCTTCCCAACTAAAAATAAGACATCAGAAGCCTGAACACGCCCCGTGCTTAGTGAGCACGGGGGCGTGCTCAAGTGTCTGCAGAAAAGACAAAGCTGTAAAAGCTTCTATTTCCCAACACGTGGGCGTGGCCAGTGGACACGGGGCCATGGTCAACGCTAAGATTTGCAGAATCTAGGCAAATCTTGATAGTACAGATGCGCTTCTGCACACGGGGCAATGGTCAACGCTAAGATTCGCAGAATCTAGGCAAATCTTGATAGTACAGATACGCTTCTACACACGGGGTCGTGCCCAGCGGATGCGGGGGCGTGGTCAACTAATGCAGACAAACTGCAATTAATGAAGAAAGAGAAGATGGGTGGACACGGGGCCATGTCCGGGCTTCTGGGCAGGCTATAAATAGGGGAGCTTGGCTCACTTGCAAACCATCCCTTGGCAAACCACCTCTCTCACAGTTCACCCACCCACCACCACCATCACAACCCACATCCACCACCAGCATCCATCATAGAGTGTGTGAGTAGTCTCTGGATCCAAGATTGATCGTAAGAGTTCTTGACAATCAAAGGCCATGTTTGCCTAAGTCTCTTACATCACTTGGTGAAGACAAACATTTAATGTAATACTTTTTATTTTTAATCTTTTCGCACTTTTTATTTGGTTATGTATTAATGACTTTAATAACTAGTTTCTTATGTTGAAGGTGAATCTTCCTTATCATTTGTCTGTGGTGTCTTGGCATTATTTTACTGTCTATATAAAATAAAAGATTTTCACCATTCATATCTCCACGGTCTATATGGAGATATGTTGGCTACCTGGTCGGGGGTTAAGGGAATGGTTTGGTAAGCGCCTTGCCTTGTTCAGTGTATAGATCCTGCAAGGACCTGGGTCAAGTTTAGTAGGACCTCCTACAATACCCACTGGTATTGGATGGCGGGGGTCCGAACTCCTTGATTCGCTCATATGTAAACTACTATTAAAACTTTAACCCGGCTATTTAGGATTGTATCCCTGCTGACTCAAACTACTTAGCCGAGGGTAACGTCACCTTCAAAAGAGGGGCCTACCACAATATGCATTAATAACTTAATTAATTATCTTTCAATAATCCAACCCTTTAGGATTGTATCCTTGCTGACTCAAACTACTGGGTTGAGGGTAACGTCACCTTCAAAAGAGGGGCCTACTACTATAACTAAGATAATCTCTTAAAAAGTGCAAAAGTGCGGAAATAATCAAAGGTTACACTAAAGGCGAGTCGGATCCAAGTGATTCATCTTGTCTATCTGTTTTATTTTTATTTTTATTTTCAGCATTTTTAGTTAATTTTATTTTCTTGTTTAAAAAACTTTTTCTAAATTTTTGAATTGATTAGGCGTTGAGGATAAACCGGTACTAAAAACTCTTGTGTCCTTGGGCGACCTCGGTATCTTACCAACACTATACTATGCTCACGATGGGTGCACTTGCCCATATGTGTGTTTAGTGTTAATAAATATCGTGTTTTATAAATTTAAAATTTGGCTAAAGTGTTAAAAAGGGCTTAAAATATACATTAAAAACTATACGACCTAACACACATCAAGTTTTTGTCGCCGCTACCAGGGACACAAGGATTTTAAGAAAGCTTATAATCGATGGCCTACACAGTTTTTCAAAACTTAAAAAAAATGCGCGCATTTTTCTGCATTTTAGTTAGTTTTTGCATTTACAGTAGCCTGTACACGGGGCTGTGTTCATTGAACACGGGGCCGTGCTGCATATTTTTTATAAAACACCCATATATAGAGTTTGAACACGGGGCCGTGCTCACTGAACACGCCCCGTGCTCCACAAAACCAGTAACTTTTATTAAAACGCCCAGATACAGATTCTGAACACGGGCCGTGCTCACTGAACACGGGGCCGTGTCCAGTCTCTGTTTCCGTTTTTATTTTTGTTTTCTGGTCTCGAGACTCTGTTGTGGTCTGCTGAGTGATTCTTGTGGATCAATACTCAGGAGGTTACAACTACACCTATGAGGAGGAGGATTATAGGGAAAATTATTGCACCAATTGCGGTAACACTCACTCGGTACAATATTGTGACTTATTTCAACCACCCACTTCATACACCTACTATGAGGAGCCCAGGTACGAGCCATCAACTTCATGCACATCCTATGAAGACCCAAGGTGTGAACCTCCTCCCTCATACTCATATTTTGAAGAGCCAAGGTATGAGCCTTCATACTCATACTTTGAGGAACCAAGATATGAGCCACCACCTTCGTATGCTTATTATGAGGAACCATGGCGTGAACAATTGCACCTCATATGAGTATTATGAGGAACAAAATTACGACCCTTATCCATCATATACTTTGATGTATGCAAATTGCAACATATAAATTACATCAAATGTGGTATAAAACTAACCCTTTTTTAGTACTAATGTTGGAAAAAGTATGTTTTTGTCTTCCTTTTGTATTTTCAGGATTAAATGAGCTCAAATGAACAAAAGAAGCAAAAAGGCAGCTAAATCTAACATAAATACAAGAAAGGGAACAAACGTGGCATGCCCGACCCCCCGACAGCATCTTCCCAAGCAAAAACAAGATAACAGAAGGCTGAACACGCCTCGTGCTCAGTGAACACGGGGGCGTGCCCAAGTGTCTGCAGAAAAGACAAAGCTGTAGAAGCTTCTATCACCCACCATGGGGGCGTGCCCACCGGACACGGGGCCGTGGTCAACTCTAAGATTCCCAGAATCTGGGGAAATCTTGATAGTACAGATACGCTTCTGCACACGGGCTCGTGCCCAGCGGACATGGGGTCGTGCCCAGCGGACACGGGGGCGTGGTCAACTAATGCATACAAGATGCAATTAATGAAGAAAGAGAAGAAAGGTGGACACGGGGCCGTGCCCAATGGACACGGGGCCGTGCCCGAGCGTCTGTTCAGGCTATAAATAGGGGTGCTTGGCTCATTTGCAAACCATCCCTTGGCACACCACCTCTCTTACACTTCACCCACCACCCACAACCATCACAACACCATCATCCACCACCATCATCCATCATCCATCATAGAGTGTGTGAGTCATCTCGGGATCCAAGATTGATCGTAAGAGTTCTTGACAATCAAAGGCCATGTTTGCCTAAGTCTCTTACATCACTTGGTTAAGACAAGTGTCTAGTGTAATACTTTTTATTTTTAATCTTTTCGCACTTTTTATTTGGTTATGTATTAATGACTTTAATAACTAGTTTCTTATGTTGAAGGTGATTCTTCCTTATCGTTTGTCTGTGGTGTCTTGGCATTATTTTACTGTCTATATAAAATAAAAGATTTTCACCATTCATATCTCAACGGTCTATATGGAGGTATGTTGGCTACCTGGTCGGTGGTTAAGGGAACGGTTTTGTATAGATCCTGCAATGACCTGGGTCAAATTTAGTAGGACCTCCTTTAATACCCACCGGTATTGGATGGCGGGGGTCCAAACTCTTTGATCCCCTCATATGTAAGCTACTATTAAAACTTTAACCCGACTACTTAGGACTGTATCCCTGCTGACTCAGACTACATAGCCGAGGGTAACGTCACCTTCAAAAGAGGGGCCTACCACATTATGCATTAATAACTTAATTAATTATGTTTCAATAATCCGACCCTTTAGGATTGTATCCTTGCTGACTCAAACTACTGGGTTGAGGGTAACATCACCTTCAAAAGAGGGGCCTACTACAATAACTAAGATAATCTCTTAAAAAGTCCAAAAGTGCGGAAATAATCAAAGGTTACACTACACATGAGTGGGATCCAAGTGATTCATCTTGTCTATCTGTTTTTATTTTTATTTTATTTTTCAGCATTTTAGTTAGTTTTGTTTTTTTTGTTTAAATCTTTTTTCTAAACTTTTGATTTGATTAGACGTTGAGGATAAACCGGTACTAAAAGCTCTTGTGTCCTTGGACGACCTCGGTATCTTACCAACACTATACTACGCTCACGATGGGTGCACTTGCCCATATGTGTGTTTAGTGTTAGTAAATATCGTGTTTTATAAATTTAAAACTTGACTAAAAAGTGTAAAAGGGCTTAAAATATACATTAAAAACCTATAACACACCGCACACATCATACTTACAATGAAGAACAATGGTGTGAGCCATCTACTTCCTATGAGTATTATGAGGAACAAAGGATCGAACATCCGGATTCAAGCTTTGAGGATCCCGATCCTTACTCTATCACCGACATAGCCGATAGGTGTTAGACCCAGTTCAGGCTCAAAACAACTTCTTCTCACGTAATATGGCAAGTGATTTCAGTAGATGTGAAAAAGATGTGCGGAAATGGAAATCAGACTTTCAAGAAACAAGACCTACAGAATTATCAAGTTTATATCACTTTGAAACAAAAATGGTTTACAAGGTGATTGAAAGATTATTATCTAATACAAACGAATCTTGAATTCTGTGGGGGAGAGAGCAATGGAGTTTAGATGTATGTGTGAATGCTAAGTTTCAAACTCACTTTGCTTCTCCTGGTTGAGCCTTCTATTTATAGACGGCTTGTATGAATAAACAATAGTTTATTCATACAATAATTCCTGCAAAAAGTAGCCAATTGACATATTCATTGATTCCAACGTTCAAGTTGCCTTTTTCATCATGATATCATTTAATGTCAACTTGCTTCGGTTAGTGTGGCAGGACAGAGCCAATTTCAGACAAGTGGGTTATTTCATCAGAAATTCTGATAAACCACTTCATCAGAAATTCTGATGAACACATCATCAGAAAATCCTTGATGATCAGAATCGTCAGATACTGATGATATTTCATCAGAAATATCATCAGATCCATCAGAAATATCCTTTTCTGATAATCCAATTCATCTCTTGATTAACTTGTGATTCTTTGAAGTAGATGCTATGTATTCCGGTTGTCCCATCTGATCTTCTTTTTCTAGTTCGTGATCTTCAGGACTGTGATCTCTTCATAGACACAGTTGAATGTGTTTTTCTTCAATACTTACAAATAAAGTTTCCTAACAGTTTCCCCCTAAGTATTGTAAGAAAATGAACTACCTCTATATCAAACATAAACAAGTTTCTTTGAAAGAAAAATTCAAAAACAACTAAGTTCAGAAACATTGAACATAGTCAAACCAACTTAAATCAGACATTGATAAAATATTGTTCATAAACAGGAATTTTAATCTTATTAAATCATTAGTTGATCTTCACTCCACTTCTGTATTTGTCTCCAGGTTTCATCCTTTTCTTGTAGTCAATTGCCTTTTGAGTTTCTTTGTACATTTCTTTATACCATCCTCTTGCTTCCATCCAATTATCAATGCACTCTTCAATTGTTTTTCTCAGCTTTTCATTGTTCTTTCCCTTCTCTTTGAGCTGCTCTTGTTTTTCATTCATGCAGTTTTTTATATATTTCAGAGTTTGATTTGAATACCTGCATATATCACTGATTCTGAACAGAGCTTTCTCTTTATTAGCATCTTCGATGACTACACCCATTTCTGGTTGATCAAAGATTGCTCCAATTCTTAATGGTTTAGAAGCAATTTCAGCTGGAATTGAAGTGTTTGGAGGTGGTATTAGCACTTTGTTGCTGTACTCAAAATTGATACATAGATCAAAGTCTGCCAGTGCAGCCCTTTTTTATAACTTTGCTCCTGCACTTTTGAGACTTTCAAGGGCTCTTCTGATTATAACTGAATTACCTTTCATTTCATCAATGATATTCTTTATTTTGACTATTCCCAATGGGTGAATATCATCAGCCAGATCTGCATCAGTAACCTTTTGTTGACTGTTGTCTTTTCTGATCAAGGTATACTTGTTTTGTGCTTCATTGCCTAGGATGCCTCCTCCAGTGGTCATTGTATCGATTCTTTCAATTGATACTATTGGATTGGTCAAGTGCTTGTGCAAAATTACCCAATCTCCATTGTTTCTGTTTTCAACAATACCTTTGCTTATTGGAGAGAGTGATCTCTTTGGGTTGTCTTCTGGACCTTTCCAATAGTAATTCTTTAGATGTTCTTCAGGGTACATGATGGTGTGTAAATCACCTTTTAGCACTTCCATTTCTCTGATGTTCCCTTCTGAATCTTCTATCATTTCTTTTCTTGGCCTTTTTGAGGAAGTCACTTCATGTTCCATTCTTCTCTTTTCTTTTGTATCCATTAGTATGCTCAACTCTGTTTCTCCTGTGATGGTTGTAGAAACTGGTTGTACTGGAACATGATCTTTTGGTTGCATCCTTGAAGTGTCTAGCTTTGAGACATTTGGTGGAGGACCCATGTGTATCTTCTGTTTATCTTGAGGTGGACCCATGGGTTGCTTCTGTTTTTGAGTTGTTGAGGTTTCTGTTGGTTTGGTTTGATCTTTTTGAACAATTTCTGGTTGTTGTTGAGAAGTTTCTGATCTTCTTGCTTGTCTTTCTTGTGGAATTGGGGCTTTCAGTTCATGAAGATCAATATTTGCTAGTCTGGCAACATTATACTGCAATCTCTTAACTAACAGATGAACATTAGTAAGAGCTTGAGTATTTGTTTCCTCTTGTTTCTTCATTTTCTGTATCTCTTGATTTTCTTGATTTCTTTGTGCAACTAATTCCATCAACAGTTTCTCAAAAGCCTCAGCCATGCTGCTGTTGTTGGCTCTGAGGAACTGTATTTCTTCAAGAAGCTTCCCTGAACTTGAGCTTTCTCCTGCAGTTGCACCCTCAGCCATCTTTTTCTTGATATCATTCAGTTCCTTGATAGCTTTCTCAATTTCTGATGAGCTTTCTTTGTTTTCTGATGATTTTTGCAATTTGTTGAGAGTTGCAGTATTGTCTTCAGTTTTGACAGTTTCTGACAAAAACTTGATCTCTGACTTTTGATTTCTGATTTCTTCTAGTATTAGATCAAGTTTTTCTTCAGTTGTTGTTTTTACAGTAGCAACTTCATCTTCAGGTTCTTTTTGAAATTGTTTAGGTGACATAGACTGATGTTCTTGGGAAATTGGAAAAACAACAGATGTTTCTCTTCTACCACCAGCAGAAAATACATTCTCTGCTGTTTTAAGGTTAAAAGGATTGGACGAATCCAAATTCCTTATATCCTCACCAGAAAATTGAAACAAATTCAAGTTCTGGGTTTCCTCATATCCTTGAACCTTTTCAGGTTCTCCATGAGTTGTTGAGAAACTTTTTGTTTTCTCATCCAGGTTTCCTTGATCAGCAGGCTGATCTCCACCTGTTGTTACTACATTTTCCTCCTCAGAATCTGATTCAGAAAATGAGTCTTTTGTTTTACTCACATCTTGTTTTGAAGAAATAGTTTCTCTAAGTAAGATTTCATGTTTTCCTTGAATTGATTCATCAGAATCATAAAATATGTTTATTTTAGACTGTTGTGCACCTGTTTCTCCAATGTGTGAGGCTTCAGCATGATGTTCTTCAGCCACAGGATTCATTTCTACATCTTTATCAGCTAGATGAGGATCAGATTCATCCTGTTGTTCCATTCTTAGTGTGCTAGACTCCTGTGCATCATGCTCCATAGGGAACACTTGTTCAAGAACTCCTTTTCTTTCTGACTTTTTGTTCAACATTTTCAGGTATTCTGCTCTGTATGGTGATTCTTCTGGTATTATACTCATAATTTTTTCTGTCAGAGCAGGTACATCATAATCTGACTTCCAAGACCCTGCAGCATTCCAAGGTTTCATAAATTCTGTCTTCCACATATTTTCTGATGCTGGTATAGCCATGTTTCTTTTCAGAAAAGCATCAGAAATTATGATAGATAGAAATCTTGGAAAGGGTATATGTGAATCTAATCTACCATCTTTGGTCAGAATTGATCTCCTGATCAGAATGAATATTTCTGCTCCATAATCAATATTCAATCCATTAATTAGACTGAACATGATTGTTAGAATGTTCATATTTATCTGATCTGTACCTCCAATCTTTGACGATAGACACTTGTTCAGAATTTCCATTAAGACTTGCCAGAAGGCAGGTAGCTTGTTTCTCTTGAATTTATTGATTGTTGAAATCTTTGTTTTGTATCCCATTACAACATCAAGTTGTGAGAACATATCTTCTCTTTCTGGTGACTTTTCAAAGTTTTGATGTAAGGGTAGCTCTAAACATTCCCTTATCGTTTCTGGTGAAATTTTAATGAAGATATTTCCCCATACATGTGTTGTTAGCTCAGTTTGACTTGAGATTTTGAGAGTTTTTACAACTTGTTGTATGATTTCTTGTGGTACCTCTCTGGTCTTTGTAAGAGCTTGAGCTAAAGGGCATCTTGTTAGAAATTCAATGAGAATTTGACACTTCATATCATATTCTTCGATGTTATCATTCATTGCTTCATTGTTGCTCTTTAATGGAAGAAACTCATCTTCAGTGATGAAAGTAACTGAGTGTTTAACATGAGGTATGTTGATGTTGACAGCAGCCATTGAGAATTTGGGTTATTGTGTTTGGAAAAGGGTTTTAGGGTTTTGAATTTGAAGGTTTGAAGATGAAAGACTCTGTTTTTGAATGAGGTATTTATAGGGTGTAGCGACAGAGATTTTCGAGTGTTTGTCGTGGGTTGTTTGAGTTCAGGGTGATTAATGACACCTTTAAGATGTTTTAATCCTTTAAGGAGACAACCGTTTTTGAAAAACCTTTGATTTATCTCTAATTTAATGTATATCCTTTTAAAGATATTTAGAGACTTCAAAGACTTTGCAGATAAACACTAGTTTCCAACTTGCACCTTTTCTCTATGTGGGACCCCTTTTTAAAAGGTCCAATCGAAACCCTTTGTGTGTCTTCCCAGATATTTCTCATAATGATATATATATATATATATATATATATATATATATCATCAGAATTTTTTTTTTAGATGAGAGGGAATAAGTAGAGTTCTGAGATTTTACTTACATTATAGTCTTGCAGTTCTGAACTCCACACCTTTGTTCTAATATACCAGATGTATATTGTTTATATAGCTTGTTCCAGTCCTCAGAAAAAAAAAATTAGAAAGAAACTTTTTCTTAAAAATTTGGATTTTTATAAATTCAATTAAATCTGATTAAAAGAATTGTTTTCTGATGATTAGTTAAACTTTCTGGTTTTTCAAAACAAAATATGATTTTCTGATTTGTTATCGGAATTTTCATTGTTTTCTGGTGAATGATCAATTTTTCTGATTGATCATCAGATTATGAGTTCTACTAACTTCTGTCAGTATTTATGTGTAATTCACCAGATTTTCTTTGCTTTTATCAGTCAAGTTGTGTTTGTTCCCCCTAGATCTATTTACCAAAAAAAATTAAAACAAACCTGTTGAAAGAAAACATAAAACAAACATGTTAAACGAAAATAAAACATAAAACAAAGAAAGCTACTCCTCCTCCTCCTCTAACACATTGAACATGCACTTCACATATAACCAAAGACTGGTTACTCGTCCGGTGTTATTCTTTGCTGGTGTCAAAGTGGCTTCACTAATGTTTTCTTGAAGTACCATTTCAACTCTTGAGTAGTAGCTTCTCACTCCTCCAAAGCCCAGCTGACTAGTGATCACCTTGGTAACAAATCGAGGGTAAATCAGAAAGGGTTGTCGGTCGTGGATGTTTGCTTCTAGGTCTCTCATTAGAAACTTAGCATAGTTGAACGGTTTTTCTTGTATCACAGCATGCACCACTTCCATCATCCTATTCGACAGCTCATTGAAGTGTCCAATTTTCTTGGAAAAGCAGACACTTAGCTGTGTTACCAAAAACTGGAAAGGTGGTATAAAACCAGACTTGCTAATGGCCCTTGACGAGTTGAGTGTGTGATAGCCCATTTCAGTCAAGGTTTGTTGCACATTTAATTTTTCAGGAAGTTGGATTTCATGATTATTACCCAGTTTGAGGACATTTCTGATTGTTTCTTCTTTTAGAGTAATTTTTACTCCCATAACCTCACTTTCAATCCACATAGAAGTACCACCAAAAATGATTTGAGAATTCCACCAGAACTCTTGGAGAAGTTCTAGATATATGGTGACATGTGATGACACAGCAAAGCCTAGAGGACTTCGCATGATCATATTGTACACAAACCTGCAGTCCTCCCATGCAGGTCCTTCCAAGTTGGATCTTAATCTAAGATTGTGAAGTCTGTGAAACGGATGAGGGAATTGAGTGGCTTTCATCAATTTTGGGCAACCCCTTTTTGATAAGAAAAAACTGTTGAAGGGCTTTTGAAGAACTGGTTTTTGTTACAAATGTTCTTTTCAGGTTGTTAATATTTATAGATGAAAGTGATGTTAACAGCCAACCTTTTTCTCTTCAATTAAGAAGATATCTATCCCAGTGAATGTAACAGTGAGTATAACAGTGATTTTGACAGTCTATCAAGCCCCATGTGTGAGTAAGCATTTAATAACTAGGCATCTATATCCATAGCTCCTAATGATTCTAGTGCCTACGTGTCACATTTAAGTTCCTTGTGAAGAAATGACGTTACATGCAAAAAAATGAAATTCAATAAACTGAAAAGAAAATGAGACGGTTGATAATTACAGCTATATGGAACTTCGTCGGTATGCATGTTACTTTTCCCCCTTTTTGTTTTTTTTATTTGAAAAGAAAATAACAAAACAAAAAAAATACACCAAAAATAAATAATTACAATTTTTGGAATGTGCATGAGGATGTATTTATACAAATTATCCTGATGTTTCAAACATAATTTCTGATTTTATATCAGAACTTCTGGTATATTTACCAGATATTCTGATACTTCTTCAGAATATCTGATAAACTATCATTTATTGATAGTTCATCAGATTTTCTTGTGTTCCATCAGATTGATGGATTGTTTTATCAGAAACTAGTTGATTTGTTCTATGAATATCAGAATTTTGATTTTCAACAAGTTGGTCTTCAATTTGTGCTTTTGAGTTTTCTGAGAAATCTTCAACATTTAGATTAACCATGCCTAGTTTGCTGATTAAAAAATTGTGTCTCTTTTCATCAAGAGGTTTTGTAAAGATATCAGCAATTTGATTTTCAGTTGGAACAAAATACATTTCAATGTTACCTTTCTCCACATGATCTTTTATGAAGTGGTATCTGACATCTATGTGTTTGGTTCTTGAGTGATGAATAGGATTTTCAGTTATTACAACCCCATATAAGCTCGTCTATGGAAAAAGTTGTCACTTGCTAGTAGAAATAGCTCACAAGGCCTACAGGGCAATTAAAAATGTAAACTTAGACTTAGAAGTTGCCGGTAAAAATCGATTTTGCCAATTAAATGAATTAGACGAATTAAGGAATTATGCATACTCTAACTCCGAAATTTATAAGGAAAGAATGAAAAATTTGCATGATAAACATATTAAACCTAACGAATTTCGAGTAGGAGAGCAGGTTCTATTGTTTAATTCACGACTTCGATTGTTTCCTGATAAATTAAAGTCTAAGTGGTCAGGACCCTTTTCCATCACCCAAATTTTCCCACACGGTGCAGTCGAAATTATATCTCGGAATGGAATTCCATTCAAAGTCAATGGCCAACGACTGAAGCTTTAACAAGGATTCATTGAGGATGAGGATGAAGAAATCTCGCTTCAAACGGTCAAAGAATGAAACAAAGGTTCAAGCATCAACATCATACCTGGTAAGTTACAAACAATCGGGAAAACATCTAAATCGGTAAGATCTCTAAACCAAGTTTTGGGAAATAGGGCACCCACACGAGCACTTAAAAAATACAAATAATAAAATAATAAATAAAAATTTAAACTTGCCCGCCCACGGGGCCGTGCTCAGCGAGCACGGGGCCGTGTCCGCTCAACTGTCAGGATAAAACTCCCATTTTCATTCAGTTTCTTCATTCCACACGCCCCGTTTTCCCAAAAACTCTCTGGTTCCGGCGATTTTTCTGCAAGATTTCGACGCCTCCCCTACTTCTAACAACATCAAGGTATGATTCTATCATTATTAGTAGTTAGATTAAGCACTTGCATGTAGTTTAAACACCAAAAATTTGGGGAAAAATCTAGGGTTCTTCAACTTGAACCGGATCGAATCTCAAATTTTTGCATAAATTTGTTAGCAGTAGTTTAGATTCATGTTATAGGAAGTAAACCAACTTGTATTGTTTGTAGATTTGCCTGATTTCTCATAAAAACCCCAAACCCTTGTTTTTTAACCGAACAGATAAAATTGAAAGGGTAAACGGTTTATTTTGGGAAAAACGGCACTTGGGGTTTCATTTTCGGGGAAAACCGCCCCTACTGGACCAAAAATTTTCAAGTATTCGGGACCGGGTCGAACAATGGGCTTTTTGGGAAACAGACGCCTGGACACGGGGTCGTGCTCGCTGAGCACGGGGGCGTGTCCAGCCAAATTCTGGTGAACTTGGGGCGTGTTCACTGAACATGGGGGCGTGTTCAGCCGACTGTTTTCAGTTTTCTTTGAAATTTCTCACTGTTTAGCACTAATTGTTTGTTGTTTTCTTTCAGATGGCCAAGAAATTCACTCGGTTCAATGCTAATGAGTTGGCGGCTCAAGCTCGTTATGATGTGTTAAGGACTAGGCCCGAGGAGAACCCCAGACAAGTGTGAACAAACACTCTTGAGGCAGTGAACCAATTGGACCGATTCAACAACATCGTCACTGGCCCATTACGAGCTGCCTTTTGCACTCGGCTTCACTCTGTGCATGAGTACATCATGGAATTCTACAGCACACTCATTTTCAACACAAGAGCTGAGGCGTTTGATAATGAAGGGGTGGAGTTTCGCTGTGGAGGAACCACATACCGGATCTCAATTGCTCAGTTCAGGGCTCTGGTGCGGTTGTACTCGGAAGAAGATGCTGGGGATGAGGAAAACACCGGCGGTCTACGTGAGATCTGGGAAAGTGACCGCCAAGCTGCTTGGGCTCAAATAGGAGAAGGCAACTATAACCCGAGCCGCACTAGGAGCACTCAGTTGAGAGACCCTCTTTACCGCTACATCCACAGGGTCCTCACTTACTCTCTAAGCCAACGGCACGACAGCAGCAGTGTTGTACGTTTGCGGGATCTACTAGTCTTTCATTGCATCCACAACCGGGTCAACCTTGATGTTCCATACCTCCTGCTCCGAAACATGCATTTGAACCAGCTCGCTACTCCCCCAACTCCTATTTTCTTTGGAGGGTGGATATACAGCCTCTTCAAAAACTTCGTGAACATACCGAGGTCCTTCTGCAAAGGACCATGGTCGGGGAGAGTGGACATGGTCATTTGTCGCTCCATGAACTTGATTTACGACGCAGAGGATGGAACGGTCAGTTTTCAAAGAGTTCAAGGCCATGCATGGAACCCGCAGGAAGCACTCGTCTTACACGCTTCACATATCCCTCCTCCTCCTCAGTACCACTACCAGCACCAGGGTGATCCGGGTCAATCCTCCTATCAAGGAGGCGGTTTTCCTAACTTTCAAAGCTTACATGATTTATTGCAGGAGAACCTTATGTGCACCAAGAACACCAACAACATGGCCAGCAACACATACGCCCGGGTCGGAGCGATAGATAGAAACATCTCCGACTTGTAGGATGACATAGGGAACATCCGAGAGTATATGGTGGGCCACGGAGGAGATGATGATGATGAAGACGAGGAAATGGATTGAGCGGGAGGAGTGGAGGTAGCGGTTCTTGGTTGAAGGTGTCACAGGTTAACCCCCCTTATCTTATGAACAATTTTCGGCCTGCGTGCTGCTTGTTGAACAATTTACTTTCTCTAACACTTTTTTTATTTCTTTTTTCTTTTTTCTTTTTAACTTATGGTGTGGATGATTAACGTTGGTACTGTATTTATTAGTAAACAGGTACATACGAGGCTTAGAGCACTAAACATTAGTACTACTAAAGCCGGGACAGCAAAACCGAAGCCAGAAACCTGTTTTACACTTTTGCAGTTTGTCTACACGGGGACGTGCTCAGCCGACACACCCCCGTGCCCATCGCCCAGACCTGCTGTTTGTTTTATTTATGCAGACTTTCGCCAGACACGGGGTCGTGTTCATCCGACACACCCCCATGTCCACCTTCTGTAAGTTCTCGTTACTGGCACTCTGTACACGGGGTCGTGTTCACCCAACACGGGGCCGTGTCCAGATGCCCAGTAACATAAAATTTTGTTTTTAACACACCTTTTACACATTCAATCAACCTAAAAACTTATTTTTGGGACACATTGAGGACAATGTGTAATTTAAGTGTGGGGGGGGGATGCTAAAACCTTGAATTTTGCAAGTCCTAAATACAAGCCTTACACAAAACTCTTGAATTTTACTTGTCTTTGTTTAGTTTGGGAATAACAAGTTCTAAAAAGGTTATACTTTTACAAATTTACAACCGATAGCGTCGTGATAAAAAGAACCAACATAAGAAAATTATGAAACGACATGACAAATCTAGTTAAAATTTGATTATATATACTTGATCACATAAAAACCCATTCTCACAAAAAGTGAGTTTTGAGCCTTTATTGAGCATACAAATACACATCTTTAAACTAAATGCTCATTTTTCGTTTCTTGTGTGAATAGCCGCTTGGTTTCTTACGACTCTAGAACTTGCCACGGCGATACATTCCCGGTCCTTACCAACTTAAACCCAAGTAAGTAAATGATGGAGGCATTAGGACTAAACTTTTTATTTCAACACCATTATTTTTCTTTTTTTTACCACCTACCCAAAATCCCCCTAGTTAACCCCTTTGAGCCTAAACCTTTTCATTTCTAAACCCATAACAAACACCCTTTTACCCACCAAAACCCTTTTTTATTTTAAACCCTTTATTTTACTAACAAAGCTCGGTTTTCTTGTGACTTCTTTATCAAAAAAAAAAGTTAGCAATAAACAAACAAAGCTCATCAAAAGAAGGCTTCTTTGAACAATGCTTCATCAAAATAAAAAGTCACAAAAACAAAATGTTTTACGAAAACCGACGCTTTTTATGCCTTTCGCCCTTTTCTACTAACCACTAACCCAACCACCTACCTTTAACACAAGCCTAACCCTTCCCCAAAGTCCTCTTGATATTTACAAAGGTTTATAGTTAAAAAGGAGGAGGATTGATTGCTTGGAAAACATATGGTAGAAGTAAGTTCCTTGCCGCTCTCGAGTGTTTCACAAAAATACATCTACGGCCGAGTGTTGAGTGATCCCCCGAGAGGTATGTGAACTTGTATATAAATGGAATTTTAAAGAGGCATGTTATGCCCAAATAAATAATTTCTCTTATGTAATGTTTTAAATAAATCATGACGAATAGGATTGTAAATAAAGTAAAAATAAAACCTAATAAAGAATCCTGGAATCCCGACACTGTACGACAAGCCCAAAACCTTCTCTTCTACCCATTCCATTTGGGTGTGTAAGCCATAAAATAAAGAGTTTTGCTTGAGGACAAGCAAAGATTCAAGTGTGGGGGTATTTGATGTGTGCAAAATGCAACATATAAATTACATCAAATAAGGCATAAAACTAACCCTTTTTAGTACTAATGTTGGAAAAAGTGTTCTTTTGTCTTCCTTTTGTATTTTCAGGGATGTTAATGAGCTTAAATGAATAAAAGAAGCAAAAATGCAGCCAAATTTAACAATAATACAAGAAAAGGAATAAACGTGGCATGCCCGACCCCTCGACAGCATCTTCGCAAGCAAAAACAAGACATCAGAAGGCTGAACACACCCCATGCTCAGTGAGCACGGGGGCGTGCCCAAGTGTCTGCAGAAAAGACAAAGCTGTAGAAGCTTCTATTTCCCAACAGGGGGGCGTGGCCAGTGGACACGGGGCCGTGGTCAACGCTAAGATTCGCAGAATCTAGGCAAATCTTGATAGTACAAATACGATTCTGCACACGGGGTCGTGCCCAGCGGACACAGGGGCGTGGTCAACTAATGCAGACAAACTGCAATTAATGAAGAAAGAAAAGATGGGTGGACACAGGGCCGTGCCAAATGGACACGGGGCCATGCCCAATGGACACGGGGCCATGCCCAATGGACACGGGGCCGTGTCCAGGCTTCTGTGCAGGCTATAAATAGGGGTGCTTGGCTCACTTGCAAACCATCCCTTGGCAAACCACCCCTCTCACACTTCACCCACCCACCACCACCATCACAACCCACATCCACCACCATCATCCATCATAGAGTGTGTGAGTAGTCTCGGGATCCAAGATTGATCGTAAGAGTTCTTGACAATCAAAGGCCATGTTTGCCTAAGTCTCGTACATCACTTGGTGAAGACAAGCATTTAATGTAATACGTTTTATTTTTAATCTTTTCGCACTTTGTATTTGGTTATGTATTAATGACTTTAATAACTAGTTTCTTATGTTGACGGTGAATCTTCCTTATCATTTGTCCATGGTGTCTTGGCATTATTTTACTGTCTGTATAAAATAAAAGATTTTCACCATTCATATCTCCACGGTCTATATAGAGATATGTTGGCTACCTGGTCGGGGGTTAAGGGAATGGTTTGGTAAGCGTCTTGCCTTGTTCAGTGTATAGATCCTGCAAGGACCTGGGTCAAGTTTAGTAGGACATCCTTCAATACCCACTGGTATTGGATGGCGGGGATCCAAACTCCTTGATCCCCTCATATGTAAACTACTATTAAAACTTTAACCCGGCTATTTAGGATTGTATCTCTGCTGACTCAAACTACTTAGCTGAGGGTAACATCACCTTCAAAAGAGGGGCCTACCACAATATGCATTAATAACTTAATTAATTATCTTTCAATAATCCAACCCTTTAGGATTGTATCCTTGCTGACTCAAACTACTGGGTTGAGGATAACGTCACCTTTAAAAGGGGGGCCTACTACTATAACTAAGATAATCTCTTAAAAAGTGCAAAAGTGCGGAAATAATCAAAGGTTACACTAAAGGCGAGTCGGATCCAAGTGATTCATCTTGTCTATCTATTTTATTTTTATTTTCAGCATTTTTAGTTAATTTTATTTTCTTGTTTAAAAACCTTTTTCTAAATTTTTGATTTGATTAGACGTTGAGGATAAAACGGTACTAAAAGCTCTTGTGTCCTTGGACGACATCGGTATCTTACCAACACTATACTACGCTCACGATGGGTGCACTTGCCCATATGTGTGTTTAGTGTTAGTAAATATCGTGTTTTATAAATTTAAAACTTGGCTAAAGTGTTAAAAAAGGGCTTAAAATATACATTAAAAACTATACGACCTAACACACATCAGTAATCCTCAAGGGCTTTGAGGGCATTCTCATGCTTTTCAGTCCACTTAAACTTTTTATTCTTTCTCAGAATGTCATAGAATTCGTTGCATTTCTCTGATGACTTTGAGATGAATCTGTTCAAGGGTGCGATCCTCCCTGTCAATCTTTGCACATCCTTAGCATTGTCAGGAGACTTGATATTCACGATGGCCTTGATTTGTTCTGGACTTGCCTCTATCCCCCTTTTTGTCACTATGTAACCTAAGAATTTACCAGCTTTCATTCCAAAGTGGCATTTGGAAGGATTCAGGTTCATGTTGTATCTATCAAGGATATCAAATGCTTCTTCCAAATCCTTAAGGTGATCCTCAGCATTTTTGGACTTAACCACCATGTCATCAATATAGACTTCCATTGTATGTCCAATCTGTTCTTTAAACATCATATTTACTAGCCTTTGGTATGTAGCACCGGCATTTCTTAGTCCAAAGGGCATAGCAATATAACAATAGATACCAGTAGGGGTCATAAAAGCAGTATCCTCTTGATCAGATGGTTCCATCTGAATTTGTTGGAATCCAGATGAAGCATCCATAAAAGTTAACAACTCATGACCCGCTGTAGCATCCACCATGGAGTCAATGTGGGGTAAAGGGAAAGGATCCTTGGGACATGCCTTATTTAAATCAGTAAAGTCAACGCATACCCTCCACTTTCCATTCTTTTTTCTGAACAACAATCACATTGGCTAACCATCTTGGATACTTAACTTCCCTAATCATACCTGCTTTGAGCAATTTGTCTACCTCGTCTTGGATAATGGCATTTCTTTCAGGTGCAAACTTCCTTCTTTTTTGATGGATTGGCTTGAAGGACCTGTCAGTACCAAGTTTATAAGTAATTACATCTTTAGAAATACCTGTTATGTCTTCATGTTTCCAAGCAAAGGTAGTTTTTCTTCTTCTTAAGAAGGATATTAAATCATGTTCAATACTGTCAAGGATCCCGGATCTTATAAATATCTGGGATTCAAGATCCTCCGGGTTTAGCAGAATATCTTTGACATCCTACTTTCTTGCCTCCAGGACATCCCTTGGAGGATACTTTAATTGCTATGCCTCCCTGGGGTCTTAAGGCTGGCTTCATTGATGATGTGTAGCAATTCTTAACTTCTTGCTGATCACTTTTAATCTTCTCCACACCCCATGGAGTAGGGAGCTTCACACATTGATGATAAGTTGAGGGGATGATAAGTTGAGGGGACCACCTCCATATCATGTATCCATGGCCTGCCAAGGATAACATTAAAGCAATATAAGCAATCAATGACACAAAATTTTTGAACATAATTTACTCCCTCTATATAAATAGGAAGTTTGATGTCCCCCAATGTATTTTTTTTGTCTCTCCACTAAATCCCACAAGGACAGATGATCTTGGAATGATCTCGGATTCAGGAATGTTCATTCTTTTGAGGTCATCTAGCTGGATAATGTTCACTGAGCTTCTCCCATCATTGAGAATCCTGCGAACAAAATGGTTAGCGATAAATAATGTAATAACAAGACCATCATGATGAGGATCCTGTATATCCACACGATCATCCTCATCAAAGGATATGACTTTTTCCTATGTAAGGGCGGAAGTTCGAATAGGTCTATCCCCATTCTCCATCTTTGTCTCTTTTGCATGCCTCTGAGCTGCTGAAAATGAAGTGCCACATATGTCAGATCCACCGGAGATGAAATTAATGATTTGAGCATCGGCCAGTGGAGCAAGAGCTCTTTCAGGAATTTTCTCAAGATCCTGGATCCTTGATTTCTTCCTTGCGAACAGCTCTTTCAAGTATCCTTTACTCAATAGGTAACCAATCTCTTTCCTTAGTGCTATGCACTCATCTGTGAGATGACCAAAGTCTTCATGATAAGCACACCATTTTGATTTGTCTTTGGTAGCAGCTGGCTTGTCATTCTTTCTTGGCCACCTAGCTTTATCACCTAAATTCTGCATAGCAAAGATTAGTTCACTATTATCAATAGCAAAACAATACTCAGAAATAGGAGGATAATCTTCATCATCTTCCTCTTGTTCCACCGCATGCATATTCTGATTATCAGATTTGTTGTATGGCTTGGATTTGTTATTTCTGAAATAGAATCCTTGCTTTTCTTGCTTTGAGGATCCTAACAGTCTCTCCTGGATCCTTTTATCATCTTCTAATTGGATGAACCTTAGGGCTCTGTTTCTTACCTCATCAAGGTTCCTGCAAGGTGTCATAACAAGATCATCATAGAGTTGTGTATCCTTAAGTAAACCCATTTTAAAAGCTTCAACAACTGTTGCAATGTCTAATTTAGGAATTTCTAAGGATTCTCTACTGAATTTACTTATGTAATCCCTTAATGACTCATTATGAGCTTTGGTTACCCTATATAAATCATTAGTTAATCGTTCAAATCTCCTACTACATGAAAATTGGCTATTGAACAAGTTAACCAGATTAGAAAATGAGGTAATAGAATAAGGAGGATGACTTAGCAGCCATTTAAGAGCTGATCCTGTCAATGTGGATCCGAAATCCTTACAAAGACAAGCTTCTTTTAACCTTTCTGGAATGGGGTTGATCTCCATTCTCTCCCTGTATTGAGCTACACGCTCTTCTGGATCAGTTGTGCCATCATAGAGCTTCATATTTGGTGTTTGAAACCTCTTTGGTATCTCTGCATCACATATAGGTGGTGCAAAGCGAGATACCCTGTGACTCCCATCCGGAATCTCACGGAATGGGTTTAACCACTCCCGGGACACTGGATATCATATCCTTGAGATTTTGTAACTCCCTTGCCATATCTTGATTGATCCCTGGTTCCTGCACAAAGCCATGGTTAGTATTATAAGATGTATTGAAAATGTTACCTCCCGATTGATTCGAGGCTGGGATTCCAGATGTGAATCCAAACTGATGTGATTCTGGTATGATCATGGGACCAGATGAAGCAATAGTCTGCATGGGGATGAAGTCTCCCACATGAATCTCTGAACTTCTGGGTTGTTGACTCCTTAAGGATCCTTGATCCTGAAAGATATTGGATCTAGTATACTACGGAGCTGAAGGTCTTGGAGGGTACTCCATGAATCCTTGAACTTGTGATGAGGATCCTTGAGCCTGCGATGAGGATCCTGGATACTAAGGGTATGATCATTGAACAGGCAACGTCCCCATGTATCCTCCCAAACTAGAGAAGGATCCTTGATGCTGGAAGGAGGATTCTTGAGGCTGAAGAGAGGAACCTGAAGGCTGGAAGTAGGATCCTTGAGCCTGTGCCATTGCCGATGATCCATAGTGCATATTTGATGATCCTCCATGGTGTTGGACACCTGATGCCTTAGAATGCTGGACAGTTGTTGCTGGAGTAGTGAAATCCAATGATCTGGGCACCAATGGAGAGTGATCCTCCGTTGATCTCTTCAATTTCTTGATTTCATCAATCTCACGAAGGATCATGTCATTAGTTTTATCCTGCTGCTGCATGTAATCCTTCATCTGCAAAATCAAAGAATAAAGATCATTGTTGGTAGGAGCAGAAGAAACAGCAGTAGTTGCTTTTGTGAAAACGGGGGTTGTCTTCTTCGCAGCATTCTCAGCATTCTTCTGGGATCCAGAAGAAACAGGAGGCAAAGGTGGAATACCCTGTGATGAGGTGATTGCCAGCATGGAGCTTGAAGTTTTTTTCCTTTGAGAAACCATGTGGTTAAAGGTAATGAATAGAAATGAATGAAATGAATTAAATTTTCAAGAATGAAGCACCGATGGCCCCACGGTGGGCACCAAACTGTTTTGGTCAAAAATCATACAAGGATAATGTAACTAAATCTGATTTTTGTGAGGTTGGATGCTGGGTTAAATGAACAAATGTGTAAACAAGAAATGAATGAAATGAATGATGAACACAAGGATTTATACGAGGAAAAAGCCCTTGATCAATGAATGATCTCCGGCATAAAAAAAACCTCGGATAGTGAAAACTATCACTATCAACTATATTAAACAATAAAGATTACAACTTTGGATGATAACAAGCTTGATACAATGATTGCTAATGTGTTAGTGTGTGTAATCGCCTACTGTTTGCAGAGAGTTTGAATGTGTGAAGTATGTAACTATATTTCTAAATAAAGCTTGTTATCTCATTCAAAAATAGAAAATATCTAACTAACTAACTATCCGAATTATGTGCTAGCCCCCCACGATCACCAAAACGGTCATGTAACTCTTACACGTGCAATAATATGGAGCATATTCCCCTAGAATCTCGGCAAGAATAAGTTTGCTTCGAATACACCTGCAAAACATGCTAAAGAATGATGGAAACAATTGTTAGTTTAAAATAATAAAGAGGATCCTGGATCCTTAGCCTCCCTGTACCTTTTCTTGAGGATCCGTGATCCATACTCAACTGAGGATCCTGACCCATGCTATACTGAGGATCCGTGATCCATAACTAATAAAATTCTATCCCTAACACTTATACCTAGCTGTTCTACTAAGGCAATAAGTGTGATCCTTGTTAAGGATCATGAAAGTTCTCAACATCCGGTATACTATGTAAGTAAAAGTGTACTTGATGCTGAGTCCAGGTATTCTCATTTAGAGAAACTTATTCTTGCTTTAATCATGGCATCTACTAAATTACGTCATTATTTTGAAACTCATCCAATTATTGTGAAAACTAACTTTCCTATCAAGAATATACTCAGGAAACCTGAAATGTCAAGGAAGATGGAAAAATGGGCAGTCAAGCTTAGTGCATATGACATTAAATATGAACCAAGAACTTCCACCAAATCCCAAGACTTAGCTGACTTTGTGGCTGATTTCAGTAGTGATCTACAAAGGGAAGCTGAATTGGAAGTTCAACAATTTGAAGAGACTAAGGATCCTTGGAAACTCTTCACAGATGGAGCTTCAAATATCAAGGGAACTGGATTAGGCACACTACTAAAATCGCCACAGGGGGATATTATACCCCAATCAATTGCTTGTGAGTTTCAAACTACTAATAATGAGGCTGAGTATGAGGCCTTAATAGCAGGTTTGCAAATTGCCAAGCATATGAGGATCGGGTATCTTGAGGTACATGTAGATTCTTTGTTAATTACTAACCACTATAATGGTTCTTATGCTGTCAAAGGTGAAAGGCTAATCAAGTATCTAGAGATAGTCAAGAAATTGGCAGATTCTTTTGCTTCTTTTAGTTTGACACAGGTACCCAGGGAAGAAAATACAGAAGCTGATGCCTTAGCTAACCTTGGATCATCTTTGAAGATTCCAGAGGATGTTAAGATACCAATTATCCACATCTTAACCCCTGCTATTGAGGATAACTTAGCCATGGAGATAGTCAAGGATTCTGCAATTATACCTAGTGATGGTTCACAATTGAATTCAAGATCCTGCATCCTTCCAATCCTGAGATACATACAACATGGAGAGATTCTGGCTGGAGAAAATCCTAGAGATTTCAAAATCAAGGTATCTCAATTTACATTATTAAATAACATCTTATATAAACAGTCTCTTGCAGGTCCATACTTAAGATGCATTGAGGATCCAGAGATTCAAGAAGTTTTGAAGGATTTTCATGAAGGAGATTGTGGGAACCACACTGGGGGCAGAGCACTATTCTTAAGGATCCTTAGAACAAGATATTATTGGCCCACAATGAAGAAGGATGATGAGGAATATGGAAAGAAGTGTGATACTTGTCAAAGACACAGTAATATCCTTCATCAACCAGTAGAGCTTCTGTATCCTATATCCCCCTCTTGGCCATTCATGAGATGGGGAATGGACATAGTTGGTAAACTTCCTAAGGCACCAGGATGAAAAGTATTTATGTTGGCCATGACTGATTACTTCTCCAAGTGGATAGAAGCCGAAGCAATTGCACAAGTTAGGGAGAAAGAAGTTATATCCTGTATCAAAAGAAACATCATTACTAGATTTGGCATACCTTCTGAAATTGTTTGTGATAATGGATCCCAATTCATGGGAGATGAACTACTAACTTTTGTGATAGCTGGGGGATTAGGATGATAAAATCAACACCAGTCCACCCACAAGCTAATGGTCAAGCAGAATCATCCAACAAGATCATCATCAACAACTTGAAGAAGAAGCTTGGATCCAAGAAAGGGAAATTGGCAGAAGAGCTACCTTATGTGTTATGGGCTGATAGAACAACTCCCAAGAATACTACTGGTCAAACTCCATTTTCTTTGGTCTTTGGAGCTGAATCTGTGATCCCTACAGAGATGGTAGTCCCTACTGTAAGAACAAGCATCCGTGATCCTGAAGGAAATGCTGAGAACTTGGTTCAAGACCTAGATACTATAGAAGAACTCAGAGATTTAGCAAGGATAAGGTTGGCTAGCTATCAACAAAGAATGGTTGGAGCTTATAATAAGAATGTCAGGATCAGGAAATTTCAAGTTGGTGACATGGTGTTGAGGAAGGTATTCCAAAATACCACGAATCCTGCTGATGGCAAGCTAGCACCAAAGTGGGAAGGTCCCTATCTAATTGAAGCTGAGGCAGGAAAGGGGGCATATCGTTTGCTAACAATGGATGGTGATCTCTTACCAAGGGCTTGGAATGATGTTCATCAGAAAAAGTACTTCATGTAGGAAGGATCCATGATCTTTAGACACCTTGATACTTAGTTCATGGTAAGGATCCTCAGAGGATATATGATCCTCATTCTGGTAATGATTTACTTATTATCTAACAAGTTCTTTAATTCATTTGATTATAAGGAGAGGGTATTAGAATCCTTTTTCCTTTTTCTTCAAGTTTTAAGTTTTGCAGAATTAGATGCATTTCCGACAAAGAATCAAGTGATTGGCCATATCTTCAAAGATTTTAGGTTTATCCCCAGTTTATGGGCTTGTCCCCAGTCTAAGGTATCTATTACTTTCTAGGAATCAGGTTTCAACACCTTCGCCAGTTGCGCACGATTATCCTAGTATAGTTCAAGGCAATGGGACCAGTACTCGCTTTAGGGGCAGACAATTTCATTGTTATTGGCTATATTTAGGATCCTAAGTATATTGGTAGAGGTACCATACATTCGTCCCTAAGGTTTCAAACGTTTTCACGTTAGCTAAGGTTTTGGCATTTTCATGTCACTCAAGTTTGGATAGTCGCCAGATTGGGCCATACTCCTGTTCACACAAGAATTTTTGGGCTTGTTCCCAGTTTTTGGGCTTGTCCCTAGTTTATTGGGCTTGTCCTCAGCTTGTTGGGCTTGTCCCCAGTTACTAATGGTTCTTATCCTTTGACAGTTAGCTTAGTCCCAAGTGGTGTGTTATTACAGGTCTCCAAAGTTAAACAGTTAAGGATCCAAGATCCTAGCTTTCTACTAGTTCTTATCTTTTGTTGGCACAGTTGTAAGTGTTAAGGATATAGAATCCTAACTTGGATTCTCCGGTATGATCCTTATTTACCTTTGATTTGTTTTGATTTATAATACCCTTATCCTTTGACAACAGGATATGTGATCCTTGATCATATAATTTTTAATCTTCTAATGTTAACTGATTTTGACGAACATTTGATATCTTTTCTAACAACTTGTAAGCTCTAAAGTTGTAAAACATAAATTGATAGATAAATATGAATAAAACAACATAAGACAGACAACACAAAAGATAGGCAAAAGTTAAATTTTTAATTATTTATCGATTAACCCTTTTAAAGGTTGTCAAAATTGCCAACCCAAGCTTCTACCAGCAAAACGTGGCCCGTCCACTTGGGTTGGCAAAGGGTGTCCATATTAACAAGGTTTAAAGTAGTGCAGGAAAATAAAAGGCGAGGGGTATCAAAGGCTTCATCCTCCACAAACAGAAGGACCCATCCACCTTTGTTACCCCTTATTGTTCAAAAGGATCGGTGATCCTTAACCCTAAGACTATTGTTCAACTTATTACAGATCATCATTGTTCAAAACACCATCAAACAAAAACCACTAAACTATAAAAAATGGGCTCCGGCCACATCTAGAAATTTCCATCATCGCCCATTTGTGCAGCCTACACCTTGACTGCTTCATCCACCTTCTCTTCTCCGCTTTCACCACTGCCACCAGCTGCTGCTGTATCCTCAGGATCCTTAGCTCCACTCCCACCAGCTTCAAGAGTCAGCACCTCCTCAGGCTCCTCATCGTCTCCAAGCTCTGCCAGCCTCTTTGTCCAAGCCTCCACGTCCCACTCCGGCCTGTCAAATGAAGGATCAACACCTTCCTTAGCCATTTGAAGCTTGATCTTCAGCATCACAATGGCAGCAGAGTGTTTGGCTCCGTCGATAACCTCCAACCTCTCCTTATTAGCAGTGATCTCAACAAGGAGTAGTTCCTTTTACAGTGCATTGTTCTCCTTCTCAAGTTGGGAGATCTTCTTGTCCTTGGAAGTTGCTATTTTTTGGAGGTCAAGGGTTTTCTCTTCAGCTTCGGCCAATTGTTGATCTAGGAGGATTTGGACCTCAGCAAATTTCTGCAAAGAAAGATTCAACTTTCAGGATCCTTTATCCTTGGAAAAAGTGCAAGTTTCAGGATACAAGATCCTTACCTCGGAGACATAATCGTGGAGTTGACATTCCATTTGAGGAAGACCTTCAGAGGGTCCAGTGGGCTTCTTTCTTTTGGTTCCTTTGCCCCTGGTGCTCATGCCCTTGGCCTCTGGGACTGGGTGGAACTGGCAAATCAGTCCTTGATAACCATTAGGGACTGATTCTTATGCATCAGATACTGATTTTTCAGTCCCCACAAGTCATTTTTTTTGTAGTGTGAGAATCCTTTGTTCTTGGTAGATAAGTTCTGACAGCGTGACCAAGCTTCCAGAAGGCAGTGATTCTCTCGTCAGTGACAGGTGAACCATGAATATGTGACAGGGAAATAGCTGCATAGACAAAAGAAAAAGGATCAGTTATCCTCAACAGAAAAGAAAAGTCTTACCGTGGTCCTAGCCTAAGGATCCTATATCCTACCCTGGGTATTCCACTTCTTGGGAAGATGATTCCAGTTTGGGATGGAATCTCTTCTCACGAAGAAGAACTGGTTTCTCCAGTTACCATCATTTTTGGTGACCTTCATCAAGGGATGGGGTTTTTGTGGTTTATGCTTGAAGAGGAAGCGGTGAGAACCATGGCTGACTAGGTTATACAAGCGGCTCAACCCAGACAGACCTATATCTATTCCCTCATGTTCTATGATGTGCTCAAGTGTATACAGAACTCTCCACACCATTGGCATGGCCTGAATATAGCACATACCAGTTAGTGTGAAGAAACTCTGTGTGAGAGTTGGGAAAAGATATGTGAAGCCTATTTGGAATGGGGCTACAGGAAAAGTGATCTAGGTTCTGATATACCATCACTCTTCATCGAAGAGTCAAATGGTCGAAAGATGGTACCGTCCGGGAAGCAATGGTGTAACTGATTAACTTCAGGATCAGTGAAGTGACAAAGCTCCATAGAGTGATTTTTAGTGAGGCCTTGACTCTTCGGAGGGCTGTCATGGCTAGGATCCTTGGCAGGAGAGGATCGGGTGCTCATCTTGGCCATGAGATATGTAAGAAACAGAGGATCAACGGAAATAAATTTAGAGAGAAGAAGGAAGGAGATACCTGTAGCGATCTTCGAATGAGGATTTAAAGGGGAAGAATCTCGAATTTAAATGCAAAATATCGCCCCTATCCTTATCCTATTTATAATGATTAGTTGTTGTAGGGATGACCCTCGTTGACGTAAGCCTGAAACGGCTCTATCCATTTTTAACGGCTAGTCCACATTTCGCTGAAACATGACTATCTGATTTAATTTCAACTAGTCATGTTTGGGGGGCAATTGTTAGAGATAGAATTTTATTGATTATGGATCACGGATCCTCAGTTCAACCTGGATCAAGGATCCTCAGGAAATGGTGCAAGAAGGCTAAGGATCCAGGATCCTCTTTGGTATTCTAAAACTAACGATTGTTTCCATCACTCTTTAGCTTGTTTTGCAGGTGTATTTCGAAGGAGACTTGTTCTAACCGAGATTCCAGGGTAATATGATCCTTATCATAGCACGTGCACAAGATGATGACCGTTGTGGTGATCGTGGATGGCAAGCACAAATTTCGAATAGTTAGTTATCTAGATATTTTCTATTTTTAAGGGGATAACAAGCTATTATTAGAAACACAATTACACACATTCGAACTCTCTAAAACCAGTTGGCAAATACACACATAAACACACTAGAAATCGTTGTATCAAGCTTGTTATCATCCAAAGTTGTAACCTTTATTGTTTAATATAGTTGATAGTGATAGTTTTCACTATCCGAGGTTTTTTATGCCGGAGATCATTCATTGATCAATGGCTTTTTCCTCGTATAAATCCTTGTGTTCATCACCATTTTCATTCATTTCTTGTTTACACTTTTGTTCATTTAACCAAGCATCTAACCTCACAATAATTAGATTTGGTTACATTATCCTTGTGTGATTTTTTACCAAAACACTAAGGATTTTATTGATGACAATGATTCAAGAAAATTGAATGTTTTTTATATCACAAGATCAATAGTATGTAATGATGATATTTTTTTCGATTCCACTTAAAAAACCACCCCGTAAAATACCACCAACGCGTGCGGGTGCATTGTTTGTGGATAAGAGGATGACTCTACAATTAGGCATTGTTTGGGCGAGAGTCATTCGAGGATGGGTGCCACGTAGACTTCATTGCAAGTCTCCACTTGGATAACCAAAAACAAAATTGTGAGTTTCTCGTCAGCAAAGCAAACATTATTTTTTTTTTTGGTGTGAGGGGTTGAATGTTACATGGCATGCTACCCTCTTTTGTTTTGTATTCATGGTACCAATTCATGTCTTTAGTCATTTCTTAGACATGTACAACTTCTTAACTCTAGGACTAACCAACGAGATTCTCCGCACCATTTGTGGTGTGTGGCTAGCTTGTCTACCATATAAAATAGCATGCAATGATTTTTACAAACATCAATTCTGTTATAAATAAGCTATATTATGGTGACTATCCACATTCTAACTCCCGTCTCTTCATGTCCTTTGTATTAATGTAAGAACACTATATATATAGGTTCTTTGTATTGTATGTTGATATCTCAATGTATAATAATTCTCTATTCTATCTTTATCTCTATGTTCTTTTGATTATGTTCATATACTAGTCGCTAGTAGGCCGTTGTTTTACAACATGTTATCAGCACGAGTTGCTGCAAGATGTTCATATCCATGATTTGGTTTTCCTTCATCTATTCAGGTATCGATACACAAACCTCATATCTCAACTTAATAATTTTTTTACACATCTTGAATAAAGTTACAAAGTTTTGTTGCGACTAATGGGCACAAATTTTTATTGGACTAGAAATAAATCTGAATTTGTAGAATTAGTCGTACCCATGAAAAGTGAAATTAATAGTAGAAACAATTGACCTGCCTCTCATCTTGGACGCCTTCATGGTTTCATCTTTTGTCCTCATATTATTGTTTTTTTAGATCTAGTTTTGTAAATTATTTTGAAGGCATGAAAGTAACTGAGGAGAAAATAACCAAAAAAATAAACTATGTTTGATTTTTTTTTAGAATTAATCCACTTATTATTTCTATTCATCACATATGCTGTTTTTTTAAGGCTAATTTAACATGAAAATTTTAATAGTATTTGATTTGATCATTACTATACATGTTATTTTGTTTTAGTAATGCAAATAAGTGTTTAATCATAATTTAGTGATGCAAATAAGTGTTTAATCGTAAAAATATATAGATTGAATTATGTATGCGTGTATTTTATTCCTAGTGATTTTATTATGCTATTAATAAGTATGATTAATGTGATCTTTTGAGATATTTTATTAAGTTATTGTTTTGGCATACATAAGGTTTATATTTATTTTATTTGGAGATTGTCATTTTTCAGTTTGTTGTCAAAGCATACTAGCTTATTGGTGACAAATGTTTAATTTAATTAAAAAAAACTGAGTGATTTATAGTAATGTTGACATTTTAATATCCATGATATATGTTTTGCCTTTACTTGGTTGAGTATAACAATTAAAATCTTTTGGTTCTAAAGTTAAGAGTTTTTGGTTTAAGTAAAAAAAAATCATGTATCCTTTTTGTTAAATGAAAAGTCGAAAATTTATGTCATTTGATTACATTTGCATTAATATGATTAGTACATATATCACTATAATTTATCTATAATCTCATGGTATCTTATATGTGGAACTTGATCCACATGTTAATTATTATAAAAATGACTTATTTGAAACTAATAAATAATCATGTGTTTGAGAACTTGATAAAGAAAATTATTTATGTTCAAAGTTGAGTGAGATATATTTGTATCTAAGATAAATCAATGATTGTTTATATAATATACATAAAATATATATTTGTTTGTAGTGGATGGGCAAGACATTTTATATGTAAAGTTCTATTATATGGTGATATGTTGTATAGTTTGATTTTATAGTATGCTCTTATATTTGGTTTAATATCATTTATTTACAAAGATGATACATAGAGAACAACTAAACCAAAGTTATGATCTATTATTACTATCATGAAAAAATACAACTATTCTTAGATACGAAACGAAGTGTCATACTCACGTATCTCATTATCAACTTATGAAAGACCGTAAGATATCAGACCGATAATATTATATAATCGGACATACGATTACTTCTCGATTAATATTATGTGAAGAGAAATTTATTTATAAGAGAAATCTGATAAAACAAATTTTGTTTGTCCATCAAATATGCTTCTGAGGTATAAATATGCTTAAATATGACATTAGAAGTTTCATACTCTCTGAATCTGATTATTAGTTTATAAAAGGTCATAAGATTTATAGACCGATAATACTACATGACTCGGTCATGTAACGATTTCTCAATTTATAATATATGAAAAGAATATTGTCTTTAATGAATATCTGGATAAAAGATGTTCATTTGTCACACCTGAGATATGCTCATGAAGTAACGATACGATTAACAAAGTATGAGTTTAAAATGATTTCATACCCATGTGACTGAACAAAGAATGAGAATCCATGAATGTTTTCGGATTCTATCTCATTGAATAAAGTGAATATGATGATGATCAGTGTAAAGGTCACGATCATGACCAAAGGAAATTATAATGATGTCACCATGAAAGTTTGTTATTATGCTCATGTTAATAATGAGATAAACTATGTTAATTATGTGGTGATTATACAATGATCATTATAAAGGTCATGATCATGGTAAATGAGAAAACTATAATGATCCTATATTGATAGTGAGATCAACCATGTTAATATTGAAATCGACCACAAGAAGTGACTCACTAAGGAAATGATTATACGAGAATATAATATACGAAACATGTATGATCCATAAAACCTCCGGTGAAGAATGAAAAGCTATAAAACTTGTCCTGGTTCTACTTCATTTCCTGAATTGAATGTGATTATATAAGGATCATTGAAGATATCGTGATCATGGACATAATTGAGAAATTTGTAATGACGATCATAATAATAATGAGATCGGTCATCAGTAGTGATATGATAGCCAAGTTCAGAATTGTAATAATGGTCATAATGAGATTGACCACTATAAATGGCAAATTATTGTAGTGATTATACAAGAACAAAATGTGAAAAAAGATAAAAGTCATAACAAAATAGTTTGCAATGATAACACGTTGTTCTCTCGCGTAATGCAACTACTACACATACGATCGTAAACTAGAAGTTTATGTATCATGATTATTTACTTAATTGGCATGACTGGTTAGACCACACCGAGTCAATGATGATGTGAAACATAATGAAGAAGTAGAAGATTCTTCAAGCTGATAATTTGTATGTAATGTTTGCTCTCAACGGAAATTTATATTTGCCAAATAAAGAAGGGTATGTATCCCTAAATATTCTGGAAGTGACTGAAGGATACACATATCCGAACATGATACCATTTAGTGTTTTAAATCGATGCATCGTCTAAATGGTTATCAAATTCACAACTTGAAGTTTGTGTGATATGTGGCTTAGCTAATAAGATAACAAGCACAATATTCCAGATTACGTATTTATTTTGGTAATAATGGTAAATTTAATTCCTAAGTTCTTAAAAACACATTCGTATAAGTGCTTTTGTTAAGACGATCACTGAACGTCTAAGATTGACAGCAAAGCAAATAATCATGAGAGCAAGTTCATGTTTATATATGAGTACATGTAATTTTACATGCAATAACTTTAATTCACATCAGGCCAACATGTTGTAATAGTTTCTCCCCATTATAGTTGGTTTTAGTCAGGAACCAAATATGTCCCTTCTAAGATTTTGGTTGTGCAGTATATATTGAAATTGATCCACCACTACGCACAAAGATGGGACCTTAAAAGGTGGTTAGGAATATATGATAACGAATAGAGTCTTTCACGAGATATATATTTATGGCTCAATTAATTGATATCCATCTAAATGGATTAACATTCCCAACATCAGGGGGAGATAAAAAGCAGTTGGAAAAGAAATGAGTTGGTATGAATTATCATTGATCCTCAAAAACTAAAAGTGTGAACCAGAAGTTCAAAGAATAACTCATTTACAAAGATTAGCGAATCTATTACCAGACGCATTCACTGACCTTAAAAAGGTGACTATGTCACATATACCAACTGCTAATGCTCCAATTAAGATGAGTGTCCCAGAAGGACAATCACCACATGTTTGTAATGAGTCTATTGCACGTCTGAAGCGTGGTAGACCAGTCGATTCCTACAATAAAATTCCTCGAAAGTTGGAGCAACTAATTAAGATGGTCAACTCGAGGTTACATTAAAATGGTCTCTTGAAGAGACAATAGACATGATGGTTCAAGAAGAACCTCAGGTACCTGAAAATAAAGAGATCTCGATAAGTTGTATCATGTCTAAGATATGTATGGAATCGAAATAAAATCGACGTCGTTATACTTTTGTATATAATATAGCGCTTGAAATGATGAAGTGACGAGGATCAAGTTTTAAGATCTGCCTATGAATGAAAACATATAAATGATTGGCCAAAAATGGAAAGACACAAATAAGGCAGAGTTGAATTCTCTAATAACATGGAAAGTTTCTGGACCAACAGTCCATACAACTGAAGTTGTAAAATATGTTGGATACAAATGCGTCTTTTATGTAAATTATGTGAAAATTAAATAAAGTGATATAAGGCAAAATTGGTGGCACAAGTATTTTCTCAAAGACCTATGACTGATTATGAGGAGACGCATTCTCTGGTGGTGGATGTATTGGTTTTCCAATATTTAATTAGTCTGGTAATATAAAGAGAGAATTGATATGTGTCTTATGAAAGTTATGAATCACTGGATACTAAAAGTTTACATGAAAGTCGCTCAAGGATTTAATTTATTAAAATCATGTAAAAATAAGTTCTCGAGAACGATATGACCATTGTATACAGATTCATATTTGAATACATTGAATATAATTGGAACTCCTGATGAGTATCCTAAAGCATCTAAGTGCTTATAAGGTTAAGTGGAAACATCTTATGGAGGTAATTCTTGTGCACCAATAAACATACATAGAATACCCGTGCTTGGTGATTATGGTATCTCAATGTACAGTGTATAAGCATGGTACAATATGTATTATACATATGAAGCAAGTGTTCAAGACATCCTTGCATATGATATAGAAATCAATAAGGAGGTCTATGTAACAGAACTCCTAAAGAGTGTATGCACATACATTGTTTTTCAAAGTGGAAAGAAGTAAGTGAATGATTGTAAATGCCTGAAGCATTGATTTCAAAACCTCATGAATGTATCTTTATAAACTTAAAAATATAGTATGGATAAAATAATTGGATTGAGTGTTGTACAACTCATGAGATATTATGATAAAGAGCAATACGAGTTTGATAATAGTATCCATCTTTATCAAAAGTCCTCTCCTAAAAGTTCACTATAATCGCAGTTTACAGTGATGATGTCTAGGCACCATCGAGAGAAACTGTCAAGCTTTTAGAGGGAGAATTTTTAAATGACCTTGACATATTGTAATTATCGCTCGACCTGTAGTTCGAGTATATGTGTAATCAACCAAACTATATCTATTAGAGGTTGACGCGTTTTACCATGGACAAAGTTTATCCTTTAACTACGTTAAAGGTTGTTCAATTACTTGATATATAAAATGGCTTTTATAGCTTCATATGAAAGAAATTGAAATTTTTGGTCCAGAGGTACCATCTTTAAGTGCAATTGTGCATTAGTATTTCTTGCTATCTATTCATGATTTTATATATCTTTATTGAATTTATCGATTTCATATAGCATGTGTTAAACGACGAAATATTGAAATAGGAAAACATCTATTTCAATACATCTAAGGCATGTAAGATATAAATTTATATTTTACTAACATGTCAAAATAAGTTTGGTTAGTTTTGTAAATGCAGGGAATGTAACAAATCACAGGTGTGGATCTTATGATATTTATGTAAAAGAAGAGGCACTAGAAAGCTCATATGAAGATATACAACATTACGAACATAAAGAATTGCACATTAAGGGATCAAGCGGCAAATCATTGACTACAAAAATTTTGAGCAACTTTCAATAAAATGGGCACTAGTCACTTGAATAATACATGTTCAAATGAGGGGGAGTATTACACAAGTTGCACTCTTTTTCCCTTCACTAAGTTTTATCCCATTGGGTTTTCTTAGTAAGGTTTTTAATGAGGCAACATACCTGATCCAAAAGTATCAGAGGGAGAAAATACGCGCTGTACTCTTTTTCCCTTAGCTGAGGTTTTGTCCCACTGGGTTTTCCTAGCAAGGTTTTTAACGAGGCAGCATCACCAAGCGTATAATACATTGTTTTCTTTTATCACGTGGATAGTCAAGGGGGAGTGTTATAAATAAGCTATATTATGGTGACTATCCACATTCTAACTCCCGTCTCTATTCTATCTTTATCTCTATATTCCTTTGATTATGTTCATATACTAGTCGCTAGTAGGCCGTTGTTTTACAACAAATTCGTTATTTTAGAAGGCTTTCCTTTCTAAACCTCTCTTTATCATGAAAGTTTTCCTTAAACTCGTTCTCTTCTATATCAAGGTTTTAATTAATCATGACAATGTTGTAATTGTTAGATGTCATATCAACATTAAGAAACGATTTTCAACTGAAGAAATATTTATCCTTCTCACCTCTGAGAATGGCTCTTCGGAAGCTTGTAACAAGACATGGAAACCTTTTGTTATCGAATAAATGTACATGTTCTTTCAAGGTATATGAATCCTAGTTTGATTAATTTGTTGGAACCTATTATAGGGATGGTAATGAGTCGGGTTTAGGTCGGGTATTGGTAATCTCAATCTCATACCCATACCCGGTTGTAAAATCGTGTCCCATACCCGACCCAATACCCATCAGGTATTTGTCGGGTAATTTCCCGTCAGGTATCGGGTATACCCATTAGTTTGTCAAAAGTTATACGTTGGGATTTTCAAATACATTTCTTACTATTATAATTATTATATAATTTTATTTATACAATAACTATTATAAACAAAAGAAATGTACATTACATACGTACATATAAGTTTTATCATAAATTAATTACTTTAATATATATATAGGACAAAGATCCGTTAGGAACCACCATTTATTGCGAGAATCGCGAGAACCAATGTAAACACAACCAAAAATGCCTAAAAATAGCTAAAAAACACACAAATTTTTTTTTTTCATATTTTTTATAAAAAAATCGCTACTTTTAGTAGTCAAAAAAAAAATTTTGGCTACTAAAAGTAGCGATTTTAACATAAAAAATATTTTTAAAAAATTTAGAATTTTTTTTTGATTTTTTTTTTATATTTTTTTAGGTTTTTTGGGGGTTTAGTTTTTAGCATTTTAGCTTTTTTTTTGGGGGGGGGGGGGGGGGGAGGGGGGTTTAGGTTTTGGGGGGTGGGTTAGGTTTTTAAGGTTTTTTTTTTTTTACCTATTTTAGGTTGTGTTCACATTGGTTCTCGTGGTTCTCGCAATAAAGGTGGTTCTCGCATGAACCTTACCATATATATATATATATATATACTTCACAACATACAAAATATATTATTATCAAATACATATACTAAAAAAATTAATATTTCAGATTATAAACATACTCAAATAAATCACTAATAGACAATGGTTAATGAAAAATAAAAATAAAATTAAAAAATTCGGGTATATGATCGGGTAAACGGGTATGTGATTTCGGGTAATCGGGCCGGGTATCACCTAATCCCATATCCGACCCATACCCACGAAAATTTTTACAACTAATCTCATACCCGGCCCAATACCCGTCAGGTATCGAGTATACCCGTCCCATTAATTTGTGTCAGGTTTTTGGTATACTCTTTAGGCTCAGGTATTTTTGCCATCCCTAACCTATTAAATACATGTAATCCAACACGATGGATTTATAAACGTCATCATCAACTTCTGTGGTATGCCTAATGCATGTTCTATAATCAAGCATGGAATGTTTTTAACAGCTTTTCTACTTTGTAGCTCACATTTTTAATATATAACAAGGACATCTTATGTGAACACACTTAGTTAACCTCATCATCATCATCATCATCATCATCATACTCAGTATATCCCACCAATAGCAAAGCTAAGGTAGGGTCTGAGGAGGGTGAGATGTAGACAACCTTACCTCTACCCCGTAGGAATAGAGAGGCTGCACACTTAGTTAACCTCTTATTAACAATTACCTCGTTAGAATAGACAAAGTTAAGAGCATGTGTGGTGAGATTTTAGCTGTTAAAAAACAGTAAGAGTTGGCGAAGTTCAAAAAAGAGATCCACATAATCATAGTCGCAAATTTGTAGTGTTTAGGTGTATGAGTGAAATGAATTTAATGTGAGACTAAGTAATCTATTGCACCGAAGGATAGGGGATTCAATAGCTAGGAATATTTAGCAAGTAACGAGTAAATATATCATGTTAAGATCTTGACTAATTTAAGTCAAACTAGATATGCAAATTGGTAACAGTCAAGATTAAAGTATCACAATCGCTAGTGACATGATATAATTGTATTCTAATAAACTTCAAGAAAATTGCGAATCATATCGAAGAGATTTGCTTGCATGTGAATTTATATGTGTGTTTGATGTGGTCACATGTACGTGGTTGGAAGTAACAAAGAGTTGTCATCATATCACGCCAAGTTGATTTAGTGTTTCAGACCACCCGTAGTGGGGCGGTATTTTAAAAAAAAATTGAAAAAAACGTCGTAAAACGCCCCCCCCCCCCCCCCCAATTACACTAGGCGTTTTCGGGCGTGGTTTTTGAAAAAAAATTGCTTTGGCGTTTTATTTAAAACGCTTTGAACAATGTTGACCGGCCAATCAAAAGTCCCCAACGGCTAGTAACGGCTAGTTGTTTATTTTATTTTTATTTTTATTTTTATTTTTTTTAACCTTTTAACTATATATATATATAAACTCATTCATTTTCAACCAAAACTATCTCAAAAACTCTCTAAAAAACACAACCATTTTATAAAAAACTTGATGGATTCTCTTAGTTCTTCATCCATGGTAAATTTTTACTACAAAGAGTATTTTGCGGATGGCGATGATTCCACCGATGAGGAGGTTGAGCAAGAGGCGGTTACGAGTGCTTGTCAACTAGCGGTGAGATATGTGAAGCATTGTCGTCGCCCCCAAGCAGAAAAAAAAAATAAAAGAGGTTATATTGAACGAGACCGGCGCGCGGCACACGATCGTTTGATGAAAGATTATTTTGATGAGGCGCCGACATTTTCGAACGAAATGTTTAGGCGTCGTTTCCGAATGAGTAAGCGGTTGTTTCTACGCATAGTCGACGACTTGGAAGCCAACTACGATTATTTTAAACAAAAAGCGGATGCGAGAGGGGCACTTGGATTTACCGGTATCCAAAAGTGTACGTCGGCGTTACGAATCCTTGCTTATGGAAACACAACCGACATCAACGACGAGTATCTAAAAATGGCCGAGAAAACAACGCGAGACAGCTTTGAGCATTTTTGTCGCGGTACAATTCCTATACTTTACTTTTTTTTTTTTAAAACGACGAGTATGTTTACAATTTTTTTTTTGAAGCTTATGTTTGTCTATGTTTTTTTATAAAGGTATTATTGATGTGTATGGTGCGCGTGATCTTAGAACGCCCACATGGGACGACCTTCAAAAGATCTACGAGGTACATTCGGTGGAGCATGGTTTGCCTGGTATGATCGGGAGCAGAGATTACATGCATTGGCGTTGGGATAACTGCCCGACCGCATGGCGAGGCCAACACACACGGGGTGACCAAAAAGGACCCACTATTATTCTTCAGGCGGTTGCTTCACAGGACCTTTGGGTTTGGTCGGCTTACTTTGGCGTGGTCGGGTCATGCAATGATATCCATGTTTTTGAACAATCTCCGTTGTTAGAGGAGTGGATTTCTGGCAAAGCTCCAAAAGCGTCGTTTTACGCAAATGGAAACTACTACCCTCATGGATATTATTTGAGCGACGGAATTTATCCTAGGTATTCGATTTTTGTGAAGACGTTTAGTGATCCTATTGATGAAAAAAGAGCATACTTTAAAAAGGTTCAAGAGTCTTCACGAAAAGACATTGAGAGATGCTTTGGGGTTCTTAAACAACGCTGGCAATATTTGAGAAATCCTTGTCGTGCATGGAGCAAGCAAAAAATGAGAGATGCTATGTACGCTTGTATAATCATGCATAACATGATTTTGGAAGACGAAGGAAAGGCGATATGCCAGAATTATGTGCCAGAAGCCGTTCAAGAGGACCATCCACAGGCGTCAATGGAAGAAAGAGTGAATAATGCGCGAGAGTTGCGTTACGAACCGTACCATTACCAGTTAATGGTTGATTTGGTACACCACGCATGGTCGGTTCGGTATGTACCACCTGAGGGAGAGGAAGAAACGGAGGACGAGGAAGACGAAGTTGGCGAGGGTGAAGAAAGCGAAGACGAAAACTAGTGTTTTTTTTTTTAATTTAATCGGATTTTAATTTTTTTATTTCTAGTATTGTATTTTTTTTTTAATTTAATGAAGTATTTAAAGTTTAAAAAAATAATTGTGAAATGATTGCATGGGCGTTATTGGAATAATGCTCCACTACGCCACTTTTGCAATAATGTCTCATGCTGACTGGACTGCCACGTGTCGAATAATGCCCCATGATGAGGACATTATTTTCTTTAACCACTACACATAAGACAAATATAATATCAACATGACTTACCTTCTTAGACTTAGTAAAGTGACGGATCCATGGTTTATATTTTTCCCAAGGTTAGATTTCTTTTTGTTGCTTGGATATTTGTTAACTCGACCCTGAATTTTTTATTTGATTATAGTTGCGTCACATATATAACATTTTTTTGTCGTTATAGCCGGTTAAAGTAAGAGCTACAATAAGATTTTTAAAGGTAATCATGATCACGAGAAAGTATAGCACGGTTCAATAATCATTTAGAAAGAATAATTAAAGTATTTGATCGAATTAGATGTTCGTTTTTTACTTTGTTTTCACAAACAATATGTGTTGATTGATCTTTTCTAAGTAGGTTAAAAAGTCTCGAAGGGCGGGGTTCAAAGATTTAAGGTTGGGGATGGCAATGAAATGCCTTTAGAAGGGATGACAATGAAACCCGAACCCCATGAGAATACCGAACCCTAATACATCTATGACGGGTATTGAGTTAGGTAACCAGTATGAGATTATTTTTTTTTTTCACGGGTATATGATGGTTATGGGATTTGGTAATATACTCATTTGCTCTGCCTAATTCCTCGATAATATATAGTCGTTTACCCAATTATATACTCGAAAATATATATATTTTTCTTAATTTTAAACTAGTTTATTGGCACGTGCGCTACACAAGGTTGGATAACAAAAATAATGTAATAAAAACATTTATAATAAATAATTACATGATACATTACATGTAATAATTAGATGCTATAAATTAATGTTGTATTTATAAGGGTTAAGATATAATAAAAAGTTTATTTTGGTAGGAAGCATATGAAGTAATTTTGTCCATCCATTTATTTAATCAATAGCTAAGATTAAATGAGTGAAATTGAAGGAAAAAAAAGGAAGCGCGTGGGTTTGTCTAGGGGCATTCTAGTCAATCCAAGGGAATAGTTTCTCTCTCCTCCAATTCCCCCTCATTTTTTAAACGTTAATAACTCTTTCATACGACATTAATTTTTTTATAAAAATTGCACCAAAAAAAAACGAACTTTTTTTTATCTTTAAAACGAGTATACTATTGCTATATTTTCGAAAAAAAAATTCGAAAACCCAGTTGCGTAAAATGCAATGGAAAAAAAACTTAAAAAATGACATTTTTCTAAAATGCAATGCACCAAAAACACAAATAAATGTCTTATTTGTAAAACGCAATGGCCAGAAAACACAAAAAAAATGTCTTATTTCTAAAACGCAATAGCCTAAAAACACAAAAGAAAGTATACTTTCTAAAACGCAATGGACTGAAAACACATAAAAATGTGTTTTACCTAAAACGCAATGCACCAAAAACACAAAGAAATGTCTTATTTCTAAAACGCAATGACAAGAAAACACTTAAAATGTCTGTTTTCTAAAACACAATGGACTGAAAACACATAAAAATGTGTTTTACCTAAAACGCAATGCACCAAAAACACAAAGAAATGTCTTATTTATAAAACGCAATGGCCAGAAAACACTTAAAAATGTCTTATTTCTAAAACGCAATGGCCTAAAAAAACAAAAGAAAGTGTTCTCTCTAAAACGCAATGGACTGAAAACACCTAAAAATGTGTTTTACCTAAAACGCAATGACTAAAAACACTTCAAAAATGTGTTTCTCTAAAACGCAATGGCTAGAAAACACATAACAAAAGCCTTAGTTCTAAAACGTAATGGCCTAAAAACACCAAAGAAAGTGTTCTCTCTAACACACATTGAACCAGGACAATAGTCTTGTCTGTGAATTGTCTGAACCAGGAAGTAGGAGATCAAAAACTGTCTACGAATGCAGTTTTCCAGAGGCAATTTACAGAAAATTAAATTTTCTAATGCAGTTTTATTAAATCAATTTTCTAATGCAGCTTGACCCCAGCCAGGGGCTCTGCCCCTTGGACCCCGCCAGGGGCTGCCGCCCCTTGGACCCTGCTCCTAGGGGCGCTGCCCCCGAACCCCCGCCAAGATCGTAAAACGCATTGATTCAATTCAAAAACTCAGATCCTAAAAATGCAATTCAAGAATTTCTTACATGGATCGCAGCCGATTTCTTCAACGATTGACGAAATTTGAATGATAGAAACACTTATCAGCGATCGAATCAAATGAATCGAGTGATTCGCTTCAAAATCACGGGAAAAATGTGATATTGTATGAAGATAAGCTGGGCTTCTTCAAAAAAAGTTGAAGAACACATTGATTGGGTGTTTGAATCATTGATTGGTGACGAAAACCGCACTATAATGTAGTGATTATTGAGTTAGAAATTGAAGAAAAGGTTGAAGATGGTGGGTTTTGAAAATGGTAGGTTTTGAAGTTACTAGGGAGAAGAAGGAAGAATAAATGATACGATTGACTAAAATACCCCTTCTCTTTATTTTAAATTTTGTCAATGTCATAACCCTATTGCTTCCTATCCGTCCTAGTCAAAATTAACTTTCTATTTGATCCTCACCCATATCTATAAATTACATATCTATAAATAGTTCTTTGTAGACAACATTGGGTGTCTTACTCATGAAATTACCATCTTTATAAACAATTAATAGATTAAGGGTATGTTTGGTATGGAGTTTTAAGAGCTTCTAGCTTTAAGCTTTTAAGAAAAAGCTCATACTCAATAAAAAACCTTGTTTGATTAAAGGGGCTTGAAGCTTTTAGTTGAACGCTCCTACTAGTAGCGTTTAGAAGGAGCTACAAGCTTTTAGGGAAAACATGACTATTTTAACCTCTAAAGATAATGATTTTTTTAATACACAAACTTTTTAAATTTTTAGTTATGTCCATTTTGGTCATTTTATACATTTTATTAAAAGCTTCAGCTACTCTGCCAAACATCAAATATATCTAAAAAGCTACAGCTACTAGCTACCAGCTACCAACTTTCAACCACCAGCTACCAGCTTCCAGCCACCAGCTACTTTTTCCAAACATACCCTAAGACCAACTCTAGTTTTGACTCTGAAAATCCTACTTACAGACCATGTGAAAACAATGGTTATTTATAAAACAAGCCAAGTTTGGATAACGGTTGTTCTTGAATTTCATTTATTGTCATCGCAAAACATACACAAGAGAAAATTGACTTTTTAGTCTTGTGTAATAATACGTAGGATGTTTCTGTATGTGTTCTTCAGAAATCAAGGATAGTTGTTGGTGCATGCGTCTGTCGACTTCGTCTTGTATCAAGTCTTGTATGTGATTAGATAGTTCATGGCACGGAAAACAAGAAAATAGGTTAGAAGGTTAATTTCACATGAAATTGGCAATAGCCATTTCAAACGAAATCAAATGGCTAATCTCGTACGAAATCATAATTCCGCTTGAAATGTGATTTCGTTTGGACTGGTTCAAACGAAATTAGCTGGTCTATAAATAGGTGTTATGTAATTTCGTTTGAGTCATTCTTGCATGTGTGTTTCCGGAGCCGAAGTGCTGCCGAAGTGTCATCTCGCTGTAAAACTTTGTCAAATCAATCAGAAAGACATTTAAAGTGAATATCTAGCTGAATCGAACTCAATATGTATGTTTCCGCCTTTCATATTGAGTAGAACACCTCTGAACGACTCATTTCGGTCGGTAAACTGATCCTACATGTGGTATCAGAGCTCAGGAGGAGGAGTTCTATCGTATTCAGCTTGATTTCATCTGATTTTCTAACTTCTACACCTTCTTTTCAAAATTGAACAAAATTTCACGGTTAAAATGGTTTGAATTTCTCACATTAAATGCGAAACAGGGTTTTAACAAACCCTTGAAAGTTTTAGATCAAAAATCGGACTAAAACATGATCAATTTGACAAAAGTTTGACCGAAATGATGACATCAGCATAATTTCGCTTGAAATTGCATCTAATTCCGCATGGAATTATAATTTCGTTTGTAGTTTCTGTTAATTTCGCTCGAAACCAGTATTTCGTTTGAGTGATTCCGTTCGAAATCACTATTCCGCTCCAAATTGTTATTTCGCTTGGATGATTTCACGTGAAATCACTATTTTCGCACCAGATTGTAATTCCGTTTGAATATTTCACACGGAATTAGTTATTTCGCACCAAATTGTGATTCCGCTTGAGTTGGTATTTCGTTTGAAACTGTTTTGCAGGTAATTTCGCTTCAACAGGTGATTCCGTTTGAAAGATTTGATTTCGATTGAGAGTGTCAGAGTTTTGTGAAACTTGTTACCGAATCATGGAAGAGGAATTTTATAATGCGTTTGCTACATCCCCGACTACTCCGACTGATATTGCTAAGAACATGAACATGGAAAATGAGACTGGAACTTTGCAAAAACCCCTGAAGCTAATGGGAATTGAGGAGTATTATGGTTGGAAAGATAGGTTTGAAAACTGGGTTCAAGCTAATCATTTGAGATCTTGGGAATGTGTTGAGAAAAAGTATGTATTACCACGTACAGACTTGGGAATTGAAAAAAAGATTTATGAATTTACGGATAAAGAACGAGACATGTACAAAGCAGAAAAGATGATGATCAGTTTACTCCAGCAAGCTATCAAGGAAGACATATTTGTATTGCTTCAACATGATAAAACTTCACGTTCAATTTGGGAAGCACTTCGAATTAAGTTTGAAGGAAGTGAAAAGATGATCAAGAGTAAAAAATCACTGTTAAAGAAAGAATTTGATTTGTTTTCAAGTTTGCCGGGAGAAGATACAAATAAATTGATAGAAAGATATTGTCACTTAGTAAGGTCAATGTCATTGTTAAATATTAACAAAGATCGTGAGGAATGGGTTGACAAATTAGCTGATGCTTTACCTCAAAAAGAATGGGGTACATATTTGATGATATTAAAGAACACTGGAGAATATGATGGCTTGACAATTTCTCAATTCATCGAAAATATTGAAGGACAAGATCTTGAGCAGCAAAAGATTGCTAGGATGAACAATCCAAGTGCACAACAAGATGTTAAGATGTATTTCAAAGGGAGTGTTCAAAATGTTGAAGTTAGTCCAAAAGTCCAAACTGCTTTCAGTGCAGAAAACTCATCTGGATCTGTTAATCAAAGCTCAAGCAGCAGCAGTGGATTTTCCTCATACCCAAGTGTGAATCCAAAGAATTCAACATCAAATCATCAGTTTCAAAGCTCAAATAGCAATAATGGACAAGTTTTGAACTGCAACATCGCATTGCATCTTCAGAATGGCCAAAATTTCTCTGAAGAGGTCGTTAAAGGTCACATGTCATTACTTGCTACAGTGTTAGAATCATATGAAGGTTTAGTTACTGGAAGGATCGGAAATCCTATGCTGACGAAAGAGGATTACGATCAGATAGATGCAGAAGAGATGGAGCTTATGGATATCAAATGGTGTTTAGCCAGTGTTTTGAGGAGAGCTGAAAAGTTTAAGATGATTACCGGAAGAGATGATTTCAGAGATGCTAATGTTTCTACTTTAGGTTTTGATAAATCTAAAGTTACTTGTTTTCGATGCAGGGAGAAAGGTCATTTCAAGAGAGAATGTAAAAATCAATAAGCAAGTGGAGCACAGAATCCGTTTGGTGGCAATGATTACTATCGGAAAGCTATTTATCAACAAATTGCTCATCAACCATATCAACAAAAGGAACCACAAACTGCTCATGCTAAAATGATCGTAGAAGCAAATAAGAAAGCTTATTATGGTATAATCGATCAAGATGATGAGAAAGTGGCTGAAGGTTTTAGCTGGGATAAATATATTCCACCTGATTCAAAAGTAGCAGCTCTCATTGCACAAACGGTTCAAGAGCCAGATTTGATGACGGAATGGATGAAAGCATTTGCCAGTGATTAGAAAAGTCAAGATGAAGAATTTGTTTCTTCAGATAACAGTTCAAAACAGACACAAGTGTTTGATCAATCATCAAGTGATGACAGTGATGATGAGGAAGAAATGCATATTAATATTGCAAAAACCCATTTATCTCCTGAAAGTTTTCAATTTTATTTTGCAGATCGTTTGAAGAAGCTGAAGGAGAAACAAGCAGCAAAAGAAAAGAAAAATGAGAAAAGTGGAAGTGTTGTTCAGGAAGAGAAGTCTGAACAAAGTGAAGAGGATAAAGCTACTGAAAAGGTGATTGAAGCTGAGAAAGTGATTGAAGTTGAAAAGATTATCGAAGTGGAAAAGATAGTTGAAGTTACAAAACCTTCCTTAAAGTGTTTGAAGTCATGCAAGCAATGTGAAGAGAAAGATGAAAAATTGAATGAGCAAGACAAAATGAAAGAGAACTTATTGTTCAATCTCAACTATGTGAAAGAATCGTATGATGTTTTGAATAGAACAGTAACTGGTCTTCAAAAGACAAATTCTGAAAGAGAAGACACGTTAACCATGATGAATGCGGTGATGATGACAAAGCAGAAGGCTATTAATCATTACATTGAAGAATGTGCAAAGCTAAAGCAGGAGTTGGAGACAGAAAGGATTGAAAATGAAAGAATTAGAAGATTGTTGCAAAGTTATTCTAGTTCTGATTATTTGATTGATCGAATTTATCCAACTGTTGCAGGTTTTGAAGCATTTCAAGACAAGAAGTCTGAAGAAAAGGATACTGGTAAGAAACAAAGTGCAAAGTATAACAAGTGTCCGCCTCCGATCTGGGAAGGTTATTCTCCCAGAAAACCAAATGAGGAGCAAGTCGAAAAGGCTGTCAATATAAAGTTAAAATCCAAAACAACTGATGAGTTACCAGAAAATATTGATGTCACATTCACATCGTCTGACACTGATCATGAGTCTGAGTTAATAAAAAAGGTGGTCGATCAGGTGTTGGATAAAGATGAGGAGTCAGAGTCAAAGTCTGAATCCAAGAGTTCGAGTTCGTCAGTTGATAGTCCAAAGTTGTTGGTTAAAAGAGTTTACAATAAAGAATTCCTGTTATCAAAATCTAATTTGAATGACGAACCAATCAAAATGGCACATACTTTGATTGATTCAGACAAATTATATTCTGATGAGGAATTTCCCATAAGAGGTGTTAAACCAGAATTGATCAAAAAGGTTTTCAAATTAACAGAAATTAATATTTCTGAAATAAAAGATGTAAATCTTAATGAAAAACCTAAATCTTACACCTCAAGAGTTCAACAACGTTTAAACAAGAAAAAGGGTTACAATTCTGGTTCTGGTTTTCAAAAGAAACCAAACCATAACGGTAATTACAAAAAGAAAGGTCTTGGTTTTATTCCACCGAAAAATCATAAAAATGAGAAAACTTATAAAACAAAAACTGTATTTGTTTCAGGGACAAGTTCGGAAGAAGAACAAAAGAGCTCATTCTGTAAGCAAACAAATAAAGAGTTCTTTGATGAAAAACAAAAGTTTGAGAAGAATGGAACTTATCAGAGAAAGGAGACAAGAACCTGTTATCGATGTCAAGAAGTTGGTCATATTGCTTGGAACTGTCCAATGGCTACCAACACAAAACAGGAAGTTGTTTCTAAACTTAAAGAAAAAGTTATTGATAAAAATGAACCACAAACTGAAAAATTCAAAGTTTTTAGGAACTCAACATATGAGGTTGGTGAATGTTCAAAAAGATTTTACAAGAGAAGAGTGAATCTTGACAACCAGAGGTGGGTTGTTAAGAAATCTGATGTGAAATTTGGTGATGAATCTGATTCCATAAAGTCAGAGGAGCCACAAGTTGAGCTAAAAATAGAAACATCAGTACCGCCAATGGATGATGTCAACTTTCCACCATTGCGGGCTGAAAATTTTAAATCAAAAGTTGGTAAAGTTGAGATCTCAAATCAATTCTATTCTGAAAAGAAAGAATTTGATGTTGAAAAGGTTTTTAATGGAAATGTGAAAAAGATTTTTGGGAAGATGGTCGATGGGAAGGTAAAAGGGGTAAAAGATTTTTATGCAACAAAGAAGGCAACTTACACCCCGAGTGAAACTGAGGAGGAAACATCCAAGTTTGGTGAAGCTTGGATGTCTGTTTTTCATATGTGAAAAGTATGACTTGCCGGAGCTTCCAGGTTGGTAAGAGTGGAGCAGGAATCGGCATCTTTCTTGAAAATGGTTGAGTGGTAAACCTATAAGTGGTAGTTTTTTTCTTGAAATTGTTATATTTCGTATTTTCAAGTGGTTTTGGTTGAAAAAGTGAACCTGCATGTGGTTAAAGAAGGTTTTCACTTACAAGTGGTTGATCAAGGTCATTAAGTTGAACTTGATTTAACTATCATTCAAAATGGTTGGAAAACAAAGTGATGATAACCCCGATTTTACAATTTGATAAAATCAACAAAACTTATTTTCCGGAAAAACCATTTGATTAAAACAAACTTAATTGTTTTGAAATCACAATGGGAAAATAGTTTGTTGTAAGGGGGAGTTCTGATTGTTTATGCCAAGTGGATGTCGATTTGAGGTGATTCGATATTAGTTGTCACTTTATCTTGTACAGTTTGTTTTCAAATTTCTTTTAAATGATTTTGAATTTTAGGGGGAGTGAGAAATTTCAGAAAATCCAAAAACATTTGAAAATTTGAAAAAGTCATAAACATGATAAAATCAAAAATGAGATTTGTTGTGAAAAAGAGGAAATGATAGTACATCTGTGGATAATCACAGCATGCTAAAGAATTGAAAAGTCAAAATGTGATAAACGGTCTCACTGATGATGTGCCAGTAGGTTTTTGCACATTTAGTAGATTGTGTCGAGATATAAACCTAAATTTCAAACTTGCTTATATCGTGGGGAACATCTCTCGGATATATGGGTAACCCCCGAAATCTTGTTTGGAAGGTCCCTCTTTTTGAGACACTAGGTCTTTATACTCAGTGATATCTGGGGTATTATCCCGGGACTTCTGATTTTGCGGAAGCAATGGCCTAGTCCCCGTATAATACTTTACGCTTGCTTGAAATATAGCCTACCCTCAGCATAAAAAAATGATGAAACATTGCAAAATGCTAATCATGTGCTGTTGAAGAAAAGATTCTCTAAAGGGAACACACCTTAAGTCGAAGCCATCATCTCTCTGATTTTGCGGAAGCAATATCCTGAGCTCTCACGGCCCTCGCAATTTAACCCTTTACAGATATCATTTGTGGTATACTCACCTGTAAGACTGAATATTGGGATCTGGATACGGGAGTATATTCTGAGGTGGGACACGCGAATAAGTTTAAGTCTCTAAAACATTAATCTCGTATCTCGAAACAGTTGAAATTTGTATGAGAATTTAAGTGGATCGGTATACTGACAATCTAAGTGAATCATTTAGAACTTAAAATGTTTAAAGCTTAACGGTGTTGGTGATGTGTCTCATAAACTTATATGATCCTCTTAAACAAACTCACAAAAATATTGTCTGTAAATATTTGTTTACTGTATTTCATTCTAAGTTCAAAAATTCCAAAAAGATTTTAGTGTGTTTTAGCATAAAATTTTGAAAAATTCAAAAAGATTTTCGACAACTGATGTTGATGAGCTGATTTTCAAAATTCCAAGTGCTAAACATGATGACAATCAGTGAAGGGGAGTCTGTTTGAAAAAAGAATTAAATTTAAAAATTGGTATTTCTACAAGTGGTTCATCAGAGTTTAATAATGTTAAATCTTTTTTGTACGATGCAAATGATGGTATATTTGTGTTTACAAGTGGTAAGCTGAGAATAAATTTTGTAAAATGTTAAATTTGTGAAATTTATTTCTAGGTTAAAAATGTGCAGGAATGGAACATGAAGTGAGTCAGGTTACGATCTTGAGAGTCAAGTTCTGATCCTGAAATTGAAGTTCATGCAGTTAATGATGCTGATGAACTTAAGGAATCAAGAAGATCTGATCAAGAGAAGATAGAGTTAGATTGAGATTCTAGAAGAAAGAGAAAGAAGATTGAGGATTTTTTACATTGTCAGATACTTCAGAAAGAGTAGACTGATAAAGACTGAAGATGTTGAAGACTCGACACTGAAGACTCGTCAACATTCGAGGGGGAGTCTGTTGGTGCGTGCGTCTGTTGACTTCGTCTTGTATCGAGTCTTGTATGTGATTAGATAGTTCATGGCACGGAAAACAAGAAAATAGGTTAGAAGGTTAATCTCGTACGAAATCATAATTCCGCTTGAAATGTGATTTCGTTTGGACTGGTTCAAACGAAATTAGCTGGTCTATAAATAGGTGTTATGTAATTTCGTTTGAGTCATTCTTGCATGTGTGTTTCCGGAGCCGAAGTGCTGCCGAAGTGTCATCTCGCTGTAAAACTTTGTCAAATCAATCAGAAAGACATTTAAAGTGAATATCTAGCTGAATCGAACTCAATATGTCTGTTTCCGCCTTTCATATTGAGTAGAACACCTCTGAACGACTCATTTCGGTCGGTAAACCGATCCTACAATATTAATGTTTCTCGATTTGTTTTTTCATGGTGAACCCTAAATATTTTTTCACAATCGGACTCGAACTCTTCGTCGAACAAAACACGTTAGTTGTTATTTTCTTTTTAAAGCTGTTTTGGTTTCTACAAACAGTTTACTGTTGTTAAAGTTGATTTTTGTATTCGGTATTATGATTCGGTTTCTGTAAATAGATTTTGTTTCTATAAATAGATTACCGTTATATTTTTTAAAACAGTGGTTACTTCGTTTACAATTATGGATCCTAATAACAACGCTCATTCATTGTTAAAGTTGATTGAGGACTATGATCCTATATTTTTTGTATGTTTCTTTAGTTTTCAGTTTTTTACACATAATAAGTTATTGTATGTTATATGTTTTTTGTTTCGATTGATAGGAAATACCGTATGTGTAACAACCAGCACATTCGCGCTCGTTACTCTTGTTACGCCTAGCACCAGAGATTCGGATCATAATGTAAACTATATTGGTTACTAAGCTACTTCGCATATTTTCGCGCTACAACACTTATCACAACGTTTACGCTTAAAAACGCTTTCGCATACACTATCACGCTATTACTACGCTACTCGCAAATGCAAAACGCAGTTACTTATGCTATTACCTATACTAATAGTTATATATAAATATCGAAGTATTAAAAACTTGTTTAAACGAGCAAACGCTGGCACGCGCAACTCAATTTATCGCATTGAAACGCAACATAACACGATACAACTTATCTCGCTAAAACGTTTAAAGTACTCTCAATGATTAACGCAACAAAACGCATCAAACGAACCAAAGTTTGAAAATAACAAAAAGCAACTCGGCCATCCGAATGGGCCATCCGCCCGGATGAAGCCCAACCGTCTTGATGGAGCCCACCAGTCCGGATGGGGCTTGCCCATCCGGACACAGCCCATTCAAATACCACCATCCGGACGTCGCCATTCGGAAGTCGCAGACCTGGCCCTCAGCTATAAATAGGGGCCTTGTGTCTCATTTCAACACCTTTACTCCCCCAAACGCTCTCAAGGTCCCAGGTCGCGAATCAAGACTTTTTGTAAGCTTTTTCCCTCAAATCTTCATCAATCTTCATCCCATTACACTTCTACTCCATCTTCTTCATCAAAATCACACACACACTTTAACTTTTCTCAAAAACCCTGGATTACAACCACCTTGAGGATGATTTCCACTCGTTTTTCTTAGGTAAACTGTTGTGGAGCATTACTCAATCGAGATGGGAACAAGTTATGAAAGATTTCAACATTTTACAACGTATTACTAAACTCCTTTATGGTTTTGACACAATATTGGTGGAATCGGGACTTTGTCAGACTCTCGACTCATTTCATAGTCGAAAGTCGGCTCGAAGACTGATTTCCACCAAAGAGATGGACCAATTAACGGGTCAAACATGAATCTTCATCAAGAACAGAGGGTTCGTCCGAATGTGCAAAGCCCATCCGTCCGAGTGAACTGGAGCTGGTGTTTTCTGTTGTTTGAATCGTCGTCACGACCATCTCCATTAAATTGAAAACCTTTTGTTTACGAAAATTTTACAAACCGCAATGAAAGACCATCCTTCCGAATGGACTGTGTCCATCCGTCCGGATAGGCCTTGCACCACTCCAAACTTTTTCTTCTATTTTCAAGTACCAACTTTTACATCGGGTATTATCATTCTAGCAAGATAGCCCATCCGTTCCGAATAGGGACCATCCGCCCGGATGGCGCCCTGTCAAACACTTGCTTCACTTGACACTCCAATTCCGATTGTTTCAACGCTTAGGAAGACTTATGCTTCTGTTCCCATTCGCAGGCTAACCCAGCGCTCCCTTCAATCCAACCAGACTGTGTTTTACTGTTAAACACGCACTGTGAGTATACTTGACCCTTTTTTACGCTTTAAAACACACTTTGGGGTGTAACATACATTCATATCTAAAACATAATTATCAAAACGTAGTACACACTCTAAACTATTATCACATGCGAATGACTGACGTACATATTTACATGTGATGCTTCATACATATGTGCTAGGACTCTTACTCGTGACGTTCCACCTTAACTAGAATAGTACTATAGTTCGACTCATGCCCACCGGGGTCTAGTTAAGACTAACTCGCACCGCTCCATCGCAGTCATCTCGGGACTTAGCTGTAAGTATTTGTCTTGATAGTATATATGTTGTGTGTATCTCGTTTATGTATGTGGATATTCGCAACGCTTTTATCTACATTACTATTATATCAAACATGTATACTCGTCAATACTTTTGTATTGACATTATTTTAACGTATGTTGCAGGTTAATCGCAGGTTATCATGAATCAAGATTAGGAAGTCTAGAAACTCACAATAAAAAGCTAGGTTGTCAGATTTGAATTGTTTGAGAGACATGAAATCTGTATGACTATTTGTGGTATGTTTGTTTATTAGTATGGGATAATGAACCTTTAAAATATGGTAATTAAATAGTTGTTATGGATTCTCTTGAGCAATCTGATTCGCCTAGTGTCGCGCTCCGATGATTCCGCCATCGGTTGGGGTGTGATATTATGATTTTGCAACCTTATTGTGGGGAGAACAACTTCCATATGGTCAATCTCTTAAAATTATTGATAATGACTTATCATGGGTGGTTTGACTTAAAAGAAATGTGTCAGGCGCTGTCTTAGGTGATGGCTTCACCAAAGTCGTTAGAGTTTCTGGTCTCAAAAAGAATGATTATTTATTGTTGAAGGCTATTGGACCATCAACATTATACCTGATGATACCTTCATTGTAAGTGCTATATATAATATAATTAGTCTGTTTAATAAACTTTTTTGATGTTTATGGTTTGTTTATGTTATTTTGTAAATACTTTTCAGCTCGTGGCCGACAAATTCTAGAAAGATTTTTACGACAAGAATTTTAAAGAGAGGCGACTCCTTATGTGGGAGATAGGTATTGGAATGTGAAGATGGAGGGATGGTCCAACAGAAGTGCCTTCACTGATGGATTGTCTAAGTTGATTGAGGATCTCGCATTAGACACCCGGTCTACTATGTTGTTTACAAGTCTTGGATATAAAACTTTCGAGGTATCTGTTTTTAATCATGAAACAGGTAATGAAATTTATTTCAAGAAGATTGAAGTAGTTGTTTTGGACGATTCTATTTGTGGAGATGAAGGATTTGATTTATTGATTGCGGTTAATGTTATACAATTTATTATTACTTATTTTTTAATACGAGCTTATTAGTTGAACTTCATTTTAACATGGTTGCTAATGTGGATTTTTTTTGTAGTCGGAACACAAGGAGAAGCTGAAGACTAACGAAAGTCATGTTGATGAAGGTGTTGCTGGGGATAGTGTTGGTGACTTTCAACTTCCAAATTTTGAGTCTATTTTTAATGTATATAACTATGTTTTAATATATATTAACAAACTTTAACAACCAGTACATTGTTGTATTCTTACATTTTTATACTTCTGATGTCATTTTTTAGGATACTGACGATTCCAAGTTTGATCGACATATAGCCGCTCTAATTGAAATGGAAGATGCTAAGAAGCTTTATATATTCAAATTATTAATAGATTTTGTTATGTCCATTAGATAAGTATATTATTAAATCGTGCTACTATTTTGTATTATGTAGTTCAATGATGGTTGGAATACAAACAATTGATGCTTTGAAAGAGACTCCGTCTGCTGCCTCTCATTCTCATGTAATATTTATATGTTTGTTATTCACTGTTGTGTAGTTTGAAACGAAAGGGAAGTCAAAGGTTGTAACTGGTGATGAAACTGTTTCTCCAAAGGTTTTATGATCTAATAACATAATTTAATATTTGTTTTCAATACGTACGTTGTATTTTTGATCATATTAGGTGTTTTACTTTACCATTTTTTTCTTTTATTTTAGGTCAAAAGCTAGTTTGATATGGATCTCGATAATTTCTTGATACCGAGGAATAAATTTCATGTACACAACTTGTCTTAAATATCATGTATTGCATTTAGAAAAAATTACATCATTGGTCCTTCTGGTTTCTGTCAAATTTCAATGTAGGGTACTAATAGTTTTTTTGTTGCAAAATCAGGTATTAACTTTCTAATTTGTCACAATGTTGAGTACTGAGGCCAAACCTTGTTAACTTTTTTTGTTAAGTCTTAACAAAATGACTAAAATGACCTTTAATAAATAGAGAGAATATTTTTAATTAATTATACTAGTTGATTTTCCGCCCGCGCGTTGCGGCGTGGACCCAATGACTGCAAAACGCGTGTCAGCAACGGCAGGCAGATACCGAATATCAAAACATAAATAAAAATAACGTGGTAAGGATAGTCACTCCGTTCTAAAAAACGATTTTAAATAACCTAATATATAATAATAGGACCCACACGTCCTACACGTTGGAAATTCGGTTGTTTTCAGTTCAGTTATTACGGTGCTAACACGTTAAAATATGGATGAGCTCGGTACCGGTAACGGCACCGAAAGTACCGATCTAGAAAATCATCGAAATTAGGTGCCGGCACCGAAAATGCTCGGTAGAATACAGTATGGTATTTGAAGGTAAAAATCAATAAATACAGGTATGGTGCAAGACCGGTGTCGAACCGAAAGTAACGATTATGAAAACGCCAAAAGGTGGGCACCAAATTGGTACCGAAAATGATTTGGTATAGTAAATTTGATACTGATACGATATCGGTTTGATTACAGGATCTGATACGATTTGCTAATCAATAATCTAAATATCCAAGTTAATTTTATATGCTACAATTCATTCACTCATTACAGAAAAAGACAAAAAAGAAAGAAAAATAAGTTGTTGTGTATATAAAACCTCAGTCAAACGAAATATAATTTACTTACTGTGTGTATGAAAAGTAATCTAAATGGTACAATTACTTGCATTGCTATGTTGCTACATGATTTGATGAGCTCGGTACCAACCGGTATCGAAAATACCGTTATAGAAATCCCCAAAAGTGGGTACCGGTACCGAATATACCTGGTACGGTACAGGTCGGTACTGGTACGCCACCGGTATTTGAGTGTAAAAACCGGTGAATACCGGTACCGGTACCGAATATACCTAGTACGGTACCGGTCGGTATTGGTACAGCACTGGTATTTGAGGGTAAAAGCCGGCGAATACCGATGCCGAACCGGTACCGAAAATACACCCGGTTTGATAAATTTGCTTCTGGTACCGGTACCCAATACCATTTGCTCATCACCTATTAATAGTGTACTGCCACGTGGCAGATAACATTGTTCAAAGAGTTGTCTTTTTAATATATAGGGTAATTTGACTAAAATAATTTAAAGTTTTATTTATATTTATATTATTTATATTTTTCAGTTTTATTTATATTTTTGAGTTAATTACATACTTAGTCCCTGTGGTTTGCCCAAAGTAACATACTTAGGTACTAATAGTTTAAAATCACATTCTAAGGTATTAACTTTTCATTTTGTAACGTTTGGAGGTATTAGCGTTATTTGTAGGTTTAAAATCACATTCTATTAGTACCTAAGTATGTTATTTTGTGTAAACCACATGGACTAACTATGTAAATACCCTAGAAGTTAATACATCCAAACGTTACAAAATGAAAAGTTAATACCCTAGAAAGTGATTTTAAACTATTAGTACATAAGTATGTTATTTTGTGCAAACCACAGGGACTAACTATGTAATTAACTCTATACTTTTTTATAAAATTATATGGATTTGAAGTTTGTTATTTATAAATTTTGAGTTTATATATAATATTATTTTGATTAAGTTCAAAAGTTTATTTTACTAGCATATTATTATATATAAACTCAAAGTTTATAAATAATAAACTTCAAATCCATTTAACTTTATATAAAATATAAATAAAACAGAAAAATATAAAAATATAAATATAAATAAAATTTTAAATTATTTTAGTCAAATATAATTAATTAAAAAATAAACTCTCTGGATATTAAAGGGCATTTTAGTCATTTTAGTAAGACTTAACAAAAAAAAAAGTTAACAAGGTTTGGACTCAGTACTCAACATCGTGACAAGATTTGCCCTTAGTACTCAACATTGTAACAAATTAGAACATTAATACATGATTTTGCAACAAAAAACTATTACTACCCGACATTGAAATTTGGTAGAAACCACAAGGACCAACGGTGTTATTTTTTCTTGCATTTAATTACTTCATTCTATATTAATATGTGAATTCTTTTATATGTTTTTAGGTTTAACCGCAAGGAATGTCAAATGCTGTTGTTTTTGCCCAAGAGCCGTCTTTGAAAGTTGTTTCCGAAGTAGGACTATCATTTGATTTTTGATTATGATATTGATGTATGTTTTTTCATGTGTATCGTGTTTTTATTTGTTTTATTTTATTTTTAAGGTCGAAAGCAAGCCTTTAGTCAAGGAATGTATAGCTTACCGTAGACTTTCGAATGTTCCAAAGACTAATGTTTCTATGGTCATTTAGGTCATCAGGCCTGTAGGATCGTTTTATCGACCAAATGAGTCAATCAGAGACAATACACAACTGTTTGAGAGGCGGAAACAAACAAACAGGCGGAAACAAAGAATTGAGTAGAAACAAAGTATTTCACTTTAAAACAAGTTTCTCATTCAAAATAGACTTGATTACACGGTGGAATTTCAGCAGCACTTCGTGACACTCTGACTAATTCCGTATCAAATGAGAAACAAGACTTGCCTATTTATAGGCATGTGATTCCGTTTGAAATGACCACATGTCATTTCAAGAGGAATTAACAACACTAATTCCGTTTGAAATGACCATGTGTCATTTCAAGCGGAATTACAACAAAACATCATAAATTTACATTTTCAACCCCTATACAAACTACAAACATGACCTAGACTAATAGACGTAGGCTATAGACATTATGCACCAACAAACTCCCCCTTGGATATTGCCAGAGTCTTCAGTCTGGTCTTCAGCTCTTCACAGCGACTTGAACTTTTCTTCTCTTGCCTTAGGCTTTCTCCTCAATGCACTTTTTAACTTTTCATTCTCTTGAACAGCTTTCTATCTTTCTTCAGCTTGTTCTCTCATGAACTTTCCACGAAGCATTCGATCTCTTTCTTCACGTTTCTTCTTTTCTTTCTCAGCTTTTAGAGCCTCTTCTTTCTCAATCTCTCTCCATTGAGTTGACCATTTACTCTCGGCATTGATACCTTTTTGAAAGCATATAGAAACAACTTTCTGAAATTGCATAGCCTGCTCTTTATCTTCAGCTCTAAATCCAATCTTGTTAACAAACAAGCACTCTATGTCTTTTGCTGAGCAGTTAACCAGCCACAGAGGATCAAACACAGAGATATATCTGACTTCATTTTCAACTATGTAAGTAATCACAGCTTCAGTCGTCAAACAGCTGTACACCCAATACACAAAACCCTTATGGAAATCCTGCTCCATCTTAGGTAATGGTATGTTTTTTTATCACTCTTGGCGTCTTGATTTGCAATATAGTTGTAATACCCCGAACCTTAATGTACTGGTTATAAACATATGAATTATGTAATTTATATTTCATATATTATTAAACGAGTAAAGATGATTGTGTGAAAGGTGAAATATCTTGACAATCCTTGGCTAATATAGGAGATCGTTTAATATTAATAATTAAATATATTTTTTTTTTACCTTACTCCGTTTTTAATGAAACTTAGGTTAAAACGTAGATAAAAATATGCTCGTTCTAATGACATATTCGTCGTTTTATAAAACGTCATATTTTAAAAGTTATACGCGAAAAACGAGTGAAGCAGCTGAATTAATATATATAAGCAAGCAAGCAAGCTAGCAGGTCAAGCAGGCAGGTAGGTAGGCATGTCAATTGTATCCCACATTGACCCAGAAAGGTTTTGAGGTGCTTGCTTGCTTCCTTTAAATAAGAGTCTCAATAGTTTGTTTAGGTACCAGTTTCTTTAACGGGAATGCTCTAGTATAGAGAATCCTAAGTATACGATACCCCGTTGGGTGTTGTTAGTAGTCGTTTTTGGAGCGCGAGTAGGAGCAGGAGTAGGGAAACTCTACATCAACGTGCCGTAGATAGTTTTAAGGTATGCTCTCATTTACGTCTATGTTTAGTTATTTATTATTTAATTTTAGTAGTTAATAGGATTATTATTATTAGTAGTAAGTATTATTATTAGTAGTAATATTATTATTAGTAGTAGTAATGTTAGTATTATTTTAGGTACTAGGGTTGTTGTCAGGGGTGGGTATTGGGTAGCCTAGCCTTAGTTAAGCATAGACTGATCAACCATGCTTAAATAAGGCAGCACTAACCAATATCTAACCATGATAATGACTAGTTAGGGGTACCATTACCTAACCTAGGATTATGTAATTGTGTCAGGACCTTGAGACATAACCCCGTCGTACTAGAGCCTGTTAAGCAATTGCTAATCAGGTGAGTCATCATACTTGTCTTTTAAACTGTGATAGTATACTCGTCCATAACTGGTAATAATGAGAATGCTGCAGTATGCATGTGTCAGTAGGGGTATATGGGATCCTATTATGCTTAATGAGGTGTGTCACTCTGGGAAGGGTAATAAGGCGTTGTACCCACAGGCACTTCGTGCTTATAAGGTCCAGCGACACACACTCATACCTATGTGACGGCCGTAGGGGGACACAGCTGGAGGACCAGTATGTCTCTTGTACGGTGGTTTGTGACAAGTCAAATGTGACCTATAAGGTTCAATGAGGCCCAACCTGACTATAATGTGGTCACATGCCCATATTGTGTATGCATATAATGTAAACTGTGGTCTGTCTTTATAAAAAAATTGTATAGTATGAGCTCACCAGTATATATCTGACGTCGTTTTGAGTATACTTATCTCAGGTGAGTCATGAGCAAAACTATAGGAACTACTTGACAGTTGTGGAGTTTTAGAAGATCAAGGAGTTCTTAGTTGCCAAAAGATTGTAAATAAATAAAGTGTTGTACTCTATTATAAGTTTTAATGAAAGTTTAGTTTGTTTTCGTTGTAAGTGTATCAATTGTGCATAATCACCCGGGTTACGGGGTGGGTGTTACAGTTGGTATCAGAGCCCGAGGTTTTAGCGAATTAGGTATTGCAGGAATGCCTAAGCTTTAACCAATAGTTCTCTAAAGATTAATAGCACACTCAGACTAGGCCAAATAACATGTTCTCAGGAAAAGTACTTGCATAGTCAATTGAGTGACGCTAGAAGAAGTAAACTATGTTGTGCCTTTTTATGTGCTATATATATACGTATATATATATATATATATATGTGTGATGTATATAGGTGTTATATTATAATGATGTATCATACATACTAGTAACTCTTTATACTCATATTCCTATAGGAAGGAGACAATGTCTGAATATAGAGATGAACAAAGGTCTAGAAATAATCAGAATAACAGAAGGAGAGAGGAAGGTTCTTATAGGACTCGAACTCCTTCTCACAGTGTCAGGTCCCGGAAGCATGCGTCTAAATACTGAGGATATCCACAATATAGCTGTGGAAGTGGCTAAGGTAATGAAGAATGCACAAACCGGTAATGTTAACAAATCTGGAGAACGACATGAAGAAAGTTCAGCAGCCTCTACGCCAGTACAAAGGGAAGGAATGGGCGAAAGGAAAAACACTATTGCAACCATGCCACTAGAAGGAAAAGGTGAATATTCCAAATCAAAGGAATGTACTTATAAGCACTTCATCTCCTGTAAACCTCAGTCCTTTGATGGAAGAAAGGGAGCACTAGAAGCTCAAGACTGGCTCAACAGAATGGAGTCAGTATTAGACATATGTGAGTATGATGATCGCACCAAAGTACGGTTCGCCGTACATATGTTTGAAGCTGAAGCCCTTCACTGGTGGAACATTGTGGTCCAAAAAGATGGAAAAGAAAAGGTTAAGGAGATAAAGTGGGAGGAGTTTATTCATAAGTTTCTTGCTAAGTATTATCCTCCCAGTGAGACTGAGCAACTGGAAGTGGAATTCTTTCAGTTAAAAATGGGAAATAAAACCTATCGAGAGTATGTTTCTCGTTTCAATGACATATCTCGACTGGTTTCTTATTTAGCATTGACTGAGGAACAACTGATCAATAGGTTTATTTGGGGTCTACCCTCTGAAATGAATGTGTTTATCAAATCCAAATCCCCCAAGACTTTTGCAGAAACTGTTGAGACTGGCGCCATCATGGCTGCCGAGATGATTCTGCGGCAGGCTGAATCTCCCGCTCCAAAAAGGAAGTGGGAAGAAAGAAAGGGGGACACCCGGAATAACAACTTTAAAAGGCCTAAAACATTTCCTCAATGTCAAATTTGCAAACGCTTTCATACGGGGGAATGTTGTTTTCCTTGTCCAAATTGTAAAAAGACGGGTCATGCTCTTCAAGAATGCAAGGAAAAGAAGAAGTGTTTCAAATGTGGAGACCCTAACCAGATGAGATCTGAAAGTCCCGAACTCAAAAGAAATGATAGGACACAACCAAATCAGCCAAAAGGGCGGGCATTTGTACTCACCACGGAAGAAGCCAAGACCAATACAGACGTTATCACGGGTACGTATCTCGTAAATGATGTATATGCCGTGTGTTATTTGATACCGGTGCAAATAGAAGTCTAGTGTCGACTACCTTTAGACCTTACTTGAACCAGGCGTCCCAAAACCTAGATCATGCCTTTACAGTAGAAATGGCTGATGAAAGCCAAAGAGAGATAGTTGACATAGTTAAGAATTGTAAAATAAGCTTAAACAACCATGTTATCCCTATAGACCTAATACCTATGGAACTTGGAGAATTCGACATAGTCATAGGAATGGACTGGTTGACACCATATCATGCGGAAGTTATATGTGATAAAAGGATCGTCCGACTCCGATTACCCAATGGCAAGTAGCTAACTGTATCGGGAGACCGCACTGACAAGACTAAGAACCTCATCACGATAGCACAAGCACATAAATGCCTAAGGAAAGGGTATGTTGCCTTTTTAGCATATGTCGTAAACACTACAGAAAAGCAGAAGGTCGAGGACGTGCCAGTAGTACGAGAATACCCCCGAAGTGTTTCCCGATGAGCTCCCAGGACTACCATCGGATAGACAGGTTGAGTTTTGCATTGACCTAGTTCCCGGTACATCACCGATTGCTAAGTCGCCGTACAGACTAGCCCCGACAGAAATGCAAGAACTCAAGAAGCAACTACAAGAGTTACTTGACAAGGGGTTTATCCAACCTAGTTCGTCGCCATGGGGAGCACCCATCTTGTTTGTCAAGAAGAAAGATGGGACGATGCGCATGTGCATCGATTATAGGGACTTGAATAAAGCCAATATAAAGAATAAATACCCTTTGCCCAGGATTGACGACTTGTTTGATCAATTACAAGGGGCAAACTATTTCTCTAAAATAGACTTGAGGTCTGGATACCACCAAGTGAAAGTTGCACTAGAAGACATACCTAAGACTGCCTTCAGAACTAGGTATGGTCATTATGAATTTTTGGTAATGCCATTTGGATTAACCAACGCACCTGCAGTGTTCATGAACCTCATGAACAGGGTTTGTAAACCTTACCTCGATAAGATTGTGATCGTTTTCATTGACGATATTGATGCGTATTCTAGTGTTATATATATTAGGTGTATATTTTAAGCCTCTTTAACACTTTTTAGTCAAGTTTTAAATTTATAAAACACGATATTTACTAACACTAGACACACATATGGGCAAGTGCACCCATCGTGAGCGTAGTATAGTGTTGGTAAGATATCGAGGTCGTCCAAGGACACAAGAGCTTTTAGTACCGGTTTATCCTCAACGTCTAATCAAATCAAAAAGTTTAGAAAAATGTTTTAAACTAAGGAAAATAAAACTAACTAAAAATGCTGAAAAATAAAAATAAAAAGAAAAACAGATAGACAAGATGAATCACTTGGTTCCGACTCGTATCTAGTGTAACCTTTGATTATTTCCGCACTTTTGCACTATTTTAAGAGATTATCTTAGTTATTGTAGTAGGCCCCTCTTTTGAAGGTGACGTTACCCTCACCCCAGTAGTTTGAGTCAGCAAGGATACAATCCTAAAAGGGTGGATTATTGGAAGATAATTAATTAAGTTATTAATGCAAATTATGGTAGGCCCCTCTTTTGGAGGTGACGTTACCCTCGACTAAGTAGTCTGAGTCAGCAGGGATACAGTCCAATATAGCCGGGTTATAGTATTAATAGTAGTTAACTTATGAGGGGATCAAAGAGTTTGGACCCCCGCCATCCAATACCGTTAAGTATTGAAGGAGGTCCTACTAAATTTGACCCACGTCCATTGCAGGACCTCTAAACGCTGAACAATGGCAAGACCTTTACCAAACCGTTCCCTTAACCCCCGACCAGGTAGCCAACATACCTCCATATAGACCGTGGAGATATGAATGGTGAAAATCTTTTATTTTATATAGACAGTAAAATAATGCCAAGACACCACGGACAAACGAAAAGGAAAGATCACCTTCAACATAAGCAACTAGTTATTAAAGTCATTAATACAAAACCAAGTAAAAAGTGCGAAAAGATTAGAAATAAAAAGTATTACACTAGACACTTTGTCTTCACCAAGTGATGTAAGAGACTTAGGCAAACATGGCCTTGATTGTCAAGAACTTTTACGATCAATCTTGGATCCCGAGATGACTCACACACTCTACGATGGACGATGGATGATGGTGGTGGATGATGGTGTTATGGTGGTGGTGGGTGAAGTGTGAGAGAGGTGGTGTGCCAAGGGATGGTTTGAGCTTGAGCCAAGCACTTCTATTTATAGGCTGAACAGAAGCTCGGGCACGGCCCCGTGTCCACATCCTTCTCTTTCTTCATTTAATGCAGTTTTGTCTTTTTAGTTGACCACGCCCCCGTGTCCGCAGAGCACGACCCCGTGGTGCAGAAGAATATTTGTACTATGTAGATTTGCTGGATTGTGCGAATCTTATAGTTGACCACGGCCCCGTGTCCGCTGAGCACGGCCCCGTGGTGAGCAATAGAAGCTTCTACCACTTTGTCTTTTCTGCTAACAGTTGGGCACGCCCCCGTGCTGGCTGAGCACGGGGCGTGTTCAGTCTTCTGTTGTCTTGTTTTGCTTGGGAAGATGCTGTCGTGGGGTCGGGCATGTCACGTCTTGTTCCTTTTCTTGTATTTATGTTATATTTTGATGTCTTTTTGCTTCTTTTGTTAATTTGAGCTCATTTAATCCTGAAAATACATAAGGAAGACAAAAGAATACTTTTTCCAACATTAGTACTAAAAAAAGTTTAGTTTTATGCCTCAATTGATGAAATTTATATGTTGCATTTTTAACACATCAAATACCCCCACACTTGAATCTTTGCTTGTCCTCAAGCAAAACTCTTTAATATGTGGCTATTACACTCCCAATGGAATGGAATGGGTAGAGAAGAAGGTTTTTTTTTGGGCTTGTCGTAAATGTCGGGATTTCCAAGATTCTTTATTTAATTTTATTTTTATTTATTTACAATCCTATTCGTCATGATTTATTTAAAACTTTTCATAAGATAAATTACTTATTAGGGCATAACATGCCTCTTTAAAATTCTATATATATACAAGTTCACATACCTCACGGGGATCACTCAACACTCGGCCGAAAATGTATTTTTGTGGATCACTCGAGAGCGGCATGGAACTTACTCCTACCATAGGCTTGCCAAGCAATCAATCCTCCTCCTTTTTAACTTATATACCTTTGTAAATATCAAGAGGACTTTGTGGGTGAAGGGTTAGGCTTGGGTTAAAGGTAGGTGGTTGGGTTAGTGGTTAGTAGAAAAAGGGCGAAAAGCGTAACAAGTGTCGGTTTTCGTAAGACTTTCTATTTTTATAACTTTTATTTTGACGAAGATATTATTCAAACAAAGTTATTTTTGATGAACTTGTTTGTTTATTTTCTTTTGCTTCATCATCAACAAAAAATTTTTATTTTATATATATATATATATATATATATTGAAGTCATACGAAAAATCGAGCTTGTTACTAAAACAAAGGGGTAAAAATGAAAAAGGTTTTGGTGGGTAAAAAGGGTGTTTGTTTGGGTTATGAAATGAAAATGTTTAGGCTCAAAGGGGCTAACTAGGGGGATTTTGGGTAGGTGGTAAAAAAAATTAAAAAAATAATGGTGTAGAAATAAAAAGGGTTAGTCCTAATGCATCCATCATTTACTTACTCGGGTTTAAGTTGGTAAGGACTGGGAATGTATCGTCATGGCAAGTTCTAGAGTCGTAAGAACCAAGCGGCTATTCACACAAGAAACGAAAAATGAGCATTTAGTCTAATGATATGTAATTGTATGCTCAATAAAGGCTCAAAACTCACTTTTGTTGAATGGGTTTTTATGTGATCAAGTATATATAATCAAATTTTAACTAAGCTTGTCATGCCTTTTCATAATTTTCTTATGTTGGTTCTTTTTATCACGACGCTATCAGTTGTAAATTCGTAAAAATATAACCTTTTTAGAACTTGAAATTCCCGAGTTAAACCTAGACAAGAAAAAAAATGAAAATTTTTGAAAAAAAATTTGGGGTGATTAGCGGTTCCAATAGAGTTTTGTGTAAGGCTTGTATTTAGGACTTGTAAGATTCAAGGTTTTAGCATCCCCCCCACACTTAAATTACACATTGTCCTCAATGTGTCCCAAAAATAAGTTTTTAGGTTGATTGAATGTGTAAAAGGTGTGAAAAAGCAAAAATTTTGTGTTACTGGGTGCTGAACACGGCCCCGTGTTCAAGTGCCAGTAACAAAATTAAAACAAGAGAAACAGAAGCCTGGACATGGGGGCGTGTTGGGTGAACACGGCCCGAGTCCAGTTACCTGAACTGGGTCTTTTTCTGCAGACTGTGCAGCACGGGGCCGTGTTGGGTGGACACGGCCCGTGCCGAACTTACTGTAAACGAAGAATTTCGTCGGACTGTCCTGTTTTCCTGCATGGAGTGCTGGTTCAAGTTTCCCTTGCATCCTTTGCCATCTCAAGTGTGTTTTATTCCTGAAAATTAAAACTAACTAGAAAACAAGAAAATTAATCTAAACTAAACTAAGGATAGTTCCGCGGAATGCCTCCGTGGTGCGCCACGTTTATAAGGGTCCTTGGCTAGACCCAAAGCCTGGTCACATGTTACCCAAGTGGGATGTATTGCATCCCATGTTACACCGTCAGAGAGCGTCATCCAAGCTTGAGTCTATGACCTTCATGTAGTTGACCGGGTCTTCTTCCTCTACTTTCTTTCCACATTCGAACTTCACTTCCTCGTCCCTAAACTTCAATGTTAACGTCCCGTCATTCATATCCACCACTGCTTGGGCGGTGGCTAGAAATGGCCTCCCGAGGATGAGAGGGACATCGGTGTCTTCTTCCATGTCTAGGATGACAAAGTCGGTTGGAAAAACGAAGTTGTCAACCTTGACCAGTAGATTTTCAGCGACACCTTGTGGAAATTTGACGGACCTGTCGGCGAGTTGTATGCTCATCTTTGTAGGGCTTGTTGTTCCTAGGCCGAGTCGTTTGAACATTGATGTGGGCATGAGGTTAATGCTAGCCCCAAGATCGGCTAATGCATTACGAACGGGGGATTCCCCAATCGAGCAAGGAATTGTGAAGCTTCCGGGATCGATTTTCTTTTGTGGAAGTTTGTTGAGTACTAAAGCGGAGCATTCTTCGCCTAAGTTAACTGATTGCAATGATTCATTTTTCCTTTTGTGAGTGAGGAAATCCCTCATGAATTTTGCATATTTAGGCATTTGGGTTAGGACCTCAATAAAAGGAATATTAACATGCAATTGTTTTAGTAAACTTTCGAACTTTGCGAATTGCTCATCGGTCTTTTGACGATTTAACCTACCGGGGTATGGAATTGGAGGAGTCTTGGTGGGCTCTTGAATTGGTGAAGAAGCCTTTTCTGGTTGAGGTGTAGGTGAAGTCGTGCTTTGGATGAGTTGACTTCCTTCAACCGGTGGTAATGGGGCATCCTCGGGCCCCACGGTTCGGTTTCTCAATGTGATGAGGTGTACTTGCGCCTTTGGGTTGGTTTCGGTATTACTTGGTAACGTGCCTTGTGGTCTCTCAGAGAAATTTTGAGCTAGTTGATTTAATTGTTTTTCAACGTTTTGAATGCTAGCTTGTTGATTTCTAAAATTTGATTCCAATTGTTGAAATCGATCCGAGTTTTTCTTTTCGGTGTCGGAGATGAGGCGAGATACGGTATCTTCAAGCCTTTCTCTTCCACCTTGTTGTTGAGAGAAATTTTGTGGTTGCTGAAAATTAGTTCGTTGGTTTTGTTGGTTACTACTATTGCCGGGATCTCTGCAACCAAGATTTGGGTGGTTATGCCATCCTTGGTTGTAGGTACCCGTTGGAGGACCCGACGGCCTAGGTCTATTATCAATGTAGTTTACCGTTTCTGCTTGTTCATCTAATTCTTTCATACAACTCCAATTTTCATGTGACCCACCACACCCTTCACAAGCCATAACCGAGGCCGTTTTTGTCATTTCTAGCTTTTTGATTTTCGAAGAGAGGGCCTCGATTTGGGCTTGTAAGGAGATGCTTTCATCAACCTTATGGGCGCCCGGGGCAATAGATTTATTACCTCGGGGAGTGTGCCATTGAAAATTGGTTTGAGCAATTTCCTCAATTTGATTATATATTTCATTTGGGCGACGATTACCTAAAAGTCCCCCGGAGCTAGAATCAAGTGTTTGTCTTGTGTGTGGCAACAACCCATTGTAGAAAGTGGATACTTGTTGCCACACTGCTAGACCGTGATGAGGACACTTTCTTAGTAGCTCCTTGAACCTTTCCCAAGTTTCATATAATGATTCCCCATCCTCTTGTGAGTATGTATTAATTTCAGTCATTAATTTAGCCATTTTAGCAGGAAGGAAATACTTATATAGAAACTTTTGGGCTAGTTCATCCCAGGTGTTTACCGAGCCAACTGGGAGGGTGTTAAGCCAAGCCTTAGCTCGGTCTTTTAGTGAAAATGGAAACATCCTAAGGCGAATGGCGTCGTTTGATGCTCCATTGATCCGAAAAGTATCACATATCTCCAAGAAATTAGTAATATGTAGATGGGGATCCTCGTCCGCAAGCCCATGAAAGGTTGCGGAGTTTTGGAGCATTTGTATCAAATGCGGCCGAAGTTCGAAGTTGTTGGCTTCGACATTCGGTGCATTGATAGCGGCACCGAGATTGCCTACGGTGGGCCGTAGGTAATCCATGAGGGTACGTTGGTCCGCCATTGGAAGTGGGTCCCCTGAAACTTTCTCTTGATTTTTTGCTTTAAGTCTTTTTCTGAGAAAGTGTTCGGGTTCTTCTAGAGGTTCTTTTATGTCTCTACTAGAACTGGAGCTCATGCACTACGTAGGAGGCTCAAATGTGGCGCCTGGGTTCCAAGTCCTGCAATAAAAACAGAAAAGAACGTTGGTCAGAATGTTCACCACGGCCCCGTGCTCGGTGAACACGGCCCGTGGTCAGAGATACAGTGATTGTTTTCTGGATCCCTGTTACTGGGAGTTGGACACGGCCCCATGTTGCACCGACACGGCCCCGTGTTCAGCTCTCTGTAACTCAGAAAATAAAAACTGGCAGTGATGATGCTGGGCACTGCCCGTGTCCGACCAGGCACGGCCCGTGCTGAGCTCTGCAGAAACAGAAAAACTAAAAAAAAATCCTAAAAAAAATGAAAAACAAGAAAAACGATTAGGCCATTGATTCCTAACTTTCTTAAAATCCTTGTGTCCCCGGTAACGGCGCCAAAAACTTGATGCGTATTCTAGTGTTATATATATTAGGTGTATATTTTAAGCCCCTTTAACACTTTTTAGTCAAGTTTTAAATTTATAAAACACGATATTTACTAAGGGGCTGTTTGTTTACCTCTTAACGAGGCTCTTAATGGTTCAGACATCTTACTGGTTCAGCACTTAATGGTTCAGACTGTTTGTTTCACGAGTAGATGTCTGAATGGTTCAGACATTTGCCTCTGAATGGTTAAGATTTATACAGAGTCTGAATGGTTAAGACCTCTAATCTGAATTAGTCAAACATTTGCCCCTAAACGGTTAAGCATTAAACAGGCTCTTAATGCTTCAGACCTCTTACTGGTTCAGCACTTAATGGTTCAGACCTCTTAATGGTTCAGCACTTAACCATTCAGATGTTGCCAAACAACCCCTAACACTAGACACACATATGGGAAAGTGCACCCATCGTGAGCGTAGTATAGTGTTGGTAAGATATCGAGGTCGTCCAAGGACACAAGAGCTTTTAGTACCGGTTTATCCTCAACGTCTAATCAAATCAAAAAGTTTAGAAAAATGTTTTAAACTAAGGAAAATAAAACTAACTAAAAATGCTGAAAAATAAAAAGAAAAAGAAAAACAGATAGACAAGATGAATCACTTGGTTCCGACTCGTATCTAGTGTAACCTTTGATTATTTCCGCACTTTTGCACTATTTTAAGAGATTATCTTAGTTATTGTAGTAGGCCCCTCTTTTGAAGGTGACGTTACCCTCACCCCAGTAGTTTGAGTCAGCAAGGATACAATCCTAAAAGGGTGGATTATTGGAAGATAATTAATTAAGTTATTAATGCAAATTATGGTAGACCCCTCTTTTGGTGGTGACGTTACCCTCGACTAAGTAGTCTGAGTCAGCAGGGATACAGTCCTAAATAGCCGGGTTATAGTATTAATAGTAGTTAACTTATGAGGGGATCAAAGAGTTTGGACCCCCGCCATCCAATACCGTTAAGTATTGAAGGAGGTCCTACTAAATTTGACCCACGTCCATTGCAGGACCTCTAAACGCTGAACAATGGCAAGACCTTTACCAAACCGTTCCCTTAACCCCCGACCAGGTAGCCAACATACCTCCATATAGACCGTGGAGATATGAATGGTGAAAATCTTTTATTTTATATAGATAGTAAAATAATGCCAAGACACCCCGGACAAACGAAAAGGAAAGATCACCTTCAACATAAGCAACTAGTTATTAAAGTCATTAATACAAAACCAAGTAAAAAGTGCGAAAAAATTAGAAATAAAAAGTATTACACTAGACACTTTGTCTTCACCAAGTGATGTAAGAGACTTAGGCAAACATGGCCTTGATTGTCAAGAACTCTTACGATCAATCTTGGATCCCGAGACGACTCACACACTCTACGATGGACAATGGATGATGGTGGTGGATGATGGTGTTATGGTGGTGGTGGGTGAAGTGTGAGAGAGGTGGTGTGCCAAGGGATGGTTTGAGCTTGAGCCAAGCACTTCTATTTATAGGCTGAACAGAAGCTCGTGCACGGCCCCGTGTCCAGTGGGCACGGCCCCGTATCCACATCCTTCTCTTTCTTCATTTAATGCAGTTTTGTCTTTTTAGTTGACCACGCCCCCGTGTCCGCTGAGCACGACCCCGTGGTGCAGAAGAATCTTTGTACTATGCATATTTGATGGATTGTGGGAATCTTATAGTTGGCCACGGCCCCGTGGTGAGCAATAGAAGCTTCTACCACTTTGTCTTTTCTGCTGACACTTGGGCACGCCCCCGTGCTGGCTGAGCACGGGGCGTGTTCAGTCTTCTGTTGTCTTGTTTTGCTTGGGAAGATGCTGTCGTGGGGTCGGGCATGTCACGTCTTGTTCCTTTTCTTGTATTTATGTTAGATTTTGATGTCTTTTTGCTTCTTTTTTTAATTTGAGCTCATTTAATCCTAAAAATACAAAAGGAAGACAAAAGCATACTTTTTCCAACATTAGTACTAAAAAAGGGTTAGTTTTATGCCTCAATTGATGAAATTTATATGTTGCATTTTTAACACATCAATATCCTTATCTACTCTACGAATGAGGCAGAACATGAACAACACCTGAGTGCAGTCCTTGAATTGCTCAAGAAAGAAAAACTCTATGCAAAGTTCTCTAAGTGTGAATTTTGGATACGTGAGGTACAATTCCTAGACCACGTGATAAATGAACATGGAATACAAGTTGACCCTGCAAAGATCGAGGCCATCAAGAAATGGGAAGTACCGAAGAATCCCACTGAAATCAGAAGATTTCTGGGGTTAGCAGGATACTATAGAAGGTTTATTCAAGACTTCTCAAAGATTGCAACACCATTAACCACACTAACCCAAAAAGCCTCTAAGTTTAATTGGGGACCTAAACAAGAAGAAGCCTTTAACACGTTAAAGCATAAGTTATGTAGCGCCCCAATACTATCACTTCCTGAGGGAATAAAAGATTTGTCGTCTACTGTGATGCATCTCACTATGGTATGGGATGTGTACTCATGCAAAGAGGCAAAGTGATTGCCTACGCCTCAAGACAGTTGAAGATTCATGAGCGGAACTACACGACCCATGATTTGGAACTTGGTGCCATAGTGTTCGCGTTGAAAATTTGGAGGCGCTATCTTTACGGTACAAAGCGCACTATCTATAGTGACCATAAAAGTTTAAAACACATATTTGAGCAGAAGGAGCTCAATATGCGTCAGAGACGATGGATGGAGTTATTAAGTGATTACGACTGTGAGATCCAATACCATCCATGTAAGGCAAACATAGTAGCAGATGCTCTAAGTAGAAAAGAGAAACCTCAACCAATAAGAATTCATGCAACCAGAATAGAAGTTAAAACTAGTCTCTTAGATCAAGTTAAGAATATACAACAAGAAGCCTTAAAAGTGAATCATATTGTAAAAGAAAGAATGATTGGGAGACTGAAGCTACTGACAATGGGAAATGATAATATCCTTAGGTTCAACAATAGGATATGGGTTCCTAATTTTGGAGGACTGCAAGATACCATTTTAGATGAAGCTCATAAGTCTAAGTATTCCATTCACCCTGGCAGTGACAAGATGTATAAGGATTTAAGGAGGGATTATTGGTGGCCAGGAATGAAGCGATCTATTGCCCATTATGTGGAAAAGTGCCTTACATGCCTTAAGGTGAAGGCATAACATCAAAAACCCTCTGGATACTTGCAACAACCAGAGATCCCAGAATGGAAATGGGAGAAAATCACCATGGATTTTATCACGAAGCTCCCAAGGTCAAGTCACGGTCACGGTTATGATACTATTTGGGTAATAGTGGACAGACTGACCAAGTCTGCACACTTCGTGCCAATTCGTGAGGACAATAAGATGAACAAGCTAGCTCAAATTTACATCAAAGAAATAGTCTCACGACATGGGGTGCCTGTATCGATCATATCAGACAGAGATAGTCGTTTCACATCTAAATTCTGGCAAAGTTTCCAACAAGAGTTAGGAACCAAGCTTAATCTAAGCACTGCATATCATCCTCAGACGGTTGGGCAGAGTGAACGGACTATTCAGACAATAGAAGATATGCTTCAAGCTTGTGTAATTGATTTTGGTGGAAGTTGGGACACTCATCTACCACTCATCGAATTCACCTACAATAATAGCTATCACGCCAGCATCAAAGCTGCAGCTTATGAAGCTTTATACGGAAGAAGGTGCCGAACTCCTATCTGTTGGACGGAAGTAGGGGAAAGTCAACTATCAGGACCAGAAATCATTGTGGAGACCACAGAAAAGATCCAGCAAATAAAAGAAAGGATGAAAAGTGCTCAAGATCGACAAAAGAGTTATGCAGATCGGAGGCGTAAACCCCTAGAGTTCCAACTAGGGGATAAAGTAATGCTTAAGGTATCACCTCTGAAAGGAGTGTTTCGGTTTGGAAAGAAGGGAAAGTTGAAACCCCGATACATTGGGCCGTTTGAAGTAACAAGCAAAGTAGAACCAGTGGCTTATCGGCTAAAACTTCCTGAACAGCTGGCAGGAATACATAATACTTTTCATGTATCAAATTTAAGGAAGTGCCTAGTGGACGAAGCCCAACAAATACCCCTGCAAGACGTACAGGTTGACGAAAAACTCAACTTCATTGAAGAACCACTACAAATCGAAGATAGGAAGGTTAAAAAGTTACGCAAGAAGGAAATCCCGTTAGTCAAAGTCAAGTGGAACGCACGTCATGGACCCAACTTTACATGGGAATAAGTACCCTCACCTTTTTAAGTGATGACAAATTTCAAGGACGAAATTTTTGTAAGGAGGGAAGGATGTAATACCCCGAACCTTAATGTACTGGTTATAAGCATATGAATTATGTAATTTATATTTCATATATTGTTAAACGAGTAAAGATGATTGTGTGAAAGGTGAAATATCTTGACAAGCCATGGCTAATATAGGAGACCGTTTAATATTAATAATTAAATATATATATTTTTTTACCTTACTCCGTTTTTAATGAAACTTGGGTTAAAACGTAGATAAAAATATGCTCGTTCTAATGACATATTCGTCGTTTTATAAAACGTCATATTTTAAAAGTTATACGAGAAAACCGAGTGAAGCAGCTGAATTAATATATATAAGCAAGCAAGCAAGCTAGCAGGTCAAGCAGGCAGGTAGGTAGGCATGTCAATTGTATCCCACATCGACCCAGAAAGGTTTTGAGGTGCTTGCTTGCTTCCTTTAAATAAGAGCCTCAGTAGTTTGTTTAGGTACCAGTTTCTTTAACGGGAATGCTCTAGTATAGAGAATCCTAAGTATACGATACCCCTTTGGGTGTTGTTAGTAGTCGTTTTTGGAGCGCGAGTAGGAGCAGGAGTAGGGAAACTCCATATCAACATGCCGTAGATAGTTTTAAGGTATGCTCTCGTTTACGTCTATGTTTAGTTATTTATTATTTAATTTTAGTAGTTAATAGGAGTATTATTATTAGTAGTAAGTATTATTATTAGTAGTAATATTATTATTAGTAGTAGTAATGTTAGTATTATTTTAGGTACTAGGGTTATTGTCAGGGGTGGGTATTGGGTAGCTTAGCCTTAGTTAAGCATAGACTGATCAACCATGCTTAAATAAGGCAGCACTGACCAATATCTAACCATGATAATGACTAGTTAGGTGTACCATTACCTAACCTAGGATTATGTAATTGTGTTAGGACCTTGAGACATAACCCCGTCGTACTAGCGGCTGTTAAGCAATTGCTAATCAGGTGAGTCATCATACTTGTCTTTTAAACTGTGATAGTATACTCGTCCATAACTGGTAATAATGAGAATGTTGCAGTATGCATGTGTCAGTAGGGGTATATGGGATCCTATTATGCTTAATGAGGTGTGTCACTATGGGAAGGGTAGTAAGGTGTTGTACCCATAGGCACTTCGTGCTTATAAGGTCCAGCGACAGACACTCATACCTATGTGACGGCCGTAGGGGGACACAGCTGGAGGACCAGTATGTCTCTTGTATGGTGGTTTGTGACAAGTCAAATGTGACCTATAAGGTTCAATGAGGCCCAACCTGACTATAATGTGGTCACATTCCCATATTGTGTATGCATATAATGTAAACTGTGGTCTGTCTTTATAAAAATTGTATAGTATGAGCTCACCAGTATATATCTGACGTCGTTTTGAGTATACTTATCTCAGATGAGTCATGAGGAAAACTATAGGAACTACTTGACAGTTGTGGAGTTTTAGAAGATCAAGGAGTTCTTAGTTGCCAAAAGATTGTAAATAAATAAAGTGTTGTACTCAGACTATTATAAGTTTTAATGAATGTTTAGTTTGTTTCCGCTGTAAGTGTATCAATTGTGCATAATCACCCGGGTTACGGGGTGGGTGTTACAATAGTCTCTTCAACACCAGTAACTGGATCCACTCTTCTTACTTTCTTTGGCTGATGTGGCTTCCAGTGCTGAAAATCTCTAAATGCTTCAAACTTAATCAACCCCCACATAGGTATGTCATTCTTTCTAATCGGATAATCTAAAGTTCTGACTTTGGCTAGCTCTTCCACATCCCACCAGGGTAATGACTTGATATCATGAAGAAATACAAAATATTGAACACCATATTCTCGGCGAATAGCATAAGCATTGACATGTGGTAGAAAGCCCCAACTGATTATATCACCCAGCGAAACATCTCTATCTCTTTTGTAGAACTTCAATGGTCGTTTGAATTTTCTTTCATTACTCTTCCTGAACCATTTCTTTCTTTCTTCTTTCTGTGCATCTTTCACTGTACCATCAAAGTTCGTATCTTTCAAAACCTCTTCTACTTTCCTTCTCAATTCATCGATGTTCTCTTGACTGAAAAATTCGACAAGTGTTGGAAAATCAGAAGTATCCACATCCACATTCTCTTCATCACTGCAATCCTCAACCTCAACCCTATCGTAAAGATCAGCATCCTCCACATACTTGTACTGATACTCGGGTTGCTGGTTGATATCGAACCGATTTAATTCATCTTCGAAATCAAATTTGAAGTTCAGATCATCAATACGCGTCATTTCAATAATATCATTCATGGTGTAAGTATGCCTGATCTCTCCTTCTTCTACATCAGGCTTTAGACGCAGAATTAACTTCTCAACTTCATCAACACTTTGATCAACATTCTCCCCCTCACCATTAGCACTTTCTGGCTCTTCACTTGCATCGTCATGAAAATAATCATCAACATTTCTTTCATTCGAAGCTTCAGTAACTTTAACACCAGAAGTACCCTGATCTTCATCATCATTTCCATCGTCGTCATCACTACTACTTGCAGAGAATACATCATCTGCATCATCTTCGTTATCTTCATCATCATCCTCTTCATCATCACCATGAATATCATCAATGTCAACATCAACATCGAATACACCAGAAACTGACGAAATAGGTAGAGGATTCTGAATAGGTGGCGGGTGGTCCATAGGACAACCCTTAATGATGTTAAAAGATGAGTTTATCCTACATTTAATCGGGTAATTGTCTAGAATTAGATAACTACAGTTGTTTGTGTTTCAGGTACAACTGGAGCTTAAAATGGAAGGAATACGAAGAATAAATGAAAAAATCAATTATTTCAATTGAAGAATTAAGATGATGACATGATAGGGGATGAAATTACGAGAACGTGGGCGAAAACGGCAAAGAAAACGGAGTTGAAACGAGAAAGTTATGCTGAAAACAAAATTTCATGCTGAAGCCTACCGTAACTTACGTTGGAGAACGTAAGTTACGGTTGAGACTGACGGAGAAAGTCAATATTTCACACCAAGACCTCATTTAATGCTACCCTTTCACCCTAGTAATTGCATATTAAATGCTATACTTGCATTTAACACCCAAGGCATGTATGGAAGCATTTATGATGATTTTTGGTGTAAGGCATCTTGGGAAAGACTTGGACAACTATAAATACTAGTAGTTTTATGTGTTGTAATCATCATAAAAATACATTAGAACACATATGGTGATATTACTTCAAGCTATGTGTGGCTAAACATTTGGTGATCATCTTTGGTGGAAGGTTTGTAAGACTTTATGCTTTAATTCTCTATTTCTAGAATAACAATCTTTTTCTTTAGTAAATTGCTTGTTATGGTGTGTGATTGATTGTTAGTAAATTGTTGATTATTACTTGAAACCAATTATAAATCATACGTTCTTGATGTTGTTAACAATCGAGATATCATGGGAATAATTAGGTCTGGGTAAAGGTTGATTGATCATCAGGTAACAACCTGACGTTCTAAGAATCTGAGTACTTAGTTCCTTTTCATCACTACAATTTATCACACATGAACTATGTCTATGTAGTTCTTTCTAGTGGAATATTAGCATAAATGTCAAAGCAAACCGGAAACTAAAGGTGATTACTTGTCTTTTAATTTGTTACAACAAACACTTTTCTCTTGCAACATAATTAGTTAAATTTAGTTCTAAAAACCAATACACTTAAATCAACTCTTGAATTTTAATTTCTGCATATTAGTTTAATTATAGTTAAATTGCAAGCTATAGAATTAACGCACTTTCCACATACTCCCTGAGTTCGATACCCATATACCACTATCTATTAGTTGTTATTTGGATTAAATTTATGTATACCACGACAGCACGTCAATAGGTGACTCGAAAACAATAACTGGAACAATTTCCCTCTCAGAACCTTCAGAAATATCTTTACCCTTATCTTTCATTTCAGCATCAACTGCAGCTTGACGTTGAGCTCTTAACTCCTCAATCTTGATTTCATCAAATTTCTGCTCAACAGACTTTCCAAGCAAATTTTCTAACACTTTGTTTATCATGTACATTTCGTGTTCTTTCTGTGCCTTGATAGCTTCTAACTCTTTGTTCTTCAATTCAAAGTATTTGTTCTGCTCATCTTTGCGTACTTTCTCTACCTCTAACTCAACAACTTTAACCTTCAGAATATCAATCTCAGCTTGATCAGATTCAACTTTCTTTAACAATGAAGAATTTTCAGCTTCGACTGTCTTTACACGCTTCTCTAGTTTCTTCTCATGATCTAACAACTTCTTGTTCTCAGATAACACTTCATCAACTTTCTTTTCCAAACTCTTAACTTTCACATCAGTTGCACAGTTGAAATCACCAATGTCTTCAAGAGTAATACCTTCCGGAACATGTGGAAAAGTTTTGAATCCAGAAGAACCAGGTGTAGTTTGAACAGGTGGTTGTGTGGATGGTGGTGTTTGAAAGATTTGCTGAGATGTAACAACATGTTGTTGTTCATGTAGAGGTGTAGCAAAATGAATATGTGGTGGTGAAAGATGTGGTGGTGATTGGATTGGTGATGGTTGTCTTGGTGGTGATTGATGAATTGGTGAATGAATTTGAGATGGTTGATGTTGAGGTTCAGGTGGTGGTGATGGTGGTTGACTAGGTTCTTGTATAGGTTTCTTGTTCAACAAGATCTTCAATGTCTTGGCCTTCTTTGGAGTAACCACACGTTTCCTTGCAGTTGCTTTCTTTTTACCTCCAGAAGTGGGTGGTGTTTGAACATCTTCAATATTTTCTTAAGAAGGAGTATACTCATCATCATCTTTTTCTTTTTAACTGTTTTTCCTTCTCTATTTCTGCTTGAACTCTTCTAGCACGTTCAATTTCATCAATTTCTTCATCAGACGAACTTGATGAGCTTGTTGTACTTTTGTCTACATCGTCACCTTCTTCATCACCAGCTGCTTTCTCTGATTCAGTATCTTTAAAACTTTCTTTAAGATTTTTCAATAACTTTGCAGATTCAGGAGACAAACGAACATCTCCTTTAACATTAGCTTCAGCTTCCTCCTCTGATTCATCAACAAGCAATGTCTTAACAGCTTTTTTTTGACGTTTCTTAGGTTGTGATGAAGAACCCTCCTCCACTTGAACTTTTGGAGTTGCTTTCCTACTCCTCTTCTTTTTCTCTTCTTTCAAGAACCACTCGTTCCGAGTTTCTTTGAAATCTTCAAGGATTTTCAATTCATCTACATAGCTTTTCTCTTTCATTTCTTTTTCATTTCTCCAGTTCTGATGATTGATTGGATCTGGATCTTGATAATTCTTATCTTTGATGAAACCAAAAAATTCAGCTTTCATTTTTGGCTCTGGATGGTTAGGATGATATCTGGCCAATTGTTTCACAGACTCATTATCCATGTGAGATAAAACCAACAAATCATTGTTTTCATCTTTTTCAAGATCAGGATAAGCATGATCTATCAACATTTGAACAAATCGTGGATACACCCAAGTCTTTCTCTTTGAAGTAATGTTCTCAACCATGTAATGAAAAACAATCTTCGAAAAATTATACTTCTTGTTTAACACGAGGGCTATCACCAAGTTCATTTGATAATCCCTCATTGCATCATAACCTCCCTTACGATGACTAAGAGCCTGCAACACTGAGTGAATAAGAAACTTGTAAGGCTTTGAAAATTTTGAAGATTCTCCATCAAAATTTCAAGTAGTTAGCACTGTTCAAAGCACCATTATAACCCATCCGCAGCATACAGCCTTTGACCATCCTCTCTGGGAATTTTGATGGAGAATCTTCATCATCTGGAAAGTCTATCACCTCTCGTACAAGTGCCTCTGAGATAATAATCGCTTTTTCTTCACCATTCAATTCAACAATTGAGTTTATTGTCTTGTGTTCTTCATCATATGTTGCCTTCTCCCAAAAACGCTTAATATGTGATCTAAAAACCAAATGTTGATTTGTCAATGCTTTCTGAATCGGCAATCTTCTCATAAACTCCAGAATACTCTTGAATTCGGACAGCTTTGGTATCTTCTCCTCATCGAAATCACAACAAGTGTTGTGTAGTGTATCAAATAACACATTCGTAGGCTGAAAAACAACAATACATTCAAATTAAACATTTACACAAATTTTTCAACACAAACACTACTTTCAAACGAAATCATTTTAAATGAGATAGCACATTCAAACGAAATCACATTACATGTGGAATCACACTTTGAAACGAAATTACAATATGATTTCAAACGGAATTACATGTTTTCAAACTGAATTTACTTCAACCAAAATAGTAATTTCATTTGAATGTCATTTTATCAAAAATGCTCTTTCAAGCGGAATTAACCTGTAGTTTTGTTTGAAACTTCACATCTCCAAAACATGAACTTGTGATGAAATTGACTAACTGGGTTTATACCTTAGTGAATTCCGAGCACAATGGTCTGTTTCTTGAAAACCCTGTTCAACGTTATTCAAACGAAATCATAGATCTGGTACAAATCAAGACCCTAAAACACATCTATAATCTATTCCGACCACACACATATGTTTATTGTTCATTTTAGTTAACAATCGAACCCGAGATCTAAGATTCAGTTCAAGTTCATCGCCGACCAATCGAAATTAGGTCAGATATGGGTCAAAAACACCGAAATATCTCACCTTTCCCATTACAATAGTTGAGCAAACCAACTAGAATCAGATTACGAGCAATGATTTGTGCAGAATAACGACTAGAAATCGATGATATGGGATTTCGCTTGAAATTTCAGGAGAGTATCTTTGAAACGGAATAACAGAAATGAACCATTCAAGCGAAATCAAATCCCTATTTATAGACAACCTGATCCCGTGTGAAAATGGCACTGATGCCTTTTCAAACGGAATCACCTTTCAAGCGGTATTACATATTCAAGCGGAATTATGTTTTCATGCGAAGTCACTATTCAAATTTTTAACTTTTTCAGTTTTTACCGACACACCCAGTTAACCAAGTCCAAGTTAATGACCTTGATCAACTGTTCAGCCTACCAAGTCCAAGTTAATGACCTTGGTTGACCAAGTTATGAAGTTTGCTGACTTTCTGAAACAATTTAAGTTCAAGTTAATGAACTTTTAAACTTTTAATTAATTACCAACATCTTTTTCACAAATTTTCTGCTTACCCAACCCTCATGATCCAGACTTGTTCAGCACAAAAGACTTTGATCATCTGATCCCCAACGTTCGTTGTCTAAAATAAGATGAAATGCAAATCTTTTTGGATTTTTGAATTATGATAAGCAACAAACTGTAAACACAATATTTTGTGAGTGTGTTAGGGGATCATATCAGCTTCCGACAAGATACAAGCACCGTTAAGCTTTGATTACATATTTAGCATTAAACAGTTCGCTTTGATTGGCGATATACTGATCCTCTTAAATTCTCACACAAAGTTCAATCTGTTCAGGATACGGATTTAGTGTTTTAAGGACTTAAACTTATATGCGTGTCCCACCTCAGAATATACTCCCGTATCCAGATCCCAATATTCAGTCTTACAGGTGAGTATACCTAGATGATATCTGTAAGGGGTTAAATGCGAGGGCCGTGAGAGCTCAGGCTATTGCTTCCGCAAAATCAGAGAGATGACGGCTTTGACTTAAGGTGGGTCCCCTTTGGGGATCTTCTTTTACAACAGCACATGATTAGCATTTTTCAATGTTTCATCATTTTTTATGCTGAGGGGAGGCTTATATTTCAAGCAGCATAAACTATTCTCCGGGGACTAGGCCATTGCTTCCGCAAAATCAGAAGTCCTGGGATAATACCCCAGATATCACTAAGTATAAAGACCTAGTATCTCAGAAAGAGGGACATTTCAAACTAGATTTCGGGGGTTACCCATATATCCGAGAGATGTTCCCCACATAAAAGCAAGTAATGATTTTATGTTTATATCCCGAACAAACCTACTAAATGTGCAAAAACCTATCGGCACATCATCAGCGAGACTGCTTAACACATTTTAAACATTACATTTCTTTAGCGTACTGCATCTGTCTAGCTGATGTACTATCATTTCCCCTTTTTACACAAACTCTTTTTCAGTTTTTCAATGTTTTTGGATTTTGAAATTTTATCATGTTTTTGGATTTTCTGCAAACTTTCTCCCCCTAAAAACAAAAACATATTTTTGTGTTTTTGGTTTTAACAAAAAAAGAAAATAAACTGTACAAAAACTTGACAACATGACGTGGATCACTTCAGATCGCCATCCTCCTCGGTTTCACATTCTTCAACCCTCCCAGAAACCAAATTTTTTAACCCATTTAATTTCAAAAGATAATTAAATCTCTTTTTATCAAACGGTTTGGTGTAAAAATCAGCTTTCTGTTCATCGGTGTGTATATGTTCGATGCGAATCAGTTTCTTCTCGTGACAATCACGGATGAAATGATGACGAATTTCTATATGTTTTGTTTTAGAATGGTGAACCGGGTTTTTTGTTATGTTAATCGCTGCTTCATGGTTCACGAATATAGGCGTGTCCAAGAACTGCAAACCAAAGTCTCGCATCTGCTATTGGATCCAAAGGATCTGAGAGCAACAGCTCGAGGCCGAAACGTATTCTGCCTCGCACGTAGAGAGCGCTACTGAGGTTTGTTTCTTGCACTGCCAGGTGACAAGTCGAGTTCCGAAGAACTGACACCCAGCAGTGGTGGACTTAGCATTTTGCTTGCAGCTACCAAAATCCGAATCAGCATAACCTGTGAGTGAAAAGTCACCCGACTTAGGATACCACAAGCCGGTGCTTGGGCAGCCTTTCAAATACCGTAAAATGCGTTTCACGATCGTCAAGTGTGACTGGCGTGGGCTGGACTGATAACGGGCGCATAAACACGTCGGATACATGATGTCCGGGCGGGAAGCAGTAAGATACATCAAAGACCCAATTATCGACCGGTAATACGTCTCGTCCACTTTCTCTCCACTCTCATATGGACAGATTCCGTGATTTTAAGCTAGGGGTTGATGTCGGAGTAGATTCAGACATGTTGAACTTTTCCAGAACATCGTTCACATATTTAGTTTGATGAATGAAGATTCCTTCGGGCATTTGTTACACCTGCAACCCTAGGAAGAACTTCATCTCCACCATCGAACTCATCTCGAATTTTGTTTTCATCACTTTCTCAAAGTCTTTACACAAATCGTCATTTGTCGAACCAAAAATGATGTCATCAAGGTAGATATGCACGATTAAAAGATGTCCTGCAACCTCTTTTGTAAACAGAGTGCTATCAACCGTCCCTCTGATGAACCCGTTATCCAACAGATGTTGGGAAAGCGTCTCATACCAGGCTCTCGGGGCCTGGTGAAGTCCATAAAGCGCTTTATCCAGAAGATAGACTTTGTTTTTGTGTAGTGGATCAGTGAAACCCGGCGGTTGTCCAACATACACTTCTTCTTTGATTTTGCCATACAGGAATGCAGATTTCACATCTAGTTGGTAGACTTTGAATCCTTTCCAAGACGCGAACGCCAGGAAGATCCTAATCGCCTCAAGTCTAGCAACAGGCGCATACACCTCTGTAAAGTCAATGCCTTCTTGCTGACTGAATCCCTGTACTACCAAACGTGCTTTGTTTCGAACAATGACTCCTCTATCATCTCTCTTACATTTAAATACCCACTTTATTTTGATCAGTTTTTTATTTTCAGGAAGGTCTACTAATCTCCAGACTCCCAGCTTCTCAAACTGCTGCAACTCTTCTTGCATAGCGTTAACCAAGCTTTCTTCAGTTAAAGCTTTTTTATACGTTTTGGGTTCAACCTGCGAGATGAAACACTTAAGTGAGAATTCTTCTTGTAACGGAGCAACAGATGTATAAAACATGTAAGAGCTCTATTGATCTGATCTTGCGTTTTTACTCCACTCTGAAGATCACCAATTATCTGCTCTGAAGGATTATATGACAAAGTTCTTGGCATAGCAGTGTCAGGCACGCTCACTTCCGATTGCAAGTTCGTAATATCTTGATCACCGGTGTGATCCTCAGCTTCTGTCATTGCAACATTTGGTTCCTCGTCAAAAGTCGGGCCGTCTTCCGATTCTGAGTCATCAGAATTATCAAACGTTGGAGCTGGTTCCTCTGGGAGTTCGTGTGTCATTCCACTTGGACCATCCTCGTGATCGTTTGTACCAATTGTAGGATTGCTTGTACCCACGTCTGGCTGAGAAACTACCAATGGTCTTGGCACCTGATCTTGTGTTGGTATAGTAAAACGAGTTCCTCTACGCTTGGCTCGGTCGGCAGTTGGAAAGACTCCCAGAGTTTATCATAATCGAACAGAAATCTTTGTCCGGGAAGTTGTGGTGGCGCTGTATGCTTTTGACAATCCACATGCTGAACTTGAATTATCTTCCCAGGCATGGTACGAACACCCTCTTTAGCGGACTCGCATAGCCAATGAAGAAACCCTCATTACTTTTAGCACCAAACTTACCATCTTGATCAATGAAAGTACAAGGCGATCCAAACGGTTCTAAAAACTTCAAATTTGGCTTATAACGATGAAGAAGTTCAAAACACGTTTTCTTGTATTTCTTCACTGTGAGCACACGATTCAGTGTATAGCACGCTGCTGCAACTGCTTCACTCTAGAAAAATATTGGCAACTTGGAATCGGCGAGCATTGTTCGAGCTGTTTCAATTAAGGTACGATTCTTTTGTTCAGCTACACCATTTTGCTGTGGAGTGTATGGTGCACTAAATTCTTGAAGAATTCCTTTCTCATTGCAAAACTCAAGCATGCGATTGTTTCTGAACTCCGTTCCGTTGTCACTTCTTATTCTTCTAATCGGCAATTTGTACAATGTTTCCATCTTTTTTAATAACACCATCAATGAATCGAACGTTTGGTCTTTACTTTCAATACAGATCACCCACGAAAACCTTGTGAAGTCGTCAGTGACCACAAGACAGTACAAGTCTCCGCTTACGGTTTTCACATTGACTGGCCCAAAGAGATCCATATGGAGTCTCTCTAGCGGTACTCTGATTGAATTCAGCAACTTCTGTGGGTGTGTTTTCTTGGTTTGCTTTCCTTTCTTGCACTCTACACAATCATCATTCAAATGAAAATTTTTCAAATTTACACATTCTACAAGATCATTGTGCACAAGAAAATTCATTTTTCTGACGTGAATGTGGCCCATCTTTCGATGCCATATTCTGGACTCTTTTTCAGTCGCTTTCGTTTTTGTCACAAAACATTGTTTCTGATAATCTGTTGTTGTTGCGACACTCATATCCAGGACATACAAATCGTTTTCCCGGGGAGCTCGCATCAACACCATTTCCTCAGGAATTTAAAACCAGGTTTTAGGATTAAACATTCATTTTTAGTAAAGTGTACTGTAAATGACTTGTCACAGATCTGTGATATACTCAGCAGATTGTTTTCAAGTTCGATGATATAGTTCACTTTTTCAAACGACACAACTCCATTTGTTAGAGTTCCTTCACCAACTATTCTGCCTCCTTGATTCCCTGCAAATCCAACATATCCTCCGTTGATTGATTTAACATCGTAGAGTAAATCCAGCATTCCAGTCATATGCCTTGAAGCTCCGCTGTCCATGATCCATTTCGAGATTATTGACCTCGAAAGCCCCTGCATACATCACAAAAATTCATTCAAACAATGAAGCCCATGATTTCTTTACCTTTGGAACACTACCAAACATGATATCACAAGTCACATCAACTTTCGGAATGTTAAAAATGACATTTGGAACAACAGATTCAGATTTTGGTTTTAAATCACCCTCTTTAATTGGAGGAAATTCCTCAAGCAACTTGTCTAGTTCAAATTCAAGTTTCTTAACATCATTTTCACAAACTTTTGATTCAAATTTCAAAACATTTTCCATCTTCTTTTCTTCAACTGACTGTTTTGGTTTTGCCACCCATGATTGATATTCAAAAATTTTCATCTTTGGATAAATCTTTGAAGTTTTTTGAGTCTTCGAAGATTCGCCAATCTCAAAGATTGATTTCGGCTTTTCTTCGGACTTCAACGATTCACCTCTTTTCAAAATTCGAACAGGGGAAACCATTTGTGTTTTACCCTTAACATCAGTTGGAGTTTTAGGTTTGGGTTTTTGCAAAACTGGTTTCTCAAGCTTTTTCATACACTGCTTGGCCATGTGACCAATTTCATTGCAGCGGTAACAAATTCTTTTGTCATATTCGACAGAAGTTGATTTGTAGGTCTCCTGTTTCAACTTCTTAGCTGCATTGAAATCGTCAATGGCTTTTTTACTGAAGATATAATCCTTTTCAGCATCAACACTAGGACCAACAACAAAAATATCACTCATCTTTTCTTTTGGCTTGACATTCTTGTTAGCCATTTTCTTTTCAAATCCAATACCTTTGTTTTTAAAGTTGTTACCATTTCTTTTGTTAGACCCATTTTTACCCACCCAATCCTTTTTCCCAGGGTTGTTCGGTTGTTGTTTCACAAAAGACTTTTTAGGTTTTGAAAAGAACTCATTGCTGTTAACTTCTGAAATATCAATCTCAACAAGCTTAAACACCTTCTCAACGTTTTCCAATCTGACATTTTGAATTGGATACTCAAAATCAGAATAAAGTTTGTCAGTTCTGGTCATTGTGTAAACCACACTGATCGAATCATCATTCACAACTGTATCTGATTTTGGTATAAACTTGTCTAAGAAGTTACCATCTTCTTCAGAATCAGAAATGGAGTTTTCAAAATGAGTTTTCACAGTATCAAACTCCGAGTTATCACTTTCTTCATCTAACATTTGGTCAACAACGGTTTTGATCACCTGTGACTCATTATCAGTGTCGGACGGAGAAAATGTAACATCAATATTCTCAGGTAACTCATTCTCAATGGTTCTGGAACACTTTTGAAGACAGGTTTCGCATCAGGTTGTTTTGGAACAATTTGATCAATAACATAAGATGAAGCATCATAACTCATCAGTTTCTTATTAACCCTTTCAGTTTCAATTCTCATTAACTCAAGTTCTTTTTTCAAAGAAGCAATTGTGTCTAAAAGAATGTTAATTTCCATTTGTTTATCCATGACAGTAGATTTTAGAAATTTTGTGGCTTTATCATTTTCAGAACTTTCCTTTTTAATCATTTTGATTGATCGTGCCAACGTGTCATATGCTTCTTTTATCTTACTGAGATCAAATTTTACTTCATCAGCAAATTTCTTCAATTCTTGAAATTTCTTGTCTTTTTCAAGACAGTCCATGCATGGTTTTGAACAGTTTTTGCATGGAATTTCAAGAATCGAATCAACCTTTTCGGTAACCTTTTCTTCTTGATCAATTTTAATATTTGTTTTACCAAAACCATCAAACTCTGACTCACACTCGTCTCCTGATTTGATCTCCTCATTTTCCGATTTCTCGTCAGACTCCTTTTTGACTGTTTCGACAGACACACTTTCAACTGACTCGGTTTCGACAGACTTTGATTCGACAGATTCTGTTTCTACCTCTTTTAGCTTGCCCATCAATGCTTTGTTAGCAATCTCTTTGAGTGTCTCTTCATTCATTTCTTTTGAAACGTCTATTATCTCTTCAACTGGCTCTGGTTTAACATCATATCTTGGACATAATCCTGTGGTTGGCTCATTGAAAAAAACCTGCAAAAGATTCAAACATATTAGGAGGCATTATTGATTTAAAAGAACTAGCAATAATCTCCTGTTCAGATTGATAGTAGTAAACTTCTGCAGCTACTTCTTCCAGCTCTGCCAAACTTTCTTCAGACATGACTTCACTGACTTCTTCTGTCTCAACAATGCATTCCGGTTGTTCCACAATCTCTGCCATCATTGCCCTACCCTCACTACCAGGGATGTACTTATCCCAACTAAAACCTTCAGCAACTTTCTCATCATCTTGGTTGACTAAGAGATCTTTTTCAGGCTTGTTTTCGATCTAAGGCCTTTGGGTGAATGGTTGTTGATTTGTCTTATGGTAGATAGCTTGTTTGTAATAATCATTTGTAAACGGATTTTGATGGTTGTTGACTTCTCGATTAGGACATTCACGTTTGAAGTGTCCCTTCTCTTTACATTTGAAACATGTGACTTTCGATTTATCAAACCCAAGCTTTTGATCAGGTCCTGAAAGACTGTTCCGACCAGTAATTTCCATAAAACGTTGAGCTCTTCTCACCAAACTTGCCATTCCCCATTTGATGTCGATCAACTCCAGCTCCTCTGGATCGATCTGATCATAGTCTTCCTTTGTCATATCGGGGTTCCCAATTCTACCTGCAACCAAGCTTTCATACGATTCAAGCACCGAAGCAAGAAGTGCTATGTGATGCTTTGCTAATGATTCAGTAAAGTCTTGAGCATTCTTTATGTTCACTGCTATGTTGCACAGAATTCCTGGACCTTGACTTTGACTATTTGATCCTGACGAACTTTGAGTGTAGGATTGATCAGGTGAGTTTTGAACCTTTGGATTTGGTTCAAAGCTTGCAAATGGTGAACTATTGTTGCTTGATGTGACAGATGATACTTCGGATGTTGAATCTGCACTAAAGGTTGTCTGCACTTTTGGACTTAGATTTGATGTTGCTGGAGTACTTCCTTTGTAATACAATGAGACATATTCTTGAACACTTGAAGACTTCATCTTTCTAATCTTTGTCAACTCAAGCTCATGTGAATCAATCTTTTCAATAAATGTGCTAAGGTTGAATCCCACATACTTCAAATTATTCTTTAACACCAGAAGATAAGTTCCCCATTCATCGTATGGCAATGCATCCGCCAATTTATCGACCCATTCCTCATCCGTCTTGGTTATGCCCAACCTCTTCGTCTCAACAACTAGATGGCAATATCTTTCAATCAGTTGTTTCACCCTTTATACCCATAAAGATATCAAACTCTTTCTTCATCAAAGCAGTCTTGCTTTTTATCATAGACACGCTTCCAAGAAACTTTACTTTCAAAGAATTCCAAACAGACTGTGAATCACCCTGATGTTGTAGCAGAACTAAGATATCCTCTTTGATGGCTTGTTGTAGAATGCTCATCATTTTCTTTTCTGCTTTGAAATCATCTTGTTCTTGTGGAGTCAAACTTCCGATAGATTTCTCTAACCCTGAACCATTCTTTGGAGGAACATATTTAGACTCGATTTTCATCCAGCATTCAAAATGGTTAGCTTGCACCCAAGTCTTAAACCTTTCCGACCACCCAGCATACTCATCAATGTTCATCAACTTCGGCGGTTTCTGCATAGTGCCGAGTTCATTTTCCAGATTCACATTTTGTACAATACTGGCTGGTGTTTGTGCTGCCGTCATTCCCCCACCGGCAAAGAAGTTGTAAAACTCTTGATTATCCATTTTATGAAAACAGTTTATGGAAAAAAATTTCAAGTTTTGAAAACAGTTACTTTCACGTGAAAACAGTTTCTACACGAGATAGACTTTCGAACGAAATCACAAACCCAATGAACCTTTCACACGAAATCAGCTTTCCAAGCGAAATCAGACTTTTCAAACGAAATTAGTTTCCAAGCGAAATTACCTTCTCAAACGAAATAGCACCTTCACACGGAATCAAGTGCCATTTCAAGCGGAATTAACCAAAAACTTGTTTTCGAGCGAAATTAGCCAAACGGAATTACCTTTTCAAACGGAATAAGTAATTTTGTGTGAAATTACATCAACTTTTCAAACGTAATTAGTTATTTCAAGCGAAATAACCTCACTTTTTCAAACGAAATCAGTTGGCTCGTTCAAACGAAATCAGGTTTTTGGTCCATTTTTGTCACTTTTAGCTTGAATTTTGGTCTGATTCTTTCAAGGGTTTGTTAAAACTGTATTTTACACACAATATTAGAAAATCAGTCCATTTTGTCCGTTAATTTGTCCAGAAGTCCAAAACTGAGTAGAAAAAGGCACTGATTCAAGTGTATTGACTCATCCTGAGCTCTGATACCACTTGTAGGATCGTTTTATCGACCAAATGAGTCAATCAGAGACAATACACAACTGTTTGAGAGGCGGAAACATATAAACAGTCTAGAATCAGTAAAGAATTGAGTAGAAACAGAGTATTTCATTTTAAAACAAGCTTCTCATTCAAAATAGACTTGATTACACGGTGGAATTTCAGCAGCACTTCGTGACACTCTGACTAATTCCGTATCAAATGAGAAACAAGACTTGCCTATTTATAGGCGTGTGATTCCGTTTGAAATGACCACATGTCATTTCAAGCGGAATTAACAACACTAATTCCGTTGAAATGACCATGTGTCATTTCAAGCGGAATTACAACAAAATATCATAAATTTACATTTTCAACCCCTATACAAGCTACAAACATGACCTAGACTAATAGACGTAGGCTATAGACATTATGCACCAACAAGGCCTGCTGAAAACAGAGCCGTAAGTCCACTTGTATTAATATAAACTCTAATTATTTTGACAATATAGGCTCATATTATGGGATTTTTAGTTTAAGATGTAAAAATGTCTTATGATTTTAGTATCAAAAGTATCAAAATACGAATAATAATAATTCATATCTAAATAAAATAGTGAAATAAATATAGTTTATGTGTTTTCGACTAAAGAGAGTATAACATATATTTATCATGATATATATATATATAGGGGAGGGTTATCTTGAGAACGCTAAATATTGCGAGAACCGTGAGAACGAATGAAAAAACCAATCAAAACCAATTTTTTTAATACAAACCTCATTGTAATTAAGATACAACATCAAAAAAAGAATTTACAACATCAAATAATTCATTTCTCCTTTTCAAATCACTTTTTTTAGATTTTTTACACATGTGTAAATATAACAGATTTACACATATGTAAATGGCAAACTTACACATGTGTAAATTTTCTTTATTTACGAATTTACGTAAATTTAAACGTGTAAATTAAATTTCTAACATTGTATTCGAATAATAATGATAAGTGTAGAAATCTTTTTTTAATTTGAATTGTTTTTGACCAAGTTATTGCGATTTTTTCATTTGTTCTCACGGTTCTCACAATATTTAGCGTTCTGATTTAAACCTTCCCCTATATATATATATATATATATATATATATATATATATATATATATATATATATATATATATAATTTTCTAAGTTACATGTAAACGTCTATTTATTAGTTAAGCAAAAAAAACGGATCGTTTAATAGTGTCGTGTTAGAGTATGTATAACAAGTCTAAAATGTGACATAAAATATAAGTTCATATGTATGTGAAAAATGAATTCAATATATAAGTACAAAAATATTATAAATATATTTAGTAACTAAATACCATTACTTATCTAGCATGACGAAATACATTTTTTTATAATAAGTATCTCTAAATAGTCTATATAGTGGTGTTTAGACAATAGTGAATCTCTACTAGTCCATAATTCATTAAAACGCATAAATATATAATATGTCTAATTTGTCCATGAATACATATGTATAAACGATTTTAGTTTTATAAATTAATCAAATACTCCTAAAGACAATTAAAATTTTTATTAAGCCTAAGATTATAAATAATAAGTCTACAGTGTCTAATATTTAAGGAACTCATATGGATTAACTATACAAGTTTTATTATTTTATATATTTTGCAATAAAAGATATAATTAAATATGGTGTAGCATATGAATATTTAGTATAATTATATTTTATAATTTCCAATATTATTCTTAAAATTAACCGGGGTTAATATAAGCATAAAATGATTATCATGATTTCGATAGTATGACTATATTATTTTTAACTAATAAGAGTAAATTACAAAAATCGTCATTTATGTATGCTACTTATTGCAAACTGTGTCCTTTATCTTCAATATATACAAGAAACATACTCGATGTTTGCAAACCCTTATAAGTTATGTCCGTTAGCCTTAACTCAGTTATTTTCTATGGTTAAATCTGACCCAATGTACCCCACATAAGGGTATTTTAGTCATTTACTAAAAAAAGTATTTTAATAATTCTAATAAATTAAAACAAAATTAATTATATATTATATAATATATATAATTCTCTCTCTCGAAAACATATATACTCTCTCTCTCTCTAAAACACAGACCTACCCTCACCACCACCTCCGACGACTTGTCACCACCACCTCCCGCCACTTGCCACCTCCCACTCCTGCACAATCAATTTTCAACATCACTCCAAATGCATCCCAAACTTATCAAGTATCTCACCTAAAATCTACACAATCGCAAAAAGCAGTTACTAATTCCATACAACCGGAAGCCAAAACATCACGGATCTGAATACAAAATCAACTAAACAAAACATCGCACGGAACAATACACTCATCACATCCGATATCGTCATCGTCATCGATCTCCGCCACCACCCACCTGCCACCACATCCACACACCACCTGTTATCACCAATCAAACCAAACACCCACATCTACCCCCACCACCGTCACCGGAAAGAAAGAAAATAAGAAACATGAGGGGATCCAAAAGAATTTGAGATGAACAAGAACAGGGGGGCATGATCTTACCGGAGTTTTGTTGTTTACCGCCGCACCACCGCCGCCGTGCTCGCCGCTGCCATCGTCTCCCTCTCTCTCTCTGTCACACCCCGATATTTCCACATATTACCGGTGGGCCCGGCGGGGAGTATCGTGACGTAGTTGATATCATCATAGTCAATACACCCAATATTATAGCACAGCGGAAGTCTTGGTGAATAAACTATTACAAACCATACTGTCTGAGTGTTCGAGTGTATGAATAATAAAGACTGGAATGTAATAAGATCCACAGACGGATCATAAATGTACAAAGAAACAAAAATAACAGACTTCAGGTATCTTATGGATTTGCAAGATCCTCTATAGACACCATATAGCTCCAGCCTATTACGAGAGGTACCTGTCAAATCAGTCTTTAAGAAAATACGTTAGTTTACACTGGTAAATACAATTAACTGACTCTTTTGAAAACATTTATGAAAATTGATTTAAGTGCACATGGCACAAATCTTTTATAACTTGGGACAATTATTTAAGTATAATCTTGTATACAGATTTACATGTTTGTCTTACAATTGGGGCCGGTTGGAAGTCGGTCTTGATTAACCGACTTACCACTTATAGAACCCACAATGGAGTTATTACCAACATGTGGGTTTATATATTATTTTAGCATTTGCATCTGTCAGGTGTATGCCTACACCCCGTGCATAGGTCGTGGCCATTTTAAATGAAATGAGCCGAGGATATCCAGGACACGGTCAGATTAACCCCCAATGTTTATGTTATCAAACAAGACATATTAAAACGGGTTATCCAAATTTATTAATCACAATCCGATTAAATGATTTCATACCCGACCAAGTGGTATTATTATAATACCATATCCCAAGCCCGTATAAGGGAAAATAAGTTAAAAGTATTTACCTGATGCTAGTAGTAAAATCCTAAAGCTTTTCGAAGGCACCTTCTACTGGAAGCTATTTAATCTGTATGGAAGGTTTATTAACCTATTAGGATGCTAACGGGTCTTTAATTTAGTCAAGGACTTAGACCGGCTAGCTAGAAAGAAACCTTACGGTTCTAAACGCTAGATTAATCGGAGACCGGAATAGAATGTGGTTTAAGCCCGACAAGCTTGGATACTTGTATATTATGGGTAAACTAAACACATTCTGGAAGTTGAGACTTTATTGATAAGGTTAAGCTCGTTTAGACTATTTTATGTAAACTAGTCACATAAGCCGATCCGAATGCATAAACCCGTAACGGTTAACCAAATGAATTATATACAGGTCTTAATTATTATTATGCTCAAAATATGTTAATACATCAGTAAGATGTTAACATATATGCCCAAAAGGTAATTTAAACCAAAATAAGTCCCATAAGGGCATTTTGGTAATTTTAATGCCCATAAAAGAGTTTAATTGTGCAACTGAGTTCAGGTCTTATTAAATCAGTAAAAATATGCATTTTTATAAGTTATATCAGTAGGGTGTTTTATATATGGGAAACTTATCTTATATTACCAAACTATGCACCGTATGGGCATTTTGGTAATTTTACATAGGCTTAAAAGGTCAAAATAGACTTCTGAGTTTAAAAACTTTAGCTTACTGTATAATTATATACATTAGCTTAAAACATCAGTGGGTAATAAGTTTTATATATCAAATATAGTTTTGACCCATACTAGGTGCTAGAAATGCTTAAAAGTCGGTTTAAAGGGATATTCGGTTTAAAACAGGAAATCTGAGTTTTTGATTAGTTTATAAAATTCAAAATACTTTATTTATTATATAAAATCAGTAGCAAAAGGTTTGGTATTAAAAAGTTATGTAAAACTCATTTTATGCATGAAAAGGGTAAAACCGACAATTACCGAAATCAAGTTATAATCCTATGTTATGCTCAGCCTAAAAATAATTAAAAATCTTCAAAAATCCCAAAATATTATTTTACATCAGTAGGTACAAAGTTTGATGTCAAAAAATTGGGTTTAGATAAGCTTTATGTTAATTATGCCATTTAAATAATAAAAATCTCTTTAGTTACGCTATTGAGCATAACTTCAATTCTAGACCTCAAATTGATGTCAAATTTTTAGGACATGTCTAAATATCAGTAGCAAAGGTGTTAGTCCAATCACATTATTAAAAATCTCAGTTGTATGTAAAAGGGGCGTTTATGGCATTATTAAGCATAATTACGATCAAGTGTATATAATTCAAACCACTAGGCACCATGCAATATAACTCCAGGGGGGTTATACTACTAAGTAATGTGGTCCTAATGGAAGCTTAAAACATGGGAGAATTAAGCTTAAACGGGTCAGAACTGAAAGTCAAAGCAAAAGTCAAGCTTTTGCGACTTTCGGTTATAAACTGACCTTAGACTATTAATTGTCAGGTTAGGACTGATAAAACATGTTTTAATATTAGTTACCAAGTCATTAGAATGTTAAAATATAATTTAGAACCTCTGGTTTATTAATTTTAATCATATTCAAACATTCTGTCCAGTTTGACTTTTTGTCAAACTACTTTGACCCGACAATTGACCAGTCAAACGAGATAGGAGGGGCCCTTTTAAGGGTTAATCACCTAAACTAATGTGGTTCTATAACCACTTTCAATTTGATCAGTGGTTAAGCCACATGTAATTAAAACGAAAGTCAAACTAATTTTACGATAAGTTTGACTTTAGAGTAATTAAGCTGAATTAAACAACTAAACAAGAAATTAGAGGCTTACTAAAGGTCCTAGCAAACTTTTCTACACTTCAAAGTCTTCTCCTTGTCCTTAGCAAGCTCCAGATGTAGTAGAGAAGCAAATGTTGCAAGTGATGTGCCAAGAACACTACATAAGTGTTTCTTATATAGGAATTTCCAAGTGTCTTGATTACTTCCAGGTGTTATTGGAGGCCCTGGGATCACCCTAGGTGTCCTAGCTAATAAAATTAACTGACTTATAGCTCATAGACTCGATACAAACTAGGCTAAGGCAGTGGAACAGGCAAACCCCGCACCTGGTACAACTTTTCTGTTACTGGCACTCTCAGGCGGGCCGCGTAAGACTTAAGGGATGTCTTACGTGGGCCGCGTGGACCGGGTTAACTGGTAAAACAAGTTTGAATGCTGGCAGCTTTAGTCCCTGCTCGTTTTTAACCCTTTATAACCTCATTGTTGACATATGGCGCCCTTGTAGTCAGTATGTTGAGGCTCTAAGATGAATAAACTAACTTTGTTAGGCTCCGGTTCGTTAAATACCTCTATGAAAGCAAGTTTCATCAAGTTGACACTTTTGGCCCAATGTCTTGAAAACATGCCTAACGATCTCGAAACCACGTGAAATTTATACCACTTATTCTTATGAGTATATTTGAATGTTTCGAAGCCTTGGTTTTGTTAAAAGGTCATTCAGAGGTCAGAATCGACATGTTGACATGTTTAACCCTTAAAATTTAATAATCTTCCGATTATTTTCATAAACGGCTTCTTATATCCAATCGGTCACTCGTTTAAGAATATATTCATCTGGTAAGGTCATTCAGAGGCACAAGTTTGGCATGTTGACACTTTTAGTCCCTGTGGTTTCATAGTTTCACTGTTCGACAACTTTGGTCCTTCAAACTCAGTCTTTTGCACCTTTAGGGTTTTGGACACGTGTCTTTACATAATTGGACACGTTTTTACGTGGTGTTACATCCTCACCCCCTTAAAAGAAATCTCAACCCCGGGATTTTCTTGGAATAAATGAGGGTACTTTAGTCGCATAGTGAAATCAACTTCCCACATATATTCGGGACCTCTACGGGCTTCCCATTTGACCTTTACTATAGGTACATGCTTTCTTCTGAGCTTTTTAATTTGTCGATCCTCGATCGATATAGGTTTTTCAACAAATCTCAAGCTTTCATCAATCGGCTAGGCATTTCTTGAGATTACTGATGGGTGTCAAGTGTTATATATATTAGGTGTGTATTTTAGGCCCCTTTAACACTTTTTAGTCAAGTTTTAAATTTATAAAACACGATATTCACTAACACTAGACACTCATATGGGCAAGTGCACCCATCGTGAGCGTAGTATAGTGTTGGTAAGATACCGAGGTCGTCCAAGGACACAAGAGCTTTTAGTACCGGTTTATCCTCAACGTCTAATCAAATCAAAAAGTTTAGAAAAATGTTTTAAACTAAGAAAAATAAAAACTAACTAAAAATGCTAAAAATAAAAATAAAAGAAAAAAAAACAAACAGATAGACAAGATGAATCACTTGGTTCCGACTCGTATCTAGTGTAACCTTTGATTATTCCCGCACTTTTGCACTATTTTAAGAGATTATCTTAGTTATTGTAGTAGGCCCCTCTTTTGAAGGTGACGTTACCCTCACCCCAGTAGTTTGAGTCAGCAAGGATACAATCCTAAAAGGGTGGATTTTTGGAAGATAATTAATTAAGTTATTAATGCAAATTATGCTAGGCCCCTCTTTTGGAGGTGACGTTACCCTCGACTAAGTAGTCTGAGTCATACAGTCCTAAATAGCCGGGTTATAGTATTAATAGTAGTTAACTTATGAGGGGATCAAAGATTTTGGACCCCCGCCATCCAATACCGTTAAGTATTGAAGGAGGTCCTACTAAATTTGACCCAGGTCCATTGTAGGACCTCTAAACGCTGAACAATGGCAAGACCTTTACCAAACTGTTCCCTTAACCCCCGACCAGGTAGCCAACATACTTCCATATAGACCGTGGAGATATGAATGGTGAAAATCTTTTATTTTATATAGACAGTAAAATAATGCCAAGACACCACGGACAAACGATAAGGAAAGATCACATTCAACATAAGCAACTAGTTATTAAAGTCATTAATACAAAACCAAGTAAAAAGTGCGAAAAGATTAGAAATAAAAAGTATTACACTAGACACATTGTCTTCACCAAGTGATGTAAGAGACTTAGGCAAACATGGCCTTGATTGTCAAGAACTCTTACGATCAATCTTGGATCCCGAGACGACTCACACACTCTACGATGGACAATGGATGATGGTGGTGGATGATGGTGTTATGGTGGTGGTGGGTGGTGGGTGAAGTGTGAGAGAGGTGGTGTGCCAAGGGATGGTTTGAGCTTGAGCCAAGCACTCCTATTTATAGGTTGAACAGACACTCGGGCACGGCCCCGTGTCCACATCCTCTCTTTCTTCATTTAATGCAGCTTTGTCTTATTAGTTGACCACGCCCCCGTGTCCGCTGAGCACGACCCCGTGTGCAGAAGAATCTTTGCACTATGAAGATTTGCCTGGATTGTGCGAATCTTATAGTTGACCACGGCCCCGTGTCCGCTGAGCACGGCCCCGTGGTGGGCAATAAAAGCTTCTACCACTTTGTCTTTTCTGCTGACACTTGGGCACGCCCCCGTGCTGGCTGAGCACGGGGCGTGTTCAGTCTTCTGTTGTCTTGTTTTGCTTGGGAAGATGCTGTCGTGGGGTCGGGAATGTCACGTCTTGTTCCTTTTCTTGTATTTATGTCAGATTTTGGTGTCTTTTTGCTTCTTTTGTTAATTTGAGCTCATTTAATCCTGAAAATACAAAAGGAAGACAAAAGCACACTTTTTCCAACATTAGTACTAAAAAAGGGTTAGTTTTATGCCACAATTGATGAAATTTATATGTTGCATTTTGAACACATCAAATACCCCCACACTTGAATCTTTGCTTGTCCTCAAGCAAAACTCTTTAATAAGTGGCTATTACACACCCAAATGGAATGGGTAGAGAAGAAGGTTTTGTGCTTGTCATAGAGTGTCGGGATTTCCAAGATTCTTTATTTAGTTTTATTTTTATTTATTTGCAATCCTATTCGTCATGATTTATTTAAAACTTTTCATAAGATAAATTACTTATTAGGCCATAACATGCATCTTTAAAATTCTATTTATATACAAGCTCACATACCTCACGGGGATCACTCAACACTCGGCCGAAAATGTATTTGTGGATCACTCGAGAGCGGCATGGAACTTACTCCTACCATAGGCTTGCCAAGCAATCAATCCTCCTCCTTTTTAACTTATATACCTTTGTAAATATCAAGAGGACTTTGTGGGTGAAGGGTTAAGCTTGGGTTAAAGGTAGGTGGTTGGGTTAGTGGTTAGTGGTTAGTAGAAAAAGGGCAAAAAGCGTAACAAGCGTCGGTTTTCGTAAGACTTTCTATTTTTTTTCACTTTTATTTTGATGAAGCTATTATTCAAACAAAGTTATTTTTGATGAACTTGTTTGTTTATTTTCTTTTGCTTCATCAATCACACATATATTTTTTTTTTTTGAAAAGTCATACGAGAAATCGGGCTAGTTACTAAAACAAGGGGTTAAAAAAAAAGTTTTGGTGGGTAAAAGGGTGTTTGGTTTGGGTTATGAAATGAAAAGGTTTAGGCTCGAAGGGGCTAACTAGGGGGATTTTTGGGTAGGTGGTAAAAAAAAGAAAAATAATGGTGTAGAAAAAAAAAGGGTTAGTCCTAATGCCTTCATCATTTACTTACTCGGGTTTAAGTTGGTAAGGACCGGGAATGTATCGTCATGGCAAGTTCTAGAGTCGTAAGAACCAAGCGGCTATTCACACAAGAAACGAAAAATGAGCATTTATTCTAAAGATATGTCATTGTATGCTCAATAAAGGCTCAAAACTCACTTTTGTGGGAATGGGTTTTTATGTGATCAAATATATATAATCAAATTTTAACTAAGTTTGCCATATGCCTTTTCATAATTTTCTTATGTTGGTTCTTTTTATCACGACGCTATTGGTTGTAAATTCGTAAAAATATAACCTTTTTAGAACTTGAAATTCTCGAGTTAAACTTAGACAAGTAAAAAAATTGAAAAATTTTTTGAAAAAATTTGGGGTGATTAGCGGTTCCAATAGAGTTTTGTGTAAGGCTTGTATTTAGGACTTGCAAGATTCAAGGTTTTAGCATCCCCCCCACACTTAAATTACACATTGTCCTCAATGTGTCCCAAAAATAAGTTTTTAGGTTGATTGAATGTTTAAAAGGTGTGATTTAAGCAAAAATTTTGTGTTACTGGGCGATGAACACGGCCCCGTGTTGTCCGGGCATGGCCCCGTGTTCAAGTGCCAGTAACAAAATTAAATCAAGAGAAACAGAAGCCTGGACACGGGGGCGTGTTGGGTGAACACGGCCCGTGTCCAGTTACCTGAACTGGGTCTTTTTCTGCAGATTGTGCAGCACGGGGCCGTGTTGGGTGGACACGGCCCGTGCCGAACTTACTGTAAACGAAGAAAATCGTCGGACGGTCCTGTTTTCCTGCATGGGGTGCAGGTTCAAGTTTCCCTTGTATCCTTTGTCATCTCAAGTACGTTTTATTCCTGAAAATTAAAACTAACTAGAAAACATAAAATTTATTCTAAACTAAACTAAGGATAGTTCCGCGGAATGCCTCCGTGGTGCGCCACGTTTATAAGGGTCCTTGGCTAGACCCAAAGCCTGGTCATATGTTACCCAAGTGGGATGTATTGCATCCCATGTTACACCGTTGGAGAGCGTCATCCAAGCTTGAGTCTATGACCTTCATGTAGTTGACCGGGTCTTCGTCCTCTACTTTTTTTCCACATTCAAACTTCACTTCCTTGTCCCCAAACTTCAATGTTAACGTTCCGTCATTCATATCCACCACTGCTTGGGCGGTGGCTAGAAATGGCCTCCCGGGGATGAGAGGGACATCGGTGTCTTCTTCCATGTCTAGGATGAAAAAGTCGGTTGGGAAAACGAAGTTGTCAACTTCGGCCAATAGATTTTCAGCGACACCTTGTGGAAATTTGATGGATCTGTCGGCGAGTTGTATGCTCATCTTTGTAGGGCTTGTTGTTCCTAAGCCGAGTCGTTTGAACATTGATGTGGCCATGAGGTTAATGCTAGCCCCAAGATCGGCTAATGCATTACGAACGGGGGATTCCCCAATCGAGCAAGGAATTGTGAAACTTCCGTGATCAATTTTCTTTTGTGGGAGTTTGTTGAGTACTAGGGCGGAGCATTCTTTGCCTAAATTAACTCATTGTAATGATTCAATTTTCCTTTTGTGAGTGAGGAAATCCCTCATGAATTTTGCATATTTAGGCATTTGGGTTAGGACTTCAATAAAAGGAATATTAACATGCAATTGTTTTAATAAATTTTCGAACTTTGCGAATTGCTCATCGGTCTTTTGACGATTTAACCTACCGGGGTATGGAATTGGAGGAGTCTTGGTGGGCTCTTGCTTTGGTAAAGAAGCCTTTTCTGATGCGGGTGGAGTCGTGCTTTGGCTAGACTGGCTTCTTTCTTCTGGCGGTGATGGAGCCTCCTCGGGACCCACGGTTCGATTTCTCAATGTGATGACTGATGAGATGTACTTGTGCTTTCGGGTTGGTTTCGGTATTGCTAGGTAACGCGCCTTGTGGTCTCTCGGAGAAATTTTGAGCTATTTGATTTAATTGTTTTTCAATGTTTTGAATGCTAGCTTGTTGATTTCTAAAATTCGATTCCAATTGTTGAAATCGATCCGAGTTTTTCTTTTCGATGTCGAAGATGAGGCGAGATACAGTATCTTCAAGCCTTTCTCTTCCACCTTGTTGTTGAGAGAAATTTTGTGGTTGTTGAAAGTTAGTTCATTGGTTTTGTTGGTTACTACTATTGCCGGGATCTCTCCAACCAAGATTAGGGTGGTTACGCCATCCTTGGTTGTAGGTGCCCGTTGGTGGACCCGACGGCCTAGGTCTATTATCAATATAGTTTACCGTTTATGTTTGTTCATCTAATTCTTTCATACAACTCCAATTTTCATGTGGCCCACCACACCCTTCACAAGCCATAACCGAGGCCATTTTTGTCATTTCTAGCTTTTTGATTTTCGAAGATAGGGCCTCGATTTGGGCTTGCAAAGAAGTGCTTTCATCAACCTTATGGGCGCCCGGGGCAATAGATTTATTACCTCGAGGAGTGTACCATTGAAAATTGGTTTGAGCAATTTCCTCAATTTGGTTATATATTTCATTTGGGCGACGATTACCTAAAAGTCCCCGGGAGCTAGAATCGAGTGTTTGTCTTGTGTGTGGCAACAATCCATTGTAGAAAGTGGATACTTGTTGCCATACTGCAAGACCGTGATGGGGACACTTTCTTAGTAGCTCCTTGAACCTTTCCCAAGTTTCATATAAGGATTCCCCATCCTCTTGTGAGTATGTATTAATTTCAGTCATTAATTTAGCCGTTTTAGTAGGAGGGAAATACTTATATAGAAACTTTTGGGCTAGTTCATCCCAGGTGTTTACCGAGCCAACTAGGAGGGTGTTGAGCCAAGGCTTAGCCCGGTCTTTTAGTGAAAATGGAAACATTCAAAGGTGGATGGCGTCATTTGATGCTCCATTGATCCGAAAGGTATCACATATTTCTAAGAAATTAGTAATATGTAGATGGGGATCCTCGTCCGCAAGCCCATGGAAGGTTGCGGAGTTTTGAAGCATTTGTATCAAATGTGGCCGAAGTTCAAAGTTATTGGCTTCGACATTCGGTGCATTGATAGCGGCGCCGAGATTACCTACGGTGGGCCGTAGGTAATCCATGAGGGTACGTTGGTCCGCCATTGGAAGTGGGTCCCCCGAAACTTTCTCTTGATTTTTAGCTTTGAGTCTTTTTCTGAGAAAGCGTTCGGGTTCTTCTAGAGGTTCTTTTATGTCTCTACTAGAACTGGAGCTCATGCACTACGTAGGAAGTTCAAATGTGGCGCCAAGGTTCCAAGTCCTGCGATAAAAACGGAAAAGAATGTTGGTCAGAAGGTTCACCACGGCCCCGTGCTCAGCGAACACGGCCCGTGGTCAAGTTTACAGTAATTGTTCTCCGGATCCCTGTTACTGGGAGTTGGACACGGCCCCGTGTTGCACCGACACGGCCCCGTGCTCAGCCCTATGTAACTCGGAAAATAAAAACTGCCAGTGATAGTGCTGGGCACAGCCCGTGTCCGACCAGGCACGGCCCGTGCTGAGCTCTGCAGAAACAGAAAAACTAAAAAAAATCCTAAAAATAAGAAAAACGATTAGGCCGTTGATTCCTAACTTTCTTAAAATCCTTGTGTCCCCGGCAGCGGCGCCAAAAACTTGATGGGTGTCAAGTGTTATATATATTAGGTGTGTATTTTAAGCCCCTTTAACACTTTTTAGTCAAGTTTTAAATTTATAAAACACGATATTCACTAACACTAGACACTCATATGGGCAAGTGCACCCATCGTAAGCGTAGTATAGTGTTGGTAAGATACCGAGGTCGTCCAAGGACACAAGAGCTTTTAGTACCGGTTTATCCTCAACGTCTAATCAAATCAAAAAGTTTAGAAAAATGTTTTAAACTAATAAAAATAAAAACTAACTAAAAATGCTGAAAATGAAAATAAAAGAAAAAAACACAAACAGATAGACAAGATGAATCACTTGGTTCAGACTCGTATCTAGTGTAACCTTTGATTATTTCCGCACTTTTGCACTATTTTAAGAGATTATCTTAGTTATTGTAGTAGGCCCCTCTTTTGAAGGTGACGTTACCCTCACCCCAGTAGTTTGAGTCAGCAAGGATACAATCCTAAATAGTCTGAGTCAGCAGGGATACAGTCCTAAATAGCCGGGTTATAGTATTAATCGTAGTTAACTTATGAGGGGATCAAAGAGTTTGGACCCCCGCCATCCAATACCGTTAAGTATTGAAGGAGGTCCTACTAAATTTGACCCAGGTCCATTGCCGGACCTCTAAACGTTGAACAATGGCAAGACCTTTACCAAACCGTTCCCTTAACCCCCGACCAGGTAGCCAACATACTTCCATATAGACCGTGGAGATATGAATGGTGAAAATCTTTTATTTTATATAGACAGTAAAATAATGCCAAGACACCACGGACAAACGATAAGGAAAGATCACCTTCAACATAAGCAACTAGTTATTAAAGTCATTAATACAAAACCAAGTAAAAAGTGCGAAAAGATTAGAAATAAAAAGTATTACACTAGACACTTTGTCTTCACCAAGTGATGTAAGAGACTTAGGTAAACATGGCCTTGATTGTCAAGAAATCTTACGATCAATCTTGGATCCCGAGACGACTCACACACTCTACGATGGACAATGGATGATGGTGGTGGATGGTGGTGTTATGGTGGTGGTGGGTGGTGGGTGAGAGAGGTGGTGTGCCAAGGGATGGTTTGAGCTTGAGCCAAGCACTCCTATTTATAGGTTGAACAGAAGCTCGGGCATGGCCCCGTGTCCAGTGGGCACGTCCCCGTGTCCACATCCTCTCTTTCTTCATTTAATGCAGCTTTGTCTTATTAGTTGACCACGCCCCCGTGTCCGCTGAGCACGACCCCGTGTGCAGAAGAATCTTTGTACTATGAAGATTTGTCTGGATTGTGCGAATCTTATAGTTGACCACGGCCCCGTGTCCGCTGAGCACGGCCCCGTGGTGGGCAATAGAAGCTTCTACCACTTTGTCTTTTCTGCTGACACTTGGGCACGCCCCCGTGCTGGCTGAGCACGGGGCGTGTTCAGTCTTCTGTTGTCTTGTTTTGCTTGGGAAGATGCTGTCGTGGGGTCGGGCATGTCACGTCTTGTTCCTTTTCTTATATTTATGTCAGATTTTGGTGTCTTTTTGCTTCTTTTGTTAATTTGAGCTCATTTAATCCTGAAAATACAAAAGGAAGACAAAAGCACACTTTTTCCAACATTAGTACTAAAAAAGGGTTAGTTTTATGCCACAATTGATGAAATTTATATGTTGCTTTAATCTGAGCACAGGTCAAGCACTTAGCTACATGTGTGGCAATAGATTTCTTCAAACCTATCCACCAATAGTTCGCCTTCAAATCATGATACATCTTGTCACCTCCCGGGTGAACTGAGTACTTGGAGTTGTGGGCTTCCTGGAGGATTATATCTCGAAGTCCTCCTTGATTAGGAACCCAAATCCTTCCATTTATCCTAAGAATTCCATCCTTCCCAGGTGCTAACTGCTCAGCAGTTATTCCTAACTTTTTATTTGGAAGGTTAACTTCCAAAACAGCATCCTTCTGTGCAGCTAATAGTCTTTCATTCAGACTATTCTTCAACTCAATGCTCTTGGCATTGATCCTAATTGGTTTAACTCTTTCCTTTCGGCTTAGAGCATCTGCGACTACATTCGCTTTACCATGATGGTAGCGAATTTCGCAATCATAGTCATTTAAGGTTTCCATCCAGCGGCACTGTCTCATATTGAGCTCTTTTTGATTGAACAAATGTTGGAGACTTTTGTGATCAGAAAAGATCACACATTTAGTTCCATACAAATAATGTCTCCATAACTTTAATGCGAATACAACGGCCCCCAATTCTAAATCATGGGTGGTGTAATTCTTTTCATGCACCTTTAGTTGTCGTGATGCATAGGCAATCACTTTGCCTTTTTTGCATGAGTACACAACCCATTCCGGTGTGTGATGCATCACAGTACACGACAAACTCTTCAATTCCTTCATGTAGAGACAATACCGGAGCATTGCTCAACTTCTGCTTAAGAATCTCAAAGGATTCTTGTTGTTTCGGACCCCAATCAAACTTAACATTCTTACGGGTCAAAGAAGATAATGGTGCAGCTATTCTTGAGAAGTTCTCAATGAATCTCCTATAATACCCAGCTAAACCCAGAAAGCTACGTATTTCGGTTGGAGTTTTGGGTGCTTCCCAATTCATTACGGCTTCTACTTTAGCGGGATCTACTTGGATACCACTCTCACTAACAACATGTCCAAGGAATTGGACTTCGCGAAGCCAGAATTCGCATTTGGAGAATTTTGCATATAGCTTTTCCTGTTGTAGTAATCCTAAGATATATCTAAGGTGCTTCTCATGATCAACTTGGCTTCGAGAATAGATAAGTATGTCGTTTATAAAAACAATGACAAACTTATCCAAGTATGGTTTGCAGACTCTATTCATGAGGTCCATGAAGGCCGCTGGCGCATTAGTGAGCCCAAATGGCATCACTAAGAATTCGAAATGTCTATACCTTGTCCTGAATGCCGTCTTAGGCACATCTTCAGTTCTAACCTTAAATTGATGATACCCAGATCTCAAATCAATCTTCGAGAAGAAGCTCGCTCCTTGGAGCTGATCAAATAAGTCGTCGATCCTGGGTAAAGGATAACGATTCTTAATCGTTACTTTATTTAATTCACGATAATCAATGCATAAGCGCATTGATCCGTCCTTCTTTTTCACAAACAGTATTGGAGCTCCCCAGGGCGAAGAACTAGGTTGTATGAAACCTTTTTCCAATAGTTCATCCAATTGGGTCCTAAGCTCTTTCATTTCAGTAGGCGCTAGGCGATAAGGAGCTCGTGCTATAGGTGCTGATCCTGGGAGAATGTCTATCCTGAACTCTACTTGCCTCTCAGGAGGTAATCCAGGTAATTCGTCAGGAAAGACATCAGGATAATCAGAGATAATTGGAATATCTTCAATTTTAGGCTTCGGATCATTCACAGTCACTTGTGCCATGTAGATGACACATCCACTTCTCATACACTGCGATAACTTGAGAATAGACACATTGCTGGGCAATCCGTATTGTGTATCTACCTGAATGGTGACTGATTCGTCAGAAGTGATTTTGATAATAACTTGCTTTTTATCACAGGCAATTTGGGCCTGGTTATGCGACAACCAATCCATGCCTAAAACTATATCAAACCCATCCAATTTCATTGGCAAGAGAGATAGCGGAATAGAATGATTCTTAATGGATGTAGAACATCCATCAAGAAGAGTGGAAGCTGTTTCTAAGGTACCATCAGCAAGCTCTACCTCGTATTTTATGTCTAGAGTCTTAATAGGCAGATTCAATAACTTACAGAACTTATGGTCTACAAAAGACTTATCAACACCAGAATCAAATAAGACTATAACATAATTATTATTGACGAGGAAGGTACCTGTTATGACGTTCTCGTCATTCACCGCTTCCCTCGCTTGCATCTGGAAAACTCTCGCGTTGTTCTTCTTTGCCTCCTCGGGCTTCTTTGCATTCTTGGGGCAATTGGTTTTGATGTGCCCCTTTTCATTGCAACCATAGCAAGTTGCATCCTTTATATTTCGGCACTCAACAGACTTGTGCCCTTTCTTTTTACAGATCCCACATGGTTTGGCATGTGGGTCTTGGTTGCATTTTCCAAAATGCCTTTTGTTGCAAGTCTTACACCTGGGCTTGTCACTCGACTGCCCCTTCTTGGAACCAGAGTTCCCTTTGCCCTTTTTGTTCGACTGAGGAGACTTGTCTTCCTCTCTTTTCCTCTTCCCCTCATCGGTCGCCCTCTTGGCCCTACTCCTCACAATATCCAAAGTGAGAGACAAGGATAGATCCACAGCTGATCTATAAGTGGTTGGCTTAGAGGCCTTAACATTCCCTTTTACTTCAGGGGCTAAGCCACCGATGAAACGTGCAATGCGTTTGGGTTCAGGAGTGACTAAATATGGCACAAGCCTTGACATTGAATTGAAGCTAGTCACATAGGATCTACAATCCAGATCCTTCATTACCAGGGTGAGGAAATCAGTCTCTATCCTTTCTACCTCATGTTGAGGACAGTATGTGTCCTTCACCAAGTCAACAAACTTCTCCCAAGAAAGATTATACAGGTGAACCTTCCTAGTAGCTTGTACTAGAGCTTTCCACCATGTAAGGGCATCACCCTTGAAAGATTGTGATACAAACATAACCACATCCTCCTTAGCACATCCGTTAATGTCTATCACAGTCTCCATCTCGTCTAACCATTTCATACAATCAATTGCTCCCTTTTCTCCAGTAAAATTCCTAGGTTTACAGGAGACAAAGTACTTATAGGTACAACTCTTGGTGTACCTAGGAGTCGGCTTAAGGACTATCTGCCTCTTGGGTTCACTACCCTGGTTAGATGAGTGCTGAGACTCACTTTTCTTATTAGTATGGGGTTCAGAATGGGATTTTGACTGAGTTTGAGACTTAACAATACTAGGCTCTTTAAACTTAGCATCTACCGCTTGAGAAACTGCTACGGTGATCATTGCTTGCAGTTCGGCACCAGTGATATTAATCCTGGTGTTGTTGCCTTCTGTAGGATGACTGTTTGCTTCATCCGAGCCAGCCATTTCTGAATACTATATCAAATATGGATGATATATTTAATTTACATATTAGATCATCATATTGATGAGTAGATGGTCATGGTATTATTAAACCATATAGACCATTAAAATAATAATAATCAAAGATATAATCATATTACACAAAGTTCGTCTCGAAGGACATATAAATAGCTTAGAAAGCTTGTCACGGGGACGATTAAAATATAACCAACGATCCTTTGTATCAGTGATCATTTAAGGGTCGAACAAAGTTCATCGCCTTTTTAACAAGAAGTTTATAAATAGAACTTTCATTGTCAGTATTACACCCTTGCTTATAAGCATACATCTCAAATGGATGGTTTGGTGTATACATCATATTGATGTTTATTAGCTATGATTCGCATTAAATCATCCAGGCTATACATAAGTGACTTGAAAAACCCAAGCACATTTTTGGAAGCTTGTGTGGTTTCTCGTACCACACAGCTATGAATGTTAACATGTTTTCAGATGTTAACAGAGATTTACTATCTTAAAAAGGTTATACCATCATAGCCATTTAATATTCTGGCTAGGTTATACCTCTAAGAGTTTCTTAGGCGGATTAAATAAAATTTGAAATGAAGTATCATGATATAATAAATTACATATTTAAAAACAAATTAACTTCATTAAACTAAGAAACGATTACAACATTGCCCAAAAAGGGACTTGAGAAAAACAACACAAACTGCCCACGCAGGGGCTACTGAAAACATTGCCCACGCAGGGGCTATTAAACGGAAGTAAGTCCACGCAGGGACTTGGTACATGAAAACAAAATAAATGTCCTCGCAGGGACTTTATTACATGACAAACAAAACAACCCAACATCATCCTATTTCTTCTTGCCCTTGAGGAGGTTCATAAAACCCTTGACAAAGCCATTGTGCTTCTTTTTAGTTTCATGGGTCTCATGTTCAACCCTGTCTAACCTCTCTAAAATCTCTTGAGTTTGCTGCTGCTGAAACGGAGGAGGTTGTTGGTATGGCGGGTATTGAAAATCCTGCGCCGGGTATCCAGTGGGATAAGCTGGAGGGTAAGAAGAAGGGTAAAGATGATGGTATTGTGCAGCTTTAAGGTACGGATCATGAGTCCCATAGTCAGATAGGTATCCAGACGGATTATACCCAGATGATCCTGGGTATGTCGGGATCGGGTTGTCAAAACCCAACGGTGGCTGTAGTGGTGTGTGTGAAACTGGAGGAAGGTTGACTTCCGGCACCGTGTGTGAGGGTCCACCCAACTGAGGGTCTTCTGGGATAGGAGGATACGAACTTGAGCCACGAGGAGATGCAAACCGTGGTCCCCCACGTACGAACATTCTAGCATTTGTCCTTCGCCTTGGCGGCTCGGGAGGCTGTTGAGGTGGTTCCTCAACTGGCAAGGGTGTTGGGGTAATAGCTCGAAGCTGTGGTTCATCCAAGGGAGGTTGGACTGGGGAGTTATGGTATGATGGTGTAAAGAACCAGTCATACTGAGCCATCCTCTCTTGAAATGAGTCGGGCCCATGGTACGGTGATCCCTGAAATGGGGAACCGCTTGAGATGCTTATTGGGTGGCCTGGTGTTCCTGTTTGTAAATCCGGATCCGGGTCGTCATCCATCTCCATTTCCTGAGAAAAGTGATCCTCAGGCCCCAAAGGGTTGTAGCCCAAAAAGTCGTTAACATAAGCATTGGGATTAAATTGTGTTGGGGAGTAAGTAGAATCTGATTGTTGAAAAGGATGAGATTGGAAAGAGTGGTGTGATTGGTTTGAGTGATGAGTTTCTAGTGAAAGAGGGGAATGATGGGGTTCGATAGGAATGGGCAACCCAAAATAAGGAGGGTCTGATGGTGAGGACCCCAGCGAGACAGAATGTCTTGCTAGTTCAAAGTTATGGCTCCAATTATCCTTTGAGTCAGAGCCGGAAAGCGAGTCAGATGGTGTACGTCTATGGGAGGGTCCAGAGCTGCCAGACGGTCCTCCACGCATGGGTCCTTTGCCTTTTCCTCTTACTCTAGGTGGCATCCTTCCCAGTGGTAATCTGTCAAAACAAATAACTATAATAAAACAGAATAAAATCCTAGGTCATTTGCCTAGACTCGAGAGTCTAAGGAATGTGCTTATTGTGTCATTGAGATTAAACACAAAAGGTTAGTGTTTGATTCACTCAATGTTGGCTCTGATACCAACCTGTCACACCCCGATATTTCCACATATTACCGGTGGGCCCGGCGGGGAGTATTGTGACGTAGTTGATATCATCATAGTCAATACACACAATATTATAGCACAGCGGAAGGCTTGGTGAATAAACTATTATAAACCATACTGTCTGAGTGTTCGAGTGTATGAATAATACAGACTAGAATGTAATAAGATCCACATGCGGATCAAAAATGTACAAAGAAACAAAAATAACAGACTTCAGGTATCTTATGGATTTGCAAGATCCTCTATAGACACCCTATAGCTCCAGCCTATTACGAGAGGTACCTGTCAAATCAGTCTTTAAGAAAATACGTCACTTTACACTGGTAAATACAATTAACTGACTCTTTTGAAAACATTTATGAAAATTGATTTAAGTGCACATGGCACAAATCTTTTATAACTTGGGACAATTATTTAAGTATAATCTTGTATACAGATTTACATGTTTGTCTTACAATTGGGGCCGGTTGGAAGCCGGTCTTGATTAACCGACTCACCACTTATAGAACCCACAATGGAGTTATTCCCAACATGTGGGTTTATATATTATTTTAGCATTTGCATCTGTCAGGTGTATGCCTACACCCCGTGCATAGGTCGTGACCATTTTAAATGAAATGAGCCGAGAATATCCAGGACACGGTCAGATTAACCCCCAATGTTTATGTTATCAAACAAGACATATTAAAACGGGTTAGGCAAATTTATTAATCACAATCCAATTAAATGATTTCATACCCGGCCAAGTGGTATTATTATAATACCATATCCCAAGCCCGTATAAGGGAAAATAAGTTAAAAGTATTTACCTAATGCTAGCAGTAAAATCCTAAAGCTTTTCGAAGGCACCTTCTACTGGAAGCTATTTAATCTGTATGGAAGGTTTATTAACCTATTAGGATGCTAACGGGTCTTTAATTTAGTCAAGGACTTAGACCGGCTAGCTAGAAAGAAACCTTACGGTTCTAAACGCTAGATTAATCGGAGACCGGAATAGAATGTGGTTTAAACCCGGCAAGATTGGATACTTGTATATTATGGGTAAACTAAACACATTCTGGAAGTTGAGACTTTATTGATAAGGTTAAGCCCGTTTCGACTATTTTATGTAAACTAGTCACATAAGCCGATCCGAACGCATAAACGCGTAACGGTTAACCAAATGAATTATATACAGGTCTTAATCATTATTATGCTCAAAATATGTTAATACATCAGTAAGATGCTAACATATATGCCCAAAAAGTAATTTAAACCAAAATAAGTCCCATAAGGGCATTTTGGTAATTTTAATGCCCATAAAAGAGTTTAATTGTGCAACTGAGTTTCAGGTCTTATTAAATCAGTAAAAATATGCATTTTTATAAGTTATATCAATAGGGTATTTTATATATGGGAAATTTATCTTATATTACCAAACTAATCACCGTAGGGGCATTTTGGTAATTTTACATAGGCTTAAAAGGTCAAAATAGACTTCTGAGTTTAAAAACTTTAGCTTACTGTATAATTATATACATTAGCTTAAAACATCAGTGGGTAATAAGTTTTATATATCAAATATAGTTTTGACCCATACTAGGTGCTAGAAATGCTTAAAAGTCGGTTTAAAGGGATATTCGGTTTAAAACAGGAAATCTGAGTTTTTGATTAGTTTATAAAGTTCAAAATACTTTATTTATTATATAAAATCAGAAGCAAAAGGTTTGGTATTTAAAAGTTATGTGAAACTCATTTTATGCATGAAAAGGGTAAAACCGACAATTACCGAAATCAAGTTATAATCCTATGTTATGCTCAGCCTAAAAATAATTAAAAATCTTCAAAAATCACAAAATATTATTTTACATCAGTAGGTACAAAGTTTGATGTCAAAAAATTGGGTTTAGATAAGCTTTATGTTAATTATGCCATTTAAATAATAAAAATCTCTTTAGTTATGCTATTGAGCATAACTTCAATTCTAGACCTCAAATTGATGTCAAATTTTTAGGACATGTCTAAATATCAGTAGCAAAGGTGTTAGTCCAATCACATTATTAAAAATCTCAGTTGTATGTAAAAGGGGCGTTTATGGCATTATTAAGCATAATTACGATCAAGTGTATATAATTCAAACCACTAGGCACCATGCAATATAACTCCAGGGGGGTTATACTACTAAGTAATGTGGTCCTAATGGAAGCTTAAAACATGGGAGAATTAAGCTTAAACGGGTCAGAACTGAAAGTCAAAGCAAAAGTCAAGCTTTTGCGACTTTCGGTTATAAACTGACCTTAGACTATTAATTGTCAGGTTAGGACTGATAAAACATGTTTTAATATTAGTTACCAAGTCATTAGAATGTTAAAATATAATTTAGAACCTCTGGTTTATTAATTTTAATCATATTCAAACATTCTGTCCAGTTTGACTTTTTGTCAAACTACTTTGACCCGACAATTGACCAGTCAAACGAGATAGGAGGGGCCCTTTTAAGGGTTAATCACCTAAACTAATGTGGTTCTATAACCACTTTCAATTTGATCAGTGGTTAAGCCACATGTAATTAAAACGAAAGACAAACTAATTTTACGATAAGTTTGACTTTAGAGTAATTAAGCTGAATTAAACAACTAAACAAGAAATTAGAGGCTTACTAAAGGTCCTAGCAAACTTTTCTACACTTCAAAGTCTTCTCCTTGTCCTTAGCAAGCTCCAGATGTAGTAGAGATGCAAATGTTGCAAGTGATGTGCCAAGAACACTACATAAGTGTTTCTTATATAGGAATTTCCAAGTGTCTTGATTACTTCCAGGTGTTATTGGAGGCCCTGGGATCACCCCAGGTGTCCTAGCTAATAAAATTAACTGACTTATAGCTCATAGACTCGATACAAACTAGGCTAAGGCGGTGGAATAGGCAAAACCCGCACCTGGCACAACTTTTCTGTTACTGGCACTCTCAGGCGGGCCGCGTAAGACTTAAGGGATGTCTTACGTGGGGCGTGTGGACCGGGTTAACTGGTAAAACAAGTTTGAATGCTGGCAGCTTTAGTCCCTGCTCGTTTTTAACCCTTTTTAACCTCATTGTTGACATGTGGGGCCCTTGTAGTCAGTATGTTGAGACTCTAAGATGAATAAACTAACTTTGTTAGGCTCCGGTTCGTTAAATACCTCTATGAAAGCAAGTTTCATCAAGTTGACACTTTTGGCCCAAAGTCTTGAAAACATGCCTAACGATCTCGAAACCACGTGAAACTTATACCACTTATTCTTATGAGTATATTTGAATGTTTCGAAGCCTTGGTTTCGTTAAAAGGTCACTCAGAGGTCAGAATCGACATGTTGACATGTTTAACCCTTAAAATTTAATAATCTTCCGATTATTTTCATAAACGGCTTCTTATATCCAATCGGTCACTCGTTTAAGAATATATTCATCAGGTAAAGTCATTCAGAGGCACAAGTTTGGAATGTTGACACTTTTAGTCCCTGTGGTTTCATAGTTTCACTGTTCGACAACTTTGGTCCTTCAAACTCAGTCTTTTGCATCTTTAGGGTTTAGGACACGTGTCTTTACATAATTGGACACGTTTTTACGTGGTGTTACACTCTCACCTGCCACCACAGCCACACACCACCCACCCCTTTATTTGGTCTGCGGATTCCCAAGAAATACAGTGGTGCAATGTTGGGGGTGCACTGAACTAGAAGGCGGCGATCTTAACCAGAGGACGGGGGAGATCTGAACAGGAGGACGGCGGCTAGGGTTCCGATCCGAGAGAGAGAAAGAGAGAGAGGAGGGGTGGGGTGGGTGTGGGAGTTCTTGGTCGTCGGAGTTGGGCGGTGGTGTTTCACCGGAGAAGAAGACGAGTTGGTGGGTGGTGGGTGGTGGGGGTGGTGGTAGTGGTGGTTGTGGTAGGGTAGTCTCAGAAAGAGAAGAAGAAGGATCGTTTGTTTATATATATGTGTGTTATCTCTGTATATATTTATAAATATATATGTAGAATATTTTTTTTAAACATTAATATTTTATTTAGAGTAAAATGACTAAAATACCCTTATGTGGGGTCCACTTAGTCAGATTTAACCATGAAAACTAACTGAGTTTGGATTAAAGGACATAACTTGCAAGGGTTTGCAAACATCGAGTACGTTTCTTGTATATATTGAAGATAAAGGACACAATTTGCAATAAATAGCATACATAAAGGACGATTTTTGTAATTTACTCAACTAATAATGTAAAAAGATTAAACTAGAGAATAACATTCTAGAAATTACTACAAGTAAGGCTAACATCATAACAAGTGTAAAAGTCTCAATCAACTTGAATTAGAGTAATATAGTATAAGTTAATTTGTTTAAAATGTAAAAATTGTATAATTCCCAATTTGCTTATGAACCTATAACATGATTCTACAAATTGAGAATGAATTGCCTTCTATCAACAAGAAATTGATAGAGGGCTTTTGTAAATGACAAAAGAAAAATGAAAAATAAAGAGATTAGGCTTTGGAATCATACAGTTTGGTTAAGAAACATGCTCGAATTGAATGATTGAAGTTTCAAGTCCTAGCCTTTGATTGTTGAGATTTGCAGAGAAATTTTTGATATTGGGTGAGGGTTTGTGCTCAAATGATTTCGAATTATGATTAGGAATGCAAATTAAGTCTAAATTGTACATGAAACTCACGAATTGAATAAGTTGTTTAAGTGGGCTTAATGGGTTTTGATTATGATTTGAATTAGAGAGTAACGAGTAAGTTAATGATTGGATTTTGATTAAAGATGGGTCTAGGTACATTGTGATCGATTTGTAACTGAGAATGAGACTTGAAAACGAGTTTGAATGAGAAGAAATGTGGGTTGAAGACTTGCAATATTGCGAAATGCCTGGCTGCATCAGACTCTCCCCCATGACACATGGGGAGAGGTCTTAGCCTTATCGCGTGGCGGGAGAGGCCGCTGTTGATTGGGTCAATTATTTGTGCGCCTCCGCGTGTCGCAAGGAGGTTAGTGTGGTCTCCCGCGTGGCGTGGGTGGACCCGAGATCCAGAAATTTTGTTTAATGTCAATTTTAGTCCCTCAAGTTTGTTTAACCACCAAAATGCCACGTTTAGTCAATTTAACGAATGTAACTAGTATTATGTCACGTATATAGCATGTATAGATTAAGATTTAGCATGTGTAATAACATATGTCTCGAAAATAAAAATGACATAGAATTTCCAAAGTTTCGTTGTATGAAAAAAAAAATATGTTGGATTGTTTCGAAAAACGAAAATGGAACTGGTCACAAGTATGGGTAGTTAATGGATGTCACAACTAGGCGATATAAACTCGAGTTACCATACGTTTTGACGTCGTTGGAACGTGCGGTACCATTCTTCAACTTCAAAATACAATTTTCTTACATGCTTATTTAAAGTACGTTTCGGTATAAATACAAGTTGATTTACGTTCGACGGAAATTTTTCTCGGTAATCAGTTAAGTCAAATATAATACGTTTTCGTACTTATTTTTATATACGTTTTCAGTTGGTCTGCGTTGTGACGTAAAATTTGTTCGGAAATAGGTCGGGTCAAATACTTGACAATATATATTAGAGTTACGTTAACTTTCGATCCGCCACAACATGCAGTGAGTCAAATTACTAGTTTTTTTAATAAACATGCATAGTATAATTTTAGCATGTCTATACTACAACATATTTAAAAGGATTACAACCTGTGTAATACACAAATCTCTAAGCTATATAAATTTAAAAGAGTAAACAGATGATGCATATTTAAAAAAAAAATACAACATGCATAATACTCAAATCTCTAACCTATATAAATTTAAAAAGGTAAATAGAAGATCCATAATCAGTGTTGTAAAAATCGTGACTAGTCTCCGATTAATCGCTCGTCGGCCAGCAACCGAGTAATTTTTCGTTAATCAGTCCATTAATCGCTAGTCGGGCCTAGTCGGCCGACCCAAAATCGGTGATTCCGGCCAGATTCTGGCAAAAAATCTCTAAATTCTGCCCAAAACCTCTAAACTCTGGTTAGTTTCCAACCAAACCATGTGAATTCCAACAATTAATATTGTATACTTAAAAATGAGTAAGAGTTAAAACCTAGCTACTTAAGATATTTACTAATAAAAATGTGTATATGTATACATATAACAGAAAATTACATATAAAAAACCCGATCCGATTAATCCTGATTAATCCAAAGTAGTCGCTAGTCTCCACTAACCGCCGACTAGCGACTAGCGAGTTCTCCAACCTTGTGCATAATAAAACATCGTTGTAGAATAAAAAGGTAAATGGTTATCTTAAAGTGAGTAAACTGTCATTTCGGTCCCTGAGGTTTGGTCACTTTTGCAACTTTAGTCCAAAACTCAAACATTTTGCATCTGGGTCCCTGTGGTTTCAGTTTTATTGCTAGTTTGGTCCAAAAGTGAAATTAGGTCATATTTGTCTTATAAAATCCTGCTATTTTGTCCATTTCCTCAGGGGCAAAATGGTTATTTTATGCATTAATATATATATAGTTAAAGTGTAAAATACAATATCCCTTAACGTACAATATGTACGATATTGTTAAATCGCATGTTATAAAAAAACATGTTGAAAATCGCATGTTGGTATTTTTGATGAAATCGCATGTTGGTTTTTTTGTAACAATTTCGCATGTTGGTAAATATGATGAAATCGCATGTCGGTATATAAAGCAATTTCGCATGTTGGTTTTTCAACACAAATCACATGTTCAAAAGTGAATTCGCAGCAGATCGGACGGCTGAGATGATCCCGTACATATTGTATGATAAGAGCTATTGTACGTTAACCTAACCCTATATATATATATATATATATATATATATAATATAATAAACCTTAGAACAACTAATCATCTCAGCTCCCTTCTTTTTCTCTCTCTACGTTTTCACCAGCAGGCGGCAGCCAACAACCACCACCCAACCTCCGGTAGCCAGGAGCATCACCACCATATTCCATCAACTCAACCCAGCAACATCCACCGCCACCTTCAAACCACCACCACCACCATCGCGGTTGTGGAAACGTCGTCAACTGCCGTCTAACCACCGTCTTCAACTCAAACTACAAACCACCACCACCACTACACACCTCTGCACCCAGCGATATACTTCCGCTGCACTACTACCACGAAACCCATCACCCATGTCCACCACCGGAACAAACACCCTTGAACCCACCACCCTTCACTTCATTCGTTTTATCATAAAAGAGAGGTCATCAAAGCCCAGTATCAGGGAGACATTAGATGCGAAGTGGAGAGGTCGTAAGAGCCCAGTATCTTATCCGGCCACTATGACCCGTTACGCCTCCGAACCCACATGATGGTCCCAACACCGGAATCAACCAAGCCCCCTGTTTCTGCTTCAATCATATCTTTTTCAACTTTCTCTCTAGCTGATTTGGTTACTAAACCAAGTTTAACCTCCACATTGAATTGAATGGGGGATGTGTTCTAGGCCAAGGTTAGGGCTCACATTCTGATTGAGGGAAATTCATATCTGGAGATTGGTGAGAAGGAGATGGTGGTGGTGGTGGTGGTTGTGGTGAGGAGGTGAAAGACCGTGTTGTTCCGATCAGTCAAAAACCCAATTAAACCTAGGTAGCTAAGGTAAGTCGGGTATCGTATCCACGAAGAGCATGTGGTCAGTATCACACTACTGGTTCGATTGTCTAAACTATTTACAAACAAGTGTACAGAATAATTATGAAGCTTGTTAATTTTCTTTGTTTGTTTGTTTGGTTGAAAAAGGTGTCGAAGTGAACCGACAAATTACTATTATCTAAGACAATAGTTTATTAACTAGGATTGCAAAACTTAACTAAGTGGTTGAAAACAATAATTTAGAAACAAGTTCCACACCCGGTTCGATAATTGCAAGACCTAGGGTTCCTACATGTTTTAACTTGATTCAGTTGCATATAGTGATTAACGAATTTGGTGTCACGTGGCTTAGGTGCCAAAACCTATCAATGTTACAGGATCGGACCGCAGTGCACTTCTTTACCAAGAACATGTAAATCCTAACCTAAGATAAGGCATAATTGCACATAACGATTTCGCAAAGTCAAATTTTATCATCACTCGACAATTTACGAATTCGAAACAAATGCAAGACAATTATCAAAGGTTTCAAATACCAAACAACTTGTCACGAAATCAAAGCAAATACAAATGTTTAAACCCTAGAAAATCTTACAAAGTCTACACCGGGGTGAAACCCTAGAAGATTAGCCTCTCATGGTGTTGGAGGATTGGAATCCGGATCTTGAGGATGGAGAACTAGCAATAGAAATCTTGGTTCTTGGATGATCATCATGATTGGGAATCATTAGAGAGTGTTTTCCTTTTCTTCAAATGAATGGGAGTTGAAGGAATAATAAAGTGTAACTCCCCCTTTTCCAAAATTCACTTTTTCTCTCAAAAAATCTCGTTTTACTAATCATCTGGTGTGCAGCAGATAATGTGTCAATTTATGGTCCTTCAAAACCTTATATTTTGATTCGTCTCGTCGAGCTACCCCAAATGCATATATTATAAGCCCCGAAACTCATTTTCTAGCTCAGGATAAGCAAAAATGAAGTTTGGACTGTTTCTGGCGCAGAGCTCAGCTCAGTTTTGCCTCTTTTTGCATTTTCTTCAATTATATTCTCTCTAGCATCCACCCAAAGCTTCAGTAAATCTCCAAAATGAACCTTAAACCCGTCAATGCCTGCAAAACACAAACCATATCAAAGTAGTGTATTCTAGAAAGTAACTTCGTGTAATTAACCGAAATTAAAACCATTAAGCTATGGAATTTTACCAACCCATCACATCCCCACACTTGTCTTTTGCTTGATAATGAAACAGTGGTTAACCAAGGGAGGTTAATTCACTAGTCTCGTCAAGTAGGGTTAATCCCTTCTTTCTGAGGATCGGTGGTTGGATCGTCCGCACATCTGTCTTCTGCACAAGGGAAACACACCGTGACTCGTAACAAGGAGGATGGGGTGGGTGGTGCTCCTTGTTACCACTCTCCAGTGTGAGAATCAGTAATTTGCTTTAGAAGCAAAGTGTGTGATAGTAGTAGTAGTAGTGAGAGAGTTGATAAGCGATACCTCAAACTTGGTTTGGGATGGGTATTTATAGCCGAGGAGTGTAGGAGGGTAATTGAGTGGCTAGACTTACAACGCGCAACCCCTTTGCAGGTGTGTCAGGCTTGTCGGTTATGGAGGTGGTGCCACGTCCTATTGCGGTGTTAGTCTATTGCTTACGTGTGGGCCGACAGGCAACTGTCATTGGCGCCACTTGCTGTGTGGTATCAGTCCGACTTGCCTTATGGGGAGGATGCAGTGCCAGGCCGCATCGCTGCTTCGCGGTAACTGTCGTTGTTTCTGCGTCCTTGTTTTAGCTGAAACATGTACGGGATGCGGTGTCAGGCCGCATCGCCGCATGTGGTAGCTGTTGTTGTTACCTAGATCCCTTGTCGTTTCGAAAATGTTCATAGGACGCGGTGCTAAGCCGCATCGCTATGTGTAACACCCATTTTCATACACAAGGTAAGTCTTCTCATCACTTGACCGATTGGATTCGACCGCTATGTTTGCGCGTGCCCGCATGGACACATATAGCCCGATCGGACAGCCGGTCGTTCGAGTGTCAGTCCGCTCGGATGGTCATCCGATCGGGTGACCTTTCGAGTGGATTGACACTCGAACGACCGGCTGTCCGATCGGACTACCATCCGATCGAACTGTTGTTCGAACCACTGTCACTTGTTTCGTTTTACGCGTCGCTTATCGTTATGTTATCAATCTGTTCAGGCTAACCTTACTCTCTAGCGCTCCCTTCAATCCACCAATCGCTGTGAGTATACTCGATCCCTTTTTGCTTTACGCACTTTTGGGTGTTACATACGTTACTTATTCTAAATCACATCGAACACACTACGCAATACTTTAATCGCTGACCAATTACCGCATGTTATACGTGACTTAATGAATGCTTGTTTGTTACGTTTACACATGGAATGTTGTCTACCTGCCTTAGCAACGATAGTACTATTTGTTTGGACTCAGCACCTGTTCACTCAGGGGTTGTTAAGGACAATTTGTTACATGGCTCACAATGGTGAGTGTGTATTACGAACTGCCTTGGGCAGTCAACCCGCAGTCATTGGTATCGATAGGTTCATGTCGATAACTAACATGCCTCATTTTACACTGTGTACGTGCTGGTTATGCGTAACGATTTCGAACTCTATTATATCTATTAAACTTGTATGCTCACCTTTACACTATGTGTATTGACTTTTACTTTAACGTATGTGACAGGTGCTTAGGATGCTTATTTGCTTAGCTTGCTGTGAAATCGAGGCTAGGAAAGACCTAGAACAATAAACAATTGTCTGTAATAAAAATCTGAGTTGTCGAAACAGAACCATTTGACTAGATCTTGCCTGTAATAATTATGTTATCTTTTATGACATGGTATGGGACATGTTGCTTTAAATAATTGGTAATTATAGTTGTTATGGAAACTTCTGGACAATCCGTTTCGCTCAGTGCCACGCCCCGATGTTTCTGCCATCGGTTGGGGTGTGACAGATTGGTATCAGAGCCATAACTATAGGGAATTAGGCAAGACACGACCTAGTCCGGGTCGATGTCTTAGGGATGACCTAGTCTATAGTTAGGAACCAACAGACCGACTTGTGCATATCCAGTAGGGATTATGTACGAGCTTACTGTTATTTCTCGCTATTCTCGCCTACGTTGCACTATCACTGCACATTAGTTTTCGAAAATAAACAAGCGATTGGGCCGAGATTAGGTGTGAAAACCGTAAACTCTCGACTAAATTACTTGTTTGCCCCGCATTTTCATCTATAAACACGAGAATTTGCGTTGAATCGGGGGTGAAATCCATACTTTGACGCATAATCCTCTTTTATTTTATCAAAACAGGAACGAAGTTGTTAAGTCAGTGGTGAAACCGTAACCTTGACGACTCGTTCCGACCTTTACTTGGTTTTACAAAACTCCCACCAAAGTCTCGATGGACTCCAACGACTTAAAGTCACGATATGACTGGAGGGATGCGTGCCAATCGCCCAGATTCGAGGCTAGAGTACAGTCCCGAAGGCCAAAGTGTGTACCAAGAGTCTCTGTGAATAGTCGGATCACTTTGGCTAGTCGATGTCTAAATAGCCGCAGACGATCCATTTCTCGATTTTTATGTGTTTCGATTCTAAGCTCGCTACTGCCGACTCTAATATTTCGACGTTTTATGTGAATTTTACGTGTTTTATATGGTTTATGATTATCTGTTAGCGTTTTGAGTTACTACCGGTTTTGATCTAACGCACACAACACACCGCACAAACGCTGACAAATCGCTACTAAATGAGGAACGACTTTACGCCATGTTGATTGCAATGATATTCGCTTATGCTATACTACTCGATATGTTAATCGCGATCGCTATACTCGAACGCTCGCGAATCCTGAATAATAGGTTTCTGTATTCTGACTGCTCCCGTGTGCTTCTAGGTGAATTACGTGTTTATATGCTTCTGTGCCTTACGTGCTTATGTGCTTCTGTGCTTATGTGAATCCGTGGTTATGTGCATACGTGTTTACATGATCGTATTCCTGAGCTTTAGTAGTATTAGACGTGTGAGGTGAGATTCGATTATGTTGTGTTGAGTCCTGTGGCGATGTCTGTTGCAAACAATGTCAACTGGACCATCATCTGGACCCCGTCACCCACGAATCACTCGCCAAGAACAGAGAGACAAACTCCTTGCTGCTCTCGTCGCTAAGCAAGTGGCAAAGGTAGTTCCTCATATCGTGAGTGAAATATACGAGAATGTGAGCAAATCATCCGAGGAGTCCAGGACCGAAGCTCCTAAAGCTGCTCCAAGACTGCTTTCAGCTTCAAGCAGTTCAAAGCCTGTGGTCCAAAGGAATTTACTGGCGAGGATGGCCCAACGGCTATGTTTCAATGGTTTGATTCCATCGAAGTCACTCTGTGCCAGAGTGGATGTCCTGAAAATCTCCGCACTCTAAACGCTATCGGCGTCTTCCAGTCCCGCGCACTAGACTGTTGGACGGCCGAGAGGAAAAAACGCGGAAATGACGCAGCCTATGAGCTGACGTGGGAAGAGCTGAAGGCCATTATGACGGATGAATTATGCCCTCCCCATGAACATCAAAAGCTGGAGGATGAATTCTGGCATATCAAGCAGAAGGATGGAGAGAACGCAGCTCTGACTGCTCGCTTTAAGCAGCTCAGTATCATCTGTCCCGATCGAGTGAAGACGCCCGAGATGACCATCAAGAAGTACATTCGAGCTCTGCCAGACTGTGTTGCAGATTTTGTGCATGTCGCAAAGCCAGCAACAATCAAAGAGACTTACTTGCTTGCCGCTGAAATCAACGACAAGCGAGTAAAAGCTGGTTTTTGGGATAAGGCTTCGAAGAACTTGCATCAAGCCACCGCCGTTCCACCTACTGAAACCGCCCCCACTCAATCATCGAAAGCCTCTCGCCGCAAGAAGAAGAACAACAACAACAGCTCCGGCTACAAGAACTGTGTTGTCACTACCTCTGCTGCTCCACTTCAAGCCGTACCGACTCAGCAGCAATCACAACATCGACATGTACTTATCATCACCCGGTTGGTATTGCTTGCCGATTTTGTGTGCACTGCAACATGTATGACCACTTTACCGCCAATTGTCGTACTGGTCCCCGCCAAGCACCAGCTCAAGCCACTGCTCATCAAGCTCTGCTTCCAGCTCCTCAAGGCCAACAAGCGGCTCAGGCACCCGCGGCCAACGCCAGAGTCTGCTTCGCGTGTGGTGATCCCAACCACTTCGCGAACATGTGCCCGAACAGGGTTGTGAAACAAGAGACCCAGTAGCAGCAACCTCAGCAGCAGCAACAGCCTCAATAGCAACAAGCCGCCCGCGCCAGAACTTTCAACATCAATGCGCGCTAAGCCCAGGCTGACAATAATGTGGTTAATGGTACGTTTCTCATGAACGGTATTTATGCTTCGTGTTTGTTTGATACTGGAGCCGATAACTGTTTTGTGTCGTTCGAATTCGAGAAGCTCCTTAGTCGTAAACGCTCCCATCTCCCCTCGACGTTCGATGTCGAAGTCGCCACCAGAAGAACTGTCGCCGTTAATTCTGTTCTTCGTGATTGTACTCTTGAGCTCAACAATCACATCTTCCAAATCGACCTTATTCCTATGCAACTCGGAAGTTTTGACGTCAGAGTAGGCAGGGACTTTCTTCGCGAAAACCATGCTGAAGTTGTGTGCTTCGATAAGATGATTCGATTCTCGCTCGCGAATGGTGATGTATTGTGTGTTTACGGCGAAACTGCTTCGAAAGGTCTCAAGCTCATGTCATGTGTCCAAGCTAGCAAGTATCTCCGCAAGGAATACAGAGCTTTCTTGGCTAACATTGTAGTAGCGGAGAAGGAAAAGAAAGGTAGACCGGGAGTAAACAACGTTCCTGTGGTTCGAGAATTTCCTAGCGTTTTTCCTGAGAATCTTCCCGGACTTCCGCCAAGTCGTGATATCGACTTTCGTATCGACCTCATTCCTGGAGCAAACCCTGTTGACAAAGCTCCTTACCGACTCGCTCCATCCGAAATGCGTGAACTCTCGAGTTAGCTCCAGGAACTACTTGATAAAGGCTTCATTCGCCCGAGCACCTCTCCATGGGGTGCACCAGTCCTTTTCGTCAAAAAGAAGGATGGGTCGTTTCGGATGTGCATCGACTATCTGGAATTGAATAAGTTGACAATCAAGAATCGCTATCCCCTGCCTCGCATCGACGATTTGTTTGATCAGCTACAAGGTGCTACGTGTTTCTCCAAGTTAGATCTACGCTCAGGCTATCATCAGTTACGCATTCAAGAGGAAGATATACCCAAACCCGCCTTTCACACTCGATACGGCCACTATGAGTTCGTTGTTATGGCTTTTGGTTTAACCAACGCACCCACGGTTTACATGGATCTGATGAATCGCGTGTGTAAACCTTATCTCGACAGCTTCGTCATCGTGTTCATCGATGATGTCTTGATCTATTCCAAGTCGAAAGCCGAACACGTGCAACATCTACGTTTGGTTCTCGAGCTACTCCAAGGGAATCGACTCTATGCCAAGTTCTCCAAGTGCGAATTTTGGCTGGAGGAGGTTCAATTCCTCGGTCACATTGTCAATAGTCAAGGTATTCTAGTCGATCCCGTGAAAATTGAAGTCGTTAAGAGTTGGATTACACCTAAGAACCCGTCTGAAGTCCGTTCTTTTCTCGGATTAGCGGGCTATTATCGAAGATTTATCGAAGGATTCTCAAAAATTGATGTGCCGCTTACCGCTCTCATGCATAAAGACAAGCCTTTTGTTTGGGGAACTGAACAAGAGTCTGCTTTTCAAACCCCCAAGCACATGCTTTGCAATGCTCCTGTCCTCACTTTAGCCAACGGAAACGACGACTTCATTGTCTATTGTGATGCTTCGAACCTTAGTCTTGGTTATGTCCTCATGCAACGAGACAAGGTCATTGCATACGCATCTCGTCAGCTCAAAATCCACGAAAGGAACTATACAACCCATGATCTCGAGCTAGGCGCGGTTGTTTTTGCGTTAAAGATTTGGCGACACTACCTGTATGGTACCAAGTGTACGATCTTCACCGATCATAGGAGCCTACAACATATCTTTGACCAGAAGGAACTTAATATGCGTCAACGCCGATGGGTAGAACTTCTCAACGACTACGACTGTGAGATTCGTTATCACCCAGGCAAAGCAAATGTCGTTGCCGACGCTCTCAGTAGACGGAGCTATCTGCTCAGCATTCGTGATACCCAAGCCCTATACGATCTCGAAACCCTCATCCGCGAAGCCCAGCATGCTTGTTTTAATGAGCGCACTTTGAAGAAGGAAAGAATCTCTCACGATGGAGCCCAGCTTGTGAATAAGTCGAATGAGATATTCCACTTTCTGGACCGAATTTGGATCCCTAAACGGACCAATTTGTGACAGATATTGATGGATGAAGCCCATAAATCCCGGTATTCTATTCATCTCGGTGCCGATAAAATGTACCAGGACCTTCGCTACAAGTACTGGTGGCCGGGCATGAAGAGGGATATCGCTCTCTACGTTGGGAAGTGCCTGACTTGCTCAAAGGTCAAGGCTGAACACCAAAGACCATCTGGCTTACTCGAACAACCCCCGATCCCTATGTGAAAATGGGAGAGTATAGCTATGGACTTCATAACAAAACTCCCGCGCATGCCATCAGGTCACGACAGCATCTGGGTTGTTGTTGACCGTTTGACCAAATCAGCTCATTTTTTGCCAATACGAGAAGACTACAAGGTGGAACGATTAGCCCGAATCTACACCAATGAGATCATTTGTCGACATGGGACGCCTCGCGACATCATCTCTGACTGTGATGCTCGGTTTACCTCGCGACCGTGGGAAACGTTTCAAGCGGCTCTCGGTACTACGCGTAATCTAAGTACCGCATTCCACCCTCAAACCGACGGTCACACTGAGAGAACGATCTGTACTTTTGAAGATATGCTCCGTTCGTGTGTCATAGATTTCAGTGGTAATTGGGATGCTTACCTGCCGTTAGTCGAATTCTCGTATAATAACAGTTATCGTTCTAGCATTTAAATGACACCATTCGAGGCTTTATATGGAAGAAAATATCGATCGCCTATTGGCACGAGATCGGGCACTCGCAATTAACCGGTCCTGAGCTATTGCAAGAAATGACTGACAAAGTCCTCCAAATTCGAGACAATCTGCTGAAAGCTCGAAGTCGACAAAAAAGTTACGCCGATAGACGACGCAAGCCCCTTGAATTTGACGTTGGCGACTACGTACTCCTAAAGGTATCACCTTGGAAGGGTGTGGTCAGATTCGGCAAGAAAGGGAAACTAGTGCCTCGATATGTTGGACCTTTTAAGATTCTGGAAAGGATCGGAAAAGTCGCCTACAGACTCGAACTACCGAAGGAGCTTAGTAACGTTCACCCGACTTTCCATGTTTCGAACCTCCAAAAGTGCCTGGCTGAGCATGATTTAATTGTACCTCTTGATGATCTCCAAATAAACAAAACACTACACTTCATGGAGAAGCATGTCGAGATCATGGACCGCCAAACCAAGCAGCTCAGACGCTCACGCATTCCTGTTGTGAAAGTCCGATGGGAAGGTGATGTGCATGAGTGTTATTAGTTTTTAATGTATATTTTAAGCCGTTTTTAACACTTTTTAGCCAAATTTTAAATTTATAAAACACGATATTTTACTAACACCAAACACACATATGGGCAAGTGCACCCATCGTGAGCGTAGTATAGTGTTGGCAAGATACCGAGGTCGTCTAAGGACACAAGAGCTTTTAGTACCGGTTTATCCTCAACGTCTAATCAAATCAAAAAGTTAGAAAAAGGTTTTAAACTAAGAAAAATAAAACTAACTAAAATTCTGAAAAATAAAATAAAAATAAAAACAGATAGACAAGATGAATCACTTGGCTTCGACTCGTGTTTAGTGTAACCTTTGATTATTTCCGCACTTTTGCACTTTTTAAGAGATTATCTTAGTTATTGTAGTAGGCCCCTCTTTTGAAGGTGACGTTACCCTCAACCCAGTAGTTTGAGTCAGCAAGGATACAATCCTAAAGGGTCGGATTATTGAAAGATAATTAATTAAGTTATTAATGCATATTATGGTAGGCCCCTCTTTTGGAGGTGACGTTACCCTCGGCCAAGTAGTCTGAGTCAACAGGGATACAGTCCTAAATAGCCGGATTAAAGTATTAATAGTAGCTTACATATGAGGGGATCAAAGAGTTTGGACCCCCGCCATCCAATACCGGTGGGTATTGAAGGATGTCCTACTAAATTTGACCCAGGTCCTTGCAGGATCTATACACTGAACAAGGCAAGACTCTTACCAAACCGTTCCCTTAACCCCCAACCAGGTAGCCAACATATCTCCATATAGACCGTGGAGATATGAATGGTGAAAATCTTTTATTTTATATAGACAGTAAAATAATGCCAAGACACCACGGATAAACGATAAGGAAGAATCACCTTCAACATAAGAAACTAGTTATTAAAGTCATTAATACATAACCAAGTAAAAAGTGCGAAAACATTAAAAAATAAAAAGTATTACACTAGACACTTGTCTTCACCAAGTGATGTAAGAGACTTAGGCAAACATGGCCTTTGATTGTCAAGAACTCTTACGATCAATATTGGATCCCGAGATGACTCACACACTCTATGATGGACAATGGATGATGGTGGTGGATGATGGTGTTGTGATGGTGGTGGGTGGTGGGTGAAGTGTGAGAGAGGTGGTGTGCCAAGGGATGGTTTGCAAATGAGCCAAGCACCCCTATTTATAGCCTGAAAAACATCCCGGGCACGGCCCCGTGTCCATTGGGCACGGCCCCGTGTCCACCTTCTCCTCTGTCTTCATTAATTGCAGTTTGTTTGCATTAGTTGACCACGCCCCGGTGTCCGCTGGGCACGACCCCGTGTGCAGAAGCGTATCTGTACTATCAAGATTTGCCTGGATTCCGCGAATCTTATAGTTGACCATGGCCCCGTGTCCACTGAGCACGGCCCCGTGGTAGGCGATAGAGGCTTCTACAGCTTTGTCTTTTCTGTGGACTCTTGGGCACGCCCCCGTGCTCATTGAGCATGGGGCGTGTTCAGCCTTCTATTCTCTTGTTTTGCTTGGGAAGATGCTGTCGGGGAAGTCGGGCATGCCATGTTTGTTCCTTTTCTTGTATTTATGTTAGATTTAGCTGCCTTTTTGCTTCTTTTGTTCATTTGAGCTCATTTAATCCTGAAAATACAAAAGGAAGACAAAAACACACTTTTTCCAACATTAGTACTAAAAAAGGGTTAGTTTTATGCCACAATTGATGTAATTTATATGTTGCATTTTGTGCACATCAGAAGGCAAACGAGGCGCAGAGTTCACTTTGGAACTCGAAAGCGACATGAAGGCGAAGTACCCGCAGTTGTTTGTTACGGCTTCGGGCTAATTTCGGGACGAAATTCCCTCAATTAGGGGAGGCTGTAACACCCCGTGTTTCGAAAGTCAAAGTCAAGATTGAAGTCAAAGGAAGACAAGATTGCTAATTGCGATCTATCGCTCCTTGCTCAATTCCTGTTTTGACTTCTTTGACTTGTAGATAATCTATTTTATGTCTTACGTTTGTGGTATTATGTGGAGTACTTATTAATAATCGAGGTTTATTCGATATTATCGCATGTTTTATCGATTTATCGCTATCGCCATCGCACTCGCAACTCGAATTACGCGTTCTGGATATGGCTATACGCGTGTGTGTGCCTTATGTGTTACTTGTGCATGTTTATTTATGTTATGTGGTGGTGATTAATTGAAACGCAATTGAAACTCAATCGCAATCGAATCGCAAGCGCTAAACGCAAGTCAATTAAGGATGATTGTATGTTGATATAGTAGTAGGGATTAAAAGTAATTTGACTAGGAAACTCTATCGCATCGAAACGCTCGCATTCGCAATCGAAACGGAAAAACTCGTCGCACCGAACACTCGAACCAAGTGATTGATCGACCAAGTGACCGGCTGATCGACTAGCCGTTCGATCGAGCTGGTGCTCGATCGGCCAGCCACTCGATCAGGCTGCCACTCGATCGGCCAGCCCTTTCCACTTTGGGAAACCCTATAAATACCTCACTTGTTACTACTTTTGGTAAATGACATCTCTCTCTGCTCGAACCAGCCACACTCCAGCTTCTTTTCTCCGATTTCTCTCAAATCTTGTAAGTTTTCAACCTAATCTTTGTACTTTCTTGATCTACACGCACTCCTACACCTTTCTATCTTTTGAATCTTAACTTCTAACCGTGAAATCACTAGATTTGAGGTGTTCTAGGATGATGTCATCATGGTGTTCTTACGAACTTCATGTTTTGGCTTCAATCCTTCAAGAACAACTTAGATCTGAAAGAATTCCACATAAATAAACAAAGATCTTTCATAGATCTAAACATATTCACGGTGAAAAGGATTGAAAGATGGTTTTCCAACTTTATTTCAACTCTTTTACTCGCAATGCACTCAAAACCGATAGAATCGGAGCTTGTTCTAACCTTCTACACTTGCTTGTTGATGTGTTGGTTCAAGATCTGGATTCTATCGACGAGATTACCGATTTCGGGTTAAACATGGAACATCATCTTGAACAGTTAACTGGTCGGATTTGGGTGATTCCTGTCCGATCAGGAGTACCAAGTATTGACGAGGTTTCTGTTGCTTAACACGCTATCAAACAATCTCGATAAAACGAAAAACTATCAAAATGACCAAGGAAGAAGACAATCGGGACACCAGAACGGAGTGCCGCCCGATCGGACTGCTGTCCGATCGAATTGTCACCCGATCGGATGGTCACCCGATCGACTTGCACCCTGGCCCCACACTCAACTTTTGTTTTCAAACTTTGAAGGATGAACATTGAACAAAGTGCTGCCCGATCGGATTACCACCCGATCGGACTACCACTTGACCATGTAATGATCAGACTTCAATACTTATCAATTTTCAACCTGTTCAATGCACGAGGGTTGCCACCCGATCGGACCATCATCCGATCGAGTGATAATCCGCTGTGAACTTGCTCTCGCTGAAGTGTCCAACCAATCGGACTGTCGCCCGATCGAACGGTCGTTCGATCGATCGACCTGAAAGGTAGAGATACTTCTAAGTTTTCAAAATGCTACAACGAAAACTTCAAAAGTCAAACCATCATACACAAACACATCCTTCACAAAGGAAGAAACAATCCACTCGAAAGGTCACCCGATCGGATGACCATCCGAGCGGACTGACACTCGAACGACCGGCTGTCCGGTCGGACTACCATCCGATCGAACTGCTGTTCGACCCACTGTCACTTGTTTCGTTTTACGCGTCGCTTATCATTATGTTATCAATCTGTTCAGGCTAACCTTACTCTCTAGCGCTCCCTTCAATCCACCAATCGCCGTGAGTATACTCGATCCCTTTTTGCTTTACGCACTTTTGGGTGTTACATACGTTACTTATTCTAAATCACATCGAACACACTACGCAATACTTTAATAGCTGACCAATTACCGCATGTTATACGTGACTTAATGAATGCTTGTTTGTTACCTTTACACATTGAATGCTGTCTACGTGCCTTAGCAACGATAGTACTATTTGTTTGGACTCAGCACCTGTTCACTCAGGGGTTGTTAAGGACAATTTGTTACATGGCTCACAGTGGTGAGTGTGTATTACGAACTGCCTTGGGCAGTCAACCTGTAGTCATTGGTATCGATAGGTTCATGTCGATAACTAACATGCCTCATTTTACACTGTGTACGTGCTGGTTATGCGTAACGATTTCGAACTCTATTATATCTATTAAACTTGTATGCTCACCTTTACACTATGTGTATTGACTTTTACTTTAACGTATGTGACAGGTGCTTAGGATGCTTATTTGCTTAGCTTGCTGTGAAATCGAGGCTAGGAAAGACCTAGAACAATAAACAATTGTCTGTAATAAAAATCTGAGTTGTCGGAACAGAACAATTTGACTAGATCTCGCCTGTAATAATTATGTTATCTTTTATGACATGGTATGGGACATGTTGCTTTAAATAATTGGTAATTATAGTTGTTATGGAAACTTCTGGACAATCTGTTTCGCTCAGTGCCACGCCCCGATGTTTCCGCCATCGGTTGGGGTGTGACAACTTCAATCTATCCATTTTTTTCAAAAAAACATCCTTAACCAAAACACCAACTTAAACAAAACGCCAAAAATGGCAACAATGGTTTTGTGGAGATACACTCTGGGGATCAGGCGATACGTCCTCCATTTTGACAACAGAAGGAGGGTGTATGTTAAGACGGTCAAAGCAATTCTAAAAATGGAAGAAGAGATACAGAGGAAAATCTTATCTATTGGCATCGCCCTAGACAACCATTGCCATGAAACGCATATGCTTATGAAAGCATTAACCAGCAAATTTGGACCAATCAAACGAGATATGAAGCCAGACCCTGTCATGACATCATGGCGTTTTGATGATGAAACAGACATGGTGACGGTTACATACGACAACGGAGAGGAGGAAGTCTACTGGCTAGAGAACATCATGACAAAGCAGCGACTGGGTTTCATGGAAGAATTGCATAACGCCAAATGTACCAACACAGAAATAGACTCAAAATTGGAGTTAATGCAAGTCATGTTCAGGTGGAGGCTTCAGAATCTTCAGGAACCAGAAGCTGATGAAGGTGAATGGGATGACATGGATGAAGATCAAGATGAAGAATCCGAGGAGGAAGAAGATGACACAAGTGATGGATACTATTCAGATAAAGCACCTTCTGGCGAAGGATTTTAATTTTTTTCCTCTTTTTTTCCTTCTATGTAATCTTCTTTTTTTAAGATAATTAAATGATATATTTCTATCTTTATTAGCAAAACGGCAAAATTATACTAAAAATGGTTAACCCTAACAAAACGCCAAAAATAACAAAAAAATATTTTTCCAGCTTAATATTTTATTTACTCCGTTATTGTATTTTGTCATGTTGGTCTGCATAAGGCCATTTAAAAAAACGTCAAACTTAGAAGATCTATAACCTATAAAACTGATAAAAGCTGATCAACAAACTAAATACAAAAAACAGTAACTGAAAAGACAGTTACTTTATTACTATTATTTATTACAATAAAAAACGTCTCGCCTAAACTACGCGCCAAAAAACTCCTATAAGAGAGGGGTCTATACACAATGAAATTAATCACACCCAGAAAAACACAAAAACGCCATATCCTCTAGAAACCACTCCCTTTAAAACGCCACATATGTCAAAGCTTTCACTGAAATGGATCATTTTTCTGAGGAGGTTAACTCAATAATATTTTGCTGGATGAGATGGACAAATATTCAAGAAAAAGAGACCGATGACAATGATATGCCATCATGTGAGCTTTCTTCTTGATGAATATATGCATGGTAACACAACTGAAAAATGCTATTTTGGACTCCATTATTACAAATAGCATCAAGCAAGAGTTGATCTTCAATGACATTCTACCAAACAAGAATATCACACCAAAAAACAGGATGCCACTAAGCAGCTTCTTCTGAAAAAAAGATGGGGTTTATGTAGGAAAGTTGGCATCTAGCTAAAGTATTCAAAAAAGGTTCAAAACGCCAAAACAAATTCAAGAAAAATAGAGGCTGGTGACAGTGAAGATTCGGAAGAGAAATTAGATTACCATTTTTTATTATTTTTGTTTTCATTTTATATTGTTTTGATATCAAGTTATATGTTGATTTGTTATCTAATTCTCTATAAATAAAATACATTATTATATAAAACGCCAAAAACTACAAACACCAAAACGATAGAAGTATGAAAACTGGGAGAACAGCTGCTGGCAAAACACCTTGTAAAGGGTATTAAACGCCAAAAAATTCACTAAACGCCAAAAAAAATTGGACTTGTTGTAATCTTATGCAAATAATAGTGACTCGTAGTGAATTATTATACAAAACGTCAAAAAAATTAACCAGAAAACGCTATAACGCCAAAAATTACATATGTGACACAAAAAAATTAATTCAACACCAAAAAAGTTTAAAAAATACAATTAACGCCAAAAAAACTTAGACGCCATAAAAATATTATACCGTGTTGGGAAATAAAAACAAGAATGAAAAGACAAAAAAGCCCCTCCGCCCTTCTCTATGCAGCGGGACACGTGTTGGGCCAGGATGCGTTCTCACCATTCTCGCACTTTTGAGTGTTTTCTCCTGATCCCGTTTATATATATAGAGGAAGGTTCATTTGAGAAGAAAAAGAACAAAGGGTAAAATTGTAAAATATTAAATACTTTTTCACTTATCTCATTTATTATCATCTTTTGACTAATCATTTAGTCATAAAAACTATCATCCTTCACACTAATGTTTTTTTACTACACACATCAAAAGTTACCATACACCTTTCGAAATTTACCCTACACATGTTGAAATTTATCCTACACAACCTATAATTTATCATATACGCATTGTAATTTATCCTACACTCTAAATTATTTTATTTTATTTTTTTGAAAAAATATATATATTTTGAAGATAAGTTACAAATTTTAATGTAGTTAGCTATTAAAAAAGAATACTACTAATTAATGATCTTTGTAGGTTTACTATATTACCCTTATAGTAGTATTAAATATCTATACTATTTATAATAAGAGATTATTGGCTGATGTAAATATGCCTATGTGTCAACCATTAAGGTATGCCACTTGTCTCTGCTGATGTCATAATTCCCTTTTCAATATTTATATCTATATAAATCTGATTTTATTATTAAATAAAATAAATCTGATTTTATTATTAAGTAAAAAATGGGCGGCCATTTTTTAATCCAAATTTTGAATTCCCACCACTCATCTCAATTCCCCATACACCCCCCATTAATTTCTTCCATATGCAAAGAGAGAGAACAAGAAGAATCCCCAAACCCTCGCCCCTAAGCTTCTCCATTGCAGAGAGAGAACCAGAAGTCAACACACACCTACATACACCTTTCTCAATTTCGTCTACGCCGCCTTCATAACTTCTGCAAATCTCTAAGATTGTCGGTGATTTCTCACAACTGCACCCCTAACACTGGTACGTTTAACCCCCTCTGCTACAATCTCGATCTTGGATGGGTAATTTGTTTGGTTAGAAAGTGGTTGTTAGGTTAAACTCTCTGCTACAGTCTCGATCTAGGGTTTATGTTCATAAATCTGCTAATTTATTGTTTCGAAAGTTGAATTCTCTGTTCGTTAACTGTTTATGTTGAATTCAGATCTTTTTCGTTCAGATTAGACCGGCAGATCTGTTTAAATGAGGTAATTTTGGTAACTTCTAGGGTTACATTCAGTTTCTGTATAAAGCTAGATTGGAATGGTGAGAAGAACATGTGTGTTTTAATTGCTAATGTTTGTCATGTTGAAATAGAATACACCACTTCTTTAATTACTACTGCTTACAGTTATCGCATTCATCTCTTAACAATATTGTTAATTATTTTATTTCTATTTGACAAAAATACGTCCTAAACATTGATATAAAATAATGACAATGATTCTGTTGTGGTGAAGATAAGGTTTTAGTATTCTGGCTCCTCATGGCTTATAGCAAAACTCCCAGGCAAGGACTTCAAAAGATCTTTATTGGTACGAGTCTTGATGCACTTGTGCGTTTAGATATTGATTTCACATTTGTTTTGAAAGTTTGAATGACTTTCTTGGTGATTTTTTAATTTCTAACATACTTCTTTACTTTTATTAATGCTATATCACATTCAAGAAGTTCAGGAATACATTAAATAGCTACTGAAGTTCCAGGGTATGTATTCTGCAATAGTGACAAATAGAGGTTGCAAAAGGCTGGTTGGCTCAGGTCAACGTTGAAAATAAATGAAAATCATTATATAGTAAAAGAAATATGAAGTTTATTATGCTAGGAAATTTAACCATTTTTTTCTGGTTATATGTTTCGGTTTGAGTCTGACCCGTATGACCAGATCTGCTATTTTTATGTGGTTTATAATGGCCAAGTTTAGTTGATTGATGATTCGAAAGCAATCTTTAACCGGGCTATCGATGTGTTTCCAAACCCTACCAGTATGTATAAGTTGATACTCTTTTTAATGATTTTTTCATCTGGCTTTGTAACTTATAGTATATAATGTAGGCCATTTGACATTTTCATTTTGTGGGTCCCATTTATATGAAGTGGCGAAAATAGAAATGTGATTGTAGTCATATATATGAAGATCTTGAATGATTCTTTATGATGGAAAATTGGTTTGTGATCTTGAGTGATCTGTACTCTATGTTATGCAAATTGCTTTGTAGATGAAGATCAGTAAATCTTTATTGAAATACTATTAGGCTAAATCCAAATTAGATATTTAATCATCTTGAAATTACAAAAAAAAAAAAGATTGACTATTTGGTCATTAAATGATTTCCCATCCTCTCCAAAGTTTGGTTTTTTGGACAGTGAACAACTATGGACCCTTTTGTTTGTTCATTTGCAGAAGCCTATGGTGCACTTGACCCCAATGGAAACGTCACATTTAAGTGGGTTATGCGGTAAGTGTCAAAATAATGATGTTTTTTTTAATTCCAGTGTAGAGAGTGTTTGGGGAACGTCACATTTAACAGGTCACCCATGGAAACGTCACATTTAACAGGTCACCCATGGATCGTTGATGACAAAATGGCGCCCGATAAGCCCCTTGATTCTGCAGTATTATCACGCTTGAAACAGTTCTCCGCAATGAACAAGCTCAAGAAGATGGCTTTACGGGTAAAATCTTCTTTTCATTTTTTTTAAACTTTTTAGTAACATTATAAGATTTATCATCTTCTTTAACATTATATGATAGGTTGTCATGGGTATAATTTGAAAACAAAATGAAAGGTTTGGGGTTGTCTCTTCTTATTTTAGATAAGAAACATTAAATTTATGGTCATTGTTTAGGTTTCTTTTGGAATATGATTGGATTCAATGGTCCATATGGTTTAATAGGTTGTAGTGGGATATTTTGGATGGACTAAAAGGGTTCGGGGTGTTTCCCTAAAGTTCCCTTTTTAGATAAAGTTGTTAAATTACTGATTTAATATAGATTTCTTTTAAAAATGATAGGACTTAAAGTAGGAACGGCAATTCTTGACACGACCCAAAATCTGACCGGAACCCGACACGAAAATAAATAGGTTTTGGGTCGACTAACACGACCCGTTTAAAAAACGGATTGGGTCCGGGTTGACCCATGTTAAAAACAGGTTGGGTTCGCGTTGACCCGTTAACCCGTTTAAGTACTAAAAAAAAGAAACTTTTATATTTTTGTTTTTTGCCCTGTTTTCCATTTTACATGGTTAGTATAATAGAAAATGGTCTCCTAAATGGATTTATTGAAACAAACAAACATGTAGAATTGGGGATAGAGGTTCACCCTGAATGTAAACTAGAGTCACAGCAAACGACTGAATCTGATTCAGTCGTAATCACGAGAAGTGTTCAAAAGAAACTATTTAAGGTCAAAAAACATGGTTTACTGTGGGTATTATCCTAACAGACCAAAAAGAACAGCAAGGCAAGAAAAGAGCTGGCATCTGATGCAGACTTCGGAATTGTTGGAGTAAATCATGACAATGGTAAGCAAAAATAAAGATACTTTTTGATCCACATTTTTAGATGTGAGTAATTCGTTTACTTACGAATGTGCAATTTGGGTTATGTTTTATTTTTTACCAGTCATAATGGTATAATCCGCTAATAAGGAAAACAATTCAATATGTTCAAACAGGTCAAAAGGACTCTTAAGTAATTTATCATTGATGAGGTTGTCAAGCCACTTTGAGATTTTGCTTTTACCATCAGGTTAACTACTTATTTTACTCTTAATTTCTTATTCCAGTGGTTTAATGCAAAAATTAGGAAATTTGGATGCTTATTTTTATGTACGTGGGTCAAACAGTGAGTTAAACCAATGTGGGTTAAAACAGTGAGTTAAACCACTGTTGGGTCTTAACAGGATGCTCGATCTTCTCTACTTGCCTTCAATTGTTGAAACCACTGTTGGTTAAAAACAGTGAGTTAAATCACTGTTGGGTTAAAACAGTGAGTTAAACCACTGTTGGGTAAAAACAGTGCTTTAAACCACTGTTGGGTAAAAACAGTGCTTGAAACCGCTGTTGGGTTAAAACAGTGAGTTAAACCACTGTTGGGTTAAAACAGTGGTTGAAACTACTGTTGGGTTAAAACAAGGTTTTGATTCTAGAATGTTGCTTCATAATTCATAGGTATGTCATTGACTCTGGTTACGTGAAGCAACGACAGTATAACCCATCAACTGGAATGTATTCCCTTGATGTTGTTCAGATTAGCAGGTAATAATTAATGCTATCTGTTTGAGTTTACTTCTTATGATCTATTTGAAGTTATAAGCGATCATGAGTTATTAATTGTAGGGTGCAAGCCAAACAACGAGCGGGACGAGCTAGGAGAACGAGACCTGGGAAGTGTTATCGTTTATACCCATTGGCTGTTTATCATGACAATTTGCTGGATGCTACGGTGCCTGAAATACAACGGTCTTCTCTAGCTGGAAGTGTTCTTTATTTGAAATCACTTGACCTTCCCGATATTGATGTTCTTAAATTTGATTTTCTTGATCCACCTTCACGTAAGTTCTTTTCTTTGTGTTACTCCATAATGAATTTAGTGGGCCGAGCTCGAGCTTTTAATGGGGCCCACTTACACACTTAAAATGTCAAGTTTTTCCACTAACTAATAGGATGACCATAATGACTTTTGTTGCAGTTGAGTCTTTACAAGATGCTCTTAAACAATTGTTTCTAATTGATGCTATAGATGAAAATGGCACCATCACGAGAATAGAAAAAACTATGTCAGGTATTGCATTTTATAACTAATAACATCATTTAGACCTATCACATGATAAAATGCCTTCATTACTGGCGTGTTTAATGTATTTTTTTTTTTTGTTTTTTTTTGTGATAGAGCTTCCTTTGGAACCTTCACTAGCAAGGACTTTGATCGAGGCAAATAAGTATGATTGTTTGACCCAAGCTATCACAGGAAAGAATGGTTTGTCTGTAGTGGTAATCATTGAGGCTGAAGATTTGGTGAAACTATCAGAGCCTTGCGATTTGGATAAATCTTTTGCAATTAGCCAATCAATACAAGGTATTGTTCTTGCTTGAAATCCTCATATATTTGATTTTCGATTAGGGTTTTCAAATATTGGACTGAGCCGTGATGTTGTGGTCGATTGATTGATTTTACGATTACAGGATATGGCCGAATCGGTTGTGTATCCAGATTCGGTTAGATATTTATGACATTTTTTTCTTTCTAAAGTTGATCTAGCATTTGGTTTCACCTTTGGATGATAGATGACGGAGTTGAAGGTGGATTAATTGCTTTATATGGGAACATCTAGAAAGTTGTGGAAGTTAATTCATCAAACAAGAATATTACACTTATAATTGATGATATTTCTCTTCTGGAAGTAGCTGCTAATGGTTCTACAAAAGACATTCTAAATTTGATGCATTACTACCATACATTAACCACACAGTTTGTAAGACACCATTTAATCTTCATTCTGAGACATATAAGCATGTTGATTTGAATGTTTTAACTTAGTTTTTGTTTTCAGAGGGTTGTACGATAATTACTGTTCTTCATGAGGACATTTATTCAAGTGGAGATGGATTTACATTTCCTTTACAAATGGAGTACCTTGCTGACATCACCATAAACCGAGCCTTTGATAACCGAGTTGGCAGCAGATGTTCACGGGCAGGTATTTGCTATATTTTTTGCTCACATTCACCGGTAATAGTTATAGTTGTACAAACATGGAACACTGTTGTTGAAAAAATAGTTATATTTTTTGCTCACATTCACCGGTAATAGTTATAATTTTACACCATTATGTTTAGCTAATTTAGATATCGTACCCCATTTTAGCTTCTCGTGTGGATCTAAAGGAGCTTAAAATGGGGTAAGAAATTTTGTATATTTTGTATTATTTTGCTAGGGCAGTTGAATATGGGTGGTTTAGCTAATTTAGATATCGTACCCTCACCCTGGTAAAATAAGGTGACGGACAGAGCAACTAATTTAACTACCTTAGATCTAATATACTATTCCTGACATTTTGATATCACAATCTGTGACAAAATATGGCACCATATTGTTGCTCTATTTTATGTATTAAAATGATTTTATATACATAATGGATCATCGTACTTCCACACTATTTTCAGTCACATTTTCTCTAAAAAATATTTATTAATCACGTAATTATACTTTCTCGACATTTCAATTAAATTTCTTTTCTCTGTTATCGTTGAATCAAATAATGTAAGACCGTTGAATCAACTTATGGTTAAGATTAGAAGCCGTATTCACAAAACAGTGTTTTGTGGAGAAAATAGTGGCTGAAACCACTGTTGGCTTAAAACTGTGGTTTCAAACCACTGTTGGCTTAAAACAGTGTTTTATGGAGAAAACAGTGGTGAAATCACTGTTGGGTTAAGACTGTGGTTTGCAACCACTGTTGGGTTAAAACAGTGTTTTATGGAGAAAACAGTGGTTGAACCCATAGTTTTAAGCCAACAGTTGTTTCAACCACTGTTTTCTCCATAAACACTGTTTTAACCCAACAGTGGTTTGAAACCACAGTTTTAAGCCAACAGTGGTTTCAACCACTATTTTCTCCACAAAACACTGTTTTGTGAATACGGCTCCTAAACTTAACCATAAGTTGATTCAACGATAATATACGGCTTATAATCTTACATTAGTTGATTCAACGATAATAGAGAAAAGAAATTTAATTGAAATGTCGAGAAAGTATAATTACGTGATTAATAAATATTTTTTAGAGAAAATGTGACTGAAAATAGTGTGGAAGTACGATGATCCATTATGTATATAAAATCATTTTAATACATAAAATAGAGCAACAATATGGTGCCATATTTTGTTATAGATTGTGAGATCAAAATGTCAGGAATAGTATATTAGATCTAAGGTAGTTAATAGTATATGTTGTCGTTGACGTTTTCCGAATCTTTTAAGGACTGGGGAAGTGGAGGTGGTAGGGTTTGGGTACTACGAGCTGTATGAGGTCTACGGTGAGGTCGAGTTTAGATGTCGACGATCTTATAAAGGTGCTCCATGGTCCGGATCTGGTGAAACTCAAGCTTAGTCGATTGGAAATTGAAGTCAGAGGTGATTAATGCAAAATGATCTATTGGATTAATTGAATCCTTTTTTGTTGTTTGAATGTTGATATTGTTTGTTCTTCTGCAGATAAAGACCGCGAACTGAGCAAATCACAAGCTTAGATCAAAACGCTCCATCTCTTTGAACGACTGAGAGAAAAGGCTATTGAAGATGTTTTGTTGTCAAAACTTCTTTTATTATGAATGGTCAGTTGTCAAAACTTCTTTTATTCTGATGTATTGTAATTCACATCTTATTATATAATTTTGAACACTAAACAACGCATAAATTTTTCTTTAACTTCCAGCTCAGTCAGTCACCTGATGACAAGTTCTCGAAGCAGAGAGTTCTCTTGAAGAAGAGTTTTGGACTGCTTCCAACCCAAAAACCTCCCAGCAAGTTTTGAGTATAATTACAATTGCTACTGTTATCTTAATGTATGTTTAGGTACTTCTTAACTTATGAATCATGGTAGGACACTACAAAAGGAGATGACATAGGGCTGATACTAAAACTGATGCAGCAAGTGCATTTTTGGCTTCTCTCGAGGAACCCAAACTCACGAATCTTGCAGATGCAACAAAGAAACCACCAATTGAGTGTGATAGATTCTCACTTAATTAATTGGGTTGTCAATTATACTGTTCTTTTAGTTTGATTTAATTGCGAAATTACTTTTATGATCTTCGAACGATTTTATTATTTATACAGCAACAACAGTTGTATTTTAGTGCACATGACCTAAAGCCGCCGGTTATAAATGCATCCCTGCTGTCTTTAACATTATTTTATAAAGATATGTAACTAAAGAAAAATATTTAAATGATATATTATAATCTGTTTTTAGTATTTGATTTCGATCGTTATTAAACCTACCCGTGTGGTTACACGGGTCCTACACCTAGTTTATATTAAATAAAGTAAAATGAAGTATTCTTATTGGTTAAAATTTCTTCTTTTTTATTCTTAGAAAAAGTTTATTCTCATTTGAACTCTTCACTATATATATATATTAATGCTTAAAATGACCATTTTGCCCCTGAGTAAAAGGACAAAATAGCAGGATTTTATAAGAAAAATATGACCTGGTTTCACTTTTAGACCAAAATGGCAATAAAACTGAAACCGTAAGGGCCTAGATGCAAAAGATTTAAGTTTTAGACAAAAGTGGCAAAAGTTACCAAACCTCAGGGATCAAAATGGCAGTTCACTCTTTTAAAATATTCAATATATTCAACGGTTTTAAAATTGAAAGTCAATTTTATAATTGTTAATTCTAAATCCTTTTCGTAATAAAATATATAAATTCAAATCTCAAAATTTTCGTCAACTTGTTGCTATTAATTCATCTATTTTTTTTCATAATAAATGTTATAGCTATTCGCCTATTCCTACAAAACCTGTGGGCGGGAATACAAACCCATGGTCTTGTTGCCGTTTGTTGAAAACCAGCCATACTAACACTAATTTTTATATGTTTATTAAACATATTCTCCCAATATTAAACCTTTTGCGTTTCTAGCGACAAACGTGAATATACTTTCTTTAAGGGTGTGGGGGGGGGTATATGGGGAGGTGTGCGTGAAAGGGATTTGCCGCGAGGGGAATGAGCCGCCAACACCCTTGGTGTGCGGCAACCACTTGAGGTGGACTCCAAAATCGGTAAATTGGTACCGCATGCGGGAAGAGGAGGGAGAGGGGTAATGGTGGGTCCCACTCTCTTTCAATCAATCATATTTTTTTTTTCTAAAAATAGTTTGGGTGAAAACACCGCTTGTGATTAAGTGTTTGAGAGGAGTTGGAGAGGGGAGTTAAAATGGATAAATTTGATTGGCTCCAGTGAGGGGAGCACCCCTCTCACCCTAAGGGTGTCCGGCGTGGTCACGACAAAGGAAGCGGGGAGAGGTTTTGCCGCACGGGGTGAGTGCCGCCGTGAAATTTTGCCACGCGGGAATGGTGAAAGAGAGGAGGTAATAGTGGCCCCCACGTCTGTCAACCAATCATGTATTTTATTGTTTTTTTTAAATGGTTTGTGAGAAACCACCCCTTGTGTTTTTAGGCATGAGGAAATAATGAAAGCGGAAATTACATCGCATATTATGATTAGGTAGTTGAAATTTTTCCCTCAACTCATTAAGGCATGCATCCCTTACATCTTAATATGAAACTAGATTGTTTTTCCGCGCGTTGCGGCGGTACGTGATCGTGGGCATTCGATCGGTATCGGATAGGTTTGTTATAGTACTGGTATGATACATGCACTCGAAATAGAAATCAACACATGTTTTACATGGAGAGAAACGAAAAAACAAACACCATTACCGACATGGTATTGTTCGAACGGTATCAATCAATTCAGATCGTCACGGTACCGGTAATGAAAGAAAACAAAAACCATAAAAAAAGAATACATGTACATGTACCCAGTGGCGGATCTTGCCCGTTGAACATGCCAGGGCCGAAAGACATGGGCACTAAAAAAAGCCCGGGCAAGCCCGGGCCAAACATAGTATCGAAATGCGGAAAATTAGCACTACGGCCGAAAAACTTTCCCGGGCCGTGGCCCTGCCAGTGGTCTTCTAAGAACCGCCCCTGCATGTACCAATGTTATTCGGTTGGGTACATCAGTTTTTAAAAATGCAAAATAATAAAAATAAGTAGCGGTACTGATACCAATGTTGTTCGGTCGGTTTCGGTTTGGTTAACTAAGATAGCATCACAAAATTTATTACCAAAACATAAACCATACAAATGAGTACATGTACATGTTGCAATGTTGTTCGACACGGTATAATAGCGATACGATATCAGTTTATTGAAAACAAAAATAATTTAAATAAATAACGATTTATCAAAAACAAAAACAATATAAATAAATATTGGTACCGATACATATATTATTAGGTCGGTTTCGGTTCTTTTTTGGTATGATGGCTGAACAATATTCGTTTTCAATAAAATTTATTCTGCAATGTTGAAAAAGAAAAACAATCTGTTTCAGTTCGGTTTAGTAGGATGGTAGCACATTATCCGTTTTCAATAAATCTATATCGCAATGTCGAAAAAATAAACATAGAACGCAAGTTATTAGAAAAATAATCAAAACATATGATAAATAAAATATAATTAAAAAATTGACGACTTTGTTTTAATTATATATATATATAGGGTAATGTTCATTTGAGAACCACCGTTATTGTAAGAACCATGAGAACCAAGAGAACCAATGTGAACACATCAAAAAAACCTTAAAAAACCTAAAAAAAAACCTACCCCCAAGCTAAATGCTAAAAACTAACCCCCCACCCAAGCTAAAATGCTAAAAACTAAACCCTCCAAAAAACCTAAAAAAATCTAAAAAAACACACAAATTTTTTTAAAAATATTTTTTAGCTAAAATCGCTACTTTTAGGAGCCAAATTTTTTTCTTTAAAAATTTTTTTTTTTTGGGTAATGAAAATTAGCGATTTTTGCTAAAAATTATTAAAAAAAAATTGTGTGTTTTTTTAGGTATATATAGGCTATATATATATAGGCTAAAGCTAGATAGAAAACCCTCCATTTTGAGAAAACCCTAGAAAACCCAACCTCCCGACATTTTTTTTTTTGATAAAAATAACACATGTAATATACATGTTTTTAAGAGTTTTGGGCCAAAAAACCAAAAAAGCGCCGAAGGAATGTTTTTAAAAAAAAAAATCAGCAAGTTTCTGCCTTTTGTGCCTAATACATGTTAGTCACCCGAAGCATGCTGAAATTTGTTTATTTTTTTTAAAAACATCCATTCGGCGCTTTTTTGGTTTTTTTTTTTTGGCCCAAAACACTTTAAAACATGTATATTACATGTGTTATTTAAAAAAAAAATGTCGGGAGGTTGGGTAAAAATGGGGGGAGATTTGAGTTTCCAGAGTTTTCTAAAAACTTAAGGGTTTTCTATATAGCCCTCCCCTATATATGTGTGTATATATATATAGGGGATCGCTAGAATGAGAACCACCACGAGTTATGAGAACCACGAGAACCGCGCCCCGCGGGTGGCCGTCGGCGACGAAATTTTTTTTACACCTAGATCCGTATATTTTAGCAGGGGGTTTAAATTTTCGGTTCAAACGGCGCGCCCGAGGGGGTAGTTTTTTACGCCCAAAGTTTGGGTTTTTTTAAATTTTTTAATTTTTCTTTTTTTTTTACCAAACTTTGGGCGTAAAAAACTACCCCCTCGGGCGCGCCGTTTGAACCGAAAATTTAAAGCCCCCGCTAAAATATACGGATCTAGGTGTAAAAAAAATTTCGTCGCCGACGGCCACCCGCGGGGCGCGGTTCTCGTGGTTCTCATAACTCGTGGTGGTTCTCATTCTAGCGGCTCCCTATATATATATATATGTATATATATATATATGTATATATATATATATATATATATATATATATATATATATATATACATATATAGGGGAAGGATGTATAGAAAACCCACTTTAATTTAGAAAACCCGGGAAACTCAAAGCTCCCGATGTTTTTTTTTTTTAAAAAAATATACACATGTTATATACATGTTTTTAAGGTATTTGGGCAAAAAAAAATCAAAAAAGCGCCGAGTAGATATTTAAAAAAAAATAAACAAGTTTTGGTGTAACACGTGTTACATTCATCTGACATATTTGTAACACGTGTTACACCAAAACTTGTTTATTTTTTTTTAAATATCTACTCGGCGCTTTTTTGATTTTTTTTTTGCCCAAATACCTTAAAAAACATGTATATAACATGTGTATATTTTTTTTTTTAAATTCGGGAGGTTAAATTCGGGAGGTTAGAGTTTCCCGGGTTTTCTAAATTAAAGTGGGTTTTCTATAGATACTTACATTACATATATATATATATATATATATATATATATATATATATATATATATATATATATATATATATATATATATAGCAAATTAAATATTATTAGAAAAATAAAACAATTATTTAAAAAATGAAAAACACTATTCATGATCAAATTGTTTTAATATGTATAATATAATATAATATTGAAGAATATTATTAAAAATATATATATCTATAAATAATAATCAAATGATTGTTGATTAGACGTCGACCGATTTAATATTAAATACTATGTATTGATATAAACTAGTAGGGTTACCCGCGCTACGCAGCGGGATTTTAGTCGAGATCTATTTTGGTTTCGTATAGAAACCAAAAGAAATATGCTTAAAAGAATATAAAACATGTTTTGCATCGACCAAAAACCATAAAAATAAATTTAAATTGGACAGCGAGACATGCTGATTTTAAAGTAATTGTTAATGGAAATGTAAACTCTATCTTAAATATAACTTTAATGAAAAAGGAACCTTAAACTAAAACATTTAATATAAAGAAAAGTACAAAAAATAAAAAAATAAAAAAAAATCAAAAAAGAAACAAAAAAGCAAATAGGATGAAAGCTCTATTCATTTAACTTGCTAATTGTAATTTACGTCAAAACGTAGACCAACTTGAATTTATACTAACACGTGCATAAAAATAAGCACATAACGTGTTGCAGCGGTATCAGAACGTAAAGTGACTCGAATTTATACCGTCTAGTGAAAATGTATTATATTTGAACCAACTCGTTTTCGAACAAAATTTACGCCAAAACATAGAACAACTGAAAACATACCTTAATATAAGCAAGAAAAAGGTATTATATTTGACCCGACTCATTTTCAAAAGAAAAAAAATTGCGTTAAACCATAGACCAACTGAAAAACGTGTATAATAATAAGTATAAAAACATATTATATTTGACCTAACTCATTTCTAAGAAAAATTTATGTCTAGACGTAAATTAATTTGAATTTATACCAATATATACATAAAAATAAACACGTAAAACTTGATTACAAAGTTCTTAGAAAATTAACGGGTTATAAGTGTTAACACTGAAAATTGAAAGGCATAAGTATACAAAAATACAAAACAAAAGGATAAAAAAAATCAAAAAGCAAAACAAAAAAGACAAAAAAAAAACTTAAAAAAAAAAAACAAAAAGGAAATTACTGTACAAATCCTTTGTAAATGTAAGGATATAGAATAGGCCATCACTGCTGTCCCCCTATAAGGACCCTACTATATTCAAACCATGAAATATATCGTTACTTTCTTCTTTAAGACCTTAAGGGTGTCCTGTGTGGGCGGCAAACCCACATTACCGAATCGGCAATGGGCGGCAAACCAATGCCAACCCATTTGCCGCATGAGGTGTTTGACGAAATGGGTTTAAATCGGTGAGGCATTACCGAATCGGTGAGGGGAGGAAGGAGAGAGAGAGGGGGTGTGGGGGTGGGGTCCATTCCTATCTTAACCAATCACAACTTTTTCTTTTTTTTTAAAAATAGTTTACCACTTCACCAAGTGTTTAAACTATTGCCAACACTTTTCATCAAAGTTTAAACACTTTTGACTGATTGACATGGCGCGCTCTGATTGGTCGGTTTTTTGGTTTGCCACTCCAAAATGTTTAACCACTCCCTACACCCTAATATATAGATCGTGGACAATGACTTCTCTTATACATTGATTGTTGGCTAGGGACTACTTCATCTACACATAACACATGTACACATAGAAAAAGACGGTATAATTTGTAAAATTCATAAAAAAAAATATTAAAAAACAATTTGATTTATTAAGCAGATTAATTAATTATTTTTAACGGCTAATGGTACGTAAAAGAATCACTACTAAATTACACCGAATCATGACCTTTTTTGAGATTGAAACTAAGACTTCTCACTAAGAGACACTATCCTTTAGCAGGTGAGATAACCTCACATTGGCAGCAAATTAATTAATTGTTAAGGTTAATATGATAACAATTTAGTAATCGTATAAAAGTAATTACTACAGGTTGATATGCGCAAAACAGTAAATCAACCTCCACTGTTGATTTTGTAATTTAGATCTACTTCAATTAATTCTTTTAAACTTTTGATTAACTTTACATAATTCATTATCTTTAGAAAACTATACTACAAAATTAAGTTTTTATAATATATGCATAGTATCATTATATTTTGAATAAATTACAATTTTAGCCCCTATGCGTAAGCCATTTTAACTATTACAGGCTAAAAAGAAATCTTTTAACATATCAGACCCCAATGTTGTATTTTATAACGGTTTTGTCCCCTGACACTAATTTTATTACTTTTTATGCAGTTAAATGTAAGGGTAATTAGGTAATTATATACTTTAGGGGCTGTTTTCGATAATTACAAAGGTTTTTTTAATATTTAAGAGATTATTAATGCAATTACTCAAGTTTTTTATTATTATTTCGTTATTTTAAAAATGATGTTTATAAAAAAAGAAAAATTTTTAAAAAATAAGTTAACAAGTGTAAGTAACTAAAAACACACGAATTTAATAAATGAAAGGTTAAAAAACAAATTTTGAATAAACAAACGATCCAAAGAAATGGAAGATTTGAAAGGAATAATCATTCCAAAAAAAGTTTGAAAATGAACGATGTTTTGCAAATTGTTTATTAGAATGTTTCTTATTTTTCAAATCTTACATTTCTTATTTTACAAATGTCGTTTTATAAAATTTAAAAATGAACGACTTAAAAAAGTGAGTAATACAGAAATGTTTAAAAATAAATGATTTTAAAAAGAATGATATAAAATAAAGTGTTTAAAAAAACTTTAAAAGACAAAACACTTTAAAAAGAACGATTTAATAAAAATGATTTAGAACGAAACAATTTTAAAAATGATAGAGGCTTTAAACAAAATGTAAAATAACAAATTATTTTTTAAAATGATTTTTATAAAAATAAACGGTTAATGAAAATACATATTTATTTATATATTTAAAAAGTATTTCGTTAACTAATAATTGTGAAATTAATGAAATAATAAAAAAAACTTGAGTAATTGTATTAATAATCTCTTAAATATTAAAGAACTTTGTAATTATAAAAAACAGTCTCTAAGGTATATAATGACCTAATTACCTTTACTCTTAACTGTAAAAAAAATAACAAAGTTAGTGTCAGGGGTCAAAACCATTATAAATTGCAACCTCATGGTCTGATATGTTAAAATATTCCTTTTGAGGCTGAAATGGTTAAATTGTCTAAACCACAGAGGCCAAAACAGTAATTTACTTTTATATTTTTTCAAATAATGAGTTGTGCCTCAACCAATTCGTCCATACTTGATATAATGATGCGTCCACCTTACCACCATTGGTGACTTTCTTCCAACCTATTGCTTAAATAAGTTAAAGAAAAAGGAAAATTCTAATTTTCTTCACAACCTGGTTGGCCAAGCAACCCAAGGTTGCAAGAGGTTATCCATGCTCTTTTGCCACTTGTCAAAATTGGATTGGTTGCATCTTCAAATTTTCTTTTTTTATTTTATTTTCTAACTATCAATTCCCCCAATAATTTAATTACTCAAATAATTTTTAATATTTAAACTTAATAACAAAACTAAATACACCGTATTTCCTAAAATAAATTTGTGAACATTACGATATAAATTTTATTAAAAACGGAGTTCGTTTGAAAAAATATATTTTCCAGTATATAATATATATTGATTGTTTAACCTTTTAATTTTTATATTAAAATAAGTAACTTTTATTTGTTTAAAAAAATAACTGTTTATATTTCCTTTTTTCCTTCTAACATAATTACTTATAAATATAGTTAGATTATCTCTAATAACTTATAAAATTTAACTGTTTTTAAAAATCCAAAATCACATTTTGTTTATTTTTATTTGTGAACATGAAGATGTAAAATTTATAAAAATTGATATATTATTTTAATTGTTTTTTATCTAACATTATCTTATTTGCCACATGCCAACATTCTATTGTTTTGTTAGAATTTTTTGATAAAATTTCTTTTTTATTTTTAATAACTTTTTTATATTTAAAATAATAAAGTTTAAAAATATAAACTTTTTTGTTAGTTATAATAAATTTTATAGAATAAATTATAACCTAAGCCATATTTATTTAATAAAAATGGTTTAGGTTTGGTTGTTAATGAGTGTGAAAGGTTGGGTTGGGTTGTATAGGTGGAAGAGAGAGAAATTAATTTTTTTATTAAAAGTTGGGTTGAGTTGGGCTGTGAATGAGGATAATGTGTATCCAGGCATCAAGGTTTGTAATTTGTACTAATAAGCATTTTTTTTTTTTGAACGGCCGACATAAAATCATTTTTATTCAACGTAGCAAGACGCTACCCACCATACATACATACAAACAATAAAATATCACTTCCTTACATTTTAACTCAGCATCTAACCAACTAAACTGAAACGACTCCAATCTTCCCAAGTTATTGACACCATTTTGGACCGATTCTTTACCCATAGATACGCCATTGACTTAATTTCATCCAAGAGTTTCGTGCAATCCGGGATTACCTGTTTGAACATCACCTCATTTCTTAGTTTCCAAATACACCAAAACGCGACCAGAACCACAGCATGGAAGGCTTTCCTTTTCTTGCTCAAACCCGCACTGAACTCGAACTCATGTAAGGATAATAAATCATTTATACCAAAAGCAATTATGGGGGGTATCCTACACCAGCAAGCAAGATTCTGCCATATCCATTGCGCGATATGACATGAAACAAACAAGTGTTCGCTGGACTCTTCATAATCACCACACAAGACACACAGCGGATTTTGTACCTGAATATTACGTGCCATTAGCGCAACTCTAGTCGGTAACCGATTCATTTCCGCCCTCCATGCGACAATACCCACCTTCTTCGGGACCCAGCTATTCCATACGAAGACTTTATCTGGACGGGGCCGGTTATATGAGGCAAGGGACGCTTTAATGCTAGCCACACTAAAGATGCCATCCTTATCAAGTTTCCAGGCCCACTTGTCACTACCCAAGGAGAAGCCCACTCCACTTAAAATGCTCAGCAACTGTTGAAGTTGGTACTCTTCAGTCTCGTCCAGAGTATTCCGGTTCCAAGCCCAGTTGTAAGCCGGCCCATCCACTCCTGGGCTCAATCGGTCTGCCACCAAACAAGCCTTGTTTGATTCGGCCTTAAATAATTCTGGGAACAACGCATAAAACGGAGCCTGATCGGCCCAACTGTCCAACCAAAACTGAATATTTCTGCCATTAGCCAACACCGCAGACGAAGCCGATTTTAGATCAATGTTTGCATTAAGCAATATGTGCCGAATACTACCAATATTTTTCCACGGGCCAGCCACTGAATTTTTTACCGGAATGTCGTTCCACACTCTTGGATTATGATGAATAGCCCAAATTACTCTTCTCCACAACCCATTTTTTTCCGTTTTGAATCTCCACCACCATTTTGCCAACATTGCTAGGTTTGCATCCCTGAGAGAACCAAAACCCAGCCCCCCGAATTCTATAGGTGCTATTGTTTTTTCCCACGCAACCCAATTCATCCGAGCCTTTTCCTCCGAACCACCCCAGAAAAATACTCTTCTAATTCTATCCAAAGCTTCAAGAACTTTAATCGGGGCTTTAAATAGAGAAAAGTAGTATGTTGGTAGAGAATTCAACACCGATTTGATTAGTGTTATTCTTCCGCCATAGGAGAGGGTTTTCGCCTTCCATATCGATAATCTATTTTTAAATATATCAATAACCGATTTCCAGTTTCGAGCTAAATTCATATTCGCCCCGACCAAAATACCGAGGTGTTTAAACGGGAACATACCTTGCTTACACCTCAACCGATTCGCCATCTCTTGAACATCTTGCTCACTTACCCCGACACCAAAGATACTACACTTGGCGAGATTTACTTTTAATCCGGAAACTAGATAGAAGCATCTAAGAATTCGGCGAAGATTATTAATATTTGACAAAGACCACTCACCAACAAACATCACATCGTCCGCGTAGATCAAATGAGATAGATATGGACCATCATTAGTGACTTTTATCCCATTAAACAAACCCATGGATTCCGCTGCTTTCATAATACCCGATAATGCCTCCATGGCCATAACGAATAGAAATGGTGACAAAGGATCTCCCTGACGGAGCCCACGGGTGTATTCAAACTCCCTAGTTGGTGAACCGTTGACGAGAACCGAGGCTTTAGCGGATCGTAGAGTAGCCATTACCCAAGCACGCCACCTACTAGGAAAGTTCATTTGAATCATCACCGAGTCTAGAAACGCCCAATTGACCGAGTCGTACGCCTTTCTGATATCGACTTTGAAGAACATACCACACCGCTTGTACTTTTTTAACCAGCTCAAAATTTCATTTAGCACAAGTGGCCCATCCATAATATTCCTCCCAGCCAAGAAAGCCGATTGATGTTCAGAAATTAAGCGCCCAAACACCCCCTTCAGCCTATTAACAAGGACTTTTGATATAACTTTATTTATCACCCCAATTAGACTGATAGGCCGAAAGTCCGCAGGATCAACTGGGTCCTTAACCTTTGGAATTAAGGCTATGAAGGAAGAAGTACAACACTTATTAAGCGAGCCCTCCTCATAAAAACGGTTGAATAGTTTTATAAAATCATCCCGAAGACCCGACCAACACTTTTTGATGAATTTAAAGTTAAATCCATCCGGCCCCGGGGCCCGATCACCATCACATTCCCAGATAGCTGCTTTAATTTCCTCCACTGTAAACGGACCTACCAGCGTTGTTGCCTCATCGTCAGAAAGGGAAGCCAAGTTAGGGCACACTAACATCGGCCTACTAGGCATAGGCTCGGAAAACTGATGCTTGAAAAACCCAAACAGTGATTCCTTAATAGACAACGGATTCGTAACCCAAACGCCGTCAATCATCAATCCATTCAGCCGGTTCGTACTGATGTTGGAATTGACAATCTGATGAAAGAAAGAGGAGTTCTCATCCCCTTCTAATGCCCACCTAGCTCTGGATTTTTGCCGCAAATCTAGATGTTTCAATCGATCAAATTCAGCCATAAAATTCCTGCATTCCGCTCTCTCAGCCAGTTCCTCATCCGACAGCAGTCTTTCCTCGGCCAAATTTTCAATAAGAGCCAACCTACTCTTTTTCCCCCCATAGACACCTTCCTTGTTTACCTTTTCCACTTTAATCCAGGACTTTATTCGGTTTTTTAGCCACCTAAGTTTAATAGCTAAGGCAAGATCCTCCGGGCCAGAGAATGAAAAAGAACCGCAGATTTGTAGCAAATACTCAAGGAAACCAGGGAACTCGAACCAAGAATTGAAGAACCTGAACGGTATGTGTCCGAAATCAGACTGTACAGTAGATAAGATGATAGGTCGATGATCAGACACTACTCTATCAACTGCCGTCACCGAAGCAGTTGGCCACCTTTCCATAAAGCCTAGACACACCAGAAAACGATCTAACTTACTCAGTTTTTTCCCATTATCAGATATGTAAGTGAAATTTCCTCCTCCCATATTATACTCTGTTAAGCCAGCGGAAAGGATGAAATGATTAAACGCATTCGCATTTCCTTCAACAAATTCTGAATTCATTCTTTCATGTGCATACCGTACTTCATTAAAATCACCCATCATGACCCACCACCCTTGACGAGAGTTTCTAACCCCTACTAACTCCAACCAAAGTGACCTCCTAGATACCGCATCATTAGGCGCATAAACATTTACAAAATTGATTCGAGAATTCGATTGTACCAGAGCACCCGAAACAACAAGAAAATACCTGTTATAGATAACATCTTCACACCTGAACACCGCTGGACACCAGAGACATGCCAACCCCCCAGATCTGCCCACTGAGTTTATCACTGCTAGCTTGTACTCCGCTCTGCCCCAAAACTGGTTGAACATGAAAGACTCCGAATCCTGTAATTTTGTCTCTTGTATAGCTAGAAATTGAACCCCATAACTCGTTTTTAGCCCGCGAATCCAGTCTGACTTGCGGGAATTCCGCACCCCCTCAAATTTACAGACAAGCAATTCATGATGAACCATTGTCAACACCTTCCTCCACAACTAGTTTCTCTGCCTCGGACTCGAAACCGTTGAGATTTATGCCAAGAATAGAGCCTATACGAATGGTCTCCTCGACCTCCAACCTCAAAATCGATCTCTGAGACTGTTCAGTCTGACCGCAAACATCCTCCGGACCTGGGTCCCTCAACTCATCGACACCACCGGTGGCACGACCCTCCTGATTGCGATCGTCTGGATCTGGTAGATCAGGGGATACCTCTTCTGTCCCAAACTTATCACCAAAAGGGGAATTCAGATCAAGTTGAACAGCTGGGGACATATGTGACTGGTAAACAGGTCTTTGGGCTGGGCCTTGAATAGAACCAATAGAAGGTGGGCTCCTGTCTTCTCTGTTCCTTTTTCCTAAATTTGGAACCGGTGTAGGGCCCTCCCCAATGAGCGAAATATTAGGCCCACTACTCTTCTCTCCTGGATTCATATTATTTGGGCCACTATCCCCAACATTAAAGTAATTTTTTGACTTGTTTGACTTTACCCCATTCCCACCAAAATTGTTGGGACCATCAGCTACATACCCCCCTTCCCCATGCACATTACAAGTTTCCATGCAATCATGGGGGCGGCTAGACGTTTGATCTCCTGTAACCTTTTGGACTTTTGGCGAACTTTCGGAATCCACCGGCGACGGTTCATTTTCTCCGGCCGGAGAAACTCTCTCCCCGTTCGTCGCTGGTTGTGCGTCATTACCATGTATGGTTTCTTCACCAACCGGATTCTGCCGGATTTCACCCTCTTCGACTTCGTCCATATCATCCGAAACATCTAACTCCTCCGACACCGATTCCAATTCGGAATCGCTGGATTCCACCATAGAATCCTTATCACAATCAAACAACCACTGATCACCGGACTCTACGACCCGAACAGGCACGGTCCTCTCATTCCACTTAATAACCACAGATTCATCAATCCTTGTCATGATGGATGTAACAATCTTCATTGATCCAGTTGAATTATCCTCATTCTGCCACGAGAAGGATGACTTTTGAACCACATCACCAAACAAACTACCAATCTTATCGAACAGTGGTCCGTCCCGGATAAGAAACGGTACACCGGAAACACTCAGAGTAGTCAGGCGATTCAGTGGAATATCCTCTCCGTTCCATAAGAAAAACTTAGAAAATATCTTATGAAATAAGGTGGAGTGCTTCACCAGAGAGTCTCTCGCAGTCACCTTATCCTTACACGTGATCATAAACATAACACCACCAATGTATGATAGACCCACTTCTCCTAACCCATCAACGGATAATACACTTCTGATATCACTGATTGATTGTAACACCTTAGCATAGCCAATGATGGCCCGCCCAATACAATGCAACGGATACAGAGCTCCTTTGCCGTCTACCGTGACAACTTTAGCGCCGTGACTATTGCCTTGATCCTTACCTCTGACCTGATCGGCATAAGACCTCCCTTCTTGCACAAAAGATGGTCCAGTAGGGCTGGGACCCGAGGGTTGAGGCTGACCATCTTCCTTGTTTCCACCAGAGTTGTTGAGATTGGTTTGAGCGTTCCCTTTTGGTCTCCATTCACTCCGGCCATAGCCGTCCGGAGAATAGTTGAACTTTTTATGGTCTTTGTCATACTTTGCAAGGGCCACCGTGACTTTCATGCCAAACATCTTAACAGTATTCATCGACACTAACGTCTCCTGCATATGTTCCACTCCCATGTATCGGACAAATCCAAAACATCTCCCCCGAGCATCCCTTTTCCGAGCCACGTAGACGTCCGAGATAAAACCGTATGGTTGGAAAGCTCTCCAAAGGATATTCCTATTAACTTTATCCGACAAGTTTTGAATCAGGAACGTCCACTCGATTCCATCCCCTCTACTCTTCCTGTTTTTCCGGTATTGAACGTTGTTCCAGGGGCCACCATTATCGACCTCTCCTTGTCTGTCAATCATCATTGCCTTTTGGACTACCACGGGACAACCGAAGCGGCGAATGGATTATACATAAACCCGATTAGGGAGAAAGGTTAGATCTAGATGAACACTAAGATTTGATCGATTAAACCTCGCGCACTAACCAGATTCAGGCATTCATCGTCGAGCACACTAAGCGTTTCCGGGCGGCGAGAGAGAAAGAGAAGGAGAGGAAAAAATAGTCTAGACATTGTACTAATAAGCATTACATTGTATGTCCAACCCATTTACCTTATGCGTCCAATCTTACAGATGTGTTTGGGAATAAGTAAATCTTGAACCATTCATTAAATCATTATTAGTTAATGTGAGGTTATCTCACTTAGTAAATGCTCCTATAACCCTTAAAGCATCTCCAACAACCAAGTCTACTGCTTGGTTTGTTTTTGGACGAGCATGGAAACGGACCACACCATTGGAGGTGATGACAAAGATGGTCTGATGGGGGTGTGGTCTGCTCCAGTGGACTAAGGTTTAGGGTGTTATGGTGGGCCTCATACACCATATATTTGATAAAATTAAAAAAAAAAGATTTTTTTGTTTGGTTTTTGTAAAAAAAATATATATTTGTTTTTAATAAAAAAACTTTATACCTAATTAAATTATACATAAAATATATAAAACAAATTACGTAAACCTAATTAAACTATTACACCACACGGCGTGGGCGTGGATCAGTGGCGTTTACGCATTTCCACACCACATACACCATACCGACATCGGCGTTTTCCACGTCGTTGTGGATTGGGCTTGAACATTTCCACTGACGGTGAGTTAATTTCTTGGTCGACGTGGCGTTTTTTTATTGGATGTTAAAATTTAGCCTTTGGCCCCAATGACTAGTAAAAAAATGTTTTACATGGGTTGAATAAATGTAATATTGTTTACCAAATAATAAAAAAATTATATCTTTAAAAACCCCCATGTATTACACGGGTTGAATAAATATGATTTTATATACCAAATAACAAAAAAAAATTATATTTAAAAGAACTAACGGATATAATCGGTACGCGATAGATATGGTGATTTGCAAAGATGATTATTGAAGAAAAGATACAATGGTCAAACATGTTATTTAGAAGCAAATAAGCAAGCATTAGAGTGACAAAATATAAAAATTATGAAAGTAACATTGAAAGTTATATAAATCTAATTTTATATATAAAGTAATATTGAAAGTTATATACAAATTTTTTAAAAATTATGTAATAAAACTAATATAATAATTTTTAATAATGAAAATAAAAATAAATAATACATTAATACAAATTTTGGTTTTGGTGATAACTAATTTGGTTATTTAAAAATATCTCAAATTAACAATTTAAATTTAAGGACAATATTTTATTGTAAAAAGCAGAAGTAATCTATTCGACATTTAAAGTAGTATAAGATTTAATGTTAATTTTTTAATACTTGGGAGGTTGTATGATGATAAATCGGTTAACTGTACAATAATGTCATATGTTTTTAGCCATATATTTTTTTGGAGTATTTTAAAAAAGATAAATACTTTGTTATTGTTGTTAGTAAAATCAATAATTATATATTTGTAATTTTGTTGGGTATTATTTTATTAAAAAATACATTTTATACATATCATTATATTATGTTTTAAGTTACTGATGGCATCTAAAATGTTTTTCGATTTTATGTCTAGCATTACATATACTATGGTAAAATAAAGTTTATTAGAGATAATTATATTATTGTAAAGAATAAGGGTAAATTTGTATATTACAAATAAAAATAAGTGTCTATTAAAAAGAAACAATTTGAGTAAAAGGAAACTAAAAAATGTAGCTATTACATGACACGTTATGTAATATAATAAATGAAGATAATATGATATAGAAAATCAGATAAATAACATTATAAATGAGAATATACATTAAATCTATACTATATAATCTAAACTAAATAATAATTATATATAATTAAGTAGGAGAGATTAAACTAAATAATATTTAGTAGGATAATTATCTATAATTAATTAGAAGAGATTATACTAAATTATAATTATCCATAAGAGATTGTCGGGAAAATAAAAAAAATACGTAGTCTAATATGATGACAAGTGTCCCTTAAATGATTTTTTAGTATATAGTATAGATAGATAAAATGATAGAGTAACATTCTCCGTTCAAAATAATTAAAACACTATCAAGTACATTTATATATTTGACTAGGTTGGAACCCCGTGTATTACACAGGTTGAATAAATGTAATTTTATACACAAAATAAAAAACAATGTATTTTTAAAAAAACTCATTTATTACACGTGTTGAGTAAATACTCCCTCCGTCCCTATTTAGATGTCATCGGACCCACATTCACACAATTTAAGAAATATTTGAGTATTTTATTTTTTGGGTTGTAAAATGACAATAATGTCCTTAGAAATGACAATTAAATTGGGACAACCAAAAATGGAAGTTTGTAATGGTAAGGGCAAAACTGGAAATTATTTGGAAATGACAATTAAATTGGGACAACAAAAAGTGGAAATTTGGACATTTAAAATGGGACGGAGGGAGTATAATTTTATATATTAAATAATAAAAAGGTTATATCTTTAAAAACCTCGTTTATTGTGCAGTTTAAATAAATGTAATTATATATACCAAACAATAAAGGAGTTATATTTAAAAAAAAACCTTGTCTATTCACGAGTGGAAAAAATGTAATTTTATATACTAAATAATAAAAAAAACGTATATTTAAAAAAACTTTGTATATTGTATTGGTTGAATAAATCTAATTTTATATAGCAAACAATAAAAAAATATGTTATATCTTTAAAAACTCTGTGTATTACACGTGTTTATCTATTGTTAAAAAAAATCTTTCTAAATCAAAATGGATTTTTTTAATATATTTTAAATTAGGTTATTACTATTTAAAATTTTTGGTTTGATTAATAAGTTTTTTAATATAATTTCTCATAGTTAACAATAATAACATTAACAATAAATAAAATGCATGTTTATCTATGTTAAGTGAAACAATGCTTTTTAGTTTAAATAAGACTTTACGTTTTGAAATTAAGTTTATGCCAATAATTTAGAGTTGATAAGATTTATATTAATTTAATTAATATTTAATAATTTAAATTATCTATAATTAAGGATGGTCTAGAATAACAACAAGTGTCACTTCATTGGTTTCTTTTATTATATAGTATAATTTATAATATGTTAAAAAGATTCTAAATCAAAATGGATTTTTTATTATTTTTTAAATTAGGTTAATACTATTTAAAATTTTTGGTTTGATTAATAAGTTATTTAATATAATTTCTCACAGTTAACAATAATAACATTAACAATAAATAATATGCATTTTTATCTATGTTAAGTGAAACAATACTTTTTAGTTTAGCTAAGACTTTCCGATTTGAAATTAAGTTCATAATTATCTATAATTAAGGTTGGTCTAAAATAATGACGACTGTCCCTCCATTAATTTATTTTATTATATAGTATAGAAGATTGTTCAATATTTCATCTCACTGTGTATATACACACACTCATAAATATATATTATAGCCGTTCGAAAAAATTAAATAATGTAAAAATTAATATTCTATATATTAAAAAGGAATAAATCAATCAACTTGATTTACTAGAAGTCACCTTTGAATAAAAAAGATTAAATTTGATTGATCTGTGAAGAGTTTGTTGTTTGTTATCTGGTGGAATGAAGTGACAAGAATGGAGTGATGGGATTCGGATTTAAGACCGTGTTTAGTGGTAGTGTTCATATTTTTGGGTGTTTTACGTCATGTGACAGTTTAGTAAAAAATGAGGCATTATGAGGTGTTTTTTTAAAATAGGTGTAGTGGGGATGTGAGCATTGTGGTGTAATAGAATTAAATAAAAAAACCATAAAAATGTTATTGGACGAATGGAGCATGGAAACATGTGATTCGCGAAAAGAATTGAAGCAGGACGTTGAAAAAAAAAACGCAAAAACCAAATTTTTTGTTTGAAAAAACGCCCACAGGGTGGTTTTTTGGCGTGGAGCGGTGTGGATTTTGAAAAAAAAAAACGCCCAAAAATTATACCACTACGGGTGGTCTAAAAATCGAATGAAAAGAGATTTGACAAAGTAAATGATGCTTAATTGCTTTTGATGGCTACTACTTGCCGGCTGGAATCCACTCCAAAGATAACTTTTTTCTACTTTTTAGCTTCACTATAATGTTATGATGTATGGTGAAGTAGTTTATGGCCAACTATGCAAGAATTCACATGTCAAAACATACCAACTTTGACTCATGATGGCTCAACTCCGTATTCTTATATTTGTATTTTTATTAATATAATCACACATATATACACAGGGATTGATAAAAATGAGAATCACCTTAAGTTGTGAAAACCATAAAAATTAGGCTATTCAAAAGGTTTTTCTGAATTTTTTCTTTTCTCAAAAGTCATTAAAAAATCACTTGTTTCAGCAAAAAAAAAAAAAATGCCGCACACCCACATTTACATGAGGCATAAAACAATATTTATCTTCGTACAAAATTTACACTAGCGCGTAAAAAAAATTACGTCAATCAAAACTACCGACTCGACAATTTTTTTACTTTTTTTACAAATGTGTTTATAATATTTTTATCTACGTTTGTGCAAAACTTTTTTGGCCCAACTCGCGCGGGAAGAAAAAGTTCTCACGGTTCTCACAACTCGTTGTGGTTCTCATTTGAACCGATCCCTATATATATACTATAACAACCCTCGAAAACACCCCTAAACGCTCTAATTAGACCCCGAATACTCGTAAACAGACCCGTATTACCTTTATTTTAACAAAAATCAAATAAAACAAATAATTAACGTCTCTCGCGGGCCGCGACTAAGTTCCCGGGTTGAGTCGCGGGGTGCGACTGAGTAACATCTGGCGAAGCCTCAGGCCGCCACGTGTCCCTATGCGTGTTAGATCTATGGTGTTGATTCACCAAAGCTAAACCCTAGTCTAGGGTTCTCGCGGGCCGCGAGAGAGAAAGAGAGATGGCTCGCGGGGAGCGAGCCAATGGCGGTCCAGTCTATAAAATGAGGCCTCCAGTCTCATTTTCAGTCGTTCAATTCTTTTCTTTCTCTCTGTCCCTATAATAGAAAAATGTTGCTCGATATTATACCCCTAAAACACGAAGCGCTGCCTCGTTGTAAATATTTTAACCCCCGATCACTGATTCGTTACCCTACCCGATTGATCTAGAGCTCCGTAACTCATGTCTAGCCTCTGCCTGACTAAGTTCGTTGGAGTTCTGTCTCGTGTTGTATGGATAATGTGATTTGGGTTATCTTACTAAAATGTGTGCATTGTTTATATTTAATAGACTATAATCAGGATCACCAACAGGAAACTATAGTTTTACGTAAGTCAACAATGTGAGTCATTCTCTTTTTCTACCAAACTGTTTTACCAAAACCTCAAATGTTTTCAATTATCCTTAATAGTGATTGAGTCTTTGTATTCTACAATTGTTGCCGGTATGTGGGGTTTTGTATACATTAGTTGTAATCCGTTACTATTGGACGACGAGTTAGCCAATGAGTAACATGACCACAGTCATGTAACTGTGAACATGACAAATACTGAATGGGTATATTGGTAGATATAAACATTGTAATCGCTCTCAATACAGTAAAGTTATAAAAGTTGTTTTGATTAAACTGGTATGCACTCGCCGGTATTTCTTGCTGATAAAATCTTTTTAAAACGCGTTTCAGGTAACTTAATATAAAGCTAATAGAAGCCAGTAGGGGAGCACTGAAGGATTAAAGAAGTGGCTATAAAAGTTACCTAAATAAAAAGGAGAATTTTGTTTTCAATAATTAGGATTTATCCCTATAAATGTATTGTGAATGAAACTCGGGTTTATCCCGTTTATTTATTATAAAAGTTTGGTGTTTTGAAAATCTGAAACTATTTCCTAACTACGGTCCTGACGTCTCATTTTCGTTGCCAAATTAATAAACACCGATACCACTTGATTGGCTCGCGGCTTCCGCTCTTGGGGTAGGGGTCGGGGGCTGCGAGAGAAGGTGGTATCGGAGCCACAACCACTGGTTTAAGCCATTTAGGTGTTCTATTAATACCTAAATTTTAACCAATTGCGTTAGGAAATAACTTATGTGATTCTGTGTAAATATGTATGTTATTATTTTGTGTTATTTGAAAATTTGTTAGTTTACAGTATAAGTGAGCAAGGTACTTCTGACGCTTACCGTCAATTACCTAGTTCCTCAAAGAATGAAGGAACCTCATCCCAGCCAACCTCAGGATACTCTGCTGATTCTGAGGAATGAATCTTTATCTTTAAGGCACAATCTGAGGAACCCTTCCCTCCTAAAAAGAGAGGCTGGTTTAGTAGAGGATAGCATAAAAGGAGGAAAAGAATGAAAAAACTTCAACAACAGCAAGCCATAGCCAAAGCAAATAGAGAAATGAATGCCCAAACTCAAGAAACTAATAGACCTTTATGGGAGGAGTAACTTGATAGACAATTAGCTGATTTCCACATGTTAGCAACTACAGCAGCAGACCCTAATTTGAACCAATTAGCTGAACCAGAACTTCTGCTCTTATTCCCTAACCTACCAATGGAACTAGAGCCAAACCAGGAGAACCAATTCCCAATCCCAGCATTTGACCCCAATGAGATCCCTAGAATTCCCGCACCTAACCCTATAGCGCAGTATACCGACCTGAACCCTTTAGACTCGTGGTGGAAGGACGCAAGGGTAATTCAGTATATACTAAGCAACCCATACCCTTACAGAGAACCCATACCACGTTACCCTGGCCCAGTACCAGCACCACTACCACCCATGAGTCAAGAAAATGTGGAGGAACTTCGCTCATACGGCGAAGAGTTAGTTTAAGAAGGAAATAAGATCCTTCAGATAGGATAGAAACTCGTCTGGAATATGACGAGCGTGAGATGCAGTTCTAGATAAGCCAACACATAATATATATATATATGTGTGTGTGTGTGTAATTTTGTACTAAAAAATTAAATCGTTAACTAGACTAGACACACTAATATACATATTGATACATAGTTACTAATATTTAAATTTGAGTTGTAATTTGTATTAGATGCATATATAGATATATATAAAAAGAGTATGTCGCAATGATCGACGTTTTTGATCAATCTGCTTGCGTGATTGTTTATATTAAATCTTATTTTGTAATATTAACACCGGATAAATGTTTACAATTCAGATGAACAACGAAGTAAATCAGGAAAACTAGAATAATGATAATAACGGGAACCAAGTGAATAAAAGTGCCATCGAACATATCGTAGCATAAGGAATTATAGATGTTATGCCATATATTATCAAGACCATTAAAGAAGCAGAAAATAATAATTATGTAATTGGAAGTAAATGCCAAAACACTGAACCAAGTCACAGCGTGAATGGAAATCACGGACCTTAGATCCAAGCTCCAATCCCAAAAAGAAGAAGAACCATCTCATATGGTTGTTCTTACAAAGAATTCTTGGCCTGCAAACCAATAGAATTCTCAGGCAATGAAGGAGCCATTTCAGCCTTACGCTGGATAGCAAAGACAGAAGCAGTCATAAAAATAAGTAAATGTGCAGATGAAGATAAGATCATGTTTGCTTCTAATCTTTTTAAGAGTGCAGCCTTAGATCAGTGGAATACCATTCTCTAATCTAGAGGAAGTGACAGAGTTTATAATATGGAATGGACCAACTTTAAGGAAATAGTTGAAAGAAAATTGTCCTCCTCATGAAAAAGAACAGATTGCCAATAAGTTCTTAAACTTTAAAATGACTGTAATAGACTGCGGAGGTTATACTACCATATTCTTTGAATATGCTAGGATAGTACCAACCTTAGCCTCACCTGAGCCAGTGTTAATCTCCTGTTACATCTGGGGATTAATTTGTGAGATCAGACACGTAGTCAAGGCAGCTGGGCCACAAACCATAGAGGAAGCAGTAGAACTGGCCAACACCCTGACTGATGAATTGGTACGTACACAAGAGGAAAACCAGAGAAAGAACCTATCTCAAAAGCTTACCCAAGAATTTCGTTACGGTAATTCCTACCGGGGGAAAGGTACATGTTCTTCCTCTTCACCCAACTGCAAGTATTGCAAAAGGAAGCACTCAGGAAGGTGCTCAATATACTGCAATTTCTACAAGATGTTTGGACATAAGGAAGAAGACTGCAGGAAGAAAGCTAGCAATAGGCTATGCTTCAATTGTGGAGAAGCTGATCATATTAAACCGATCTGTTCGAAACTAGCTCTAGCAACAACCAACAAAGCTAAGGCAACTGAAGGACCCAAGAAGAATGCTAGACCGTTCGTTCTGACAGCTGAAGAAGCCAAGATGATTCTGGATGTGACTGTCGGTACGTTTTTAGTTAATGATGTTTTTGCCAAAGTATTATTTGACTCTGGTGCAAACCAAAGTTTTATCAATACTTCTTTCTACAAATTTCTCAATCAACCATTAACTAAACTTCAACGAGACTGTCTGGTGGAGACAGCAAATGGAGATTCTATTAAGATAAGTGAAATCCTGAAGGGAGCAAGGATAGAAATTTTAAACCATAGTTTTCTGCTAATCTTTACCCAATGAATCTAGCTGGATTCGATGTTGTATTAGGAATGGATTGGTTGGTAGCCAATCACGCTAGTATTTTTTGTGATCAAAAGACTGTGCAAGTAAGTACACCAAAAGGTGAAAAGATCACAATTAAAGTAGATAAGCCAACCAGGTCAACAAAGTTCATCTCTGTGATGAAAGCTGCAAGCTATGCAAGGAAAGGATCAATGGTGTATATGATTTCAGTAATCATTAACACTAAAGGAAAAGAATTAAAAGATATTCCCGTAGTATCTAAATTCTCAGACGTTTTTCTAGAAGAGTTACTTGGATTACCGCCAGATCGAGAGGTTGAATTTAGAATTCACCTAATACCAGAAACGACACTGATTGCTAAAGCACCATATCGACTAGCACCGACAGAGATGCAGGAACTGAAGAAACAGTTGGACGAACTACTAGAAAAAGGTTTTATACAACCTAGTTCATCACCATGGGGAGAACCGGTGTTATTTGTCAAGAAGAAGGATGGATCAATGTGTATGTGCATTGATTACTGGGAATTGAACAAGGTTCTGATTAAAAATCAGTACCCACTACCGAGAATCAATGACCTGTTCGATCAACTTCAAAGAGCTCGATTCTTTTCTAAAGATCGATTTACGCTCAGGATATCATCAATTGAAAGTACAGGAAGAGGACATTCCTAAAACTGCTTTCAGAACAAGGTACGGTCATTATGAATTTACAGTAATGCCATTTGGTTTAACCAGTGCCCCAGTCGCATTTATGGACATGATGAACATGATATGTAAGCCATACCTGGACAAATTCATAATTGTCTTTATAGATAATATTCTAATTTACTCTAAGAGCAAGGAAGATCATGTAGAACATTTGCATATACTGCTGACATTATTGAGAAAAGAAAAGCTTTATGCTAAATTCTCAAAATGCGAATTCTGGTTGCAAGTAGTGCAATTCCTTGGACATCTGGTTAATCATGAAGGAATTCATGTGGATCCCACAAAGATCGAGACAATTACCAAATGGAAAGTCCCTGAATCACCAACAGAAGTAAGGAGTTTTCTAGGATTGGCAGGATATTATAGACGTTTTATTCAGGATAACTGTAGAATAGCCATTCCATTAACCAAACTGACTTGCAAATCAGTTAAGTTTGAATGGGGACCAAAACATGAGGAAGCCTTTAGGATTTTAAAGCAAAGATTAACCAACGCACCTATACTCGCATTACTAGAAGGAACTGAAGAATTTATAGTCTATTGTGATGCGTCTTGTCACACCCCGACCACGTAGAACATACAAAACGTGGCGGAAACATCGGGGAGTGTTGTAACAAAATTAATGTTTCACAACCATGGATATTAAAGTTTCGTTTTATTCATCAAACAAGCGAGTTACATTGTCTTTAAGAAGTAAAGAGTACACAACATAAATTAACTAGTTCTTGTCTCGTTTTAAGTCACTAAGGCACAAGTCCGCCTAAGTATGTCTTGATAAGTCCTATGCATCATCTCCTGAAAACACATGTGAAAATAGGTACGTCAGCATAAAAATGCCTGTGAGATACATAGGTTTTGTGAAAATGAGATTCATGACTTATGTTTAAGAAAATGTTTAGTCATGAACCTTTTAGTTTGCTTTGTTTTGTAAATCGTTTAAAAAGCAATAAGATCAGATGATATGTATAAGTAAGAGAATTATGTATGGTTAAATGAATAACCAAGTAAAATGAGTTTGTAAAAGATAAGTTGTTTTGTAAAACAATGTCTTGTGAAAAGTATGTTATTTGTATAAAATGTTATATATCTCAAATTGAAATGATTCAAATAACGCTACAATATGTGATATCATACAAGCACTTATATATAGGAAGTACCAGCGGCGTATCCACCATGCTTGTATCATATTACACACGCATCGTTACTTAAGTCACTTACTCAAACCAAACCAACAATGTAATAAGTCTATGTTTAAACAAATAGTCAAAAGTCCTTGTATAAACCATGTCAAATGTTTATAGTCCAAAAGTAGTCAAGTAATGTGTAACCCAAATGATATATATGGTAAGTAAAATAAGACTACTTAAACCATAAGTAAAAATGTACAAAACAAAGTATTGAAGTAAAACTTGGTTTAAATCAAAGTTATGTTTTGTAAAATATATGCATGCTATACTGAATATGAACATTTATGCGGTGTTGTGAAAATTCATACATCCAAGCCTTGAGACAGTCGGATAACTATGTAAAAGTGAGTTATCAAAAGAATATGTATTCGGATTCGGTCATTCCTTACGTCCAAACAAACCCGAGATTTCAGGAATGGGATTTGTCAAGTCCTATGGTACCACTACCTACTACCGAGCGGCATGATCGGTGTTAATGAATGTACATTGTATCATTTAAACAAACCAAATGTCATACCAAAATGTAAGCATGTTTTATGAAGATAATGTACCTAGTATGCTAGAGTAAACATACAAGGTAGAGCTGTAAAACAATGTGTCCATATGTTACTGGAACATATGCAACAGAGATGCAATGTAAAATAATGTACTAAGTATGCTAAGTTAACATACGAAGCAGAAAAGTCATGTAAATCAATGTGCTAGCATGCTATCAGTCAACATACATAGCAGAAATGTAATGTAAAAACAATGTACTAAGTATGCACACAATGGACATACATAGCATGAAATGTCATGAAATCATGTACTATAATGTACTAACAAACATAGCCGGTATATGATGAGAAAACAGGAAAACAGGAAAGTAACAAGTAGGCACATGTGTTCCACCCCAAAACAGTTTGGAAAACAGTAAAAGAGGGGTCTATGTACTCACTTGAGATTGCTTAATAGTCTTTGAGTAACAACCAAACAATGCTAGAGATCGCGGATATCAAACGGCACCTAATATAGGTAACTATGTTAATAAACCGGACCTAAATCGGAGGATTTAGATAGAATGAGGGTTCGTAAACCAAACGAGTATGGAGACTCGTGTCATATGGTTTAACAAAGCCTACATACTAAATGAAACCTAACCTAAGTGCTTTCGACCCATCGCGACCCATTAAGGTAGTTTATGCTACTTTAACGCGTCGTGCGCGTGAAACGCGTTCAGGCCGTCTAACTAGTCCTATGACAAGTGTTATATGCCTAAACATGTTACATAATCAGTTATGTGACAAAAGTTTAGGTTACATATGCTTAATTACCAATTATACATGAAAAGGGTATTCTGGTAATTTACCTAAGGCATATAAACTACCTATCATACAACTACTTAAACGTAGCGACCATAAGGTATAACCTCGGAAGGTTATTCCCTATATACTATGGTCACCTATTGTGTTTGGTCGGATCCTAATGATCGACCAAACTGGGTCGGGTTCGAGGTATAAGCGATTTATTAGATCGCTTACCCTACGACCCTAGACAACGTGGTAATCAGTAGGCATAGTCCCAAGGGACTATAACCAACGTGATTACACTCACGTTGCGAAGTTCAAACGAACTTCGCATTGACCATAAACTGGTCAACGCTGAAAGTCAAACAAAGTTTGACTTTCTGACTCGAAAAGCAATAAAATAAAGAAAAGAACGAAAGAATACTTACGAAGGGTCCCCGAATGCTAATCCCGATCCAAGTAGCTCAGGTATGAAACAATGGTTTCAACTTAGAGCTCCTCAAATCAGAATTCTAGTGAGTTTTGCAATGGGGTGGGTTGGGTATTTATAGGAATACCCGAACCGTTAGGATCGTTTGTCGAATATCGTGCCTTAATCGTATCTGTACAAGTGTTGGAATGTTATGGTGCTTAAAAATGGGTTCTTATCAGCTGACTAGACAAGTGTGAGTGTGTGGTGGAGGATTAAACAGCTGCAATCTGCTGTTTGATTCAATTAATCTGGTCAGAAGGGGCCATGCGGCCCACTTCAGGATGTACATAAACTAATGCGGGTCGCCTGGGCATGTCAGATCAGAAACATGTTTGAAAAATGACAGTTTCAGTCCCTGTATGTGTTTAAGGCCATTTCCGACACTTCTAAGGCCTGTAAAGCCAACTTTAAGGGCCTAAAATGATGCCTAAACATTGTGGACATGAAACATGCTCAAAAATATGCCGGATGTTGGTTCGTTTGGTCGTACGAACGCGATGTTCGCTTAATTACGACGGAATGCGCATAAGCGCGAAAAACGATCCAAATGACGAAACGAATGGATTTTTCTTATGCCAAAAACTAAAATAAAATATTTTTGTGCTTACATAAATTTTTGGATGTCCGGATGTATTCAGAACGTAAGTTATGCGCGAAAATGCAAACTTGTGCACTTTTTGACGCTTTTAGTCCCTGAATGACACAAAAGTTTATTTTAGCACACCGAACCCCTAAAAGCATATTTCTAAGCTATGTAAAGGATATTTAGGGTGTGTTTAACTTATGGTCATGTTCCGGAATGTCTGTTACAGTTCAAATTGGCATACTTTCGCAGTTTGTCATATTTAGTCCCTGTAGACGAATTAACTTGCTTTTGGCATACCAAACCTTCCAAATATTATTTCTAAGTTATGTAAAGGTTATTTAAGGTATGTTTAGCCTATGTCACTATTCCGGAGTGTTTGTTGCATTAAACTGGTTATATTTACGCATCGGTGCGCGTATAACCTTCCAGAAAGCGATTTAGAGTTTGGAATTGATCAAAAATTGATATGTGCAAATGATACACATATTTTTACAAATCCCAAGTATGAAATATAATATTTCATTGGTTCGGTATTTGTTTGATAGCCGTGAAGGCACAGGTGTTACAGTCTCCCCTACTTTAGGAAATTTCGTCCCGAAATTTATTTAGAGGAAACTCGTGAGAGCTTGAAAACATGAAGTTGAAAAGATCGAACAATATTGGTTAGGGTTCTGAACTTCTAGTAACCTTAATAACATTATGCTTGCAATGTAAGAGAGATACTTATATACAAGTATATGAAGCGTCATTGGTGCGTCCACCGTACCTCCATTACACCGTTCTCATTTTGTTATTGTTGTCACTATCGGTTCTTACACATAATAAACCTTACTGGGTTTCTGTGCACTAAATTTCATAATTATGTACGCGTCCATAATCAGACAATTCCTTGCACAGTTCACACAGTCTATTTTATAATGTGTAGGGGAAAACCAAATGAACAATCCTGTGATGAGTGTTAGGGGTGTTCAAAACTGGATATCCGAAAATTCGGATATCCGAATTTCGGATATCCGAAAATTTCGGATACTTGATTTCACTATCCGAATCCGTATCCGAAAATTTGGATATCCGAATTTTAAAACAAAGAAAAAACAATTTCAAATGTAAGTCTTAATTAATACTACATAACCACTAGTCCAGTCCAACATACAAACCAGTCCTGTCCAACATCCAACATACAAACCAAATACTAAAATGTTAAAAAAAAAGGCAAATAAAGACAATCCATGGTTCCAAATTAAAGACATAATATTAACATAATTCATTGTTCAAAACTAAAGACATAATCTTCCAAATAAGACAGCCCAAAATCCAATCCATCTTCCAACTTCCAAGCTAACCAAAAACCTGAATGCAAATAAAAAAGAAAAGTAATAAGAACAAGTGCACAACATGTATGTATTTAAAGTAAAACAAACCGATACCTTATGCCGTTTCGGATGTTTCATAACTTTCATCAATGATAATGGTGGGTTGTTCCGAGGCTAACTCCTTCATACCTATATAATAGAGGAAAAAACATATTAAAATGCTCTCCATGTAAAAAAAATACACTAAAATGATATATAATAAATATAAAAGTGAAATGCACTCGGTTTTATCAGCCATATCACTTTCAATAAAATGATCCTACCAAGATGATCTTTTCTTCGACACACGTGTTGATCGAGTTTCACTTACAGTTTGAGCACTTTGGGGTGCACTTGGGGGTTTTCCATCTTGTTTCTTCCTTTGCGTTTTCTTTCCTTTAGCCTTAGAAACCACTTCATTTTCAAACACTAGCTCATAGTCGGAGTAGCTTGAATTAGGAGTGTCCATTGGAAACAATCTGTAACAAATTAAAAACAATCTCATAAGTGAATGTTTATCAATACCAAAGCTGATGTAATCTATAATTTTACAAACATACTAACAATTATATTTAACGAAGTAGCTAATAGGTAAGAACGATCTAATAAGCAAATACCAAATTAAAAACAATCTCATAAGCGAATCTTTATAAATACCAGAGCATCATCTTCTTGACATATACACAGTACACACTCTCCTACTCCAATTAGTTCCTTATTTATGACACTTTATTGTTGTTAATCCTAACCATATTTATGATATTTTAGTCTTAATCTCCATAAACCCTTTTCTGTACAAAATTAAGTTTGTTCTCTTTAATTAATCCGTCTGTCATTCTTTTAACCCATATGTGTTTTTAATCATTTTATTATATAAAAATGCAGCATATTAATGGAAATGATCAAAGGTTTCATCCTTTCTATGATGAGCCGATAAGATAAAGAAAATAATTGATGTTACAGAAGAAATATCAAGATATATACTTTGAAGATATAATTATTAAATGCCTAATATTATGTCTAGAATGATTGTCTGTCACCATCATTGAACAAAACCCATTTTGCAATTTCAAAATGAAAGAGAGTGTGTGTAGAGTGAAGTGAGATTATACCAGTGATGAGTTCGGTTGCCGGATTGATGACAGCGGATGCGATTCTTCTTAACAGCCGCCGATGATGATGAGTTCTCTCCACTCGCCGTCGATGATGATGAGTTCGGTTGCCGGATCGAAGAAGTAGTGGTTCATATCAATGAGATTTGAACAAGTGGAGTGACGATTCAGATCGCTGGAGCAAGATTCAGATCCAAGGAAGCGAGTTGGAGAGGTGGCGTCTTGTGTAAAGAATCAGATCTAGATCTAGGGTTTACAAGGGAAATAAGGAAACATGGCTATTTATATTTTATATATAAAATAATAAAAAATTGGCATTGTTTAGTATTAGGATACCGGATATCCGAAATATCCGAAACTTTTCAAAATCAATATCCGAATCCGAATCCGAATTTTCGGATATCCGAGTTTCGGATATCCGAATTTTCGGATATCCGAAAATTCGGATAATTCGGATTCGGAATTTCGGGTATTTCGGATTCGGTTTCGGGTTCGGATTTTTTTGAACACCCCTAATGAGTGTGACTAGACCGCCATAGAATCCTTTTAATTAAATCATTAAATGATCTAAATAGACTATCAAGGAGTCTGTTCAGCTACATCACTAGATGTCGTTCTTTAACCAAATTGTGAATCAATCTTTTTTACTAGACCACTAAAGGGTCTCTTATGAATCATGGAGTGGTACTATATAATCCAAGGGTCTTAACTATTACATAGAAGCCCATTAAGGATTTAAGGTAGTACCTTTTGACTATCCTGCTACGAATCCCTCATATGAAGATATGAAAGATTCTGCGTGGATTTGGATATCGAATATCCAGAGTATACAAAAACACAAGAATGCATAAAAGAAAACATAAGATGCTTAAACACATAGTCACATAACCACAAAATTGTTTAACTAGAAGTTTGTTCTGCTAACAGAGCACATGTATTTAAAGCACACTAGAAATCCATTCCTTGGATTTCATTTGGTACTTTAAACATTTTTCAAGAATCTAACTATAAAAATAGAAAGATTTTTAAAAGAAAAATTCGATTTCGATTATAAGGAGCCGAAATGTTCGAATTTAGGTACAAAAGGAATCCAATTGAGGATTCTGATTTGAATGATAATCATCCACAAGGATCTAAATGTGTAGATAAAAAGATCCCATATGGATTTTAGAAGTTGAAGATGTTTTGAAACCTTGCACTGGACGTGCTTATGTCAAAACATGAAGTAAAAATGCTTATGAAGTTGAGATGCTTGATATGTCAAGGCGACATATGAAGCAGAATTTGAAGGTTAAGTCAATGTATGAGGAAAAATATTTTTGAAAACTATGCATGGGGTTCCTTTAAGAAAAATGTGTTTAACGTTTTTGAAACCTTATATATAATACTTTTGAAATCATAAAATAGGTGTATTAGGTAGATATATTTACAAAATGTTTTAAAATCATGCGAAATAAATTTTGAAATTATGTATAAGGTTTTTGAAAGACATGAATGATGCTTTTCGAAATCATGCACTTGATAAGAAAATGTACTGTGTTAATATTGCCTTCAGACTATATGAAATATTTTGAAATTATGAAAGGTTGGTTTTGATAACATGGCCAATGTTTTTGAAATAACATAGACAATGTATCTAGAAAAATTGTTTTCAAACTATATGAAATGTTTTGAGATCATGAAGATTGTGTTGAAATACCTGTACTGTGTATGTTGAAAAATCAAAACGTAATGGGTATGAGTTTTGAAAATACCCTTAGTTATCTAACCAAGGATTCAAAGGCACAGATGTACAGAAGCATGATTACTCATAATGTCACTTTATTTTCTGTACTTTGTTTCTTAGAATGAAACGAGTACTTAAAATTTTCGAGAGAATCATGAGCGATCATTTGAAAGAGAGAATTACAAGAGTAGTTTGTAAGGAACATAGTTCCTTAATGCAGGTATTATAGGAAAAGTCATACACACATGTAACTACACTTGTATATCAGAGTTGTGAACAAAAATTTATTTATGAAAAAAAACACGTTGTTTCACATTACAAGAAAACAAAAGAAACAAAGGCATAAGACAGCAACATCCTTTGTTCAGCCGAATGCTCATCCAAGGGTTGGATTTGCACTGAAAATCTTCGGGCAGCTGTTCCTGAAATGGCTCGTATCGCCACAGTTGTAGCACGATCCAGGCGGAAAGCGAGCTTGAGTAGGGTTGACTTGGAGTTGATTTGGACCACCTTGGTTCGGGTTATATCGACAAGCACTTGCCAGGTGACCGAGTCGTCCACATGATACACACAGACGACACTGTAAGTGAGCTAGGTGATGCCCCTTACATTTGTTGCATAATGGTGCCGTTCCTTTGTATTGCTTCTTAGCAGGTTGTGCTGCCACCCGGATGGGTCCTGCTTGATTTGGTACTGCTGTAGTTGGGCAAACCCTTGCCGTATGACCTATAAGTCCACAAATATGACATTTGCAGCACTTCACACTAGCCTGATGATGAAGGCTACATTGGTTGCACAAAGGGGCAGTTCCTATGTATGGCTTCCTAGCTGGTGGCCTTGCCACATGGCTAGGTCCCGCTTGATTAGGTGTAACCGCTGCGGGTCTCCTTGAAGCCTTACGCTTCCTTGATGTTGGTGCAAGCCTGACTTCTGCTTCCTTTGGTGGCTCTTGATTGGCTTCATTGTCGAGACGAGAGGCTTCATTGTTGAGATGAGCCATGGCAATACCTAAATCCACAGTCTTCTGAATCACTTCGCCTATTTGCTGGATAAATTTGGCTGTTCGCTCGGGCATTTGACCAGTGCTGAAAGGAATAGACATTCTAGAAGAAAATGAAAGACATAGGAAGAAGCAAGTGAAAGGTTATTGGAAAATCGATGAGAATGGTAACGAATGAAAATTGTGATCATTTGTTTGTTACTTAAGGCAAACAAATGAGATGGTGACAAATCAAAGTAAATGGGTCAAAAATAATGTATCGCGAAGACATGCTCGCCTATAAGTGAACACTCATTCCAAGAATTCCCAGGTAAGCACAACTGGTCTCGCGTCTGATGAGATGTATACGAAGTGCTTGCCTAGACAGAAAACCCAGAATACAGGCATTCACCCTTCCAGTTTGCACGTGTTCACATTATTTAAAACCCAAAACCTTGACGAGATTTTGAAAACTCAAAGGGGTTCAAAACCATATAATAGAGAGTTCAAAACCTTATAACAGAGGGTTCAAAACCTAGTAATCAATCATCCTAGAACAGATGATTAGTTTTTAAAGCGGTTTTGAAATTTATGTTCTTGTTGTGGTTGTCGCCTAAGGATAGGTGACAGTATTGTTTTATGACTAAACGCAAGTAAACTCGCGTTAGGGTCCTAGAAAGGTTATAGACTAGGTCAAAGCATTACTAATAACCTAATTCCCTATAACCATGGGCTCTGATACCATCTTTTCTGTCACACCCCGACCACGTAGAACATACAAAACGTGGCGGAAACATCGGGGTGTGTTGTAACAGAATTAATGTTTCACAACCATGGATATTAAAGTTTCGTTTTATTCATCAAACAAGCGAGTTACATTGTCTTTAAGAAGTAAAGAGTACACAACATAAATTAACTAGTTCTTGTCGCGTTTTAAGTCACTAAGGCACAAGTCCGCCTAAGTATGTCTTGATAAGTCCTATGCATCATCTCCTGAAAACACATGTGAAAATAGGTACGTCAGCAAAAAAATGCCTGTGAGATACATAGGTTTTGTGAAAATGAGATTCATGACTTATGTTTAAGAAAATGTTTAGTCATGAACCTTTTAGTTTGCTTTGTTTTGTAAATCGTTTAAAAAGCAATAAGATCAGATGATATGTATAAGTAAGAGAATTATGTATGGTTAAATGAATAACCAAGTAAAATGAGTTTGTAAAAGATAAGTTGTTTTGTAAAACAATGTCTTGTGAAAAGTATGTTATTTGTATAAAATGTTATATATCTCAAATTGAAATGATTCAAATAACGCTACAATATGTGATATCATACAAGCACTTATATATAGGAAGTACCAGCGGCGTATCCACCATGCTTGTATCATATTACACACGCATCGTTACTTAAGTCACTTACTCAAACCAAACCAACAATGTAATAAGTCTATGTTTAAACAAATAGTCAAAAGTCCTTGTATAAACCATGTCAAATGTTTATAGTCCAAAAGTAGTCAAGTAATGTGTAACCCAAATGATATATATGGTAAGTAAAATAAGACTACTTAAACCATAAGTAAAAATGTACAAAACAAAGTATTGAAGTAAAACTTGGTTTAAATCAAAGTTATGTTTTGTAAAATATATGCATGCTATACTGAATATGAACATTTATGCGGTGTTGTGAAAATTCATAAATCCAAGCCTTGAGACAGTCGGATAACTATGTAAAAGTGAGTTATCAAAAGAATATGTATTCGGATTCGGTCATTCCTTACGTCCAAACAAACCCGAGATTTCAGGAATGGGATTTGTCAAGTCCTATGGTACCACTACCTACTACCGAGCGGCATGATCGGTGTTAATGAATGTACATTGTATCATTTAAACAAACCAAATGTCATACCAAAATGTAAGCATGTTTTATGAAGATAATGTACCTAGTATGCTAGAGTAAACATACAAGGTAGAGCTGTAAAACAATGTGTCCATATGTTACTGGAACATATGCAACAGAGATGCAATGTAAAATAATGTACTAAGTATGCTAAGTTAACATACGAAGCAGAAAAGTCATGTAAATCAATGTGCTAGCATGCTATCAGTCAACATACATAGCAGAAATGTAATGTAAAAACAATGTACTAAGTATGCACACAATGGACATACATAGCATGAAATGTCATGAAATCATGTACTATAATGTACTAACAAACATAGCCGGTATATGATGTGAAAACAGGAAAACAGGAAAGTAACAAGTAGGCACATGTGTTCCACCCCAAAACAGTTTGGAAAACAGTAAAAGAGGGGTCTATGTACTCACTTGAGATTGCTTAGTAGTCTTTGAGTAACAACCAAACAATGCTAGAGATCGCGGATATCAAACGGCACCTAATATAGGTAACTATGTTAATAAACCGGACCTAAATCGGAGGATTTAGATAGAATGAGGGTTCGTAAACCAAACGAGTATGGAGACTCGTGTCATATGGTTTAACAAAGCCTACATACTAAATGAAACCTAACCTAAGTGCTTTCGACCCATCGCGACCCATTAAGGTAGTTTATGCTACTTTAACGCGTCGTGCGCGTGAAACGCGTTCAGACCGTCTAACTAGTCCTATGACAAGTGTTATATGCCTAAACATGTTACATAATCAGTTATGTGACAAAAGTTTAGGTTACATATGCTTAATTACCAATTATACATGAAAAGGGTATTCTGGTAATTTACCTAAGGCATATAAACTACCTATCATACAACTACTTAAACGTAGCGACCATAAGGTATAACCTCGGAAGGTTATTCCCTATATACTATGGTCACCTATTGTGTTTGGTCGGATCCTAATGATCGACCAAACTGGGTCGGGTTCGAGGTATAAGCGATTTATTAGATCGCTTACCCTACGACCCTAGACAACGTGGTAATCAGTAGGCATAGTCCCAAGGGACTATAACCAACGTGATTACACTCACGTTGCGAAGTTCAAACGAACTTCGCATTGACCATAAACTGGTCAACGCTGAAAGTCAAACAAAGTTTGACTTTCTGACTCGAAAAGCAATAAAATAAAGAAAAGAACGAAAGAATACTTACGAAGGGTCCCCGAATGCTAATCCCGATCCAAGTAGCTCAGGTATGAAACAATGGTTTCAACTTAGAGCTCCTCAAATCAGAATTCTAGTGAGTTTTGCAATGGGGTGGGTTGGGTATTTATAGGAATACCCGAACCGTTAGGATCGTTTGTCGAATATCGTGCCTTAATCGTATCTGTACAAGTGTTGGAATGTTATGGTGCTTAAAAATGGGTTCTTATCAGCTGACTAGACAAGTGTGAGTGTGTGGTGGAGGATTAAACAGCTGCAATCTGCTGTTTGATTCAATTAATCTGGTCAGAAGGGGCCATGCGGCCCGCTTCAGGATGTACATAAACTAATGCGGGCCGCCTGGGCATGTCAGATCAGAAACATGTTTGAAAAATGACAGTTTCAGTCCCTGTATGTGTTTAAGGCCATTTCCGACACTTCTAAGGCCTGTAAAGCCAACTTTAAGGCCCTAAAATGATGCCTAAACATTGTGGACATGAAACATGCTCAAAAATATGCCGGATATTGGTTCGTTTGGTCGTACGAACGCGATGTTCGCTTAATTACGACGGAATGCGCATAAGCGCGAAAAACGATCCAAATGACGAAACGAATGGATTTTTCTTATGCCAAAAACTAAAATAAAATATTTTTGTGCTTACATAAATTTTTGGATGTCCGGATGTATTCAGAACGTAAGTTATGCGCGAAAATGCAAACTTGTGCACTTTTTGACGCTTTTAGTCCCTGAATGACACAAAAGTTTATTTTAGCACACCGAACCCCTAAAAGCCTATTTCTAAGCTATGTAAAGGATATTTAGGGTGTGTTTAACTTATGGTCATGTTCCGGAATGTCTGTTACAGTTCAAATTGGCATACTTTCGCAGTTTGTCATATTTAGTCCCTGTAGACGAATTAACTTGCTTTTGGCATACCAAACCTTCCAAATCGTATTTCTAAGTTATGTAAAGGTTATTTAAGGTATGTTTAGCCTATTTCACTATTCCGGAGTGTTCGTTGCATTAAACTGGTTATATTTACGCATCGGTGCGCGTATAACCTTCCAGAAAGCGATTTAGAGTTTGGAATTGATCAAAAATTAATATGTGAAAAATGATACACATATTTTTACAAATCCCAAGTATGAAATATAATATTTCATTGGTTCGGTATTTGTTTGATAGCCGTGAAGGCACAGGTGTTACACGTCTAAGTTAGGATACAGATGTGTGCTGATGCAACGTCAAAAGGTTATAGCTTATGCTTCTAGACAACTTAAGAAACATGAAGAGAATTATACAACCCATGTTTCAGAGTTAAGAACCATAATTTTTGCCCTTAAGATTTGGAGACACTACCTATACGGTAGTAAGTTTGTCGTATTTACAGATCATAAGAGTTTAAGATATGTTTTTAGGCAAAACGAGTTAAATATGAGACAGAGACGTTGGATGGAAATTCTTAGTGATTATGATTGTGATATCCAGTATCATGCAGGAAAAACTAATATACTAGATGATGCTTTAAGTCGAAAGTATCATGAAAAGCCAAAACGAGTACGTTCTCTCAGATTAACTCTGCAGATATATTTAAATGAGCAAATTAGAGAAATACAAGAAACAACAATCAAGGACAATGCTGAAGGTTTAAAAAGAATGATTAAGGAATTAAAACAATGGATAGGTGGAATTTGGAGATGTCATAAGAAAAGGATCTGGATACTTATTCAAGGAAACCTAAGAAACCAAATTTTAGAAGAAGCCTATAAGTCTAAATATACGATACATCCCGCAAGTGATAAAATGTATCAAGACTTAAGAAAGAATTTCTGGTGGATAAGAATGAAAAAAGACATAGCAAACTATGTTGCTAAATGTCTAACCTGTTCACAGGTTAAAGCTGAACATCAGAAACCTTCAGGATTATTGCAGCAATTAGAAATATCAATATGGAAATGGGAATTAATAACAATGGATTTTGTTACCAAACTACCCAAGACACGAAAAGGTAATGATATAATCTTGGTAATTGTAGACAGATTAACCAAATTTGCTCATTTCTTACCTATGAAGGAAACTTTCAGTATGGAACAGTTAGCCAACTTACATGTAAATGAAATAGTTTCATTACATGGAATTCCTTTATCTATTGTATCTGATAGAGATAGCCATTTTACATCTCATTTTTAGACAAGTTTCCAAAAAGCAATGGAAACCAGGTTAAATCTGAGCACAACTTATCATACTCAAACGGACGGACAAAGCGAAAGGACAATTCAAACAATGGAAGATATGCTTAGAGCCTGTGTAATTGATTTTGGAGGAAATTGGGACGATCATTTACCATTAATAGAATTTTCCTACAATAACAATTATCATACCAGCATCAACGCTGCACCATTTGAAGCACTTCATGGACGAAAGTGCTGAACTCCAGTCTGTTGGGTAGAGATTGGATAAAAGCAATTATCTGGACCAGAGATAGTGCAAGAAACAACGGACAAGATTTTTCAAGTCAAGGAAAGACTAAAAGCAGCACAAGATCATCAAAAGAGTTATGCAGATAACAGACGAAAGCCATTGGAATTTCAAGTTGGATATAAGGTATTGTTAAAAGTTTTTCCATGGAAAGGAGTGGTCAGATTCGTTAAAAGAGGAAATCTAAGCCCAAGATATGTCGGACCTTTTGAGATTATCAAAAGAATAGGATCAGTAGCTTATCAACTACAATTACCAGAGGAAATGGCAGGAATACATGATGTGTTTCATGTATGTAAATGAGAAACTTAAGTTAGCAGGCGAATCATTAGTGATGCCTCTTCAGGACATAGAGGTAAATGAGAAACTTAAGTTTGTAGAGAAACCACTACAAATTGAAGATAGAAAGATCAAGAATCTCAAAAACAAGATATTAGTTCTGGTCAAAGTGAAATGGGATTCCAAGAGAGGACCAGAATAAACTTGAGAGCTCGAGTCAGAAATGCAACGGAAATATCCACACCTGTTCCAGTAGATCTCGAGGACGAGATTTAAAACAAGGTGGAGAGGATATAACAACCCTCGAAAACACCCCTAAATGCTCTAATTAGACCCCGAATACTCGTAAACGGACCCGTATTACCTTTATTTTAACAAAAATCAAATAAAACAAATAATTAACGTCGCTCGCGGACCGCGCCCAAGTTCCTGGGTGAGTCACGTGGCACGACTGAGTAACATCTGGCGAAGACTTAGGCTGCCACGTATCCCTATGCGTGTCAGATCTATGGTGTTGATTCACCAAAGCTAAACCCTGGTCTAGGGTTCTCGCGGGCCGCGAGAGAGAAAGAGAGATGGCTCGCGGGGCGCGAGCCAGTGGCGGTCCAGCCTATAAAAGGAGGCCTCCAGCCTCATTTTCAGTCGTTCAATTCTTTTCTTTCTCTCTGTCCCTATAATAGCAAAGTGTTGCTCGATATTATACCCCTAAAACACGAAGCTCTGCCTCGTTGTGAGTATTTTAACCCCCTATCACTGATTCGTTAGCCTACCCGATTGATCTAGGGCTCCGTAACGCATGTCGAGGCTCTGCCTGACTAAGTTCGTTGGAGTTCTATCTCGTGTCGTATTGCTAATGTGATTTGGGTTATCTTACTAAAACGTGTGCATTGTTTATTTTTAATAGACTATAATCAGGATCATCAACAGGAAGCTATAGTTTACCTAAGTCAACAATGTGAGTCATTCTCTTTTTTACCAAACTGTTTTACCAAAACCTCAGATGTTTTCAATTATAATTAACAGTTATTGAGTCTTTGTATTCTACAATTGTTGCCGGCATGTGGGGGTTTTGTATACATTACTTGTAATCCGTTACTATTGTACGACGAGTTAGCCAATGAGTACCATGACCACAGTCATGGAACTGTGAACATGAAAAATACTGAATGAGTATATTGGTAGATATAAACATTGTAATCGCTTTCAATACTGTAAAGTTATAAAAGTTATTTTGATTAAACTTGGATGCACTCCCCAGTATTTCTTGCTGATAAAATCTTTTTAAAACGCGTTTCAGGCAATTTAATGTGAACCTAATAGAAGCCAGCAGGGGAGCACTGAAGGCTTAAAGAAGTGGCTATAAAAGTTACCTAAATAAAAAGGAGAATTTTGTTTTCAATAATTAGGATTTATCCTTATAAATGTATTGTGAATGAAACTCGGGTTTTATCCCGTTTATTTATTATAAAAGTTTGTTGTTTTGAAACTCTGAAACTATTTCCTAACTACGGGTCTACGGTCCTGACGTCTCATTTCCGTTGCTAAATTAATAAACACCGATACCACTTGACTGGCTCACGACTTCCGCTCACGGGGTAGGGGTCGGGGGCTGCGACATATACACGCACACACACACACACACACACACACATATATATATATATATATATATGTCATTGAAAACATATTCAGAATCAATACCGTCAAGGCCAGCCCGGGGGTGGGCGAGTCGTACCCTTGGTAGATGTCCGAAAATTTTTGGGGCCTAAATTTTCAAAAACATGAAACCAGGAAATTTATTAGACCGTCTATATAAAAAATTAATCCAATAATTTATTAAGAAAAATAAGCTTATTTTGATTCATATTTAATATGGGCCAAATAATGGTATTTTGATCCATATCTAATCTAATTAATAAAAACACAAAAAACAAAAAAAAAAGGAACTTGACGTTGTAGTTGGGTCTTTGTTTGATTCCATCAACGACCAACCCATTCAACAACGTCACTTCAAGTCTTCACGCACTAGTCCACCAACACAGCCACGCCGACGCCATTGCAGACCGCCACAGTTTGACGTCGTACTAAATCCAATCAAGGTATGTTTTTATTGTTCCACTTAAGTCCTCAGGGACAGTTCTGAGTAAATGAATACGTAAGAATAATTTATTTTTATTAAAACTATAATTGAGAAAAATACTTTACGTTTTTCTATTTGTTAGCATAAATAAAACTCTTTACACTCAAAATTCTACAAATTAGGGGTCTTTACACTCAAAATTCGGACCACATCGCTATGTGCGGTAATCGTAATGATTACCGCACGCCTTTTGTTGACAAAAACAACCATTTTCATACACAAGGTGAGTCTTCTCATCTTTCCCGATTGGGAAAGCAAACCGGGTTCGCGCGTGCCCGCACGAACGTAGGTGAATCCTTGTCGGTAGGGGTAATGAGCCGGGTGATGGTCACTCGCGCCAAGCCTGGTGTGAGATTTGGGACTATACCCCTTCAAAATGGACATGCAACAGCTATGTATCAAAGAAAACACCATATAAACCTAACATACAACAACTCAATGCATAAGAGTGTTGAAAATTATAATATATAAATATAAAATTTTGATACGTTTTATATACATAGAATCAATCATTTTTGTTGGTAAACAGAGGTGAAAACAGGAAGAAAGTTCTATATTGATATATTTTTTGGTACATTAAACAAATGAGAAAAGGCCACAATAAATAGAGAAACACATACACAGAAATAACAGCAATTTATGAGCCAAATCAGGGGCTGTAAAAGGAAGGGATGTGAACCGATCTTTGAAAATCTCGATTTTGCTTTTTAACACTCCCCCTCAAGCTGAGTAGTAGGTTCACCAATGCTTAACTTGCTCAGACGTCTGTTGAAATCACTTCCACTTACAGCCTTCGTGAGAATATCGGCAAGTTGTTATTTCGACGGCACAAAAGGGAGCTTTATTACCATTCCTTCTAGTTTTTCCTTGATGAAGTGTCGGTCGACCTCCACGTGTTGCATCCGATCATGTTGCACTGGGTGTTCCGAAATTTGAATTGCAGCGGTATTATCACGCATAATCCTGCTGGCCTTTTTTTTTTTGAAAAAACCAATGTCTGTTAGTAACTTCCGAATCCACAATATTTCACTTAGGGCCCGAGCTATTCCTCTAAATTCAGCTTCTGCACTCGATAATGCAACAACCTTTTGTTTCTTGCTCCTCCAAGTAACGAGATTCCCACCAACCAAAGAAAAATACCCTGATGTTGACCTTCAATTTCCCTTACTTCCAGCCCAGTCTGCATCCGTGTAGATTTCAATACTTAGATGCCCATTTACTTTGAACAACACGCCATAACCTGGTGTTCCCTTGAGATACCTTAGAATTCTCTGGACAGCTTCCATATGGGCTATTTGAGGTTGATGCATGAACTAGCTCACTACTCCTACGGCACAGGCAATATCAGGCTGAGTATGAGACAGATAGATCAGCTTTCCCACGAGACGTTGGTATCTCTCTTTGTTGGCTAGCTTTCCGTTTAGTTCCATATAGAGATTATGATTAACCATCATAGGAGTTTCTGTTGGTTTACAGTCGATTAGCCCTATTTCTGCTAAGAGATCAAGGACATATTTCTGTAGGTCCCTTTGAGTCGTATGGATCTTCACAGAATTGTCAATCCAATCAAGAGTGCGGAATCCTCTTGATCAAAATATAGCAGAATGAGTAGAAACAGAAATCACTTTCAAACCGGATCTTTATTGATTATCTATCAAAGTGATTACAATCAATCAAGATCCCTCACCAACACAAAATTTCGTCCAAGCCTAATTGCTCTCACGAAAATACTCACAAACTCTGTTTTGGCTGATTAACCTAAACCCTATAGCAAAGCCTTGTTTATATAACGCAAGGTTGCTACTTGGGCCAAGGTTAAAACCTTATGGACTGCGAATTGGACAAGCCCAATTCGCCCCCCATACACCCAATTCGTTGGGTTTAGTTAGCCCGAACATTACAACTAACTATTACAAAGCTAAACTCGCTAACTGTTTATCGTTTAACTAATTACAAGATATCCAAAGACCAAATCTAAGCTGTTGTCACAAACATGCACCAACAAACTCCCCCTTGACAATAGCTTCATAAAATAACTTTGTCTTCAGTCATCTTGCAATCTTCATGTAGTCTTGCACTGTCTTTGGTCTTTGGATAGCTTCAGCTTCAATAGCTTCTGTCAGCAACAGACTCCCCCTAAGCTGATGCATCCAATCACCAAATCTTCAAAAACTTTAGCGTTTGAGTAAACTCCAGTTCATCATTTGTAAAGCAATCTTCAAACTCTTCAACTTTATCTGCAATGTAGAAAGGAGGTTCTACCATGCATCCAATCAAACTCTCATCTTCACAGCAACTTCTCACTTTAACTTCTCAGCAACACACTGCTTCAATCTGTATACTATAAAACAAACATCTCGAGAAACCATAAGAATTTTTCAACAAAGTTAAATAAATTATTATTTTTCAAGAGATAGTTAAACTGTATCACAGATTAAGCATTTTCAATTTATCACCAACACGCAAAACTTTTTAATCACACACCCTATAACCCGCATGATTTAAAATTTTCAACTCACTTTCCAACACCGTCTCCCCCTATCAGTAACAATTCCTCCAAGAATAACAGTTTTCCGTAGGTTAAGAATTTTAAACAGAAAAAGACACTATTTTTGTATTTTCATATTTTCTGAAAGCAAGTAAATAATAAAAAGCAATAAACACTCTATTTTTGTGAGAATCACTGGTAAGAAGATCATATCAGCACAATCAAACTGTTTCACACAATTAGATAATTCTTTAATTTAATTTTTCGTGAAAAGCAGTCCAAGACGATTACCAGTATGTTTGTCCACTTAAACAAAATGCATGAACATTTCAAGTACCATTACCGTATGATACGTTAAGGTAATATTATTTCTGATATAATAGTGTGTCCCACTTCAGGATATACCCCCGCGATCAAGGTATGCACAAAGATTCATCGTAGTAGGTGAGTATACTGAATTCATCCGTTTTATTTTCAACGTTTAGATAATTGGTGAACAGGTCAGTACTTCCGTATAGCAAAGAGACCAAAATATCTAACGAGGGCTATGACAAATACCATTTTTGGTACGAATTATGCATTTTGCACATTTTGAATGACTCTCTATGAGAGCTTCTTCATTTAAGGGTTTTGGCATTTTTAGCTCTTTTAAGATATCCTGGGTGTGTCTAGGTCAACATGTACCTGGATGCAGCAGAAGGACACCCCTGATATCCCCAGATGAAAAATCAGTATAAAGACCCAAAACTTCAGATTTTGGCAATCTATCAACGCAAGATTTAAGGTCATTAAACCATACACCACTGATGTGTTCCCCACTCATATTCAGTTCATTTAAGTTTATATCACATTTGTAAGTTGATTATTTCATGCTTTTTGCCTACTGGTACATCATATGATGAAGCTGCTATCACACTTAAGCAATTTAATTTATTTTCAGTGTGACAGTCTAACTTGCCGATGTACTATCATTTCTTCTTTTTCACACAGTGATAACTCATTTTTAATTTTCTATTTTTTTTATGTTTTTCAATTTTTTAATGTTTTTGTATTTTTGATTTTTAAGAAAAGCAGTAAACTATTTACAAAATTCTTATGAAAAACCAGTTATTAAGGATTCCTCGTCCCGTTGAGTTCGACTAAATGTTCAAAGCGAGCCCTGTCAAAAGCTTTAGTATAAAGATCTGCCAGGTTATCTAGTGTGTCAACTCGATGTAATTCAATTAATCTCTTTTCAGCACAATCCCGTATAAAATGATGACGTATGTCAATATGTTTTGTGCGACTGTGTTTCACGGGATTATTAGTTATAGAAATCGTGGCACTATAGTCTATCATAATAGGAGTACGAGTGAAATCCAAACCATAATCGCGCATCTGCTGTTGTATCCAGAGAACCTGAGAGCAGCAGCTACCCGCAGCAATATATTCAGCTTCACACGTAGATGTAGACACACAAGATTGCTTCTTGCATTGCCAAGACACAATTCTGCCTCCTAAGAACTGACAACCACCTGTTGTTGACTTTCTGTTCGACTTGCATCCTCCAAAGTTTGAGTCAGTGTATGCGACGAAATTCATATCACTATCAGCTGGATACCACAACCCAAGTTTAGGTTTCCCCTTCAAGTAACGAAGAATACGCTTCACTGCTTTCATGTGTGACTCTTTTGGATTAGCCTGATATCTAGCACACAAGCAGTCAAGTACATTAAAGAACCAATCATTGCCCTGTATTGAGTTGGATCAACGTCTTCAGTACTTTCGTGATCTGGGCCAAGATTGTGATTTTCTCAAATGGGTGTGTTGAAAGTAGAGCAATCATTCATTTTGAACCGACTCAAAATGTCATACACATACTTTGTTTGATGAATAAACATCCCATCCTCCTTCTGTTCAACTTGTAATCCTAGAAAGTAAGACAGCTCACCCATAGCACTCATTTCGAACTTGCTCTTCATCACCTGATCGAACTCTTTACACATATCTTCATCAGATGACCCAAAGATGATGTCATCCACGTACACCTGTACTAGCAGAAAATCTTCCTTCTTCCTCTTGATGAACAGTGTACTGTCAATCTGACCTCTTTCAAAACCATTCTTGATCTGATGTGTAGACAGTGTCTCATACCATGCCCTGGGCGCTTGATGTAATCCATACAAAGCCTTATCAAGTTTGTACACCCGATCTGGATAATCTGGATCAACGAACCCATCTGGTTGTGAGACATACACCACTTCTTAGACTTTCCCGTAAAGAAATGCACTCTTCACGTCTAGTTGGTAAACTTTGAAGCCCTTGAATGTTGCGAAAGCTAGAAACAAACGAATTGCCTCCAACCTTGCCACTGGTGCAAACACCTCATTGTAATCAATCCCTTCTTGCTGATTGAAACCTTTTACCACCAATCGAGCCTTGTTTCGCGTCACTATCCCTCTGTCATCCTTCTTGCACTTAAATACCCATTTAGTGCCTATCTCTCTTTCACCTTTAGGAAGGTCAACCAACTCCCAAACCTTCAACTTTGCAAACTGGGCCAATTCCTCTTGCATAGCTTCAACCCATGAATTGTCTTTAAGAGCCATGTGAATGTTTTTAGGCTCCTCTTGGGAAATAAAGCAACTATACAAGCATTCGTTCACAATCCCAGTCTTCTCAATCGACACAAATAAACCAGAATTCGCTGCTATGCTTCTCCTTGTCTGAACACCTGCATTAGGATCTCCAAGTATCATGTCAACTGGATGATCTCTATTTGCTCGTGTACTAGCAACAGTATCCACTTCTAAATTGTCACCCAGATTTGATCCAACCTCCCCCTGAATGTTCTGATTTGCAAACGGATTAATGAAATCCTCCCCCTCAATGGGTTCAGAGTCACTATCGCTTGAATCAGGAGCAGCAGCACCTTGGGAAGTTTCTGGAGCATCTGTCATATCAACATTCGATCTAGGCATGAACTCGCCTTCATCGTATCCACCAATCACTGCTTGAATCAACTGAGAATCATCTGCATTTGGAAACTCAGGAATATTAAATGATTTAAAAACACTTTCATAATCATACAATATAGCTGGACCACTCGTTGATTGTTGAGGTTTGTATGAAGTAATTTCAACATTACAGACAACCTCAATTTTACCAGTTTTTAGATTAAAAACCCTTTTATTCGGTGTGCCAGGCACGTAACCTAGAAAGTAGCCATCGTCAGCCACCTCACCGAATTTTTGTTTATCTTTATTTCGCACAATGGTGCAGGGTAATCCAAATGGTTCAAAGCCTTTAAAGTTTGGTTTCTCGTTAAACATTAATTCATGACATGTTTTGTTAAAACGTTTAACAGTCAAAACTTTGTTTAGGACGTAGCAAGCTGTATTCACAGCTTCTCCCCAGAAGAGAACTAGTAGCTTTGAATCTGAAAGCATTGTCCTAGTGGCTTCAATCAACGTCCTGTTTTTCCTCTCAGCAACTCCATTTTGTTGAGGTGTATAAGAAGCAGAATATTGCTGTTCAATTCCCTTTCGAAGACAGTAGAGATCCAGAATTCGATTCTTGAACTCCGTGCCATTATCACTCCTTATCCTCTTGATTCTTGCATCATGGACGTTTTCCAATTTCGTAAAAAGATCTATCAGCATCTCCGCCGTCTCATCTTTTGTACCTAAAAAGAAAACCCACGAATAACGTGAGTAATCATCAGTGACAACTAAACAATAGTACTTTCCACCTATGCTCCTTACGTTCACTGGACCGAATAAATCCATGTGAAGTAATTCATAAGGGGCATCTATGGAATTTACTGTTTTAGATTTGTGAGGTTTCTTATGTTGTTTTCCCTTTTGACATGGAAGACATTTATCTTCCACTTGAAACCTCTGCATTGGAACCCCTTTCACTAGCTCATTTTTAACAAGGTAATTCATTTTTCAATAGTGAATATGGGCCATGCGTCTGTGCCACAACATCGATTCAGCTTCAGATGCTTTTGATAGTAAGCACGCCACCACAGCATTTGGATCCTTAGCACCTATGTCCATGACATAAGTGTCATTTATCCTTGGCGCTCGCATCACTATCCAATCGTCCGGAATCTTCAAACCTGGTTTCAACACTAATGCTTCATTCTTGGTAAAATGGACCGAGTGACCCTTGTCGCAGACTTGTGACACGCTCATCAGATTGTGTTTAAGCTGCTCCACATAGTTCACTTTGTCCAGTGTGATCTTCCCATTGGTCACTTTTCCTCGTCCTGTAATTCTACCACCTTTAGCACCCGTAAAATTCACATTTCCACCATCATAATCTTCAAATTCAGTCAACAATCTCGCATCCCCCGTCATGTGCCTGGAGCAGCCACTATCAACATACCATAGGTTGATAATCCTCCTTAGCAGCTCCTGCACACACCAACCAAGAAATTAGTTAGATTGGGGGACCCAAGCCTTAATGGTCTTGGGTCGTCCAAATTCACCAACCACTGGAACATCCATCCAATATCCATTACTCCTAACTGGAGTCTTGGATCTCAGACCTGTTGATAGAATTTGATTTTGATTTCCACTAGGTCTATGGTCCCGAGGGTTCCTATATGTGTTTGAACTATTTGACCTTTGAAAATTTTGATTTTGATTCCAAGAAGTATTATTGTTGTAATTTCTATTGTTGTAATTTCTAAAGCCATTGTTATAAAAAGTTCGACCACCATTATTTTGGTATCGATTTTGATATTGACCTTGACTTCTGAAATTATTAGAATTAAAATTGTTCATTCTTGGTGAACTGCTTCTAGGTCTCTCGTATCTGCCTGGTGGAGATCTAGGCTGAAATCTAGGTTGATTTCTTTGAAAACGTGGAACTTGTGGAGTTCCTTTTTCAGCCTTATCTACACCAACAACAACATTTTCTAGTTGCTTAGGAGCAGATTTCTTTGGAGAGTTAGACTCCTTCTCCTGTTTATCACCATTATTCTCTGGTGACTTCTCTCTCTTCCTCTCACTCACTTGTGCTTCACTCTTTTTGTTAGGACAGCAGCTAGCTACATGTCCCTTTGTGTAACACTTGAAGCACTATCTCTTTTTCGAAGACTTCTTCTCTGAAGCCTTTGAACTAGATTCGGGTTTTGATGATGATGCCTTAGAAGGATTTGGTTCAGTTTGCTTAGTTTTAGAATTTTCTTTGTTCTTGTTTTTAGCAAACTCTACATTAGATTCGTTTTCAATAACAGCTTTTTCGTTTTTCATGTCACTTCCTTGAACAAAATTAACCTTTTTAACAAAAGTCGGATTGTTATTTTTAGGATGTGAAGTTTTCTTTTTCAAAACAGGTGTGCTGTTATTATCCTTCTTAGCATCAGCACTCTCAAACACATTTCCTTGACTTGAAGTGGAACTACTTGGTAATGTTGACCCAAAGTCCATGAGCTCATCTTCATCAGGCAAGAAAGAATAGTCATGACTAACAGGAGGTGGAACTTCATTGAAACCATGAAATCCCACACTGGTTTTGTCATTATTTTTCTTCAAGCCACCCATCATATGTTTCATAACAAAAGTAGAGTCCCTGAATTAACCTAATTTCTTTTCAAGTTCAACAATTTTGAGTTGTGCATCTGACAACTCTTTGCATTTATCAGAAATCTCTTTTGTTTTCTCCGCCATCATTTCATGAGCTAAGTCTATGACTTGAAGTTTTTCATTTAATTTGCAGGTTACAGCTTCAATTTTACTTTCATAACCTTTTATCTTCTTCAAGTATGATGATTCATTTCTTTTAGCAAAAAAGTTTGCTTCTTTTATGTTAGACATCTCGCTTACCAGACTTTGGTTTTGTGTTGACAACCTATCAACCTCACCCTGTAGTTCACGACATTTTAAACACACAGAATTAGACTTTACCTCTCCTGTTTGTTTATCAAGGTTAGCCATTAGAGCCGCAAGTTGAGCTTCCATTCTTTTATACTTAGCATCCTTTTTTTCAGCTTCCCGTTCTTGGTCAGACTTTTGCTTTTCCTCTTCAGCATCTTTTGTCTGATCACCCTTCTCTTTTTCAACTTTACTCTCTATCTTGACCTCTGCCTCAGCATCCACTTTTGCTTCAGCATCTCCCACAGTAGCTTCACCATCATCAACTGGAGTTATCTCTGCCATGAATGCCTGTGTGACATTGTCATCTTTTTCCAAGTGAACACTCCAGTCATATGAACCTTCTCTAGTTGTAGAGATCAGCGCTCTCGAGTTAGAGTTGTTTGATGCATTCCTATTGTTTGAACTCTGACTCGAAGTCTCCTGCTTTTGTTTTTGACATTCCCTAGCAAAATGCCCATAACTTTGACAGTTAAAGCATCTCACTTTGGTCTTGTCGAAACCAACCGTCTTTCCTATAAACTTCCTGCCTGTTCGGTTCATAAATCTCTTCACTCTTCTAGTAATCATGGCCATTTGCCACTGCAAATCCGTATCTTCAAGATCATCAGGGTCAATCTGATCATAATCTTCATCCAAAGTGGCAGGACGAGATATCTTCCCCTGAATGTAGTTCTCATAGGAAGCAACGAATGAAGCAAGTAGAGCAAGATGTTCTTCAACAGACTTCACACTCTTAGGCATCGACTTAACACCACTACTCTGCTTAGAAGCTGATGTTTTCTTGGCTCCTGTTGATCCTCCTAAAGCAGCTACAAAACACACATCACCATCCTCATTCACTGTGACCTGCTCATTCTCACACGATAGAAACGCAGTAGCAGAGTCGCTAGAAGCGTTGTGAGATGAAGAAGACGTAAGTCCATTGTAAATCGCTGGATCTTGAACCTGATCATATCCAGTATCTTTCTTCTTCATACTGAGCTCATAAGCTCTCAGCTTGCCAACTACTTCTTCCAGCTCCTTTGTCTCATAATCTGCTTCACCCTTGATCATGAGAGTGTAGATATCCCACTTGGTAGGTAAGGCATCGAGCAGCTTGTCATTCTTTTCTACATCAGAATAGCAATCAATCTTATAGTTTTCCATTTCTGACATCAGATGATAGTAACGATTGATGATATCCTCAAGTGACTCATGCTTCATGTGCTTGAAAATAGCAAACTGCTTCTTTAGTAGATCAATCTTGTTTTTCTTAACATCTGCATTTCCTGCATATCGTTTTTCTAATGCATCCCACATATCTTTTGAATTTGTGTACTTTGTGAATGTATGCTTGATGCTATCAGGTAACGACATTTTAATAGCAACCAATGCTCTCTTTTCAGCCTCATACATCTTTTTATCATTCTCTTCCATGTTCACATAGGCTGTTCTACGTGGCCTGCCCTCAAAGTCGTGAGTAGGGTTTGTGTACCCATCTTCAATACATATCCACATGCGCATGTCTTGATATTCAATGAAGGATTGGAAACGATCCTTCCATGTCAAATAATTTTCCACCTTCATCATCTTAGGCGGTTTGTTGGTAGTGCCAACCTCATGCTCCATTCTCAACAGCTCATTCAAACTAGACATGTTCGACATTTTTAACGTAACAGACTGATAAAACCGTACAAAATTTTTCCAAAAACAGTGGTTACCAAATTACACTGTTAGAATCGTATCGAAAAGACGAGTCTAATGATATCTAATGTCAAAAGCCGAAATCGGAATTTTTTTTAAATACGAGGAATGCAACGGTGCAGACGGTTCTGTCAAACGAGCTACTGATGAATTTCTATTTTCGAAAACGTGAATTTTTTGTTACGCTTGCTAGAAAATATTCCACCCTTTTAATTATGCTAATTTCGCTAGCCAGTCAAAACTTAATTTCGCTAATCAGTTCAAGGTTATTTCGCTGATCAAGTTCAGAAGTTCGCAGGTCAAATTCGCTGGTCTAATTTCGCTGTTACGACGACCAGTAAATTCGTCGTGAACCGTAATAATTTCGATGAGGAAAATTATACGGTTACCAAAGTCGCCTTTGGATTTTAAGTTCGCCGACAAGTTCGCAGATCAGTTAAATTCGCAGGTCCAATTAATTTCGCAGGTCTGTAAATTTGGAAATTCAATCTTCTCGAAAATTTTGATGATTTTCTGAATTCTCCTAACAACTTCTGCAGAATCGAAACAGCAAAATCAACAATCTTTTCACCCAAATTCGATGAACTTGATGAAGAAACCAAGAACAATCTTCGAATTTCAGCCAAAAATTTTTCAGAATAAACCAACAAGTGTCCTGCAAACCTGCAAATCAGCAAACAAACAAAGCAGAATATCAAAACAGCCAATAACTTTTGAAATTTTTTATCAAAACAGCCAAGAATTTCGAAAATTTTTATCAAACAAAACAGAAAAATTTCGAAAATTTCAAAACCCTAATTTTCAAAAATTCGAAAAACTCCCTATTTCTGCAGATCACAATTCTGAACCGAGCCTTCAAGAGCCTAAGGCTCTGATACCAATTGTAGGTCCCTTTGAGTCGTATGGATCTTCACAGAATTGTCAATCCAATCAAGAGTGCGGAATCCTCTTGATCAGAATATAGCAGAATGAGTAGAAACAGAAATCACTTTCAAACCGGATCTTTATTGATTATCTATCAAAGTGATTACAATCAATCAAGATCCCTCACCAACACAAAATTTCGTCCAAGCCTAATTGCTCTCACGAAAATACTCACAAACTCTGTTTTGGCCGATTAACCTAAACCCTATAGCAAAGCCTTGTTTATATAACACAAGGTTGCTACTTGGGCCAAGGTTAAAACCTCATGGACTGCGAATTGGACAAGCCCAATTCGCCCCCCATACACCCAATTCGTTGGGTTTAGTTAGCCCGAACATTACAACTAACTATTACAAAGCTAAACCCGCTAACTGTTTATCGTTTAACTAATTACAAGATATCCAAAGACCAAATCTAAGCTGTTGTCACAAACATTAACCAACAATTTCTTCTGGCAGATGAAGATTCCTTTTTTAGTCCTGAGAACCTCAATCCCAAGAAAGTACTTAAGGTCTCTCAAGTCTTTCATTTCGAACTTTGAAAAAATATTTTCCTTTAGGCGAGCCATTTCTTCTTCATCGTCCCCGGTAATAATCATATCGACTACGTATATGATTAAGCAAGTCACACGACCTTTTCTTCGTTTGAGGAACACGGTATGATCAGCATTACTCTGTTTATACCCATGCTTCTTCATTGCAAGAGTGAATTTACCGAACCACGCCCGGGGAGACTGCTTTAACCCATAGAGAGATTTCCTCAACCGACACACTTCCCTTTCCTGAAAGCCCTCTGAGAAGCCTGGAGGGGCTTCCATGTAGACTTATTCTTCCAAATCCCCATGAAGAAAGGCATTCTTCACATCAAACTGGTGAAGGGGCCATCCCTTATTTGCTGCCATGGAAAATAGGACCCGAATAGTGTCAATCTTTGCGATTGGAGAAAACGCCTCGGAATAGTCAATTCCATAAGTTTGAGTGTAGCCCTTGGCGACCAGCTGAGCCTTTTATCTTTCAATGGTACCGTCTGGTTTATACTTGATGGAGAAAACCCAATGATATCCCACTGTCTTATTCCCTTGCGGAAGAATGCATTTTTCCAACGTGTTATTTCTTTCCAGTGCTTGCATTTTAGTTTCCATGGCATCTCTCCAACTTCTTTCATTTTGGGCTTCTTCAACAGAGCTTGGTATCTTTTCAGAGTATAAAGTAGCAACGAAAGCTTTTGCATATTCAGGAAGGCTCCTTATGGCCATATTGGCCATAGGATACCTAGAACCTTTCGTATCCCTGTCCGGAGAATACCGTTTTAGAGGGACACCTCTGTTAGCTCTAGGGGAAGGACATATGTCGTAGATTCCGTGGTGGAATCGTTATCTTGCCGTTCACCTGTCTCGCCTACTGGTTCAACTGGTTCCTCTGTCTCCCTCTGTTCTAATATTTCATGTTCACAATTATCAGCAATAACAGGATCGGGCTGAGGATTATTCACAAGAGAATCACTTACCTCATTCACTAGTTTGGGAGATTCTTGGGTGGCACTGTTCGACGGATCTGGGGTCTCCCTAATTTGTGTAGACCTATGAGGTAACTCGTCACTCGAGGGTGGGACCCACCTCAACCAACTCAGTGGGTCCTCTTGATCCCTCTCCCCCTGACCACTGTGTTGGAAGTTGTAAAAATACTCGGTTTCGAGGAAATCACAGTTCATCGTTGTGATCATGTGTCACCTTGTAGGGCTATAACACCGATAACCCTTTTGGTTTGCTCCATAGCCGAGAAAAAACACACTTCTCGGCACACAGATCAAGTTTGGTTAAATCACTTTTGGGTATGTGGGGAAAAACAGTGCAACCAAATATTCGAGGTGGTAAGGTAAGAGGAGGTGCTATTTTTGCAAATGTGGCTAGGGTATCCAGAGGAGTTTTGAGTGCAATGGCTTTAGTTGGTAATTGGTTGAGGAGGTACACAGCTGTTACAAGAGCTTCAGACCAAAAAGATTTTGGGACTTTGGACTCAAGTATAAGTGCCCTAGTCATTTCTAATAGAATGCGATTTTTTCTCTCAACAACCCCATTCTGTTCTGAATGTTTTGGAAAAGTGGTTTGGTGAATCATCCCTTTTGTTTGGGTAAATTGTTTCATAGAGTTATTAACGAACTCACCCCCATTATCTGATCGTAAGATTTGAATGTTGGTTTTGAATTGGGTTTGAACCATGGTGTAAAACATTGTGAACTTGTCAAAAACTTCAGACTTGTGTTTTAAAAAATAAACCCAAGTCATGCGAGTACAATCATCAACAAAGAGTAAGAAGAAACGAAAGTTTTGTCCTCCATTAATTTCAGCAGGACCCCAAACATCAGAATGAATCAAAGAGAACGGGTTATCAACTCTAGTGTTACTTGGTTTAAACGTTTTTCGATTGCTTTTGGCCAAAACACAGGTTTCACAATCTAGTTTACTATTTGACAGAAAAAATTCAGAGAATAGAAGATGTAAATAGCTAGAGGATGGATGCCCCAACCTCCTATGCCAAAGCCATGATTCTCTATTCTTTGTTCCATGAGCAAGCATTGCATTCCAAGATAGAGTCACCTCATCCACATAGTATAAGCCTTGTCGTTCAGTGCCACGCTCAATTATCATCCCAGTCCTAATGTCCTGTAAGATACAGAAGGTATGGTGCATTAGGACCGTGCAGTTGAGTTCTTTTGTCACATGACTTATAGACAATAATTTGTGTGACAATGAAGGAATAAACAAACAATTTGATAGTTTTAGAGTGGGCGATATTTCCACTGTCCCACCCCCTTTTACAGGAACAATCTCCCCATTTGCAGTTTTGATATGGGACTTTCTCGGTTTCTTGCTAGAAATAAAGTCAGACGACTCAAACGTCATAGTGTCGGTAGCCCCACAATCAAAGATCCAAGGGGTACCGGTTTTATCATATGTTTGTGATGCTATGTGAGCTTTCCCAATACTTTGAGGGGAGTGTTTTAGCAACTCATAAATTTTGGGGGTAAAGAATTTAGGATTACAAATAGAATGATCTGAGGTAAAAACCCCAAACCCGTTACCTGCTTCACCATCTCCTCCCCCTGATGCAATTCCTCAAAACCCTAGTCCCTTTTCAGAAGTCTCCCACTCTGTGTTTCCGGCATGGCCACCACCCATCGCAGCAGCAACTTTAACCTCGGTCCCATTCGGTTTGCTGGTTCGGTTACGAATTTCATTCCACCATTCTGGAAATCCAACCAGTTGAAAGCATTCTTCTTTAGTGTGTTTGGTCATCCCACAATGTTCACACTTCAGGCGAGATCTATCCTGTTGAGACGGTGGTCCAGATCCTTTCCCTTGGTCGGTCCGACGATGCCCTTTGGTCAACAACCCTGACCCATCTCGCTCTCCTGGTCCAGCGGCTGCCAACCCTGCCGCCACCCCCTGTTGTGTTGTTGTATTTCCTGAGACTACTCCAAGTATAGTTTGACGAGCCTTCTATTTTCTGACGGTGGCGTAGGCGGCATCCGCTGTAGGGAGAGGATCCCACCAGAGCAGCTCTCTCTTTATGTGGTCTTATTTATGATCCAAGACATTTAGGAACTGGAACAATTTCTGTTCAGCCCTCACCTTGTTATAAGTTGCGATATCATCCGCACATGTCATAGGGTTTGGATCCCTCCGATCGATCTCGCCCCAGATTCCTTGCATCACGATCCAAAACTCCTCTAGTGGGGCTCCATTCTGCTTGAATTCATTATCCTTGACGTGAAGATCGAAGGTCTGCAACTTGTCTTTTTTCCACTGCTATAGGTAACCACAAGGGCATCCCACAGAGATTTCGTTGTAGGGAACTCCGTAAGATTACTCGCCAGTGCTGGTTCAATATTCTGAATGAGCCATGAGAACACGACTAAATCGTTTTGTTCCCACTGTTCATACTTGCTATCTTTCTCCGCTGGTGGATCTGCTGTTAAATGGTTCAGTAGATCCTTAGACTTGCCTCCGATTGAAACTCGAATCATTCGAGCCCATAATGCGTAGTTTTGGCTATTAAGTTTGAGATTAATGGAAAGGCTTTCAGATTGTTTTGGGTTTTGATTTTGGGTTGAGGGGATGTTTCTTAGAAGATTGGCGAGTTGGGTGGCTAGGTCGTTGTTTGCCATGATCATGTCTCCATCTGATCCAGACATGGCAGCCTGGACAGGTACTGTTTGATGAGCTTTGTGACCTTAGGATCGATCAGGTTGCTCTGATACCATGTTGGTAAACAAAGGTGAAAACAGGAAGAAAGTTCTGTATTGATATATTTTTTGGTACATTGAACAAATGAGAAAAGGCCACAATAAATAGAGAAACACATAAACAGAAATAGCGTCAATTTAGGAGCCAAATCAGGGGCTGTAAAAGGAAGGGATGTGAACCGATCTTTGAAAATATCGATTTCCTTTTTAACAATTTTTGGCTTAAAAATTAAAATGTGATGGTCGTACATGTGTTCTTGTTACCACCATCACACGTCTCAAATTACAAACCTTCATAATGAACATATAACCAACACCTCCTCTCAAAATGTTGTATTAGTATCTTAAGCACCCTCAATAGATTTTCACAACTTTCTAATTAGTGATTTCTAATATGGATATCTAAAATCTCTAATATCAACTTATAACATTCTTATTTTTCAAACCTTGATTTTCATAAAAAAGTAACACACACACATATATATATATATATATATTCCATCAGCATAGTAGTATTATTTAAGTTCTAGTGTGTCAAAATAAATTTTAAAATAGTTTACATTCTTAATAAGATGACCCTACCGGTGACTATTCAAAGTTCATGATTTGTATCCGTGATCAGAAACATGTTTGTCATTACAACCGTACAAGAAAAATGCCTACAAGATCTACCATATACATTTAATTTGGTTGTACATTTTTATCTTTCACTTGTGTTTGGATGTGTTTTCACATGTAGGTAAAATATCAGTTAGGGGTTGTTTGTTTAGCTCTTAATGAGACTCTTAATAGTTTAGACATCTTACTAGTTCAACACTTAATGGTTCAGACTGTTTGTTTCACGAGTAGATGTCTGAATGGTTCTGACATTTGCCTCTGAATGGTTAAGCATTATACTAAGGGGCTGTTTGGCAACATCTGAATGGTTAAATGCTGAAACAGTAAGAGGTCTGAACCATTAAGTGTTGAACCAGTAAGAGGTCTGAACCATTAAGAGCCTGTATAATGCTTAACCGTTCAGAGGCAAATGTCTGATCAATTAAGATTAGAGGTCTTAACCATTCAGACTCTATATAAATCTTAACCATTCAGAGGCAAATGTCTGAACCATTCAGACATCTGCTCGTGAAACAAACAGTCTAAACCATTAAGTGCTGAACCAGAAAGAGGTCTGAACCGTTAAGAGCCTCATTAAGAGGTAAATAAACAACCCCTAAGTCTGAATGGTTAAGACCTATAATCTGAATCGGTCAGACATTTTCCTCTGAACGGTTAAGCATTATTTAGGCTCTTAATGGTTCAGACTTGTTACTAGTTCAGCACTTAATGGTTCAGACCTCTTACTGGTTCAACACTTAACCATTCAGAAGTTTCCAAACAACCCTTACACATTAACAAAAAACACTAAGGGGTTGTTTGTTTAGCTCTTAATAAGTCTCTTAATGATTCAAACCGCTTACTGGTTTAGCACTTAATGGTTAAGATTGTTTGTTTCGCGAACAAATGTCTGAATGGTTCAGACAATTGCTTCTAAATGGTTAAGCATTATACTAAGTTTGAATGGTGAAGAAACACGGAACTAATTTTAGGGTTAATTAGTTTGGTTTATGTTCCTTTCATAATGGTTAATCTTCTTTTAACTTTCTGAGCTCCGATTTGATCCGATCTTCCTGCAAAACAGAACACCGTTAGCTCGTTAAAAGGGGAATATGGGGGTTTCCCTCTTAACCAGACTCCGGCGTGAGAATAAGTATCTGCTTTGAGGAAATAATTGTGTGTTAAGAGTGATAGAAGAGGGAATGGAATGTTTAACCTGTGCATGGAGGTCTCTATTTATAGCCGGAGAGGTGTAAGAGGAGATGGGCTGATATGCCTTGGGCCGGAAGGCGACAACCAGAGAATATGCTCTTTGTCTCACTGGTATCGACCGTTAGTGTCTTCTAGAAGATCTCCGGTGTTGGCGCACTATGATTGGAGCCACGTGTCTCAGTTGTCGGCCTTGTTGTCCCTCTGCCATCAGCATGTAAGTGGAGATCATGGGGCAGGTGTCGACCCCCCCTGATTGGTGCCACGTAGGCGTCCTTGTGTACTTTCTGTCTCTTGCACGTCAGACGATCGTGGAGCACGATCGTGCACAGCCTGGAGGACGTTGATTGGCTTGTTCTTCTGCCACTTGTACCTTTGGTACTTTCTGAAGTGGCCTTGCGCTTTGACTCCTGCGCGACCTTTGCTTAGCACATAATTAGCTCGCGCAAGGTTGTAGGAGGTGAAGGCTCTTATTCAGAACGCTAAGTATAGAAATTGATGTTATCTCTTGTTTGGACCTCGCGTGAGATCAGGCCCAGCTTGAGCATCCCGCGCGGGTCTAAAGATTGATCACCAAAGTGATTAAGGAGTATGGTCCAAAGCGCGACCAGAATGGTCTGCGCGACGTTTTTGGGACCATACCCCTTTAAGTCCCCTCAGTCCAGTGCTGCATCACGCGCGAAGTGAGTGGTTGGAGCTCTGGACTTAGAAAAAAGGAAGTGCTGGGTTAGAAAAATGCCTGCTAGATCCTGGTAGGTCGCGCACGTGTAATTGTTTGTCAGTTTCTACGGCGCGACTACCAGATTTATCTGTTAAAAATCATCTGCTTTTAAGTGTAAGCGCGCAGATTCATTGGAGAATTGTGAATGCTGTGCGGCCTTGGTAACTTCTGCATGAAGTTTGCAGTAGGTTTGAGCGGGAAAAACCTTGAATTTTGAATTCTGTCAGGTTGGTGGGAAATATCGCTGACGGCGACGTTTGAGTTGACTGCTGACACGGCCATCATCATGTTGTCACTGACGGTTCGGCTTTCCGTCAGGCAAGTGAGCCCCACGCGCGCGTGGTAACCGTCACTCCGGGAATTCTGACGTAGGTGGTAGCTGCTGATTGGATACGCGCGCGGTGAACCATGCACGTCTACTCATCGCATTAAATATAGTCGACAAGAGGAGAGAGGAGATCACAAACCCTTCTTCTATTTCTCTCTCTTCGTCTTTGAATCTTCAAACCTTCAGAGAAACACTAGCAGATCTTCAAGTTGCTATTTGAATATTCAAGTTTTCCAGAAAATATTCAAATCTTCTATCTGAATATCTATCGCTGAAGAAGAGTCTCATCTTGAAGAAGGTCCCCTCCCCGTCCTCAAGTGGGATCAGGGGTTATTCGAGAAAATCACTAGGGGTTTCCGGTTACCACCGGAATGGGATGCTCAATATCTCGGTCAGAACCAGATAGCCGCCGACGCACCGCTGGGGTATATTACCCTTTTTGAATATTTCTTTTTACAGGGCAACTTCTGGTTGCCGGCGACGGTGACGGAGTTTATGTCCCATATTCTTCTTTAGTATGGGTTTCATATATCCCAGATGAGTCCACCCGGTATGGTGAGGGTACGACATTTTGAGTTTTTGTGCCGATCCCACTACGTGGAGCCTACAGTGGAGAGATTCAGGGTATTCTATCAGCTGATCAGGAATATGGTGTTCTACTCCTTTGGTAACCGGGGGTCTGCCAAGAAGATTCTTCTGAATCCTCCGATGTCACACCCTGACTTTTACGAAAGCGTGATTATGGTGTGACTTTCTTAATATCATTGCATTCAATCATAACAACAGCTATATGATAAAACCATAGGTTTGTCATCCATCGAATAAGATTAAAACATAACAACATTGCTTAAAAACGTAGACTTCAAATTCAAGTTTTACAATCATACCAAAATGTATATGAGTTCACTAAGGACTCATTGAAAGATATTAAATAGCACCAAGGGTTGGGAGACGTGTCTCGTCCAGGAATAAGACACACCGACCAAACCCAAAACCATGGATGACATCTTTATTTCAAATGCAGCATAAAATTTTCCAACGCCCGCCAGATCCACTTACTAGTTCCCTGAAATACATGTAGATCGAAAACCTCAACAAAAAGTTGAGCGAGTTCATGTGTTTAGTATGTGTGCACGAATTATTCTTGAAAACCTTTGTAAGTATGTGTGTACTTGTAAACTGGTATGAAGCAACAAGGAAAAATTGATCAATTAATGTGTAGCTAATACATTAATAAAAGTGACATGGCATAGGAAGCACTCAAACCTGTATGCGTATTTCGTACCGGCCCCTCCGGCGGAACGACATAGTCACCACATGCGGCCAACTCGCAGGCCCATGGGTGGGGCTCGCAACACCCAATAGATCTATCACTCATGCCCCTCAGTCCTTATACAAGGATTAATGGTCTTAAGATAATGGCCTACCCATTCACGTGATCTAGCAGAACGTTCCTTAGCTAATCATACCATTGTAATTGTTTATAAGCAGTATGTAACATGTATTTCACCCCTGAAGTATAAAACTGAAAACAGTAAAAGAAAAGGGGTACATGAACTCACTGTTTTGCGTTCCTTGTATCCGATATAACTCAAAGCTTCCTCTAGAGCGCACGACTACCTACATGCGTACTACGGTCCATTAGACGAGCGGGTCGTGCCTTGACTTGGTAATGATTAGTGTCTTTGAGTTATGTTTTCAAAGTGTTCAATATTATTCCAAGTTATAATTGCTTGTTAAAATAATAATTATTTTAACTTGAATTATATTTTTAGGTTTTGGAATAACCGTTAAATAATATTTGTAATAATACTTCTCAAGTATTTAAATATGTATTTCCTTCCCAAGGATGGGGGTATCTTATACATGTATATCCGTATTCTTATATTGGTATAACTTGCCATGTGTTGGCGTCGTATTCCGGTGTGTGCGTATTTTCTTAATAAATATCCAATATCTTCCCAAAACAATATATTTTCAAGTCTCACTTAGAAAATATGTATAAACTTATTTTGTCCAAAAATACTGTATTTCCGGAAAATATATATTTTTCCCAAAAATCATATATCTTCTAAATACTCTAGGAAAATATATTTTTACTTCTAAAAATAATATATTTTCTCTTTGTCGGAAAAATGATATGCAAAAATCATATTCTCATTTCTTTCGTATCCAAAATAATATTTACCAAAAATATATCTATGACGGTATTCTCCGGAATATTTTGTAAGTTACATTCTTGTGCGGTTTCACAATATTATGTGTGTAACTTGTATATTTATTCAATGAGATTTCCGGTAATATTTTGGATTGTAATTTCTTGGTATTTGTTAAGTTATATTATTTTATCCCTAAAATAATATAATTAATACACAAAGTATACAAGTATTCACACACATCATGTCTTTAATGTAAATACATATTCTAATCACATATTTATCCATTTTTATTTATAAAAACCAACCTCCAATGCTTGTATCTTTGTTACAAAAATCATAGCAAAGTTTATGTTGAAAACCATAGTTAAAATACACTTGTAAATATTTGTTAGGAAATATTTTTCTGAGTGTTTATATTTTTTGAAAATTTTGCCATAGTTTCCCCTAAAATTGGAGGTGTCCATGCTATCAAACCATATCATTTTCTTTTCAAAATCATCGCAAACAATCACCAATCACTCTACACTTACCAAATGATAAAACAAAGCTATCCACATAATATTCATGAACTTGATTTCTCATAAAAACTTGTGGTAACTTGGTAGTGTGTTTAGTAGGTTTAGTTACCCTCCAAAATGTATTTACTTCCTTACAAACTTCATTCTTGAAAAATTTAGGTGTTTACAACTTACTAGATGATTTTTCCAAAAATCATTCTTTTGAATTTTTCTTGTAAATAATGTGTTCTTATATTTGTTTCTTTACTAGAGACATGATTAGTTTCTTTTAAAACAATGTTCATGTAAATCTTGTGATTTAACTTGGTTTCTTTGGAAAAACTATTTTAGAAATCATCCACTCATAAGACTTGTATTTTGTATAAATCATCATCATATGAAAACAACTTTTATTATTCATAAAAATCATTTCATTCTTCAAGTTCATGCTTACACATGAGGATGATCATCTTGTTATGTCACATAATCATCCTCTTACTTGCTAGATCATGTGTTTAATCACAATCTAGCAAGCTCCTTATGATGATCAACATCATAATCTCAAAAAAATAACAATCAAGTATCATTCATACACTAAACAACATAGTTTCATTAGGATTTCATTATATTCCAAGCATATGTTCAAGATTCAAGATTTTGTTCTTTAGTGTTCTTCATGTTTAACAATGTTCATCATTTATTAACCAACAATATGTGAAGTATTAAGAGATCATAAGGGCCTTACTACTAGCATAAGGCTAGGGAAGAACACTTGATGTTGTAGATGGCAAATGTGGAGGATAAAAGCTAATGGGAGAGGTCCTTCAAGATCCACAAGCTCCACACTTCCTTAATCACCTTCTTACACCTTAGGATGGTCTTGGAATGGATGAACAATGGATGAAAGGTGATGGTGGTGTGGGGGTGGCTCACGGCCGAGATGAAGGGAGGAGTAGAGGGAGAGTTAAGTGTGTGTAATGGGTGTGAGATAATGAGAGTTCATGTCTTTTAATAACCATCTAATGTTATTACCCAAAGGATCTTATGTTTCCTAAGTACACCACATAATTCCCGACACTTTGGAAAGTATTCAGGACCATTTAGTCATATTTTTGCATGATACAAGCTTATTAAAAAGCTGATTTTTGCAGAATATGCAGAATTCTGCACTTTAAGCGGGTTTTAGGCACTTTCCGGCACTTAAGCTATCACCTAGTGAAGCAGTTTTATGGTCCTTACTTCCCTACACACTATACTAGTGTAGAACTTGGTTTCTGACTTATACTGGGTCTCAAAACACTGTCTGTCTATGTATTGAACCTCGTCAGCATTTTCTGTCTAATCCGTTAACTGTGCTAACCGTGCTTTGTGCATTATGTATGTAAATATGGGTTGCATGTAATGATGATGTGACATTATGAAATATGTGATGCACATGTAAGTATGATGCAGAAATCAGAAAACGATTTAAGTCATAAAATGTAAATCAGCACAATCTTTAAGCACTAATCATCATTTAATAATTGTACGGATGCCTGCAAATTTGGCAGTTGTCACATTCTCCCCCTGTTAAGAAAATTTCGTCCTCGAAATTTGTACTTCCTTAACTCCTTAGAGTTACATTATGCGGGTAATAATACTGAGGTAGATAACCACAAAACCGAATCAAACCTTATTCTCATCAGGTGAATTCAAGAATATATTACAACAACACGAATCCAATGGTTAAAAGGTATGTGCTTTTAGCATTTGATGTCAAAGGACACGAGATGTATAGATGTAGAATCTAGTGTAACTTAGTTAACAGTGGTGCAACAAAGGAGTTTCGACCGATGGATTCTCAAACAATCGGTCACAATATGCAAACGAGTTTTCACAAACCATAGCATCCGCTATATGAATTTAAAATCAACAACTTGAATATGAAAATGATCTGTCAACTTTCGAATAAATAAATGGTAAGGATTAGTGTGTTGACATTCTTGAATCGCGAAAATACACCGAATGAAATACAAGCGAATCTGGTGTATCATTGTCTTAATTCGTAGTTGCATTAGGAATGTTTAAATGACAAGCAAAAAAAGTATGTGTAGTTTTGTGTGAAACGGTTGACCATGATTAGCACACGCTACAAGTTTGTAATGATACCACAAGGTGTCGTAATTGACATATTTCAATAATAGTGGTGATTAAACAAGTTCACCGTGTTTGAAATCAAAGGAAAGTGTATTGCAACAATTCTGAAAGTTTGATTTAAACAGTGTCGTGGGGTTTTCAATCGAATGTGGAACATCAAAGAACTATTGTTTTGGATTGAAGATGGAAAACAATAAACACTGCAAGGTATTCAAATTGTAACGAAAGAATCGTTAGGAGGTACATCGTTCTATGAAATGAATCTATGTACCATTGCCTTAACACACAACTGTGTTGAGACTGCTTTAATCGTGATAAACAAGACGGATTTTAGAGCAAGTTATCGAATAAACAATTAAATCTGTGTATGAAGTGAGTACCCAAATTAGCGCAAGCTTCAATTTTGTGAAAGTATCATCGTAAGGTATCGAAACCAACAAACGATTTAGTGGAGTCGTAGACCAATCAAGTCTACTATGACTCGAAATGAAAGAATCTCTGCAAAATATTTGAATATGGTGTTCTCAATACATCATATGACGTCTTAAACTGAATATGCGAAATGGATAAGTTCAAGCAATTGAACTTGGTTCTAGCGCAATCCGGCAATAAATGTACGTATCAATAAGGGGAATCTCAGCATGGTTACAAAAATAAACCATGAATGTAACTTGAAAGAAAAGAAGTTTCAAGAAAGTGTGTTGACTTGATAGCAAAAGAGCCAACAATTACAATAATGTAGGTCATTCGAATCCCAAATCAGTAATTAGATTTAGCAACATAATATTTGAACTTCAATGAAGCGTTTGAAATGAAACCGCATGTGTAGCAAATGGTGCATGCGTAACATATAAGTTTTCAAGTAATGAAACATTGAGTATTTGCTAAAATGAAGAAATAACCAAGTATCGAAGCAAATGTATGTTCCCTCTCAGTGAAGAAAATTAACGCGATGCAACTACCGTTAAGGGGAGTAGAGATGCAAACATCTACTCGCTAGAAGCAAAAGTGAAGATTTTAACAAAAGAGATTTGAGTAGTTTCTGTTTTGTTAACTGAAATAGCATATATGTCAGGATAATGGGGTTTACTTGAGTCAACAGGTGTGGTTCCTAAGCAACCTTTATGAGTTTTGACCTGGGTTCACAAAGGTCCTAAGTACATGTTTTCTAGGTTTTCAAAGTTTCGTATTTTGTGTAAAACTGTTTTGTGCATCGTGTAGGAAACACCATTTTTGTGTACGTTTAAAACAAGTTATTGTCCCACAATTTTCCCGGTATACTTTCTTCCTGAATTCACAGCTAATGACACTCGATCATCGATCAGTCGTGAAATAGTAGTTAAATCCTCACAGTTAGTTAAATAAGTAATTCATTAATCCTTAGCAAGTGTCACCGACTCTTGTTAGCTCGTTTGGCTCCTAGTAGTTTGATGTTCGTACGAAAGCTATCATCCTTCTCTTGACGAGCAAAGCTGGGGTTACCCAAAGCGGGAAACTTGGTCTGTTATCTTCCTTCTCTATCAACTACTGAAGCTACACTGACAATCCTTGCATCTCCGAAGGTGTAAGTTGCTAAGGTGCATTGACTGTAGACGCGACGCCTGGAATCTAATGGATGCGAGATTCGACTTGTCGTTAAGTAGTTAATTCTGGCCAGTCTTCGGGGAAGACTTTAGGTTATTCCCTTATCACATGGATATCTTTAAGTTTTGGTTCTTCGGTTCTCTTGTCCATGACATGAGCCCAGAAATACAACACATCCATTACGCAACAACATTTCATGCCTTCGAGCAATTTGGAAGCTGTAGGGGCGTAGTCTGCTTACCTCCATGAATCATGATTGTTTCTTCATTTGCCATCGGGGTGTGGGTAATAATCTCCGCTCGGTTGCTCGACAACCAATCCATCCCAATTACCACGTCGAGGCTTCCCTTAAGCTAGTTCTATCGAGTACTGGATATCTATCTTACTTACTATTAAAACAAGTATATTCTGAAGCTAAAATTTGACAACAATGTCAAATAACACAGACACATAACATTGACTATTATGAGACGTACCGATGACCATGTTTGGATCCTTGCGCGCTTCCCTAGCTCCGGTGTTAGACATTTTTCCCACGATCTTCTTTAATCTCCCTTGGGAAATCTTTCCTAAAGTGCCCCATGTCACCGCAGTTATAACACCCTTGACCTCTCTTTCCACGTTTCGTCTCATGCCAACACGTCTCCTTGCAGTGCCCCACTTCGCCGCAGTTGTCACACTTTCCATTTTTACATCGCCCGGTATGATGTCGTCGACACTTGTCGCATTTAGGTAGTTTACCCATGTACTCTTTTCCCTTTTTGGCCTTGTTGTTGTTATTTGTCTGGGTACCTTGCTTGAAGTTTCCGAACTTCCTCTTGTTATCTCCAGATGACTCCACATGAGTCTCCTTTTTCTCCTCAGAGGTTGAAAATCTTCCTAGTCTAATCACTTCTTTAGTTAGTGTCACACTTAAGTCGATAGCTTCAGCGATTTTTGGAGGTTTAGATGTTGTCACCAGGCTTAGAATCTGAGGTGCCAATCCCTCGATGAAACGTTCGATCTTCTTAAACTCTGGATCTACCATGTAGGGGACAACACGCGACAGAACATGGAATTTCTCCACGTACTCAGCTATCTTTGGACCTTCCATCTTCAAGTTCCAGAACTCAGTTTCCAACTTCTGGATTTCTGCTCTTGAACAGTACTTCTTATGCATTAGTTCTTTCAGTTCGTCCCATGTCAAAGCATACGCCCCAACGTCTGAACCTGGAGGTTCCACCATGACAGAGCCCCATCTAGAAGCAGTCCGGAAATATATGAGACCTGATGCTCTGGGGTACATTTGCTCAACCGCAAAACAGAATCCGTCTTCTCAACCCAGCGCACATAAGCTAAGGCACCCCCGGTGCCCTCGAAAGCCAGGGGCTTGCAGCCCAAGAACTGCTTGTTGGTGCAGCCTGCGATATATGCAACATCATTCACGAGAGGCATTAGCAAAGCACACTTGGAAATGTCCAAACGTTCTTGTAATGTGTCTTAAGTGACTAAACATTACCGTTGGGTGGGTTACTTCCTATGGTACCTCCGCTGCGCTCGGAGCGAAGGGCCTCGTGTTGTGCGATGGCCTGTGAAATGCTCTCTTGTATTTCCGCCTCTGTCGTCAGAAAAGGGGTGCTGGTATCGGTCTTCCTTTGAATCGACATCTTCCTATAAGAAGATCGGTTAGGTCAGGTCTTATTAAGGACACGAGCACACAAGCCTCTACTTAACGAATAAGACCTCAGAGGTGTATTTAGATACGTATATAAGCAATTATATAACGGCACCATTATAGTACAACTTGTAGATGGAAACATATATAACGAGAACACAACAAGCAAGCATGTAGCATCACAATTATAGCGCACGCATTCAGATTAACAATGGGCTTAGTGAGGTCATGGCGACTGAGTTTTCATTAGTCATTGACCACAAGGTATTGTTACATGTTTAATGGGTAATATGAGGATTGAGCTTTTATTATTTTCCGACCACAATTACATTATCTTACAAAATGTATTACATCAAAAGGGACACAGGGTCACCCTACCCTTGTCCAATAAGTATATCAATGTATCAAAATCACGTAGTCAGAAGTGATCTTCAAAAGTCTCCATAATCTCGACTCATTAGTAGTGTCTTTTCCCAAAAGTAATGCAATCCGTATAAAGCCAAAAGCCAACTATACTGGTGTTTGAGGTGGAGGAGGGAAGAAAAGTAAACTGCTAACATGCGTGAACTCCTCCTCGAGCTTGCATATATACGTCGAAGTAATTAACTGATCTGCTGCTTAATAGTAAAGAAACGAGCATCAATCCCTAAGAAGGTGCAATAGCAGCAGGTGAGTGTGCCAAAGGAGACAGTGATGAATGTGGAGGATCAAAGTATACTGGCATAGACAGGGTGGAGGACGTGGTATCAGCTCAAGCTCCAAAACTTTACGACTTAAAACCTCAAATTGTAGTTGAAGTGGCACGTGCAACTCATTCTGTGTGTAGTCTCCATAACGCGAAGAATGATAGGGGTACAAAATTATCATAGGGCATGATAGGAACCTTCGGAACGGCTCGTCCAGTGTTGAAAAGGAGCAAACGGGGTAGCCTGTGAGGTCGTAGGAAATGTTGCTGTAGCAAAAAGGATCGTCACGCGGGTGCTGACCTGGAGTACCTTCCCGGGGTGTGGGTATGTCTTGAAAGAAAGCAATAGGCAAACCGGTGCGATGGGCATCGGACTCCACATGAGGAAGGGAGCAACATCAGCGGGTGCGGGTGCAGGAACAAACGTCTCAGCAAAAGAGAAGACCATCAGATGCAGGTACTGGGTCCGGTATAAGGGGTGCAATGTCTGGTAAAACAAAATAAATAGGGCCATGATCAAGCAAGGGCTCAGGATCAGAAGGTGCAACATCAAGCTGACCTATGAGGAACAGGAGCTGGCTCAGGAACAGGCTCTGGGTCGTGTGAAGGTGTGGGATCTCGAGCAGTGTGATGGTGCAGTGGTCATAGCGGTGTCGTCGTCCGAGTCAGTAGCAAGAGGTGGTAACCTGACAGTCTGTAAGGCTGCAGATGTCACAGACTGAAGTCGAGTGCAAAATGGAGGCAGAGGATACTTCAATGGCGGGAATCTCAGGAGGTAGAATAACAATGACATCCTCAGCTATCTTCCCATCACCCTGGGCGTCAACAGGAGGATAATCAACAAACAAATCAACGTCATCATCTAACAAATCGTCAAAAGGCATATCCTCGGGAGGAATGACCACGATAGGTACAGCGTCGAGGATCGGAGCCATGATGTGCTCGCCACCGGGGTGTCCAAATGATAAGGTGGTCATGGACTGGAACAGGAATGACGAAAGGATTCTTGTCAAGGAAATCATCAGCAAGGGTAAATCATCACCAAAATCTGGCAGCGTAGATGGTTGGAAGTCGTCCTCGTCCTCGGTCATCATATCAGGATCACTCTCAGTGTCTGACGCAAATATCTCCGGCGCAGGTGCAGTCTCATTATATGTGGCGGTGGCCATAGGGTTGTCAACATCTGACAACTTGCTCTCTGAGGAAGGCGACATGTGTGTCAATACATAATAGTCATAGCATGTATATCCATAGTAATCACTAACACTTAGTGTATGCAAACAAAGGTACTTTATCATGTAATCATGTATTCACATTATTCTTCATGAAACTTTCTATCCTTCCTAGTCTCCCAGACTAACCCACCTAGTCTCCCAGACTAAGCCAACCATTCTCCCAGACTAAACACCCAGTCTCCCAGACTAAACCAACCTAGCCTCCCAGACTAAACACCCAGCCTATCAGACTGGAACACCCAGTCTCTCAGACTGAAACACCCAGTCTCTCAGACTAAAACACCCAGTCTCTCAGACTGAACTCCCCAGTTTCTTAAACTGTCACAACTAACTACCCAGTCTCTCAGACTGAACCACCCAGTCTCTCAGACTGAATTATAAACATTAACTTTGAAATGTGTTTCGTGTCTTTTATTTGTAAAAATGTTTGTTTTTCTTGGATCTGGGTGTTTCGTGTATGAAATGAAAGTATGTTATGAAAACATTTTCGTGAGAGCCCTAATGATCGTAGTCTAGACTCGAGAAAGAATCCGAGTTCGCTAAGACCGAAGCTCTGATACCAAGCTGTAACACCCTGACTTTTGCGGAAGCGTGATTATGGTGTGACTTTCTTAATATCATTGCATTCAATCATAACAACAGCTATATGATAAAACCATAGGTTTGTCATCCATCGAATAAGATTAAAACATAACAACATTGTTTAAAAACGTAGACTTCAAATTCAAGTTTTGCAATCATACCAAAATGTTTATGAGTTCACTAAGGACTCATTGAAAGATATTAAATAGCACCAAGGGTTGGGAGACGTGTCTCGTCCAGGAATAAGACACACCGACCAAACCCAAAACCATGGATGACATCTTTATTTCAAACGCAGCATAAAAATTTCCAACGCCCGCCAGATCCACTTACTAGTTCCCTGAAATACATGTAGTTTGAAAACATCAACAAAAAGTTGAGCGAGTTCATGTGTTTAGTATGTGTGCACGAATTATTCTTGAAAACCTTTGTAAGTATGTGTGTACTTGTAAACTGGTATGAAGCAACAAGGAAAAATAGATCAATTAATGTGTAGCTAATACATTAATAAAAGTGACATGGCATAGGAAGCACTCAAACCTGTATACGTATTTCGTACCGGCCCCTCCGGCGGAACGACATAGTCACCACATGCGGCCAACTCGCAGGCCCATGGGTGGGGCTCGCAACACCCAATAGATCTATCACTCATGCCCCTCAGTCCTTATACAAGGATTAATGGTCTTAAGATAATGGCCTACCCATTCACGTGATCTAGCAGTACGTTCCTTAGCTAATCATACCATTGTAATTGTTTATAAGCAGTATGTAACATGTATTTCACCCCCGAAGTATAAAACTGAAAACAGTAAAAGAAAAGGGGGACATGAACTCACTATTTTGCGTTCCTTGTATTCGATATAACTCAAAGCTTCCTCTAGAGCGCACGACTACCTACATGCGTACTACGGTCCGTTAGACGAGCGGGTCGTGCCTTGACTTGGTAATGATTAGTGTCTTTGAGTTATGTTTTCAAAGTGTTCAATATTATTCCAAGTTATAATTACTTGTTAAAATAATAATTATTTTAACTTGAATTATATTTTTAGGTTTTGGAATAACCGTTAAATAATATTTGTAATAATACTTCTCAAGTATTTAAATCCGTATTTCCTTCCCAAGGATGAGGGTATCTTATACATGTATATCTTTATTCTTAAATTGGTATAACTTGCCATGTGTTGGCGTCGTATTCCGGTGTGTGCGTATTTTCTTAATAAATATCCAATATCTTCACAAAACAATATATTTTCAAGTTTCACTTAGAAAATATGTATAAACTTATTTTGTCCAAAAATACTGTATTTCCAGAATATATATATTTTTCCCAAAAATCATATATCTTCTAAATACTCTAGGAAAATATATTTTTACTTCCAAAAATAATATATTTTCTCTTTGTCGGAAATATGATATGCAAAAATCATATTCTCATTTCTTTCGTATCCAAAATAATATTTACCAAAAATATATCTATGACGGTATTCTCCAAAATATTTTGTAAGTTACATTCTTGTGCGGTTTCACAATATTATGTGTGTAACTTGTATATTTATTCAATGAGATTTCCGGTAATATTTTGGATTGTAATTTCTTGGTATTTGTTAAGTTATATTATTTTATCCCTAAAATAATATAGTTAATACACAAAGTATACAAGTATTCACACACATCATGTCTTTAATGTAAATACATATTCTAATCACATATTTATCCATTTTTATTTATAAAAACCAACCTCCAATGCTTGTATCTTTGTTACAAAAATTATGGCAAAGTTTATATTGAAAACCATAGTTAAAATACACTTGTAAATATTTGTTAGAAAATATTTTTCTGAGTGTTTATATTTTTAGAAAATTTTACCATAGTTTCCCCCTAAAATTGGAGGTGTCCATACTATCAAAGCATATCATTTTCTTTTCAAAATCATCACAAACAATCACCAATCACTCTACACTTACCAAATGCTAAAACAAAGCTATCCACATAATATTCATGAACTTGATTTCTCATAAAAACATGTGGTAACTTGGTAGTGTGTTTAGTAGGTTTAGTTACCCTCCAAAATGTATTTACTTCTTTACAAACTTCATTCTTGAAAGATTTAGGTGTTTACAACTTACTAGATGATTTTTCCAAAAATCATTCTTTTGAATTTTTCTTGTAAACAATGTGTTCTTATATTTGTTTCTTTACTAGAGACATGATTAGTTTATTTTAAAATAATGTTCATGTAAATCTTGTGATTTAACTTGGTTTCTTTGGAAAAAAACTATTTTAGAAATCATTCACTCACAACACTTGTATTTTGTTTAAATCATCATCATATGAAAACAACTTTTATTATTCATAAAAATCATTTCATTCTTCAAGTTCATGCTTACACATGAGGATGATCATCTTGTTATGTAACATAATCATCCTCTTACTTGCTAGATCATGTGTTTAATCACAATCTAGCAAGCTCCTTATGATGATCAACATCATAATCTCAAAAAAATAACAATCAAGTATCATTCATACACTAAACAACATAGTTTCATTAGGATTTCATTATATTCCAAGCTTATGTTCAAGATTCAAGATTTTGTTCTTTAGTGTTCTTCATGTTTAACAATGTTCATCATTTATTAACCAACAATATATGAAGTATTAAGAGATCATAAGGGCCTTACTACTAGCATAAGGCTTGGGAAGAACACTTGATGTTGTAGATGGCAAATGTGGAGGATAAAAGCTAATGGGAGAGGTCCTTCAAGATCCACAAGCTCCACACTTCCTTAATCACCTTCTTACACCTTAGGATGGTCTTGGAATGGATGAACAATGGATGAAAGGTGGTGGTGGTGTGGGGGTGGCTCACGGCCGAGATGAAGGGAGGAGGAGAGGGAGAGTTAAGTGTGTGTAATGGGTGTGAGATAATGAGAGTGCATGTCTTTTAATAACCATCTAATGTTATTACCCAAAGGATTTTATGTTTCTTAAGTACACCACATAATCTTTAGCATATCTAAGGAAGATTAGCAAGATCAAAGGAATATTTATGAAGATCTTGGGGGTGGGGTCACATAGGTGACCGTAAATATAAAGGGGGGGGGGGTATTAGTTGGTTTCCAATGGTAAGTTAGGTTATTAGTTGAAATCCAAAGTGTATTGATTAGTGTTTAAGTGTATGATATGTTATATAGTGTGTTAGGGTGTTCGGGGATCGTAACTAGCTCAGAAACATTAAAAAAAATGCTTCTAGTACGATTTTAGTGTTTCGGGTAGTGTCTGGTTGTTCGGTTAGATACCGCTTCGTTTAAGTGTCAAACTATTCTGTTTAGTGTTCATTATGTACCCTTTTGTGACACTTTTAATTCCCGACACTTAGGAAAGTATTCAGGACCATTTAGTCATATTTTTGCATGATACAAGCTTATTAAAAATTTGATTTTTGCATAATTATGCAGAATTCTGCACTTTAAGCGGGTTTTAGGAACTTTCCGGCACTTAAACTATCATCTAGTGAAGCAGTTTTATGGTCCTCACTTCCCTACACACTATACTAGTGTAGAACTTGGTTTCTGACTTATACTGGGTCTCAAAACACTGTCTGTCTATGTGCTGAACCTCGTCAGCATTTTCTGTGTTCTCCGTTAACTGTGCTAACCGTGCTTTGTGCATCATGTATGTCAATATGGGTTGCATGTAATGATGATGTGACATTATGAAATATGTGATGCACATGTAAGTATGATGCAGAAATCAGAAAATGATTCAAGTCATAAAATGTAAATCAGCACAGTCATTAAGCACTAATCAACATTTAAAAATTCTACAGATGCATGCAAATTTGGCAGTTGTCACATTCTCCCCCTGTTAAGAAAATTCCGTCCTTGAAATTTGTACTTCCTTAACTCCTTAGAGTTGCATTATGCAGGTAATAATACTGAGGTAGATAACCACAAAACCGAATCAAACCTTATTCTCATCAGGTGAATTCAAGAATATATTACAACAACACGAATCCAATGGTTAAAAGGTATGTGCTTTTAGCATTTGATGTCAAAGGACACGAGATGCATAGATGTAGAATCTAGTGTAACTTAGTTTACAGTGGTGCAACAAAGGAGTTTCAACCGATGGATTCTCAAACAATCGGTCACAATATGCTAACGAGTTTTCACAAACCATAGCATCCGCTATATGAATTCAAAATCAACAACTTAAATATGAAAATGATCTGTCAACTTTCGAATAAATAAATGGTAAGGATTAGTGTGTTGACATTCTTGAATCGCGAAAATACACCAAATGAAATACAAGCGAATCTGGTGTATCATTGTCTTAATTTGTAGTTGCATTAAGAGTGTTTAAATGACAAGCAAACAAAAGTATGTGTAGTTTCGTGTGAAACGGTTGACCATGATTAGCATAAGCTACAAGTTTGTAATGACACCACAAGGTGTCGTAATTGACATATTTCAATAATAGTGGTGATTGAACAAGTTCACTGTGTTTGAAATCAAAGGAAAGTGTATTGAAACAATTATGAAAATTTGATTTAAACAGTGTCGTGGGGTTTTCAATCGAATGTGGAACATCAAAGAACTATTGTTTCTGATTGAAGATGGAAACAATAAACACTGCAAGGTATTCAATTTGTAATGAAAGAATCGTTAGGAGGTACATCGTGCTATGAAATGAATCTATGTACCATTGCCTTAACACACAACTGTGTTGAGACTGCTTTAATCGTGATAAACAAGACGGATTTTAGAGCAAGTTATCGAATAAACAATTAAATCCGTGTATGAAGTGAGTACCCAAATTAGCGCAAGCTTCAATTTTGTGAAAGTATCATCGTAAGGTATCGAAACCAACAAACGATTTAGTGGAGTCGTAGACCAATCAAGTCTACTATGACTCAAAATGAAAGAATCTCTGCAAAATATTTGAATATGGTGTTCTCAATACATCATATGATGTCTTAAACTGAATATACGAAATGGATAAGTTCAAGCAATTGAACTTGGTTCTAGCGTAATTCGGCAATAAACGTACGTATCAACAAGGGGAATCTCAGCATGGTAACAAAAATAAACCATGAATGTAACTTGAAAGAAAAGAAGTTTCAAGAAAGTGTGTTGACTTGATAGCAAAAGAGCCAACAATTACAATAATGTAGGTCATTCGAATCCCAAATCAGTAATTAGATTTAGCAACATAATATTTGAACTTCAATGAAGCGTTTGAAATGAAACTGCAAGCGTAGCAAACGGTGCATGCGTAACATATAAGTTTTCAAGTAATGAAACAATGAGTATTTGCTAAAATGAAGAAATGACCAAGTATCGAAGCAAATGTGTGTTCGCTCTCAGCGAAGAAAATTAACGCGATGCAACTACCGTTAAGGGGAGTAGAGATGCAAACATCTACTCGCTAGAAGCAAAAGTGAAGATTTTAACAAAAGAGATTTGAGTAGTTTCTGTTTGGTTAACTGAAATAGCATATATGTCAGGATAATGGGGGCTGCTTGAGTCAACAGGTGTGGTTCCTAAGCAACCTTTACGAGTTTTGACCTGGGTTCACAAAGGTCCTAAGTACATGTTTTCTAGGTTTTCAAAGTTTCGTATTTTGTGTAAAAATGTTTTGTGCATCGTGTAGGAAACACCATTTTTGTGTACGTTTAAAACAAGTTATTGTCCCATAATTTTCCCGGTATACTTTCTTCCTGAATTCACAGCTAATGACACTCGATCATCGATCAGTCGTGAAATAGTAGTTGAATCCTCACAGTTAGTTAAATAAGTAATTCGTTAATCCTTAGCAAGTGTCACCGACTCTTGTTAGCTCGTTTGGCTCCTAGTAGTTTGATGTTCATACGAAAGCTATCATCCTTCTCTTGACGAGCAAAGCTGGGGTTACCCAAAGCGGGAAACTTGGTCTGTTATCTTCCTTCTCTATCAACTACTGAAGCTACACTGACAATCCTTGCATGTCCGAAGGTGTAAGTTGCTAAGGTGCATTGACTGTAGGCGCGGTGGCGCAGAAGACTGGGGGAGCCCCAGTAATAGGCAAATAGAGCAGTCTGCGCTCTCTCTACAAATTCTCTCCAGGTTAGCTTTATGACTTCCTTCACGCTTTCTTTAATGAAATTTCTTTTTAACACTTGGCTTCTGCAGAGGCCAAGAAGAAGACCCCTGAAAAGAAGGGTGTTGAGTTTAAGGACCCCCAAGAACCGGCGCAGAAGCGAACCAGGGTTGTGATCAAGCCTCTTAAGTTTGCTGGGTTGGAGGCTGAGAAAGAGAAGGAGAAAGAAAAAGAGAAAAAAAAAGAGAAGGAAAAGGAGAAGAAGAAGACGGCTGAGAAGCCTGTCAGTGATAAAACCAAGGAGACTGAGACCGCTGCTACTACCGCGCAGGAGAAAACGCAGGGTCCGGAGGTTACTCGTATCACGGGGCTTGACCAGCCCCTTTATGAAAAAGAGCAAAGAGCTACTCGGGGCAAAGGGCACGAGGTTATTAAGCCAACCAAGCCTGCGTAGGTCGATGCCCCCACCCAAACTGTTCAGGTGACTTCTGCTGCTGGGGGATCGGCTGCTGCTGCGCATAAAGAGACTACCACTACTGCAGGTGGTGCGAGTGCTGGTGGTAATGTTTGTGCGAGCGCGGCTAGTGGTGCTGGAGGAGCGATGCCACAGACTCCTATCGGTCCTAAGGATACCCTAGGTGATATTTATTACAAAACCTACACCGAGGAGGCTCGCGGTGATGCTCCACACCAAGCTCCATGGGGTTTAAAGTAGAAGGATACCTTCCTGGAGTTCGTTCCTTGCCGTGATTGGTTCTTGAATTCCTTCCCTCCCGGGGAAGTTAACCGGTAGAGGGCGCGATCCCATGATGTGTTATACAATGCTTACGTTATTGGAGAAGCCAATTCCTGCGCCGCTAACCACCAAATCATGCGCGAGTGGCGTACGATGGTTAAAGAGCGGGGTGATTGGGAAAAATACCATGAGCGTGTGTTAAGACAGGTCAAGGACTTTGAGAAGATGAAGGCTACATTTGCTGAAGAGAAGGCCGCCTTCGATGCGGAGAAAAAATATGAAGAGTGGGGGCGCGATGGCCTAAAGAGCAAGCTACGTGCTGCTGAAGAGCTCTTGTCAAAAAAGCGTGCTGACTGGAAAGAAATATGCAAAAAAGATAATCAGCGCATGTTTGCTACTCGCACCAAGATTACCGACCTTGAGGCTCAAATTGCCACATTGACAAAGAAGGTTGAGGATGTTGAAGCTGACAAGGAGCGCGTTGAGGTACAACAACTGTAGGACCGTGTTTCGGGAGCGAAACCATGATTAATGTGAGATTAGTTCAAGACGGGAAGATTAGAAATGGATAAAACAACTTACTTGTATTGGTTTGATAACATAAGATAACAAGTCGGCCCGATTAACAAGCTAACCGAACCCTTACAAGAGTCGTTTACATCCGGGGAGAGACCAAGTGGTGATCTCTCCCTGTGAGGTATCAAACCACCTAAAACTTCCAAGTGTTTGAAATGACAAAGGGTTGCTATTTATAGCTACGCCCCTTTGTCTTTCAAACACACATGGTCAAACAAATAACCCTCTCGTTTGACCACTTCAAACGAGCGGGTCTATACACGTTCGTTAGAACGTTTCACTAACTATTACAAATTCAGCATAAAATAAATCTAATCTATTCGACAAGCATCGGAGACAAAATCTGCATCAACAAATTCCCCCTTGTCCGTTGCTGTCGAATGCTGAAAATGCAACTGCAATCAATCTTCAGTCAAGTTTTTATCTTCTCTGTGTTAATAAATTCCCCCTTGACCGATGATCCAGGTAAGTAGTATCTTGACGCTCCTTGTATAATAGTTCCCCCTCAAAGTACGCGTATCCGTGTTGGGTGTTGTGCAATTTCCTCAAAATGCTCAATTGACCGATCTTTCGCTGATCTTCCAATACTCCAACCGCATTTGATAAGGGTTTCATTCTTTAAAAACTGCATCAAGTCTTGATCTGTCATAAGACAAACTCTACCACCTCTGATTTCGTTTAGAAATTTACCGAAGAAATTCAACATATGAAAATTTTTATTCCCCCATTTCTTTGGTAAGATCTCTAAACCTTAACAGATTCTCTCCACTTCAAAGAAACTGTTGTCAATTTCACAGAACAAATTCTCTCCACTGAGTAGAATTTAGCTTCAAATGTTCACCAATTCCCTCCACTGAGCGGAACTGTCGTCAATCTTCACTGAATGTTCTCGGTTGTTCGAACAATCACGAAAACGACTTTCTTCTTTGCATATTCTAGTTGAATAAGAAAGTCCCCAAGTACCCCGTAGGATCCGACTTGTATCCCTCCAAAGACTTTGTGAACTCGTTAGGACCGGTATTGACATTCCAGGTTCATTCATTTGTTACCAAATGCGAGAATATGACAATAAACAAAATGCTTTCTTCTTTGCATATTCTAGTTGATAAAGAAATTTTCCCTAGTACCCCGTAGGATCCGACTTGTATCCCTCCAAAGACTTTGTGAACTCGTTAGGACCGGTATTGACATTCCAGGTTCATACGTTCGTTTTCAAATGCGAGAATATGACAATAAACAAAATGCTTTCAAACATTTACGAATAACCGATAACAATCATAAATATTGACATGCGGAAGTGAACATACCATTTTTGGTTTTTGGCCCATAGTAGTCAAGTCACCACATTTGACGTTTGTATCGGTAACCGTGACTACCCCACAATTTTTTTAATATCATCATCTTTTGTTTTCATCATTCCGCATCATCCCGCGCGCTCCCAAAACCCGTACGAATTTTGACCTTGATATTTAGAAGCGCGATTCAAATCAACTTCATGAATACCCGACTTCTAATAATTCAAGTTCTTAAATACAACCCACTTCTACTCCTGGCCCAATTTAAACTTGTACCAAATTTAGTTGATCATAGATTAAGTTTGGCATAAGACATAAGAGCCCACCACATGTAAACACAACAACCTTTAACTTTGGCCCAATATAGATAGTAATCATGTAATCACAGCCCATTTAAAAGGCATCCAATAACCCAATAGTCAACAAACCTAGCTGCCATTTTAAGAAATGCAAACCACCATCAACATCAATATACTCAGCCGACAACTATTATCTCCTCTTTAGCTTTCACCCACTTCCTCTCTCTTTGATACCCAAAGAACATCCAACAGAATCCCCTTCTCAATTAACTAACAAATTACCTTTATCATCTAGATCAGCAGACCACGAAGCCGCTGTGTGCTTGAAGGAACCAGCCATCTGGGTCACCAAATTAATCAGCTGCTAATCAACATCAGAATCCAGCCGATAATCTTTTCTTCAATACACATTCTTTTCGATGCAACCTCCAGCAGCTCTGTTTCTATCTCTGCGATACACTTCATCAGCCGTCATCATTTACCTTTTCGATGCAACCTCCAGCAGCTCTGTTTCTATCACTGCGATATACTTCATCAGCCGTCATCATTCACCTTCAGTCACGAGCTTGTAGTCACTGACATCACCATTTGATTCAAGAATTGTTTGAATCGGTTACTGAGCGCCCCATAAGCTTGATCAGGTTTGTCACTTGGTGTGGTGTCAACCGCTGATCAAAATCCCATTTTCTGGCAAATCCCATTTCTTTGATCCTGCATATGCATTTTCCTTCGATTCAAGCAGACATCCAAAACCCATCGACATCCACCTTGATTCTGTATCAGACTAAAAATTAAAGCATACGAAGACTAATTCTGGACCTTCTACAAACATATGTGGTCGACGAAGATTCAAGGATATCCGACGAACATTCATGTGGGTCACGAAGATTCAAAGGGCGACGAACAATGAAATGAAACTAAATCTTCGTTGGATTGGGCCTTCGACGAACAATCATATTCTTCGTCATATATGGACTAGACAAACACTCTGATTCTTCGTCAAAACATAATCTTCGTCGGGGAGTCTTCGCCAAGGAGGGTTCGTCACTTTTTGGTCCAGATCTGAAGAAACCCTAAAGTTTCTTAACAGCCGCCACACCTTCTCAAGAACACAGCTGTTGGTGCACCGAATGTCTGTTAACTACGTCTTATCGAGTCTTATGTCTAAGATAGGTTAAATGAGTGCACAACAATATTGGAATTAGGGTTTAATCATGTTATAAAGTGTCAGTCCGTTTGAACATGTTCTGATCGTTTGAAGCAAGCCAGTTCGTTTGAGATTGTCAGTCCGTTTGGAGCAGTCAGGTTCGTTTGAAGCAGGTTGTGTCATCTTCAAACGGAAGGGTGTCTAGTATAAATAGGAGGTGTGCATGCTCATTTGAAACGGACATGTATGTGTGTGTGAGTCGAGGTGCTGCCAAAATTTCATCAGAATCATTGTAAAAGACTCAGGAAATCAGTAATAGAAAGAAATTGAAAGGAACAAGCTGTTGTGACTTTGTTTACTCTGATTCCGCCTTTGTAAACGAAGATGAACTGCTTTTACTGACTGTTTAGGGTCACGAACTCGATCCAACAAGTGGTATCAGAGCTCAGGATGAGGAGTTCATACCATTGCAGCTTGAATTCATCGGATATTCTTACTTCTACTCTTTCTTTTTCTGATTCAGACATAATTCACGGTTAAAACGGTCTAAAACTTTCACAATTCAAACGAAACACAGTATTAATTAATTCTTGACAATTTGGAACTAAAATTCGACCTAAAACTGATCAAAATCATCTTGTCCGTTTGAAAATGATTGAGATATGCTGACGTCATCCGTTTGAAGCTTGGCTTTACGTTTGAAAATAGACATTCCGTTTGAACTTATCGTTTGAAAGTGCACATTTGAACTGATTCGTTTGAAAATGGTTTCCGTTTGAAAAGTGACATCATGTTTGAAATTGGTTCGTTTGAGACATTACGTTTGAAAATGGTTTTCGTTTGAAAGTGGTTTACGTTTGAAAGGTGTTTCGTTTGAAAACACATAAGTAGTTCATGTTTGAACTAGGTTTCGTTTGAAAACCTGATTAGTGTTGTTTCAAACGGAATAGGCGATTTCGTTTGAAAAGAACCATTTCGTTTGAACTATACCGTTTGAACCATTCCGCTTGAACATATTTCGTTTGAATCTGTCATTTTGCAAAACCAAGAATTTTCTAAGTTTTTGTTAATCGTTTCAGGTACAAGATGGATGATTTCAATCCATTTTATGATGTCTTTGCGTTTGCTGGAGACGGTGGAAATGATACATCTTCTAGTAACACCAATGAGAACACGCCGAATACAAAGAAAAAGTTATCGGATGCATTGGAGGCTGAAAGTGCTTTAGGAACTTATAACAAACCCCCGAAGTTGATGGCTATCGAAGAATACAGTCGATGTGCCAAGAAGTTTGAAGATTGGTTGAGAGCATTTTCTTTTCCCAGCTGGAAGAGTCTAAAAAATGGTTACCATGATGGAGGCAAAAGTGGCGAAACCTTAACATCACCTGAAGAAATAGAGACATTTGTCGCTGAGCAAAAATGCATTGCACTGCTATTTCAGTCTGTTCGGGAAGATATAATATCTTTGATCGAGTACAGCAGTTCTAAAGATCTCTGGAAAAAGTTAGAAACCAAATGTTTAGGAAGTACAGAAATAGTGAAGAACAAAAAGAAACTACTTAGAAAAGAGTTTGATTTGTTTGGGTGTTCAAAGAATGAATCAGTTTGTAAAATGATTGAGAGGTTTGGGCATCTAAAACTGGAGCCGGCGAGACATGAAATTTCCTATTCTCGAGAAGAGTTAATCGACAAATTGTTTGATGCATTGCCAGATGAGATGGATTGGCAATATTATGCGTTGATGCTAAAGAATACTATCAAGTCGCCAGAAGTGTTGACAGTAGACTTGCTGATTGAGAGACTAGAGAGTCACGAGTTGGAATTAAAGAAGACACACAAAGTTAATCATTCGTCTTATCAGCAGAACTTGGATTTGTATTATCCAAAGAGCATGATGCCAGAAAGTACATCTCCCAAGACAGCTTTTTCTGCCGAAAATGTTAACACATCAAACAAAGAAAGTCAAAGCAGTGGATTTCATAGTGGATCTTCGTCATCTGCAAATCATTCTGATGCAAAGAATCTATTTCAATGCAACATCGCTGTAGATTTAAAAAATGCTCAGAATTTCAGCGAGGAGTCTGCTAAACAACAGATGGTTTTCCTAGCGTCGGTGCTGGAATCTTATGAAAGTCTTGTAGCAGGGAAGATAGGCAACACCAACCTGACGAAAGAAGATTATGATCAGATAGATCCTGAGGAGATGGAACTGATCGACATAAGGTGGTGTATGGCCAGTGCAGTTCGTCAGGCACAGCGTTTTATGGAGATAACTAGAAGAAAGTCTATTGGTGGACCATCTACCAAGATAGGCTTTGACAAGTCTAAAGTGACGTGCTTTAAGTGCAAACAGAAAGGTCACTTTAAGCGTGAATGCCGAAATGCGTATGATGGTGAATCTGAAAACCCGTTCAGAGAAGATTACTACAAGAAGGCAATTTATCATCAGAATAAATCAGAACCGCCGAGAATGAAGCAGCTTGAGGATAACAAAGAGAAATCTAGAGCTCTTGCTGTAATTCACGACGATGAAGGTTACGACTGGAGTGAGTTGTTACCTGAGGAGGATGCGGTTGGTTATGCATTCATGGCAAAATCTGAACCTGTTCCTTGGAAAGACAGCAGAACTGAAGAACAGAAGTATAATCACAGAAGGATGTTGGCCACGAATAGATTGATCAGAATAGCTGGTATTTTTTCTGATGCAAAAAGAGAAAATAGATGGGATCCAGATAGGGAATGTTATCTTGACCCCTATGGAAACATTGTTATTGATCAAAATACTCTTGATGTGGAAACCATAATCAAAGAGTTTAAAGATGAAGATGATTATTGGCAAAGGAAATGGTGGGGAAGCGAAGAAGAGAAAGAGAAAGAAGAGAAAGAAAAAGAAGAGAAAGAGAAGTCAAAGAAGGTTGATACTGGAATCATTGACACAACTCAAAAGTTGAATGCTGAAAACATGGGAAAGATGACTGACAAGGTGCTGGCTGCTAAGGCACTTGAGGTAGATTCTAAATCTGTTTCTGAGTCTAAAAGCCAGGTCAGTTCAAACGCGTCAACGGATGAGTCAGGTAAGAAAGTCAATGGTGATGTTGACTGCAAAAATTGCATCAAAGAATGCAAAGTTTGTAGTACAAACACTTATCTCAAAGGTAAGAAGATTGATGATCTGACTGCTAAAGTCAGAAGTGTTGAGGATCAAATCCTTGATCATGATAAAATGGTGAAAGCTTCAACTGAACGATTAAAAGAATTAACTAACAAAATTGAAACTGATAAAATTGATCAGGAAAAGGTTAGGAAAGAAAATGAGAGGTTAATTCTTGAAAATCGTCAGATTACTAAAAAAATTGAAAAGATTAAAAGCACGGTTAAAGATAATGATGATAGAAATGGTAAGACATACAAAGAAAATTGCCAATTGCAGTGTGTTTTGAGAATTAAAGAAGAATCAATCAACAAACAATTTGATGAGATTGCTAAATTGAAGCTTAAATTTGAAGAAGCTAAGATTGAGAATGAGCGAATCAATTTGAAATTGAACAGTTACAACTCTGCAAGCTTTGTTTTGCAACACATTATTCCCAAACCCATCGGGAAAGACAAAGCAGGTGAAGATGTATACTGTGATGGAACTGGGGTTGGGTTTCATCAAGTTCCACCACCAGTTCTAGACAATTATTCGAAAAAACAATCTGGGTTGGTTAATCTTAAGGAAGAAAATGAAGTGAAACTTCCTGATTCAATTGATGTAACATTTTCTTCATCATCATCTGATGATAGTGTTCAAACTGAGATTGTTAAAGGCATGGCTGAAAGTGTTTTGGATGGTGATTCAGCTGAGGATGAAAAATGTTTTCTGGATAAATACATTCTGAAACAAAAGTCCAAAAACAACTTAAATGATGAACCGGGTCTTGTGATGTACAAGATGGCTGGATCTGATAAGTTGTATTAGGATTCTGAGTTTCCTTTGGAGAATGTAAATGTTTCAAAATTGACAAATGTGTTCAAAATGGTTGAAATCAATTTGTTTGAAGTAAAGAGTTTAAAACAAACAAAAAGGCAAATGAATTTTGAGAAAGATAAAGCTTACTACAAAAAGCCTGTTGTTCCACCACGTTTTTATAACAATAATCGAAACAATTGGTCAGGTGGTTATCAGGGTGGTAAGAACTATCAAAGAAAGAATTTTCAAAACAAAAGGTTTGCTGAAAAGAAGGTGTTTGTGAACAGCTCAAGTTCACTTTCTGATGAGGAAAATGAATTTTTTTCAAAATCAAATGAAGAGTTCTTTGAGAAGAGGGCTTCTTCATAACCTTAGTCTGAAGGCACAAGTTGGGTAGTTGATACTCGTACATGTTTTAGATGCAACAAAGTTGGTCACATTGCAAGAAATTGCACCAACTACAAGTCTAAGACTGAAGTTGTTGAGAATCAAAAGAAGAAGGTTGATGCAAAAGGAAAAGCTCCAATGGTTGTTGAGAAAATTTTGAAAAATGAGAAAACAAAAGTCAAAATTGAACCTGTTAAGAATGTGGTAACTAAAAATGACAAATTTTATAAACGGGTTGCATCATCTCAACCAACATGGAAGCCAAAAGTTGTTGAAAAACCAAAGGTTTCATTGTCAGAAAAACAATCATCTTCTACCACACCGGTAAAGATGGATGTTCCTTTGGATTAATATGAACAATTGGAGAAACAGTCTTCTACTCAACCAGAGAAGAAGAATGTTCAAAAGAAAAATCAACCAACTGGTCAACTTAAGATAGATGAGTTTTTCTTATACAAAAAGGTTGAGGTTGGATCTGAGGAAAGTTTAAAGATGAATGATAAAAAATTTCCGCCACTTTACACTGCTAAAACTCACATTAAAGTCAAGTTACCCGAGTCAAAAGAGGCTTGGGTGGCATCAAAATCTCACTAAAGATTTTGGACTTGCCGGAGCTTCCTAGTTGGTAATTGTGAAGCATGAATCGGCATCTTTATTGAAATGTGTTTTTAAATCAAATTGTGATATGTGCAGGATCTTCCGAGAGCTATTTCACGATGGATTATGGATAGTGGAGCATCTCGACATGTTAGGATCGGAGACTCTCATGATTGTGTTTGTTTGTATGATTTGAACAATGAATGAATATGAAACTATGTAAAGTGCAGCAGAAATGTATAACAAACTTTGTAAACACAATCAAAGGAGAAAATAGTTTTGAGAAAGCATATGCAATTCATTTAGTCAAAAGATTTACAATAAGAATCAAATGATTACAGATATGCTTACATACTAAGCTCCCCCTCAGCCAGATGCCCCAAGGTTGGATTGCACAAGATGAAAGGATTGAATTGAGGAGAAGAACTCTCTCAAAACGAATCAAATGTAACAGTACAGAGTACTGCTCCATTTATAGACAAACCAAACCACTGAGGCATCTCAGCTGACGTCACCATGAAAGTGACATCTAACAAACTCTATCTACTGTTCTACAACTACTGACCATACAGACATTGATTACATTCCAAACACTGATATATAAACACTGACTCTTCATTCCACTGACGTAATCAAGCACTGTTGTATGAGCAACAGTGCTTTCTTCAAAGGGTGATCAGGCCTTGAATGGGCAGTGCTTTAACTCTTCAGCAGTACTTAGATTCTAGCAGTAGATTGAGCTTCAGCCTTTAAACTTCATCAGTGCTTTGGTTTCACAGTGGTTTATAGGATCAGCAGTTGTTGATAAGGGCAGTACTTGGAGCATATCAGATGTTTGATTCACTGTCAAGGGGAAAGCTTAAAGTAAACAGCTGATTATTGTGAATCGACTATCATGATCCGGTTTTGGCTTTCATTATCTGTTCCTCTGGTAGGGTTCAATCCCAACAATCTCCCCCTGGAATAGATAATGCCAAAACCCTTCATTATTTTGGATCTTTATTTCTCATCAAAAGTTCTTTGACTTGTTCTTTAAATTTCAGCTCAAATTCCTGAGAACTTGTATCACCTTCATCCCGACACAGTGTAAGCTCAAGGAGATCTTGTAGATATTCAACACCCAGGCCTAGTGCTTGATTCCTTGATATATGCTTCACTTCACCATTGATTCTGACCAGAGTCAATACGTGGGTCTTTTGATCAGAGAGCCACTTTAGTATTTTTAAACCAAATGGGTTTCTTGGGAGAGATTTATTTGAAGATGAGTTGGGAGATGTTGGCCTTGTAAAAACTTGCAAACTTTCAGACATTCTTTTGAAGGCCATTTCAATGACATTGTTTGTTGCAGCTATGTCTTCTGCAGTTTCCTTTTCTATCTGCTCCTGTCTCTTTTGTTGATCTGGCTCAATGTCTGTGATATCTGTTGATGATGATTGGCTCAAAACCTTTTTGGCAAGGTCTTGTAGCTGTTCTAATTTTTCTTTATCTAAAGCCATTTTCTTGATGGCTTCTTCAAAGTGATCAGTTTCCTTTTCTATTTCTTCTCCAGCAGTCAGTTGTTCCCTCTTTTCTTTTCTCAACATTGTGACAGAGGTTTCTGCTGCATTGATCTGTGTTTCAAGAGTCTTGATCTGCTCTTTTAGCTTTTTGTAGTTAGACTTTTTAGGAGTGTCGGAGTCTGTCATCATCCTTTTCTTAAGTCTTTCATAAGCTTCATCTGTTTGCTGCTTAGTCCATTTTGCTATGGCATTTGCAGTATCCACCCTTGCATCCACCAGCTCCTGCTTCTTTCTTTTATATTCAGAAGTAAGATCAGCTATGAGCTTCCTGTATTTGGTCCAATTTGGAGCTGTCTTCTTCTTTCTTGGATCAATTTTAATCTTTTCAATTATGTTAGCCTCATGCTTTAATGCAACTATTGGCCATTCTTTGAATTGTGTTTCTTCAGCAGGATAGAACTTTTCTTTCATTATGTATGCAAGGTATTCTTTCCTCAATTCATTTCGTTGATCTGCTTCAGGAGATAGGCTTGATATTTCTTTGTTCAGATCACTTGCATATTCTTCTAATTGCTTGACTTTGTTGAGCAGGAATTCCCTTCTTTCCAAAATGGCTTCATCACCTTGATTCTTGCATTCAACTTTGGCTCTTATCCTTGCTTGTCTTGCTTTCATTTCGAGATATTCATCCATGTCTTCTGGAATTATGAAACCTATGAGAGAAGGAAATTTCCTTTTTGAAGGATCATCCTCAGTGTAAAATTGTTTCATCTCATTTTTCACAGCTTCTAATTCCAGTGGATATTTAGCAGCAACAGGATCATACTTTTCGTCAGTAGCCTGTGTTGTGTCTCTTTTTCTTTTGTGAAGCTTTGGAGGTTGTGATGTAGGAATGATGAGAGCAGTGGTGGATGGTTGACTAACAGCTGTTGAAACAACTGGTGTTTCAACCTCTGTTGTCATTACAACTACTGATGTGTCAGTAGATGTCTTCTGCTTTTGAGCAGGGGTTTTTGATGGTGGTGATGGTGGTGGTGATTCATCATCAGGAATGAAAACCCTTCTCCTTTTTAATGTAGGAGAGGGTGATGATGTCTTGGGTGGCTCAGTGGTTTGAGTTTGAATGGCAGTGGTCTGTGTTTGACTAACATTTGTTGAAACAACTGGTGTCTCAACCACTGTTGTCATTACAGCAGATGTTGTAACATCCGCTGTCTTCTGCTTTATGGCAGAAGGTAATGAAGATGATGTGAAGACAGTGGTTTTGGTGGTGTGTGATGGAGTGGTATGTGTTGGAGAGATGGCAGCTGTTTGGCTACTGATAGCGGTTTTTGTAACCACTGCTGTATCAGCTGTTTTAGATGTCTGTTTTCCTTGCTCTGGTTCAACATACAGACCATCTTCAATTCCCTTTTTCTTCATCTTCTTGACATTCTCCCCCTTTTTGGCATTATCTGCAAGGGGGTTATCCATAAAAAGGATAGTAGAGGGAATTTTTTCACCATGGGCAGTCTTTTGTATGCTGGCCTTTATAGCCTTGATGTCTGCTTGAGTATCTTTGAATCTTGACTCCACCATGTTTGTCAGCATTTTTACATGTACTTCATGCTGTTGATCAGCCATCTGATTTTGTTTCTCAAGCATGGGTTGAAAGATATTCCAGAGCTCATTTGCAGCAATTGCTTGTGGTGGAGCAGATGCTTGAGTTGGAACAGGTGCTTGTGGTGAGGCAGCAGTGGATTGTGCTTTTTGAGCTTTTAAAATCTCTTGCACCATCTCCTTTATTTCAGCAACTGAGGTTTCAAGTTTTTCAACTCTTCCCGTCAATTCCTGGTATTTTGAATCATCACCCACTTTAATGGGATCATCTGAATCCCCACCAGCAGTGGTTATATCAATGTTTGACTTAGGAACTGAGTCCCAAAAATCACCCATTGATGCCCCTTGTTCTTGGTACTGGGGACTTCTTTCTTCAGCACTTGACAACCTTGTTATTTTACCAGTGGTCAAAATTAACTCACTAGTGGTTGCCATGGGTACTATGGAAGAAATTGCCTTCAAGGGAGTCTTACTAATGAAACAACTGTCCAAATGAAGATCTGTTGATCCATCAGTTGTAGTTGCTGCTCCACTTGAACTACCACCGAGAGTTACTTGTAACTCAGGGGGTGTAACCTCCTCAGTTGTTGCTGGGGTAGCAGAAGTATAAGCATCAGACCCAGTCACTTGTGGGAGTATACTCTCAGTGACAGGTGATAGAGAGGAACTGGCTTGTGTCTGAGCTATAACAACTGCATGCAACAAAGGTAGCATGGATTGTGGTAATATCATTGGTGAGGGTGTGGGAGTTGAAAGAGACATGTCCTTGGGATCAGGACTGAGGAAGATAGATCCGATTGAATCCAGAGCTTCATATTGTGGGGTCCCTGTGCTTACAACATGATCCTTTTGTGAGGATGCAGGAGGAGTTTTAGGCAAAGGTGGAGATCTTTCTACCAACTGCTGTGAGGAAGTAGCAGCAGTGGTTTGTGATGACATTTGTGTTGTCACAGGCAGTTGCTCTGGGATCTCATCTTCCAGAGTTGCCTTTTTCTTGGGTTTGGTGGGCTTTTTGTATGATTTTCTTTTGGTCTTTTTGGTAATGTCAGGTGTGGGTTTCAAAGCAGTGGTAGTGCTGCTATGATCACCTGGAGCAGTGGGCTCAGCAGCAGATGTCTGAGGAGCAGTGGTAACTGCGGAAGTCTGCTCAGACACCTCTGCTTTTGTTTTTATTGGTGTCATCATTCTGGAAAATGTTTCTTTTGTTAAGCCTTTTATGTGAAAATAGGTACCTTGTTTAAGCAAATTTTCATTTTCTTTTTCAAATTTTTGTTTGAAATAATAGCTCAGAAACCTTTGATTGTTCTGCATATCCCCTTTTCAGAAAATCAGCTTTTAACTCGTTTTTGTCAAAGGAAGTTTTACCATTCTGATCATCGAGTTTGAAGACTTATGAGATTGTTTGCGGAGTGATTTGAATCACTTTACCCTGTATCGAGGAGTTAATGGCTATGACTTTATCGTCTTGTTTTTCAAGCGTCGCCTTTTTCCAGAACTCTCTCTGGGTTTGCAAATAAATGGGAGCATCTGCTGTCAACAAAGTTTTGTACTTTGATGCAGATAGTGTATCAATGATGGAGTCGAATGTGTGGTTATCGGTAGGTTTTGTGAGCAAACCCAGATAATTATGAGGAGATTTGTATGGTATCTCGATGGATTCTTCGGCCGTTTGAGCGACCTCTTTTGAAGATGATGGTGATTTTGGTTTAGATTTTGATTTTGACTTCGTCATTTCGATGAAGAAGAATCGGAGAGTGATTTGGGAAGAAAAGTTGGAAACTGCTTTGAGAAGAGAACTTTGGAATTCAATTCGACAGTGTAAAAACCCTGTTTGGGGGTTTAGGGCAGGGTTTTATTTAGGAAAAAATGATTGCTGATGTGGCAGCGGTTATTATGATCTGAAGGCTAAAAACTAACCACGCGTCAACCTCTGATGATATGTATGATGAATGGAGAACAGTTGTTTTGAGAGCCACTGATGTACCAAGCATCAGTAGTTACAACGGTAATAATGTGACAACAGTGGAAGATTTTTACTATCAGTGGATAGTGTATCAGTGGATAAGACACTGATTTTGAGCATCAGTGCTTGCCAGGTAAAATGAAGGGTCAGTGGTTGACTTTCAGCAGTGGATAGAAATTAGGAAACAGATGTTTGAACAAAACAGTGGTTAGGGGTAATATAATGGTAGTGATTTGAAAGATCAGTATGTCAGCAACGGTTTTGAGAATTTTCATTCAGGGTTTTGCCACATGTCAATTACACATTTTGAAGCTTTTTACAACTCCTTGACAGTGGTTTAGTACCCCAGATAATGTGAACTTTTTACCGAAGTTACTCATCTTTGTAATAATATTTGAATTAAAACATGAGTACTTAGGTATTTTAAGATCTGTTGACAATCAATCCTTTTCAAAGATAAAGAACAAACTTGAGTTTGACATGACCATGACAAATATACCATTTCCTTTTGATCTGTTTGAGGATAATTTAACCAACAAAAATAAAGGTTATCTATCCTGACAGGAAATTGAAACTTTTACTATCAAAAACCAGTAAAAGTTCAAAATATATCATTCCAAAAAAGTAGAGAATAATATATCCTGCTTTATTCGAGAAAATCCTTTCCAAGAAAAAATTAAAGGATTTTCTAAAAACAACACCAAAAGAACCTGGTAAAACAATAACAAAGCACATAATCATCTCATACTCAAGTTTAAGACAATGGTCAGTGGTTGAAGACAATGGTATGAATTTTAAATGCATTTTGTCCACTGTTTGGTACCATTTTCTTGTTGATTGATTGTCAACAGAAATGAGGACACATGTACACATGAGTTTTTCAAAATCCTGTTATAGACTTTGTTACTACGTGATGATTCAAAAAAGTTTGTCTAGTCCTCTTTTGAAAGCTTATTTACTGGAAATACCATGGTTACCTGAACCTTTTCCTGAACCAATGACTGTACACAGTTTCCTAATGACCATTATTACCCCAAACTTTGACTCGTCAGTGTTTTATGTTTATACTCTTTTCTTCTGACTTCAAAAGTTTTGAGATAAACACACTTCTGAGCTTTCATGATTATCTTCTCCCCTTTTTACCCTTCTCACTTATAAGAATGAAATACTTACAGGGAGATCTTTGAGAAAAACCTTAATCCAATATCATTTTGTCGTACTGTTTTGAGAGAATTGGTCATGTTTGCACAAGTTTTTCAACCAATCTCACACTACATATGATATGGACTATGTTGATCCCTGATTTTCTGAATGTATTTTAACATAGTTGATTTTGTCCATTTGAGGATCCTCAACCTGTTTTTCAACACACCAGATCTTATGACTAAAGTTTTAAATTCCCTCATTCATGTTTACCAAAAACACTAATGTTTTAAGAACATAGGTTTTGTTCATCTGAGGTTCATACTTTAGTATTAAACATGATGAAACAGCACAAAATTCACAACAATGGTTGAAATCAATTTTGAAAATAAGAGATAATCCCATAGTTTTAATAGTTATGTTTTCAGATCTAGAAACCATGAGTGTCTTGTGTATGAAATCACTTGTTGTGTGAGATTTGTGTGTCATATGACATCTTGGTTGAATTACAGAGTTATTGAATAACCACTTTGAACATGGTTTACTCGGTACTCTGTTTTTCAACTAAATGCACCCAACCTTAGTTTCAATGAATTGTGAGCCGAACTGTTATGTCAATGATGTGCGGTAAGTGTCGTATATTTTAGGTGTATATTTTAAGCCCTTTTTAACACTTATTTTAGCCAAGTTTTAAATTTATAAAACACGATATTTCACTGACACTAAACACACATATGGGCAAGTGCACCCATCGTTGAGTGTAGTATAGTGTTGGTAAGATACCGAGGTCGTCCAAGGACACAAGAGCTTTTAGTACCGGTTTATCCTCAACGTCTAACCAAAATAAAAGTTTAGAAAAATGTTTTAAACTAAGAAAACTAAAAATTAACTAAAATGCTGAAAATAAAAAAAAAGAAAAAAAAGATAGACAAGATGAATCACTTGGTTCCGACTCGTATCTAGTATGACCTTTGATTATTTCCGCACTTTTGCACATAATTAAGAGATTATCTTAGTTATTGTAGTAGGCCCCTCTTTTGAAGGTGACGTTACCCTCACCCCAGTAGTTTGAGTCAGCAGGGATACAATCCTAAAAGGGTGGATTATTGGAAGATAATGAATTAAGTTATTAATGCAGTATTGTGGTAGGCCCCGCTTTTGGCGGTGACGTTACCCTCGGCTAAGTAGTCTGAGTCAGCAGGGATACAGTCCTAAATAGCCGGGTTATAGTATTAATAGTAGTTAACTTATGAGGGGATCAAAGAGTTTGGACCCCCGCCATCCAATACCGTGAAGTATTGAAGGAGGTCCTACTAAATTTGACCCAGGCAGGACCTCTAAACGCTGAACAATGGCAAGACCTTTACCAAACCGTTCCCTTAACCCCCTACCAGGTAGCCAACATACCTCCATATAGACCGTGGAGATATGAATGGTGAAAATCCTTTATTTTATATATACAGTAAAATAATGCCAAGACACCACGGACAAACGATAAGGAAAGATCACCTTCAACATAAGTAACTAGTTATTAAAGTCATTAATACAAAACCAAATAAAAAAGTGCAAAAAGATTAGAAATAAAAAGTATTATACTAGACACTTTGTCTTCACCAAGTGATGTAAGAGACTTAGGCAAACATGGCCTTGATTGTCAAGAACTCTTACGATCAATCTTGGATCCCGAGACGACTCACACACTCTACGATGGACAATGGATGATGGTGGTGGATGATGGTGTTGTGATGGTGGTGGATGAAGTGTGAGAGAGGTGGTGTGCCAAGGGATGAGAAGAAATGAATCCAAGCACTCCTATTTATAGGCTGAACAGAGTGCTGGACACGGCCCCGTGACCGCTGGGCACGGCCCCGTGTCCGTCTGACAATCTCTCTCCTCATTAATTGTAATTCACAATTACAATAAATGCGCCTGCTGTACTTTCGACACGCCCCCGTGTCCGCTGAGCACGGCCCCGTGATGGGCAATAGAAGCTTCTATAGATTTGTCTTTTCTGCTGCTTCTTGGGCACGACCCCGTGCTGGCTGAGCACGGGGCGTGTTCAGCCTTCTGTCTTCTCTTTTTTTGCTTTGGAAGGTGCCGTTGAGGGGTCGGGCAGTCCACTAATGTTCCTTTCCTTGTATTTATGTTGGATTTAGCTGTCTTTTTGCTTCTTTTGCGTTTTTGAGCTCATTTAATCCTGAAAATACAAAAGGAAGACAAAAACACTCTTTTTCCAATATTAGTACTTAAAAAGGGTTAGTTTTATGCCTCATTTGATGTAATTTATATGTTGCATTTTACACACATCAAATACCCCCACACTTGAACTTTTGCTTGTCCTCAAGCAAAACTCTTTAATATGTGGCTTACACTCCCAAATGGAATAGGTAGAAGAGAAGGTTTTGGGCTTGTCGTAGAGTGTCAGGATTTCCAAGATCTTTTTGGGTTTTATTTTTATTTATTTACACTCCTATTCGTAATGATTTATTTAGAACTTTTCATAAAAGAAATTACTTATTTGGGCATAACATGCCTTTTTAAAATTCTATTTATATACAAGTTCACATACCTCACGGGGAAATCACTCACACTCGGCCGAAGGTGTATTTTTAGTGAATCACTCGAGAGCGGCATGGAACTTATTCCTACCATAGGCTTGCCAAGAAATCAACCCTCCTCCTTTTTAACTTTTATACCTTTGTAGATATCAAGAGGACTTTGCGGGTTAAGGGTTAGGCTAGGGTTAAAGGTAGGTTGTTGGGTTAGTGGTTAGTAGAAAAAGGGCTAAAAGCGTAACAAGTGTCGGTTTTCGTATTTTTGCAACTTTTTATTGTGATGAAGCTTTTATTCAAACTAAGTTATTTTTGATTAACTTGTTTGTTTATTTTCTTTTTGCTTCATCATTATCACACAATTTTTTTTTTCACGAAGAACCGAACTTGTTACTAAAATAAAGGGTTAAAAATGAAAAAGGTTTTTGGTGGGTAGAAAGGGTTTTTGTTTGGGTGATGAAACGAAAAGGTTTAGGCTCAAAGGGGCTAACTAGGGGGATTTTTTGGGTAGGTGGTAAAAGAAAAAGAAAAATAATGGTGTAGAAAGTAAAAAGGGTTAGTCCTAATGCCTCCATCATTTACTTACTTGGGTTTAAGTTGATAAGGACCGGGAATGTATTGTCATGGCAAGTTCTAGAGTCGTAAGAACCAAGCGGCTATTCACACAAGAAACGAAAAATGAGCATTTAGTCAAAAGATATGTAATTGTGTGCTCAATAAAGGCTCAAAACTCACTTTTGTGGGAATGGGTTTTTATGTGATCAAGTATATATAATCAAATTTTAAATAAGTTTGTCATGCCTTTTCATAATTTTCTTATGTTGGTTCTTTTTATCACTACGCTATCGGTTGTAAATTTGTAAAAATATAACCTTTTTTTTAAACTTTAATTTCCCGAGTTAAACCTAGACAAGTAAAAAAAATGAAATTTTTGAAAAAATTTGGGGTGATTAGCGGTTCCAATAGAGTTTTGTGTAAGGCTTGTATTTAGGACTTGCAAAATTCAAGGTTTTAGCATCCCCCCCACACTTAAATTACACATTGTCCTCAATGTGTCCCAAAAATAAATTTTTAGGTTGATTAGATGTGTAAAATAATGTTTAAAAAGCAAAAATTTGTGTTACTGGGCACTGAACACGGCCCCGTGTTCAAGTGCCAGTAACAAAATTAAAATAAGAGAAACAGAAGTCTGGACACGGGGGCGTGTTGAGTGAACACGACCCGTGTCCAGGTACCTGAACTGGGCGTTTTTCTGCAGGTGGTTCGGCACGGGGCCGTGTTGGTTGGGCACGGCCCGTGTTGAACCTTCTGAAATGGAGAAAATTGTCGGGTTGCCTTGTTCTTGTGCATGGGTTCATTTTTCTCTTTCCCCTTTTCATCCTTTACCACCATGAGTGTGTTTTATTCATTACAAACCATCCAAACCTTAAAACCATCATTTCATTTCATCATAGAGAGAACTTACATAGTCCTAAATTAAGATAAAATTAAAAATTAACTAAATAGGTCAGCAGGTATACGAGGTTATCATAGGGAGTTCTACTATTTTAAGAAAATTTCGAGAATAGTTTCCCGATACAGTAGAACTTTTAGCCGAATGATTTCTTCCCTAAACGTTGTTTAAAGCCATTCTTCGATTTCCCTAGGAAGGAAGAATGCGGCTTCATTTTCCTCCGCAGCGGGTGGTTGAGGGGGAACATTCACCGGGACTCCTTGCACCACTCTTCGCGGAGGTTCTTGGTGCATGGCGTACCATTCGGCTGGAATGACAACTTCGGGTACCACGTTCCACGCCCTTTGGGTAATTATGGGTACCAAAGGCGGGGAGGCGAGAAGGTTCAACCTCTGGTGCAAGAGGTTCACTTCATGGAGACAACCCTCCAGCCCCACTGTAAGATGGTTGATACGGTCGACCAATGCTTCCTCCACTCCCGTCATTTCATCAATAGCCTCCCTTAGAGCGTAAAAATAGTTTACAAGAGAGTCTTCTGCTGTTGAAGATCTCCTCCCTTGTCAGTTATTTCTTGAAGATGATCCGCTTGTTCTGCTTGCCATTTTCTGTGAAGGAAACCGAAGAAAGCTAAATTTTTACAAAACAGAGCCCCGGACACGGCCCCGTGCTTGCTGAGCACGGCCCCGTGTTCATTTGTCTGCAGGATTCTATGCTAAGGAGTCTTGGAGTTTTAAATTATTCTCATGATTTTTAGCTAGTTTTCAGGCTTAGATAATTTAAATTAAAGTTATACAACTAACTTTAAACAAGAATCCTTAGCAAATAATCTTACAAACTTCACATAGAGGGTTGGAATCAAGAGATTTCCAATCTTCCATGGAGGAAATTTTGAAAAAATTTTAAAGAGGAGGAAATGAGTAAAAGTGGAAGGGACAAGAGGGTCCTTGGGAACCTTCTTTTAGCACTTACCTAGGATGGTATGAGTGAAAATCCCAGGAATCTCTGTCTTTTGAAGTGGTCAAAAATGAGCAGGATTCAGGCTGCATTTAAAGAAAACGACAGTGCACTGGACACGGCCCCGTGTTGACTGGACACGGCCCCGTGTTCAGAGGAAATCCTGACACATTTTTGTCCGTATTCTGACCAAATCAGCAGAGAATCTTTTAGTGAGCACGGGGGCGTGTTGACCTGGACACGGCCCCGTGTCTGGAGGCTGCTTTATGGTGGTGGATGATGGTGTTGTGATGGTGGTGGGTGGTGGATGAAGTGTGAGAGAGGTGGTGTGCCAAGGGATGAGATGAAATGAATCCAAGCACTCCTATTTATAGGCTGAACAGAGTGCTGGACACAGCCCCGTGTCCGCTGGGCACGGCCCCGTGTCCGTCTGACAATCTCTCTCCTCATTAATTGTAATTCGCAATTACAATAAATGCGCCTGCTGTACTTTCGACACGCCCCCGTGTCCGCTGAGCACGGCCCCGTGATGGGCAATAGAAGCTTCTATAGATTTGTCTTTTCTGCTGCTTCTTGGGCACGGCCCCGTGCTGGCTGAGCACGGGACGTGTTCAGCCTTCTGTCTTCTCTTTTTTTGCTTTGGAAGGTGCCGTTGAGGGGTCGGGCAGTCCACTAATGTTCCTTTCCTTGTATTTATGTTGGATTTAGCTGTCTTTTTGCTTCTTTTGCGTTTTTGAGCTCATTTAATCCTGAAAATACAAAAGGAAGACAAAAACACTCTTTTTCCAATATTAGTACTTAAAAAGGGTTAGTTTTATGCCTCATTTGATGTAATTTATATGTTGCATTTTACACACATCAGTCAAATTGATTGTTAGATCGAATTTGACTGTCCAGGCTCTGATACCAATTGTTAGGATCGGAGACTCTCATGATTGTGTTTGTTTGTATGATTTGAACAATGAATGAATATGAAACTATGTAAAGTGCAGCGGAAATGTATAACAAACTTTGTAAACACAATCAAAGGAGAAAATAGTTTTGAGAAAGCATATGCAATTCATTTAGTCAAAAGATTTACAATAAGAATCAAATGATTACAGATATGCTTACATACTAAGCGCCCCCTCAGCCAGATGCCCCAAGGTTGGATTGCACAAGATGAAAGGATTGAATTGAGGAGAAGAACTCTCTCAAAACGAATCAAATGTAACAGTACAGAGTACTGCTCCATTTATAGACAAACCAAACCACTGAGGCATCTCAGCTGACGTCACCATGAAAGTGACATCTAACAAACTAACAAACTCTATCTACTGTTCTACAACTACTGACCATACAGACATTGATTACATTCCAAACACTGATATATAAACACTGACTCTTCATTCCACTGACGTAATCAATGACTTAGTTCTTGGAGTTAATATCAAAGGTTTTCATCTGGAAGGGGAGTGCATTAGTTGCATGAAAGGCAAGCAGAAGAAAAAGTCACACCCTAAAAAGCAATTCAATTCAGTTTCCAGACCGTTAGAGTGACTACATATGGATTTGTTTGGTCCAGTAAACGTCAAAAGTATTACAGGGGATCTCTACTGTCGTGTGGTTACTGATGATTATTCCAGATTTTCGTGGGTATCATTCTTGAAGTCGAAAGATGAAACGTTTGACAGTTTGATGGCGTTGTTCAGAAAGATTGAAAATCTGTACCAAAGGCGTATCAGAAGTGATAATGGTACTGAGTTCAAGAACAACAAGATGGAAGAATATTGTGATGAAAGAGGTATATTGCATGAGTTTAGTGCTCCGTACACTCCACAGCAGAATGGAGTCGCAGAACGCAAAAACAGGACGCTAATCGAAACGGCCAGAACAATGCTTGCTGATTCAAAGCTACCGAGTTTTGGGCAGAAGCAGTTTCCGCCGCATGCTATACACTCAACCGGGTTCTCACTGTCAAGAAATTCAACAAGACATGCTTTGAGTTGATCAATAACCGCAAACCTAACCTGAAGTTTTTAGAACCATTTGGGTCTCCTTGTACAGTTCTAGAGCCTTTTGGTAAGTTTGGTCCAGAGAGTATCGAAGGAATATTTGTGGGTTACTCAAGCCACAAAGACGTGTCTTTGTTCCAAGTTTGAAGCAGATCATCGAATCACAACATGTTGAGTGTCAGGGGTATACTATGCCGCCTCAAAATCCCGGTGACTCATGGCGTTTTAATTATGATAAATTGTGGGATTCGTTTGACATGGAAGACGAAAAGGATGAAAAAGAAGATTTCTTTGATGAGTTGGATATTCTAAGAGACTATGAAGAATCGCAGGAAAGGTTTCCAGCTGAGTATTCAAGAAGACCACAACGAGCTTCAAATGATGATGAAGCAGGTCCAAGCAATGCTGGTGAACATGATGATGTCCAACAAAATGAAGTTGCTCAAGATAATCATTCGGCACAGAATGATAATCAAGAATCTGAGAACATGCCAGTATTTGATCATGGTGATTCAGATTCTGAGGGGGAGCAAATTCAGATTTCAAGTCAAACAAACCCAGTCAGTGAACAAGATGCAAATCAGAATGTTACTAATCTGGAAGGTGATGTAGATGTTCCAGGCGAAGTGATGCCACGAACTTTCTCATATCATCCAGAGGAATTGATCATTGGAGAACTGCAGACAGGCGTTCGCACTCGAAGACAGCTTGATAAAGGGCTTACATGTTTTTATACTAAAGTTGCTCCTTTGCAAACTGAATTTTCATTAAGTTGTTTTATCTCGCAGGTTGAACCAAGGACTTACAAAGAGGCGCTTACTGAAGATTCTTGGGTCAATGCAATGCAGGAGGAACTGAGCCAATTTGAAAAGCTGGGAATGTGGAAGTTAGTGGATTTGCCTGATGGTCAAAGGAAGATAAACACCAAGTGGGTGTTTAAGTGCAAGAGAGACGATAGAGGAGTTGTAGTTCGCAACAAAGCTCGACTCGTAGTCCAGGGTTTCAGTCAGCAGGAGGGTATAGATTTCACTGAAGTATATGCTCCGGTTGCTAGACTAGAAGCGATCAGAATCTTTCTAGCATTTGCATCATGGAAGAACTTCAAAGTATATCGGCTAGATGTTAAATCGGTGTTTCTCTACGGGAAGGTAAAAGAGGAGGTATATGTCGGTCAGCCACCGGGCTTCACCGATCCACATCACAAAGACAAGGTCTACTTGCTAGACAAAGCGCTGTATGGTTTACACCAGGCCCCGATAGCTTGGTATGAGACATTGTCTCAACACCTACTAGCCAACAGCTTCATCCGTGGAAAAGTGGATGCCACTCTCTTCACCAAAGAGGTCGATGGTCATCTTCTGATAGTTCAAATTTATGTGGACGACATCATATTTGGGTCAACAAATGAGGATCTATGCAAAGATTTTGAACGAGTTATGAAGCAGAAATTCGAAATGTCATCGATGGGTGAGATGAAATTCTTTTTGGGTCTGCAGGTTGATCAACTACCCAAAGGAATTTTCATACATCAAACGAAGTACGTTCATGATATCTTGGAGAAATTTGGGATATCAGGTTCTACTCCAGCTTCCACCCCATTAGCAATGAATCATGGGATAAACCCTGATCTCACCGGAGAGAAGGTAGATGAAACGATGTATCGTTCCATGATCAGATCGCTGATGTATTTGACAGCTTCAAGACCCGATATTATGTACCCAACCTGCCTCGTAGCAAGATTTCAATCTAACCCGAGAGCTTCGCATATGGTGATTGTGAAAAGGATATTACGCTACCTGAAAGGAACTCCATCATTGGGGTTGTGGTATCCAAGAGAAGGCGATTTCACGCTCGAAGGTTATTCCGATTCCGATTTCGGATGCTGCAAAGTTAATGCTAAATCAACAACAGCAGGGTGCCAGTTTTTCGGATCACGATTGGTCACCTGGCAATGCAAAAAAGCAAACCTCTGTGGCTTTATCCACATGTGAAGCGGAGTACGTATCTGCTATCAGTTGCTGCTCACAGATCTTGTGGATCCAGCAACAGATGCGCGACTACGGTTTGCAATTTCTAAACACCCCTATCTTTGTTGATAATGAGGCAGCAATTAACATTACTAAAAATCCAGTTCATCACGCTAAAACGAAACATATTGAGATTCGTCATCACTTCATTCGAGATAGTTTCGAGAAGAAGTTGATACGAATTGAGAAAATCCACACTGATGAGCAAAAAGCTGATTTACATACTAAAGCATTTGACAACACACGTTTTCAGTATTTGCTAAAACTGAATGGTATGAAGCTTTTATCGGTGTTGGAAGAGATCGTTGGCGTTGATGAAGGAGACATTGTAGATGATGTTGAGAAGCAATCTGCAATGGTTTGTCGATTTTTTACATGTTTTGGTATTTAGGGGGAGTATAGGGTAATATTTCAGAAAATACAAAAACAATAAAAAATGACAAAAATACAAAAACATGAGATATTTTTCAAAATCCAAAAAATAATAGAAAACCAGAAAAGAGCTTGTGTAAAAAGGGAAAATGATAGTACATCGGCTTGACAGTTACGGTATGCTAAAGAAATGGAATGTTTAAATGCGTTAAACAGTCTGGCAGATGATTTACCGATAGGTTTTTACACATTTAGTAGGTTTGTTCGGGATATAAATCTAAATCTTTACTTGTTTATTTCGTGGGGAACACTACTTGGATATATAGGTAACCCCTGAAATTTCGTTTGAAGGATTCCTTTTTCTGATATACTAGGTTTTTATACTCAGTGATATCTGGGGTATTATTCCGGGACTTCTGCTGAATGGAAGTTCTGACCTAGTCCTCGAATAATACTTTCTACAATGCTTGAAACATAGCATCACCCTCAGCATATATGATAAGAGAATAAAATTGCTTAGCAATGCTGTTGTAAAAAAGATCCTCTAAAGGGGACACACCCAAAAGTTGAGTCATGATCTCTCTGCTGAACGGTAGTTCTGACCTGAGCTCTCATGATTCTTCATAATTTATTAACCCCTTACAGATATCATTTGTGTTATACTTACCTGTAAGACTGAATATTGGGATCTGGATACAGGAGTATATTCAAGAGGTGGGACATACGTATAAGTTTAAGTCTCTAAAACACTAATTCCGTATCCTGAACAGATTGAAAATTGTGTGAAAATTTAAGTGGATCAGTATATCGAAAATCTAAGCGAATTGTTTAATTCTGAGTATGTAACCACAGCTTAACGGTACTTGTGACTTGTCGAATAGCTGATATGATTCCCTAACACGCTCATCAAAAATATGATTGTAAATAGTTTACTTTTATTGCATTTTAGTTCTGTATTTCATTTCTAGTTTAGAAGCTTTATTAAAAATCCAAAAAGATTTTACATTTCTGATTTATTTTTTGACAAACCAAAGTGGAGAGTTGATCTTCGGATTCGAAAGTTGAAAGCAGATACAGGAGATTTCTTGACTGGAGGATGAGTAGTGAGCTTAATATGATAAGTTGGTGAAAGTTGAAATATCAAAGCAAGTTCATTAATTTGAAACTTATAATTTTCATAAAATCAAATTAAACAAAATGTCAGTGTGAATTATATCTGATCAACCAAGGTCATTAAATTGGACTTGGGAGATAAATTGAGTAATCAGGGTCATTAACTTGGACCTGAATACTTAAGTGGGTTTCTAACACTGAAGGTTAAAAGGTATAGTTTGAATTAAAACTATTATTGTCATATATCTTATATTTGGGTAGAGTATATGCAGGTAACAGGAATCCTCATGGAAACAAAATGTTAAAGTTTGAACCAGAATTCAAGTTCCAACATTCCGAGAGGGGGAGTTTGCGAAAGGGGGAGTCAGATTTTTGGATCAACAGTCAAAGGGGAGATTGAAGATGGAGCTAGTTTGAGTTTCTGAACCTGTGAAGAGAGAGTTTTTGCAATGAGAAGATAAAATTTGGAGAGAGACAAAGACTAAAGACTTGACGCCGAAGACTTCGTCAACATCCAAGGGGGAGTCTGTTGGTGCACCGAATGTCTGTTAACTACGTCTTATCGAGTCTTATGTCTAAGATAGGTTAAATGAGTGCACAACAGTATTGGAATTAGGGTTTAATCATGTTATAAAGTGTCAGTCCGTTTGAACATGTTCTGATCGTTTGAAGCAAGCCAGTTCGTTTGAGCTTGTCAGTCCATTTGGAGCAGTCAGGTTCGTTTGAAGCAGTCCGTTTGAAGCAGGTTGTGTCATCTTCAAACGGAAGGGTGTCTAGTATAAATAGGAGGTGTGCATGCTCATTTGAAACGGACATGTATGTGTGTGTGAGTCGAGGTGCTGCCAAAATTTCATCAGAATCATTGTAAAAGACTCAGGAAATCAGTAATAGAAAGAAATTGAAAGGAACAAGCTGTTGTGACTTTGTTTACTCTGATTCCGCCTTTGTAAACGAAGATGAACTGCTTTTACTGACTGTTTAGGGTCACGAACTCGATCCAACAACAGCAACTGTTCTTTCCCAGATTTGTATAAAATCATTGTATAGATGATATTTGATGATAAAAACTTGTTGATTTAGGTGTGAAACATAAAACCCAACACTCGTATATGTTCTGTTTAATCTAGACCCGAATATTTTGGTCCAGATCTGGGTTTTTCTCATTTTCACCCAACTTTACATCTTGAACAAAAATCACTAAAATCACAGATCTAGAGCATATGTTATTTAGCAAACGGTTAGATTTACTAAATCGGGTACCATGGCTCTGATACCAATTGTAGGACCGTGTTTCGGGAGCGAAACCATGATTGGTGTGAGATTAGTTCAAGACGGGAAGATTAGAAACGGATAAAACAACTTACTTGTATTGATTTGATAACATAAGATAACAAGCCGACCCGATTAACAAGCTAACCGAACCTTTACCAGAGCCGTTTACATCCGGGGAGAGCCCAAGTGGTGATCTCTTCCTGTGAGGTCTCAAACCTCCTAAAACTTCCAAGTGTTTGAAATGACAAAGGGTTGCTATTTATAGCTACACCCCTTTGTCTTTCTAACACACACGGTCAAACAAATAACCCTCTCGTTTGACCACTTCAAACGAGCGGGTCTATACACGTTCGTTAGACCGTTTCACTAACTATTACAAATTCAGCATAAAATAAATCTAATCTATTCGACAAGCATCGGACAAAAAATCTGCATCAACAACAACCTTAGCCTTTTCTTCTTTATGTTGTTTTTTTTACTTGTCAAAATATTACAAAGTCATTATTTCACCCCTAAAAGGCTGAGTTAAAGGCGCAGGTGGCCAGCAAGGACAAGGACTTGCATGCCAAGGATGTGGAGATTGCAGAGTTAAGGCGTAGATTCCGTGAGCAAACTGATAAAAGTGAATCCTTGGAGATTGATCTAGAGGCTGAAAGGGTTAAGGCTGCTACCGCCGAAGAAGCAAAACAGAAAGCCGACGAGGTGCGGGATATTAGCACCTCTGCCCTTAATGTAGCCCAAAACAATTATGCCGAAGCTCAAGCAATCGTGGACACTCTAGTTTCCGACTCTGAATGGTTGCGTGGTAGAGGGGTAGTTCTGGTAAGGTCCCTCTTTCTTTAATTTAGCTTTTATTTCTTGTTGCCTTGGTTCTTATCCATTGCCTTTCTTGTAGATGGCTAACTCTATTCTGAATGCTTCTGAAATGGATGTGGCCGTTGCCGCTCTCATAGGTGTCTCACACGCGGTTGGTCATCGTGGAGGTTATCTAGAGTGTGCACAACATGTTGAAGAGGCATTAGGGCAGGAGTTTATTGTCAGTCATTGCTTAGTGACCGATCAGGCTGATGCTGTATTACCCCGCGTTGAAGGGGTTTATGACCATTTATCATTACCTGTGATGGATTTGGTCGTAGAAGCGCTGAAGCATGAAGACTGGTGTTCGCGGCTAAAGACTATTCTAGACCCTCCACAGACTGTGGAGTTATCTGATGAGGAGGAAACAGCCGGTGGTGATGGTGATGGCGATGGCAATGATGGCGGTGATGATGGTGATGGTTATGAGTAGATGATAGTGTTGATAGGCTTTGTGCCTTGTAATTTTCTTTTTAGATATTAAATGTAACTCATCACGCGGTTGCGCTTTTTGAATCGAACCGATGATGTTTTGTTATTTTCTATGTGATCCTCGCGAGGCGCGCTTTTTAGAACATAGTGTTATGTTTGCCTTTAATTTGTTGAGTTACAATTATTGCATTGTTGTTAGAAACTTTGGTTAAGTTAGCGCGAATAAATGTAAGTGTGGCTCATGTATGAGTATAACTGCCCGGTCTCGCGCTATGATCGCGAAGAACCTTGGAGGCGTAACTCAATAGTTCGTAATTTACTGAAGTGTTTTCATGCTAATCAAAAGTTTAACATGCATTTGTAACATAGAAGTCATGATGCTGAAAACAAAAGGCATAGTCAATGCTTTCATGCAGTAGTTTAGAAACAGGCGCAAGGCCAACATACATAATCGAAATAGAAGGGCGTAAAGCCAACTTAAGTAATTAAAATGGAGCGTGGCCAACATAAGCGGATAAAGGCGCATGGCCGAGAGTAGTCACATGTAACACTTGCGCAATTGTTGCGCGTTCCACGTGCGCGGGATGATGTATCCATCCAGTGTGCGCAGCTTGTATGCCCTTTTTCCTAGCACCTCATGTATTAAGTATGGGCCTTCCCACTTGGGTGCTAGCTTCCCGGGGCGTTCAACATTGGAGGCTTCATTGTCTTTTAAGACGTACTCTCCTGGAGTGAAGGTACAAATGCGCACTCTTGCATTGTAGTACCTCTCCAACCGTGTCTTGTACTTGGCCTCTTTTATTCGTGCTATTTCGCGCCTCTCTTCGAGTAGGTCCAAATCTATACGGCGCTCCGCCTCGTTATCGATTTTGTTGGCCGCTGTCAAGCGCGGCGAGAGGAGGCCAATTTCAGCTGGGATAACCGCCTCTGAGCTGTAGACCAGGCTAAAGGGGGTTTCGCCAGTGCTTATTTTCGGCATGGTTCGATGAGCCCACAGGATGCTCGGGAGCTCATCTACCTAGGCTCTTCTCTTAGTGCCCAGGCGGGCCTTTATCCCTTCAACGATACTTTTGTTGACACTTTCTACTTGGCTGTTGCCCTGAGGATGCGCAACGGAAGAGAAAGTGTGCTCGATATTCATCTCTTTCATCCATTCTTGAAGGTCTTCAGAAGCAAAATTGGTGCTATTATCGGTTACAATCTTGAGTGGGAGGCCAAACCTGCAAATGATGTGTTCCCATATGAACTTGCGCACCATCATTGCAGTAGTTGAAGCGAGTGCTTTGGCCTCCACCCATTTGGTGAAATAATCAACGGCAACAATTTTGAACTTCACAGCTCCAGGGGCTTCAGGGAAAGGTCCCACCATATCAATCCCCCACTGCTGGAAGGGCCAGGCAGTGGACACAGGGATGAGATCATTTTTTGGGCGTAGGGTTTTTGGGGCGTGCCTTTGACAGGAGTCGCATTTGCGCAATTCCTTTAGAGCGTCAACGTGCATCCCTGGCCAATAATAACCAGCGTTCATTATCTTTGCTACGACCATGCGTGGGCCCGCATGAATGTCGCAGATGCCTTCGTGAATCTCCCTGATCAGGTAAGTTGCATCTTGAGGGTCCACACAACGCAATAGTGGCCCTAAGAAGGATCTTCTATACAAAATTCCACCATTCATTTCATAGAACAAGGCTTTGTTCTGTATCTTCCTTGCCTTTGCTTTGTTTTCAGGGAGAATTCCTTCTTGCAGATACTGGACGATAGGGGTCATCCAAGATGGTTACCCTATCTCAATCACATTCACTTGGGGCAACAAAACCGATGGGTTTTTTAAGACTTTGATTCTTACATCTTTGGCGAGATGTTGAAAAAGCTGTTGAAGCGAGCTTGCTTAAAGCGTCTGCTGGTTTGTTCTCTGACCGATTGATACGAACTACCTTATATGACGTGAATTGTTAAAGAAACTCTTTCGCTTGCTCTAAATACAAGGCCATAACTTTACATTTTTTGCATCATACAACCCATTAATTTGACTCGCGATCAGGAGAGAGTCGACATGCGCTTGTAAGTTTTGAGCTCCCATCTTGATGGCTAGGCGCAAGCCTGCCAAAAACGCTTCATATTCTGCCTCGTTGTTGGTATTTTTGAAATCCAACTTGATGGCATAGGTGAACTCATGCTTCTCTGGGCTAACAAGGCGCAATCCAGCTCCTCAGCCGTCTTCGTTCGAGGCTCCGTTAGTGTATAACAACCATAACCCATCTGATGTGTCTTTGATGGGAGTATCAACAACTTCACAATCTTTGATCTTGTCTTCTGGCACTTTAGTGATGAAGTCCGCTAATACTTGGCCTTTAATGGCTGGGTGCGACCTGTACAGAATGTTGTGGCACCCCAGCTCGATTGCCCACTTTGCTAAACGTCCTGACGTCTCTGGTTTTTGCAGTATTGTGCCAATATGGAAGTTAGTGAGTACAGTGATTACATGCCCAGTAAAATACCTACGCAGCCTCCGGGAGGCATGTAGCAGAGTGAGCACAAACTTTTCCATTGTTGAATATCGTGTTTCTGGATCCGTGAGCACCCTACTAACATAGTAAATTGGAGTCTGAACTCCATCTATTTCTACCAACAATACCGACCCAACTACCTTGTTCGAAAAAGACAAGTACAGAATGAGTGGTTCCTTCTCGAATGGCGCAGTTGGTGTAGGGAGCTTGATCAAACACTCTTTCATTTGCTGGAAGGCAGCTTTTGCTTCTAGCGTCCATTTGAACTCTTGTTTTTTCACGCAATTGCGCAAAGTACTGATATAAGGGTACGATTTTGCAGCATGGTTTGATAGAAATCGGTTAAGCGCGGGTAGGCGTCCGGCTAATCTCTTCATTTCTTTGATCGTGCGATGTGACGGCATCCGCTCTATGGCTTGAACTTTTTCGGGGTTAACCTTGAAACCGCCGTTTGTAACCACGAAGCCTAAAAACTTGCATTCCTCCATACCAAAAGAACACTTCGCTGGATTCAGCTTCATGTTCACGCTTCTTAAAGAGTTAAACGTCTTTTCTATGCCCTTTAACATCTGGTCCTCCTCGGGACTTTTAATCACAAGATCGTCAATGTAAACCTCGATATGCTTTCCGATGTCATCAGCAAATATCGTATCCGTCAGACGCTGGTAGGTTGCGCCAGCATTTTTGAGTCCGAATGGCATCGTTGTGTAACAGAAGATTCCGATGTCGGTATGAAAAGTTGTCTTGTCTTCATCTTCCAGCGCCATTTGGACTTGATGATACCCCTTGTAACAGTCTAAAAAACATTTCCACCTGTATGGCGTGAGAGAGTCTATCTTCTTGTCGATCTCAGGCAGCGAATAACAATCCTTGGGACATGGCTTATTGAGATCAGTATAATCGACACACATGCGCCATCCTCCATTAGACTTCTCGACCATAACAGGGTTTGCAACCCAACTTTGATAGCGTACCTCCCTCAGAATCCCTGCTTTTAGCAGCTCACAAACTTGCTCATTCATAGATTTAGTCTTATCCGCCCCTAGGTTGCGCCTTCTTTGCACTTTTGGCTCGACGGAGGGATAAGTGTTCAAACAATGTTCAGTGACGTCGCGCGGGACACCAGTCATGTCGGCCGGAGTCCAGGCGAAAATGTCCATGTTCCTGAACAAAAGTTGCTTGAGGTGCGTTCTGATGTTTGGTGAGATTGCGTGGCCTATCGTCACCGTCTGTTCTGGGTATTTGCGGTTCAAAACCCATTTTTCTGGTTCGGTCGTTGAAATTTTCGCTGCTTTGGCTGGGTGCGCATCCTCTGCTGATATCACCTCCTTCTTTGCATAGATAATCGCCACCCCCGTCTTAGTTAGGAATCCAATGGCTGAGTGGGGTGTGGAGGTTACCATGTTCAATTCCCCTTGGGTTTCTCTCCCAATTAAAACATAATGCCTTGATTTGACTGGCATTACCATGAAGTTGACGTTTGTAGTTCTTGAATGTTTCCCGTCAGATAGCGTGACGGGGAAACTGATCTGGCCTAGTGGGAAGACCATTTCGTTGCAGAATCCCGATAGAGGATAATCAACCTGCTCGAGTCTCGCTTTATCTTCATCATCGAACTGATTGAAGCATTGCTCGTAGATGATATCAGCTGTACTTCCCGGGTTAATGAATATGTATTCTGTTTCCTAATGACCGATAATACCGGTAATGAAGATGGGGCGCGTGGCGCGTGATCCCCCGCATACTACCGGAAAGTTGACCTGTTGCTCTTGCCATGCAGGTTCGAATGGGCGCTTGCCTTTGTCTCTCGCGTTGTACCTTGGTCCATTGACCATGTGCGTTTCTAGGCGTCTGACCTTCTTCTGGTTTCCCTCATCATTGCGCTGACTCTGGCGCGTCTCCTTGCGCACATTCTTGACCAGATGGCTTAACTTTCCGCTTTTCAGTGCTCTCTCGATTTCTTGCCTTAGACTGATACAGTCATCTGTCAGATCACCTGTATCCTTGTGAAAATCGCAGTACAGGTTCGGGTCTTGCCCCTTCTTATTTGTCATAGGCTTTGGAGCCTTGAAATCATGATTCTCCGTCATGAGCACCTCTTTCGGTGTCTTAATGAGCAGAGTCTACTGCTTTTCTCGATTCTCGTTCCTGACTGCCTTTCGATATCTGATTCTGTCAATCGTGTCTTGCGCGTCTTCTTTGTAGCGCGATCTTTCCTCATAACCGCTGGATTGTTCAGTCTTCCATTCATGATTTATGTTCTTGTTTCGCTTGCCATAGTCGCGCGAGCTTTTCTTGGAAAAACGGTCTTCGGTGTAGGAGTTTTTGGCTCCAACTAGCGATTCTTCAGTTTGCCCTACTATCTTTACGGCTTCCATGAGCTTGTCCCATTCCTTGGGCATACCGTCTTTTCCAGTGATAGTTCTGATGAGACTATCACATCGAATAGCTTTCTTGAAGTGAGCGCGCATGAGCTGTTCGCTTACACCACCGATTTCCAAACATTCCTTATTGAAGCAAGTAATGAAGTCTTCTAGACCTTCGTTTTCACTACGCCAGATATCTGTTACTTCAGACGTATCACGATGATAACGTCTTTGCTGGCTGAAATGGTTTACAAATTGTGTTCTGAAGTTGACCCATGAACTGATTTTTCCAGGCGTAAGGCTGTCGAACCAGGCGCGAGCAGCCCCTGTGAAAGTATGGATAAACAGATGGCACCACATTGGCATGTTCCATCCTCCCATAACACCAACGCTTGTAAATACTCGAACATGATCGTCAGGGTCGGTGAGACCGTTGAACTTTCCCACTGTTGGGGGTGGTTTTTCTCTTGAGAGCGGGGCTAGAGCAATCTTTGGAATAAACTTTGAGTGTTCAACAGCTTCAGCTGGCCTATAGGCGAGGCTGAAATCTCGTTCTACCTCTTCGTTGTATGCGATGCGCTGTCTTGGCTTGTAAGACTCGTGATTTTTCTGCAGACGGTTGAAGACTGACTAACCCTCGTCATCTTGCCAAGTGGGATCATTCAGATTTGTGTCATCCCATTCGTTGTTCATGTTGCACGGCCCTAGCCGGCTATGAACTGGACGTTTGTGCTGCACATAGGATGGGTGATCACCGTACGTGTCTGTTTCTCCGTATGTGTCGCGCGTGTCGTGTACGTTTGGCCTTCTCAAAGGAGGAGGTCTGTTGATTCTTCCTTGAAAGTTCTGCTGTGGGGGCGTCCGGCGCGCCCCCTGAGTTGGACCCGGAGGAGTAACCAAGGATGGCTCTGCTTGTAAGATTGCCTGTTGTGCGCTCAATGACTGATACGCAGTATTTATGGTAGCAATTTGTTTGGCGTACCAGGAAGCTAAAGTTTCGCCTTCTGGTAGCCGTAGTAGCGTCGAAATGTTCGGATTTGGAGCTGGGTTTGAAGGACCAGCGACATGACTTGCTGGGGTTCCCGTTTGGGTGATGCGAGTGAAGCTCGCGCGGGGTCCCCAAGTGTTCGTTACTTCAATTTCACCTATCTCTTCGACAGGTTGGACTTGGACATTCGGATTGTCCTCCCCCAATCCTGCGTTAGAATTCGTGCCAAAACCAAAATCAGGAATGATTCCTTGACCAGCCATGGTCGAAGGAACAAAAACTTAGAAAAAACTCAGAAAAAGAAGATGGAAGTGATTGTGAAAATCGGTGGGCGCCAATGAAGAAACACGGAACTAATTTTAGGGTTAATTAGTTTGGTTTATGTTCCTTTCATATTGGTTAATCTTCTTTTAACTTTCTGAGCTCCGATTTGGTCCGATCTTCCTGCAAAACAAAACACCGTTAGCTCGTTAAGAGGGGAATATGGGGGTTTCCCTCTTAACCAGACTCCGGCGTGTGAATAAGTATCTGCTTTGAGGAAATAATTGTGTGTTAAAAGTGAGAGTAGAGGGAATGGAATGTTTAACCTGTGCATGGAGGTCTCTATTTATAGCCGGAAAGGTGTAAGAGGAGATGGGCTGATGGGCCTGAAGGGGACAACCAGAGAATATGCTCTTTGTCTCACTGGTATCGACCGTTAGTGTCTTCTAGAAGATCTCCGATGTTGGCGCACCGTGATTGGAGCCACATGTCTCAGTTGTCGGTCTTGTTGTCCCTCTTCCATCAGCAGGTAAGTGGAGATCATGGGGCAGGTGTCGACCCCCCCCCCCCTGATTGGTGCCACGTAGGCGTCCTTGTGTGCTTTCTGTCTCTTGCACATCAGACGATCGTGGAGCACGATAGAGCACAGATTGGAGGACGCTGATTGGCTTGTTCTTCTGCCACTTGTACCTTTGGTACTTTCTGAAATGGCCTTGCGCTTTGAATCCTGCTCGACCTTTGCTTAGCACGTAATTAGCTCGCGCAATGTTGCAGGAGGTGAAGGCTCTTATTCAGAACACTAAGTATAGAAATTGATGTTATCTCTTGTTTGGACCTCGTGCGAGATCAGGCCCTGCATGAGCATCCCGCGTGGGTCTAAAGATTGATCACCAAAGTGATTAAGGAGTATGGTCCAAAGCGCGACCAGAATGGTCTGCGCGGCGTTTTTGGGACCATACCCCTTCAAATGGTCAACAATGTCTCCATAGCTTCTCACCCTCCTCCGCCGCACTCCCTCTCTCCACCGCCACCACTCTCCACCAACAACAACAATCCGACGGAGTTTCACTCAACCTCTGGTGTGTAGCCAAGAACAACGCTGAAGATTCCGCCCTTCAATCCGCCATCGATTGGGCCTGTGGAGCCGATGGAGCCGATTGTTCCCCGATCCACCATACACAGCATCCGCGATGTTGGATAACGTATCAGAAGGTCTTGTTTTGTGATGGATTGTTACAGATTTGCGAAGACTGTCGATGCAAGAACAGGTTGGGAAATATCGATTGAGTTGGCAGATAAGAGGTTGATTGGGTCGATTTGAAAGAGGGATGTGAGCTCGGAGACTTTGAGCAGGGTTCGATTGTTGATTTGGGGGTTATGAATCTTACGATGGACGATGTATTGGTGGTGGAGGGGAGTGTTCAGTGGTGGAGGGAAGGTGGTGGTGGTGGGTGTTCAGTGGTGGTGAAGGTGAGATGGTGGTGGGTGTTCGGTGGTGGTGCAGGAGTAGGGCCGTTCAAATCGCTCGCTGCTCGTCGCTCGCTCGACGCTCGTTCGGAAATTGCTCAAAAATGCTCGTTCGATTTGACGCTCGGTTGTAAACGAGCCGCTCCGCTCGGTTCGGTTTATAAACGAGCCAAGCATGAGCAAAGGTCTGCTCGGCTCGGTTCGGCTCGAATTATTATTTTTAATTTGTATATATGTACATATACACATACATATATAAACATGTATATACACAGATATAAATTATACATATACACACACACACATATATATACACACACACATTACACATACATATATACTTAAATATAAATTAAATTTAGAGTTTTATATATACCACTATATTAGATTTTGGTCCACTATATACGAATTTACGAATATACCTATACGTACTAGCCCAACCACGCCAATAAAAAATTAGTATCAAATCTAAAAGTTAAACCCTAAACCGATAAACGATAGGCTGCTCATCGCCTCAATGTTTCATGTCGTTACCCTGAGTCGATCGTCTCCTGCTCTCAACGTAATTGTTCGTGCAATATGATCATCGCCTCGTCGGCCACGACATTGTTATTCATAAGAAAAATATTATACCAGGAAATGTGCATGTTTTTAAAGACATAAAACTTTGAGACCAAACATTGTCACTATCTCTCTCAGCAAATTTTAATCGGGCGACACGATTGTCCAAATTGCTCGAACTTCGCTCGGCGCTCTCTCGGAATATTTACTGCTCGAAAAACGCTCGCTTGATTTGAGGCTCGGTTTTAAATGAGCCGCTCCGCTCGGTTCGGTTTGTAAACGAGCCAAGCACGAGCAAAGGTCCGTTCGGTTCGGCTCGGCTCGTGAACAGCCCTATGCAGGAGAGATGATGGTGGTGGTTTAGGGTAGAAGAAGAAGGAGGCAGGAGATATATTGTTTTTATATATTTTTATTTCTTTTAATTGTTCTAAGGGTAATATAGTCATTTCACACATAGTTAACTGAGAAATTTAACTGAGGTTAGAGCTGGGGACCAATCGAGTGCATTTTTGACAAGTTTTGGGACCACGCGTGTAATTTAGTAAACCACTAGGACCAAGTCTGAAATTTTTGCAAACCACAGGGACCAACAAAACATTTAACTCTTAAATTCATGATATTTTATCATATAAATTTTCATGTGATATTTGTTTTGCCAGTAGAGTACGTACAATTATAGTAGATTGACTTTTATAAAAAAAAAATAACATATAACATATTTACTCTCAAGTTACTTAAATAAGTCGAAAGAATATTAGCACGTGTGATATATTATATATACGTATATGCATATATGTATGTATGTATTTAAAATGAAGCGAAAAGTATTTCATAATAAATGGCTTTGACTTTTCGGAGATGTAAGGGACCAGGATGGGTGGTCTTTCTAAAGCGTACGGATAATATACGTACAACGTACATGCAAAAAAAAAAAATTCAAAGATGACCACCTGTTAGAATAATTAAACTGCCACCGAATTAATATCAATACGAAACAGATTTAATAAAAATATTAAAATGAATATAGAATCCAATATAAAGGATTAGCGGATTTGAATTTAATAATTTTTAAACTATAACTTATTGGTCCATAGTAAATCGTACTAGTAATAGTTTAACTGGTGACAAATTTAACTTTCAGTTTCGTCATCAAGAACAATTTCATACGCCTGATTGTCAAAGATTTACACTTGATTTACACTTACTCGCTTATAATCATTTGTATGAGCAAAACCCAGTCGAAATCAAGTGTGAATATATGATGATCATTATGCGAGTGAGAACCCTTAACCCTCATGGTTTTGTATCATATCAGCCTGTTTTTTTAGATTTAAATAAAGAAAACTAAATATATAATTGAATGAGATAAAAATAGACTTAATAGTTGTTGAACTTAATGAAAAAAAAAATGATTGACTTTTCTATATTATTATCTTTTTCAAAGTCGACATACTTTCTAACTGCTTGTTTTGAATTTCTTTATTGTAACAAATAGCAGAGCTGATGTGTAAATGACCTATAAAATTGTTATAATTAAAAAGAGTTAATTGCCCGGATGGTCCCTGTGGTTTCACGTTTAGTCCTCACCTTTTGGAAATAGCAGGTATGCTCCCTATGGTTTGTCATTTTGTTACGCGGATAGTCCCCTGACATTTACTCAGGGGACTATCCGAGTAACAAAATGCAAACAATAGGGAGCATACCTGCTATTTCCAAACTAACTGACATCTACTCAGGGGACTATCCGAGTAACAAAATAACAAACCATAGAGAGCATACCTGCTATTTTCAAAAGGTGGGGACTAAACGTGAAAAAACGTGAAACCACAGGGACTATCTGGGCAATTAAATCAATTAAAAATATATATATTTGAATTATAATAATATTATATATACATGTTACAGTAGAATCACCGTAATTTAATACTCGATAAATTAATAATCTCCATAAAATTAATAATTTGTCCGGTCCCAACTCTGGACCAATACAAAATTGGACCCCAATCAATAAAATAATAAGATACTAACTTTTTTGAAATTCGAATGTAAATATATTGGACCCAGCGAAACCATACATTAATAATTACTAAAATATTCCAAAATTTTAGGATTGTCTAGTAAAAAATAAATCTATAGTCACTTGTTTTTTTTTTGTGAACTTCAAATATATATTGAGTTCATATTTAAATCTCCCCAATGCACTTAAGAGTTGAGACAGTGTATTCTTGTATTGCAACAAAAAGTTGTGAAGAGTTGTTGCCGCTTGCAATGTTTCTTTCAGAGTGACAAGTTCCAAAGGTACCGAATAATCATCAACTTCATCATCAACCCGATTTTGAACGGTATCCGCTATAATTTCTTCAATGCTTTGAACCTCGTAACATTTATTATTTCATCTGGATAATCCAACAACACATTAACATCAATTTTGTGCCGATAATGCATTCCCGTAATCAAGTTCTCAAGCTAACGAATGTCTTCTCCATAGTTGATGTGATTTTAAAATTTATCATTGGACATTTTATAGTAATCAATCTAGATCTATGTATATTGAATTTGACAAGTCCATTAATGTGTGAATGTACATGAAAATTTTGAAGGTCCTTGTTTTTATTCAAATAGGTAAAGTGAACGGACATGGAAATTTTGAAGGTCGATGCATTAATTTTAGAGTTGCTCACGAATATAAGCCAAATCTTTAAATTAATAATTTAGTAATTTATCGATATAGTAATATCTCACTAATTTAATAAAATATCCTGTCACACCCCAACCGATGGCGGAAACATCGGGGCGTGGCACTGAGCGAAACAGATTGTCCAGAAGTTTCCATAACAACTATGATTACCAATTATTTAAAGCATCACGTCTCATACCATGACATAAAAAGTAACATAATTATTACAGGCAAAGTCAAGACAAATTGTTCTGTTTCGACAACTTGGAATTTAAGTACAGACAATTCGTTTATTTGTTTCTAGACCTTTCCTAGCCTCGATTTCACAGCAAGCCAAGCATTCTAACATCTTAAGCACCTACCACATACGTTAAAGTAACAGTCAATACACATAGTGTAAAGGTGAGCATACAAGTTTAATAGATATAATAGAGTTCGAAATCGTTTACGCATAACCAGCACGTACACAATGTGAAATGAAGCACGTAAGTTATCGACATGATCCTATCAATACCAATGAATGCGGGTTGACTGCGCTAGGCAGTTCGTAATACACACTCACCACTGTGAGCCATGTAATTAATTGTCCTTAACAACCCCTAAGTGAACAGGTGCTGAGTCCAAACTATAGTACTATCGTTGCTAAGGCAGGTAGACAGCAATCGATGTGTAAAAATAACAAACAAGCATTCATTAAGTCACGTATAACATGCGATAACGGTTAGCGTTAAAGTATTGTGTAGTGTGTTCGATGTGATTTAGAATAAGTAAAGTATGTAACACCCAAAAGTGCGTAAAGCAAAAGGGTTCGAGTATACTTACAGCGATGATGGATTGAAGGGAGCGCTAGAGCGAGTTTAGCCTGATCAGAACGATAGCACAACGATAAGCGGCGTGTAAAACGATGCAAGTGTACCAAGGATCGGATGGTAATCCGACCGGGTGGCAATCTGATCGGATGGCCAGTCGATTGGGTGGCAATCCGTTCGGATGGTCATCCGATCGGATGGCCATTCGATTGGGTTGTCACCTCTTTAGGTGAGGATGTGTTTGTGTATGATGGTTTGCCTTTTGAAGTTTTCGTTGTAGCATTCTAAAAAATAGAGAAGTATCTCTACCCTTCAGGTCGGTCGATCGAACGGTCATTCGATCGGGCAGCAATCCGATTGGTGAGACTTCTCAGTTTGAGAACAAGTTCACAGCAGGACGGTCACTCGATTGGATGGCTATCCGATCGGGTGGCAATCCGTACGTACTGAACATGTTGAAAATTGTTTAAGTATCCGAGTCCCAAACGTCACACGATCGGACGGTCACTCGATCGGGAGGCAATCCGATCAGGTGGTAATCCGTTTCAACGTTGAGATCCTTGAATAGTTTGAAAATAGCTTAAGTGTGGGACCCAGGTGCAAGCCGATCGGGTGGCTGTCCGATCGGACGGCAATCCGATCGGATGGCTGTCCGATCGGACGGCAATCCGTCCCAGACGACCTGATCGTTCTTACACTTGGTTGTTTTGTTAGTTGCGTTTTCTCGAGACTGTACGATAACGTGTCAAACAACAGAAACCTCGTCAAGACTTAGTGACCCGATCGGATAGGAACCACCCTAGTCCGACCAGTTAACTGTTCGAGACGGTGTTTCATGTTTAACCCGAAATCAGTAATCTCTTGGATAGAATTCAGATCTGGAACTAACACACCACTAAGAATGAGTAGGAGGTCAGAGAAAGGTTCGAATCTATCGTCTTTGAGTGCATTTAGTATAAGAGAGTTGAAAGAAAGTTGGAAAAACCATCTTTCAATCCTTTTCGCCATGAATATGTTCAGATCTATGAAATATCTTTGTTTATTCATGTGGAAATCGTTCAGATCTAAGTTGTTCTTGGTGGATTGAAGCCAAAACATGAAGTTCATAAGAACCCCATGATGACATCATCCTAGAACACCTTAAATCTAGTTATTTCACGATTAAAAGTTAAGATTCAAAATATAGAAAGGTGTAGGAGTGCGTGTAGATCAAGAAAGTACAAGATTTAGGTTGAAAACTTACAAAAATCGGAAGAAATCAAGAGAAATGAAGGCTGGAGCGAGTTGAGCAGAGAGAGAGCTGTCACATAAAGTGATGTGACATATGAGGGGTATTTATAGGGTTTCCATAAAAGGAAAGTGGGAAAAAGGCTGGTCGATCTGGTGGCAGTCCGATCGGGTGGCAACCCGATCGGATGGCAATCTAATCAGATGGCCACCCTATCGGTTGGCCACTGTATTCGAGTGTTCGGCGCGATGAGCTTAGTCGATTCGATTCAAGTGTTAAGCTTTGCGATGCGATTTGAGAGAGCGATGTGATGAAGTTACTTATCAAATTACTTTTAATCCCAACTACTATATCTAACATACAATCACTATAATTACTGCATTTAGCGTTTCGATTCGTTTGCGATGCGATAGAATGTGATTTTGATTGCGATTAACACCTTAACATAAACATAACATGCACAAGTAACACATAAATGGCACACACACGTAAAGCAATATCCAGAACATGTAATTCGAGCTGCGAATGCGATAGCGATAAGCGATAAATCTATTAAATATGCGATTAAACCTCGATTATTAACAAGTACTCCACAAAATACAACTAACGCGATAACATGAATAGATTAACTATAAGTCAAAGGAGTCAAAACAGGGGTTGACCAAGGAGTGACAGATTGCAATTAGTAATCTTGTCTTCCTTTGACTTCAATCTTGACTTTGATTTTGACTTTCGAAACACGGGGTGTTACATATCCCGGTTCCAACATTATTAGTTTATAGAGTTTTATTTAGGGGGGTAGGGGTGGTGATCACTCATCACTCACACCATCCAATCAAGTTCCGCCATGTCATCAACCATTATTCCATCACTCACAACCTTTTTTTAGTGGAAATGGTCATCACTAGTGATGGAATTCCATCACTCACAATTTTTTTTATTTTTTTTTAAATTATAAATTAGCAATAAAACACTGAAATTATAAATTTCATTTAAATTAAAACATACTAGTTCAATTACACATACTAGAATTTTTTTAGACTACAATTAAAAAAAACATACATAAAGAAACTCTACTCCTCGTCCAAATCAGGAAATTCCAAACCTAAATAACCTACTAGTTCAATTAAATCATATCTCAACCGAAAGTGAATTTCTTCATCACTCAAGTCTTGTTGGATATTTTCGGGAGCGTGAACTTGTGTAGGATGATCCGACACCCAATCTTGAGATATTGCATGTCCGTCTTGTTTGATTAGCATATTGTGCAATATGATACATGCATATACTATGCTATGTATTTATTTCTTATTCATCGCACGAACCGGTCGGCTTAGTATGCCCCATCTTTCCTTTAAAACACCAAAAGCCCTCTCAACATCTTTTCTTGCCGATTCTTGCAACTTTTTTAACGCCTTATCTTTAGCCTCGACAGGAAATGAAGGAGCTTTCACAAAAAAACAGACCAGGATGGGTAGATACCATCCACAAGAAGAAAGCCCTGTCTGTAATATCGCCTATTAACATAGAATGGACATAAGGGTGTGGTACCATCCGTTACGGTTTGGAACAATGGCGACGTGTGCAAAACATTGATGTCGTTGTTTGAACCTGGAACACCAAAATATGGATGCCAAAACCATAAATCATTCGACGTCACCGCTTCAAGTATGATGGTTGGTCTTTTGACGTCACCCCTAACATACGCCCCTCGCAACTCTCTTAGACAATTTTTCCACTCGATATGTGTACAATCGATGCTATCGAGCATCCCTGGAAAATGCCATCTAGCCTCATGTGCGGCGTAAATACGTGAGATGTCGTGTCTCATCGGTTTACATAAAAACTCTTTACCATACAATTTAATGACCGCGTTACAAAAAAATTGCAGACATTCATGTGAAGTTCTGTCCGACATAGCTAGGTATTCATCAAATTGATCGAGAGGGTTACCTGTCACTAGTTGGCAAATGGCGGACGTGCATTTTTGTATCGGCGTGAAACTTGGTTTGCCCCTCGCGTCGTAACCTTCTTGAAACCATTCTTCAGTTGCTTCGATGTCTCCAACAATCTTTAAAATAATTCGTTTGGTAAACGAAACCGATCTCTAAACGTTTCGGCATTGTAGACCGGATTCTCCACAAAATAATTGTTCATTAACACTTCGTTGGCATGTATACGATCACGATCCACCAATTTCTTCTTTGGGCGGTTCGAACTTCCTTCAAGTTCGTTATACACCGACACGAAAAATTCAAGCGTCCCATTGTCGGAAGACGATTGGCTATCGCTATCGCTGTCCATCGGAAACGTCGAATCCGTAGGAAAATCCTTTTTTGAAAATATGTAGAATGTGTGATATATGTTTGTGTTTTGGTGTGGGTGAAATGATATAAAAATTGTGAAGTATATATAGATTGTTTAAAGGTTTTTTTTCCTTAAATCAAACGTTCAAAAAATAACAGTCACAATGAACAAACGGTCGGATTTTTTGTGATTTAAATATCATGCGTTAAAACTTCCACGAGTGATAAATGATGGTGACGGCGGTGTGCTAAAGTTTTTCACGAGTGATGGGGGTGTATCACTCACCACCCTGAATCTATACTATATAATAAAAGAAACCATTTTGGGGACACTTGTCATCATATTAGGCCATGTTTTATAGATAAGTATTATTTTAGTTTAATTTTTTCTAATTAATTATAGATAATGCTCCTACTAAATATTATTTAGTTTAATTTCTTATGGATAATTATTATTTTGTTTAATCTCCTATTCATTTACAATATTATTTATTTAACTAATAGAGTAAACTACGATTTTGGCTCCTGTGGTTATATCACTTTTACTCTTTTAGCTCAAAAAGAATTTTTAAAATCTGAGCCCCCAACGTCTTTTTTCTAATCTTTTTGGCCCCTAACGGCTTTTTTATAACCCTTTTGGCCCCTAACACTTAATGGATGAGGTTAGTGTTAGGGGCCAAAAGGGTTAGAAAAAAAGACGTTGGGGGCTCAGATGTTAAAAAAATTCTTTTTTGGGCTAAAAGGGTAAAAGTGATATAACCACAGGGGCTAAAATCGTAAATTACTCTAACTAATATTATTTATCATTTATACATTTACGGAGTTTTAAACAATGGGTTAAATTTATTGAGACTTCGTTAACAAAGCTACAACAAAATAATCTATTTATATCAATCTAAATTTTTATCTATATTGTACTATATAATAAAACATTAATGTGTGCCACATGTCGTTCATTGTAGGTATTTATTTTATGATTTTCTCGCCTCACTTCCAAACTTATCTTATATTAATTAAATAAATAAATGAATAATGAGCTAATATTAAATTTTATCCTACTTTAAATTTCAAGGAAAATTGGTTTTTAATAAACCAACCTTTGCCCCATTGGTAAATAATAATCCTACATACAGATTTGGTAAATAATAATCCTACGTTTCAATATGTTGATACTCAATGGACCTCCGTTAGTTTTTTTTAACTGAAGTTAGTTTTTAAGTTTTATTTATTACACAAACAGTCCCTGTAGTTATAAAAAAATTATAAAAATAAAAAAAATCTAAAAAATCAAAAAAAATCAAAAAATTCATAAAAATTCTAAAAAAATCAAAAAAATTCTAAAAAAATCATAAAAAATTCTAAAAAAATCATAAAAAACCGTTTCGAAAAAAAAATCATAAAAAACCGTTTCGAAAAAAAAAATCATAAAAAACCGTTTCGACGCGAACCGTTTCGAACCGTACCGTTTCGACCCGAACCGTTTCGACCCGTACCGTTTCGACCCGTACCGTTTCGACGCGTACCGTTTCGACCCGAACCGTTTTCGACCCGGACCGTTTCGACCGAGACCGTTTCGACCCCGACCGTTTTCGACCCGGACCGTTTCGACCCACCACCACCACCACCACCGCACCGCCACCTCCACCACCACCGCACCGCCACCACCACCACCACAGCACCGCCACCACCACCACCACCACCACCGCACCGCCACCACCACCACCACAGCACCGCCACCACCACCACCACCACCACCACCGCACCGCCACCACCACAGCACCGCCACCGCCACCACCACCACCACCACAGCACCGCCACCGCCACCGCCACCACCACCACAGCACCGCCACCACCACCACCACCACCACAGCACCGCCACCACCACCACCGTTTTCGAAACGGTCCGGGTCGAAACGGTACGGGTCGAAACGGTACGGGTCGAAACGGTACGGTTCGAAACGGTTCGCGTCGAAACGGTACGGTTCGAAACGGTTTTTTATGATTTTTTTTTTATTTTTTTAGAACTTTTTTGATTTTTTTAGAATTTTTATGATTTTTTATGATTTTTTTAGAATTGTTTTGATTTTTTTAGAATTTTTATGATTTTTTTGAATTTTTTTGATTTTTTAGATTTTTTTTTATTTTTATGATTTTTTATAACTACATGGACTGTTTGTGTAATAAATAAAACTTAAAACTAGTAAATTATAACTACAGGGACTGTTTGTGTAATAAATAAAACTTAAAAACTAACTTCAGTTAAAAAAAACTAACGGAGGTCCATTGAGTACCAACATATTGAAACGTAGGATTATTAATTACCAAATCTGTAGGTAGGATTATTATTTACCAATGGGGCAAATGTTGGTTTATTAAAAACCAATTTTCTAAATTTCAAATACCATTCTTCTATTTTTCTAATAAAATATTATCCGAAATTGTAAATTGTTAGTTTAAAACATTTTAAATAAAACAAATTATTTATCACAAAAACCAAACTTTGTATTAATATATTAATTTTTTTTATTTTCACTATACAAAATTACATTTACTAACATTTTTATTATTTGGTTTATAAAATTACATTTATTTAACTTGTGTAATAAATGAGGTTTTTTAAAGATGTATTATTTCTTATTTGGTAAACAATATTACATTTATTCAAACCGTGTACACTACAAGAAATTTGGTGCTTTAACAACACAAAGTATGTGTGGGAAAAAGCATATAGTGTGTTGGTAGTTGTCTTTACTTACACATAAATTAAGTGTAATGATGTGTAGACTCGTGACTGTGGATATAGGCCATTACCCACACATAAGTTATGTGTAGGTATATAGCAAGTTATACCTGCACATATATGTGTGGCTAAAAGGCATTTATATGTGTGGATAAAAGTACAACAATTTGTTTAAAAGGCATTTGACGTGGCAGGTGACGTGGCACGTGATGTGGCATCTGACGTGGCAAGTGATGTGGCATCCGACGTGGCAGGTGACATGGCATCCAACGTGGCGGATGAAGTGGCATGAATATATGTGTAGGTAAAAGTAATCTTATATGTAGGTAAAAGTAATATTATGTGTAGGTAAATGTTGAAGATGTGTTGGTATTGATCTTAATATGTGTTGAAACAAATGTAAACTAAAAGGCAGTAAAATCATACATAATGTCACAAACGTCACCATTGATTAATACATGAAACAAAGTGCCAATTTGATTAATACATGAAACAAATGTAAACTACAAGGCAGTAAAATCATAAATAATCAAAAGGCTTGTCAACTTAACAAAAGAATCAAGAGTTGAATCTTGACCATTGATATGACCATGAAAATATAAATGTTACGATAGGTCCATAATACATCATTAAACTATTTTATCTAACTTGTGACAGCATGAGCAAACACTTTATTTTGAAATGTCTGCAAAAAAGAACAATCTTGAAACATAAGATGCTCATTTAAACTATCATTAATTAATGTAAAAGAAAACCACCTGCATGAGTGTGTTGAGAACATACAAGACCTCGAAGATGCACACACAAGCTAATGTCGAAGTCCTTGCAAAAAAAAGCCATAAAAATCAAATCAAAGTATGAAAGATATATAATATAAGTAGAGCATCGATTACCTTAGCTGCCAAACAAGATGCAAGCCTGTTAGCATACTAAACACTGCAAGAAATCAGAGCAATAGCGGTGACTTTTATCGCCGCTAATAAGCCAAATTGCCGTCGCTAAAAGTATTAACGGCGACGCCGCAAATGTGTCGCTGCTAATACCCCGTCGCTATTGCTCAAAAAATCGCCGCTAAAGATGCCGCCGCAATTGCCAATACTTTTAGCGGCGACAGTCGTCGCCACTATGCCCTAATTGTCGCCGCTAAAGATCTTAAATATAACAAAAAAAAACTTCTAACCAAACATATCGTCACATTGAAATAGAATAGATAGATCTCAACCCTTTTGTTCAAGCTCTCAACCTCTTAGGCAGAAACCTGACCTCCAAACACCACCTTACCAATCCCATCTCATGGCTGCGTTAATCTGGTCAGAAAGTTTTCAAAAATTTGCAAAACAAACAATTAACAACAATTACAAAATAAAAGTTAAAACCTAAAAATCATGCAACCGAAACAATTTTGCCCACTTTGTGCATACCTGGTGAGACCGAGTGGTGGAACGTGCAGCAGCGCTGGTCGCTGGCAAACCAACGACAATATATTTCAGGCTAACAATAAGTTGTGGTGGACAAACTGCAATTAAATTACTGAAGAAAAAAATGCAAGGGGCCATTTTAGAAAAAAGAAACATCAAGATGTGCAGGTTCAGGTCAGGTAATGTTCTATTTTAGTGCCGGGCTGTCAGCTAATGGCGACAACAGCTGTGACTGTGATCGTATTGGCAGGCAGGCAGGGGTGGTGAGTGGGGCAGTCCACTCGAAGCCATTCTAAGTTAAGATTCATAAAATTGGCTCATTATGACCTATTTTAAAATTTGATTTGACCCAAATCAACACATTTAGTAAACAAAAACAACCCAAATCAACTTATTTCTTGACGAATGGGTCATGATTGTCACATGTACATGAAATTTTCCAACCCAATTGCATCCCTAGTCTCACTTTGATGATGGTTGGAAGAGAAGTGCCACACCCCAGTATAACGAACGCTGTTAAAAATTTCATATTAGCAAGCTCTACGATGAGAACAAACTGTCCACAATATAACAAATGCTGTAAAAAAAAACTTATTTTAAAAAGGCATTGACTTTTGAGGTTTAACCAGCTCATTTGCAGGTTTGAAGTTTCATCAGAGTTCATATAAATTTCAAGAAAAATACGTGAGCATATCAGATGGTATACTGAGTAGCACCACTATATACAAATTAGTGTCAGATTTGACACAAACTAATATTTAACTGAAAATAATAGACACCACCAGACTTGACCTCAAAAGCCAAAATTTGGACAATAGGGTAAATTAAGGTCCTTAGTTAGCAAGATCATGGATCGTTTTAACTGTGATTTCATATACACAGAATAAGCTTATCATCTAACAGTTTTATACAAATAAAATTAATACCAGGAGCACAAAACCGCCGATGATACCATATGAGACCGATCTGTTGGCTGAAATGTTGTCGAATATAACTGAACCACTGTAAAAAAGAATCAAAATAAGAAAAATTCTGATAACAAAGATCAACGATTTACTTGGTTAGCAAATGAAGCAGATAATCTTTATATATTAAAGAGATTAGGTAAACAATGCCTTACATCAAGAAGGTCTAAAAGGTTCTTGGTGGAAGAAGGGGGAAATGCGAGCTGTTCACCAGCTTCTCTTCTCTGAGCCGTGGCTCCAACTCGTTAACAGCACAAATGTAACCCATTTCGAAATTCAATTGTACTCAAACACAAACCCTTGAAAGTAGGTATTGTGGTTCAAAGTAATCAACCATAAATATATAGTCATGTCTGTTATCTATTTGGTATTTGTTTTTTCTTTATAATCTGAGAAACTCAAGCAGGTGTTTGATATTAGATAATTCCCATGTCTGCATCTGTCGTTTAAAATTAAAGAGAAAAATCTTATGAATTGCGTTTCGGTCTCAAAAGAAAAGAAGAATGTTATATAGACGTATAGTTTTGAGATAAAACCTCACAAGCAAGCTTGTAATCTCCCATTGAGCTTTGTAATGTGGGCCTACATAAAATCAACATACTAAAAATAATTAATAAAAAAGAGCAACAAAACATCCAGAATTGTGCATATCCCATACAAAGTTAGAATGATCATAACTTGATTATCTCATAAATAACATAAAACCATAGAAGATTAAAATAACAAGAATCACAATTTTCATGTAAAGTTGGGTTAGAATGACTTGAAATGGGTCAGTCCAGGTTCGACCGACATAAAACAGGTGGGGCTAGTTAAACCGACTTAAAACGGGTTGGGCCAGGTTACACAGAATAAAACGGTCCGACTAAAATGGTTCAGGCCAGGTTACATTGACTTAAAATATGTGTAGCCAAGTTAGGCTGAATAAAAATAGCTAGGCCTAGGTTAGAATGACTAAGATGATAGCAAATAACATCAAAGGCCATTATGTCAAGGAATAAAAGAAGTTAGTGAATGCAGTCTGCATTATATACTCGAAGAGTGGACGTATGATGGATTAGCTAAACATTCATTATAAACACTACAAATTCACTTTTAAACAAAGTAGGTTGGTCGCTTCACCTGCACCTGATCATGGTTTAAAAAACGTGAAGCGCGCAAAAGCGTAGAGGTCTAAAACCAAGGCGCAAAGCGCAAAAGCGGCGAGCTTTTCGACGCAAGGAGATTATATAATTTTTTTATATATTCTATAGGTTTCTAGGGTCATATACCCAATATTTAGAAACAAATAAGTTTTATATATGTTTTAATATTGAAAATACATACATGTAGAGCCTAAAAAGCATGATGTACACAAAAGTGTGGCATACACACGAGGCGCACGTCTCAGAGGGGGTTTTTCACCAAAAAAGTGTGCCTCAGCTGCGCTTTATGTACATAGTGTGCCTCAGCCTACATACAGTGCGCCTCCGCCTACATACGACACGCCTCAGCGCGCCTCGCTCCTAAGGCGAGCTTTTTTAAACCAAGCTCCTATTGCAATGGAATGAATGAATTATATTTTGCGAAAGAGAAACTGAACTTGTTTGTAATAAAATGCTTAAAGGGTTACAGTGTCAAGATCTCTTGGCCATCCATTTCTTGAAAACATTTGTCTTACATAATTACGAGCCGAGCTACTCGAGCTCGGCTCGAAAAAAAAAACTCGAACGAGCCGAGCTTAAACGAGCTCGAGCCCGAGCCTAAAAAACAAGCTCGTTTAGTAAACGAGCTCGAGCCCGAGCTTTGCTTATCGAGCTCGAGCCGGCTCGCGAGCCTAAACGAGCTTTCAATTTATATATTCTTTATTAATATATCAAACATATATTTATATAATTACCATTTATATAAATACAAAAAAATAACTTAATTATATGTATAATAATAATTATAATTAACATAAATTAATTAATAAATACTAAACGAGTCGAGCCCGAGCCGAGCTCGAGCTTGAAAAATTACCTTCGAGCCGAGCTCGAGCTTTAGAAATAAAGCTCAAATCGAGCCGAGCTCGAGCTTTCATATGTTAAACGAGCTCGAGCTCGAGCCTGGTCGAGCTCGGCTCGTTTGCACCCCTAGTCTTACTCTTACATCTACCGCCCTTGCCAAGATGTTCCATGTGTCAATTTGCTCACTAAAAATTAGAAACTTTAGTTAATCTCTTATGCAAGAGTATATAATTTAACAGTTAACAAGAAGAAACAAGTAATGAAAATAGGCATTTGACAGCATACCTTAAATCAGGTGGCAGGGCATAGTGAATTACAACATCATTTAACTCATACATAACTTTAGCAGCTCCTTTTGAAAGTTGGGGAGTTTCATCCATAATTTGATACAACAATTTGAAGTAAAATGTCACATGAAACAGAGATAACAAAACTGTAGCATCAAAGCATCATAGTCTGGATCGAACACATGATTTCTTTGTTCCATCAGATCTGAATTAAAAATATAAAAAATAAGTTGGACAAGAAGATGATGTTGTTATACGACTCAAAAGCAATAACCAGGTGATCCACCAATAAAAGATGCACACTACAGTTTATGAAATTATACAAGGACGCCTTGATGCTAAAATATTTCAGTTCCAAAAACAAAAACAAGAAAAAAAAACAAAACAAAACAAAAGCTACTTAGTTACAAAAATCCTAAAAACCATACCTGTGAATCGGCATCAACAAACGGATTGATGTTGCTCTTCGTCTATACATGGACCCATTCATTTAAGACCTGGCCTCTTGCATGGTCAGCAGTGCAAATTAGGGCTCGAGAAAGCAAATATGATGTCAAGAATTAATAAGGGAATATGCAAATATCATGCATGTGCTCTACATAATCTCTGTCGATCAAGCAACAAGTGCAAATTAGGGCTCGAGAAAGCATGAATCGAATTAGTTGAATTAGAAATCGCCATCACCATCACCGTCGTAGTTACAAGCAGCCACCAGAAAACCTAGATCTAAATGAGAGGTGTAAATGGAAGCCATTGATTCAGATTTTCTCTCTCCCACTCAGTCCCGCCCAAGGGATTATTTGGATCTGAAAATGTTAGGGGTGTTTGAAATTTGAAATCCCGCCCCAATGGATTTAAGGGGTGTTTGAAATATGTATCTGAAGCTATGAAATTCATTTGTGCTTTAAGACTGCCGGGGTATGGTGGGGCTTGGGTTGGGCGTGGGTTGGGGCAATTGCTGACACCTGGATGTAACCCAAACCCAAGTTTTAATGGGGTATGGTGGGGCTTGGGTTGGGCGTGGCTGGGCCGGCGTGGCCTAGCCACATCACCATTTTTTTTAATATATATTTAAATTAATTAAATACATAAAAAAAACATATTTTTTTTAAATACATAAACAAACATAATAATTATTAAAATAAAAAGCAATCATTTCATACAATCTAAACTACCTAGCATCCCGGGTAGCCCATGATAATCTGCGTGATGTTCCAATAATTGTTGCATGTCACTGAACGAGGGCTTTCTCAAATATCTTTTCCTATAGAGTTCTAGAATACACGAACAAAAGTTGTGAAGACTTTCTCTAGCTACACGTGCAGACATTTTTAAATAGTCATCCATAATGTCCGAACTATTGCCGTACGCTAACTGCCTAAGTGCGGCCGTGACCTTTTGCCACGTAGTAAATCCTAATTGCCCGGTTACATCGGGTTTTTGTTGAAAATAAACATACTTCTCCTCAAGATCTCTAGATATCCTTAAAAATAAGTTTCTACTCATACGAAAACGACGCCTAAACATTTTTTCATCATACTTAGGTTCAGCTGAGAAGTAATCGCTTACCAACAAATCGTTAGCGGTAACCCGTTCACGAGCGATGTACCTTCTTCTGCGTTTAGGTTGTTGACTCTCTTCCTCCTCCTCTTCGTTTTCAACGATAGCTTTCACCACCGTCGCGATCGTTTGTAGAAATATTTCCGCCCCATCGTCAGATGATGATGATGATTCAGTATAACTTGAAGAACTCATGGCGAGATTGTGTTTTATGTGTTTGATTTTGTGTGAGAAAAATGATAAATATTGTAAAGTATTTATAAAGGAATTTTTTTTTTTTTAAATAGACCAACGGCTAGCCCAACGGCTAGTTTGGTTTGGCCATTCACAACCCGCCATGTCAGCTTGGCCAGACCACCCCACGCCCGGCTTGAAACCCATGCCCCAAGGGCCACGCCGAAACCCATGCCCACCCGGGGTGGTGGCTTGGGCGTTTTCCCCCTACCCACGCCCAAACTCCCGCCCCATACCCCGCAGTCTAAAGTATTATATAAAATGCTTTAAAGGCTTGTAAATGTAAAAAAAGTGGCAAATGACTATTTCTATCATTCGAATATACATTATATATAGTATAGATATAGATATATATATTATGTTATATATAAAAGTTCGAAAAATATATAATTATAATTAATATAACAAATAAATCAAATAGAAGCCAAGTCGGAGCCTAGCTTGAAAAATTACCAACAAACCAAAAGCTTGAGCTTTAGATGGAGCTTGGAGCCCTCATAAGTTATTTTATATGTATCAAATATCTATACATATTGTACATTTCTAAATATATGTAGGTATTTGTTTTGCCACATCACCTTATAAAAAAGATTTAAATATGTATTTTATGTGCATTCAATATCTATACAAATCTCTACACATATTGTACATTTCTAAATATGTGTAGATATGTGTTTTGCCACGTCATCAAAAGATATATATTTACGTATTTTATATATATATATATATATATATCTAATATCTACACATATTGTACATTTAAACATGTGTAGGCATTTAATTTGCCACGTCATTTTTAAAAAAAATAAAATAAATACATATTAACTTAGTTTATCTATATATATATTTTTTTTAAATTATGTGTTGGTAAACATAATCATTTACCTACACATATATTAATTTTTTACATATGTGTTGATAATTTACCTTCACATGACAAAAATTTGCCACATGTGTAGGTAATTTAATATTTAATCGATTACCAATTTTGGGGGGAAATTTTCCCACCAACACCAAGTGTGTCTAAAATCCATTACCAACACATATTAAGTGTTAATCATTATGAAAATATATTATCAACCATTACCCACACATATACAAACATGTGTAGGTAAATACCCACACATTTACATGTGTAGGTAAATTATGTGTGGGTAAACACCCTAATTTCTTGTAGTGGTAATACATGTGGTTTTAAAGATATATTTTTTTTTAATTTGGTATATAAAATTACATTAATTCAACCTGTAGAATATGGTTCTTATATATAAAACTTTTTATTATTTAATATATAAAATTATATTTATTTAACCCGTGCAATAAAGGAAGTTTTTAAAAATATAATGTTTTATTATTTTGTATATAAATTTATTTACTTAACACGTGTAATACACGGGATTATAACTTAGTCCCCTTATATAAAAAATATTTTTTTCCGATACCATTTCACCTTGTTAAAATAACCTTTGAGGCAGTTTGTAGACACCTGTCCTTGTCAATACTAGGTTTTAATAATAAAAATAAAAGTCAAAAGGCAAATACTTAAAGGGTCATGCTAGCTGCACACGCCCAAAATTATTTTCACACCCCAAAGCGCCGCGCTATGGCCAAAGCGCGGCGCTTCGATCGACAATACGTGCTTCGATTGACGTTTGAGACATTCCCTACTGTTTGACTGACATAAAGCTGATTGACATGTTTTGTCGTTAACCCTAAGCGCCGCGCTTTGGCCATAGCGCGGCGCTTCGATCCAACTTTTCACTTTTAAAAGCAAACTACTGATTGAAGTTCTTCTTCAGCAACCTCTCGTTCTTCTTCTTCACGTTGTTTACAAACATACGTGGGTATTCGAGTGTTTTGTTGTTTGTTGTTTACAAAAAACGATGTCGTGGTTAAACAACTATATTTTTGGTCAATATTCTGACGAGACAGTTGTTCCTGATTCTTACGAGGGGACCGCTATTTCTGACTCGTATGAGAAACCGGTATCGTCCAACTTGAGGGAGGCAGAGGTTGTATCTGGCATTCGTTATCGTGATAACACGGTGACGCTGGATTTGAATACCCCTGTGGAGGACCCTTACGCACAACAAGGTTATTCTAATTTCGGTTACGGTGGCGAGTACAGCTTTGTACAGCAGGAGTGTGGTCCAAACGACAGTTACGGTTGTCAACAGAGCTTACAAGGTTATTCGAATTTCGGTTACGGTGGCGAGCACAACTTTGAACATCAAGTATATTCGGACCTCGGTGACGATGGTGAGCCGGGGGATGTGTCTGTTGACGAGGAAGGCTGTTACCCGGTTACGTTTTCGTTTGATACGACGCAGACCTTTTCGTCACGTAAAGAGTTGGTGCGTTGGGTACAAGACACGGCAAAAGACAACGGTTACCTCATTGTGACTAAGAGGTCGAATAAAAGAGGAGAGAATTACAAGATTTGGTTTCAATGTACTTTTGGTGGGGAGCATAAGAGTATAGCTACACAGAGGAAAACGGGTAGCAAGAAAATAGGCTGCCCGTTCGAGATGATCGGGTTTTCGGAATCATCCGGAAGTGTTTGGAGGATAGAGGTGACGAAGGCGAAGCATAACCACACTCCTATTGAAAACTTAGAGGGTCACGCGTATGCGAGAAGGCTTTCTTCGGAGGATACAAAACTGGTTAAGGAGCTGGCAGAGCAAGACATTCCTAACCAAAGTATCTGGCGAACGCTGAAAAAAAACAATCCGGCTAGAAAGCTTATTCCGAAAGATATACACAACGCTGTTCAGAAGATCAACGCCGAAAAAAATGTCGGTAAGTCTCCGATGCAAAAACTTGAAAGCATTCTTCTCGAAAAAAATTACACTTATTACATGCGCACGAATGAGATATCAAACGAAGTTGAAGATGTCTTCTTTGTTCACGAAAGATCATTCAATATGTGGTGTGCCTTCCCGCATGTGCTAATTATTGACGCCACCTACAAAACGAACATGTACAACCTGCCATTTGTTCAGGTCGTAGGCATGACGTCGACAAACAAATCGTTTACGGCTGCTTGTGCGGTAATTTCCGCTGAGAAGTCAGAGAACTACCTATGGGTGTTGCAGAGGATCAAGTCTATGCTGGTCGGATGTATGGAACCGCGCGTGATTTTAACAGACAGGGATTTTGCGCTGATGAACGCGTGTGAACAAGTTTTTCCAAAAGCGCATAAGTATCTTTGTCGGTTCCATATTCAACAAAATATTAATAAGAACAGCAAGAAGAAATTCTCTGACAAGGATTGGAAAGAATTCGTACGTAGTTTTTGGTTATTGTGCGAGTCTACGACCGAGGAAATATACAGGTATAACTTGGAAAACTTTGAAGCACAGCTGAAAGAAGATGACCGTGAACGTAGGTATTTCTTACATAATTATGTTCAAATTTTATATAATAACAAAAACTGACTATTTACGTTTTTTTTAATTTTAGAGGTTTTTGATTATATGAAGAAATCCTGGTTGGATCCGTACCGTGAAAAGTTTGTATCATGCTGGATTAACAAAACTATCAACTTTCACCAAACTACGACCAACAGGGTTGAGGGCATGCATGCAACACTAAAAAGTCACTTTCCAAGTCATCGCAACACACTGGATAAACTTGTACTGTATGTTGATCATGTTGTTGATAGACAATACACCGAGATTAGTACAAGCTTTGAAACAAGCCTCCGAAAAGTGATGACGCACCACAAGAAGCAGCCCATGCTTGCATATATTCTCAGAAAGGTTTCAATATATGCGATTGAGCTTTTGAGTAGGGAACTAAAACGTAAGGAAGACGGGTTGAGAGCCTACGGTGCAAGCTGTGGTTGCCAACTTTTTACCAGCTGTGGTTTGCCATGTGCCTGTCGTTTGGAAAAGTTGGAAAATAAAGGTAATTAATATCTTTGACCTTTCTCGTTATGATTCTGCCACCTAATTTGTTTTCATCCACAGGTCAGCAACTCCGGATCACACACATAGACGTGTTCTGGAAGAAGCTTAACTTCAAGCCTGCAAAGAAAAACATAGAGGATATCGATGTAGACGCGGAATTTGAAAAATTGAAACAAAAGATCGATCCAACACCCCCTCAAGTGAAAAGGAGCTTCTTTGAAAAGTTTCAGCAAATCTTCAATCCAGGGAACAATAACAAAAAACCTCCTGCTGTTCTGAAGAAAACTCGTGGTCGCCCAACATTGAAAACGCAGGAAGAAAGAAAGGTTGAAGCCGCTAGAAAAAGCTCGTACATTCCGTCGGAAGAAACTTGGGTCGAGGCCTCAGATGATCTTCCCCGTCACAGCTCGTACATATCACTCGAAGATTCTAGAAGACAAAAGAATACCAAACCGATCAACCTGCACCCTGATTTCCCGATGATCAAGCTCGGTCCTAAGACGGATATAGCGATCCGCAACTTCGCATCTCAGATTCCCGAAGTGATCCATCCATACATCGTTAGAATAAAGGACGTGAAACCAGATGGTCATTGTGGGTTTCGATCGGTGGCTGTTGGGTTAGGATTGAAACAAAATTCATATTTGATGATCCGGAAACAACTTATAAAGGAGTTACGTACGAACGAATCGCTTTGGAGGCAGTTTTTCGATCCGGAAAACATAGGACATTATGATGCGCTGCTTAGACGGATCAATTTCAAGGGGGTGGGACGAGCAGATATCGAAAATTACATGACGATGCCTGACACGGGGTTTCTTATTGCCCAACGATACGGTGTGATTGTTCACACCTTCGACATGCGTGGGAGCTGTACAATTTTCCCTCTGCTGGGCGGGCCAAACGAAGCTGAGCAACCTCACCTGGTGGTTGCGGTTGTGTTCGTCGACCATGGGCATTTCATACATGTAGATCTTGGAGGTTGTTATCCAATGCCTCCCCCACACCCACTCTGGACAGCGAACAGAACAGAGCGCGCAGCAGCCTGGCACACATTATACAGGGATCAGATCAACGCGTACGAAATGCTTACGTATCGTGCCCCTGACCTTAATGTAACCCCATATGTTCACGATGTAGGTTAAATGTGTTTAATAATAACCACGTTTGTGTTTGTTCAATATATGCGTTACATCATAATACTACAATTAATGACAATATACATCATAATACTACAATTAATGAAAAAATACGTCATGTTCATGTACGGTAGGCGGCTGATACACATAACACCTCTCACAGGAGTACTTGTGGTTTCAAACCAAAATGATACGATATAACGGAATAAGACATCACACGTAACCGATTTAATCCGGAACTTGCAGTATAGTCCATATATAATAAAAAATGAAGTATAATGGAAAAAACGTAAAATTTAGACTATTATCGACGCGTTTGTGAATTAAAAACAATTTAAAAAAAATAAAAAAATGCCTTAAACGCCCCGCTATGACCAAAGCGCCCCGCTTTACCCTTGAAGCGCCCCGCTTTGGCCAAAGCGGGGCGCTTTGGTCCCTCGCTATACCTGAAGCGGGGCAGCTTCTCCCCCACTTCAACACAACACACAAAACACACACACAAGGTGCGATTACACACACTTCGATCCGGATATCTTCGTTTTCAATCTTTCGACCGCTAAAAAGGTAAATCGAACACCCTTAGTCGTTTCTTTAACTGTAAATGTTTGATATTTGATTGATTTGGGCGTTTGAATCGATTGGGGGGGGGGGCTGTTCTTCATCACGAAGAACCAAAGCGCCGCGCCGAGGCCAAAGCGCGGCGCTTTAGTTCATGTTTATTTTTTTTTTAATTTTAATATTATTTGTTTAATATTATTTGTTTAATATTGTTTGTTTAATAATATTAAAATTTTATAAATAATATTATTTGTTTATTATTTTATATTTAATATTATTTGTTTATTATTTAAAATTTTATAAATAATATTATTTGTTTATTATTTAAATTATATTTAATATTATTTGTTTATTATTTAAATTGTTTAAATAATTTTATTTGTTTATTATTTTATATTTAATATTATCTTATCAACGTGCAGGGATGGATTCTTCCGATGACGAGATTGAGCATATGGAGGCTGAGGGAGATGAGGGAGAGCAGGAAGAGCCGGCATGTCCGTACCTGCAGTTTCCGGCGGGGTCACGGGCGAGGAGGAGATGCGCGAGGTTGCGCGCCATCCCCATTGGGGAGCATGTAGGGATAGACTGGGCCCTGTTGGAGACCGTGGGAGAGGCCGCGCGGGCGCGTGAGATAGTTGGACTAGATACTCCTTGGTCGCGCCTATTTGAGTTAGCGATGGAGGACTCGTACCCTGAGATTACGTGGGAGTTTCTTTCCACGTTTACATACGCGCCGCATCCGACGGATTACGTGGAGGACCCGGATTTTCCAGTCTACGAGGTTACATTCCGTCTTGCCGGTCAGGAGTTTCGGATGAGTGTGCGGCAGTTTGTTGTCCATACAGGTTTGTTTAAATAATATTATTTATTATTTTATATTTAATATCATTTGTTGATTTAATGTTATTTGTTTATTTAATGTTATTTGTTTATTTAATATTATTTGTTTATACAGGTTTGTACACAGAGGCCGAGCTTGATACTGATTTATATACGCAGGCGGTTACGATGATGGACAGGCAGACGCTTATCAGTTTCTGGAGGTCCATTTCCATTAGACCCTTTGGGAGATCCTGGCAAAAGGCCACCTCCATTAGAGACCCCTTGTTCCGATACTTGCAGCATGTTATCGCGGCAACTTGTCCAAAGCGCCCAAAGCGCCCCGCTATGGCCAAAGCGGGGCGCTTCGAGTGTGCAAAAAGACTAATGCCGTGTGCGAATAGACCAGGCCTACTTAAAATGCCAATTGGTGTTGTTCCCTAACATGCATCTACTCATCCTTGTTCAATGTATAATTATTTTAATTACATAATATTAATCCACCCATCTTTATTCAGTGTATAATATTTTAATCAGACAACATGAATCAATAACATTTATCATCCATTTTTTAAAGATTAACTTAGGAAGACTTTGATGTATATGTCAAGAGGATTTAAAAACCTTTCGTATGGGGAGGAGAACCCGAATTGTTAATGACGAGGATGCTTACGCAGCAAGTCAGTCCTTGTCTGTTGACCTTGTCCAAAGCGCCCAAAGCGCCCCGCTATGGCCAAAGCGGGGCGCTTCGAGTGTGCAAAAAGACTAATGCCGTGTGCGAATAGACCAGGCCTACTTAAAATGCCAATTGGTGTTGTTCCCTAACATGCATCTACTCATCCTTGTTCAATGTATAATTATTTTAATTACATAATATTAATCCACCCATCTTTATTCAGTGTATAATATTTTAATCAGACAACATGAATCAATAACATTTATCATCCATTTTTTAAAGATTAACTTAGGAAGACTTTGATGTATATGTCAAGAGGATTTAAAAACCTTTCGTATGGGGAGGAGAACCCGAATTGTTAATGACGAGGATGCTTACATGTTAAAAAAAAAAAAAAAAAAAAAAAAAAAAAAAAAAAAAACGTAGTAACGCACATAAATCTACAGTTAAAACAATCACGTTACAAGTGTCGTGCGACACATTATTATACTTTTTTTTATCTATGCCTAACCAAATTAATATCTAAATTACTTATAGGGTAAATTACAGTTTTCGTCCTTTATGTTTGTATCGGATTGCAATGGATAGCCTTTAACTTTAATAATTACAGTCATAATCCTTTATTTGGAAAACTAAGTACATCTTTCGTCCTTTAGCACTAACAAAGTTAAAATTTTCAGTTAAATTTATTCACTTAAGGGCAATTTAGTCTTTCTATATAATTATTTATAGTATAAATAAAAGAAAATAAAATCAAATATAAATACTCTTTCCTCTTTCACTCTCTCTCTCTCTCACGACACTTTGAACTCTCCCTCTTCTCTTTAAGCAAACATCAGCCTCCATTATCAAACCCACCACCATCACTAGAATCCAGTCACAACAACCCACCACCAGATCTGAAGCTTGTCTGTGTTATAGCTACTGTCGCCGCCATCACCTCCTGCCCCACCATCACCGGCCGTTGTCGCCACCGTCACCTCCTGCAACTGGTCGCCGGTGGTAGTGATCTGAAAGTGGTTGGCCATGTCATTCATCATCATGATGTGCTCGTGAATGCCGCTCCTCCCATCATACTTAATTATCACCAGCTTGAGGATAAGGGTACTAGCGTGTGCTTTAGACGTCCCCTTGAACTGCGCCTCCACATAAGCCAAATAGGTTTTAGCATCTTCAGAATCAGGAATAGCTCCTCTGATGGCATTGCTGATGGACTGCTTCATGAACATGAGAGACATGCGGTTACACCTAGTCCATTTTTCATGAGTCAACTGCTCAGCAGCAGTACCTTTAGTAGTAAGGTCTGCTGGCTTATTCTCTCTTAATGCATTATCAAAATCCAGCAGCCCAAGCGTAAGCATGAGAGCATCCTTCCATGCAGCAAAGTTATCACCAGTCAAAGGTGGAATCCCACAATTGGGTGCTGATAGTGGAAATAAGATGAGCAAGTTATGATACTAAGGAAGAAGTTCTAATGTGATCTAAGGGCACGTAATACTAAGGAAAGCATAAATAATAACCATTTTAGTTATGAAGCTGTGATATTGTCTATTACTAACATCAAAATAATAGAGTTAGTAAAATTCTACTTAAACGAAGACAACTCAGCTTTGGCCAGAAGTGTAATCATTTAAGCATGTGTGCAAAGTGTTTGTGACAAATCAGCTTTGGCCAGAAATTGAGACAATCACTTTATCTATGCACTTGTTAAGTATGCCATCTATGAAGGAATTAAATCAGCTTTGGCCAGATATTAAGACATTCATATTTATGATGCACACTTAACATAGCTTTCGTAATACTTGAACAATAAGTAGATGTATCAAATCAGCTTTGGCCAGAAATGGTACATTAGAAACTCATTCAAGTTAAGCCATTTTGGTTTTGTAAAGCAATATCTGATTCTGATTAACTAACTAAGTATTTACAAAACTAATTATTTAATAGCAAACCACCCGAGCCAAATTTTAGTTCATATTAACTGCTTAATAAAGTAATGGGATTTCGGACAAGTCTTGACATTTTATGAACACTCATGATTTCAGATGGTTTATGTCTTGGACTCATCCGAAATGAATGATTTCGAATGATCTCGGATTGTCCGAGATGAGTGATTTAGAATGATTTCGGATGTGTTCAAGACGCGTAAGTCGGATGATTCGGATGATTTCGGATGTGTCCGAGACGAATGATTTCGGATGAATTATGTCTTGGAATCATCCGAAATGGTGATGCTTAGTCCGAAATGATTAGTCCGAAATGATTCGTGATGGTCGGTAATGATCAGGCAGATGTTGATCCGTAATGGATGCTTAGTCTGAAATGAGGTCCGAAATGATCATCCGAAATGTGTTCCTCAAGCTGTCAAATCCTTAATTTAGGCAGTTAATTATTGATAAGGTTTAAATCCGAAATTTCAGGGATTATGGGATTAAGTTTCCTGTTTAATTTCTAATTACATTTATCTGTTGATTTCGAAATTATATCCATTAATAAAATAACAGATTTCGAAAATTCTAATTAGATAAAAATAAATCAAACATGAACAAACACCCAAAAATCCAAAATTCATTCCAAAACTAAGGGAATTTTTTGAATTTAATCATGAACTTATGATGAACCCTAAATCAAAATATTCAAACATTCATCCGAAATATGGAAATTATTTACACATTTAAACACATTTTGAATATTCCGATTTCGGAACAGTAACAAAGAATGAGCACATAATCCGAGACGGATCCGGAATGGCATCTCGGATGACAGAAACCAAATTTTATTAGGGTTTTCAATTTTGTTTTCCAGTTTTATTCCAGATTTATGGATGGAAAACAGAACCGACTAATCAACATATGCTCTGATACCACATGTTGATCGGTTCTGTTTGAACGTAAGGGAAAACATGTAAACATACCTGTTGTTTTGGTAAAAAAAAAAGCAATGACAATGTAACCAAACTTTCTGTTGTGAGGTATGATGCTTGAATTAATGAACAATGATAAGGATCACTATGAAGTGTAATAAACAAATGACACGAAGATTTATACGGGGAAAAAGCCCTTGATCAAGAGTTAATCTCCGGCACAAAAAACCCCGGGTGATGGAAACTACCGATCACCAACTCAAATTAAACAAACAATCTGTTACAACTTCGGATGATAGCGAGCTAAGTACAAGGATCACTATAGTGTAACGTGTAGAAATGTATGAAAAATGCTAAGTGTTTTGTCGAGAGCCAGTGAGAGCGGTTGTATGAGTGTGTGTGTAGCCAAAAATAGCTAAGTGTCTCTAATATAGCTCGCTACCCCTTTACAAATAGAAAATATCAAGCCTAACTAACATTCCGCAAATGGTGCAAGTCTTCCACGACCCCACAACGTCCATTTCTGGCCAAGCACGTGCGGAATATAATAAGAATATTCTCCAGGAATGTCGCCAAGACCAAGTCCAAGTTGATATTTCTGCAAAACATTTACGAATTCAAAGTAGACAATCGTTAGTACTGGGATCCTTATAGTTATCCATGATCCTGATCCTCATCCTGATCCTGCAACACTTCTGAGGATCACTACTTCAGACAGAATTGAGGATCACTAAATCCAACAGCAAATAAGGATCACTGGTCATTTAGAAATCCACCCCTAACAATTGCCCCCCAAAATATAAGGAGTAAATATGTAAATAAATGAGTTATATTTTGTCGATCTTATCCGTAGCAAACTAACGGATAACTAGCCGTTGAAGACGGACTAGCCGTTGCAAACCTGACGTCACTGAAGTGACAATCCTGCAAATCATCATTATAAATAGAAGTTAGAGATAGGATCAATTCACATTTAAATTCAAGAGAGAGACTCCCTTTAAATTTAAGTCCGCAGATCAAACAGGTAATCCTCTTTCTCTTCTTCCTTTACGTTTTCTTTCTTTGCTCCTTCTTTCTTTACATTCTTCACAGTCATGATGATGCTACGATCCTCCCCCGCCAAGGATCATAAGAAGGACAGTCCTCTCAAAAGCCAGGGGATCATTAAAGACTCACCGAAAGAGAGATGCTGCTTCAATGATGCACAAATAGACAAAATTCGCCACTGTTTCCAGCGAACACCGATTTCAAGCCATTCGATCCCACTGTTCTGAGCGACCACATTTCTGAGACATGGATTGCCTTTCCTGCTACCCCATTCATCATAGGGTACACCTATCCTTTTCCAGCCTTTACCCAATCCTTTTTCTCCCTTACTGGCATCTCCTACATCCAGGCTATGCCGATGATCTGGAGTGTCTTATATACCCTTGAAAGGATCATCGAGTAGGAAGGGGTTGACCTAGGAATGTCAGAGTTGGCTGAGATGTATGATCTCACAACGTTTGGATCCCAGCGATATTTGTTCAAACGTAAACCCGGAGAAGAACATCCTATCTTTAAGGCTACAAAAGACGATACCAACTGGAAACGGCGATTCTTCTTCGTCAGAAGGGATTCTATCCCGGATGGAAAGGATTTGCCGAAGAAATGGAGCACTGATGATAGGATTGGAGGATCCTTAGAAGGATCACTAAGTAAGCTCATTCTGATAATGCTTACTAATAGGCTTTTGTTTCTTTTTGTACAGCTATCACATTCTCGCATATCATTCCTTCAGCTGCCACCAAGGGGAGACTTGCTGCCTTTAGAAAGCTTGATCCTGAAACAAGATCATTCAAGACAATCACCCAGGATTTACAAGAGGTATCCTCAGGTTCTGTCACCATGTCAAGTAAGTATCCTGTTCTTTATGTATTCAAATGTTTAAATAAATAGTTATATATGAATACAATTAGGACACTTATCTGTTTTGGGTGTGTAGGCGCTGGAAAATCATCAAGATCTGCTTCCAAATTTAGTGTCACTGAGCTAGACACCGTCCGATCCTCCAAGAAGAAGCTTCCTGCCAGCCCAACTGCTTCGATCCCCAAGGCACCCGCTAAAGGAAGGGGTGGCAAGAAAAGAAAAGCCTCCGAAGCTGAGGATCTGCAAGGTCTGCCTTTGATCCGCCACCAATTCCTTGAATACTTCAACGAGGTAAGGATCCTTATCCCTGCTTTAGGTATCCAGCTTATTTGAGGATCACTTGTTCCTAAACTGTTCTTTATCTTCTTTGCAGAAATTTGCTGAGATTGAAGACTATGTTGGGCATATCGAGGAGCAGGATAAGAAGATTGCTGACCTCCAACAAGTCGCATTGCTTAAGGATCTCAAGATTGCTGACCTCCAAAAAGATCTCAAAGATGCCAAAGCTCAGATAGCTACAATCCTAGTCAATTTTGATTATGAGAAGAGGGAGATCACGGAGGATGCTAAGGTCTCCGCTGGCATAGCCATGTACAAGACCAAGCTACAAATGGCTCAAGAAGCTCAGGATCCCGCATTTGATAGGAGCAGCTGGGATGTAGAAGGCTGGAAGGCAAGGCTGGCTGAGCTGGATGACGAGGAGGAAGCTGAGGAGGTTCTGGCAATCGAGGCTGGAGGCAATGGCAAGGATCATGGTGGTGAAGCTAGTGGAGCTGGAGGTGGTGATGCAGCGAAGGTGTAGGCTGCAATAATGGGCGATGATGGACATTTCTAGACGTAGCCGGAGCCCATTTTTTTTAGTTTGGTTATGGTTTTTTGTTTTGATGGTGTTTTGATAAACAATGGTTGGTCTGTATTTGAACAATAGTAATTTAGGGTTGAGGATCATGGATGATCCTTTGAACAATAGGTAGGATTACAAATGGTGGAGGGATCCTCTGTTTGGGGGATGAAGCCATTGTGATCCTACCGCCTTTATTTTCCTGCACTTGTTAGACCTGCAAACAATGGACAACCTTTTCCAACCCATGTGGACGGGCCACGTTTTGCTGGTAGAAACGTGGGTTGGCAATTTTGACAACCTTAAAAGGGTTTAAGCTTTTGTGAATAAAATGACTTTAACTTTTTGGCTATATCCTGTGTTGATATCCTTATTGTTATTTTATTTTTCAATCTATTGTGATGTTCATGTCGTTTAAATTTATCAAGTAAAGAAAAAATTTAAAAAATATCCGTTAAGATTTAAGGATATGATCAAGGATCACATAAAAAATAATTTAAGGATCATAATTTCAGTTGTCTAAGGATAAGTGTCACTTAAATATATAATGAATAAAATCAAAACAGTTTAGGATCATACCTGAGAACCCAAGTTAGGATCCTATCCTTCAACACTTAAAATTAGGATAACCCAAGATACAAACCTTAGTTGAAAGTAAGGGTCAAGAATCTTTGGCCATTTATCTTCACAAACCTGAAATAAGATATTGCTTGGAACTGAGCCATCATAAGATGAATGTTAGTGACTGGGGACAAGCCCAAAGGATAACTGGGGACAAGCCCAAAGGATAACTGGGGACAAGCCCAAAGGATCGTATGTAAACTGGAGTATGGCCCTTACTAGTGACTATCCAAACTTAGTGACATGAAAATGCCAAAACCTTAGCTAACGTGAAAACGTTAGAAACCTTAGGAACGGATGTATGGTACGTCTACCATTATACGTAGGATCCTGAATATAGCCAGTACAACGAAATTGTCAGCCCCTAAAGCGGGTACTGGTCCCATTGCCATGAACTATACCAGGATCATCGTGCGCTACTGGCGAAACTGGGGACAGGCCCAGACTGGGGACTAGCCCAAACAACCAGATACTTCTGTGGATACTCAATGCCTAGTTAAAGATACCTGAACCTTCAAAACTCAGAAATCAAGTAAAAGGAGGATAAAGGACGCAGGATCCTTATCCTTGTAAGAATAAAAAGAATGAAATAGTTTAAGATTGGAATGTTACCAGAAAGAGGATCATCTATCAGCGGGGATCCTTCAAGGATACTTGTCTGGTAAGGATCATGGATCATGATCACATGAAATATTTCTTCAAATGGACAGCATTCCAAGCTCTAGGTAGCAAATCGCCCTCCATTGTTAGCAATCGATATGCCCCCTTTCCTCCTTCAGCTTCAATCAAACAGGGTCCTTCCCACTTTGGTGCTAGCTTTCCATCAGCAGGATTGGTGGTGTTTTGAAATGCTTTCCTTAATACCATATCCCCAACTTGGAATTTCCTGAGCCTGACATTTTTGTTGTAAGCTCCAGCCATCCTTTGTTGATAACTGGCCATCCTTATCCTTGCTAAATCCCTAATTTCTTCTATAGTATCCAAGTCTTGAATCAAGTTTTCAGCATTTTCTTCAGGATCACGAACGCTTGTTCTTGCAGTTGGAACCACCATCTCTGTAGGGATCACTGACTCTGCCCCAAATACCAAAGAAAATGGAGTTTGGCATGTAGCATTCTTGGGAGTTGTTCTATCAGCCCATAGCACATAAGGTAGTTCTTCTGCCCATTTTCCTTTCTTGGATCCAAGCTTCTTCTTCAAATTGTTGATGATGATCTTGTTGGATGATTCTGCCTGACCATTAGCTTGTGGATGGACTGGTGTTGATGTTATCATCTTAATTCCCCAACTGTCACAAAAGTTAGTGGTTCTATTCCCAATAAATTGGGATCCATTATCACAAATAATTTCAGAAGGGATGCCAAATCTAGTAATAATATTCCTTTTAATAAAGGATATAACTTCCTTTTCTCTTACTTGAGCAAAGGCTTCAGCCTCTATCCACTTAGAGAAGTAATCAGTCATAGCAAGCATGAATACTTTTCCACCTGGTGCCTTAGGAAGCTTTCCAACTATATCCATTCCCCATCTCATGAATGGCCAAGAAGAAGATATAGGATGCAAGAGCTCTGCTGGTTGGTGAAGGATATTACTATGCCTCTGACAAGGATCACACTTCTTGGCATATTCCACAGCGTCCTTCTTCATAGTGGGCCAATAGTATCCTGTTCTCAGGATCCTTGAGAATAATGCCCTGCCTCCAGTGTGGTTTCCACATTCTCCTTCATGGAAATCCTTTAGGACTTCTTGAATTTCAGGATCCTCAATGCATCTCAAATATGGTCCTGCAAGAGATCGTTTATACAACATATTATTTAATATTGTAAATTGAGATACCTTAATTTTAAAAGCCCTTGGGTTTTCTCCTGTAGGGATTTCTCCATGTTGTATGTATCTCATGATTGGAAGTATCCATGATCCTGAATGAGATTGGGTATCATCACTAGGGATGATTGCAGAATCTTCTCCTATCTCCATAGTTACATGATCCTCGATAGCAGGGGTCAGGATATGGATAATAGGGATCTCAATATCCTCAGGAATCTTCAAAGATGATCCTAGATTGGCTAATGCATCAGCTTCTGCATTCTCTTCCCTTGGTACCTGTGTCAAACTAAAGGATACAAAAGAGAGTGCCAATTCTTTGACTATCTCCAAATATTTGATTAGCTTTTCACCTTTAACAGCATAGGATCCATTAAAGTGATTAGTGATCAATAAAGAATCTACATGTACCTCAAGATACCTGATATTCATATGCTTTGCAATTTGCAAACCAGCTATCAAGGCTTCATATTCAGCCTCATTGTTGGTAGTTTGAAATTCACAAGCTATGGAGTGGGGTATTATGTCCCCCTGTGGCGATTTTAGTAGTATTCCGAGCCCTGTTCCATTCACATTGGAGGATCCATCAGTAAACAGTATCCAAGGATCCTTGGTTTCTTCAAGCAGTTGGACTTCTAGTTCAGCTTCCTTTTGCAAATCACTACTGAAATCTGCCACAAAGTCAGCTAATGCTTGGGATTTAATGGTTGTCCTAGGCTCATATCTTATATCGTATGCACTTAACTTCACTGCCCACTTAGCCATCCTTCCTGACATTTCAGGTTTCCTGAGAACATTCTTAATTGGGAAATTAGTTTTAACAATAATGGCATGAGTCTCAAAATAATGTCTTAATTTAGTAGATGCCATAATTAATGCAAGGATAAGTTTTTCTAAATGTGAATACCTGGATTCAGCATCAAGTAAGCTCTTACTTACATAATAAACAGGATGTTGTGTACCTTGGTGATCCTTAACAAGGACCGCACTTACTGCTTTTGAGGATACCGCCAAATATAAGGATAATACATCTCCCTTTTCTGGTTTCATTAAGGCTGGGGCTGAGGATAGGTAATCTTTAAGAGCTTTAAGGGCACTTTCATGCTTCTTAGTCCATTCAAATTTCTTGTTTTTTCCTCAGGATGTCATAGAACTCCTTGCACTTTTCTGAGGATTTGGATATGAATCTGTTCAAGGCTGCGATCCTGCCAGTCAACCTTTGCACATCCTTAGCATTGGCAGGAGATTTGATATTCACGATGGCCTTAATTTGCTCTGGACTTGCTTCAATGCCCCTCTTTGTTACCATATATCCTAAAAATTTACCTGCCTTTACACCAAAATGACACTTAGAAGGATTTAGTTTCATATTAAATTTATCAAGGATATTGAATGCTTCCTCCAAGTCTTTAAGGCGATCCTCAGCTCTTTTGGACTTAACCACCATGTCATCAATATAGACTTCCATAGTGTATCCAATTTGTTCTTTGAACATCATATTGACAAGCCTTTGGTAAGTAGCACCTGCATTCCTTAATCCAAATGGCATAGCAATATAACAGTATATACCAGTTGGGGTCATAAAGGCTGTATCCTCTTGATCGGATGGTTCCATCTGAATTTGTTGAAATCCAGATGAAGCATCCATAAAAGTTAACAACTCATGTCCCGCGGTAGCATCCACCATGGAGTCAATGTGGGGTAATGGGAAAGGATCCTTGGGACATGCCTTATTTAAATCTGTAAAATCGACACATACCCTCCACTTTCCATTTTTCTTTTGAACAACAACCACATTGGCTAACCATCTTGGATACTTAACCTCTCTAATCATACCTGCTCGAAGTAGCTTATCTACCTCTTCCTGGATAATAGCATTTCTTTCAGGTGCAAACTTCCTCCTCTTTTGATGAATTGGCTTGAATGACCTGTCAATGCCAAGTTTGTGAGTAATTATATCCTTAGATATACCTGTCATGTCTTCATGTTTCCAGGCAAAGGTGGTCTTCCTTCTTTTGAGGAAGGATACTAGCTCTTGTTCATTATCGCTGAGGATCCCTGACCCTATGAAGATCTTGGATTCAGGATCATCCGGATCCATGAGGATTTCTTTCAAATCCTGTTCTCTTGCCTCCAAGACGTCTCTTGAAGGATACTTTAATTGCTATTGCTCCCTTGGTCTTGAGGTTGGTTTCATTGATGAGGTATAGCAATTCTTAGCCTCCTGTTGATCACTCTCAATTTTCACCACTCCCCATGGACTTGGAAGCTTTACACACTGATGATAGGTGGATGGAACTGCCTTCATATCATGTATCCATGGCCTGCCAAGGATAACGTTACAACACGATAAGCAATCAATAACACAAAACTTTTGATAAGAATGCAATCCTTCAATATAGATTGGGAGTTTGATGTCCCCCAATGTATTCTTTGTTTCTCCACTGAATCCCACAAGTACTGAGGATCTTGGGATAATATCGGATTCTGGGATATTCATTTTCTTGAGAACATCCAGCTGAATGATGTTCACAGAGCTTCCTCCATCTATAAGGATCCTGCGAACAAAGTGGTTAGAAATAAACAATGTAATTACGAGACCGTCATGGTGAGGATCCTGGATGTCAACACGATCATCCTCATCAAAAGTAATGACTTTATCCTGGGTGACAACGGAGGTCCTGACGGGTCTGTCTCCGTTATCCATCTTGGTTTCCTTAACGTGTCTTTTTGCTGCTGAGAAGGATGTACCACAGATGTCTGATCCACCGGATATGAAATTTATGACTTGTGCATCTGCCGGAGGAGCAGGAGCCCTTTCCGGGATCCTTTCAGGATCCTGGGTTCTTGACTTCTTCCGTCCCAAGAGTTCCTTTAAATGCCCCTTGCTCAACAAATAACCAATCTCCTTTCTAAGTGCAATACATTCTTCAGTGAGATACCCAAAATCCTCATGATATGCACACCACTTGGATTTATCCTTTGTAGCAGCTGGTTTATCACTTTTCCTTGGCCACCTAGCTTTCTCACCTAGATTCTGCATTGCAAGGATTAGTTCATTGTTATCAACAGAGAAACAATATTCAGAAATAGGAGGATAATTCTCATCATCCTCTTCTTGTTCCACTGCGTGCACATTCTGATTATCAGATCTGTTATAAGACTTGGATTTGTTGTTCCTGAAGTAGGATCCTTGCTTATCCTGTTTGGAGTATCCTGTCAATCTGTCCTGGATCCTTTTGTCATCCTCTAGGCGGATGAACCTAAGGGCCCTAGTCCTTACTTCATCAAGATTCCTGCAAGGTGTCATAACAAGATCATCATAGAATAATGAATCCCTAAGCAATCCCATTTTAAAGGCTTCAACAGCCGTAGCTATATCCAAATTGGGAATGTCTAAGGATTCTTTACTAAACTTAGTGATATAATCTCTAAGTGATTCATTTTGACCTTGCGTTACCCTATATAGATCACTAGTTAATCGTTCAAACTTTCTGCTACAAGAGAATTGACTATTGAACAAGTTAACTAAATTAGCAAATGAAGTAATAGAGTAAGGGGGAAGACTTAGCAGCCATTTAAGAGCAGATCCTGTAAGTGTGGACCCAAATCCCTTGCATAGGCATGCTTCTTTCAACCTTTCCGGAATTGGATTGATCTCCATCCTCTCCCTGTATTGAGCTACATGCTCTTCTGGATCCGTTGAACCATCATATAGCTTCATTGATGGTATCTGGAATCTTTTAGGTATCTCAGCATCACACAAAGGTGGTGCAAAACGAGATATCCTATGGCTACCATCCGCAATCTCAGGAATGGGTTTAACTACTCCTGGTACACTGGATATCATATCCTTAAGCTTTTGCAGTTCCCTAGCCATGGCCTGATTGATGCCTGTATCCTGCATAAAGCAATGGTTAGTGTTATATAAATTATTAAAAGTGTTACCTCCCACAGGATTCGAGTTTGGAATTGCGGATGTGAATCCATCTTGTCGAGACTCTGGCATGATTGAAGGACCAGAGGAGGCAATGGTCTGCATTGGTATGAAGTCTCCTTGATGGACGTCTGAGTTCTGAGGTTGCATATTTCTCGAGGATCCTTGATTTTGAAGGGGGTTGGACCCTTGGAATTGTGATGATTCTTGAATCTGAAAGGATCCTGGAACCAGGGAGGATCCTTGAACAAGGGAGAATCCTGGGACCAGAGAGGATCCTAGGACCTGGGAGGATCCTTGGACCTGGGAGGATCCTTGGACCTGGGAGGATCCTTGGACCTGGGAGGATCCTTGGATCTGGGAGGATCCTTGGACCTGGGAGGATCCTCGGACCTGGGAGGATCCTTGTGCTGCATGCATTCCCACATATCCTCCTGACGTGAAGTAACCCTGTTGCTGAGAAGAGGATCCTAATGGTTGAGAAGAGAATCCCTGAGGCTGGAAGCAAGAGCCAAATGCCTGACTCATTGTTGTTGTCCCATAACGCCTTCCTGATAGTTCACCCAAGTATTGCACGTTCGGAACTGCTGAGTATTGTGAGGTTATGACCGGAGTGTCGAAGTTCAGCGATCTTGGCATCAGAGGGGAGTGATCCTCCACTGATTTCTTCTATTTCTTGATTTCATCGATTTCCCGGAGGATCCTTTCGTTGGTCTTATCCTGCTCTTGTGCATGATTCCTCATCTGCAAAATCAAGGTATAGAGATCATTAGTAGTAGGATTAGTTGAAACAGAAGAAGTAGGTGGTTTTTGGAAAATAGGAGTCGGTTTCTTCGCAGCATTCTCAGCATTCTTCTGGGATCCAGAAGGTGGTGGAGGGAAAGGAGGAACGCCTTGTGAGGAACTGAATGAGGGCATCAAACTTGAAGTATTCTTCACTGAGGAAGCCATTTGTTTGGTTGCAGCGAACCGAAATAACCACGAAAACACGAATCTTTCTAAGAATGAAGCACAAATTGCCCCACGGTGGGCGCCAAACTGTTTTGGTCAAAAATCAAGCAATGACAATGTAACCAAACTTTCTGTTGTGAGGTATGATGCTTGAATTAATGAACAATGATAAGGATCACTATGAAGTGTAATAAACAAATGACACGAAGATTTATACGGGGAAAAAGCCCTTGATCAAGAGTTGATCTCCGGCACAAAAAACCCCGGGTGATGGAAACTACCGATCACCAACTCAAATTAAACAAACAATCTGTTACAACTTCGGATGATAGCGAGCTAAGTACAAGGATCACTATAGTGTAACGTGTAGAAATGTATGAAAAATGCTAAGTGTTTTGTCGAGAGCCAGTGAGAGCGGTTGTATGAGTGTGTGTGTAGCCAAAAATAGCTAAGTGTCTCTAATATAGCTCGCTACCCCTTTACAAATAGAAAATATCAAGCCTAACTAACATTCCGCAAATGGTGCAAGTCTTCCACGACCCCACAACGTCCATTTCTGGCCAAGCACGTGCGGAATATAATAAGAATATTCTCCAGGAATGTCGCCAAGACCAAGTCCAAGTTGATATTCCTGCAAAACATTTACGAATTCAAAGTAGACAATCGTTAGTACTGGGATCCTTATAGTTATCCATGATCCTGATCCTCATCCTGATCCTGCAACACTTCTGAGGATCACTACTTCAGACAGAATTGAGGATCACTAAATCCAACAGCAAATAAGGATCACTGGTCATTTAGAAATCCACCCCTAACACCTGTCACAGCAGACAGTGCAGTAGAGAATCCAGTGATGGAAGAAGCCATGGAGTTCGACATCTTTGTCAAAGTGATCTGGTTCCTCCTTAGGGTGCTGACTGATGATGGTGATTATGAAACCGACAAGGGAGATCGGCTATGGAGAAGGAGGTCAATGATGTTATGATTATTGGGTTATGTCTAAGTGTGTAACTGTGTAACCCTTTAACCTCTACATAAGTCTCCTTATATAAGCACCCAGGAGGAAACCTAATTAGTTAATAAGGGTAATATGGTCCATCAACAATTACCAACTAATTATTTAATAGGTTATTATATATTTTGATCTATATTATGTAAATGATTATAATGGCTACTAGATTAAATATTAAACATAATATATTTAATCTTACACTATAATCTTAAAAGAGAAAGTCGGTGGCATAGCCACCGACAACTCTTCTACTTTTGTCCTCACATGAGTCACATGCACATTAACGTTGAAATATATTTTATAGACATTGCTTTTATTTGTCTCCCATATATAAAATTGCTTTTTTGGTACCTTGCTTTGATTTTTCTAAATTGCGTTTTTAGTCCTTGACTTTCCAACCCAAATTTCAATCACATTACAATATTAGTCGATTGGCTTTGATACCTTCATGATTTAATACCTAAAATTTCTAATGTTTCAACTTTACCCCTTGTCATATATAATATACGTTTTTAACCTATTGTATTCTTAAATGATTTTCTTTCGCTAAATTCTTTTTTAAAGAACTAATTTGTCTAAATTCGAATTACTTTACGCTTTGATTCAACAGTACATTGAGTTGAACTGAGTACGTCGAGACAAGTGCTTTTATATGGTTTGCGCATGACATAACACTTGGACCAATTCATTCAATGTTTGTAAAGTGCTCACGACGCATCGCCTGCGGGTTGTAATATGCAAATTGCAATTTATGCGTCCGTATAAATTTGAGTTGGTCTACGCTTAGGTGTAAAATATTTTAGGGAAACAAGTCAGATAAAATATAAAACGTTTTTTTGGGTTTTTTTTATGTTCGCTTCCAGTTCTACATTTCGACCCCACCGTTACGCGCTAGGAGTAGAATTTATGCCCTTGATATGAAAATGTCGTTTGATTGCATGTGTCAGTTTTTTCGTTGATACACGTATGTTCGATATTTGCAATGTACCTGCGCCGCAACACGCGTGGGTCTAATTACTAGCTATATCTCAAAAAACAAAGTCGGTGGAAACCCTACCAGCTTTGCCTCCCTCCCCCATACTTTTATGATATTGCAATTTTAGCCCCTTAACTTTGGTACCTTTAAAGTTTCATAAAATGACAAATTTAGTCCCTAAACTACTACTCAATTTTACAAATAGTTTGCTTTTGACACCCCAACTTTGTGGTAGTTTCCTTTACAACCCCAACTTTGTTATAGTTTTGTTCTTACCCTAAAACTTTATCAAACTTTATTTTTACCCTTTCTTCGCCCTTAAGTCTAGGAAATGCAATTTTTAACCACTTAATTTTTTATGAACTTTATAAATGCCACTTTGACCCCCTCGAGAGTTTTTGGATTGACGATATAAATTCGAGTTAGTCGTGTCGCGTATAATACGTTATGGTTGTACGATATAAATTCGATTTACGTTACGTTTTGATCCAATCGCAATGCAACTATAGGATACATTGAGTTCAATCTAATACGTCAAAACATGCGTTTTCATATGGATAACACATCACATAACGTTTGGACTAATCCATTCGATATCTGCGAAGTATCCGCGCCGCAACGCGCGCGGGTCTTATTAGTAGTTGATATTAAAAAGAGGTCTTCACTCACATCAGAAAATCAAATGGACTTTGAGTAAGTTGCTAGGCTGAATAAATAGATGGACTACATTAGTGTGTACGTGAGTAGGTCCATTGTTTAATTAACTTGCCAGCCCATTGAAATAAATAATGGGCCGTTGGGAATAAGAGAAAACGGATAAGAGGGAATTTTGACGGTGGGCCTTGGGCAGTTTTGGAATTTTTTGGAGGGCAGGTTTTGTGGGTTGCTGCTTTAAAGCGAAGTAGAGGAGAATGAGATCAAACTTTTTTCTAATTTTTTTAACTAACCCTAGAATCTCACGTGTAAACTCACCCTGCTCAGGGCTATGGCCAAGGTCGACTCCTCAATCGCCATGAGAACGTGCCCCCCCCTGATGCGTGGGAACCGGATGTGAACGTATGATATCTGAACTCTTTATCTTAAAGAAAACTACAATTTAGTTCTAAGTTAAAACAGGTTTCTCATTTTGAGATGCAATGTTTTTTAGTATGTAGACAACCATTTTCACGATGTATTTTCATTTTAAATTCGGGTTGAGACATGTTGTTTTAAACCATAAGGAGTCTAGTGTAGTTATGTTATTAGAAATACATGTAATTTGAATAAGAGAAAAAAACTGAAAAAATAAAAATTAAGAAAAAGAATGACTAAACAAAAGTAACTTATTGTTGATTAAATAAAATAAATATTGCATGTAAAATCAAATAGACATACAACCCAAGAGGTTAGAGCTTTGGCTTATTAAACCCAAGGGTGGAGCTACATAGAGAGGATCGACGTCATCCGACACCAATCTATTTTGTATGTTACATTGAACGTGTAATAGAAAATATTTGAACGACAACAGTGATTTTTAACGATTTTCACCATTGATTTTACTAAAAAAAAATAATTTACCCTATTGGCATGAAAAAAAACTATATATACCTTTTGTTGGTAAAAAAGAAAAAATGTACAATCGTTTTGCCTAATTATTTTTTATTTTTTTTATTAGTTAAGCCTAATTACTTAACTCCATCTAATTCACTTGAAACCTTTAAGAACTCATGTCTTATTTTTACGTTTTTAACCCAATAATCAAGTAAAAGCCCAATTAACTAATTCAAATTATTTAACCTACATAAAAAAGAAAAACTGCTAGAGACGAACATAAGTTGAGAAGAGTCATGATGTAACTTAGGGACAATTCCGTTTGAACTGAAGAGACAAGAGTGATCGATTGTGAACTTCTCATTAATGGGGAGAGCCAGAGATGATTAAACATGAGTTTTTTTTTTCTAGAAAATTGTTCTTTTATTATGATATTGGTTTTTATTATGTTATTCGACCCGACCTAAAATTTTTGGCACCAGGTTGTTATAAAACTAAGTACCAAAACAAATTGACACCATAGAAAATAATTCTTGGCTCCACCGTGGATTAAACCACACAGTTCTAAAGAAAAAAAAAAGGTTTTCTTTGAGTCAGAGTAAATGATTGCGTAAATTGTTACGAAGTCACAAGTTATTACTCATATTTACAAACGAACATTATAAGGGTCGACATGAAACGTGACCTGAACATGACACGATTTTAAATGGATTCAACACAAAACGACACATATAGATATATGGTTTGGATTAGGGTTGAAAAGTTCCAACCCGCCAACCCGAAACCCATCAACCTGCCAACTCGATATGATTAACATACCTACTTTTTTTATCATCCCTCCAATTTAAGAACTTCTATAGGAAATATTAGTCGTCAATTTTTCATGATCATGTATGAATTGTGAAATATATAACTACACCTAGTTACCTAGTTAGAGGTGAAAAAACCCCGATTTCAGAATTTAAACCGTTAAGAAAAATCGTTAAGAAACCTGTAACTGGGTATTGCTAGGAATCAGAAATGCTATACCCTACCAACCAGTAATATATAGGGTTGGAACCCTATTGTTGGAATAACTATGAGTTTAGTGCTAACTGTGAGACATAAGATACCTAGTTTTAATATGATTGAGAACGTGGATATCCCACATTGGCGTCCATATACACTTAATGCAAAGTTTTGAACCGACCTATGATCTAAGAGAAAAATAAGACTAAACAAGCCAAAGAGCCCGTCGGCGCAGCTAAACAAGCCGCTTAGAAACATTATTGAGTTACCCTTCTCTATTTATAAGAGTTATATTTGGCAATGTTTCTTCAGACAAACGATGTAGTTTAACAAATATAATCATGTTTAGATCCCTAATTGTGATGATCTTCTTACTTTTCTCATGAATGAGGCCCATAAGTCTCATTACTCCATTGATCCGAGAACGGATAAAATGTATTAAGACCTTCGTAATCATTACTGGTGCCCTGTAATTAAAAAGAACATTGCTCTCTTAGTGTTAAACTGCATTACTTTTTCCAAGATCAAGGCCGAACATCAATGACCCTCTGGATTGCTTGAACAACCCGAGATACCTGTTTGGAAGTGGGAAGCCATAGCCATGGATTTCATCACTAAATTCCACATACATTTAGTGGTCATGATCAGGGATCCAAGTTCCGATTGATTAGTTAGTACCCATTCCTTATTTGAGTAGTGTCTAAGATTGTCCTGGTCGTGATTAGGGTACTAAGTTAGGACTGATTATAGTAAACATCCATAGTACAAAGGTGAGTTTTATGAATGCTTTTAATATGTAAACATGCTTATCCTAAACTGTAATAATGCATGATGTTGTACGCATTTGTATAACCTAAGCACATATACATATGATATATGAGGTCCCTTATACGTGCCGTTACAGTGGGATTTGTCGATATTACACCCATGATGTACTGGGCGTTAACTAGATTGTGGTGTAAGTCACGGACCCAGTGAGGGTGACAGTATGTGACGTTGGGTTCTGATGACATGGGCTGGTGCAAAGTCATGATTAAATGATGTGATTTATAACTTGTGTATATTCATGAACTCACCATCAATAACTTACGTGTCTTTTAAGTATGTGTCACATGTAATGATGGCTAATTCTTGTGCGTGTTGTTTATCCTGGACCTATGTGACCGTTGGAATATTATATCCTAGACTTGTGTGTTTTTGTGGAAATCTTGTATCTTGTGCTAGAAATAGTCTGATTAAACTTTGTACTTTTTACTTCCAACTTTTGTACCTAATAGTTTATGTTAAAAAAAATAATGTTTCCCTGTAAGTTGGTATTAATTGTGCATTGGCATCCTTATTGGGTGAGATGTTACAACAAGTCTCGTTACTCCATTCATTCGGGAGCTAATAAAATGTATCAAGACCTTCGAAATCATTACTGGTGGCCTAGAACGAAAAAGGATATTGCTCTCTTTGTGGCAAAGTGCCTTACTTGTTCCAAGGTCAAGGCTAAACATCGGCGACCATATGGATTGCTTGAACAACCTAAGATACCTGTTTGGCAGTGGGAAACCATAGCCATGGATTTCATCAATAAATTCCACGTACATCTTGTGGTCATGATAGAATTTGGGTAGTTATTGATTGTTTGACAAAGTCAGATCATTTCATATTTTATCGCGAAGCCGCTCCTGTTGAGAAATTGGCTAAGCTTTATGTTGATGAAATCGTGTCACGTCATGGTGTACCTTTGAACATCATATCTGATCATGATGGTCGGATTATCTCTCATTTTTGGCAAACAATTCAAGTGGCTTTGGGAACTCAATTGAACCTTAGCACAACTTATCATCCTCAAACTGATGGATATTCTGAAAGGACCATCCAAACTCTCAAGGATATGCTTAGAGCTTGTGTCATTGATTTTGATGGTAATTAGGATTCGCATCTTCCTTTGATCGAATCCACTTACAACAATAGTTATCATTCAAGAATTGGTATGGCACCCTTTGAAGCACTTTATGGTCGCAAATGTCGTTTTCCTATTTGTTGGAACGAGATTGGTGAAACTCAAATCACTGGTCCTGAACTGATATAAGAGACGACTAATAAAATTCTCCAAATTCATGACAATCTTCTTGGTGCTAGAAGTCATTAAAAGAGCTATGCTGATAAACAATGTAAACCCCTTCGATTAGAAGTCGGAGATATGGTACTCCTTCAGGTATCCCCTTGGAAAAGAGTCGTTCGATTTGGAAAGAAAGGAAAATGTAACAACTCTTACCAAAAGTATTATTTCTTATTTTATTATGTCCAATAGGAAACCTTAATTGAGACCCCCAAGTAAAATTGTATGACCCCTAAAATTTTCAGAACAATTGGACTAGGATCAGGGCCCCTAAAACTCAGTGGGGGTATTCCCTAATTGATATTATCTACACAGTTTGCTGTAGGAAACGAATTTCATCGAACTGTCGACTCACCAAGGCTAAGTGGACACGTGGCTACCCTACCCTAAAAGTGTCCTCGTCGCGCCACGCGACAGCCTGTAGTGACACGCGACAGGGACGATTTTTCAGTATAAGTATCAGGGGTTTGGCACTTGAATGGCATAGTTGGTTCGACGTTCAAATTCATTTTGTACACTGAGTTATTCACTTTTTCGTTCAAAAAACACACACTAGCACGAAGCTCTGCTGCGACAACAGGGTAATAACTCGATCACTGATACGATATAATGTCCGATCGATTGAAACTGATCCGATGGATGTTTAAGTGCTGCCTGTAATTGGGCTATACTTTGTCATTCGTCGTGAGGGTTTTGATCTCGTGAGTTATCGTAAATGTTGTATTAAGTTACTGACCTAGTTTCATATGCATTACTGTTTAAATTAGGTTATCAGGCTTATCAGTAGGCTAAACTCTGCCCGTCTAAACTTGCAATGTGAGTCATTCTCTTTTTATCAAATTGTTTTCCCAAAAATTCTATTTATTTTCAAAGTTATAATTACAGGGATTAAGTCTTTGTAATCTTCAATTACTGCCGGTATGTGGGGTTTTGTATACATTACTTGATACCCGTCACCATTGGACAACGGGTTAGCCAATGGGTGATCTGACCATAGTCACAGATATTGTCAAGTGACAAATACCGATTTGGGGTAATTGGTTGATAAAAACATTGTAATCACCCTTAGTACTGTATATTATAACAATGTGTCGTTTTGTGCAATTTGAATGACTCGCCAGTATTTCCCTGCTGATAAAACCTTTTTAAAACATGTTTCAGGTGATCTGTTGTGATCCAGGAAAAAGTGTCGTGTAGCACTACAAGCTTGAAGAAGTGGCTTAATAAAATAAATAAACATGTTTTGTAAAACAGGGAACTTCCTTGAGAAATTTCCTTTATTGTACTTTCTGGGATTTGTCCCAAATATGTGAAATAAATAATTGGGCATTTTCAAGTTTTAAACGATCCTGTTAAAATTTCCGCTGCCAACATAATAATTACCACTGGTTTTCTGTCCCGCGGCTCCTGAAACGGGTAAAACCGGGCCGGGGGCCGTGACAGGAAAAAGGTGGTATCAGAGCCACTGATTTAAGCCAATTAAGTATTTAGAAATACTTAATTTTTCTGATTGCCATTCTGTGATTCTGTGAAAATTTAACTTGCAATTTTGTGTTTTCTCTATATCTGCTAAACAGCATGAATGAGTTGTCTGAAGCTCTTCAGAATATCACTATCCATTCTGCTGACATGGAAGTTTACGAGGAAGTTTCCGAGGGCTTTTCCGGTTACTGGGCCGACACTGAGGAACCTATGGAATTCCAAGCCCAACCTTAGGAGAAACCCAAGCCGAAAAAGAGAAGAAGACTCGTAGGCTGGAGGCTTGTGCGTAGGAAGAAACCAGCGACACAGAAAGTTATAAAGACGGAGAACCCAAATGACAAAGGCAAGGGAAAGGAGATCGGGGAAAGTTCAGGGCAAGCCTAGGAAGTGCCACCCTGGGAGGAGCTTGATCGTAAACTGGCAAATTGTGACCTCATTGGACCTGCCAATGAAGACCTCTTCAATTATCCTATTGAATCCCAACTCCCAGTTAATTTGGAACCGGCTATCCCAGATCCTATTTTCAACCCCCGACCTCTCGGGGAGCTGGAAGAATGGTGGTCCAATGACTGGCAATTTCAGAATCTCTTAAATAACCCTAACACCTTTTTCCCACAGTTTGACCCAGAGCCTGCACCAAACCCACTGATGAGCACCGAGAACTTGGCTGAACTCCGCCACTATGGAAAGGAGCTGGTGGATGCAAGAAACAGAATCCGGGAAGTGGGGGAGAGGATATCCTGGAAATACGACGAGAGGGAACGTCGTTTCTGAAGTGCCAGCTGACGGGGATCGTATGTGATTGTGTGGTTACGTGTTTAATAATAATAAAATAATAATAAATATTTATCAAAATATAATCATGTAAAATAACTTAAAATAAAACTTTTGTGAAATAACTGGTGTGTATGTATGCATACTAATATATAAAAAGATCAACGTCGCAAAGTCGAAAATTTTGGCTATACGTGCTAATATGATTATGTGTGATTAGTTATTGTGACTGATTATTATTTATTTTATTTAGTGCCAATAATTTATACATTTGTATATTGATAATTATCAGATGGAACATGCCGTCAATGAACCAGTTAACGAAGTTAACCAATCCGAACAAAACAATGGAGATCAATTTCTTAATAGGCAAGATATATAAAATATTGTTGCTCAAGGAATAGCTAATGCTATCCCAGCAATCGTCGCTGCGGTCAAAAGCCCTGCTGAGCCTTCACAAGCTCACCCCAGTAAACGCACGCGCGACGATAATTTCAGTAATAGTGTAAATGCAGGCGGCAACAATAATAATAATGATAATGATGGGATGCAAACCCTATTCCTTAAGAAAATGAAAGCTGCAACGCCTGGTTGCACTTACAAGGAATTTCTTTCCTGTAAACCAATCGAATTTGCAGGAAATGAAGGGGCGACTGCTGCACTGCGTTGGTTAGAGAAAACCGAAGCAGTAAGTATATGTGCCAAGGAAGACAAGGTCATGTATGCGTCGCATCTTTTCAAGGAAGAAGCATTAGAATGGTGGAATACGGTGTTACAAGCCAAGGGAAGCGACATGGCCTATGCCATGAGTTGGGAAGAATTTAAGCGTCTAGTGGAAAGGAAATTCTACCCCGAATATGAAAAGGAACAAATGGCGAATAAATTCCTGGGCCACCGAATGGTGGATGTTGACTGCCGAGGGTATACTTCGAAATTCTTCGAATATGCCAGAATTGTACCAACCCTGGCTTCGCCAGAACCGGTACTTATATCTCGCTATATTTGGGGTTTAAGTAGCGAGATCCGTGATATTGTCAACGCTGCGAGACCCCGCACAATCGATGATGCGGTGGAATTAGCCAACACCTTGACTGACGGACTAGTGCGTACGCGAGAAGAAAACAGGAAGAAGGAATTGGCTCATAAAATTACCCAAGGATTTCGTGTGGGTAATAATAGCAATTCCAAGAAAAGAGGAACTGGGCAATCTCCCACTCCGCCGTTCTGCAGGAATTGTAAAAAGAAACATTTTGGAAAATGTAATGAAACCTGCAACTTCTGCAAAGCTCTAGGACATCGTGAAGAAGAGTGCAGAAAGAAAACAAAAAATCTGCTACAACTGTGGAGAAGTTGGGCATTTCAGACCGGAATGCCCTATATTGGTCAAACTAGCAGATAACAAGGCCAAACCTGCAGAATGAACTACCAAGAAAAACGCAAGAGCCTTCCAGTTGACTACCCAGGAAGCAGAGCTAATCCCAGATGTAATAGCTGGTACGTTCCTAGTTCACGACGTTTATGCAAAAGTATTATTTGATTCTGGTGCAAACCAAAGTTTTATAAATACTTCATTCTACCAAGCTCTTAACCTACCCTTAACCAACCTTAGACATTTTTTTACGGTAGAAACGACAGATGGGAATTCTGTTCACATAGATAAAGTTTTGCAAAAAGGAAAGATAGAACTCGTAGGCCATAAATTTTCTGCAAACCTGTTACCTATGAATTTAGCCGAATTCGATGTTGTATTAGGAATAGATTGATTAATAGCCAACCATGCTCGAATTCTCTATGATAAGAATTCCATAGAAATTCATACACCCACAGGAGAAGTAGTGGTGATTACAGGAGATAAGCCACGTAAGCCAATGAAATTCATTTCAGTAATGAAATTCATTTCAGTAATGAAAATGGCCAATTATTCAAGAAAACAAGGAATAGTGTATATGATTTCGGTAATCATTAGCACTAAAGGTAAGGAACTTAAGGAAATTCCAGTAGTATCAGAATACTCGGATGTATTCCCAGAAGAACTACCTGGATTACCACCCAATAGGGAAGTAGAATTTAGAATTCATCTAATTCCTGGAACTACACCAATAGCTAAGGCACCTTATCGGTTAGCACCCACCGAAATGCTTGAATTGAAAAAACAATTAGATGAATTATTAAGCAAAAGATTTATACAACCTAGTTCCTCTCCTTGGGGAGCTCCAGTGTTGTTTGTGAAGAAGAAAGATGGGTCAATGCGAATGTGTATCGATTATAGGGAATTAAATAAGGTTACCATTAAGAATCGATACCCATTACCTAGGATTGATGATCTTTTCGATCAACTTCAAGGAGCTAGATATTTTTCTAAGATAGATTTACGCTCTGGATACCATCAGTTGAAAGTACAAGACGAAGACATACCTAAAACCGCTTTCAGAACTAGGTATGGTCATTACGAGTTTACAGTCATGCCCTTTAGGTTAACCAATGCTCCTGCAGCATTCATGGACATGATGAATAGGATCTGTAAACTGTATTTGGATAAATTTGTAATTGTCTTTATCGACGATATACTTATTTATTCCAAAAGCCAGGAGGAACATTGTAAACATCTGCATGTACTCTTAACTTTGTTAAGAAGAGAGAAGCTTTATGCCAAATTCTCGAAGTGTGAATTTTGGTTACAAGAAGTGCAATTTTAGGACACCTGGTGAATCAAAAAGGTATTCACGTAGATCCCTCCAAAATAGAAGCGATAACCAAATGGAAGGTCCCGCAATCAGCTATGGAAATTATAAGTTTTCTAGGGTTAGCCGGATACTATAGACGATTTATTAAGGATTTTTCTAAAATAGTTGTTCCATTAACTAAGCTAACCTGTAAAGCAGTGAAGTTTGAATGGGGATCTAAGCAAGAAGAGGCTTTAGGATTTTAAAACAAAAGTTAACAAACACCCCAATTCTAGCCTTACCAGAAGGGACAGAAGATTTTGATGTTTACTGTGATGCTTCTAAGCTAGGATTAGGATGTGTGCTAATGCAACGCAAAAAGGTAATTGCGTATGTCTCAAGGCAATTGAAGAAGCACGAGGCAAATTATACGACTCATGACTTGGAATTAGGAGCCATAATTTTTGCCCTTAAGATTTAGAGACATTATTTGTATGGAAGTAAGTTTACTGTCTATACAGATCATAAGAGTTTAAGATATATATTTGGGCAAAAAGAATTGAACATGAGGCAAAGAAGATGGATGGAAATTTTAAGTGATTACGACTGTGATATTCAATATCACGAAGGAAAAGCAAACGTAGTTGCAGATGCCTTAAGTCGTAAGTATCATGAGAAACAACGCCGAGTTCGTGCTCTTAGATTAAGTTTACAATTAGACTTAATGGAACAATTGAAGCACATTCAAGAAACAGCAATCCAGGATGATGCTGAAGGAATGAAGGAAAGAATAAAGGAATTAGAGCAAGGGATTTATGGAATCTGGAGATTCCACAAGAAAAGGATTTGGGTACCTAAGCAAGGAGACTTAAGAAATAAAATTTTAGAAGAAGCCCATAAATCTAGGTATACCATGCATCCTGGTAATAATAAGATGTACCAAGATTTAAGAAATAATTTCTGGTGGATAGGAATGAAGAAAGACATAGCCAGATATGTTTCTAAGTGCCTAACTTGTTCGCAAGTTAAGGTAGAACACCAGAAACCTTCAGGTCTACTACAACAATTAGAAATGCCCGTATGGAAATGGGAACTAATAACCATGGATTTTGTTACTAAGTTACCCAAGACCATAAAAGGTAATGATGCGATTTGGGTAATTGTGGATCGATTAACCAAATAAGCTCATTTCCTACCCATAAAGGAAACTTTTAGTATGGAAAGATTAGCCAAGTTATACGTAGACGAGGTAGTATCCTTACATGGAGTCCTACTCTCCATTGTATCAGATAGGGATAGTCGTTTCACTTCCCATTTCTGGACCAGTTTCCAGGAAGCAATGGGGACTCGACTAAACTTAAGTACAACTTACCATCCCCAAACGGATGGACAAAGTGAAAGGACGATCCAAACCTTGGAAGACATGCTTAGAGCATGTGTCATAGATTTTGGGGGAAATTGGGACGACCATTTACCCTTAATTGAATTCTCCTATAACAATAGTTATCATTCAAGCATCGAAGCTGCCCCGTTCGAAGCACTATACGGACGTAAGTGTAGAACTCTAGTTTGTTGGGCAGAAATAGGAGAAAGTCAATTATCAGTTCCTGAAATCGTACAAGAAACCACCGTCAAGATCACTCAAATCAAGGAAAGACTGAAAACGGCTCGAGATCGCCAGAAGAGTTATGCCAATAATCGACGCAAGCCACTAAAATTCCAAGTTGGAGACAAGGTACTCTTGAAAGTTTCTCCTTGGAAAGGAATAGTTCGATTCGGTAAGAAGGGAAAGCTAAGTCCAAGGTACGAGGACCATTCCCAGTAATCCAGAAAATAGGACCAGTCGCTTATCGCCTACAACTACCAGAAGAACTAGCTGGAGTACATGACGTGTTTCATGTATCTAACCTCAAGAAATGTTTGTCCGATGAATCCCTGGTAGTACCCCTCCAAGACATAGAGGTAAATGAAAAGTTAAAATTTGTAGAGAGACCACTTCAGATAGAAGATAAAAAGGTCAAGTTTCTCAAGCACAAAAGACTAGTACTGGTCAAGGTCAAATGGGATTCAAAGAGAGGACCTGAGTACACTTGGGAACTGGAATCAGAAATGAAGCGAAAGTATCCTTACTTATTCCAGTAAATCTCGAGGACGAGATTTTAATTAAGGTAGGGAGGATGTAATAACTCTTACCAGAAGTATTATTTCTTATTTTATTATGTCCAATAGGAAACCTTAATTGAGACCCCCAAGTAAAATTGCATGACCCCTAAAATTTTCAGAACAATTGGAACTAGGATCAGAGCCCCTAAAACTCAGTGGGGGTATTCCCTAATTGATATTATCTACACAGTTTGCTGTAGGAAAAGAATTTCGTCGAACTGTCGACTCACCAAGGCTAAGTGGACACGTGGCTACCCTACCCTAAAAGTGTCTCCGTCGCGCCACGCGACAGCCTGTAGTGACACACGATAGGGACGATTTTTCAGTATAAGTATCAGGGGTTTGGCACTTGAATGGCACAGTTGGTTCGACGTTCAAATTCGTTTTGTACACTGAGTTATTCACTTTTTCGTTCAAAAACACACACTAGCACGAAGCTCTGCTGCGACAACAGGGTAATAACTCGATCACTGATACGATATAATGTCCGATCGATTGAAACTGATCCGATGGATGTTTAAGTGCTGGCCGTAATTGGGCTATACTTTGTCATTCGTCGTGAGGGTTTTGATCTCGTGAGTTATCGTAAATGTTGTATTAAGTTACTGACCTAGTTTCGTATGCATTACTGTTTAAATTAGGTTATCAGGCCTATCAGTAGGCTAAACTCTGCCCGTCTAAACTTGCAATGTGAGTCATTCTCTTTTTATCAAATTGTTTTCCCAAAAATTCTATTTATTTTCAAAGTTATAATTACAGGGATTAAGTCTTTGTAATCTTCAATTACTGCCAGTATGTGGGGTTTTGTATACATTACTTGATACCCGTCACCATTGGACAACGGGTTAGCCAATGGGTGATCTGACCATAGTCACAAATACTGTCAAGTGACAAATACCGTTTTGGGGTAATTGGTTGATAAAAACATTGTAATCACCCTTAATACTGTATATTATAACAATGTGTCGTTTTGTGCAATTTGAATGACTCGCCAGTATTTCCCTGCTGATAAAACCTTTTTAAAACATGTTTCAGGTGATCTGCTGTGATCCAGGAAAAAGTGCCGTGTAGCACTACAAGCTTGAAGAAGTGGCTTAATAAAATAAATAAACATGTTTTGTAAAACAGGGAACTTCCTTGAGAAATTTCCTTTATTGTACTTTATGGGATTTGTCCCAAATATGTGAAATAAATAATTGGGCATTTTCAAGTTTTAAACGATCCTGTTAAAATTTCCGCTGCCAACATAATAATTACCACGGGTTTTCTGTCCCGCGGCTCCTGAAACGGGTAAAACCGGGCCGGGGGCCGTGACAGAAAACTAGCACCTCATTTTGTTGGTTCATTCAAATTTCTCGAGAAAGTTTGAAATGTGGCTTACAAGCTTGATCTCCCTCAATAGCTCGCTAATGTACACCCAACCTTCCATGTCTCGGATCTTAAGAGACGCTTAGCGGACGAAAACCCTGATTTGAGCAAAAATGCACATGTTACTATATCAATTAACACCCACTTTTTATTATTTTTCGTTATTCAAAATAGGCTTATTTCGGTTTATATTTGATTTTCATGACCAAACTAACGCAAAATGACAAAAGAAGCGAAAAACGAAGAAAAATCAAGAAAAAGTCAAGTTGCAGCTCAAGACATAGGTCATGCTTACATGACACACCCTGTGTATGATCCTCAAGTCATGAAAAAGTGTTGATCTATTCAAGACAAGACAAAATGGTGGTCCCTTAGCCAACTAAATGTCAACGGTAAAACCAGAAAAGCCCAAAACTTTGTAGAAGGATATCTCGGGTTAGGAAATGAGTTACAGGGACTATAATATATGAATCCTAAGTAGCTCGACAAGACCAAGCCAAAAAAAGGTTTTCATGGTGAAAATACCTGATGCACACCCTATGTCTGGGTGAGACACGAGCAGTGCCACGACCAAAAAACGACAAAAAGGTATTTCGAAGATTTCTGAAAATCTTGGGAACCATAAAGTTACGTACAACCCGTGCCTCACGAACCGACTACAACATGTCACTTGGCCAGGCACGGGGAGTGCATCAACCCGTAGTTGCCTATAAATATAGCTCATTTCCACGATTTTTACTTGCTCATAGTCTCCCTTCTTCTCCACTACACACTTCTGTTCTACCACACTATCTCTAATCATTGTAATCATTAGGAAAAACTCAAGAATCATTAGTGTAATCAAGTTATAATTAATATAATCTTTTCAAGTTAGATAATATGTAGGTCCATGGTCATTCTTGGCTAGATTCTTGAGGGTGTTTGAGGGAAACTTACGCCTTTGATGTTGAGTTAAATAAGGAAGATCATGGGTGAACAAGGTGTGTGTGTGTGTGTTAATGACTTTAACTAATTAAATAGTTTATTGAAAGTGGGTGAAATAATAGTGTTGCCATTAACTTGGGTCGTTAGAGTTTCCGTCTAATTCTTAAAATCTACCAATAACCTTGCGACGCCATTAACTTGGGTCAAACCTGTTTTTTTATATCTATGTAGAGTTTAAACATGCTTATGCTCTTAGCTGAGGTTAAAGGTTTTGGATGAGAATTCAGGGTATGCTCTTGCCTTTGCGCGGAGATAACACCAAAGTGTAAAAGACTTAGTTTATGTAAAAGTATCTACCTTAGGGGAATTAACGACTCGTCGACGGTCTAATAGAGACAAGTAATATAAACTACTTAAACTATATAATTAATTAATACTATACCCGACCTTGATTGACGTTTCACTACTGATTCAAAGCGATATTGTCGAGTGCGTTAGGGTCCCAAAAAAGACCTACACAATATTGTGCATTAAAATACGTAGTTCCTCCTCTAATAATCGAGCCCTTGATACCCCATAGTCAGAGCTAATTAACGAAGCATCAAAGAGGTATGTTGATCCTAAACACCCCTTTTTTCTATCATTGATTACTATCCTTTTATTTTCCTCTTTATTATTCTTTTGATCCATTTTTAAAACTTTAACTTTTGGATTTATATCCTTGGACGACCTCGGTATCTTACCATCACTATATTAAGCTAACGATGTGTGCACTTGCCCAACGTGAGTTGTAATGTGATAGTATTATATCATATTTTTATAAATATTAAACTCGTAAAAATAAATTTTCTATTTAAACTAATTAATTAAATGTTCTTTTAAAATCTTCTAGTTATTTATTAAAAACTTAACATTGTTATTTATCTAATTAAACCTAGGTTTAATTAACGTTAAACTTAATATTAAATCATAAAATTTAGGTATTTCCAAATCAAGACAAGAATCTCTAGTTGGATCTCATTCTTCCTTTTTAATACAACCATTATTAATTTAGTATCATTCAAATCGTTAAGATGTTCATGGGTGGTGATTTTCAACGCTATTATTCCAAGACTTGTGCCTATTCAAATTGCTAGCTAAGGTGAGTATTCATAGCCCCTTTTTCCTTTTATTCGCTTTGAGTGTATCATGTATACGTATCAATCATAAATTGTTTTATACAAATATGCGAATTCATTCATGTTTGTTTGTTAATTGTGCTATATGTTAAACATTATTTGTTGTCCGTTACTCTAGCATTGATTCATGCTTTAATCGTTATAACAACACCAAGTGTAAGGAAGTAGATAATAGTACTATTGGTTTGACCACCCGCCCAAATTGGTATTTGGGTATAAAAAACGATTTCATTCTAGCATTGTGATTCGTGCCATGTCGGTTTGAGCAAATGCAAATTCGCTTAATTCATATATGCTAAAATTATATCATGGACTTATGATTCGCTACTGATGTGTGTAAAATGCAACATATAAATTACATCAAATTAGGCATAAAACTAACCCTTTTTAAGTACTAATATTGGAAAAAGAGTGTTTTTGTCTTCCTTTTGTATTTTCAGGATTAAATGAGCTCAAAAACGCAAAAGAAGCAAAAAGACAGCTAAATCCAACATAAATACAAGAAAAAGGAATATTAGTGGACTGCCCGACCCCTCAACGGCACCTTCCAAAGCAAAATGGAGAAAGCAGAAGGCTGAACACGCCCCGTGCTCAGCCAGCACGGGGGCGTGCCCAAGAAGCAGCAGAAAAGACAAATCCATAGAAGCTTCTATTGCCCACCACGGGGCCGTGCTCAGCGGACACGGGGGCGTGTCGAAAGTACAGCAGGCGCATTTATTGTAATTGCGAATTACAATTAATGAGGAGAGAGATTGTCAGACAGACACGGGGCCGTGTCCAGCGGACACGGGGCCGTGTCCAGCTCTCTGTTCAGCCTATAAATAGGAGTGCTTGGATTCATTTCATCTCATCCCTTGGCACACCACCTCTCTCACACTTCATCCACCACCCACCACCATCACAACACCATCATCCATTGTCCATCGTAGAGTGTGTGAGTCGTCTCGGGATCCAAGATTGATCGTAAGAGTTCTTGACAATCAAGGCCATGTTTGCCTAAGTCTCTTACATCACTTGGTGAAGACAAAGTGTCTAGTATAATACTTTTTATTTCTAATCTTTTGCACTTTTTATTTGGTTTTGTATTAATGACTTTAATAACTAGTTACTTATGTTGAAGGTGATATTTCCTTATCGTTTGTCCGTGGTGTCTTGGCATTATTTTACTGTCTATATAAAATAAAGGATTTTCACCATTCATATCTCCACGGTCTATATGGAGGTATGTTGGCTACCTGGTAGGGGGTTAAGGGAACGGTTTGGTAAAGGTCTTACCATTGTTCAGCGTTTAGAGGTCCTGCAATGGACCTGGGTCAAATTTAGTAGGACCTCCTTCAATACTTCACGGTATTGGATGTCGGGGGTCCAAACTCTTTGATCCCCTCATAAGTTAACTACTATTAATACTATAACCCGGCTATTTAGGACTGTATCCCTGCTGACTCAGACTACTTAGCCGAGGGTAACGTCACCGCCAAAAGCGGGGCCTACCACAATACTGCATTAATAACTTAATTCATTATCTTCCAATAATCCACCCTTTTAGGATTGTATCCCTGCTGACTCAAACTACTGGGGTGAGGGTAACGTCACCTTCAAAAGAGGGGCCTACTACAATAACTAAGATAATCTCTTAATTATGTGCAAAAGTGCGGAAATAATCAAAGGTTATACTAGATACGAGTCGGAACCAAGTGATTCATCTTGTCTATCTGTTTTTCTTTTATTTTCAGCATTTTAGTTAGCTTTTAATTTTCTTAGTTTAAAACATTTTTTCTAAACTTTTATTTTGGTTAGACGTTGAGGATAAACCGGTACTAAAAGCTCTTGTGTCCTTGGACGACCTCGGTATCTTGCCAACGCTATACTACACTCAACGATGGGTGCACTTGCCCATATGTGTGTTTAGTGTTAGTGAAATATCGTGTTTTATAAATTTAAAACTTGGCTAAAATAAGTGTTAAAAAGGGCTTAAAATATACACCTAATATATATAACACTTCGCACGCCGTTGCCGGGGACACAAGGATTTTAAGAAAGTTAGGAATCAACGGCCTAATCAGTTTTCCTTTTTCTTTTTATTTTTTTTAGGATTTTTCTTAGTTTTTCAGCTTCTGCAGAGCTCAGCACGGGCCGTGCCCGGTCAGACACGGGCCGTGCCCAGCATCATCACTGGCAGTTTTTATTTTCTGAGTTACAGAGAGCTGAACACGGGGCCGTGTCGGTGCAACACGGGGTCGTGTCCAACTCCCAGTAACTGGGAATCCAGAAAACAATTACTGTATCTCTCAACACGGGCCGTGTTCACTGAGCACGGGGCCGTGGTGAACTTTCTGACCAACGTTCTTTTCTGTTTTTATTGCAGGACTTGGAACCCAGGTGCCATATTTGACCCTCCTACGTAGTGCATGAGCTCCAGTTCTATTAGAGACATAAAAGAACCCTTGGAAGAACCCGAACGCTTTCTCAGAAAAAGACTTAAAGCTAAAAATCAAGAAAAAGCTTCGGGGGACCCACTTCCAATGGCGGACCAACGTACCCTCATGGATTATCTACGGCCTACCGTAGGCAATCTTGGCGCCGCTATCAATGCACCGAATGTCGAGGCCAACAACTTCGAACTTCGGCCGCATTTGATACAAATGCTCCAAAACTCCGCAACCTTTCACGGGCTTGCGGACGAGGATCCCCATCTACATATTACTAACTTCTTAGAAATATGTGATACCTTTCGGATCAATGGAGCATCAAATGACGCCATCCGCCTTCGAATGTTTCCTTTTTCACTAAAAGACCGAGCTAAGGCTTGGCTTAACACCCTCCCAGTTGGATCGGTAAACACCTGGGATGAACTCGCCCAAAAGTTTTTATATAAGTATTTCCCTCCTGCTAAAACGGCTAAATTATTGACTGAAATTAATACATACTCACAAGAGGATGGGGAATCCTTATATGAAACTTGGGAAAGGTTCAAGGAGCTTCTAAGAAAGTGTCCTCATCACGGTCTAGCGGTGTGGCAACAAGTATCCACTTTCTACAATGGGTTGTTGCCACACACAAGACAAACACTCGACTCAAGCTCCGGGGGACTCTTAGGTAATCGTCGCCCAAATGAAATATATAACCAAATTGAGGAAATTGCTCAAACCAATTTTCAATGGCACACTCCCCGAGGTAATAAATCTATTGCCCCGGGCGCCCATAAGGTTGATGAAAGCACCTCTTTACAAGCCCAAATCGAGGCCCTCTCTTCAAAAATCTCAAGGCTGGAAATGACAAAAACGGCCTCGGTTATGGCTTGTGAAGGGTGTGGTGGGTCACATGAAAATTGGAGTTGTATGAAAGAATTAGATGAACAAACTGAAACGGTAAACTACATGGATAATAGACCTAGGCCGTCGGGTCCTCCAACGGGTACCTACAACCAAGGATGGCATAACCACCCAAATCTTGGTTGGAGAGATCCCGACAATAGTAGTAACCAACAAAACCAAAGAACTAATTTTCAACAACCGCAAAATTTTCCTCAACAACAAGGTGGAAGAGAAAGGCTTGAAGATACTGTATCTCGCCTCATCTCTGACACTGAAAAGAAAAACTCGGATCGATTTCAACAATTGGAATCGAATTTCAGAAATCAACAAGCTAGCATTCAAAACGTTGAAAAACAATTAAATCAACTAGCTCAAAATTTCTCCGAGAGACCACAAGGCGCGTTACCTAGTAATACCGAAACGAACCCGAAAGCACAAGTACATCTCATCACATTAAGAAATCGAACCGTGGGTCCCGAGGATGCTCCATTGCCGTCAAATGAAAGAAGCCATTCTAGCCAGCCTGTGACTCCTCCTGCGCCAGAAAAGGCTCCTATACCAAATCAAGAGCCCACCAAGACTCCTCCAATTCCGTACCCCGGTAGGTTGAATCGTCAAAAGTCCGATGAGCAATTCGCAAAGTTCGAAAGTTTACTAAAACAATTGCATGTTAATATTCCTTTTATTGAGGTCCTAACCCAAATGCCTAAATATGCAAAATTCATGAGGGATTTCCTCACTCACAAAAGGAAAATTGAATCATTGCAATTAGTTAACTTAGGCGAAGAATGCTCAGCTTTAGTACTCAACAAACTTCCACAAAAGAAAATCGACCCAGGGAGCTTCACAATCCCTTGTTCGATTGGGAAGTCCCCCGTCCGAAATGCTTTAGCCGATCTTGGGGCTAGCATCAACCTCATGCCCACATCAATGTTCAAGCGACTCGGCCTAGGAACAACAAGCCCTACAAGGATGAGCATACAACTCGCCGACAGGTCCGTCAAATTCCCACAAGGTGTCGCCGAAAATCTGCTAGTCAAGGTTGACAAATTCGTTTTTCCAACCGACTTTGTCATCCTAGACATGGAAGAAGACACCGAGGTCCCTCTCATCCTCGGGAGGCCATTCCTAGCCACCGCCCAAGCATTGATGGATATGAATGATGGAACTCTAACATTGAAGTTTGGGGATGAGGAAGTGAAATTTGAATGTGGAAGGCGAGTAGAGGAAGAAGATCCGGTCAACTACATGAAGGTCATAGACTCAAGCTTGGATGACGCTCTCCGACGGTGTAACATGGGATGCAACACATCCCACTTGGGTAACATATGACCAGGCTTTGGGTCTAGCCAAGGACCCTTATAAACGTGGCGCACCATGGAGGCATTCCACGGAACTATCCTTAGTTTAATTTAGATTAATTTTTATGTTTTCTAGTTAGTTTTAATTTTCAGGAATAAAACACACTCATGGTGGTAAAGGATGAAAAGGGGAACGAGAAAAATGAACCCATGCACAAGAACAAGGCAACCCGACAATTTTCTCCATTTCAGAAGGTTCAACACGGGCCGTGCCCAACCAACACGGCCCCGTGCTGAGCACCCTGCAGAAAACGCCCAGTTCAGGTAACTGGACACGGACCGTGTTCACCCAACACGCCCCCGTGTCCAGGCTTCTGTTTCTCTTGTTTTAATTCTGTTACTGGCACTTGAGCACGGGGCCGTGCCCGGACAACACGGGGCCGTGTCCAGTGCCCAGTAACACAAATTTTTTGCTTTTTAAACACTATTTTACACATCTAATCAACCTAAAAAATTATTTTTGGGACACATTGAGGACAATGTGTAATTTAAGTGTGGGGGGGATGCTAAAACCTTGAATTTTGCAAGTCCTAAAATACAAGCCTTACACAAAACTCTATTGGAACCGCTAATCACCCCAAATTTTTTCAAAAATTTCATTTTTTTTACTTGTCTAGGTTTAACTCGGAAAATTCAAGTTCTCAAAAAGGTTATATTTTTACAAATTTACAACCGATAGCGTAGTGATAAAAAGAACCAACATAAGAAAATTATGAAAAGGCATAGCAAACTTATTTAAAATTTGATTATATATACTTGATCACATAAAAACCCATTCCCACAAAAGTGAGTTTTGAGCCTTTATTGAGCACACAATTACAGATCAATTGACTAAATGCTCATTTTTCGTTTCTTGTGTGAATAGCCGCTTGGTTCTTACGACTCTAGAACTTGCCATGACAATACATTCCCGGTCCTTATCAACTTAAACCCGAGTAAGTAAATGATGGAGGCATTAGGACTAACCCTTTTTTATTTCTACACCATTATTTTTCTTTTTCTTTTACCACCTACCCAAAAATCCCCCTAGTTAGCCCCTTTGAGCCTAAACCTTTTCATTTCATCACCCAAACAAAAAACCCTTTTACCCACCAAAACCCTTTTTCATTTTTAACCCTTTATTTTAGTAACAAGTTCGGTTGTTCGTAAAAAAAAAAAAATGATGAAGTAAAAAGAAAATAAACAAACAAGTTAATCAAAAATAACTTAGTTTGAATAAAAGTTTCATCAAAATAAAAAGTTGCAAAAGTATGAAAACCGACACTTGTTACGCTTTTAGCCCTTTTTCTACTAACCACTAACCCAACCACCTACCTTTAACCCTAGCCTAACCCTTAACCCACAAAGTCCTCTTGATATCTACAAAGGTATAAAAGTTAAAAAGAAGGAGGATTGATTTCTTGGCAAGCCTATGGTAGGAATAAGTTCCATGCCGCTCTCGAGTGATTCACTAAAAATACACCTTCGGCCGAGTGTGAGTGATTTCCCCGTGAGGTATGTGAACTTGTATATAAATAGAATTTTAAAAAGGCATGTTATGCCCAAATAAGTAATTTCTTTTATGAAAAGCTCTAAATAAATCATTACGAATAGGAGTGTAAATAAATAAAAATAAAACCCAAAAAGATCTTGGAAATCCCGACACTCTACGACAAGCCCAAAACCTTCTCTTCTACCTATTCCATTTGGGAGTGTAAGCCACATATTAAAGAGTTTTGCTTGAGGACAAGCAAAAGTTCAAGTGTGGGGGTATTTGATGTGTGTAAAATGCAACATATAAATTACATCAAATGAGGCATAAAACTAACCCTTTTTAAGTACTAATATTGGAAAAAGAGTGTTTTTGTCTTCCTTTTGTATTTTCAGGATTAAATGAGCTCAAAAACGCAAAAGAAGCAAAAAGACAGCTAAATCCAACATAAATACAAGAAAAGGAATATTAGTAGACTGCCCGACCCCTCAACGGCACCTTCCAAAGCAAAATGGAGAAAGCAGAAGGCTGAACACGCCCCGTGCTCAGCCAGCACGGGGGCGTGCCCAAGAAGCAGCAGAAAAGACAAATCCATAGAAGCTTCTATTGCCCACCACGGGGCCGTGCTCAGCGGACACGGGGGCGTGTCGAAAGTACAGCAGGCGCATTTATTGTAATTGCGAATTACAATTAATGAGGAGAGAGATTGTCAGACAGACACGGGGCCGTGTCCAGCGGACACGGGGCCGTGTCCAGCTCTCTGTTCAGCCTATAAATAGGAGTGCTTGGATTCATTTCATCTCATCCCTTGGCACACCACCTCTCTCACACTTCATCCACCACCCACCACCATCACAACACCATCATCCATTGTCCATCGTAGAGTGTGTGAGTCGTCTCGGGATCCAAGATTGATCGTAAGAGTTCTTGACAATCAAGGCCATGTTTGCCTAAGTCTCTTACATCACTTGGTGAAGACAAAGTGTCTAGTATAATACTTTTTATTTCTAATCTTTTGCACTTTTTATTTGGTTTTGTATTAATGACTTTAATAACTAGTTACTTATGTTGAAGGTGATCTTTCCTTATCGTTTGTCCGTGGTGTCTTGGCATTATTTTACTGTCTATATAAAATAAAGGATTTTCACCATTCATATCTCCACGGTCTATATGGAGGTATGTTGGCTACCTGGTAGGGGGTTAAGGGAACGGTTTGGTAAAGGTCTTGCCATTGTTCAGCGTTTAGAGGTCCTGCAATGGACCTGGGTCAAATTTAGTAGGACCTCCTTCAATACTTCACGATATTGGATGGCGGGGGTCCAAACTCTTTGATCCCCTCATAAGTTAACTACTATTAATACTATAACCCGGCTATTTAGGACTGTATCCCTGCTGACTCAGACTACTTAGCCGAGGGTAACGTCACCGCCAAAAGCGGGGCCTACCACAATACTGCATTAATAACTTAATTCATTATCTTCCAATAATCCACCCTTTTAGGATTGTATCCCTGCTGACTCAAACTACTGGGGTGAGGGTAACGTCACCTTCAAAAGAGGGGCCTACTACAATAACTAAGATAATCTCTTAATTATGTGCAAAAGTGCGGAAATAATCAAAGGTTATACTAGATACGAGTCGGAACCAAGTGATTCATCTTGTCTATCTGTTTTTCTTTTATTTTCAGCATTTTAGTTAGCTTTTAATTTTCTTAGTTTAAAACATTTTTTCTAAACTTTTATTTTGGTTAGACGTTGAGGATAAACCGGTACTAAAAGCTCTTGTGTCCTCGGACGACCTCGGTATCTTGCCAACGCTATACTACACTCAACGATGGGTGCACTTGCCCATATGTGTGTTTAGTGTTAGTGAAATATCGTGTTTTATAAATTTAAAACTTGGCTAAAATAAGTGTTAAAAAGGACTTAAAATATACACCTAATATATATAACACTTCGCACGCATCAGCTACGTTATTCATATTATATGTATCAAAACCATGTCTACTCTTTAACTTGTTAGTTGACTCTTCATTTTATACACGATACAGGTGAAGCAGTTTAAGATGATTTCAAGCTTGATGAAACACTTAGGATACCTGAGACTTAGTTTTAAATAATAAAACTCTATCTTATGTTTTGATGTATTATGTCAAGACAATTTGATGTTCCTTGTATTTGAATCGTTAATATGGTATGATTAAATAAATATTACTTTTAATAGTATCATGTGTTATGAACAATCTATACGCTTTGGCATATTCTGCCGTCGGTTGAGGTGTTACAGTGGTGATCGGTGATTCAGAGGCGAGGAAGACGTAGGTGTTGTCGAGATTCACGAGGAATGAGTTATGTTTTGATTCCAAATCCACCATCAAAGTTGAATTTTAGACCAGGACTTTGACTATTAAGTCTACAATTGTCAGGGCCCAGATCTAAGGTCTTTGTGTACCAATCTTACGGAGGTTTGTAAATGAAGGGGAAAAATGAAGGAAAGAGGCTGGCATGGGTGGGAGGTGGGTAGAAGCAGGTGATGATGCTGGATGGGGTGGAGAAGAGGGAGTGTGGAGAAGAGGGAGAGGGTGGGGTGTTTTATTTAAAAAAAAAGGCCCCACTTAAATTTATTAAGCTTTAAGTATATTTCTGTTAATATTTAATATATTGTTTTTTAATGGTAACTGGTAAGGGTAATTTTGTCAATTCTGTTTTAAGAACATTTCGGTTTTCTTTACAACTTTTAAAATATAAAGTTTTGTTTGTTTTGTTTTGAGTAAACAACAATTTTACCCCTATGGTTTAAGGGCGCTTACACCCTTACCCTCTATTTTCAAAACTTTGTTGCCTTAACCTCTGTCGTTTCCTGATTGCATCAATGTTGGACCCTTTGTCTGGTCAACGTTACTTTGACCATTAACGAGAAGGTGAAAAGTCATTTTTGCCCTTGATTCTTTTTATATCTAAAAACCTAATATACATTCAAAGCCATCATCCTCAACACTTGTACAGGAAACCTTCAATCTAGAACTCCACCTTTCTTCTCCAAGACCCTCTGCTGCTCCACCACACCACCCCAAATCCGCCAGACTCAGTTACTGCAAAAATACCCCTTATTCGTATTACCATGATTCTCAATCGAACCCTGAAACAATATTAAACATCGCATCTCCTGCATTAGGCACAACAACAGCAGCAACAACAACAACGACAACTTTCTTAATTGAAATTCTAAATAACAGTAATGTCTTTTCCCAGACCACTTCCGCGTAAACACAACAAGCCATTAGAGACACCGATTATACTATCCAAATGAAACATATTAACCAATAGGGGAATAGCTCGGGAGACTTTCTGTTGCGGGAACGTATCATCATCAACAACTAAAACATATTTCCGCTCACAACCACTAAATCAAAGTAACTTACAAGTAAATGTCGCATTTGTGTCTCATAATGAGTGATGAATTGAGAGCTTTCGATGAGAGACTTCCAGGATTTGGAGACGATTCAGAATTGAATCAACGATCTCACAAGAAACCGCTTGATTATTTCCACCTGGATTTCGAACGGTATGTTGTCTGACATTTTGAGATTTTCATTTTGGGATGAATTTTAGGGTTCTTTTTCTATAGCAAAGAGATTGTGGATGGGAAGGTTATTTGGGTAGCGAGGAAGCTTTTATACAGAGGAGAAACATAGGAAGTTTTTTTTTTGGAGAAAATAGTTTGGATTTCGATGGTAGAGAAAGGTATGGTTACTTGCTCTGCAAGTGCTCCGTATAGGCTTGTAAACGAACCGAACGTTCAGTGAACCGTTCATGAATTGTTCGGCAGGAAATTCGTTCATGTTCGTTTATTTAACAAATGAACGAACATGAACAATTTTTTTGTTCATTTAAATAAACGAACGAACATGAATAATGTCCCGTTTGTTCATTTACGTTCGTTTATGCCCGTTCATTTAAATTCATTCGTTCGTGTTCGTTTATATTCATATTTTAAATTTAGTTATTACTAATTAAATTTTAAAATCTATTTAATTTTCTTTATCATCCCATAACTAGCTTTGACTTTCCAATTTCAAAACTTTCTTTTATATGGTATTAATATATTTTATTTATAATTTCCAATTTAAAAGCAATCTTTTCTATCATATGAAACATGAATTAAGGTTTACCTATATTTAGGTTATTCTTCTCCTCTATTATTGTTATACAATTCAAAGCCTTGTTCAATTATGTTCGTTATGATTTGTTATGTTCTTTTATGTTCAATTATGTGTGTTTGTGTGTGTTTATGTTCATGAACCGTTCGCTTATACTTTTAGCGAACGAACATGAATATGTTCATTTTCTTAACGAACGAACACGAACAAGAAAATCCGTTCATTTAAATGTTCGTGTCTGATCATTTGTTCGGTTAAAGGTAAATGAACGAACATGAACATGCCTTGTTCGTGCTCGTTCAGTTCATTTATAAGCCTAGGCTCCGTATTGTAACAAGAGAAGGTTATGACAAAATTTGGAATTGAGGGTTGTGAATCTTGAAGATGATTATCTGCTAAGATGGATGTAAGATTACAAAAATACCCCTATCTCTAACAGTCAAAGTACCATTGACTTGACAGAGGGTCCAACATTGATGCAATCAGGAAACGACCGGAGTGGGGGGGGGGGGGGTCAGTAAAATTTTGAAAATAGGGGGTAAGGGTGTCAATGCCCCCAAACCACAGGGGGTAAAATTGCAGTTTACTCTTTTGTTTTTTTATGGATTTTTCGACGTTCCTACCTGCGCCGTGACGAAATAAACCGATTATGCAATAAAATAAAACTGACCAAATACCCGTCGCAACACATGTGAAATCCAATTAGTTTGTTACATCATAAATAAAAGTCACATCTATTCAAATGCTAATTTTTTTTGTCTAATAGTTATTATTACTTTGTATTTGACTAATATATATGTATAGTTGTTAACAAATATGGATTCCTTCATACAAAGTTATTATATATCGTGTATGGATATTTTCTTTTTTTACGGTCACACCATTTTTGCCCCCTCCTTTACCGTTTGACCATCCCATCTACACAATTCACTCACTATTCACTCATTTCATGCCAATCCTACATTCCCACCTCACCTCACCTCCACGGGATCTAGGGGTATGCATATAATGGTTCGGATTTTGGTCTTAGAAATACCCACTTGGTTCGATTTGATCCTAACCCACTAAAAACCAAGGAAAAACGTAATTACACCCGCTCAACATTGACATATGCTAGTGGTTAACACCACATAAAGTTTGTTGGTTTTGGTATAGTCTAAAAAGGTTTCACTTCAAACTACCGACATGTTTAGTTAAATGGGTCGGGTTTTGAGTCAACCTATTGGTTTGTGGATTAACATACATAACCCATTTATATTTATTATTCTTTTAGAATGTAGTTTATGTATAAATTAGCTGGGTATTTTAGGTTGAAAATGCATATGTGGCCAACGTTCACCTCCCACTCGCACCCCATCATTCACCTCCCCGCCGCCTCACATCACCACCCTCATGCCCTGATATGTTGCAGTGTTTTGCACCCCAGTTACCTATTTGGCCTCCCCTCACGTGCCAATATATTAATACTTATACACCAGGTATTATAACAAAATATTAAAAAATAACAAATAGTTTTTTTTTGACAGGTAAACTTTATTAAGAACGGCTGGTCTGACAAAAAGCACATGACCGCACCACAAAACGATTACAACATATACAAAGGGGACCTATACCAATCTATCCACACCAAGTTACAGTGCTTGGACCGACTCTTTAACCATAAAAAACTGAGAGACTTAACCTCCCCAAAGATCTCATCACAATTACCTTTATCGTTAGAGAAAATCTTAGCATTCCTAGCTTTCTATAGGAACCAACAAGTCACCATGACCAAACCTCGGACAATATCCTTAGGTTTCTTATCCCCGTTAACACTTTTATGCAGCTCAAGAATATCCACCAAGGAAAAAGCAAATATGGGCGGTAATTTTACCCATTCGCTAAACCGACTCCAAACCCGATGAGCAGTCAGGCAAGCCGTAAAAAGGTGGTCCACCGATTCGGGTTCTTCATTGCAAAACGCACAGAGATCCGAGTCCACCGAGATGTTTCTTCTAACCAAAGCAGTTTTAGTTGAGATCCGATCAAGCACCGCCCTCCAAATAAAGATGTTACAACTCATCCAAATAACAAATAGGTTTACCACTCATACAACAAACTATATATTCTCACCAAAGCTTTCTAACAATACCAAAGACATTTTCATCAAAACTCTCAAATTTCCATTAAACTTACAACAATTACTTTGGTTACAAAAGTAAACCACCAATAAATAAATTAAAAAAAATGTCAAAACTTTCCATAAATGTTCCATTATTCAGATTTTATTTCACCATCTCTTTAAAAATGCACCCCACAATGCCTCCACTCCTCTGCACAACACAAAACACTGTACACCTAAAATGTCAATTCATCAATTATTTCACATTTTCAATTCATTTGACTTGTCATGTTTCTTCCTACTACTGCCTTCAACTAGTTTCAACTCTTGAATACATAACAAAAAACCCTAACTTTTTCCATTAATTGATGCTTCTTAGTTATGTTAATAATAATCAGACCGACCTAGGGTTTAAGAAATGAGTTGGAGAAACGCGTTTAAAGAGGTTACCAACTCCAAGCCATTGTTCTTGACGGTGTACGGTGCTGTCTTGATTGGGATTCTGTTCTCTGCTGTTTACGTTTTCTCTGCGGTTTATTCGCCCGATTCCGCACTCTCTTGGAGCTTATCTCAACGTATATGTTTCTCTTATTCTTCATTATTATTATTGTTTATGTGTGTTTTGATTCAAGTATTTGCATGTGTGATTTAGTTGGTATTTTTGTTAAGTTGACTATATAGGGTTGTTGATCATGATTATGTTGTTTAATTAGGCATTTTGCTAAATTAGGTTAGAGTTTGCACCAATTAGAGTAGAGCTTACAGGTTGATTGTTATATATGTTGTTAGATCAATCAATCAAATCAAATCGAATCGCATAGCTGATTTGCTACATGTAGAAATCAAACAGAAATTGTTTTACTTAGTGAAGCGAAAGTTTGCTTCTTAATGTTTGTTTAAAATGTTAAATGAGTTTTCTTGTTTTATGTGTTGTTACGCTAGATGCGGCACCTTCTTCTCCAAATCAAACGCTTGCTTCTCCATCACTAAGATTGGGTGGTGTAATGGCGCCTACTTCTCAACCCGAAATAGGGAACCCGAAGCCTATTTGGAAAATACCACCACCAGGTTCGAAGATGCCTCCGTTGGAGACCTTTCGGTTAACAAAAGAACTGGTTCAAGAACGGGTGAAAGATAATGTTATAGTAGCTACCTTTGGTAACTATGCCTTCATGGATTTTATCCTCACATGGGTTAAGCACTTAACAGATTTGGGCGTTGAGAATCTTCTTGTCGGTGAGTTGACTATTCAAAAAAATTCATTTCGTTAGGAGTTTAAGAAGCTGATAAGTTTTTTTTAGGTGCGATGGATACAAAACTATTGGAGGCTTTGTATTGGAAGGGTATACCGGTTTTTGATATGGGAAGTCATATGAGTACAATAGATGTTGGATGGGGGTCACAAGCGTTTCATAAAATGGGACGGGAAAAGGTCATTCTCATTGATTCAATGCTACCGTTTGGTTATGAATTACTCATGTGTGATACCGATATGGTTTGGTTAAAGGTAACTAACTTCCGTGCGCATGTAGATTTAACATAAAAGGTTTTACTTGCAATTTGCCCTCTTCATGAAGTATAGAGTTAACTATCATTGTGGTTTGTCCAATTATGCTAGTCCAGGCCAAATTTCAAACTTGTACCATTTCCGTCCCTGACATCCTTAAAACATGCCAGTTCCGTCCAAAAGCTTAACGTCTGTTAAAACCCGCCGTTTAATGAAGGGTTAAAACGTCATTTTTTAATTTTCTTTCTTTCTTAAACCCTATTAACAGGGTTTAAAAAAGGGGAATAAAAAAACGAAAATGACGGTTTTACCCTTCATTAAACAGTAGGTTTTAACAGACGTTAGGTTTTTGGACGGAACTTGAATGTTTCAAGAATGTCAGGGACGGAAATGGTACAAATTTGGTATGGACTGGCATAATTGGACAAACCACAAGGACGAAAAAGGCAGTTAACTCTTAAGTATAATTGTTTTCGCTCCTTCTTGTTTTTAATATGATTTTTTAAATCTGTTGCTTGAACAGAATCCACTTCCATATCTTGCACGTTTTCCTGAAGCGGATGTATTAACATCAACCGATCAAGTTACACCAACAGTAACTGATGATCAGTTAGACAACTGGCAACAAGGTGAAAGCTACAGTTCAAATTACGTTAAAATTAATATTCAATTCTTTTAAGCCACATAAATGGATATATTTTTTGGAGTGGACAGTTGGAGGTGCATACAATATAGGTATTTTCCACTGGCGGCCAACGGATTCCGCTAAAAAGCTGGCAAGAGAATGGAAAGAAATGCTTTTAGCTGATGAAAAAATATGGGACCAGAACGGTTTCAATGATCTTGTGCATAGGCAACTGGGCCTGTCCGTTGATGATGAAAGTGGGCTTGTTTACGCTTATGATGGATCGTTAAAGCTCGGTCTTCTGCCTGCTAGTATATTTTGTAGTGGCCATACTTACTTTGTTCAGGTACAAACTGTAACTAGAGTTTGCTTTCGTTTGATTACTATTTTGTATTTTCAGTTATAATCATATACTGCAACTTCAGGCCATGTATCAACAACTCAGATTGGAGCCGTATGCTGTACATACGACATTTCAATATGCAGGAACTGAAGGAAAACGTCACCGGTTACGCGAAGCTAAGGTTTTCTATGATCCACCAGAATATTATGATTCACCTGGTATTTATTTTTTTAGATTCGTGACATCTTGATACTTAACATTGGATTGGATCAGTACATTAAGTTCTAAGTATACTGCACATTTTCGCTGAAATATGGTGCCAAAGTGCAATTTACAGTTTCATCTTTCAAGATCGTTATGTCGTTATGGTTAAAAAAATACAAGTACTCATGAGTCAATCCAACAATTAACTATTTTATTTTGCAACCAACTATATATTAGGTGCAAAATAGAAGCCAACTTACGATATGTTACCAATTTTAGCAACCAACCTCATGTTAACTGATTTTTACCTATAAATTGCTGATGGAACTGGTTGATGTCATGCCAACAATCATTTCAAATGCCAAATACACAAAAAAATAAAAGTAAAAAAATACTTGTGTGGAAGGATATAAAAATAACTTTGTTTACAAACTTGGAAAAGAAGATATTTGTATATATTATTTAATGTCAAATCAATGGCATATGTCGTATACACCAATTGGCAAATAAGATGCCACATCAATTATTTTTGAAAAATCAATAGAATGATAACCTTTTTTTCAGGTTGAACAGAACATATTGCTTTAGAATGTAACTTGGCTGTTAAAAGCGGTAATAAAATGCAGTTGGTTGCTCAATATTATAATGCAAGTTGGTTTCTGTTTTACGTCAACTTAAAGTTCTTTGCTAAAATCGGGAAAACAAAATGTATATTTTATGTCTAATCTGGGAAATTGGCCCATAAATTTATGATACCGAATGGTTACGCCTATTACTTGTTACAAATTTTTTGATTTCTGCATTTGTTGTATGTTATACAGGAGGCTTCTTGACATTTAAGCCATCTATTCCAAAAAGCTTATTACTAGACGGGGAACATAGTCTTCAAACACATTTCACTCTTGTTAATTATCAAGTATGCTTATACAAACTTGTTTAGAACCATGCATTCACAAAGTTACAATTCAAGTTTTTCTTATTCCAGTTATACTTCTTTATTTAATTGTGAGTTAATTAATGCTAATGAATTGCAGATAAAGCAGATAAGGACTGCCCTTGCAATAGCATCAATTTTGAATCGTACTTTGGTGAGTAATATTTACTTTGAATCACAATTTTTTGAGTAAAATGCCATTTTCGTCCCTGAGGTTTGGCCAGTTTTGTGGCTTTCGTCCAAAGGTTTGTTTTTCCGCATCTTGATCCAAAAGGTTTGAAATCTTGCCATTTTCATTCGGTGCGCTAACTCCATCCATTTTTCTTTGTTAAGTTAGGGGTATTTCCGTTTTTTTAGGTTACCTTAAAGGGCAATTCGGTCTTTTTCAGTGGTATTTGGTCTTTCTACATAAAGTGAAAATTACCGAATTGCCCTTTAAGTTAGCAAAAAAGACGGAAATAACCCTGACTTAACGGAGAAAAATGGATGGAGTTAATGAGCTGGGTGAAAATGGCAAGATTTTAAACCTTTTGGATCCAGATGCTGAAAAACAAACCTTTGGACGAAAGTTGCAAAACTGGCCAAACCTCAGGGACGAAAATGGCATCTTTCTAGTTGCTACTAACTTTTTTTTCTCTTCAGGTTATGCCTCCATTGTGGTGTCGGTTGGATAGATTATGGTTTCCACATCCTGGAGTTCTCGTAGGGTCAATGACAAGACAACCGTTCATCTGTCCTTTGGATCATGTATTTGAGGTACTTATGTTTTACTAATTTTCGGTGTTCACAACAAATTTGTATAAGTTTTACAATTTAATAGACGATGGAAATTAGTTTACAGAAACCAATGCTGCTGCTCTGTAGGTGCATACAATGTTACAGGCATTGCCAATTGAGGAATTTGGGCCAGGAATCAATATAAGAGAATATTCTTTCTTTGACAATCCATTGATGCCTGCACAAGTATAGTTGACTTTTACCTAACATCATCTTTCCTCTGTTTTCTGTTTTTTTTTTTAATAATTTAATGTGCTTTCAGGTGAAGGATTCATGGCTCGATGTACAGTTATGTCAAGAAGGGTCAAAAAACTGCCAGTCAAATGTTACAAACACAGCTGCAGTACTCAGGTTTCCAAGGCATAGCAATGAAGAAACGGTATGCTAGATGAATGAAAATGATTATAATATATTTAATTATTTATTGGTATATGCTTGATCTTACAAATATTTATTATTGTTTACTAGCTTTGGATTTTAGCTCCATTGTGACAAATTTTTTAATGTTGTGAACAGTTGAAAACAGTTTTCTTGCCGTTGAAGGATGTCAAAGTCATCCAGTTTTCGTCGATGCAAGATGCCTTTCTTGGATTCACAGACAAGGCAAATATCTCTTTCCCCTTCTTATTTTGGATATATGCTGCAAATAGCAAAATAATAAAATAAACTAATAATCTAGAACATAGTTGTTAATAGCGCTCATAGCCGGCGCTATAGCGAATAGCGTAGCGAAGCGCTCATGTGTCGCTATCTGATTTCGGCGCCTCCATAGCGGTTTAATAGCGGGATTTTATTTATTTATTTTTTCTGTTTTAATACCAACTAGTCTTAAACCCCCGCGTTGTGGGGCGGGGGACGTAAAACCGGGCTACCAGCATTGCGGGGCTGGGGGCCTAAAACCATGCTATGTAGCAGAACGACGACCAAAACCGGGAAAAAGCATAAAACATAAACACGAATTTTTAACACGTATTAGAAAGTCGAATTTATACCGAAACGTATTAGAAAGTTGATGGTGTAAGAAAACCCGAGGGACCAAATTTAACTACCAAGCACCGTGCTAAGTAGCAACCGAACGACGACCAAATCCAGGAAAAAATGTATAACAAAAACTATTATAAAAAATCAAAGTTTTTCTATAAAAATGAAAAAACACTAATTTTACTATGAAAAATGAACACACAAAAGACAAAAAAACATGGCACTATTCTTCAGTGTGTTACAAATTAATATATATATAGAGAATAGCAGGATTTTAGGTTTTTTGTTAATATGCATATAAAACAGTGTATTTGGATATAATATACATATAAAATATTTCTAAAATTTTATGCTAGTGTGTCGCTAAACTTAAAATAGTGCCTACTGTTTCATCGCTATCGCAACGTGGCGTATAAGTAGCATGTTGCTATCGTCCGATATTCGCTATTAACAACTATGATCTAGAAAATAGTCCCTTGCTTCCCATTATCATCATCAAGAAAAGTTGATGATATAGTTGACAAGATGGGCGGGTCAGGAGGGCTGTGTAACAGGTCAAAACCCGTTACATGTTGAAAGGGGCCAGGTCGGTTGACCTAAGCAGTTTTTGGTCCACTTTAAAAGATTCATTTAAACAGTTAATGCTTTAATTGTTATTACAAAAACAATATTATTACAATGATAATCTATTTTTTTTTTTTGAGTAAAATGGTTTAGTAAGTAGGTTACATGCATTAGAAATAGACTTCAATCTATTCGACCCATTCCTCTTTAGCTAATCTCTGGGATTGACCTATTTGAGATTAAACACAACCAAAATTGACATATTCACAAGTAAATGGGTCAAAGCTGTCACTTCTAGTTAACAATATTTATTTGTGTTCGCCAGTGGCGAAGCTTGACCCGAATGACCTAGGGGTCGAAAACGTATACCCAAAAAATTCTATAGAACCGGGGGGTCGAAAACGTATATACCCAAAAATTTCTATACGAACACTAAATATATAACACTACTGAGCGAAAAGTTCGGGGGGTCGGGCGCCCCCTCCCGCCCCTTTTATACTTCGCCCATGGTGTTCGCTAGATTCCACTATTCTTTTTATCAAGTAGTCGAGTAATATATCCCAATTTATATATAGTTCCAATTTATTAAAATGTACTTCCTCTGTCCTTAAACATTTGTGCACTTTCAGAAATGGACAATTGATATTTACTAATTCTCATTTTGCTCTTAGCTACGCATACCATTAAATGTTGCTTCTTTTAAATGCATTAAGGGTAAAGTTGACATTTTGTTAATTAAAACCTGCATTAGTTGTAATTTCTTTTTGTTTTGTTTTGTTTTGTTTGGGGACATTTATTTTGGACCAGAGGGAGTCCTTGTCTAAGAAAAAATTGTTGCATTTATTCAGGAGTAACTCAATTGACCTCAAAAGTCAACCAGAACAGTCTTTTAGATCATATGCTAGTACCACATGGCCTTTTAATGTAGACTAATTCACCGTAAAACTGAATATTATCTTAATGTTTTATATGATCAGACAAGGGAAGAAACATTCAGGAGGCGTGTGAAGCGATACGTTGGAATATGGTGTTGTGTTGACAAACACGAACCGGGTCACATATATTATGACATGTACTGGGATGAAAAACCCGATTGGAAGCCTCTCCCTCCCCAAACTCCAGAAGATGATCACCCGCATTGGTGATTGCTTGCATGCATGCTACATCAACGGCTGAGATTTTATCGACATACCTGACTCATAATCGAGTCCTAACCCTGGTTTAAATCAGTAGACCTTCTGATTCATGTTTATATATATATAGATACAAAGAGAAAAGGGTTGTGGTTCGATTACTAGGCTTCGAGTTTGAACAATAATGAATGAATTGACAAAGGTGTAGCTTTGTTTTTCTGTATAACATCCAAGAGGGCAAATGAGAGCATCTTTTGTTTGAACCATCTTTTTTATTACTACTGTTTGTTTTTATATATATATATATTTTACAATTTTAAATCTTTATAACTAATACACACACACACACACAAAAGATTAGCAAGGTATCATCCAAAAAAAAAAAAAAAACTATAAATAGAAACATAACTGAACTTGCTTATTCAAAGATCCTGTAAATTCGCCATGTTAACATGCCAACCACACAGACCTTTTTACATGAAAAATATAAGTTGTTTTTTCTGCCTTAACTTTTTGGAGTTTATAAGGTAATAGATTGACTCTTCTTTTCTTTTCGATGAACAATACATAAGATTTCTGGTATCCTCTTCGATTTTAATTTTGTACCATTGGAAGAATTTAGGTTTTACATATGTAGTAAAAGTTATCTTCTACTATATATCCTTTTCTCTCTTTTTTTGAATATAATGAAGTGATGTAATTTGTTTCACATCATTATTATGTAATTGCTTAATATATTGCTCTTTTTTCTGAAGGGTCACAAAGCGGATCCGTGATTAGACTACGACAATGGCCGATCAACCTCGCCCTAGTGGAAATGAACAACCTCGTGCTGGTGGAAATAATCCTTCACCGGGAGGATATCCTACGCCAACAGGGCAACCTCCACAAGGGGGATATCCTACGCCAATAGGGCAATCTCCACAAGGGGGATATCCTCCACCCGGAGAACATCCACCGCAAGGGTATCCTTCATCTGGAGAACATCCTCCGCAAGGGTATCGTCCACCTGGAGAACATCCTCCGCAAGGCTATCCTCCATATGGGTACGCTCCAAATGAGTACCCACAAGGGTATCCAACACAAGGATATCCTCCTCCGCAAGGGTATCCAGCGCAAGGATATCCTCCACCGCATGGGTATCCTTCACAAGAATATCCTCCACCGCAAGGGTCACAAGGGTATTCCCCACAAGGATACCCTCCTCAACAAGGGTATCCTCAACAAGGCTATCCACCGGGTGGATATCCCCCAGGACCTCCTGGAGCATATCCACCTGCAGGTTATCCTGGTGGTCCTCCTCCCCCTGGTGCATATCCACCGGCTGGATATCCCCAAGGTGTTGCTCCCGGTCAACATGGAGGTAAGAATGCCAACTTACCATAGGAACTATTTATTTTCATCAAATTTTGTAACCCATTGAATATTTTCAGCACAAAAGGGAGACAAAGGAGCTGCTTCTGGCGTAATGGGATTGATCGCGGGGGGAGCTGCGGCATACATGGGCCGCGGGCACTATGGACATGGTCATCATGGTCACGGTTATGGCTACGGTCACGGCCACGGAAAATTTAAGCATGGCAAACACAAGCACGGAAAATACAAGCGTGGAAAATTTGGCAGGCACAAGGGTAAAGGAAAGTTCAAGATGTGGAAGTAAGGAAAATATTAAACGAGATGGCTGGAGTTGCACAAACATTTACACATTTTAGTGTAGCTATATGTATAATACGTTACATTTATGTTGGTGTGCTTCATAACTTAACATTTGTCAACTTATAATTAATGCATTTAATTTGTTATATGCTCTTTCAAACTATACACATAGATGTAATATGCATGTTCAAACTCATTTCTATTTTGGTATTATTTAAAATATATATAAATCAATTAAGTATATTTAAACGTAAGTAAAATTTATATTAAGTTTATGCTAGTGTTTTAATTCTATATTTTATCTTCATTGATTATACTTTATTTTATTTTTTGGAAGACTTTGGCCCACTAGTTCCAAATTTGATATCCGTAGGTTTTAAAACTTAGCGACCACAAATTGTTTATGTTACAAAAGGGCTTGTTACAAATTAAACTTTAACGATCAAACTCAAAAAAAAAAAAAAAAAAAAAAAAAAAAAACGTTGCATTAACTATAATTTAAAAAGATAAAACAAACATTACGTGGATATTGTTGTTGCAAAAGGAAAAAAATATTAATTACTTTGGTCCCATTTACTCCCATTTGCTACAATGGAGCCTTTGGTAAATACATAATCCATATCACAAATGCATTGGCTAAATACATGCATTGGGGATGGTCTAAAGTCACCTTTGCCTTTTGGATAATCAATAAGCAAGTTCCTATCTCTTTTGTGTTCACTTCCTGAAGCAAATCAGGCCCCTTATAATATGTTTTTTTGAGCATTTTGCTCAATTAGCCATCATATTGGCTATTACAACTAACATTCTCGCCCACCAAACTCTAATCATCCATAAGCCACTTGAGTAGCCGTTGAGCCATGAACACCGTCAACAAATCCAAACCTTTTGAAAGGAAGGTAGCCGTTGCGAGGCATACCTATATTTTTATTATAGGGACAACCAGGGGCGTAGCTTAGTGTTAAGTGGGGGTGCACCCGCCTCCTCCAATGTTTCGGTTAGAAGTGTAAAATTTCATATTTTTCGTCTGAAAATTTTAAAATTATATAGAATTGTCCCCCCAATTATTTTGCCTAAATATTTATACAATATATAAATTGGGTCTCATGACTTTCCACCCCCTCGAAACTTTTGGTTAAGCTCCGCCACTGGGGACAACATGGACAACATAGGATAAGCTACACTTGGATTTAGTAACTTATCCCTTAAACAAACTCTAATTTAAAGATGCAATCCATTAGTTGGGAACACCATAGGAATTAAAATGTAACTTACTCTAGAATTTTAATATTGTGTGCTTATTTTAATTTATTTATTTTTATATGTAACAATTTTATAATTAAAAGATAAAGTTAACAATCTTGGGCCGGACTCTTAGGGCCCATTTTTTTAATACAATTGGCGCTCAATCTCAGCATTTGTCTTGTAATCACACATTCAATTTGCTAACACTCTGCAATGTAACGCCTTGTTTTTTGAAACTTACCTTAATTAGAAAGAATGTTTATATATCCATTTTTGGAAACTTATATCTGTAACGCATTCGTATTTTACTTCCGACTTCGTAATTCACGACTTCGACCGTACTAGAATTTGTCCATTTTACTTACTTTATACTTCGGTTAATCGTATCTGTTTTACATTAAAATATGATACATACTTATTTACATGATCATCACGCTCGTATACACGTACTTAATTCCCGTACAAACAATCGAAAATACGCAATTTTGATACTTATTATATGTTTAAACACTTGATTATACATCACAATACATAACCTCTACTTTCATACATAATCTCCACTTAGTTATATCTTATTTATATGAATTATGCATTCAAACACTTAGTATACTAAACATCAGGGACCTAAATTGCCAAAAAACTGAAAAATGTCTGGAGAATAGTCGTCGCGACACGCGCACGGATCCACGAACTCCTCCGCGACGCGCGACGCATAGCCAATCCGCACCAGCTTGTTAACAGCATTGTTTATTGGACGATTTTTCACATACTACTCCCAACTAATCATCTTTATTACTCAACTAACTTACAATAAACACAAACCCTAACCTCCACACTATAAATACATGTCTTCCACACTATCTTAACCCTTTACACACCCTCAAATCCTCTCAATTCATCCAAACTTTCAAGTTCTTGGCAGATTCATACTTTGCTCAAAACAGTGAGTTTTGAGCACTTTTTCTTTACTTTTCTTCAAGTTTCTTGTACCAATTTACTTGAATGACCTTCAAGGATGTTATCCAAGATTCACCAAGGTGTAATCATGTGATACATCACTTACATAAGGCTCCAAAGTCAGATTTATTTTCTGATTTACATAAACTTATTGGAACTTCATTTTCTTCAACTTTTTTTCATCATTTCTTCTTCCACAAAGCTTGAAACACATGTAGGAATGTTTCCACAGGTTTACCATGGTAAACCAAGGTGGAACAACACCATTTTGAGGTCCAAACTTTCTATTTTGGAAGAATACTTGTTAGACTTACATAAAACTATGTTTTCTTGATTGTATCTTGTGCCTACTTGTTCTTGAACCTATCTAAGGTTATGAGACTTGTTAGGAGTTGATTCTTATGAAGTTTAAGATGTGCAAACACCTCTAAACTTTCTGTTTTTGGTTCAATGTTCATGTACTTTTGTTTATTTGCTAAAACTTGGTGGAATCTTATACCCACCAAGCTCACAACTTATCCTATAGTTGTGGGTTTGTGTTGAGGTAATTTCCATCAAGTTATGAGTTCAAGAACTCTTTATTTTCAGTTTATACATATCATAATCCAAATGTTGAAAGCAAGCATGATTCATCATCTTTCATATGATGAACTTGTGACTTGTGAAGTGTGAACCATGGGAGCTTGGGCTTTCCAATCTAGTTCCAATCCTTCACTTGTGAACTTGTGTATAAACACTCAAGTGACTTCCTAGCATCAAAGTAACATAGCCCCGCCTAGCCTCCGACACTTAGGATTACCTTTCCATGTCGTGTAGGTTCACTTGTGTTAGGATTTACTTGGTCACTTGAGCATACATTAGTTAGTTCTTTATTTCTTGTTATCCGTGACCCTTCGAATCATCCTTGTGATGATTTGTGTAGTGGTGAATCATACAAAGAGGTTAATCCTCCATGCTTGACTTACATGATAATCTATGATATCTATGATGGACTTAGTTTTAGGTTAATATTATAACTATTCTATAAAAGATATAACTATAAACATAACCGAATTCTTGATGTTAATCGGAACATGATTATATGTCGCGAATATAAGTTATATTGTCTTTGTTCTTTATTCCTCGTTTGTGATTCTAATGGGGAAGTTAGGACCCACGAAAACACTTTAAAAACTTAGTGTCCAAACGAGTGTCTAGACGAGATATACTTTTGCATATATATATTTTTATACTTAATTCCGTGTCCAAACATTCCACAAACTCCAAACACCGAACACGTTCATTCTCCTATTCTCATTAACTCGTTAATACATGGATAATCAGAAAGCCTTGCAATATTGTGAGTATACTCGACGCCCCTTTTACCGTTTTTTACACTTTTTGGGTGCAACATGTTTACATATAAAAAACACACTCAACATACATACTTTTATGCAATCATACGTACAAACAGTCCAATACATGCTTACTAATATGTTATGCTTGATTCGTATTTTCTAGGTTTGTTCGTTTTATGATAAACTTGTCATTAACTTCGTACGAGCCTACCCTTAACATGTATATACCGTTATAGGAGTAACACACCGCCTGTGAACGTGAGGTTATTTAAGGCATTCATCCATACTTGCGTTAAACCTTGGTTTGACTTGTTTGTTCATATGCCAGTTTATACGTTAATCTTGATAACTAGGTTTGCCATGTGGATTGTTCATTTTTATACTTATATGCTAGTACTCCAAACTTGTATACTCGCCAATACTTTTGTATTGAACTATACTTTAAAACATGTTGCAGGATTATGATGATGATGATGCACAGAACTTAGTAGGATGCGTAGAAACGCATTTTAAACTTTGAATACTTGTTGTATTGTAATTCGTTTTGTTCCAACTTGTTGTTTTCTATTTCAAACAATGTAATGGATTGCTTTTAGCAATGAAATGAAATTTATTATTAAATACTTGTCGCAATTTAGTGTTATGAGTAACTAGCGGTAAGACCCGTGTGCAAACATGGGTGGTTTATTAGAAAACCATGCATAACACATATTAATAGAAAGTATAGATACGTGTATAGACATTGTACCAAAAGTTGTTATCTATTATAGATAATAGACAACTATAAACATATATCATCAGTTAATATATAAGATACATATGAGTATTTCCATTGTCCTATAAAAAAAGGAGTACTAACCCATTGACAATGAAACCTGTTTATAGACATAACTACATATAGAACATGTCTAAGAAGCAAAATTAGTACCACCGACGAACCAAATGTACAACCACAAATAATCATCACATGAAACATTGTCTATAAATCTTCAATCAACGCAACACAAACTAAGAGGACTTTATCTTTGTCACGAAATGCACAACTTTTGTTAACTTCAGCAATTGAGTAGACTTGTGAAATTCAAATGAAAGTTCATCACCAAAAGCAATATTGCAAGATCTCAGATAACCAGACCATCCAACAACAGCGTAGCTGAATCCAGTTTTGGTTTTTTGAGATCCTGTGAGCCATTCCTGGACTTCACATTTGAGATTTTAGATCTTGAGAGGCTTAGGATTATCAGTATGCAGATTCAACGCAGAAGATACATCTGATGGCAGATGCTAAAAAACAGAATATTGAATAATGAATTTTATAAAATATTGATATATATCTGAAATTGTTGAAATAACGAAACAAAGTAAGGACTGCAAAAACATACAAGCCTGTCTTCTGCATGTGTGGTGAAGTGTAAGACTGGATCTGAAGTGGATGATACTAAACGAACCTTTTGAACTTTACACGGTCTATCAACAGCTTGGTTATCCTCTACAATTGTCTTGCCATGAAGATTGTGCATCTTTTCAACCTAAGTAAATTAATTTAGACTATAACAACTCTAAATTCTTGAAATTTTGTAACTTTCTTTATCAACACAAACTATCTTCTCAACTCAGCTTTGAAGTTTAAGATGTTGATCAGTTCTTTTTAGACATAATGGAAAACATGAAAACATACCTTTGATTGCATCAGTACAGGCCAGTAGAGAATCCAGATAGAGACGCAGCAATAAGGTTTGACATGATTGTCAGCTTGATCTGGTTCCTCCTTAGGATGCAATCTAATGATGGTGATGATGAAACCGAAAAGGGTATCGGTTGAGGAGAGGAGGTCGATTGATGTTATGAGAGTAATTAGGTTATGTGTCTAACCCTAGAACCTCTACATAAGTCTCCTTATATATGCACCCAAGAGGAAACCCTAATTATTTAATAAGGGTAATTAGGCCCATCAACAATTACCAACTAATTATTTAATAGGTTGTTATATATTTTGATCGATATAATGTAAATGATTATAATGGCTACTAGATTAAATATAAAATAATATATATTTAATCTTACATTCTCCCACTTAGCCGAGAAATCATTTACTATGAGTATTAGATAAGCCTGATCAGGAGTTAACACTCATTTTAGCCTTAAACAAGAACTATAGCAGAGAAATACAGCCGTTGAATCATTATGCGACTCAGGACCCCCATTAGTCATACTATAGCCTTAATTTAAAACCTAATCGTTATGATCAAAATACGCATAAGCCCTTTGTTTGATTTGTAACTTTATTTGTCTATATGCCATTATGCCGGCTTGACATATTCTTAGAGACATACAAAATCAAACTGATGAGGAAAATTAAGTAATACTTAGTCATTCATAGTACGATATGCAATTGTGCACGGCCGTTAATTAATACCCGTCTATGAGCTCTCTTAATAAGACTTATGGGTAATAGCCCTTCAGTTATAGGATCCTTAAGCATATCATGAATGTATTCGATACAAAACTTAGTTTCCTCAATTCGTTCATAAACGAATAATTAATTGTGTATCGAAATTTAATGCAGCACCTCTTGAACTGTTACTGTTCAAGGAGTCATGGTAGCTGACTTTATCACACTAAGTCTTCAAAACATTAATTATATGGAGTTAATAAACTTACGAGTCCACTGATAAATTTCCAACAACATTTAGTGACTATATTATGTCGTTATAACTTAGGTTGTTGATATCAGTCCATTATGACTCCTCCATGAGATAGGTTTTGTCTGCTGACATAAAGATATACCCGAAATAACATTTTGTCATCTTTAAACATTACAAAGTTAAAGTAATAAACCGGTTTGAGTTCTCACTTCTTCTTTAAATTTTAGCCTCTCGTTTCTTTTAAAGATATTGTAATACTCCATTAGATGCTTCACATTAATCTAGACATATCTAGTGTGTTGCAATATGAGTAATATCTAAACGAGTATAGACTTGAACTTTCATAAGGCTTCTAATTAATGAAGCGTAAGGAAATAATCGCATTTATCCTATTATCCTCTAAATGAGAGCGGTATTGTTTGTTACATATGTAAGGACCCATCTAATGTTAAACTTATGGAACGGAACTAATGTCCCATTGGGTCTATCTCGGTATGTTATGATATCTATTACGTAAGAGATATCTCTGAGATCTGTTTGTGTTAACAATGCTTTGACTTATGTAACATATACTTGTCAAAAGAATATCATCTATATAGACAAGTTTATTTTAGTTGCTCCCACTCATTTTGAGGTAGGTACATTAATCCACTTGGTTCTTGATGAAAATAATTACTCTAAGTTTTCATCGCATTATGATGTTTGCATTAACCCGTACATGGATTTTATTGGCTTTCAAATAAAGTGTTCTTTAACCTTCAGTTTGGAACTTTCAGGTTGTTTTATGAACATGTAAATATGCTAGCCATTTGTTAGGGAAAATTGTTTTTAATGTTCATCTAATGTAGCTTTAAACTATTATAAGCTACTAGAACAGTGATGATCCTTAAAGAAATCTTTGATAATTTATCTCTTCCTAAGTATAACCTTTGACAATCAATCATGCCTCTTTGTGTCTTAATGCTTATATTAGGATTTGGTTTAGTTATGAACACTCTTAGGTAATTCAATCAAATCCCAAACATTATACGAGCACATAAAATCCGTTTTACTAGAAAACAGTTTTATTCCATTCAGAGGATTGATTGACACTAATGGCTTAATTTGAAGAGATATGATCATTAAACATTTCCAAAATCCATTTCAATTTCAGTTAGGGAGGTTATGTAATCATCAAAGTTAGTAGGCTTTTAAACCTAGATGACCTCCTGAGTTAATTATTGGGTTTATTAGAAGTTTCAGTTTTATGGATTAACTCTTGGTTAGGTTGCTATCATTTTCAGGATTCTAAGTTTGTAAGATTTGGTGCAGTATGGTGTACAAGAGGTGTAATCGAAGTTAAATTCGGAGTGAAATTTAATGACACTCTTCCCCCCGCCTCTTGTATTCCTTGCAAGTCATGATAAGGACTTTGACTGCTCCCACTAACCTTAGAAATCTTTAGGAACTCAGCATGCTTAGGGTCAATATGTAACGACCAACAAATTCTAATAGAGAAACAAGTTAATGGCGTTAGTCGTTGTAGTTTCTCTTGTTGAGGATTATGTTAGTCTAGGTAAGAAATCTAAGTGTGCCCACAATGAAGCAACAATGAAACTTTTGTAAGAGTAGCATTAGATTTTAAGGAGACAAGTTTTGATGGAACAGTGTCGTGATGGAGCGGTGTCTTGCACAAGAGGTGTAAATTTAGGTAATGTAAAATTTTCACTCCCCCACCTCTTGCAACTATTGCAAGTTATTATTAAGACACTTAATGCTCCCACTGATCTTTAATATCTCTAGAATGCTACAAGAGAAGTTTCAATGAGCTACGTGACGTGGGAACCTATCATATATATGTTAGACTTTATTGGATTTCTTTAATGTCCAGATATCATAAGAAACTTTAGGGACATAGAAATCTTATTAGTGTATATATGGATAGATTTCTTCTAAGACCGTGGGCCATATGCGACAAAATTTAGATACAAGTTGATAGTCTTTAATTGATAAATGAATTATGTCTGAATATTCCTTTTGGAATAAGTTCCACGAATGTCAATGAATGACTTATGATGGACCCATACTTATTCCTTAAGCCAAGTAATATTTAGGGCTTTAACGTCATGATCTAAAATCACTTAGAATGAGATTAGATAAAAAATCATCCTCATTAACCATGTCATGATTTCTCATGAATTTCAGTTATAATGGATGAAATTTATAAGTCTCATTTTCCTTTTGTCAAATTCTCATTTGCATGATGAAATAAGTTGTGAAAGTGTAAGGTATCATCTAGTTCCATCTTAGTAATATTTCAATCCAGATATTTAGAAAAAATAAGATGAGAGTTTGAGGTAAGTGTGACTTTATGTTGACTATGCAAACCTCACAACCTTCATAACATTTGCTTAATTATGACACTATATTCTGATTAATCTTCAGAATATATAAGTTATCGAAAGGCGTTGTTAGAAGACTGCTTATTATGGTTCTTATAGCCTTAACATTTAATTTTGTCACTAACTCTCATGTTAGTTATTTGTTGACTTCTGGTAAGGAAACGTTTAGAACTAGAGTAAACTAATCATGTGTTAATTGGAATATTAAAAAAATTAGCAGACTTAGATATCATTAGGAAGTGACTATCTAATTAATTTATCCAACTGTTCTTTAGAATAATGGATAGTCTCCTTGCTTATGTCTAGTTTAATGGCATAATTATGCAGTGAGATTTTCACTTGAAGAACCTTAAAGTTGAAATTTTTACTTGTAATTTGCCTATGGACCTTTAAACAATCCTCTTTTAAAGTTTTAAGTGGTTGTAAGGTGAGTAACAACTTATTTTCCAGCTTCAAACTTTTATTTCTTTTGTACATATGTTGCTTATCAACACACTCATTATACTTTGGTACTTTTGAGTGTTATAGTTGATTTATTAGGCATCAAATTGTACAAGTGAAAATCTTAGTATGTAATGTACTGGAAAAATGTACTTATTTCCATGCGTAAACCCTTAACTTTATGGGTCATGGTATTGTACATTATTATGTATTCACATATACCACTTAGCTTTATAGTTTATAGTTTTAAATGAAGGCATGCATCTTAGGAATTCTTGTGATTATTCCACAATAATGGATTAGTCTTAGGAAAAACTTAATCTGAAATAACCTTTTAGTGATAGCATTTATGTTAGAGAGATCTTGATTACCATAAGAGACATCGTATTCGATTTGTCCTATTAATCATGCTCTACTTTTCTTCTGTAGTACCTTTATCAGAAGAGAGCAATAGGATTATCGTGTCTTAAGAGATAATCAAGGATTTAATTTAAGAGCTAATTATTATAGAAACTTTAAATAAAGCAAAACATTTTAGGTTTAAGAATTAGAGTGGATGAGATATTGATTTATAGAAGAAAATTACAGTGCGTAAAATTATGGGTACTAAAAAAAATAAGGCAGACGAAATGATCATAAAAAAAATAATGAAGGATCATTATGTGAAGAGGTTGTGATATGCCTATTACTAACATCAAAATAATAGACTTATTTAAAGTTCTACTTAAACGAAGACAAATCAGCTTTGGCCAGGAGTGTAATCATTTAAGCATGTGTGCAAAGTAATCGTGACAAATCAGCTTTGGCCAGAAATGAGGCAATCACTTTAGTTATGCACTTGTTAAGTATGCTATACATGAAAGAATTAAATCAGCTTTGGCCAGATATTAAGACATTCACGTTTGTAATGCACACTTACCATAGCTTTCGTAATACTTGAACGATAAGTAGATGTATTAAATCAGCTTTGGCTAGAAATGATACATCAGAAGCTCATTCAAGTAAAGCCATTTTGGTTTTGTAAAACATTATCTGATTCTGATGAATTAACTGAGTATTTACAAAAACCAATTATTTAGTTCACATTAAACAGCCTAATAAAATAACGAGGTTGAGATTTCGAGTTAGTCTTAGGTTTCGAGTGAGATCTCGACTGAGGTCTCGACTTAGTTATGAGATCTCGAGTAAGTTATGAGGTCTCGAGTCACAACCTTGGTCTCGAGTTGTATTCTTATGGTCTCGAGTCGCAACCTTATGATCTCGAGTTGTAACCTTATGGTCTCGAGTCGCAACCTTATGATCTCGAGTCGAAATCTTGGTCTCGAGTCATGGACCTTATGATCTTGAGTCGAGATCTTGTAGTCTCGAGTCACTGAAACCCTTGTGATTTCGAGTCGAAACCACCTAATTTCGAAACTTATCCTCTAAAACTCGAAATCTACTGATTAAAAGCTATTAGTTGTGATAAGTTTGAAATTCGAATTTTTAGGGATTATGGGATTTAGTTTCCTATTTTAATGCTAATCTAAATTTATCAAAATGTTTCAAAATAATATCCATTTAATTTTATAACAGATTTCAAAATTTTAAGAGATAAAATTTAGATCAAAACTAGGAAAACACCCAATAATCCGTAGTTGATTCCAAAATAAGGGAATTTATTCGAATTTCACTAAGAACACGAAGAACCCTAATATCAATAAAATCAAAATTCTGGAACCCGAAACCTGAATATTAAGGTTTTATACAGATTTCGAACATTAATATTACCCATTTAAAAAATGGACGAAAAAAAAAAATCTTTACAGTCTAACATAGATGGCCTAATTGGTAGGTTTATGATTAGGGATACATAATATTTAAAAAATGGACGAAAAAGAGCATCGTTACTTTATTGGATTAATAAATTTATTAGATGAAAGGAATATATAATATTCAATTCATTCATCCATTCTTGGTTACGAGATTTTGGGAAAAGGGACTCGAAATAAGGCTTTGAATTTTATTAAGTTGCTAAAACACTGTTTTCCAGATTTCAATCCCAGAATAATGGATACGAAAACAGAACTGATTAATCAACATATGCTCTGATACCACATGTTGATCAGTTCTTTTTAGACATAATGAAAAACATGAAAACATACATTTGATTGCATCAGTACAGGCCAGTAGAGAATCCAGATGGAGACGCAACAATAAGGTGTCAGCTTGATCTGGTTCCTCCTTAGGGTGCAATCTAATGATGGTGATGATGAAACCGAAAAGGGTATCGGTTGAGGAGAGGAGGTCGATTGATGTTATGAGAGTAATTAGGTTATGTGTCTAACCCTAGAACCTCTACATAAGTCTCCTTATATATGCACCCAAGAGGAAACCCTAATTAGTTAATAAGGGTAATTAGGCCCATCAACAATTACCAACTAATTATTTAATAGGTTGTTATATATTTTGATCGATATAATGTAAATGTTTATAATGGCTACTAAATTAAATATAAAATAATATATATTTAATCTTACATAAGACTCAATCATACAGAAGAATATCAATATATTGAGACAATAATATAATGGACCGTATAAAACTAATAAATGCTTACATTAGATACAACACTTGAAGAGGGAGGAATGTCACGAACAGAAAAATCTTTAGACTGAAGTTGAGGATCGGTAACATCATCAGCTATTTTTACAGAATGATCTTCTGGCTACAACAAAATTTTAAAAAACCTTGTTATACTTATTATACAATAAAATATATCCGTAGGAAATTATAAACTTACAACATTTTTAACATCTGACTCATCAACCAGGCGCGCAACCTTTGAATCAAATAGCCCATCATCAGCAGACTATATTTATAAGAATGATCATATATAAGAAACCATATTTTAAATAATAATAATAAGTAAATATTACATGTGTATATATACATTAAAAATATCCTCAAAACTCGTAAACTGCTTAGAATTACCAACCGAAGATCCAGTCTCATCATCATCTAAAGCAACTTCCCCGGAATCCAGAACTTGTTTATGTTTAGCCTACAATATGGGATTTCAAAAGTTATTAGCATAATATAATAAAAGTTACTTATCACCATCATGTTATAAAACAATGTATTTTATCATTAAAATTTAATACCGCAGCCAATAAGTCAAACCCATCATCTTCATAAACTGAATCATCCAAAACCACAACATCAGCTTTCTTGAAGGAAACCTCAGTTCCAGTTTCGGGTTGGAAAACGGAAAGCTCAAACGTTTTAGATGCAATCATGGTGAAAACCAACCAAGATTCAACTGCTATCAGAACTTCTTCAATCAATTTTAACCATCCATCAGTAAATCCGCATCCATCAGTCCATCCTTTCATCATCACATTCCAAAACCTTTCGCCAACATAGATAGTTTCCATCCCATACTCGTAATTTTTACCATAGAATTCTTTCCAAAATTTGTTAGCAATTAGCTATAGAAGAAGCAAAGAAATAATTAATGCAGACTTACAAATTTGATTTGAACTAATGGTCAACAGAAGTTACAACAGGTTAGTCAACAAAAGTTAAAATGAGAATTAGTCAACAAGATTAGTCAACATGAGTTACAGTATTTACACAGTCCCTAACCACTATTGGCTATCAACTGTTATATACCTCTGTTGCTATCCAACAGAGGTTTCATAACAACTGTCATCCATTATGTCCAGCAAAGGTTGCAACGTGGACAGATCTTAAATATCAGATGTTAGTCAACCGAGGTTAAAAGACTTAGTCAACAGAAGTTAAAAAGGTTAGTCAACAGACGTTAAGATTATAAGGAAATTGACGTTAAAAGGGCAAACAAATGTTAGCAAGTTGTTGAGCTAGCAAGAAATGTTTACAGTAAGTGACAAAATAATATATCGTTACTTACAGTCATGCCAAGTTCAGATCTAATATTTGCTAAAATGTAAGAGTTCTCGTAGACATTTTCTTTAAAACATGAGACAACGAATGTCAAACTTCCAATGGCTTTTACCAATACAACATCTTTGGTTTTCAAACAACAATCTCTAACCAACTTTGTCCATCAATCCCTAAATATACAATGATCATCTCCCTTCCTTACTCATACTAACCATGATTTGTCACCATCAAGTAGTTCTACAATTTGACTGTACGGGACCTCCTTGCCCCACTACAGACTCTCAAAATCAAGTGGTATATTCTGCGACAGTAGTTAACAAACATCTTACATTAAAAATTAATGTACAATCCTAATAGTAGCAAGAAAGTTAAAAAACATACCAAAAATATAAAATCATCTTCATTAAGGAATTTTAAAAAGGATGGTTTTGATTGGATGGATTCATATCTGCAATAAAGAATTTAAACTTACAAGTTATAAAGACGAACGACATCCAACAAAAGTCATAGACAAACAACGTCATAAAATAAACATCACTAACAACCCTTAAACTAAATCAGCACTTAAAAAACAAAAGTACCAAATATTAACCGGACTATTTGTACAATCACACACTTAAGGTATTACAAAAACAAAGCACAAAATGAAAATCATCATCTCTCACAACAGTTAAGCAAATGAACATCAACCAAAAATTATATGGTTGATTTATCAATCGTAATGTAGAAGACAACATCAAGAAGATGCATGCACAAATTGAGACAGAGAATGCTATCAGTAACTTCATTTAAGTTAATGCAGTACTTAATCGATAAAAGTACACCAGATTACAGCAACTATTATTTGCTTCAACAAAGAATATGAAACGCCATCGGTGAGAAATACATACTCATAACATCAAACAATGATTAATCTAACATTTATATTACAAACAATAAATTCAAAGAAACAATACTTGGTTTTATAGTGTGTAATCTATATTATGCAATAGAACCTTTTCGATTTTGATAAGAAAGTTATGTGAGAAAACTTCCGAATATGTTTTCTGGAGCTTATATTCAATAATAGAGATGAAAAGTATATTAAATGGAGTTAATACAGATGTTGCATTTACACTGGTTGGTTGGAATTAAGTTTTGTAAAATTTATACTTTACCCACTTTTTCTTTAAAATAATGTAAATTTAGCACGGCATCAACCACTGCTTCAATATAAATTTAATTTTAAATAACAAAAACTTATCTATTAATTCATATATTTACATAATTAAAAATAGTTTTTAAATCCCGATATTAAAGATTATTATAAGTCAAATAAATAAACAATTACAAGTTAATAGATAAGTATCTTACTTTCAACAATCACAATACAATCTTCTCTCTTCTTCTCCGGCGAAAAAACTCTACAGTTTCTTCTTCTTCAGACTTGACAATCAAAAGTTTAAAGTTTTAGATCAGGTATTTTTTTGTTCTCTTGTGTATTTTACACTTATGTTTTGACATGTTCCTTTCAGTTTCTTCATTTCAAATTATATGGACATCAAAATCATAATCTGCTGATGTTAAAATAGATAAACGTATATCAACTTATTTAGTTACATTTTGATTCATTCCATCTAAATAAGAATCTCAAATAATGTTGTTTCATAAATATTTGGTTATATATTTTACAAATGGTTTTAGAATTATTGTATGAACTGCCATGTAGTATTGATATATTTCTTCTATCAATCTTAATTTTGATAAAATATTCTACAACCAGTTTATAGTACTCATATGTCTGATTTGTAAGTGAATATAGCGTTGGCTGCTGAAAAAAAATTGAAGTTTGAAGTTGACACAAACATGGATATTTGAAAAGTTTAATGTCATATAATACTTTTTTATTATACAACAATATAAATTTCATCTTACACGGTGTTAGACTCGTATTGTTGGTTGTAGGGACCATATTGAAGTACACAACATATAACTCTGGTCCTACAGGGTGTTGGATATTTTTTTATACCTTAAATAGAATGTTTTTCAGATACAATTGATTTTATGTTTTACTATTTAATTGTTATTGTATTTTTTACTTTCAGATGGAGTTTATGATAATTATCAATGTCTCTGAATTGACAGATCTAAGTGAGGGATTGGTAAGCTATATTCTTAGAACAAATTAACTCAAATCACAATTGTATGCTAAAAACTGTATTTATAAAATTAAAGATATATTAAATGTTATATATTTTATATACATAGGTACTTCCAAGGATAATGAGTAACCAATTACCAAGAAAGTGTGAAGTAATAAAGTTGGTTGATTATATGGGATTTAAGTATAAGATTGCAGTACAGAGCATCGGTCATAAAAGTAAGAAGATAAACGGGCCAGAATGGACTCGGTTTGTTGAAACTTATAGAAATAAGAATATAGACAAGTTGTGTTTAAAAAAATTGAAAGAAGTAAAATTTGAGATAAATGTTTTGAACAATGACGGATTGGAGATTACAAAGGATGCCTCGAACAGAGATTATGTTCATGGTTGCTTGATACAGGCTGAAGAAGAAACATACTGCAAGCAGGTTAAAAATTGCTACCTTATTTTTATTTATTGCCAGTGTATCTTTTGGGCTGTTAGAAAAACTTCTAATTTATATTTTGTATCCTATATAAAGTCTAATATGACATTTCTGAAATGTATGAAAATTATAGCATTTGTCACACGATTTGCTGAAGCTGTTGTCAGAGAGGAGATTAAAAATTGATAACTTGGTTGTAAAAGTACATGGACTAAAGCAGAGTAGTAAAGTTGATGTGTATTATGTTTTCTTTCCTGAAAACGAAAAGGGATTGGCTGCTGGTTTTATGGGACCAGGATGGAAAACTTTTTGCTTTGAAAATTACATTGAGGAAAGCTACCAACTGTTGTTTCAATGGATGGGAAGTACTCCTGAAGACCAATTTAACTTCACTGTCAAGATTTTTAACAAAGACGGGATTGGACTTCACGGGGAGACTAAACATCACTGCAGCCGTAGCAATCACCAACACCGCATAAAGCGTCCACATTATAAGAAACAGTTTGAATACCATGTTACAGAGACACACAACTTGGTATTTACATATCTACTTTTAATATGGTTGATTTTACTTTTAATGTTGGATCTATCTGTTATTACTTAAAGTATATGCTGTTTTGAATAAATAACTAAAGAAAGAATCATCTTTTACAGGCAATACCGAGGAAGTTTGTTCGAGAACACCAGCTAAATGACTACCGTAGAGCTGTGCTGTCATTTGGTCATGTGAAGTTTTTGGTACAGCTGCTTGTAAGGAGAGATCCTAGAAGACCTGATGACAACACCCATCTAGTGATGTATTCAAACTGGCAGCGTATCATGGATGAAACGGGAATATTTGTGGGCAAAAAGCTGAGGTTTGAGATAGTCGAAGAAAAAAGTGTACCAGGAGATAAAGTACACTTTGAAGTTTGTTGACATAGTCTCTGAACATCTTTTCAGCATTTAATGTTTTATGTTTTTGTTGATATGTTTGATGGACAAATTTCTTCTTCTAAAACTAACTTTAAGAATGAAGTTATGTAGTGTTACTACTATATAAAGTTATATACTTTCAAAACTTTGTGGATTTACCTTTTTAGATTTTACATCTAAACATTACTATATTTTTCATCTAAACATTACTATTTTGCATCACATTTCCTTTTCGCTCAAGGAAAAGAAATATAAGATTCAAAATTAACAAAATAGTATACAACCTGGAATTATAAATAACAGTGCTTTAAACATCTGCTCCTACCAAAGGGACAAACTCAACATCTGTTTCGATAAACTTTGCAAACCAGAAGGTCTGTTGAAGACAAACACTGTTGAAGCAAAGTCTGTTAAACCAAACAACCTCAGCTGATGAACCAAACAACCTCTGCTGATGAGCCAAAAGCTCTGTTGAAGATAAAGACTGCTGAAGCAAAGGTTTCCCAAAGAGAACCTCTACTGATGAAGCCAAATGTATGATGAATCTAAGTTCTGCTATGGACCAACAGATATTGCAATTCAACAGAAGATCTTTAATATAAGATCTTTAACAGATGATGATCAACAACTCATAAGGTCTGTTGAAGCAAAGTCTATCAACAGATGCTAATGTAACTCAGATCCTAACAGTTCTTAGGCGTTAACAGATGTTAGCACACTATAACAGTGCTTAGCCTCTAACCGATGTTAATGTATCTCAGACCCTAACAGTTTTCCCACTAACCAATTTCATAAATTTTCATTCATTCTCTAACAATAATATACAACCCTAATACTTATGTAATACATGAATATCACCAAAAATGTATATAATGTATAATAACAATATTATATAACAAAAAAAAGGTTAAATTTACTTGATATTCAAACGGTAGACATTACATACCAAATACACCAGTTTAGATGCTTCAGATTGTAGCCCTTACATACCAAACTTTTAACCACAGTTTATTAAAACAACAGTTAACAGACATAAATAAAAACCACAACGAGTCTTCAAAAATAAGTGGTTTCTACTTATCTCTCATAAGAAATGTTTATTCATAAGCATCTAATTGTTAACCTTAGACAGCTTCTTCCGGGTTCTTCTCACATTAGTGGATAGCTCACCAACATTGAAAACATCAACATCTTGAGCTGTCCGCTTTCCTTTGGGACTTGATCCAGAATCCTTTTCAACTTCAACGGCTGAAGAGTCGGCCGTAACAGAGATAACATCCTTGCAACAGATCACAAAACAACTATTGATCTCATTTAATAAAATAATGAACTCTTTTTAAACATATTAAACATACTTTAAAAAATAAATACTCACCCTTGAAGTTCTTTCAGCAGACACATGGGAAGATACTGAAAGGTTAAAATCTTTAACTTCAACTACCTCTTGAGTAACCTAAAGGATCATAATATATGATATTATATAAAAAAGTGCAGAATCCAGTCTTTGAACCTCAAAAGAAAAATAAATAGATTGAAAAAGTAATTTTATATGCTACCTCATTAGTATTTTCATCACCATTACCATCTCCACCAACCAACTCAGCAATTATTACTGGATCATCACATGTTTTTTGCATGGTATAAACACGATAGTCATTTTTTAGATTGAACTCTGAAACATCAATCTTAAAAGCGACCTTCTTATCAACCAATTGAAATATCTCATGAGGGAAACATTCAGTATCATTCGCCTTCACTTGCCTCTCTCTTATATCACTCGTCGCTAATCCAAGAAGCTTCTGAACATCTCTATCAAACATAACAAAAGAAACACTACCACTCTAATCCTGCACCCGGACTTGCACCTTGAACCTGAAATATATACAAATGACTAAGTAAACTCCAAAATTATATTCAAGTATCAGTCTTAAACTGTTATTTATATAAATAAAATGTTAAATAATCATCATTGCTTACTTTGTGGTGATGGATGTACATTCACTACGACATTTGGGACAAACCAAATAAGGCGCAAGCAATTGAACAATATCATCCGAAACATTTTCAACATTCTGTAAGTATTCACTTTTAGCCATCACCTTCTTGAAACACTTTCGACAGGCAGGATAAAACCAACCATACTCTTCTTGCACAATATTAATTGTTGCAACCACAACACAAGACATTTCCTGTAAAAACAATATATCAACTTGTAATCTATACTTTGACAAACATGCAGGTGATAAACCAAACAAACAACCAAACTATATAAAAAGATGTGAAACCTTTTCTATCTCACTAATCTCATCAACATGTTTCCTCACACCATCTGTTACAAATTCTTTATGCAATGGAAATACGCTCTGAGACGATAGTATTGTTTGAGAAGTAGAACCACTCCCTTGTCCACACTTTAGTATAAGACTTTTGAATACCACAAATGATTAGAATTAGTATACGAATAACATGAAACCAAGTATTTGACTTGAACATCTATATACAATAGAAATTATATTGACAAATTACCTCCTCCTTAGCTGATTAACTTCATCAATTTCTTCATTCATAAAAATTCGTGTTGCAAACTTATCAGTTTGAACTGTATATTCACCTAGATGCAAAAGTATATAGATATTTAGTCAACCTGTCTTTATATTGCCAGAAATAAAGAGTATAGTTATGATTTGCAGAAAGTAACAAAAATTACCTTTCCATTCCTTACACTTTCCATGCTGTATAACAGCCATCACATGCTCATGAGCTGGGATTTTAGAGATGAACTCCTTAAACTACAGAGCATAATCATTCCACACAGTACACCGTAAAACCTTACCCCTACATGAAAACAATATTCGCATGACGATATACTAAAGACTAATTTATGACCATTTTTTTTACAATCTCTAATATCAAAACTAGATTGAATGAATAACAACACAAAATTGGTAGGAAATTTATGACATTTATTAAAGTAGTAAATGAACCATAAATTAACTAACATATTCACTAAGCATAAACTGTTGATCTCATTTATTACCATGATTCAACATTAGATACAAACACTATAGATCTCATTTATTACCATTACCATGATTCCACATTAATTACCAACATTCTTCATCTTATTTATTAACATCATTAAATACAAACAATGATCTGTACATGACTGCACATGTAAACAACAACTTACTCCAAGTCTTGAATATCGAAATTGATCTTCTTAGTCTCTTTTGGAGGTCGACCAAAGAATTCAAGATCTCCACAACAAACCACAGATCCATCAACATCTATATGATCACATTATACAACAATATAAGTAAAAATTTCAAATTTTATATAGAGAAGACATGATTACAAAAATATACACTACCAACACTCAAAGAGTTTAACGCCCCTCCTTGAAGAATATCTTGATAAGCTCTGAAGTTGAAACCATACTCAACACCTTGCCAATCTCACACAGGTGTAACAGTTGTGCATCTATAAAAGTTGATTTTATAATCATGTACTACAACTTTATATAAATATTTATTCTCACCAACACCAAATTTCGACAGAATAACAACAGCATCTTCTTGAAGTTGTCCATCAAAAACAGGTATTAGATGACTCTTAATACCCGCTTGAATCTTAGCACCCTGAAGAACATTTAAAGAAAGTATCTTTTTAGCATACACCACTACATTCTCTAATAGAACGGAGAAGTAGAAATAGAAATTACCTTTTTTATCAATGAAGATGAGATCCAATTTGTAACCTTGATTCCATTTTCTAATAATTCTCGCTTTCATGTTCCACATATCTTTCCCAGGATTCAAATCGTTAACAAAACTAAGATTGTTATTGTCAACTGATATTGACATGCTTCTAATTCGGAATTCGGATTGTGATCAAATTTCAAATTTCAAATTTCAAAATCAGAGAACACGAAAGTGTGATCAAATATGAAGAGGGAAATGAGAAGAAAAGCCTTATATAAGAAGATGATTGACAGGAGTTTGTGAGTGGCATGCATTAATTGCAAATTACTTATTCCCATGCATTTTTGAATTTGAATTTGAATTTGCCGGTAATTAACCTTAAACATCTGCTGATCTAAAAGCATTACAGAGCATAACAACAACCGCTGCTGAGTATTAAAGTAAAGTCAGATATAAATGAGCAGATGTTTACTTTGGCAGAGGTTTGAGTGAATTTTAAATGATTTTCTATATTAGGCTTTATGATGCAGTAATGACATAAGAAAAGCATTGTTGGGCAGCCTCTCTAGCTGCCACATCAGCTTTTCTTATGTCATCGAGTTTTCTCCTTTTATAGTAAAGATAGATGAGCAATCTATTTCGTCTCACTCCGATGTTTCCGCCATCGGTTGGGCTGTAACATGCAAACCCATCTGCATGAAAAAAGGTTTGTTTTTTGTTTTTTTTTTGATACTTTGATTGTCTTGAGATGAATTATTATCTTGGGTTTAGCATTTTTCCACAGTTTTAAACAATCCCTCCTAAGAGTAGCACGACTTACATAGGTGTGTCGTGGTTGGAGAGTTCTTTGAACCATCTTTGTATAGCGTTGGTTGTCGAAATGGTTGAACGACAAGCTTTCTTGGATTACAAACTTCGCCATTTCCTCCCTAGCCATATTGTAATTGTAGGCGAACAAAGTAGCACCTTCACTTGCCATCGAAGCTTGACCACTTGCAGGTGGACTGGGTGGTTGTTTCAGCGTCTTGCAAAATGGTTTTTCGATGTGTTGTTTCAAGGTGGATTTTGTGGTTCTGGCGTAAAATTTTTGACAATAATGACAACACACTCTTTTTTTACCGTTTTCCATCTCACACAAATCGAAATGTGACCAAACTTCGGGGTTTCGCTTCGTTGGAATAACACGAACCACCATTTCGGTTGTAGACTCGCCAACATTGACCGAATCATGAGCACTAGAGGTTGCCATAGTAAGCCTTTTTTTGAGAATCATCGAACAAGAAAGTGAGCGTTTTTTTAGAGTTTTTGGAGATTTAGAGAGTGGTGTGATTGAACCTAAACACCCACCACCCTTTTATACTTGTTTGGACATGGATTTGAGGCACAAAAAAACAAGTAAAAAAGGCTAGAAAAGTCCCAAACCAGTGACCGTTGTCTCATATTCAGCATTTTCGGTTTTACCGGTTTTTGTATAACGTTACAGGTTAACTGGTTTTTTATATAACCGGGTTTTTTCGCACAAAGGTATAACTGGACCTCCAACCAGTGACGTGGATTAATAATCGAACCGGTTAAAAAAACTATTTTTTAAACCGGTTTTGGTTTTTTTTATCGATTTGGGTCGTATAACCGGTTTTTTTGTACATCTCTACCTCTACGGACGCTATAACCGGTCTGTAACCTAGAAGCCATTAGAGCCACCATTCGGGGGTGTTTCATCATCATCATCATCGTTTAAAAGCAATGTAATTCATGATTTAAGTCAAGCCTAGTAGTAACTGCAACACCCAGTTTCTATCACTAAACATATGGTAAAATAGGGCCTCTTTGAAAAACCAAACTAAAGAGGTTTCAAGTTCGGTTAGGAAAATCGTTTAGGCCATGGTCTTTATTAAAGGCAATCCCAATATTCTGCGTGTAGAATAGGTCGTATTGGTCGTCGAGTTCTCGAATGATAATAATGTCTTTTGATTATCAAGAAAGCTATGCTATTAGATGCATATATGTTTTTGTGAAAAGTAAACTGTATTAAAACTCTGCCACATCTTATCGAAATGTGGCTACATTCATCAATCACAGGTATAGTATCAAATATGCCAAGACTGTAATTTAAAAACAAAAATAAACATAAAAGGAGCATTGATTTAGCCACAGAAGTATCATCCAACAGTTGTTTCAAACATCAACATGGTGCGAAGTCCACTACTCTTGCAAAATTGTCCTCAGCAAGTAAGCCTACGTCCATCATCCAGCTACTTGCCTGCAAAGATCAACCTCTGCTGATCAAAATCCTGTAAATACCACCAGATTAAGGTGGTGTTTGTTTTTTGGCCAGAAGTGCTTCTGGCCACTTATGTCTGCGTCGCGCAGACGCGTGTAGACGTTTGATGTCTGCAGCTTGTTTGTTTTCCGGAAGCACTTCTCACCAAAAAGGTCTTCCCCACCTCTTCCCCACGCAGACCTGTCCATATGTCTGCAAACCTCTTCTCACCTTCAAAACACAGACACCCTCCACAGACCTCTTCTCTCTTCTCACCTCTGCATCCCCGCCACCACCTCCACCACCACATCTCCGCCACCACCTCCACCCCCACATCTCTGCCACCACCTCCACCTCCGACACCAACACCACATCTCCGCCACCATCATCTTCATCTTCATCTGCAAACAAAACCCCCAAAACCCCCAAACATCTCCGCCACCATCTTCATCTTCATATGCAAACAAAACCCCCAAACATCTCCGCCACCATCATCTTCATCCGCCACCAGCATCTTCATCTTCATCCGCATCCATCTCCGCCACCATAGAAGCAAAACCCCCAAATCGGTGGTGGTTGTTGGTTGTGGTTAACGGCTAGGGTTTGCGGTGGTGGTTAATGGCTAGGGTTTGCGGTGGTGGTTGTTGGTTGTGGTGTAAGGCGGTGGTGGTTGTTGGTTGTGGTGGTGGCAGGTGGACGGTGGAGGAGGTGACGATGGTGGCTGTGGTGTAGTGGTGACGGTGGTGGCGGTGGTGTAGTGGTGAAGGTGGTGACGGTGTAGTGGTGACGGTGGTGGTGGTGGATGAAGGCAGAGGGAGGAGAGAGAGAGATCGAGGGAGGAGAGAGAGAGAGAGATCTGTGGTGTTGTGTGTGAAGATATTTTTGTATAAAAAAACAAACCCTCTTCTCCTTGCAGACTGCAGACATTTGGTCCACCTCTTCTCCTGCAGTTGCCTGCAGATGTGGTCCGCAGACTGCAGACCTTTTCCCGCAGAAAAAACAAACAGCACCTAACCAAACCAAAATCACAGGAATGAACAAAATTCAAAACAAGCTGATTTACCAATAAATTTGGGATTATGCCAGGTACTTGTTGCTTATATAACGTCTAGTAGTAGAGCTGGTGATTATGAATTATAAGTTTTATTATGTACATCGGCCAGCGGAGATGCTTCAAGTGAAAACAGTTTGGTCAAAGGACCTGATCCCACCAAGACTATGAATCTAATGAAACAAATGGGTCAACTGCTAAAATAGATATCGTGTGAGATTGACATGTAAAGATTGGATGAAAGAAACCCTACATTTTCTTTCAAGAATGAGGACTCTGTTTTGAAAACATATCATGCAGAATTCTTGACCCAAACTTTTCCTTGAAGAAACTAATCAAAGGCATGTATCTGTGAATGCTTTATTAATAGATCTTTTCATGGTGGTGAACCGCCAGTTATAACACAGATGCTATATCACCCACAGAAAATGAAAAACATGATACCATTCTTGATGGAACTGTAAAGGGCAAGAAAGTGTTGTAAACACATATGCTATATTACCTACTAATACGTTGGAAACTGGGAATGATTTTGTCAAGGAAACAGAAAACGGGCATGAGGAACACAATCATTTCAGTTATAACCAGTGGTGGACCCATAATTTTTTTCCACTGGGTCCCTTTTTTGGGTCGGTCGCCGTTCGGGGCGGGTCGGGAGACGGTCCGACAACATAATTTTAATAATATAGACTTTTTAAGTTGAATTATATATTTTTATCAACTAGAATCAAATCAAGCCGAACTCAAATTGACTTTTAAATTCAGCTAAATTGTTAATTCGAATTAAGTTTAAAAAATATAAAATTCAAATAAACTGAATCCATTAACTCAAGTATCTTGATATTGGATTGTTGTAATACATTTAAACAAACTTATAAATTTTAGTATCACCTTTGATTTTTCCATACTAGTTCAGATTATTAATTTTTAATAGTATTCTATTGGTAAATATTAAACTTGATGCACTTGATACGCTAGAAAGAAGAAAACATAGACAGTTACAGTCCTATTCCTTTCATTTTTAGAGAAGTGAAAGGACTGAAAGGCTGTTATGTTTTGATATGATGAACACAATAAATGTGAAGTAAAAAAAAGCTATAGGGTTCCATCTAATTTTTCTTCTGGGGTCCGTAAAAAAATTAACATATCGTCTCTACTAACTTTTTGAAAAACATTGGGGTCCGGGGACCCCGATCCACATAGTATGGGTCCACCCCTGGTTCTGACGAAACCATTGGCATAACAAAAGTGCGGTAACCAAGCCTAGGTTTGTATGCTTTTTCAAAAAACCAAACCAAGCCTAGTGTCACGGAGTTATTCTTGCTGAAATATCAAGCACTTTAGGCACTTTCTTGGCTGATCTAGAGAGTTCCATGGCTGCACTTATGATCAGTCTTTTCTAGATGATTCTTTGATAATTTCTTCGTATTTACTTGATGATTCAAGCATGATTTAGACCCTTCTTGGCTGGGGCCTTTGTGGCTGAATTTTCCAGCCATTTCTAGAGTGTTCCGCTACTTTGTAGCTTGATCTTTGAGACCAGAATTTTGTAGCATTTTCCGGAGTGTTCCAGCATCCCCCAATGTGTCTTGAATGGCCCGGAAGGTTCCGGTTCTTTGTGAGTCGCAACACGGATATGGTCTTCGTTTGTTGTTTTGGCTTGGCTTCTAGAGTAGCTGTGTGTACCCTCGGCTTCTTCTTTGTGAATGTCATGGCCCGTCAAAATTCAGCACATAATTTCAGCTTTCTAGAACTTTCTGGGGGTATAACTTCATTTCAATAGATGAAGCAATAAGACTCGGTGTTCGAGTAACAAAACAAAACGCAACGATGAAGACCACAAACGGACCCATCCAACCAACACTAGGGATAGCCTACGGCGTCAAAACCACAATCGGCAAATGGAAAGGTAAGATTGAGCTTTCCGCAGTGCCAATGAAAGAACACGACTTCGTGCTTGGCCAGGATTTCTTTGAAAAGGAACATGCCTTTCTCATTCCGTTTGCAAAAAAAGTTTGCATCATAGACGGAAACCAAGTTCACACAATGAAGAAAGAGGCGGACACTAGATGTCAAGGTATGTCAATAACATCAATACAAGTGGAGGTTGGTTCAAAGACAAGATCAACCACAAATTCATCACAACAAGTCATAACCTGGAATTGCAACTAGAATGTTGCGAATTTAGGTGGTGGAGAATGTCACGACCCGCCAAAATTCATCACAAAATTTCAGCTTTCTAAAACTTTCTGGGGCCATCTAGTCGCGTCTAGAGCTGCCCGGAAGGATCTGGAACAACCCGTATTATTCCAGCAACATGAGGGCACTATAAGGACAATAATGCAGCCAAGAAGGATCTAGAAATGGCTGGTCAAAACAGCCCTTAAAATTTGCCATAGAATTCTCTAGAATTTCAGCAAAATATCTTGATATTTATGTAGAATTGTCTAGATATTGTTATGTAGATTTTTGTAAAGGAATGATCTAGAGATAGAACCATCTAGATCAGCTCCTAAGTAGTATAAATAGGAGTGCTATGCATCATTTGCACTCGCCCCCTCATAACTCATTCATAACCCAATCAGTGGTGGAACCAGAACTTTTCATCTAGGGGGTCAAAATTTTACTTTAAACAAATGGTTTCGGTCGCCAAGAAATACTTATTTTTAAATAACTTAAACATTTTCTCGAACCTCATTATTATTACAATTTTTATTAAACCACAATGTTATGTTAGGACTTTTTTTTATTGAAATCTGTTTATTTATTTCTAGAACTTTAATAGAAAAATATATATGAAATAATATACTTTAATCCGATAAAATAATGACCAAATAAAACAACGTATAACTCGTAATTAACATAATAAACTTTGATAGGCTTATTTTTTACTAATAAAAATTATAAATCATACTAGATAAGTTAGAAACAACCAATAAAAACATTTAAAATAAAATATTATAAATCAATATGTGAGGGTACAAAATAGAAAGAAAAACTAATAAATAATTAAAAATATAGGTTTTAATTCAAATATTTCAATAGGTTAGATAACTTTCATAAAGGCCAGTACGTATCTAGAACTAGCACTGCTTTACTTGAGATATTCAACATCATCTTTCATCGCCTTCTTCTTTAAAACCCTAAAAGGATACCATGAGTTGCAGACAAGAAATAAACGCACAACGATGTTTCTATTTTTAATTTTACATCATTTTTCTCTTCTCCTTCACTTTATTACACTGCAAGAGCCAATTTGAAGGGTCAAACTTCAATAACATGTCTCTATTAAGTTCTCGATTAAGGTAAGCTTTGTTCGGCCGGAGGGTCAACGGACCCTCATGACCTTCCTGTAGTTCCGCCACTGAACCCAACTTCTTGTAAACACTTGTACTTGTAACTTTGTTCAAGTAATCAAAACACTATCTTTCTTGTAGTATTACACTACAAAATTGTTCTTGTGTTCACACAAACAAAGACTTCCGCTGTGAAACATAACCAAGACCAACCACAAGGCTGAACTTAGAAGCATTCTAAGTGCCGCACGAGAGTTCGAGAATCACTCCATGACGCTAGGCTTGTATGCTTTTTCAAAAAACCAAACATATATAAACTGTGAAACCAACTTCTATTTTTCTTCAAGTATACCATGATAGACATACAGTATTTGAACAAAACAGACATAAAAGAACCATTGACTTAGCAAACCACAGAAGCATTATCCAACAAGTGTTTCAAACATCAAAAAACCACCACAAACTTTAGTTCAGCAAAGTAAGGATGCTCAAGAGCTGCGTGGGCAGAAATCCTTCTAGCAGGCTTGTAAGTAAGCATTCTCTGAAACAAGAAAACATGGAATAAACACAGAGGCATCTAACGAAATACAACTTTTATGTCAATTCAAGGATACATGTAGCAGGTCAACACCATCGAATCCGAGGGAAGCAATAGGGTTGGTAGTTGAAATGCTTGTTCTTCCAGCCCTTTAGCTTAACCCTTAGTTTGGAGACCACCCCTGGCCAGACCACATCATTGGGTAACCCAAGCACGCTAATATACAAACGGATAATCATCTGATCTAGTTAGTTTTGGACTTTTGTTTAACTTCATTATGTTGAATTGTGAAACTACCTGAATATACTAAGTAGTTAGGCATTGATACCATTATCACCAACACGAGCAAACAACGGTATTCCTGTTGACATTTCAGCTATACAATTTTACAATACAGATTACTAACACTACAAATTAAGAAACAAATGTTGACATCCTGAAACCAAGTCAGAAACATACCAAAGATGCAACCAAGGGACCAAATGTCCACTCCAAAATAATAATCAATCATTCCTAGCAGAATCTCCGGAGCCTTATGCCCGGGGGTACCCAGCTGTGAAGTCAATCAAAACCTATGCGGTTAATGCGATAAAAAAATCGGATATCGGTATCTGTTATCACATCGGTAATTTTAATATCATGCTCTAGCAATTTAACTCTAACAATTCAGTATACTCTCATACCATTAACAAATTAACATTTTGCAACTTGCAAAACACTAACAATTCTAGCAAGTATGAACTGATTAAGGCTTAAAACACTAATATTTAACTGCTAACAATTAACAATTAAGATTTAAAACACTAATAGCATCAATAAGAAGAAAAATGAATGGTAGAACTAAGAATAAATATATTGATATCTCGAGAAAATCGGTCTAATAATATCGGTAGTGATAATTTTGCACCAATATCTCACCAGGAAACCGATATTAACTGCATAGATCAAAATTAATTTTCAAACACCTCAGAACATAAATTAACTCTGGAAGACAAACCTGTTGAGCAAAAAACCTAAAGTTGTACTTGTTTTTAAACCCTAGATCTTAGATTTTTTTCAATACCAATTAATAAACACATGAGTATATCTATCTGTTGAGAATCGCAAGAACAACCAAACATGCTTTAAACAACATCAAATCTCAACAAACTTATTAAGCCCTAACATCTTAAACAATCATGTGAAGTGAATCAAAACATCAATATTAATGATAAGAGTGAAGAAAACGAAGCAACCTTTTCAGTGTAACATTTGTCTGGGAGAGTAAAATATCTTCCCAAACTGAAATTTGCGATCTTATCATGTCATTTTTCTCATCATACAATACGTTTTGAGGCTTTAAGTCTCTGTGTATGACACCAAGGCCATGAATATACTCAAGGCCTTTACAAAGCTGGATCATGTATTTATGGATCTTAGCAGTGGGAAGGGGACGATAATTGATCAGTTTTTGCAGAGCTCTTTCAAGAAACTCGAAAACAAGGCAAGGTTGGTCATCTATATGTTCGATGCCATGGAGACGAACAACGCAATCGGATTTGGAGAGCAAATTCAGAAGTCCAATCTCACGGAGTTTTCGAGGAGGGATGCCTTGTTCTGTGACAACCTGAGATTTCAAGACCTTTCCCTTACATGTTACATATTTCTTATTTTGTTGAACATGGTATTATGTGTAATATGTTGGATTGTTTTTGGTAGTTGATTGATTTGGATTGTTTTTAGTAGTTGATTGATTGTTTACTTAATTAAAACCTTTTATGGCAAAACCTTTTCACAACATTGTTCGACCATGAACTGTTCGACGAAACATGTAATGTTTCGTCACTTACATGTTCGACGAAACAAGTAGTGGTTGCTGTTCAACGAAACTTGTGGAGTTTCGTCATATGCTTGAACCAATAACCAGTGTCGACGAAAGGTCTCATGTTTCGTCGACATGTCTGTTGACTGACCCTTGAATCTTTTGCCACCTTTGAGGCCGACGAAAGATGGTCTTTCGCCGTATGGGGAATGGCATGAACAGTAAGTAGGTTTTGTTGTGCATGTTATCTGATAGTTGTGCTTGTAGCATGAAACTAAGACTAACTAGACTGATATGAGTTGTCTAATGTAACTAGCCAATGCAACTGTGAATGTTACTGCATGATGTACACAGAGAATGTGGATTGTTGTGTTAAATGTTACTGTGTAATTACATAGAGTAATTATTACGAAACTGATCTTGAATTGGTAACCACGGTAGGGTTGGTTGATTAACTTGGAAAAGGGTAACTAAACAAACCGAGCACACTAAGGTGAGTTCACTGCTCTTTTTCCAAGCATGCGTTTCGGGGAGGGACATCTGGTAAACGTTCCGGGGAGGAACGTCGGGTTAATGGGATGTTTGTTAATACTCACATATCTATCAATCAAGTCCCTTCTACCGATTGTTGCCGTGGAGGCAACGGGGTATTAGTTAATAGCGCTATTTAGGTTTGGCAACCTCACACCGCACCGGGGAGGTCGGGAGTAAACTAATGATCCCAGTCTTGACCATTTCTTTGATAGAGGCAATGGGGTTTGGGCTAATAAACTGTAAGCCATCAGCGGTAAACGAGTTATTACAACATCAAATCATCGAAATGTTTTATTCACATATCTGGTAACTAAAACGTATTAAACAAACTTTGAACTCACCAGCGTCGTCTGACACACTTCTCTGCATGCTTGCAGGTCGTTAGATTCTTGATTAAGGACTTGCTATCTGTGAGTGCTGGAGTGGTCATAGGTCGAGACTCTTGGATACTTGCTTCATTGATTATGAACACATGTTTTGAAACAATTGATTTACAGTTTACATTATGCTTCCGCTGAACGTTTACTTTGGTTTAACTTATGACTTGGATTTATATTTTGAAATGAATGGAATGTTTTGTTAAAATATTATGCGTAGTTCAATGTGATTGGTGGCTTGGATCCTGGTACGTCACACGTCCCGCGAAGAATCCGCATGTGGTATTTTGGGGGTGTGACATGTTCGCTGTTATATTCTAGTTGCTTTTTCACGACCACAAATCCACCAGTTTCTTTGTTCTTCGCTTTGTTTACAATGCCGAAACCGCCTTCGCCTAACTTGCCGACAACCTCGTATTTGTCTCCCATGGCAGATGATTTACAGAATTTTAATTTCAAATCGGAACCCTAACCAGTTACAAGTTACCGAATAAAATGTGTAATTTTTCTTTTCTTTCTTTTACTTTTCTTTCATTCTAGAGTAAAATGCCTGGATAGTCCCTATGGTTTTTTAAAGTAACACCTATAGTCCCCAACTTTTGGAAATTACACCGGTTGTCACAACCCCCGACCCCACCCTGGGAGCGGGAGCCGTGAACCAGTCAAGTGGTACCGGTGTTTATTAAATACGCAGCGGAAATTTTTTTCATCAGGATCGTAGTTAGGAAATATTTTTAGAGTTTATAAAAACACCAAGTTTTAATAATAAATAAATGGGCTAAAACCCATATTCAATTCAAATGTTTTTATAGGGATAAACCCAAATAAATAAAACATAAATTTCTTCTTTTATTCAGGTATTTATAGCCACTTTATTTAAGCCTTTAGTGCTCCATAGCAGGCTTCTATTATCTTTACAGCAAAATACCTGAAACACGTTTTGAAAACATTTTATCAGCAAGAAATACTGGCGAGTTCATTCCATTTTTATAAAAATATATTGTTGTACTTTACAGCATCAAAGGTTTTTACATTTGTTTATATTTACCCAAAAACTCAATAAGTATTTGTCACATGGTGGCAGTTCCGATGTGACGGTGGTCATATCACTCATTGGCTAACTTTCGTTTAATAGTGAAGGTTATCAAGTAATATATATATATATATATATATATATATATATGGAAATGCTAGACAGAAAACCCTCATTTTCTTAGAAAACTCTGGAAACCCAAATCTCCCCCCATTTTTACCCAACCTCCCGACATTTTTTTTTTGAAAAAAATAACACATGTAATATACATGTTTTAGAGTGTTTTGGGCCAAAAAAACAAAAAAGCGCCGAAGGGATTTATGTTGGTGCACTGAATGTCTGTTGATTACATCATTATCAAGTCTTGTGTCTAGGATTGTTTGAATGATTACACATTAGGGTTTAAGTTAGAGCTTTTATGTATTAAACACAAGATTTCGCTTGAAAGGTTATGTGAATGCTTGAAGCGAAATCAAGAGGTGATGATTTCGCTTCAGACTTCCTCAAGCGAAATCATGTGATCTATAAATAGGTGTGTTGGTCATTTGAGTTGTAACAGTTGTCATTGTACGTGTGACGAAGTGCTGACGGATCTGTATCAGAAAACCTTGTATAAGCACTCAAATCAATCAGAAGAGAAAGATTAAAAGGATTAGAGCTGTTATGACTTAGTTTACTTTGATTCCGCCTCTGTAAACTGAGATGAACTACCTTGACTGACGTTTTAGGGTCATACACCGGTCCAACAAGTGGTATCAGAGCTCAGGACGAGGAGTTCATACCATAGCAGCGGATTATCTTCTTTCTACTCACTTTTTTTTACATTTTTCAAAACTGAACAAGTTCCAACGGTCAAAATGGTCTAACTTTCGAGTATAACGTGTAAAACTGTGTTTTAACAAAGCCTACAAAGTTTCGGATTAAAATTCAGCTTAAAAGGTGTTAAAATTGACCTAGAACCAGATTTCGCTTGAAAGTATTTCGAAGATAGCAGGTTGATTTCGCTTCAAAGTAGACTGTTTGGACTATATCGCTTGAAACCCTGAAGCGAAACTGAATTCCTGAAGCGAAATTGTGGATTTCGCTTGAACTGTTGAAGCGAAACTGTTCTATTAGATTTCGCTTGAAGGACTGTTTAGCTGAAGCGAAATAGTATTGCTTGTTTTCGCTTGAAGGATCTGATCTGCTGAAGCGAAATAGTTGGTTTTGCTTGAAACTGTTTGGATTTCGATTGTATTGTTGAAGCGAAATAGAGGATTTCGTTTGAATCAGTTTTGCTAACTGATTTCGCTTGAACAGTTTCATAGTGCTGATTTCGTTTGAAATCATTACATTTCATAGTATTTCACTTGAACTTGTTAATTTTTCAAAATCTAAAAGTTTTCTAAGTGTTTGATTGATTTTTCAGGTACGTTCACGATGGATGATATTTTCTTGAACCCGTTTGGCGATATGTACGCATTCGCAGGAAACTCAGGAGATGATACTTCTACAAACAATAACAATACGAATGAGAACGAGAATACACCGAAAGAAAGAAAGAAAGAAGCTTGGGAGTCCGAAAGCGCATTTGGAACGTTTAACAAACCTCCTAAGCTGATGGCTATAGAAGATTATAGCAGGTGGGTAACAAAGTTCGAAGATTGGTTAATGGCATTTGCTTTTCCTAGCTGGAAGAGTATGAAGAATGGTTTTGAACAAGGAAAGAAAAACGGTGAAGCATTAAGATCAGTTGAAGAGATTGATAATTTTGTGGCTGAGCAAAAATGTGTGGCACTATTGTTTCAATCGGTGCGTGAAGACATCATTTCGCTAATAGATTACTCTAATTCAAAAGACTTATGGGAAAAACTCAAAAAGAAGTGTCTTGGAAGTAAAGAAATTGTAAAAAACAAAAAGAAACTTCTTAGGAAAGAGTTTGATCTGTTTGGGTGTTTAAAGAACGAGTCAGTGTGTAAAATGATAGAACGGTTTGGTCATCTGAAACTAGAATTAGTAAGACATGAGATTGACATTTCTGAAGAAGATCTTATCGACAAATTGTTTGATTCGTTGCCGGACGAGATGGATTGGAGATATTATGCGATGATGCTGAAGAATACCATCAAAGAACCAGAAAAGCTGACATTAGATTTGCTGATTGAAAAACTCGAGAGTCATGAGCTAGAGTTGAAAAAGACGTACAAAGTTAATCAGTCATCTTATCAACAGAATCTGGATTTATACTATCCAAAGAGCATGATGCCGAAAGCTACTTCTCCAAAGACTGCATTTTCTGCTGAAAATGTGTCGACAGTAGGCAAAGAAAGTCAAAGTGGTCAAAGCAGTGGAAGTCATAGTGGTTATCACAGTGGATCTACGTCTTCTGCAAATCATTCTGATGCGAAGTTTTCTTGCAATATTGCTATAGATCTGAAGAACGCACAGAATTTTGATGCAGAGTCGGCCAAGCAACAAATGGTCTTTCTGGCGTCTGTTTTGGAATCCTATGAAGGGTTGGTAGCTGGAAAAATCGGGAATACAAATCTGACGAAAGAAGACTACGATCAGATAGACCCTGAAGAAATGGAGCTGATCGACATTCGTTGGGCAATGGCTAGTGCAGTTCGACGTGCACAACGCTTCATGGAGATTACAGGGAGAAAAACGATCGGTGGTCCGTCTACTAAGTTGGGGTTCGATAAATCGAAGGTGACTTGCTTCAAGTGTAAGCAGAAGGGTCATTTTAAGAGAGAATGTAGGAATGAGTATGCTGATGAGTCAGAGAATCCGTTTCGAGATGATTATTACAAAAAGGCAATCTATCATCAGAATAAATTTGAGCCGCCTAGATTGAAGCAGTCTGAAGATAACAGAGACAAATCAAGGGCTCTTGCTGTGATTTATGATGATGAGGGGTATGATTGGAGTAAGGAAGTTCTACCGGAGGAAGATGCGATTGGTTACGCATTCATGGCAAGCAATGATGAACCTAAGCCATGGAAAGATGATCGTACTGAAGAACAGAAATATAAATACCGGAAGATGACTGCTGAAACAAAGATTATTAGACTTTCTGGTATTTTTCTGGAAGCTAGAAGAGCAAACAGATGGGATCCAGATAGAGAGTGCTATCTTGATAGATATGGCAACATTGCAATTGATGACAAAACGATTGATATCGAAGCCATTATCAAGGAGTATCAAGAAGAAGATGAATATTGGCAGCACAAGTGGTGGGGAACACCAACATCAAAGATGATTGAAGAAGCGAAAGAGAAAGAGAGAAAGGAGAAAGAAGAGAAAGAGAAGAAAGAAAAGCAGATTGATACAGGCATAATTGATACTACACAAGAGTTGACAGCTGAGAACCTGGGAGTGATGGCTGACAAAGTGCTAGCTGCAAAAGCACTTGAGGTAGATTCTAATTCTGCTACTGAGTCAAAGGAGTCGGTCAGTCAATATGCGTCAGGTAACAAAAATGCGTCAGGTAACAAGAATGAGTCAGGTAAAAAGATTGATGGAAATGCTGACTGCAAAAATTGCACCAAACAATGCAATTTTTGTAGCACTGTCACGTATCTTAACAATGAGAAAATTCAGAATCTGACAACAAAGGTTAGAAATGTTGAAAATCAGATTCTTGATCGTGACAAAAGTGTAAGAGCTTCAACTGAACGGAACAAAGAATTAACGGCTAAAATTGAAAATGATAAAAAGGAACATGAGAAACTAAAATCTGAAAATGAAAAGTTAATTCTTGAAAACCGTCAGATTTCCGAAAAGTTTGAGAAATTGAAAAGCATTGTTAAAGATAGTGATGATCGTAATGGCAAAACATTTAAAGAAAATGAACATCTAAGAGCTGTTTTGGGAGTAAAAGAAAAATCGATTAATGAACAACTGGATCAAATTGCTAAATTGAAACTTAAAGTTCAAGAAGCTGAAATTGAGAATGAACGAATCCAGTTGAAGCTTAACAGCTATAAATCGGCAAGCTTTGTTTTGCAGCATATTGTTCCTAAACCTATAGGGAAAAACAAAGATGGCGAGGATGTGTTTTCTGATGGAACGGGTATAGGTTTTCATAAGGTTCCACCTCCAATTTTAGACAACTACACGAAAAAGCAGTCTAGTTTGGTGGAAATTGAGGAAGAAAGTGAAGTTAAACTTCCTGAAAACATTGATGTCACGTTTACATCTTCCAATGAAGAGGGTGTCCAAAGTGATGTGGTGAAAAGTGTGGTAGACAAAGTGCTTAAACCGGATTGTGACACTTCTGAGGAGGATGGGTGTTTCTTTGACAAATACATTCAGAAACAAAAGTCCAAAAACAACTTAAGTGATGAACCGGGTCTTGTGATGTACAAGATGGCTGGATCTGATAAGTTGTATTCGGATTCAGAGTTTCCAATAGAGAATGTTAACATGAACAAATTAACAAATGTTTTCAAACTTGTTGAAGTCGAGTTGTCAGCAGTGAATAATCTGAGTCGAAAGAAAGACAGGGTTTATAACAAGAAAACTGTTTATTCACCACGTTTTTATAATAACAATCGAAACAATTGGTCGGGTGATTATCGGGGTGGTAATAGTTATCGGAAAAACAATTTTCAAAACAAGAGGTTTACAGAAAAGAAGGTGTTTGTGAATGGTTCGCATTTACTTTCTGATGAGAAAAATGAAATTTTTTCAAAATCGAATGAAGAATTCTTTGAGAAAAGAGCTTCACAGGCTCAGTCTGAAGGCATGAGTCGAATAGTTGATACTCGTACTTGTTTTAGATGTGAACAAGTTGGTCATATTGCACGAAAGTGTACATATGTGAAGCCTAGGACTGAAGCTGTGAAGGTTCAACAAAAGAAGGTTGATGTGAAGGGTAAATCACCGATGTATGTTGAGAAGAAAGTGGTTGAGAAGCAAAACGTTAAAATCAAAAATGTAAAAGCAAAAAATGAACCTGTAAAGAAATTGGTAAATCAAAATGACAAGTTTTATAAACGGGTTGCATTAACTGAACAAATTTGGAAACCAAAAGGTGAAATGAAAAGTTCAACTTCAGAAGTGAAAAAGGCTGAAGAATCAATTTCGGTTGATTATGATGCAAGTTTTCCACCTTTGAAGGCTAAAAATTTCAAAATTCAAATTGCGAGAGTCAAGGCTACACCTAAGGCTGATGAGGCCTGGGTGGACACCATGTTTGAATAAGCAGTTTGAATTGCCGGAGCTTCCTGGATCGCGAAGCATGAATCGGCATCTTTCTTGAAGTTGTTTAAATTGTAGTTTGTTTTGTGCAGGATCTTCCACAACTAATATCCAGATGGATTATGGATAGTGGTGCATCTCGACATATGACAGGAAAAACTGCATTGCTGTATGATGTGAGAAACATTAATGGTGGTTATGTGGGATTTGCTGGTCATGAAGGTGGTCGAATTGTTGGTGAAGGGACGTTATCCAATGGGATTGTGACGTTTGAGAGAGTTAACTACATCACTGAGCTGGAGAACAATCTGCTTACTATCTCGCAGATTTGTGACAATCAGTATACTACTCACTTCACTGATAAAGAGTGTTTGATTTTGAAACCTGGTTTTGTTATCCCTGAAGAATGGATTATTATGAGGGCACCTAGAGTGAATGATTTATATGTGTTAGATATGTCGGTAGCAACTACAACTACTGGACAAGCACATTGTTTCGTGTCTAGAGCAACTGAGAAAGAATCCAGATTGTGGCACCGAAAGATGGGGCATATACATCTTAGAAAAATGAATCATTTGGTGCACAATGATTTGGTATTGGGTGTTAATATCAAAGGCTTTCATCTGGAAGGGGAGTGCATTAGCTGTATCAAAGGCAAGCAGAAGAAAAAGTCACACCCTACAAAGCAAGTTAATTCAGTTTCGAGACCTCTGGAAAGACTTCACATGGATTTATTTGGTCCAGTGAATGTTAAGAGCCTTACAGGAGATTACTATTGTTTGGTCGTTACTGATGATTATTCCAGATTTTCGTGGGTATCTTTCTTGAAGACGAAAGATGAAACATTTGATAGTTTGATGGGTCTGTTCAGGAAGATTGAGAATTTGTACCAAAGGCGTATCAAGAAAATTAGAAGTGATAATGGTACTGAATTCAAGAACTGTAAGATGGAAGAATTTTGTGATGAAAGAGGTATTTTGCATGAGTTTAGTGCTCCGTACACTCCGCAGCAAAATGGAGTAGCAGAACGCAAAAACCGGACGCTAATCGAGACGGCTAGAACTATGCTCGCAGATTCAAAGTTACCTATAAATTTTTGGGCTGAAACTGTTTCTGCCGCATGCTATACGCTCAACAGGGTTCTTACTGTCAAGAAGTTCAATAAAACGTGTTTTGAGCTAATCAATAATCGCAAACCGAATTTGAAGTATCTAGAACCGTTCGGGTCACCTTGTACGGTTATAGAGCCTTTTGGAAAGTTTGGTCCGAAGTGCATTGAGGGTATATTTGTTGGTTATTCAAATCCATTGCTACGTGTCTTCGTTCCAAGTGAGAAGCGGATTATTGAAGCTGCAAATGTTGAATGTCAAGGTTATACAATGCCGCCGCAGAATCCTGGTGATTCATGGCGTTATCATTATGAAAAACTTTGGGATTCGTTTGACATGAGAGAAGAATCAGAGGATGATGAAGATTTCTTTGATGAGTTGGATATTTTGCGTGAATATGAGTCGCAGTTAAGATTCCCAGCTGAGTATTCAAGAAGACCACGGGAAACTTCAAATGATGATGAAGCAGGTCCAAGTAATGCTGGTGAACATGATGATGTCCAACAGAATGAAGTTGCTCAGGATAATCAGTCGGTTCAGAATGATGATCTAGAAGCTGAAAACATGCCAGTATTTGATCATGGTGATTCAGATTCTGAGGGGGAGCAAATTCAGATTTCAAGTCAAACAAACCAAGTTGGTGAACAAGATGCAGAACAGAATGTTACTAATCTGGAGGGAAATGTAGATGTTCAAAGTGAAGTGATGCCGCGGAATTTTTCATATCATCCAGAGGAGTTGATCATAGGAGAATTGCAAGAAGGCGTTCGCACTCGAAATCAGATTGATAAAGGGCTTACATGTTTTTATACAAAAGTTGCTACTTTGCAAACTGAATTTTCTTTGAGTTGTTTTATCTCGCAGGTTGAGCCAAGAACTTACAAAGAGGCGCTTACTGAAGACTCTTGGGTCAATGCTATGCAGGAGGAACTTAGTCAATTCGAGAAATTGGGAGTGTGGAAGTTAGTTGATTTGCCGGATGGTCAAAGGAAAATTAACACTAAATGGGTGTTTAAGTGCAAGAGGGACGATAGAGGAGTTGTCATAAGGAACAAAGCTCGACTCGTTGTTCAGGGCTTTAGTCAACAGGAGGGAATTGATTTTACCGAAGTCTATGCTCCTGTAGCACGACTAGAGGCAATCAGAATTTTTCTTGCATTTGCGTCTTGGAAGAATTTCAAAGTATATCAGTTGGATGTTAAATCGGCGTTTCTTTACGGGAAGGTTAAAGAGGAGGTTTATGTCGGTCAGCCGCCGGGCTTTACTTACCCAATCCACAAAAACAAGGTCTACTTATTGGACAAAGCGTTGTATGGTCTACATCAGGCACCGAGAGCCTGGTACGAGACTTTGTCTCAACACCTACTCGCTAACAAGTTCATTCGTGGAAAAGTGGATGCCACTCTCTTCACTAAAGTCGTTGATGGTCATCTTCTGATAGTTCAGATTTATGTGGACGATATAATCTTTGGGTCAACAAATGAAAATCTATGCAAAGATTTTGAATCAGTGATGAAGCAGAAGTTTGAAATGTCATCAATGGGGGAGATGAAATTCTTTCTGGGATTACAAGTTGAACAACTTCCTGAAGGAATTTTCATTCATCAGTCAAAGTATGTTCATGATATTCTAGAGAAATTTGGGATGTCAAGTTCTACTCCAGCTGCTACCCCACTTGCAACAAATCATGGGATTCACTCAGATTTCACCGGAGACAGGGCTGATGAAACTTTTTATCGATCCATGATAGGTTCTTTAATGTACCTAACTGCTTCACGTCCTGATATTATGTACCCAACGTGCCTCGCAGCAAGATTTTAGTCTAACCCGAGAGCATCACATATGATTATTGTGAAGAGGATATTGCGCTACCTGAAAGGAACTCCTTCATTGGGGTTGTGGTATCCTAGAAAAGGTGATTTTACGCTCGAAGGGTATTCCGATTCAGATTTCGGATGCTGCAAAGTCAATTCAAAATCAACAACTGCAGGATGCCAGTTCTTTGGTCCTAGATTGGTTACCTGGCAGTGTAAGAAACAAACGTCTGTGGCGTTATCTACATGTGAAGCGGAGTATGTTTCTGCTAGCAGTTGCTGCTCTCAGATCTTGTGGATACAGCAACAGATGCACGACTACGGTTTGCAGTTTCTTAACACACCTCTTTTTGTTGATAATGAGGCCGCAATAAATATAACTAAAAATCCAGTACATCACGCTAAAACGAAACACATAGAAATTCGTCATCATTTTATTCGTGATTGCTTTGAGAAAAAGCTGATACGAATTGAGAAAATCCACACAGACGAACAGAAAGCTGATTTACATACCAAAGCTTTTGATAAAAATCGGTTTAAATATTTGTTAAAACTGAATGGTATTAAGCTTCTGTCGGTGTCGGATGGCATACTTGGCGTTGATGAGGGTACTGTTGCGGATGAAGACGAGAAACAATCTGCAATGGTTTGTCGAATTTTTACTTGTTTTGGTATTTAGGGGGAGTAGATGTTTGTACATAGTTTATTTTCAGAAAATACAAAAACAGTAAAAAATGCAAAAATACAAAAACATGATAAAATGAAAAAGAGCTTGTGTATATAGGGAAAGTGATAGTACATCAGTTAGACGGTCACTGTATGCTAAAGATTTGGAATGTTTAAAAGAGTTAAACAATCTTACTGATGATGTGTCGATAGGTTTTCGTACATTTAGTAGATTTATTCGGGATATAAACCTAAGATTCAAACTTGTGAATTCGTGGGGAACACTACTTGGATATATAGGTAACCCCTGAAATCTCGTTTGAAAGGTCTCTTAATCTGATATACTAGGTTTTTATACTCTATGATGTCTGGGGTATTATTCCGGGACTTCTGCTGAACGGTAGTTCTGACCTAGTCCCTGGCTAATACTTGCTTCAAATGCTTGAAACACAGCATTTCACCCTCAGCATGCTGAAACAATAAAATTGATATATGCTGCTGTTGTAAGCAAAAAGATCCTCTAAAGGGGACACACCGAAAAGTCGAAGCTGATATCTCTCTGCGTATACGGAAGTATCGATCTGAGATCCCTCGGCCCTCGCATACCTAAATTATATACAGATATCATTGTAGTATTCTCACCTGTAAGACTGATTATTGAGATTCTGGATACGGGAGTATATTCAAGAGGTGGGACACATGAATGATCTAAGTTCTTAATTCATCTAAATCGTATCCTGAATAAGTTGAACTTTGTATGAGAATTTAAGATGGATCAGTATATCGACAATCGAGGTAAATTGTTTAAATCTGAGTATGAAATGTAGCTTAACGGTACTTGTGATCTGTCTAAAAAGCTGATATGATTCCCTGACACGCTTATCAAAAATATGTTTATAAAAAGTTTACTTTGTTTAATTTCTACAATTTAAGTTTCTTGTATTTCATTTCTTAGTTTAGATCACTTTATAAAATTCAAAAAGATTTTATTTCTGCTTTATTTTAGACAAACCAGAGTGGAGAGTTGATTGTTGGATTCTCAGATGTTTGAAGCAGATGCAGGAGATTCTGAGCTGAAGAATGAGGAGAGCTTACTTTGAAGAAATTTTGATTTGTTTTGAAATGACAAAAACAAGTTCATTAACTTGATACTTGTTATTTTCAAGAAAATGTTTGAAAACGTTGTTTTTAAAAATCAGTTTGATTCGTCAAAAGATCAACCAAGGTCATTAATTTGGACTTGGTAGATTAATTGAGTAATCAGGGTCATTAATTTGAACCTGAATACTTAAGTGGATTATTATAGCTGGTTGAGTTTGTATTTTATTGTTGAAGAAGATAGAATGGTTATGTTTGTTTGTTGAGAAACAGGTTTGGATTTCATTATTTCCTACGGAAGCTTATTGACAAAGCTTGAACCAGATATCTCAGATTCTAGTATATTGAGAGGGGGAGTCTGTGAAAGGGGGAGTCTGGATCAACAGTCAAAGGGAAGATTGAAGTTTAAAGTTTAAAGCTTGAAGATAAAGATTGATGAGAGTTTTTACAATGTTTGAAGATTGTGAAAGACAAAGACTTGAAGCCAAAGACTTCATCAACATCCAAGGGGGAGTCTGTTGGTGCACTGAATGTCTGTTGATTACATCATTATCAAGTCTTGTGTCTAGGATTGTTTGAATGATTACACATTAGGGTTTAAGTTAGAGCTTTTATGTATTAAACACAAGATTTCGCTTGAAAGGTTATGTGAATGCTTGAAGCGAAATCAAGAGGTGATGATTTCGCTTCAGACTTCCTCAAGCGAAATCATGTGATCTATAAATAGGTGTGTTGGTCATTTGAGTTGTAACAGTTGTCATTGTACGTGTGACGAAGTGCTGACGGATCTGTATCAGAAAACCTTGTATAAGCACTCAAATCAATCAGAAGAGAAAGATTAAAAGGATTAGAGCTGTTATGACTTAGTTTACTTTGATTCCGCCTCTGTAAACTGAGATGAACTACCTTGACTGACGTTTTAGGGTCATACACCGGTCCAACAATTTAAAAAAAAAATAAACAAATTTCAGCAATGTCCGGTTGCCTAACATGTGTTAGGCACAAAAGACAGAAATTGCTGAATTTTTTTTTTAAATTATCCCTTCGGCGCTTTTTTGATTTTTTTGGCCCAAAACTCTTAAAAACATGTATATTACATGTGTTATTTTTTTCAAAAAAAAAAAAAATGTCGGGAGGTTGGGTTTTCTAGGGTTTTTTATATAGATAGGGTTTTCTATATAGCCCTACCCTATATATATATATATATATTATATCTTACTATTATTCAAAGGTATTTGTCACTAGGCGATTCCCGTGACGGTGGTCATATCACTGTTGATCATTCTTTCAACTAGTGACTGTGGTCGTATCACTGTTGATCGTTCTTTCAACTAGTGACTGTGGTCCTATCACTGTTGATCATTCTTTCAACTAGTGACTGTGGTGTTAACACTGTTGATAATTCTTTCAACCATGGTTGCAAAAGTCGCTAGGCGCTCCCTAGTCGGATTCGGGAGTACTCGGGAAGTACTTGGCTTAGGCGGAGATTACTCGGGGAGTAATTGATCTGGGAGAAGAGTACTCGTGCCTCGGCAACCAACCTTGTAGCGAGTATTCGGGGAGTACTCGGAGCCTAGGCGGGACTTTTACAACCATGCTTTCAACTAGTAACTGTGGTCTTATCACTGTTGATCATTCTTTCAACTAGTGACTGTGGTCCTATTACTGTTGATCGTTCTCTCAACTAGTGATACTTATCAAATAATGTATATCAAACCCCACATCTCGGGTTTTGAAATAATGTATTCCCGATGTATATCTTAGTATATTAAAAGTTAAATATACAATTGACATATATCGTATAATTTTATTATGATATACATTAAGGTTTATATATTATACATATTAAGGTTTATAATATATTATTTTAAATATTAAATATAATATTTAAAATCTCACGATGTAATGTATATATATTGATACATAAAGCTCTATACACACATCTGTAATCGTTCAAATAGTATAAAATATGATATTAAATGTGTGACACGCAATATAATGCATAAAGTGGAACACATTTATATTTAAGTTGGGATCATTATATATGTAATATAATATACCATATAGTTTACCTATAAGATTTAAAATTATTGATACTATACATAGTAATATATAATGTATATTTAAATTATATTGTTTATATGTATTACACTATATCAATATAATTTAATTAAATATTGTGTATAACAATATTTAATTACACACTTTATGTCATATTTATTTAATTATAGATTACAAAGACTTAATCACTGTAAGTATAACTGAAAAACACTTAAGGTTTTGTAAAGAAATTTGATAAAAAGAATAATGACTCACTTTGTAACTTTAGGGTTCAACTAAAAGCCTCCTGGTATAATATTGGGTATAACTCCTAAGCTATTTAATAAAATATAGAATGCACTCATGTTTAGTGTAATAACCCAATTCAACTTTATCAATACATTACGAGATCAGAACCCCAACGTAGTTTACAAAGCATAACCTTTATCAGGCAGTGCTTTGGCATCTGTTGCTAGGTTCAAGATTGCTTGGACAGGGTATTGAATTAGTGATCAGGGGTTAAGACACTTAAAACGGGGCATAGCTTTGTAGTATTATGGGGTGACTTACTAAAAGAAAATGGAAATGTAAAGAAGCAGAGAGAGGGCGAAAATACAGAAAGAAAAGAAATGTGCAGTTTGAAGGCTTACTAATGCCTTCTATTTATAGTGGACATTTGAATCTTGGAGCTCACGATTTCATCTTCATGTACACCTATACCATTAAATGTTGGTTTTGATTCTTTCTGATCAATTCGAGACACGTACACATTTTTCATTTCATAAGTTTATTTTTTATTATTATTATTTTATTATTATAATTAATTCAACCGCTTCACTCATTTATCGCGTATAACTTCTAAAATATGATATTTTATAAAACGATGAATATGTCATTAGAACGAGAATATTTTTATCTACATTTTGACCTAAGTTTCATTAAAAATAGAGTAAGGTCAATTATAATGTATTTTTTTTATTTAATTATTAAACGGATCCTATGTTCGTCTAAATATCTCATATTTCTAACAGTCTACTTACCCGTAATCTACACGTTTAATAATATAACTTTTTATATACTTTATTTTAATATAAAAAATGGAAATGTTACACCGGTGCTCCGTCGTATTTATTTTTATATGTAGCAATTTTGTAATTAAAAGATAAAGTTAACAATCTTGGGCCGGACTCTCAAGGGCCCATTTTTTTAATACAAATTGGCGCTCAATCTCAGCATTTGTATTGTAATCACACATTCAATTCGCTAACACTCTGCAAACCCATCTTTGTGAAAAAAAGTTTTGTTTGTTTGTTTGGTTTTTTTTTTGATACTGAGATTGTCTTGAGATGAATTATCATCTTGGGGTTTTAGTAAATATTTTCTCCGTTCTTTAATAATGCTTGATAGTTGATGCTTGAAAAAAGATTCTTTCAGAATTAAAAAAAATGCTTTGTGTTATCAAGTAAAGTTAGTAGATTTGATAGGGTTCTGAAAACATTTTTCTTTACTACTATTTAGTAGAAAAAATTTAAAAATTTTTAAATGTTAAAATTCATTGATAATTTAGATCTTGATGGGCTTTGTTTTTCTTAAATTCAAGTGGGTTTGCAAAGGACAACGGGAGGAATGATAGGATTTATCCTGATTATAAGATGGATTATTATGAACTTATTAGCATTTACAGGTTTTGGAGCATAAAAGAAGGCAGGTGAATGGAGTCCGGACGCGATAGAATGAGGATGGATGAAGAAGGCGATAGACTCAGTGTCCTGCCAGATGATCTCATCCTTCAGATCCTGTCTTTTGTTGGTTTAAAAGATGCTATTGGAACTAGTGTTTTGTCATCCAAATGGAGGTATCTCTGGACTTCAATTCCTCATCTCGGTTTCTCAAGTCAGGATTTCTCGACCCTCGATATGTTGTCCGAATTTGTTACCCATGACCTCTCTCGTCACAACAATCAAGTTCAGCTGTCTTCTTTCAATCTTTATCTTCGTGAAACCTTTGGCCAGGATGTTTCCCTAAGGATTATGAACCATGCTTCTCCCTCAATGTCCAACAACTGAACATTACCTGTAGGTTTATGTACCATTCATCTTCATATGAGGAGAATCCTATGACACCTGTGTCACTTCAACCACCAAACAAATACCAAATCAATGAAATATTGTGTTTCATACTTGGAATTTGTATAAATATGTGTATCATTTGCACATATCAATTCTTGTTCGATTTCGAGCTTTGAATCACTTTCTGGAATGTTATACGCGAACTAATGCGTAAATATAACCCGTTTAACGCAACAAACACTCCAGAATAGTGACATAGGCTTAACACACCTTAAATAACCTTTACATAACTTAGAAATAAGTTTTGGAGGGTTTGGTGTGTCGAAATCAAGTTTATTCGATCACAGGGACTATTTGCGTCAAACTGCAAAAGTATACCAAATCGAATGGTAACGAACATTCTGGAACTTGATCATAAGTTAAATATGCCCTAAATATCCTTTACATAGCTTAGAAATAGGCTTTGAGGTGTTTGGTGTGCAAGAAATAAACTTTTTGATCAATAGGGACTAAAAGCGTCAAAAAGTGCATAAGTTTGCATTTTCGCGCATATCTTACATTCTGAATATATCCGGGTATCCAAAAATTTATGTAATCATTGAAATACTTTATTTTAGTGATTGTCATGATAAAATTCCATTCATCGCGTAATTTGGATCGTTTTTCTTGTCCGTTCGTGTTTCGTCGTAATTAACCGAACAACGCAACTGTATGACCAAACGAACCGACATCCGAGATGTTTTTGAGCATATTTTAAGTTCCCTATACTTTAACTTCATTTTACAGCCTTGAAACGGGGTTAACGGGGCTTAAACATGTCAAAAATGTATCGAAAACCAAGATTTACAACTTCAGGGACCTAAACTGCCAATCTGCCAAAGATGGATTACACGGGGCGCGTAAGACTTCCTTGATTCTTACGCGGGGCACGAGAGCTGCCCAAATCTGCAAAAACCAATTTCTATAATCAGCAGCTGGTTTCTGGCTTTGGTTTTTGGTTTTTCAATACCATGAGCTTGTTTTGGGGCACCCATAGGTTTGTAAAACAATGGGCACACATGGAGGGCCAAGATTGAAGCTCGTTTATCGAGGAACGATCCTAACGGTGGTCTGAAATCTATAAATACCCACAAGCTCTCATTCTTTTCTTCACACTTGATCTGAGTTTATGCTCTAAGTTGAAGCTTTTGCTTCATACCTGAGTATCTTAGATCAAGTTCTTCCTAGCTTGGACCTTTTGTAAGTATTCTTTCATGCTTTTATGCGTTTTTAAGCGTAAAAGTCAAACAGTGTTTGACTTTCTGCTTTGACCGGTCAATGGTCAGCACGAAGTTCGTTTGAACTTCGCAACCTGAGCGTAATCACGATGGTCATAGTCCCGTGTGACTATACCTACTGATTACCACGTTGATTAGGTGTAGTGACGAGTCATAGTTTCGGTCAAAATGCGTATTTATGCGTATTTTGCAACCAAACTATTCTTAGGTATCAAAATCGTTTGTTTTGATATCAAACTTGTTTTCAAACTTCGTTAAACATGATTTAACATGTTTAACTCGTCACTTTTAGTTTAGTGCTTATGTAGGGTCGTAAGATAAGCGGTCTAAACAACCGCTTAGACTTTCGAACCCGACCCGTTTGGTCGATCATTAGGATCCAACCAAGCATATATTGTGACCATAGTTGTATAGGGAATAACCTTCCGAGGTTACACCTTATGGTCACTTCGTTTAGTTAGTTGTATGATGGGTAGTTTATATGCCTTAGGAAAATGACCAAAATGCCCTTTTTACGCATAAATTCATTCTAAGCATATGTAACTTAAATTTTGACATCTAAACTAATCAGGCAACATTATTAAGGCATATAATACTTTTCATAGGACTAGTTAGGCGATCCGAACGCGAACGACGCGTTAAAGTGGCGTAAGCTTCCTAAACGGGTCTTAATGGGTCGTAAGCACTTAGGTTAGGTTTCGATTTAGTATGTAGGCTTTGTTAAACCATATCGTATGAGTTCCAACACTCATTTGGTTTACGAAACCTCAGCCTATCTGATCTTCCGATTTAGGTCCGATTATTAATGTAGTTACCTATATTAGGTGCCGACTGATTCCGTGATCCCTCTAGCATTGCTTGGTAGTTATTCAAGACTTCTAAGTATTCTCAAGTGAGTACATAGTTCCCATCTTTTACCTTTTCAAACTGTTTTGGGGTGATTCATATGTGCTAAATGATTTCGAGTCTTTTAAACAAATGCTATGGTTTATATTACAATGTGAATTATTTGGAACTGATTGATTTATGTGAACCGTTTGGAACTATTTGATCCTTGTGAACCGTTTGGAACTGTTTGATCCTTGTGAACCGTTTGGAACTGATTGATTTATGTGAACCGTTTGGAACTGTTTGATCCTTGTGAACCGTTTGGAACAGTTTGAATTATGTGAACTATTTGAACTGTTTGAACCGTTGGGTTAGGGAAGTGATTAGGTAACGTGGCGGGTGTAATGTGTTAAAAGCATGGTGGATACGCCGCTGGTACTTCCTATATATAAGTGTTTTTAACACATTATATATCGTTGCGTTATCTAGATCACTTGGGCAAATATTATCAAAAAAAAGTTATATTACAAGGTTTTTCTAATAATATAAACCATTCGAGTTTTATTACAAAAACGATTTACAATCTGGGTTTACATAAACAAATGTTTTGGAGTTAAGATTCACGGCATCGAAGTTTTATGAATTATAACTAATCTATTTGACTTGGTTATTTAATTTACAATACAAACATTTTTCAAAACTTAGTTTCTAATATCAATTAACAAAGTTGTTTGAGTTATTTCAAAAGGTAAACGAGCCATGAATCTGACACTCACATAAAACCTATGTACTCTTCGGCATTTTTATGCTGACGTATTTTCACATATGTTTCAGGTACCATAGTTGATGATGTTTGATGATGATATTGGTTCATGTTCACATAGGAATGGACGAGGCCTTAGTGACTTAATAACAATGAAAGCCAATTTGTTCATGTTTTGTTTCTAGTTTCTATACAATGTAATAAACTTAATTCAATAAAACAGAACTTTAATCCATGTGTTGTGAAACAATGATTCTGTTACGACACTCCCCGACGTTTCCGCCGCGGTTTGTTGTTTTAACGCGGTCGGGGTGTGACAGAAAAGTTGGTATCAGAGCTCATGGTTATAGGGAATTAGGTTATTAGTAATGCTTTGACCTAGTCTATAACCTTCCTAGGACCCCAACACAAGATCCTTGTGTTTAGATCTTAAAACAATACCGTCACTTATCCTTAGGTGACAACCGCAACAAGAACACAAATTTCGAATCTGCTTTGAAAACTAATCATCTGTTCTAGGATGATTTATTATAAGGTTTTCAACCTTCAAAGTTTTCAAAATCTCATCAAAGTTGGGTCTTATAATGTGAACACGTGCAATCTGGAAGGGTGGATGCCTGTACTCTAAGCTTTCTGTCTAAGGCTAGAGTGTTCGTACAAATCCACATAATAGGACCAGTCACTCTTACCTGGGAACTCTTGGGGTGAGTGTCAACATATAGGCTAAAGCATGTCTTCGCGATACACTAATATGACCCACTTACTTTGATTAGTCACCATCTCATTTGTTTGCCTTAGGTAACAAACGAATGATCACAATTTTATACGCTGTCATCCTGTTTTGATTATCCGATAACATCTCGCTTGCTTCCTCCCATGCCTTCCATTATCTTTAGGATGCCTCTTCATCGCAATAACACTCAAGTGTCCGAACCAGGTGCTACAATTTCCCAACAAATAGGCGTCGTATTCCAGAGGACCGTTGATTTAGCTATCACCATGACTCGCCTCAGGGATGAAGCCGTACAAGGGGAATGCTTTTTGGTGCAATCAATGCAACTGTCATCATCCAAATCAAATACCCTATTTCAAATGTACCCACTGCGGACGATGGGGACATTTGGTTAACATGTGCCGCTTTGCTATCCAAAGCAAAGCTGTTGCAAATCCTGCCGCTGCTCAACCTTCAAATTCTGCTTCATATGTCGCCTTGGCATATCTAGCACCTCAACTTCATGAACTTTCTACCTTGTGTATCGACTTAAGCACGTCTAGTGCAAGGTTTCGAAACACCTCTCGTTACACAAATTCCAAAATCCATATAGGATATTTCTATCCTCATAATTAGATCCTTGTGGATGATTATCGTTCAAATCGGAGTCCTTAATTGAATTCTTTGTATGCTTTAATACGTACATTACGATTCAATAAGGACAAAGCCGAATTCCTATTAAGATCTTTGTATCTTCATGGTTAGATTCTTGAAGATGTTTAAAGTGCCAAATGAAATCCACGGATTGGATTCTTGGTGTGCTTTAAATACCCGTGTCCAAAGATAACAAATTAAAGGTCAAGTTAAATAATTATGTGATTGCGTGATTATGTTTTATGTGTTGGGTATTTGTGTAATCTGAATATTCGTTATCCAAATCCTCATAGAATCTTCCATATCTGCATATGAGGGATTCATAGTAGGATATCCAAAGGTACTACCTTAAATCCTTAATGGGCTTCTACGTAATAGTTAAGACCCTTGGATTATAAAGTACTATTCCATAATTAGACCCCTTGAGAGGTCTAGTTAGAATGATTGATTCAAAAATCTGGTTAAGAATGTCATGTGATGATATAGCTGAAAAGACTCCTTGGTGGTCAATTTAAAGAGATCATTTATTGATTTAATAAAAAGGACTCTATGGCGGTCTAGTCACACTTATCACAGGTTTGTTCATTTGATTATTCCTTCATTTCCATTTCTGATGAAGCACCTGTTGAGGAAAAATGAACTAGCTATTCATTTTCACTTCTGAAAGAATATCCGTTGAGGGAAATGAATGTCCTCTTGATTATTCCTTCATTTCCATTTCTGATGAAGCACCTGTTGAGGAAAAATGAACTAGCTATTCATTTTTCACTTCTGAAAGAATATCCGTTGAGGGAAATGAATGTCCTCTTGATTTTTCCTTCATTTCCATTTCTGATGAAGCACCCGTTGAGGAAAAATGAACTAGCTATTCATTTTTCACTTCTAAAAGAATATCCGTTGAGGGAAATGAATATCCTTTTGATTATTCCTTCATTTCCATTTCTGAAGAATACCCGTTGAGGAAAATGACTCAATTCGTTCATTTTCATTTCTGAAGAATATCCGTTGAGGGAAATGAATGTCCTTTTGATTATTCCTTCATTTCCATTTCTGAAGAATACCCGTTGAGGAAAATGACTCAATTCGTTCATTTTCGTTTCTGAAGAATATCCGTTGAGGGAAATGAATATCCTTTTGATTATTCCTTCATTTCCATTTCTGAAGAATACCCGTTGAGGAAAATGATTATCCGTTCATTTTCGTTTCTGAAGAATATCCGTTGAGGGAAATGAATATCCGTTAATTATTCCTTCATTTCCATTTCTAAAGAACCCGTTGAGGAAATGAATCATCCATTTTCGCTTCTGAAGAATATCCGTTGAGGGAAATGAATATCCTTTTTTATTATCCCTTCATTTTCATTTCTGATAAAGAACCCATTGGAGAAAGTGAATCGTCCATTCATTTTCACTTCGAAGTATATCCACTGGGGAATGACAGGGTTATGGCTTGCATAAAAATCTTTGATGGGTTACTCTACGCAAATAGATGACACCCTAGATTCCATGCAAGACAATTATTTAACACAGCGTCACAGAAAGACTCCTACAAATACATTTCGGGACGAAATTTCCTAAAGTAGGGGAGACTGTGACACCTGTGTCACTTCAACCACCAAACAAATACCAAATCAATGAAATATTGTGTTTCATATTTGTAATTTGTATAAATATGTGTATCATTTGCACATATCAATTCTTGTTCGATTTCGAGCTTTAAATCACTTTCTGGAAGGTTATACGCGAACTAATGCGTAAATATAACCAGTTTAACGCAACAAACACTCCAGAATAGTGAAATACTCTTAACATACCTTAAATAACCTTTACATAACTTAGAAATAAGTTTTGGAGGGTTTGGTGTGTCGAAATCAAGTTTATTCCATCATAGGGACTATTTGGGTCAAACTGCAAAAGTATACCGAATCGAATGGTAACGAACATTCTGGAACTTGATCATAAGTTAAATATGCCCTAAATATCCTTTACATAGCTTAGAAATAGGCTTTGAGGTGGTTGGTGTGCAAGAAATAAACTTTTTGATCAATAGGGACTAAAAGCGTCAAAAAGTGCATAAGTTTGCATTTTCGCGCATATCTTACGTTCTGAATATATCCGGGCATCCAAAAATTTATGTAATCATTAAAATACTTTATTTTAGTGATTGGCATGATAAAATTCCATTCGTCGCGTAATTTGGATCGTTTTTCGTGTCCGTTCGTGTTTCATCGTAATTAACCGAACAACACAACCGTACGACCAAACGAACCGACATCCGAGATTTTTTTGAGCATATTTTAAGTTCCCTATACTTTAACTTCGTTTTAGAGCCTTGAAATGGGGTTAACGGGATTTAAACGTGTCAAAAATGCATCGAAAACCAAGATTTACAACTTCAGGGACCTAAAATGCAAATCTGCCAAAGATGGCTTACACGGGGCGCGTAAGACTTCCATGATTCTTACGTGGGGCGTGAGAGCTGCCCAAATCTGCAAAAACCAGTTTCTGCAATCAGCAGCTGGTTTCTGGCTTTTGTTTTTGGTTTTTCAATACCATGAGCTTGTTTTGGGGCACCCATAGGTTTGTAAAACAATGGGCACACATGGAGGGCCAAGATTGAAGCTCGTTTATCGAGGAACGATCCTAACGGTGGTCCGAAATCTATAAATACCCACAAGCTCTCATTGTTTTCTTCACACTTGATCTGATTTTATGCTCAAGTTGAAGCTTTTGCTTCATATCTGAGTATCTTAGATCAAGTTCTTCCTAGCTTGGACCTTTTGTAAGTATTCTTTCATGCTTTTATGCGTTTTTAAGCGTAAAATTCAAACAGTTTTTGACTTTCTGCTTTGACCAGTCAATGGTCAACACGAATTTCGTTTGAACTTCGCAACGTGAGCGTAATCATGATGGTCATAGTCCCGTGTGACTATACCTACTGATTACCACGTTGATTAGGTGTAGTGACGAGTCATAGTTTCAGTCAAAATGCGTATTTATGCGTATTTTGCAACCAAACTATTCTTAGGTATCAAAATCGTTTGTTTTGATATCAAACTTGTTTTCAAACTTCGTTAAACATGTTTAACTCGTCACTTTTAGTTTAGTGCTTATGTAGGGTCGTAAGATAAGCGGTCTAAACAACCACTTAGACTTTCAAACCCGACCCGTTTGGTCAATCATTAGGATCTGACCAAGCATATATTGTGACCATAGTTGTATAGGGAATAACCATCCGAGGTTACACCTTATGGTCACTTCGTTTAGTTAGTTGTATGATGGGTAGTTTATATGCCTTAGGAAAATGACCAAAATGCTCTTTTTACGCATAATTTCATTCTAAGCATATGTAAATTAAATTTTGACATCTAAACTGATTAGGTAACATTATTAAGGCATATAATACTTCTCAAAGGACTAGTTAGGCGATTCGAACGCGTTTTACGCGAACGACGCGTTAAAGTGGCGTAAGTTACCTAAACGGGTCGTAATGGGTCGTAAGCACTTAGGTTAGGTTTCGATTTAGTATGTAGGCTTTGTTAAACCATATCGTATGAGTTCCAACACTCATTTGGTTTACGAAACCTCATCCTATCCGATCTTTCGATTTAGGTTCGATTATTAATGTAGTTACCTATATTAGGTGCCGACTGATTCCGTGATCCCTCTAGCATTGCTTAGTAGTTATTCAAGACTTCTAAGCATTCTCAAGTGAGTACATAGTTCCCCTCTTTTACCGTTTTAAACTGTTTTGGGGTGATTCATATGTGCTAAATGATTTCGAGTCTTTTAAACAAATGCTATGGTTTATATTACAATGTGAATTATTTGGAACTGATTGATTTATGTGAACCGTTTGGAACTATTTGATCCTTGTGAACCGTTTGGAACTGTTTGATCCTAGTGAACCGTTTAGAACTGACTGATTTATGTGAACCGTTTGGAACTATTTGATCCTTGTGAACCATTTGGAACTGTTTGAATTATGTGAACTATTTGAACTGTTTGAACTGTTGGGTTAGGGAAGTGATTAGGTAACGGGGCGGGTGTAATGTGTTAAAAGCATGGTGGATATGCCGCTGGTACTTCCTATATATAAGTGCTTTTAACACATTATATATCGTTGCGTTATCTAGATCACTTGGGCAAATATTATCAAAACTAAGTTATATTACAAGGTTTTTCTAACAATATAAACCATTCGAGTTTTATTACAAAAACGATTTACAATCTGGGTTTACATAAACAAATGTTTTGGAGTTAAGATTCATGGCATCGAAGTTTTATGAATTATAACTAATCTATTTTGACTTAGTTATTTAATTTACAATACAAACAGTTTTCAAAACTTAGTTTTCTAATATCAATTAACAAAGTTGTTTGAGTTATTTCAAAAGGTAAATGAGCCATGAATCTGACACTCACATAAAACCTATGTACTCGCCGGCATTTTTATGCTGACGTATTTTCACATATGTTTCAGGTACCATAGTTGGTGATGTTTGATGATGATATTGGTGCATGCTCACATAGGAATGGACGAGGCCTTAGTGACTTAGTAACAATGAAAGTCAGTTTATTCATGTTTTGTTTCTAGTTTCAATACAATGTAATAAACTTAATTCAATAAAGCAGAACTTTAATCCATGTGTTGTGAAACAATGATTCTATTACGACAGTCCCCGACGTTTCCACCGTGGTTTGTTGTTTTAACGCGGTTGGGGTGTGACAAATCCTGGCATCCCTTATTCTCTTTCAGGTTCTCAGGCTCTCAAACATCTCAGTTTGAATTGGTATTCTGGTGTCGTTCACATCATACTCACATCAACACATGAGTTTTCATCTTTAACAACATTGCATCTTTATGATATCACATTATATGATGGTTTTCTTTCCATGTACCCCAACTTGGAGAATCTGACCTTAAATTGCTGCAAAATCAAGGGATCAGAGGTTTTAAGTATTTGTCATCCTCGACTTTCTAATCTCACACTTGAAAACGGAGACTGTGTAAATGTGGTTACACCTCAACTTAAAAATCTAACTATTTCAAAATATTTTGGAGGATATCAAATTTCTGCACATAAGCTTGCTTCCTTGCTCATTAGAGGTCAGTGTCCTTACATGTTCTCAACAGATGGTCTCCATTCTTTAAAATAATCACAACTCTCTTTACACAATCTAAAGATGCTAAGCCGCTCGGATGCTTCTGCTATTATTAGTCTGCTTCAAGGGTTCCACAGTGTCAAACTTCTTTCCCTGAGCATAGATGTCATTCAGGTATATTATTAGTCTGCTTCAAGGGTTCCTCATCTTCAATAGCGTTCATTCTTTTGTTGTCATTTTTGGCATGTGGCTTAGAGCGGTATGGTTTATATGAAGATTCTGACTTTCTGTTTGTTGACTCATATGTTGAGGATGCATTCATCCTCTCCTGCATTTTCTTGTAATCCTCGAGCCTTAAGTATTTCAAGGCCCTATTCCGAGCTTCGTCCAAGTTCCTGCAAGGATTCATCACAAGATCCTAATAAAACTTAGAATCCTTCTGTAATCCCATCTTGAACGCTTGTACTTCCGTAGCAACATCAAGGTTCAGGGTATCCAAGGACTCCCTACTGAATTTGTTAACATAATCCCTTAGGGATTCTTGTGGTCCCTATGTTATCCTGTAAAGACCACTTGTTAGTTTCTCAAAGCTCCTGCTACAATAAAATTGACTGTTAAATAAATTTACTAAAAGAGCAAAAGATGTAATAGAATGAGGTGGAACATTTAATAGCCATTTTAAGGCTAATCCTGTTAGTGGAGCCGAAGCCCTTGCATAGGCATGCTTCTTTGAGTTCCGGTGGGATAGGATCTATCTCCATCCTCTACCTATACTGGTCAACATGCTCTTCAGGATCCGTCGTCCCATCATAAAGCTTCATGTTAGGAGTCTGGAATCTCTTCGGGATTTCAGCATCACAAATAGGATAAGCAAATCAAGATATCCTATGACTATCCTGGGATACTTCCGGTATAGGCTGCACTACCCCAGGCACACTTGATATCATATCCTTCAGTTTCTGCAGTTCTCTGGACAATGCCGATGTTATACCTGTATCCTACGAAGATTCAAGGTCATTAGTAGCAGGTGTGACAACTGTGCTCTGTAAATGATGTACGATGTAAAACAATATCAATTATCAATGAAACAATTTTTTTTGGTGTTAATATGTGTGTATTTGTGTTTGACGATTTTACGATTTGATTCTAGTTCGATTTCAAGCTTTAAATCGCTTTCTGGAAAGTTATACGCAAACTGATGCGTAAACGTAATCAGTTTAACACGACAAACACTCCGGAATAGTGACATAGGCTTAACATACCTTAAATAACCTTTACATAACTTAGAAATAAGTTTTGGATGGTTTGGTGTGTCGTAAACAAGTTTAGTCGATCGCAAGGACTATTTGCGTCAAACTGCGAAACTATACCGATTCGTAGAGTAACGAACATTCCGGAACTTGATCATAAGTTAAACATACCTTAAACATCCTTTACATAGCAAAGAAATAGGCTTTGAGGGGTTCGGTATGCGAAAATAAACTTATTTGATCAAAAGGGACTAAAAGCGTCAAAAAGTGCATAAGTTTACATTTTCGCGCATATCTTACGTTCTGAACATATCCAGACATCCAAATTTTTGTAATCATTAAAATATTTTATTTTAGTGATTGGAATGCAAAAATACCATTCATCGTGAAATTTGGATCGTTTTCGCGTCCGTTCAAATTTTCGTCGTAATTAACCGAATAACGCGACCGTACAACCAAACGAACCGACATCCGAGATAATTTCAAGCATGTTTCAAGTTCCCTATGCTTTAACTTAATTGTGGAGCCTTGAAATTGGGTTAACGGGGCTTAAATACATCGAAAACGCATCAAAAACCAAGTTTCCGGCTTGCAAGGACCATTTTTGACAATATGTCAAAGTTATCCTCATGGGCCCCGAAGCCTAGTATGAATATCTTCGCAGGCCGCGACTGTTACACAGACAGAAACATTGAATCTGGCTCTTCCAGCCTGTTTTGATGGTTTTTAATCCCTTATTTTGATTACAATGGACTTGTTTTCATATTCCCCTTGTATTAAAATCTATGGGCACAAGTGTATGGTGAGATTTGAGCTTTGAATCTTGCAAAAACACATGTCAAGATCTTGTTAACTCAAGCTCTCCTATAAATACCCACTTGCTCATTCACTTTTCTTCACACATTTGATCTGAATTTGCTTTGAGTTGAAGTTAATACTTCATACCTGAGTGCTTTAGATCAAATTCTTCCTTGCTTGGACCTTTTGTAAGTTTTTTTCATGCTTGTTATTGCTTTTCAACCATGAAAGTCAAACAGTGTTTGACTTTCTGCTTTGACCACGAGTTGGTCAACACAAAGTTCGTTTGAACTTTGCAACGTGAGCGTAATCACGATGGTTATAGCCCCTTGTGACTATACCTACTGATTACCACGTCGATTAGTCGAAGTGACGAGTCAAAGCTTTGGTCAAAATACGTGTTTATGCGTATTTTGCATCAAAGCTATTTTCGGGTATCAAAACACTTTGTTTTGATATCAAACCTGTTTTCTAACTTAGTTAAACATGTTTTAACATGTTTAACTCGTCACTTTTAGTCTAGTGCTTGTATAGGGTCGTAAGTCAAACGGTCTCGACAACCGCTTAGACTTTCGAACCCGACCCGTTTAGTCAATCGTTAGGATCCGACCAAGCATGTTTTGTGACCATAGTTGTATATGGAATAACCTTCCGAGGTTATACCGTATGGTCACTTAGTTTAGTTAGTTATATGATAGGCAATTTATATGCCTTAGGAAAATGACCAAAATACCCTTTTCATGCATCATTTGTATTTAAGCATATGTAACCTAAATTTTGTCACCTAAACTGATTATGCAACATATTTAAACATGTTAGGGCATATAATACTTATCATAGGACTAGTTAGGCGCCTTGAACGCGCTTTTGCGCGAACGACGCGTTAAAGTAGCATAAGCTACCTTAATGAGTCGTAACGGGTCGTAAGCACTTAGGATAGGTTCTGATTTAGAATGTAGGCTTTGTTAAACCATATCACATGAGTTCCAATACTCATTTTGTTTACAAGACCTCATTCTAACCGATCTTCCGATTTAGGTGTCGATTTATTAACTAGCGATCCGATTACTAGGTGCTATTTGATTTCCTTGGTTTGCCCGAGCTTTGCTAAGTTCACTTAAACAAGGATACTTTGCACTTCGATGTGAGTACATAGTTCCCCTATTTTACTGTTTTCAATTGTTTTGGGGTGATTCATATGTATTATATGATTTCGATGCTTTCAACGATGATTTCAAAAACTAATACTACGGTTTATATTAAACAAAACGATTTCGATAATGTGAACGAACTTGTTGGACGTATTTACATAACGAATGACATTCATTAGTTTTGTCCGAACCAACCAGTACTAGGTTATGGTACCATAGGATCTGACAAATCCCGTTATCGGACTGCACCCATGGTTATGTGTGGGGGTTATGTGGGTAACGATTGAACCTGTTAATTGTTAACTTACCCTATGGTGGTTTGTTAATACGAGTTGAACGATGGACGAGTCACGAAGGTTTGAATGTATTCCACGAGACGACCAAAAGTAGTTTTCACAATTAAAACGAGAACGATTTTGAACGATTGAAACAATTGAACGATTTGAACGATTGAATGATTTGAACAAGTTAAACGAATTGAACGAACGATTGGTTTTGGTTAGTGTTTAGATAACGGTACGGGTGTAATATAATAAAAGCATGGTAGATATGCCACTGGTACTTCTTATATATAAGTGCTTTTATCATATTACATACCGTGGCATTATTTAGTTCACTTGGGCGAACGATTTGAAACGAAGTCACACAAACGATGTTTACTAAACGATATAAACCATACGAATTTTATTACAAGAAGGATTTACAATTTGGTCTACTTAAGAAAATGTTTTGAGTTACGATCCATGGCAACGAGATTTTATAAACTATAACCAACTTATCTTGAGTTGGTTAATCATATTGTAATACCAAACACTTTTCTAACAAGGTTTTCAACTACAACTTTTGTAGTCTAACGAGGTATTGCGATGTGTAAACGAGCCATGAATCCGATACTCTTTCAAAACCTATGTGCTCGCCGGCATTTTTATGCTGACTTTATTTTTACATATGTTTCAGGTGGTGATTGATGATGTTGATTACAAATAGGATGCATGCTCACTTAGGACTGGACGAGGCCATAGTGACTTAAATAACAATGATAGACTATGTTTAACTTGTTGTTATGTTTCAAGACAATGTTTAATGTTTAATAACTAAATAAAAATGAAACTTTTGAATCCATGGTTGTGAAATAATAATTCTGTCGCTCCACTCCCTGACGTTTCCGCCGCGGTTTTATTGTTTTAACGCGGTCGGGGTCTGACATAAGAGTTGGTATCAGAGCCAATGGTTATTGGGAATTAGATTATTAGTAATGCTTTGACCTAGACTATAACTTTTCTAGGACCCTAACGCGAGTTTTCTTGCGTTTAGATTTTAAAACAATACCGTCACCTATCTTTAGGTGATAACCACAACGAGAACACAAATAACAAATCCAATTTGAAAACTAATCATCTCTTCATAGATGATTTATTATAAGGTTTTGAACCTTCAAAGTTTCCAAAATGATTTTGAAAATAATCACCCACCCTTTGGATGATTCATTTTTGGCTTAATGCCTTCTAAATTTTCAAAATCTCGTCAAAGTTTGGGTCTTATAGTGTGAACACGTGCAATCTGGAATGGTGGATGCCTGTATCCTGAGTTTTCTGTCTAAGGCTAGAGTGTTCGTACAAATCCACATAATCGGACCAGTCACTCTTACCTGGGAACTCTTGGGGTGAGTGTCCACTTATAGGCTAAAGCAGGTCTTCGCGATACATTATATTGACCCATTTACTTTGATTAGTCACTGTGTGTCGTTTGTTTGTTCGAGGTAACGAACGAATGATCACCTTCCTTATGTTTTATCGATGTTTTCAATACCTCTTTTGTTTATCCAATTGTCGATCTCACTCATTTCTCATGTTTCCATGTTCTTTTAGAATATGCCACCTAGACATGATCCCGAACAGGATGCTGCAATGTCACACCCCAAATTTCCACGTGTCACCGGTGGGCCCGGTGGGGAGTATCGTGACGTGGTTGGCAACATTATAGTCAAACAACACAATATTTAAATGCACAGCGGAAGCAAAAGATAAATATTTTACAATCCGAATATCAAGTAATATCCAAGTATTACAACGGATGGTAAAGGATCCACAGGCGGATCATAAAATGTAAACGTTGTTCAACAGACTTTAGACGCCTAGAACTTGCAAGATTCCTTATTAACGTCCTGAGCCGCTTCCAGCCTATTACGTACTTGTACCTGCCACTTAGACTTTTGAAAATACGTCAGTTTTCACTGGTAAATACACTCAACCGACTCTTTTGAAAATGTTTATGAAAATTTGTTTAGGTGCGCAAGACACGTAAATGTTTCGACACTTTGATTAGAATGCACAAGGCAAAATTTATATTTTATACTTGATTAAAATGCTCAGAGGCAAAATTAATCTTTAATACTTGGGACAAACTATATTTCATGTTATCAGTTTTACATAACTTGCTCTACATGTAGGGCCCGAATCTATGCCGGTTCATGATTAACCGACACACCACTATTCCCTTATTGGGAATCCCATATTGGGTATAAACATATGGCATCTGTCAGGTGTATGCCTACACCCCGTGCTTTAGGTCGTGGCCATTGCAAATCATGAGTCAAGGATATCCAGGACACGGTCGCATTAATCCCCAATGTTTCAGTCAAGCAATACGAATTAAAATAGGTTATTTGGATTTCCCGACTCATTGGTCTTTGAATCCCATACCTGAACATGCGGTATTTATATTACCGTATCCCAAGCCCGTAATAGGGAAAATAAGTTAAGAGTATTTACCTGAGTTAGCTCCTGTCTTAAATAGCAGAAATTTATAACTCAGCCGTATTCACTTAAGCAAGCGTAGGTACAATTTACCGGAAAGCTCTAGTCTGGAATGATGGTATAAATAACTAATTAGAATGCTAACGGGTCTTTAATTAAGCTTAAGCTTAGACCGGTTAGTCTTACAGAAAGATACGGTTCGTACGCACGATTAAGAGAAGACCGGATAGAATGTGATTTATACCCGACAAGTTCAGGGACTTGTATAATATGGTATTACATACACATTCTGGATTTTGAGATAAAACCGATAAGGTTTGACCCGTTTCGGCTAATTTATGTAAACTAGTTACATAAACCGAACCGAACGCGCATAAAGCGTAACGGGTATCCGTAATAGTCCTAAACAGGTTCTCTAAGTTAATACACCTTAATTAAGTTGTGATATCAGTAGGATATCACCCATGATGCCCAAAAACGAGTTTAATCGATTAATATGCCCCGTAGGGGTATTTTGGTCATTTTAAAGATTATAAAATGATTTAATTTGGTTTCTGTGAACCGGGTCTGGTTACATCAGTAAAATGGTTTATTTAAACAGGTTTTAACATTTGATGTTAAGTCTTATGCGTCAAAACATTTTTAAACATAAACTACGCGTATAATACGCGTATAACGCCGTTTTAAGCGACGCACGGTTTAAAATAGAATTCTGAGTTTCCAGGTCAGTTTAATAGGCTCGAAATACTATAATTATTATTTAAAATTAGTAGCAATTGGATTGGCGCCATTTGGATTTGTAAAACTCGTTTTACGGCCTAAAAGGGTAAATTCGGTATTAACCGAATTAAGGCGCTAATCCAAGCTTATGATCAATCTAAAAATAATTAAAAATCTTTAAAAATCCTAAAATATTATTTAACATCAGTGAGTAAAAGTTTTGGTACCGAAAATCGGGTTTAGATAGGCTACGCGCTAATCGCGCCGTTTAATTAATAAAAGCGTTCTTAATTACGTCATTAAGCATATCTCCTATTCTAGACCTCCGATTAACGTGAAATTTTCGGGACATGCCTAATAATCAGTAACTAAGATTATGGCACTTCCACATTTCCAAAAATCCCGTTTTATGGTCATAAGGGCATTACGGTCAATATTTAGGCGATTAACGGAAACATCGAACGATTAGGGATTCGAGTGGTATAAACGCAGAGGCTTATACACACATGTATCTAGGTCCTAAAGGAACCTTATGGCATGTCTAAACCTATAAGAATCGGGTCAGAACTGAGGTCAACGCAAAAGTCAAACTTTTGCGTCTTTCGGCTCCGAATCGGTTCTAAATAGAAATTTGTCGAGTCGGACAAGCGTAAACAAGTTTTTATACTTATTACTAAGTTATATTAAGTTTAAAACAGGTTGCACGCCTCGCGGATTGCTAGTCGTGCATTAAATCGCATATTGAAATTCTGTTGACTTTTTCGGTCAACGTTTGACCCGACAAACGACCTAGTTAGGTCTGGATTTGGTACTTGCCCATATGAGGGTTTAATACCCATATAATTACCTATCTAACGGTGCTTTTAATTCGGGTTACGACTGAGCTATCGATAACTAAACCCGAAGTCAACCGTTTAATACGATATGTTGACTTTTGAGCTAAAAACTAAACTAGAATTAATTTAGAAGGGATTAGAGACTTACTAGATGATTAATGGATGACTAGGAAGGCCTTCAATCAGATTGTAAGCTCCTCCAATGCTCCAAATGCTTTGCAATTGATGTGTGAATAAGTTGTGAATGAATGGGGCTTTATATACAAGTTTCAAACACCACAAACAAGTGACAACCAAGCCTAGGGCCATCCACAACTGATCAACACATGTTAGTAGTGTTTAGGGATGTCTAGGGGCCATGCATGTGCAAGAAAAACCGGCCAAGGAGGTCACATTCGCACAAAACAGCCAACAGCAGGTTTGCTGTCGCTGGGCGCACCCTCGCGTAGCGCGAGGGGCTGTCGCGCTACGCGACGCCTTGCTCTGATCCGAATTTTGTTGTTTGTTGTTGGATCGAAAGGGCAGCCGTTATAATCGACTTGTTGACTTAAATTATCAGTAGGGGCCTTCCATAAGTGTCTATATGCTTGAACATACCCTACCATTATCCCTTGTTTCAATTGATTGCATTTACAAGACCCGAAAATAACGGTTTATCGTTCATTTCGTCATGGGATCACCTCATGCATTTGAAAGTTCATTATTGTGAACCCTTTTCTGAATTGAGGGTATATTAGATGTATATAACATTTAATCGGGTCTTGGGATTTGTTATTGAGGTGTTCAGAGGTAACAATTTAACATGACGCCACTTTAAATCCTACCGAAAACATCTTTATTAAATCCGGGTTTTCAACGCGTTTTTGTCTTACATGACACGTGTCGTTTTAATATTAAACCCGAAATTTGCGAGGTGTTACATCCTCACCCCCTTAAAATAAATCTCGACCCGAGATTTACTGAAACAAGTAAGGGTACTTTTCTTTCATCGTGGACTCAACCTCCCACGTGAACTCGGGACCTCTACGGGCATCCCATTTGACCTTTACAAAAGGTATATGCTTCCTTCGAAGCTTCCTTACTTGTCGATCCTCAATCGATATAGGATGTTTATCACATCGTAAATCCGTATACCAATGTGTGATAGTGCTCCTTTACTTATTGGCGGAACACATCCTCCAATCACTATTCCTCAAGTAGGTTTTAGCTTACAAGCTACTTGATCTTGATACATTCGATTTCCTTCGAACGATTTTCATATATTCAGAGCTTAACTAGCCTGATAATTTAACAAATTTGGTACACCCTTCCTGGGTGATATCTTTTGTTAAACCATTTTCTTTAACAAGAACTTAGAAAGTTTGCTATTTTCATAACTCCTTGATTTCTTGCCATATACTGGCAACCTACAATCGATTATGGATTTTGTATCATCTTATTTGTTGTCCCCCAGGCAACTTTCAGATCCTGTTAATTGGACTTACCAATTCTCTATTTAACACTAGACATTTAACATTCCATCTATACAAGGTCTCCAAAGGAGTAGCCTTAATACTTACATATCAATTATTATAGAAAAGCTTATTTTTAAGGTGAGATGGTTATTCCAACCACTGCTCAAAACTAAAATTAAGGAATATCTAATCCTTGCCGTTAGTCGAACAATTCGACTATCCTGGGCAGCTGATGGCAAATTCTTAATCGCTGCCTAATTAGGGTTGCGGTGACAATGCATAAGCAGAATGAACCGTTTTTCATACTTAACTATACCGGATTCCCAGGATATTGAGTTAGGCTATATGAATCTATATCTTAAATCTTATTTGACCAGGGTTTTCAATTCTGCCTAAAATGGTACTAGCTGTCTTGGAGATTTCAAAATAATGCAGCTCTAAATGGGATAAAATTCTTAATTCTACCTGCCTCTCAAGGGTAACAGGGTAATATTAGGAGAAGATAAACAAGATATAAGGAGGTTACAGAGATTTTCCAAATCTCAGGCTCCAGTTCATCCATCATTGTTTGTGTCAATTAAGTGACACTTTTACGTTACGAGTCCACGAATTTCTTGATCTGGAACATTTACTTGGATTATTCCATTCAGGATATATCTTTTGAATACTACTAGTCGACATTAGTACAATATGACCATTGATATATCTCAGGGGTTCCATGTATTAAACCTCCATACTGATCAGGCATGGAAGTAATCTATGGGCTACACTAGGATACGCCAATCCTCATATGACACTTTTATCAAACATAGTTTGGCATTCGCAGGCGATAAAAACAATGAGAAAAATAATTAAAATAACATATGTTGCCGTACTCTATGCGAAGAAAGAGTGGTCTAAGATTTTCGGAAGGATTCCTTGCCGATCTATAAGAATCGGTTACTATGGTTTCCTTGGTAGTTATACCTTGTGGATAATAATAAAAATTTTGCTAAATTTATGGTTCATGAAGATTTATTATTGCCTGTATTAAAACAGGACACTTAGCAGGAATTATCATTGATAAATGATAAGGAAGTTTATTGTACAAGTGCTTATATCTAATAAATAATGGAAGTTTCACAAACTAGGCACCTAGCTCGGTTGGCTGGGCGCGCGAAAGGGTGTGGCCTAGACCCAGGTTCGATTCCGGGGATGGCCGCACCATTTTGTTTTTCTCTGGGAGCCTGACGCGGGCCGCGTAAAGTATCTCCTAGGGCTTACGCGGGCCGCCTGGGTCTTTTGTTCAGAACAAACTAAAATGACAGTCTCTGAGGTATTTAAGGGTTGGACCTAGTCCATCACCTTTCTATACTGATGACAGGGGTCAAAAGTCTCATCTGTCTTTACTATACTGATGTATTTAGTTAGCTTGAAAGTTTGTCATAAGGGTATCGGAAGAGTGATTTCTAATAGATATTAAATATTAATATAGGATTTGTTGGAGCATTTTCTAAAGTGTCATCGGTCAATTTCTACCTTGCATTAAACGACCGGAGTCTTAATCAGACGAAGACAACAGTTCTCAACATTCATCATTCATAATATACTTATACGTGCCAGTATTTAAATAAGTTTCTACATAAACTGCTTGATAACGAAAGGTACATACTATACTATTATTATTCTTCATCATCTCTTGGGCGTTCCTCCTGATAACTCGTGCGTCTGTTCTCTTGGCCTTCAACTGGTAGTTTAGGCGTTTCCTTTCTTATCCATCCCAGACTTAGCTGCTCCTCCCTGGGCAGCCTCCGGGCAATTAGTACTGATGTGGCCCTTTTCACCACATCTGAAACAGCTTGCATTCTTTATGTCCCTACATTCGTGGGACTGGTGGCCAGTTCTTTTGCAGATGCCACATTGCTTTATCTTTTGGTTTGATCGACACTGTCCCCAGTGTCTTCTTTTGCAAGTTTTGCATGTAGGCTTCTTGTCGGAATCCTGTTGGTCATTGTTGAATTCGGACTTGTTCTTCTTAGGATTCTGGGAGTTATTCTCCTCCCTTTTACGCTTCCCATCTTCAGAGGCCTTGGCAGCCTTGTTTCTAACTACATCGAGTGTGAGAGATAGCGACAATTCTGCCGTTGACCTGAAGGTAGTGGGTCTCGATGCTTTCACACTTGCCTTTATTTCTGGGGCTAAACCCCCAATGAAGCGAGCAATTCGCTTTGGTTCTGGTGTGACCAAATAAGGAACCAATCGAGACTTGGTATTGAAACTTGTAAGGTATGCTTGACAATCTAAGTTCTCCATGACTAAAGTCAAGAATTCAGTCTCAATCTTCTCAACCTCGTGTTGAGGGCAATAGTTTTCTTTGATCAGCGTCATGAACTGTTCCCAGGTCATATTATATAACGGGACTTTCCCTGTAGCTTGGATCAAAGATTTCCACCAAGCTAATGCCTCTCCTTTGAAAGATTGTGACACAAATTTCACAATATCCCTATCATCACAACCACTAATATCCACAACCGTTTCCATTTCGTCCATCCAAGTCATGCAATCAACAGCTCCTTTTTCCCCAGTGAAGTCCCTGGGTTTGCACGAAACAAAGTACTTATAGGTACAACCCCTATTACGAGGTTCTTGGTTCTGTGGAACTCTTTGGGATGGATTACTCCTTTGATTCGAGGAGTGGTGAGAATTACTGTTGTGGGCAGTGTGGGTCCTGGAGGGTGTTCTAGTGTGTGATGCAGAATGGGTCCTCGTATGGGTACCACTTGATCCATGGTGCTGTCTATCCATAGCCCTATTAACCGCATTATCTATCATTGCTTGTAATTCTGCACCTTCTACGTTTACTCGGGCATTATCAGGTACTATCCCTGGGTGACTGTTGACCTCGTTTGAGTCTGCCATGTAGCTTGAACTGTAACATATCGACAATAGTCTATTGGTGAGTTTATTATAGAATTGTCTTTTATGGCAATTTATTAACCGTGGTAAGCGTAGACCATCTTTGGTTAATTTATTACTCACATTAATTTAGGATTTCTAATATAATTTATCCTAATTATAAAACCATAACAGTTTTATTAGCACATAAGGCCTAGTCACATGGACAGATTAATTTATAAGCCATGATTTCAGAGAATCGAGGCATTAAGGTGTGAATTAAAGTTCATTACCTTTTCTTGACAGGGAGTTGTAGGCTACCATTGTCTTTTAGTCTCAGAGGACGTTACTTATAGCCCGTGGGCACTTCATCCATATGGGATGCTTATATAAATAAGGATTTCGAATAATCCCATAAAAATGACTTATGTGATTTTATCGTATCACACTTTGTCGAGCATGTAATTATGCTTTCATATGTTTAATAAGGATTTGAATCTCTTGAATAGGTTCTACCATCTCGGCCTTGTATGCAGTGACATTTAGGCTAGGTTTTACCTTTAAGATTCTTTTTAATAATTAACGCAGAACAAAATTTTAAATCGAGATGTTAATAAGGATCTTAATCTAATTGTGGAACTACCATCTTGGCCCTGTCTTAATGTGACATATGGCTAGGTCTTGTCCTTGTAGATTTTGCCATTTTATTATAATGGTAGATCTTATAATATAGAAATGATATTTTAAATATAATCGTTCCTTCAAAAATCTAAACAAGTATATGGTTGCCCTAAACGGGACTTCTACCGAAAATGACTCGCCCATGTAAGAGCTAATCTTATAAATAACAAAGGAACCAAATAAGGACAAAATAAAACGAAATTTGAATTTGTCCTATGTTCTCGTCTAGACTCAAGAATGTGCAACTGTGTAACTGAGATTAAACACAAAAGGCTAGTGTTTAATTCACTCAGTGTTGGCTCTGATACCAACCTGTCACACCCCAAATTTCCACGTGTCACCGGTGGGCCCGGTGGGGAGTATCGTGACGTGGTTGGCAACATTATAGTCAAACAACACAATATTTAAATGCACAGCGGAAGCAAAAGATAAATATTTTACAATCCGAATATCAAGTAATATCCAAGTATTACAACGGATGGTAAAGGATCCACAGGCGGATCATAAAATGTAAACGTTGTTCAACAGACTTTAGACGCCTAGAACTAGCAAGATTCCTTATTAACGTCCTGAGCCGCTTCCAGCCTATTACGTACTTGTACCTGCCACTTAGACTTTTGAAAATACGTCAGTTTTCACTGGTAAATACACTCAACCGACTCTTTTGAAAATGTTTATGAAAATTTGTTTAGGTGCGCAAGACACGTAAATGTTTCGACACTTTGATTAGAATGCACAAGGCAAAATTTATATTTTATACTTGATTAAAATGCTCAGAGGCAAAATTAATCTTTAATACTTGGGACAAACTATATTTCATGTTATCAGTTTTACATAACTTGCTCTACATGTAGGGCCCGAATCTATGCCGGTTCATGATTAACCGACACACCACTATTCCCTTATTGGGAATCCCATATTGGGTATAAACATATGGCATCTGTCAGGTGTATGCCTACACCCCGTGCTTTAGGTCGTGGCCATTGCAAATCATGAGTCAAGGATATCCAGGACACGGTCGCATTAATCCCCAATGTTTCAGTCAAGCAATACGAATTAAAATAGGTTATTTGGATTTCCCGACTCATTGGTCTTTGAATCCCATACCTGAACATGCGGTATTTATATTACCGTATCCCAAGCCCGTAATAGGGAAAATAAGTTAAGAGTATTTACCTGAGTTAGCTCCTGTCTTAAATAGCAGAAATTTATAACTCAGCCGTATTCACTTAAGCAAGCGTAGGTACAATTTACCGGAAAGCTCTAGTCTGGAATGATGGTATAAATAACTAATTAGAATGCTAACGGGTCTTTAATTAAGCTTAAGCTTAGACCGGTTAGTCTTACAGAAAGATACGGTTCGTACGCACGATTAAGAGAAGACCGGATAGAATGTGATTTATACCCGACAAGTTCAGGGACTTGTATAATATGGTATTACATACACATTCTGGATTTTGAGATAAAACCGATAAGGTTTGACCCGTTTCGGCTAATTTATGTAAACTAGTTACATAAACCGAACCGAACGCGCATAAAGCGTAACGGGTATCCGTAATAGTCCTAAACAGGTTCTCTAAGTTAATACACCTTAATTAATTTGTGATATCAGTAGGATATCACCCATGATGCCCAAAAACGAGTTTAATCGATTAATATGCCCCGTAGGGGTATTTTGGTCATTTTAAAGATTATAAAATGATTTAATTTGGTTTCTGTGAACCGGGTCTGGTTACATCAGTAAAATGGTTTATTTAAACAGGTTTTAACATTTGATGTTAAGTCTTATGCGTCAAAACATTTTTAAACATAAACTACGCGTATAATACGCGTATAACGCCGTTTTAAGCGACGCACGGTTTAAAATAGAATTCTGAGTTTCCAGGTCAGTTTAATAGGCTCGAAATACTATAATTATTATTTAAAATTAGTAGCAATTGGATTGGCGCCATTTGGATTTGTAAAACTCGTTTTACGGCCTAAAAGGGTAAATTCGGTATTAACCGAATTAAGGCGCTAATCCAAGCTTATGATCAATCTAAAAATAATTAAAAATCTTTAAAAATCCTAAAATATTATTTAACATCAGTGAGTAAAAGTTTTGGTACCGAAAATCGGGTTTAGATAGGCTACGCGCTAATCGCGCCGTTTAATTAATAAAAGCGTTCTTAATTACGTCATTAAGCATATCTCCTATTCTAGACCTCCGATTAACGTGAAATTTTCGGGACATGCCTAATAATCAGTAACTAAGATTATGGCACTTCCACATTTCCAAAAATCCCGTTTTATGGTCATAAGGGCATTACGGTCAATATTTAGGCGATTAACGGAAACATCGAACGATTAGGGATTCGAGTGGTATAAACGCAGAGGCTTATACACACATGTATCTAGGTCCTAAAGGAACCTTATGGCATGTCTAAACCTATAAGAATCGGGTCAGAACTGAGGTCAACGCAAAAGTCAAACTTTTGCGTCTTTCGGCTCCGAATCGGTTCTAAATAGAAATTTGTCGAGTCGGACAAGCGTAAACAAGTTTTTATACTTATTACTAAGTTATATTAAGTTTAAAACAGGTTGCACGCCTCGCGGATTGCTAGTCGTGCATTAAATCGCATATTGAAATTCTGTTGACTTTTTCGGTCAACGTTTGACCCGACAAACGACCTAGTTAGGTCTGGATTTGGTACTTGCCCATATGAGGGTTTAATACCCATATAATTACCTATCTAACGGTGCTTTTAATTCGGGTTACGACTGAGCTATCGATAACTAAACCCGAAGTCAACCGTTTAATACGATATGTTGACTTTTGAGCTAAAAACTAAACTAGAATTAATTTAGAAGGGATTAGAGACTTACTAGATGATTAATGGATGACTAGGAAGGCCTTCAATCAGATTGTAAGCTCCTCCAATGCTCCAAATGCTTTGCAATTGATGTGTGAATAAGTTGTGAATGAATGGGGCTTTATATACAAGTTTCAAACACCACAAACAAGTGACAACCAAGCCTAGGGCCATCCACAACTGATCAACACATGTTAGTAGTGTTTAGGGATGTCTAGGGGCCATGCATGTGCAAGAAAAACCGGCCAAGGAGGTCACATTCGCACAAAACAGCCAACAGCAGGTTTGCTGTCGCTGGGCGCACCCTCGCGTAGCGCGAGGGGCTGTCGCGCTACGCGACGCCTTGCTCTGATCCGAATTTTGTTGTTTGTTGTTGGATCGAAAGGGCAGCCGTTATAATCGACTTGTTGACTTAAATTATCAGTAGGGGCCTTCCATAAGTGTCTATATGCTTGAACATACCCTACCATTATCCCTTGTTTCAATTGATTGCATTTACAAGACCCGAAAATAACGGTTTATCGTTCATTTCGTCATGGGATCACCTCATGCATTTGAAAGTTCATTATTGTGAACCCTTTTCTGAATTGAGGGTATATTAGATGTATATAACATTTAATCGGGTCTTGGGATTTGTTATTGAGGTGTTCAGAGGTAACAATTTAACATGACGCCACTTTAAATCCTACCGAAAACATCTTTATTAAATCCGGGTTTTCAACGCGTTTTTGTCTTACATGACACGTGTCGTTTTAATATTAAACCCGAAATTTGCGAGGTGTTACATGCAATCGCAGCCCTTGTCGCTTAGCAAATCGCAGTTGTGCTTCCGAACTTAGTAACCCAGATCAATCAAGCGAACAACAACAATAACAACAATGCTCAATGCAGTTTTAAGACTTTCAATTCGGCTAAACCACTAAATTTTTCTGGGTCTCAAGGAAAAACTGCGCTCCAGCAATGGTTCGAGAGTCTCGAAAGTACGTTTAGACATGTTTAATGTCCGATTGAGCGAAAGGTTGAGTTTCCGTCAAGTGTTTTTGAGAAGCGAGCTCTAACATGGTGGAACGGTGTGATGCGTGATAGGGGTGCCGATGTGGCTTTGGCACAAACTTGGGAAGAGCTTTGAGCTCTCATGATGAAAGAGTTCTGTCACCGTCACGAGATAAGGGCTTTGGAACGAGAATTTGACGATCTGAAACAAGATGGTGGAGAACACCGTGCGTATACGGATCATTATGAGGAGCTGAGTTTGTTGTGTCCAACTATGGTTACCTCGTTGGAGAAAGCAATTGAGAGGTATATCGATGGTCTACCCAATTCTGTGCAAGACATTGTAACGGGTAGTAATCCTACCACTGTGCGTCAGGCTATTGAACTGGCTGCAACTCTGACTGAGTCTCAAGTCAGAAAAGGTAAACTGACCCGCAAGGGTGATAAGAAGCAATCGACCGATTCAGTTCAAGACAAGGGAAATGGCAAGGGTAAGAAAGGCGAGTCTTCTAGGAGGTCGAGGAAGCACAAGGCTTCCCAAAATTTTGCTGTAACTGCACAAAATGCTCAGAACCCACCAGCACAACCTCCTGCAAAGAAACAGTATGCTGGTACCGCACCTCACTGTAATAGGTGCAATGGTCCTCATGCGACCCAACAGGCTTGCAAACAGTGCACCATTTGTGGTAAACTTGGGCACACAACCAACATTTGTCGTTTGGGTCAGAACCAAGCTGCTCAGAATCCAGCACAGGCTCAGGGGAATGCTGCTAGATTCCTACCTGGCTCATGTTACAATTTCGGTGAAATGGGTCACTTCCGCAACAACTGCCCGAGTTTGGTGAATGCCAATGCGAATTTAAATCCCGCTCGTGGACGAGCGTATAATTTGAATGCAATCGAGGCTCGTGCTGATAACGAGGTTGTCAACGGTACGTTCCTTGTTAACCACCAACCTGCATCTGTTCTTTTCGATTCTAGTGCCGATAGAAGTTTTGTATCATTATCGTTTGAGCCTTTGCTTGCGATACCTAGAACTAAACTGAGGAAACCCTTATCTGTCAAAGTTGCTACTGGTAAACCTATTGTACTCGATTATGTGATTCGCAATTGCCAATTGAACCTCGATAACCATCTTTTTCCTATTGACCTCACACCAATGCAACTTGGGAGTTTCGATATTATCATTGGGATGGATTGGTTAACTAAACATCATGCTGAGGTGGTTTGTTTCGATAAGATTGTTCGTATTCCTCTTTCGTCTGGCGATATCCTAGAAGTTCGTGGCGAGAAACCATCTGGTGGTTTGAAACTAATGTCGTGTATAAAAGCCCAAAGCTATTTACGAATAGGATATGTGGCATTTCTGGCACATGTCACCGAGGAGAAAGGCAAAAGAAAGTGTATTCAAGATATTCCGATCGTACGAGATTATCCAGAGGTGTTTCCCGATGAACTACCTGGTTTGCCTCCAGTTCGTCAAGTCGAGTTTCATATTGACCTTGTACCCAATGCCAACCCGATTGCGAAAGCACCTTATCGTCTTGCACCATCTGAGATGCAAGAGTTATCAAAACAGCTTCAAGAGTTATCTGATAAAGGATTCATCCGACCAAGTTATTCACCTTGGGGCGCTCCTGTCATGTTTGTGAAAAAGAAAGATGGATCTTTCCGAATGTGTATCGATTATCGTGAGCTTAACAAGCTTACCATCAAGAATCGATATCCCCTACCACGAATCGATGATCTTTTTAATCAGCTACAAGGTGCTTCATGTTTTTCCAAGATCGATCTGCGTTCTGGGTATCATCAGCTTCGTGTACTCGAAGAAGATATTCCCAAAACTGCCTTCCGCACGAGATATGGTCACTACGAGTTCACTGTCATGCCTTTTGGTTTGACGAATGCCCCGGCTATCTTCATGGATTTAATGAATAGGGTTTGTAAACCTTATTTAGACAAATTCATCATTGTGTTTATTGACGACATTCTCATTTATTCAAAGTCTCGAGCCGATCACGAACAACACCTTCGTCTGACACTGGAACTCCTGAAGAAGGAACAACTTTTCGCCAAATTCTCCAAGTGTGAATTCTGGCTTAAGGAAGTTCAATTTTTGGGTCATATAGTTAACGAGAAGGGTATTCATGTGGATCCTTCCAAAATAGCTGCTATTAAGGATTGGAATACACCTACGATACCCACAAAAGTTTGATCTTTTCTTGGTCTTGCTGGTTATTATCAATGGTTTATTTCAAACTTCTCGAAGATCACGGTTCCACTCACTGCTTTGACTCAGAAAAATAAGCCTTTTGAGTGGAGACCCAAACAAGAAGACGCGTTCCAAACGCTGAAATGAAAACTCTATGATGCTCCTGTTTTATCTTTGCCCGATGGAAACGATGATTTCGTTGTCTATTGTGACGCGTCAAATCTAGGCCTTGGTTGTGTTCTCATGCAACGAGGCAAAGTTATAGCTTACGCGTCAAGATAATTGAAAATTCATGAGAAAAACTACACTACTCATGATCTTGAGTTGGGCGCTGTGGTTTTTGCTCTCAATATCTGGAGACACTATCTTTATGGCACGAAATATGTGGTTTTTACAGACCACAAAAGTCTCCAACATATTCTCAATCAGAAGGAGCTGAACATGAGGCAACGACGCTGGGTTGAGCTATTAAATGATTACGACTGCGAAATTCGCTACCATCCTGGTAAGGCAAATGTTGTAGCCGATGCGCTAAGTCGAAAGGAACGAGCTAAGCTTAATTCTGTTCGCACTCTATCTGATATTCAAACTCGTGTCCTTCAAGCACAACGATCTTGTGTAACCAAAGGCTTATTGAAATATGAGCTACCACTTCAACTTGAGCTTAAACTCGAAACGAAAGACGATGGGTTATTCGATTTCAAGAATCGTTTGTGGATTCCAAAGCAAGACAATCTTCGCACTTTAGTGATGGACGAATCTCATAAGTCTCGATATTCTATTCATCCTGGTGCTGACAAAATGTACAAGGATCTTCGTACTCAGTACTGGTGGCCTGGTATGAAAAAGGATGTTGCCTTGTATGTATCGAAATGCCTAACTTGTCTCAAAGTCAAGGCTGAACATCAACGACCGTGTGGTTTGCTTGTACAACCAGAGATACCGGTTTGGAAGTGGGAGAACATTGCGATGGATCTTATCACTAAGTTACTGCATACATCTAGAGGTCACGATGCTATTTGGGTTATCATTGATCGATTAACAAAGTCAGCTCATTTTATACCGATTCGCGAGGATCTATCTGCTGATAAACTTGCCAAGATTTATGTTGATGAGATTGTGTCTTGACATGGTGTTCCTTTAGATATCATAGCCGATAATGATGCCCGATTTTCATCTAATTTTTGGAAGACCATGCAATCTGCTTTGGGAACTCAACTAATTTAAGCACTGCTTATCATCCCCAAACAAATGGACAATCTGAGAGGACGATACAAACATTGGAGGATATGCTTAGAGCATGCGTGATAGACTTTGGTGGTAATTGGGATTCTCATCTACAGTTGATCGAGTTCTCTTACAACAATAGTTATCATGCTAGTATCAATATGGCACCGTTTGAAGCTTTATACGGTCGAAAATGTCGTTCACCTATCTATTGGAATGAGATCGGTGAAGCTCAGCTTACTGGACCTGAGCTCATTCTGGAAACGACGGACAAAATTAAGAAAATTCGCGATAATCTTGTGACAGCTAGAAGCCATCAAAAGAGTTATGCGGATATTCGACGCAAGCCCTTAGAATTTCAAGTCGGAGACTGTGTCCTACTCAAGGTATCTCCTTGGAAGGGAGTGGTGAGATTTGGGAAGAAAGGAAAACTTGCACCTCGATATGTTGGACCATTTAAGATTGTTGAAAGAATCGGAAAGGTTGCCTATCGACTAAAGCTACCTCCTGAACTTGGGAATATACACCCAACATTCTATGTGTCCAATTTACGAAAGTGTTTAGCCGATACTGATCTTCACATTCCACTCGAAAAAATTCAAGTTGATGAAATGATGCACTTTGTCGAGAAACCTGTGGAGATAATGGACCGTGCGGTCAAACAGTTAAAGAACAAGCGGATACGATTGGTCAAGGTTCGCTGGGAGTCCAAACGTGGCCCTGAGTTTACTTGGGAGCGTGAGGACCAAACGAAAGTGAAATATCCACATTTGTTTTCACAAGTTTCCCCTAGTTAAAATTTTGGGACGAAATTTCCTAAAGTAGGGGAGACTGTGACAACTGTGCTCTGTAAACGATGTACGATGTAAAACAATATCAATTATCAATGAAATAATGTGTTTTGGTCTTAATATGTGTGTATTTGTGTTTGACGATTTTACGATTTGATTCTAGTTCGATTTCAAGCTTTAAATCGCTTTCTGGAAAGTTATACGCAAACTGATGCGTAAACGTAATCCGTTTAATGCAACAAACACTCCGGAACAGTGACATAGGCTTAACATACCTTAAATGACCTTTACATAACTTAGAAATAAGTTTTGGATGGTTTGGTGTGTCGAAAACAAGTTTAGTCGATCGCAGGGACTATTTGCATCAAACTGCGAAACTATGCTGATTCGTAGAGTAACGAACATTTCGGAAGTTGATCATAAGTTAAAAATACCTTAAACATCCTTTACATAGCTAAGAAATAGGCTTTGAGGGGTTCGGTATGCGAAAATAAACTTATTTGATCAACAGGGACTAAAAGCGTCAAAAAGTGCATAAGTTTGCATTTTCGCGCATATCTTACGTTCTGAACATATCCGGACATCCAAAAATTTTTGTAATCATTAAAATATTTTATTTTAGTGATTGGAATGCAAAAATACCATTCATCGTGAAATTTGGATCGTTTTCGCGTCCGTTCGAGTTTTCGTCGTATTTAACCGAATAACGCGACCGTACAACCAAACGAACCAACATCCGAGATAATTTCAAGCATGTTTCAAGTTCCCTATGCTTTAAATTCATTGTGGAGCCTTGAAATTGGGTTAACGGGGCTTAAATACGTCGAAAACGCATCAAAAACCAAGTTTCAGGCTTGCAGAGACCATTTTTAACAATCTGTCAAAGTTATCCTCACGGGCCGCGAAGCCCAATATCAATATCTTCGCGGGCCGTGACTGTTACACAGACAGAAACATTGAATCTAGCTTTTCTAGCCTGTTTTGATGGTTTTTAATCTCTGATTTTGATTACAATGGACTTGTTTTGATATTCCCCTTGTATTGAAATCTATGGGCACAAGTGTATGGTGAGATTTGAGCTTTGAATCTTGCAAAAACACATGTCAAGATCTTGTTAACTCAAGCTCTCCTATAAATACCCACTTGCTCATTCACTTTTCTTCACACATTTGATCTGAATTTGCTCTAAGTTGAAGTTAATACTTCATACCTGAGTGCTTTAGATCAAATTCTTCCTTGCTTGGACCTTTTGTAAGCTTCTTTCATGCTTGTTATCGCTTTTCAAGCATGAAAGTCAAACAATGTTTGACTTTCTACTTTAACCATGAGTTGGTCTACACAAAGTTCGTTTGAACTTTGCAACGTGAGCGTAATCACGATGGTTATAGCCCCTTGTGACTATACCTACTGATTACCACGTCGATTAGTCGAAGTGACGAGTCAAAGCTTCGGTCAAAATACGTGTTTATGCGTATTTTGCATCAAAGCTATTTTCGGGTATCAAAACACTTTGTTTTGATATCAAACCTATTTTCTAACTTAGTTAAACATGTTTTAACATGTTTAACTCATCACTTTTAGTCTAGTGCTTGTATTTAAAGCTATTTTCGGGTATCAAAACACTTTGTTTTGATGTCAAACCTATTTTCTAACTTAGTTAAACCGCTTAGACTTTCGAACCCGACCCGTTTGGTCGATCGTTAGGATCCGACCAAGCATGTTATGTGACCATAGTTGTATAGGGAATAACCTTCCGAGGTTATACCTTATGGTCACTTAGTTTAATTAGTTATATGATAGGTAATTTATATGCCTTAGGTAAATGACCAAAATACCCTTTTCATGCATAATTTGTATTTAAGCATATATAACCTAAATTTTGTCACCTAAACTGATTATGCAACATATTTAAACATGTTAGGGCATATAATACTTGTCATAGGACTAGTTAGGCGCCTCGAACGCGCTTTTGCGCGAACGACGCGTTAATGTAGCATAAGCTACCTTAATGAGTCGTAACGGGTCGTAAGCACTTAGGATAGGTTCCGATTTAGAATGTAGGGTTTGTTTAACCATATCACATGAGTTCCAATACTCATTTGGTTTACAAGACCTCATTCTACCCGATCTTCTGATTTAGGTGTCGATTTATTAACTAGCGATCCGATTACTAGGTGCTATTTGATTTCCTTGGTTTGCCCGAGCTTTGCTAAGTTGAGTTAAACAAGGATACTTTGCACTTCGATGTGAGTATATAGTTCCCCTATTTTACTGTTTTCAATTGTTTTGGGGTGATTCATATGTGTTAAACGATTTCGATGCTTTCAACGATGATTTCAAAAACTAATACTACGGTTTATATTAAACAAAATGATTTTGATAATGTGAACGAACTTGTTGGACGTATTTACATAACGAATGACATTCATTAGTTTTGGCCGAACCGACCAGTACTAGGTTCTGGTACCACAGGATCTGGCAAATCCCGTTATCGGACTGCACCCATGGTTATGTGTGGGGGTTATGTGGGTAACGACTGAACCTGTTAATTGTTAACTTACCCTATGGTGGTTTGTTAATACGAGTTGAACGATGGACGAGTCACGAAGGTTTGAATGTATTCCACGAGACGACCAAAAGTAGTTTTCACAATTAAAATGAGAACGATTTTGAACGATTGAAACAATTGAACGATTTGAACGATTGAATGATTTGAACAAGTTAAACGAGTTGAACGAACGATTGGTTTTGGTTAGTGTTTAGATAACGGTACAGGTGTAATATGTTGGACCGTTCTACGACCTTAAACCGTCAGTTAAGGCAGTTCATCTTTGCGTACGAAGTAGGAATCAACGTAAACAAAGTCATAACAACTATTATCCTTTTAATCCTTCTTTTCTGATTAATATTAGTGCTTTTACAACGTATTCTGATACAAATCCGGCAGCACTTCGTGTCTCATACAATGACCATGTTTTTTCAAATGAACACACACTAACCTATATATAAGCATGAGATTTCGCTTGAGACTGCTTGAAGCGAAATCAACACATGTTGATTTCGCTTGAACTTGTTTCAAGCGAAATCTTCAAGATTAACACTTACAAACCCTAATTTAACCCTATTGTGTGATCATTCAAACAATTCTAGACACAAGACTTGATTATGACGTAATCAGCAGACATTTAGTGCACCAACAGACTCCCCCTTGGATGTTGATGAAGTCTTTGGCTTCAAGTCTTTGTCTTTATCAATCTTCAAACATTGTAAAAACTATCTTCAATCTTCAAACTTTAAACTTCAATCTTCCCTTTGACCATTGATCCAGACTCCCCCTTTCACAGACTCCCCCTCTTGATATGCTAAAATCTGAGATATCTGGTTCAAGCTTTGACAATTTGCTTCCGTTGGGAATTATGAAGTCCAAACCTGTTACTCAACCAACAAATATTACAATTCTATCTTTTCAACAATAATTCACAAACTTAATCAATTTTAATAATCCACTCAAGTATTCAGGTCCAAGTTAATGACCCTGATCACTTGATTAATCTACCAAGTCCAAATTAATGACCTTGGTTGATCTTTTTGACGAAACAATACTGATTTTAAAACAACAATTTTAAACATTTTCTGAAAATAACAAGTATCAAGTTAATGAATTTTTTTTTTACTTTCCAAACAATTCAAAACTTCTTCAAAGTAAGCTCTCCTCATTCTTCAGTCCAGAATCTCCTGCATTTGCTTCAATCAACTGAGAATTCAACAATCAACTCTCCACTTTGGTTTGTCAGAAAATAAAGCAAAAATAAAATCTTTTTGGATTTTATCAAAGTGATCTAAACTAAGAAATGAACTACAGAAAACTTAAATTGCAGAAAGTAAACAAAGTAAACTATTTACAAACATATTTTTGGTGAGCGTGTCAGGGAATCATATCAGCTTTTCAGACAAATTACAAGTACCGTTAAGCTTCCTTTCATACTCAGACTTAAACAATTCTCCTCGATTATCGATATACTGATCCATCTTAAATTCTCACACAAATTTCAATTTACTCAGGATACGAGTTAGATGAATTAAGAACTTAGATCATTCATGTGTCCCACCTCTTGAATATACTCCCGTATCCAGAATCCCAATAATCAGTCTTACAGGTGAGTATACTACAATGATATCTGTATATAAATTAGGTATGCGAGGGCCGAGGGATCTCAGGTCGATACTTCCGTATACGCAGAGAGATGTCAGCTTCGACTTTTCGGTATGTCCCCTTTAGAGGATCTTTTTGCTTACAACAGCAACATTTATCAATTTTATTGTTTCAGCATGCTGAGGGTTTAATGCTGTGTTTCAAGCATTGCAGCAAGTATTAGCCAGGGACTAGGTCAGAACCACCGTTCAGCAGAAGTCCCGGAATAATACCCCAGACATCATTGAGTATAAAGACCTAGTATATCAGATTAAGAGACCTTTCAAACGAGATTTCAGGGGTTACCTATATATCTAAGTAGTGTTCCCCACAAAATTCACCAGTTTGAATTTTAGGTTTATATCCCGAATAAATCTACTAAGTGTGCGAAAACCTATCGACACATCATCAGTGAGACTGTTTAACTCATTTAAACTATACAAATCTTTAGCATACTGTAATCGTCTAGCTGATGTACTATCATTTTCCCTATAAACACAAGCTCTTTTTCAGATTTTATCATGTTTTGGTATTTTTGCATTTTTTACTGTTTTTGTATTTTCTGAAAATATAACTATGTACAAACATCTACTCCCCCTAAATACCAAAACAAGTAAAAATTCGACAAACCATTGCAGATTGTTTCTCGTCTTCATCCGCAACAGTACTCTCATCAACGCCAATTATGCCATCCGACACCGACAGAAGCTTCATACCATTTAGTTTTAACAAATATTTAAACCGATTTTTATCAAAAGCTTTGGTATGTAAATCAGCTTTCTGTTCGTCAGTGTGGATTTTCTCAATTCGTATCAACTTTTTCTCAAAGCAATCACGAATAAAGTGAAGACGAATTTCTATGTGTTTAGTTTTAGCGTGATGTACTGGATTTTTTGTTATATTTATTGCGGCCTCATTATCAACAAAAAGAGGTGTGTTAAGAAACTGCAAACCGTAGTCGCGCATCTGTTGCTGTATCCACAAGATCTGAGAGCTGCAACTGCTAGCAGAAACATACTCCGCTTCACATGTAGATAACGCCACAGACGTTTGTTTCTTACACTGCCAGGTAACCAATCTAGGACCAAAGAACTGGCATCCTGCAGTTGTTGATTTTGAATTGACTTTGCAGCATCCGAAATCCGAATCGGAATACCCTTCGAGCGTAAAGTCGCCTTTTCTAGGATACCACAACCCCAATGAAGGAGTTCCTTTCAGGTAGCGCAATATCCTCTTCACAATGATCATATGTGATGCTCTCAGGTTAGACTGAAATCTTGCTGCGAGGCACGTTGGGTACATGATATCAGGACGTGAAGCAGTTAGATACATCAAAGAACCTATCATGGAACGGTAAAACGTTTCATCAGCCCTGTCTCCGGTGAGATCTGGGTGAATCCCATGATTTGTTGCAAGTGGGGTAGCAGCTGGAGTAGAACTTGACATTCCAAATTTCTCTAGAATATCATGAACGTACTTTGACTGATGAATGAAAATTCCCTCAGGAAGTTGTTCAACTTGTAATCCCAGAAAGAATTTCATTTCCCCCATTGATGACATTTCAAACTTTTGCTTCATCACTGATTCAAAATCTTTGCATAGATTTTCATTTGTCGACCCAAATATTATATCGTCCACATAAATCTGAACTATCAGAAGATGACCATCGACCTTTTTAGTGAAGAGAGTGGCATCCACGTTTCCACGAATGAACTTGTTGGCTAATAGGTGTTGAGATAAAGTCTCGTACCAAGCTCTCGGGGCCTGGTGTAAACCATACAGCGCTTTGTCCAATAAGTAGACCTTGTTTTTATGGATTGGATCGGTAAAGCCCGGTGGCTGACCGACATAAACCTCCTCTTTAACCTTCCCGTAGAGAAAAGCCGATTTAACATCCAACTGATAAACTTTGAAGTTCTTCCAAGACGCAAATGCTAGGAAAATTCTGATTGCCTCTAGTCGTGCTACAGGAGCATAGACTTCGGTAAAATCAATTCCCTCCTGTTGACTAAATCCCTGAACAATGAGTCGAGCTTTGTTCCTTACAACAACTCCTCTATCGTCCCTCTTACACTTGAACACCCACTTGGTGTTAATCTTTCTCTGTCCATCCGGCAAATCAACTAACTTCCACACTCCCAATTTCTCAAATTGACTAAGTTCCTCCTGCATTGCATTGACCCAAGAGTCTTCAGTAAGCGCCTCTTTGTAAGTTCTTGGTTCAACCTGCGAGATAAAACAACTTAATGAGAATTCAGTTTGCAAAGGAGCAACTTTTGTATAAAAACATGTAAGCCCTTTATCAATCTGATTTCGAGTGCGAACGCCTGTCTGCAATTCTCCTATGATCAACTCCTCTGGATGATATGAAAAAGTTCGCGGCATCACTTCACTTGGAACATCTTCATTTCCCTCCAGATTAGTAACATTCTGCTCTGCATCTTGTTCACCAACTTGATTTGTTTGACTTGAAATCTGAATTTGCTCCCCCTCAGAATCTGAATCTCCATGATCAAAGACTGGCATGTTTTCAGCTTCTAGATTATCATTCTGAGCCGACTGATTATCCTGAGCAACTTCATTCTGTTGGACATCATCATGTTCACCAGGATTACTTGGACCTGCTTCATCGTCATTTGAAGTTTCCTGTGGTCTCCTCGAATACTCAGCTGGGAACCTTAACTGCGACTCATATTCACGCAAAATATCCAACTCATCAAAGAAATCTTCATCATCCTCTGATTCTTCTCTTATGTCAAACGAATCCCAAAGTTTGTCATAATGATAACGCCATGAATCACCAGGATTCTGCGGCGGCATAGTATAACCTTGACATTCAACATTTACAGCTTCAATAATCCGTTTCTCACTTGGAACGAAGACACGTCGCAACGGATTTGCATAACCAACAAATATTCCCTCAATGCACTTCGGACCAAACTTTCCAAAAGGCTCTATAACCGTACAAGGTGACCCGAACGGTTCTAGATATTTCAAATTCGGTTTGCGGTTATTTATAAGCTCAAAGCGTGTTTTGTTGAACTTCTTGACAGTGAGAACCCTGTTGAGCGTATAGCATGCGGCAGAAACAGCTTCAGCCCAGAAATTAATCGGTAACTTTGAATCTGCGAGCATAGTTCTAGCCGTCTCGATTAGTGTCCGGTTTTTGCGTTCTGCAACTCCATTCTGCTGCGGAGTGTACTGAGCACTAAACTCATGCAAAATACCTCTTTCATCACAAAATTCTTCCATCTTGCTGTTCTTAAATTCAGTACCATTATCACTTCTAATTCTCTTGATACGCCTTTGGTACAAATTCTCAATCTTCCTGAACAGCCCCGTCAAACTGTCAAATGTTTCATCTTTCGTCTTCAAGAAAGAAACCCACGAAAATCTGGAATAATCATCAGTAACGACCAAACAATAGTAATCTCCTGTAATACTTTTGACATTCACCGGACCAAACAAATCCATGTGAAGTCTTTCTAGCGGTCTCGAAACTGAATTGACTTGCTTTGTAGGGTGTGACTTTTTCTTCTGCTTGCCTTTGATGCAGCTAATGCACTCCCCTTCCAGATGAAAACCTTTGATATTAACTCCCAATACCAAATCATTGTGCACCAAGTGATTCATCTTCCTTAGGTGAATATGCCCCATCTTTCGGTGCCACAATCTTGATTCTTTCTCAGTTGCTCTAGACACAAAACAATGTGCTTGACCAGTAGTTGTAGTTGCAACAGACATATCTAACACATATAAATCATTCACTCTAGGTGCCCTCATGATAATCCATTGTTCAGGAACAACAAAACCAGGTTTCAAAATCAAACATTCTTTATCAGTGAAGTGAGTAGTATACTGATTGTCACAAATCTGCGAGATACTAAGCAGATTGTTCTCCAGCTCAGTGATGTAGTTAACTCTCTCAAACGTCACAATCCCATTGGATAACGTTCCTTCACCAACAATTCGACCACCTTCATGACCTGCAAATCCCACATAACCACCATTGATATTCTTCACATCATACAGTAATGCAGTTTTTCCTGTCATATGTCGAGATGCGCCACTATCCATGATCCATCTTGAAATGGCTCTTGGAAGATCCTGCACATACCACAAGTTGATTTTAAAACATTTCAATAAAGATGCCGATTCATGCTTCGCGATCCAGGAAGCTCCGGCAATTCAAACTGCTTATTCGAACATGGTGTCTACCCAGGCCTCATCAGCCTTAGGTGTAACCTTGACTCTAGCAATTTGAATTTTGAAATTTTCAGCCTTCAAAGGTGGAAAATTTGCATCATAATCAACCGAAATTGATTCTTCAGCCTTTTTCACTTCAGAAGTTGAAATTTTCATTTCAGTTTTTGGTTTCCAAACTTGTTGAGATAATGCAACCTGTTTATAAAACTTGTCGTTTTTAGTTACCACTTTCTTTACAGGTTCATTTTTAACTTTGATGTTGTTATTTTTCACACTCTTTTTCTCAACAATGATTGGTGCTTTACCCTTCACATCAACTTTCTTCTTTTGTTTGTCAACAACTTCAGTCTTAGGCTTGGAGTTGGTGCAATTTCTTGCAATGTGACCAACTTTGTTACATCTAAAACATGTACGAGTATCAACAACTCGACTTGTGCCTTTAGACTGAGGTTGTGTGACCCTCTTCTCAAAGAATTCTTTATTTGATTTTGAAAAAAATTCATTTTCCTCATCAGCAAGTGAACATGTACTGTTCACAAATACCTTCTTTTCAGCAAACCTTTTGTTTTGAAAACTCTTCTTCTGATAACTATTACCACCTCGATAACCACCCGACCAACTGTTTCGATTTTTATTATAAAAACGTGGTGGAACAACAGGCTTTTTGTAACAAGCTTTATCTTTCTCAAAATTCATTTGCCTTTTTGTTTGACACAAACTGTTCACTTCTGACAACTCAACTTCAACCAATTTGAAAACATTTGTCAACTTTTTCACATTAATATTCTCAATTGGAAACTCAGAATCCGAATACAACTTATCAGATCCATCCATCTTGTACATCACAAGACCCGGTTCATCACTTAAGTTGTTTTTGGACTTTGATTTCTGAATGTATTTGTCTAAGAAACACCCATCATCTTCAGCTGAATCACTATTCAAAACACTTTCAGCTGTGCTCTTAACAATCTCTGTCTGAACACTATCATCAGATGATGTAGAAAAAATAACATCAATGTTCTCCGGAAGTTTAACTTCTTTTTCTTCTTCAATTTCAACCAACCCAGACTGCTTTTTAGTGTAATTATCAAGAACAGGTGGTGGAACTTGATGAAACCCCACCCCAGTTCCATCACAATACACATCTTCGCCCGCTTTGTCTTTCCCAATTGGTTTGGGAATGATATGTTGCAAAACAAAGCTTGCGGAGCTGTAACTGTTAAGCTTCAACTGGATTCGCTCGTTTTCGATTACAGCCTCTTGAACTTTAAGTTTCAATTTAGCGATTTCATCCAGTTGTTTATTGATTGATTCTTCTTTAACTCTAAGCACTGGTTTCAAATGTTCATTTTCTTTAAAAGTTTTACCATTTCGATCATCACAATCTTTCATTGTGCTTTTGAGTTTTTCAAATTTTTCAGAAATCTGACGGTTTTCAAGAATTAACTTTTCATTTTCATTTTTAACTTTATCATGATCAATTTTATCAGTTTCAATTTGAGCAGTTAATTCTCTTATCTGTTCAGTTGAAGCTTTAACTGTTTTGTCACGACCAAGAATCTGATTCTCAACGCTTCTGACCTTTGCTGTCAGATCTTTAATTTTCTCACCGTTGAGATACGTGACAGTATTACAAAATTTGCACTCTTTGTTGCAATTTTTGCAATCAGCATTTCCTTCGATCTTTTTACCTGACGCATTTGTTGACACATCTGAACTGACCTGGCTTTTTGACTCAGACATGGAGTTAGAGTCTACCTCAAGTGTCTTAGCAGCCAGCACTTTGTCAATCATTTTTTCCAGGTTCTCTGCATTCAACTCCTGCGTAGTATCAATAACTCCAGTATCAACCTTCTTTGATTTTTCGATCTCTTCTTTCTCTTTCATCTCTTTTTCTTTCTTCGCTTCCTCTTTCATTTTCTCTGTTGGAGTTCCCCACCATTTGTGTTGCCAATACTCATCATTTTCTTTCATTTCCTTGATTAAGACTTCCAGATCAAGAATTTTGTGATCGATTGCAATATTTCCATACTCATCAAGATAACACTCTCTGTCTGGATCCCATCTATTTGCTCTTTTTGCTTCCAAATAGATACCAGAAAGTCTAATCATTTTGTTTTCCGAAATCATCTTTCTATATCTATACTTCTGCTCTTCAGTTCTATCATCTTTCCATGGAATAGGTTCATTTTTCGCCATGAATGCGTAACCAACTGCATCTTCTTCTGGTAGAACCTCCTGACTCCAATCATACCCCTCATCATCGTAAATCACTGCAAGAGCTCTAGATTTCTCTCTGTTGTCTTCAACCTGCTTCAATCTAGGCGGCTCGGATTTATTCTGGTGATAAATCGCCTTCTTGTAGTAATCATCTCTGAAAGGATTCTCCGGCTCATCAACATAAGCATTTCGGCATTCTCGTTTGAAGTGACCCTTCTGCTTACACTTGAAACAAGTCACCTTCGATTTATCGAACCCCAACTTAGTAGATGCACCACCAATTGTTTTTCTTCCGGTGATTTCCATAAAACGCTGTGCTCGGCGAACAGCACTTGCCATAGCCCAACGAATATCGATCAGTTCCATTTCCTCCGGATCAATCTGATCGTAATCTTCTTTCGTCAGATTTGTGTTGCCTATCTTCCCAGCTACTAACCCTTCATACGATTCCAACACCGATGCTAGGAAGATCATCTGTTGCTTGGCTGACTCTTCATCAAAATTCTGAGCATTCTTCAAATCTATTGCGATATTGCATTGAAAACGATTCTTTGCATCAGAATGACTTGCAGATGATGAAGATCCACTGTGATAACCACTGTGATTTCCACTGCTTTGACTGCTTTGATTTTCTTTGCTGGTTGTCGACACTTTTTCAGCAGAAAACGCAGTTTTTGGAGAAGAAGCTTTCGGCATCATGCTTTTCGGATAATATAGATCCAAATTCTGTTGATAAGATGAATGATTAACTTTATATGTCTTCTTCAATTCCAGTTCATGACTTTCAAGTTTCTCAATCACCAAATCTGGTTTCAACAATTCAGAATCAATAGTGTTCTTCAGCATGAGAGCATAATATCTCCACTCCATCTCGTCTGGTAACGAATCGAACAACTTGTCTACTTGCTCATCATCAGAATACTTAATTCCATGTCTGACTAACTCCAGCTTCAGGTGCCCAAACCTCTCGATCATTTTTGACACTGATTCATTCTTTAAGCATCCAAACATATCAAACTCTTTCCTAAGTAGTTTTATTTTATTTTTCTTGATTTCTTCACTACCTATACATTTCTTTTCTAACTTTGCCCAAAGATCTTTAGCATTTGAATATTCTATCAGTGAGATGATATCCTCCCGAACAGACTGAAATAACAATGCCACACACTTTTGTTCGGCTACGAAAGATTCAACCTCATCAGTAGATGTTAAGGCTTCACCATTCTTGTTTCCGTTTTCATAACCGTTCTTCAGACTTTTCCAACTTGGAAATGCAAATGCCATCATCCAGTCCTCAAACTTTCTTGACCACCGACTATACTCCTCAATAGCCATTAGCTTTGGAGGTTTATTGAACGTTCCAAAAGCACTTTCCGATTCCCAAGCTTCCTTTTTCTTCTCTTTTTTCGAGTTATCATTCACATTGCTTGACGAAGTATCATCGTTTCCGCAATCTCCAGCGAACGCGTACATGTCGCTAAACGAGTTCATGAAAAGATCATCCATCGTGAATGTTCCTGCAAAATCAGCAAACACTTAGAAAAATTTTAAGTTTTGAAAATTCAGTAAGTTCAAGCGAAACTGAATAGTTTGAAGCGAAATCCACACTTTAAACTATTCAAGCGAAATCTCACTTTAAACTGTTTGAAGCGAAATCAACACTAACAAACTGTTCAAGCGAAATCTAGCAATCCAATTTCGCTTCAATAGATTCAAGCGAAATCTGATATTAGCAAGTCAAACAGTCTCAAGTGAAAACCAACTGATCTATTTCGCTTCAACTGTTCAAGCGAAAACTTCAAACAAGGACCAGCAGATTCAAGCGAAATCCAATATACTCAATTTCGCTTCAATAGTTTCAAGCGAAATTGTCTGATTTCAAGTCCAATTGTCTGATATCAAGCGAAAACAACCTATAACCTTCGAACACTTTCAAGCGAAATTCAGTTTTAGGTCATTTTTAACATGTTTTAATCTGAATTTTAGTCCGAATCTTTGTAGGCTTTGTTAAAACTACGTTTTACACGATATACTCGAAAATCAGACCATTTCGACCTTTGGAACTCGTTCAGATCAGAAAAATATAAAAAGAAATGAGTAGAAAGAAGAGAATCCGCTGCTATGGTATGAACTCCTCGTCCTGAGCTCTGATACCACTTGTTGAACCGATCTACGACCTTAAACCGTCAGTTAAGGCAGTTCATCTTTGCATACGAAGGCGGAATCAACGTAAACAAAGTCATAACAGCTATTATCCTTTTAATCCTTCTTTTCTGATTGATATTTGTGCTTTTACAACGTTTTCTGATACAAATCCGGCAGCACTTCGTGTCTCATACAATGACCATAACTTTTAACAAATGAACCACACAACCCTATATATACTATGTTGATTTCGCTGGTACTTCTTATATATAAGTGCTTTTATCATATTACATACCGTGGCGTTATTTAGTTCACTTGGGCGAACGATTTGAAACGAAGTCACACAAACGATGTTTACTAACGATATAAACCATACGAATTTTATTACAAGAAGGATTTACAATTTGGTCTACTTAAAAAAATGTTTTGAGTTACGATCCATGGCAACGGGATTTTATAAACTATAACCAACTTGTCTTGAGTTGGTTAATCATATTGTAATACCAAACCCTTTTCAAACAAGGTTTTCAACTACAACTTTTATAGTCTAACGAGGTATTGCAATGTGTAAACGAGCCATGAATCCGATACTCTTACAAAACCTATGTGCTCGCCGGCATTTTTATGCTCACTTTATTTTTACATATGTTTCAGGTGGTGATTGATGATGTTGATTACAAATAGGATGCATGCTCACTTAGGACTGGACGAGGCCTTAGTGACTTAAATAACGATGATAGACTATGTTTAACTTGTTTGTTATGTTTCAAGACAATGTTTAATGTTTAATAACTAAATAAAAACGAAACTTTTGAATCCATGGTTGTGAAACAATAATTGTGTCGCTCCACTCACCGACGTTTCCGCCGCGGTTTTGTTGTTTTAACGCGGTCGGGGTGTGACAGCAGGAATCTTAGTGTTAATGGACAAGTTACCAGCTTGGTGATTCTCGCCATATCCTGGATCCCTCACGGTCGATATCCTGGCCGTTGAGGGTATCTCCGGGATATTGCTCTGGGAACGACTCGGTATAATATTGCCCTGATTATCTTCGGTGTATATTGCTGAACTAAAGTTCAACATTCTGGGCTGCAAATGGATAACAGTATCCTCAGCAGGTCTCTTAGAGTTGGACTTCAAAAGTTGTATTTCCTTCATTATCATAACAACCCTCCTAAAACACCCCTAACGCTCTTAATATACCCGAATATACATTAACGGCCCAAAATAACATTAATATTTATAAAAATCAAATAAAAACAAATATTTAAGGTTCTCGCGCGCCGCGACCCGATCCTCCAGATATGTCGCGGGGCGCGACCGAGTAACACCAGGTGAGCCCTCAGGCCGCCACGTCTCTAGATGCGTGTGAAGTCTAGACCGTTGATTCACCCAAGCTAGGACCTAGTCTACATCTCTCGCGGGCCGCGAAGGGCTGACCCCAGTGGGTCACGGGGCGCGAGCTGCCCTATATCCAGCCTATTAAAGGAGGCCGAGAACTCAATTCTCGTTGCTCATTTTCTTTTCTTTCCTCTGTCCCTATAAAAGCTAAACGCAGCTCGATATAGTACCCCTAAAAAGCAAAGCTCTGCCTTGTTGTAAGTATTATAACCCCCAATCACGTATTCGTTACCCTAACCGATTGATATAAGGCTCCGTAATGCATGTCAAGGCTCTGCCCGACTCAGTTCGTTGGATTTCTGTCTCGGTAGTATGGCTAATGTGATTTGGGTTATCTTACTAACACGTGTGCATTGTTTAATTTTAATAGATAATAACCAGGAAAAGCAACAGGAAGCTATAGTATTACCTAAGTTAACAAAGTGAGTCATTCTCTTTTTCTACCAAATTGTTCTACCAAAACCTCAAATGTTTTCAATTATACTTAACAGTGATTGAGTCTATGTATTCTACAATTGTTGTCGGTATATGGGGTTTTGTATACACTACTTGAAATCCGTTACTATTAGACGACGAGTTAGCCAATGAGTAACATGACCACAATCATAGAACTGTGGAATCATTGAATATGACAAATACTGAATGAGTAAATTGGTAGATATAAACATTGTAATCGCTGATGTTCTCAATACTGTAAAGTTATAAAAACTTGTTTTTATTAAACTGGGATGCACTCGCCAGTATTTCTTGCTGATAAAATCTTTTTAAAACGCGTTTCAGTTAACTTAATGTGAAGCTAATAGAAGCTAGCTAGAGAGCACTGAAGGCTTAAAGAAGTTGCTATAAAAGTTACCTAAATAAAAGGAGTTTATGTTTTCAATAATTAGGGTTTTATCCCTATAAATGTATTATCAATGAAACTTGTGTTTTATCCCCTTTGTTTATTATAAAAGTTTGGTGTTTTGAAACTCTGATAATATTTCCAAACTACGGTCTTGATGTCTCATTTCCGCTGCCAAATTAATAAACACTAATACCACCTGCTCTGTGCTGATCTCGTGGCACCCGTTCCCGGGGTAGGGGTCCGGGGCTGCGACAGAAGGTGGTATCAGAGCCAAAGCAAATGGTTTAAGCCATTTAGGTGTTCTGTTAATACCTAAATTTTAAACAATTGTGTTAGGAAATAATTTATGTGATTCTGTGTAAATATGTATATTATTATTTTGTGTTATTTGACAATTTGTTAGTTTACAGTATGAGTGAACAACATACATCCGACGCTTACCATCAATTAGCTAGTTTCCCAAAGAATGAAGGAACATCATCTTAGCCAACTTCCTCATGATACTCTGCTGATACTAAGGAAGGAATCTTTGTCTTTAAGGCACAATCTGAGGAACCATTTCCTACTAAAAAGAGAGGTTGGTTTAGTAGGGGAGCGCATGAGAGGAGGAAAAGAATGAAGAAATTACAACAACAGAGAGTAATAGCGAAAGCCAATAGAGAAATGAATGCACAAACCCAGGAAGCAGTTAATAGGCCATTATGGGAAGAGGAAATTGATAGGAAGTTAGCTGATTTCCACATGTTAGCAACCACCGCAGCAGACCTTAATCTGAACCAAATAGCTGAACCAGAACTTCTACCCTTATCCCCCAACCAACCAATGGAGCTAGAACCAAACCAGGAGAACCAATTCCCAATCCCAGCATTTGACCCCAATGAGATACCTAGAATCCCAGCACCAATCCCTCCAGAGTATGATCCATGGTGGGATGACAATAGGTCATATCAGGAATTATATCCTCATGGAAGACTAGTACCAGCACAAAATCCCATAGCACAGTATACCGACCTGAACCCTTTAGACCCATGGTGGAACGACGACAGGGAGATTTAGGATATATTAGAAAACCCATACCTTTACGGAGAACCCATACCACGATACCCTGACCCAGTGCCAGCACCACTACCACCCATGAGCCAAGAAAATGTAGAGGAAATCCGCTCATATGGCGAAAAGTTAGTTGAAGAAGGAAATAGAATATGTCAGATAGGAGAGAAACTCGTCTGGAAGTATGACGAGCGTGAGATGCATTTCTAGACGAGCCAACACCTAGTATAATATATATATATATATATATATCTGTGTGTGTAATTTGGTACTTGAAAAAAATAGATAACCTAATACCTATCGATGCACGATTACTAGTGTGTTTAATTTTCAGTCGTAATATGTAATCGATGCATAGATATAGAGTAAGTCGCAATGCTCGACGTTTTTGATAAATCTGCTTGCGTGATTGTTTGTATTAAATCTTATTATGTGATATTAATACCTGATAAATGTTTACAATTCAGATGGACAACGAAGTAAATCAGGAAAACCAGAATAGTGATAATAACGGGAACCCAGTGAATAACAGTTCCATCGAATACATAGTAGCCCAAGGAATCATAGATGCTATGCCATATATTATAAAGACTGTTAAAGAAGCAGAAAATAATAAATCGGTAACCGGAAGTAAATATGCACCCACTGAACCAAGTCACAGCGTGAATGAAAATCACAGGCCACTTATCCAAATGTCAATTCCAAAAAGAAGGAGGACTACCTCATATGGTTGTTCTTATAAGGAATTTTGGGCATGTAAACCAATAGAATTCTCAGGCAATGAAGGAGCCATTGCAGCCTTGCGCTGGATAGAAAACATAGAAGCAGTCTTAAAAATAAGTAAATGTGCAGAAGAAGATAAGATCATGTTTGCTTCTAATCTTTTTAAGAACGCAACCTTAGAGTGGTGGAATACCATTCTCCAGTCTAGGGGAAGTGACAGAGTTTATAACATGGAATGGACCAACTTTAAGGAGATGGTTGAAAGGAAATTCTGTCCTCCTCATGAAAAAGAACAGATTGCCAATAAGTTCTTAAATCTTAAAATGACTGGAATAGACTGCAGGGATTATACTACCATATTCTTCGAATATGCTAGGATAGTGCCAACCTTAGCCTCACCAGAGCCAGTATTAATCTCCCGTTACATCTGGGGATTAATCAGTGAGATCAGACATGTAGTCAAAGCAGCTAGACCACAAACCATAGAAGAAGCAGTAGAACTAGCCAACACCTTGACTAATGAATTGGTACGCACACAAGAGGAAAACCAGAAAAAGAACCTAGCTCAACAGCTTACCCAAGAATTTCGTTACGGTAATGTCTACCGTGGGAAAGGTATAGGTTCTTCCTCTTCACCCAACTGCAAATATTACAAAAGGAAGCACTCAGGAAGGTGCTCAATTTACTGCAACTTCTGCAAAATATCTAGACACAAGGAAGAAGACCGCAGGAAGAAAACTAGCAATAGGCTATGCTTCAATTGTGGAGAAGCCGGTCTTATCAAACTGAACTGCCCAAAACTAGCTCTAGCAACAACCAGCAATGCTAAGGCAACTGAAGGACCTAAGAAGAATGCCAGAGCATTCGTTCTGACAGCTGAGGAAGCCAAGATGATCCCAGATCTGATTGCCGGTACGTTTCTAGTTAATGACATTTTTGCTAAAGTATTATTTGACTCTGGCGCAAACCAAAGTTTTATCAATACTTATTTCTTCAAACTTCTCAAATCAACCATTAACTAAACTTCAGCAAGATTGTCTGGTGGAGACAGCAAATGGAGATTCTATTAAGATAAGTGAAATCCTACAGGAACAAGGATAGAAATCCTAAACCATAATTTTACTGCTAACCTTTACCCAATGAACCTAGCCGGATTCGATGTTGTATTAGGAATGGATTGGTTGGTAGCCAATCATGCTAGTATTTTATGTGATCAAAAGTCAGTACAAGTAAGCACACCAAAGAGTGAAACGATCACAATTAAAGGAGATAAGCCAACCAGGTCAACAAAATTCATCTCTGTGATGAAAGCTGCAAGTTATGCAAGGAAATGAGGAATAGTGTATATGATCTTCATAATCATTAACACTAAAGGAAAAGAATTAAAAGATATTCCCATAGTATCTAAATTCTCAGATGTTTTTCTAGAAGAGTTACCTGGATTACCCCCAGATTGAGAGGTGGAATTTAGGATTCACCTAATACCAGGAACCTCACCGATTGCCAAGGCGCCATACCGAATAGCACCGACGGAGATGCAGGAACTGAAGAAACAGTTGGATGAACTACTCGACAAAGGTTTTATACAACCTAGTTCATCTCCGTGGGGAGCACCAGTGTTATTTGTCAAAAAGAAAGATGGATCGATGCGTATGTGCATTGACTATCGAGATCTGAATAAGGTTATGATAAAAAATCGGTACCCACTGCCAAGAATCGATGACCTGTTCGATCAACTTCAAGGAGCACGATTCTTTTCTAAGATCGACTTACGCTCAGGATATCATCAATTGAAAGTACAGGAAGAGGACATTCCTAAAACTGCTTTCAGAACAAGGTACAGTCATTATGAATTTACAGTCATGCCATTTGGGTTAACCAATGCCCCAGCTGCATTGATGGACATGATGAACAGGATATGTAAACCGTACCTGGATAAATTCATAATTGTGTTTATAGATGATATTCTAATTTACTCTAAGAGTAAAGAGGAACATGCAGAGCATCTGCATACACTTCTAACATTATTGAGAAAAGAAAAGCTTTATGCCAAATTCTCAAAATGCGAATTCTGGTTGCAAGAAGTGCAATTCCTTGGACATCTGGTTAATCATAAAGGAATTCATGTGGATCCCACAAAGACCGAGGTGATTACCAAATGGAAAGTCCCTGAATCACCAACAAAAGTAAGAAGTTTTCTTGGATTGCCAGGATATTATAGACGTTTTATTCAAGATTTCTCTAGAATAGCCATTCCATTAACCAAACTGACTTGCAAATTAGTTAAGTTTGAATGGGGACCAAGACAAGAGGAAGCCTTTAGGATTTTAAAGCAAAGATTAACCAACGCACCCATACTCACGTTACATGAAGGAACTGAAGACTTGATAGTCTACTGTGACGCGTCTAAGTTAGGATATGGATGTGTGCTAATGCAACGTCAAAAGGTTATAGCTTATGCCTCTAGACGGCTTAAGAAACATGAAGAGAATTATACAACCCATGATCTAGAGTTAGGAGCCATAATTTTTGCCCTTAAGATTTGGAGACACTATCTTTATGGTAGTAAGTTTGTTGTTTTCATAGATCATAAGAGTTTAAGATATGTGTTTGGACAAAAGGAATTGAATATGAGACATAGACGTTGGATGGAAACTCTTAGTGTTATGATTGTGATATCCAATATCATGCAGGAAAAGCTAATGTAGTTGCTGATGCTTTGAGTCAAAAATATCATGAAAAGCCTAAATGAGTACGCTTTCTCAGATTAAATCTGCAGATAGATTTAAATGAGCAAATTAGAGAAATACAGGAAACAGTAATCAAGGACGATGCTGAAAGTTTAAAAGGAATAATTAAGGAATTAGAACAAGGAGCAGATGGAATTTGGAGATTCCATAAGAAAAGGATCTGGATACCTAAGCAAGGAAACCTACGCCACAGAATTTTAGAATAAGCCCATAAGTCTAAGTATATGATACATCCTGGTAGCGATAAGATGTATCAAGATCTAAGAAAGAATTTCTGGTGGATAGGAATGAAAAAGAATGTAGCAAACCATGTTGCTAAATGTCTAACCTGTTCACAGGTTAAAGTTGAGTTTCAGAAACCCTAAGGGTTATTACAGCAACTAGAAATGCCAATATGGAAATGAGAATTGATAACAATGAACTTTGTTACCAAATTACCCAAGACACGAAAAGGTAACGATACAATCTGGGTGATTGTTGACAGATTAACCAAATCTGCTCATTTCTTACCTATGAAGGAAACTTTCAGTATGGAACAGTTAGCCAAGTTATATGTAAATGAAATAGTTTCATTACATGGAATTCCTTTATGTTGGATCTGAGTTTCTTTTTGATTGTATTTTCGTTTGTAATTAAGATGGAAATGAAAGAGTTGTGCAGCGGAAATAAGATGAAAGCAAACTTTGCATACAATCAAACGAGAGTAATACTTTTATCAAACATCTTTACACAATGAATCGAAAGATTGAATTTGTTTCAACAACGATTACAATGATTGATGTAAGAATGCAAACTCCCCCTCAGCCAGAGCTCAGTAGTTTGTTCGTGCAAAGAAGACGATGTGATCAAAAGAGCTAATAGAACAGTACAAAGTACTGAACTATTTATAGGCACTTGCAAACCACTGAGCATCTTAGCTGACGTCACCATGAAAGTGAGATCTAACCTCCTAACAAACTCTAACCTCTGATCTATACAAACACTGATGTAGTAACTACTGCTATTACAATTTATTACATAAAAGACACATAAACAGCTGCTGCATCCTTCCACTGCTGTGAACCCAGCAGTGCTTGTCCGGATCAGCAGTACTTGACTCAAGACAGTAGATTGAGTCAGCAGAGCTTTGGTCTTCTATCAGTCTTTAACACTTAGCAGTAGATGCAAGGCAGCAGTTGTGGATCAGCTCTTGGTAAGATCAGTAGATAGGAGATCAGCAGATACAAAGCCACTTTCAAGGGGAGAGATTTGCATGAACTAATCTGTAAACGTCTGCTTATTCTGGATCCACTGCTCTGATCCAGTTTTGGCTTTAATTATATGTTCCTCTGATAGGGTTCAATCCCAACAATCTCCCCCTGGAACAGATAATGCCAAAACTCTTCATTATTTGTGGAATTCTTTATTGCCTCAACAACAGCTCCCTTATCTGACCTTTAAATTCTAATTCAAAGTCTAGGGCATCTGTATCTTCATCATCCCTGCTGAGTGGAAGATCAAGGAGATCCTGCAAATCTTCAAGACTCAGGCCAAGAGCTTGTTCCCTTGATATTTTCTCCACTCCTCCACCAGACCTAAGCAAAGTCAATACGCAGGTCTGTTTGTCAGTTTCCCACTTTTCTATTTTTGAGCCTGGTGGGTTTCTTTGGAGATGCTTATTTGCAGAAGTATTTGGAGAGGCTGGCCTATTCATGACTGGCTGAGCAGTACTTGCAGTTTGATCCAAACCAAGAGTTTCCATGATCATTTTCTTTATACCCTCTTTTCCAAGGTCTTCACCTTCCATTAACTCTTTGATGGTTTCAGCAATCAGCTGTTTGTGTGGCCTTCTTTTGTAGATGGCAGCACCAACTGGAGCTGTGGATCTCCTGATTTGCAGCTTTGATGGTCTTTTTGAAACCGCTGCTTCAGGATAGTCAGGCTTTTGAGGAACTGTGGGATCTTTCTTTCTTAATTGTTCCAACTTTTTGTAAGTAGCCCTGACCACATCTTCTTTCCATCTAGCCACTTGTCTTTTGTTTCCATAATCAGCAGCAACCAGTTCCTCTTTCATTCTTTGCAGTTCTACCTGTTTGTCAGGTACATTCCTTCTAAATTTTGCCCAGTTAGGAGGAGTGTGAGTGACCTTCCTTTTTATCATGTCTTGAATTCTTGCAGCTTCATCTTCAAGCTCAGGAGCAGTCCACTCTTTGTACATATATCTCTCTCCTTTGTACTTTTTGTGAGCCATGATGCTTTCAATGTAGTCTTTCTTCAGAGATTCAGCTGCTCTTTCAGAAATTTGTTGACTAACATTTTTTGCAAATTGCTCTAGGGATCTGACTTGTGTGAGCAGATATTGATAATTTCTTGAAATTTCTTTGTCAGACTTCCCTTGTGTGTTTCTTTTTGAGATATCCTCTACTTGCTTGGCTTTGATTTCCAAGTATTCATCAACATTTTTAGGCCAAGGATATCCCTTTATTGATGGCAAACTCCTTTTGGCAGGGTCATCCTCATAGTAGAAGGATTTTATTTCATCTCTAACAGCTGCTAGTTCAAGAGGAAATTGAACACCTGCAGGAGGTAAGGGCTTGTACATTGGAACTGAAGAGAGAGGAACAGGTTTTGGTATTGTGACAAGAGCTAAAGATTTTGAAGATGTTTGTGGTGGTGATGTGTCATCATCTTTTAAAATTAGCCTTCTCCTTTTTGGTTTAGGAGAGACTGATGATGTTTTGGATGGAACAGTGGTGGTAGATGTTGTGGCAGTGGATTGTGATTGACTAACAGCTGTTGAAACAACTGGTGTTTCAACCACTGTTATCATTACAATAGATGTTATAACATCTGCTGTCTTCTGCTGTATGTCAGCAGGTGTTGTTTTTGGTGGTGATGATGGTAAAGCGGTGGATGTTGTGTGTGTTGAAGTGGTGTGTGTTGATTGAACAACTGTTTGGCAAGCAGTAGTTTTTGTAACTCCTGTTGCATCAGTTGTTTTGTATGGTGGTTTTTGAGCAGACTTTGAACGTCTGATAGGAATGGATTTGGGTTGCCTTACTTTTCTAGTAGGCCTCTTCTTTTCCTCAACAGGATTTTCATGATCCCTTGACCCAGAAGTACCCTGATCTGGATGATCCATTCTGTCCACCCTGGCTTTCCTTTTGGCCTCTCTATCTCTTTTCACACTTGCAACTGCTTCTGCTAGTGCATTTGTTGTCACATCAATCTTCTTGCTGCCATCTGGCAAAGGGATCTTTTTGGTCATGTTTGAATTCTCTGGTTCAAGATAAAGACCATCTTCTATACCCTTCTTTTTCCACTCCTTAATTTTCTCCCCCTTTTTGGCATTATCTTCTGGGAGGTCATAAATGAAGCGTACTTTTGGAGGAGCAGTGCCAGTGGTGTGCAAGATCTGAGTTTTGAGAGCCTTTAAGTCAGCCTGAGTGTTCTTGAACCTTGACTCCATTGCATTTCTCAGCTGTTGTACATGTTTTTCATGTTGCTGATCTTCTAATTGTGCTTGTTGTTGGAGAAAAGATTGAAATAGATTCCAGAGCTCATTTGTAGCAGGTGCCCTTTGTGTAGCAGGTGCTTGAGGTGGAACAGCAGTTGATTGTACCTTCTGAACTTGTAACACCTGTTGTAGCATATCTTTGAGTTCTGCAACAGAGTTATCAAGCTTTGCAATACGATCCGTCAATTCCTGGTACTTTAAACCATCACCCAAGTTAATGGGATCATCTGATTTCCCACTAGCAGTGGTTTTATCAGTGGTAGATGTAGGGAATATACTCCAAACATTAACCACTGATGCCCCTTTTTCTTGGTACTGGGGTCTTCTTCCTTCAACACTTGACAACCTTTTGATGGTGCCAGTAGGATAAATAAATCCACTGGTGGTTGGCAGAGGTGCTATAAAAGGAATTGCCTCCAAGGAAGTCTTATGAATGTAACCACTGTCCAAATGTAACCCAGTGGGTGTAACAGTTGTAGTGGCTGCTTCACTTGGATTACCACCAAGAGTTACTTGTAACTCAAGGGGTGTAACCTCCTCAGGTTGTGTTGGTGGGTTAGCAAAGATTGATACATCAGACCCAGTCAGTTGTTGAGGTATATTCTCATTAATAGGTGATTGAGAAGGACTGGATAATGCCTGGTTCAAATCAATTGCATCCAACAGTGGTTTTATTGGTGATGGAAAATTGGATGTGATGAGTGGTGTAGAAATAGGATGTGTCCCGGGCATTGGACTGTGGATGATAGAAACGAGTGTTTCCAGAGCATCATGATGTGGAGACCCTATTTGTACAACCTGTTCTTTTTGTGAAGAAGCAGGAGGAGTTTCGGTTATGGGTTGAGATATTTGTACCAACTGCTGTGAGGAAGTAGCAGCAGTGGTTTCTTGTGACTTTTGTGTTGTCACTGGCAGGAGCTCTGGTATCTCATCCTCCAGAGATGCCTTTTTGATGGGTTTGGGGGGTTTTTGTGTTTTTTTTGTTGGCTTTTTGGTGATTTTAGGTGTGGGTTTCAAAGCAGTTGTGCTGCTGCTTTGATCACCTTGAGCAGTGGGCTCAGCAGCAGATACCTGAGGAGCAGTTGTAACTGCTAAAATCTGCTCAGGCACCTCTGCTTGTGTTTTGCAAGGTGCTAACATCCTTGAAAAAGTTTCAGTAGTTAAACTGTTTATTTGAGTAGGATCACCTTGGTTTATTACAGCTAAATCATCCTTACTGAATTTCTTTGAAAAATAGTAACTTAAAAACCTTGGAAACAGTAAGAATGATTTTGTTTCAACATTATTAACCAAATCTTTAAAAATTTCCCGAGAGTAGTTAAAATTTTCTCCTTGAAGAATAGCATATCCCAGATTTTGAATCTTTAAAGGGATTTCATTAAAAGAAGTGGTTTTGTTTGAAACACATAGTAGGAGGGTATGAAATAAAAATCTGGTGGCAGAAGGAAAATAACCTTTTTCTAAGGTAATTTTCTTCATCATTGTGGCTTCATACCCTCTCTCAATGAAGTCAGTTTGCAACTCGTTTTTAGTGAAAGAGATTTTACCTTCTTGATCATCGAGTTGAAAGACCTCTGAAATGGATTGTGGCGTGATTTGGACAGATTTACCCTTTATAGAAGAGTTTATGGTGGTTGCAGTGTCTCCTTGTTTTTCAAGGGTTGCATTCTTCCAAAACTCCCTTTGGGTCGCCAAATAGATTGGTGCATCGGCGATGAACAAAGTTTTGTACTTTGATTTTGCCATGATGTCAATGATGGAATCGAACACTTTGGTGGTTCCTGGTTTTGTGAGAAGACCCAGGAGATTGTGAGATGGTTTGTGTGGAATTTCAGTGGAGATTGCCTTTTGGGAGGCTGTTTTCGATGAAGATTTGGATGAGGGTTTTGCAGATTTCTTTGATTTAGTCATTTTGAGGATGATTGATCGAAGAAATTTGTGGAAGATAAGATGAAAAACTGTTTTGAGAAGAGAATTTTTAAGAATTCAATTCGACAGTAAAACCCTGTTTTGGTGGTGAGTGGGGGATTTTATAGGGAAGAAAGTGAATGCTGAGGTGGCAGCCGTTACAAAAGGTCTGACCAATATGTACTGTCCACGTGACAACCCCTGTTGAAAGTAAAGGACAGTACTTGTGTGATAGGGACAGATGAAGGCAGTGGTATGAGAGCAGTGGATGATTTTTACTATCAGTGGATAGCATATCAGTGGATAAGACACTGCTTTTGAACAACAGAGTTTATCAAAATAATGAGAGAGCAGGGGTTGACTTTCAGCAGTGGACAGACTTTTGAAGCAGAGCAGACTTTTGAACAATCAGTGGTTAATGGCAGACTTTTAAGGATTTTAATGAAAAATTTTCATTTTTAGCTATTTTTAAGGATGGAGTTTTGATTTTCTGAAAACATTTTGTTGCTTTTATTCATAGAAAAACAAGATGTTGCTTGTTATTCCATGTTCAGCATCCCAATCCTAGAGACCAAACTTTCAAAAGTGGCTGTATCAAGTGCTTTTGTAAGCACATCAGCCAGCTGGTCTTTAGTTGGGACATGATGCAGAGAAATCAAACCTTTTTCATAGCAATCCCTCACAAAGTGATGTCTGATGTCGATGTGTTTGGTGGTTGAATGGGAAACTGGATTTTTGATGATATTTTCTGCTGCCTGACTATCCAACATGAGTGGTGTCAGTAAGGCAGTGATACCAAAATCCAGCAACTGATTTTGAAGCCACAGGAGTTGGGCTGTACAGCTTGCAGCAGCAATGTATTCAGCTTCAGCAGTGGATGTTGAAACAGCTGCTTGCTTTTTGCTTTGCCATGAAACTAAGCAATCACCTAGAAACTGGCACCCTCCTGATGTGGACTTCCTTGTGGTGTGACATCCAGCAAAGTCACTGTCTGAGAAACCTGAAAGCTTGATGTTCCCATTAGCTGGATACCAGATACCAAGTGTGGGAGCACCTTTTATGTATCTGAAGATCCTTTTTACAGCAATGATATTTGATTTTCTGGGAGCTGATTGACTTCTTGCACAGACACATGTTGCAAACATGATGTCTGGTCTAGATGCAGTTAGGTACAATAAAGACCCAATCATGCTTCTATAAAGTGTTTGGTCAATCAGCTCATCTTTTTCATCAGACATGACCAGCTTATTTGTTGCCATGGGTGTGCTGCATGGTTTACAATCATTCATATCAAATTTGGTTAAAAGTTCTTTAGCATATTTGCTTTGATGAATGAAAGTTCCATTTTGCAATTGCTGTACTTGGAGACCAAGAAAGCATTGCAGCTCACCCATAGCACTCATTTCAAACTCAGCTGTCATGAGTTCTCTAAACTCTTCACACATTGAGTTACATGTGCTTCCAAAAATAATGTCATCCACATAAATCTGGACAATCATTAAATCCTTCCCTCTCCATTTTAAAAACAGTGTTTTATCAATGGTACCTCTTTTGAAACCATTTGAGAGTAGGAAGTTGGAAAGAGTTTCATACCAGGCCCTTGGTGCTTGTTTCAAGCCATACAAGGCTTTGTTTAGCCTGTAGACATGATCTGGATAAAATGGATCCTCAAAACCTGGAGGTTGACAAACATACACCTCTTCTTGAATTGTACCATAGAGGAAAGCACTTTTGATATCCATTTGAAACACCTTCATATTGTGGTTGACAACAAAGGCCAGGAACAGTCTAATGGCTTCCAATCTTGCAACAGGGGCAAATGTTTCATCATAATCAATCCCCTCTTCCTGTCTGTAACCTTGAACCATAAGCCTGGCTTTATTCTTGACAACAATACCCCTTTCATCAGTTTTGTTCTTGAAGACCCACTTTGTGCCAATGGGACTAACCTCTTCTGGCAGTGGTACAAGCTCCCATACTTGTTGTCTTTTAAACTGTTGGAGCTCCTCTTGCATGGCTTCTACCCAGCTGTTGTCTTTCAGTGCCTCTTGGTACTTGACTGGCTGATGGAGTGATAGAAAACCAGCAAAAAGACAAATGTTTTGGGTTTGGCTTCTTGTGAGCACCCCTTCATTTATGTTGCCAATGATTTGATCAGGTGGATGAGATCTCAAGAAGATTAAATCTCCTTGGTATGGTATGATGGCATTGGTTGGTGAAGGCAGCAAATGTGTATCATCTGAGCTATCCACTGCTGGGGACTTTGATGATCCAGCAGTGGTTTCAAAAGGTGGTGGTATAGGAGATAATGAAGTGGACAACTGCTGACTTTTATCCACTGTTTGAGGACTTTTGTCAGCAGTGTTTGAGGATGTGGAAGCAGTGGTTGATGGGCTACTTTGGTCAACAACTGTTGAGGTAGCAGTGGTAGAGCTTTGACAATTGTTTTGAACAGCTGGTGCTTTTCCCTTTGTGGCAGACCTTTGAGGGATGATGATTTCATACCCATAGTCTGGTGTTGTATCCTCTGATGGACCTGCATTGTTAGTCTTGACAGCAGTATTTTCAAAAGTGAATTTTTCAAGATCAAACAGATCTGCAGGGTTTGCTGGGATTTTCATTGATGAAAGTTCATTAAACTTAACATTCAAAGTCTCCTCCACTGCCTTGGTCCGTGTATTGAACACTTTGTAGGCCTTGGCAGTGGTTGAGTATCCCAGATGATAACCACAATCAATTTTGGCTGCAAATTTTGAAATGGAATCTTTTAAGTTCAAAATAAAGCATGGGCAGCCAAACACTTTGAAATATGAGATCAGTGGTTTAATTTTATACAGAATTTCATAGGCAGTCTTTTTGTGCCTGGGGTTTATTAAAACTCTGTTCTGAACATAGCAAGCAGTGTTTACTGCCTCTGCCCAGAAAGTTAATGGCAAACCTGAATCTGCAAGCATGGTTCTGGCAGCCTCAATCAGAGTTCTGTTCTTCCTTTCCACTACCCCATTCTGCTCTGGTGTTCTTGGGATGCTGTACTACCTTACAATCCCTTTCTTCACACAGAAGGCATCCAACTCCCTATTTTTGAATTCTGTGCCATTGTCACTCCTGAAGCTTTTCACTGGAAGGTCAAATTGCTTTTCAACCTGTATTACAAAGTCTTGCAAAATGCCTGCAGTTTCATCTTTTGAGTGCAAAAAGAAAGTCCATGTGAACCTAGAAAAGTCATCAACAATAACCAAACAATATCTTTTCTTTTTAAGGCTCATGACTTGAACTGGGCCAAACAAATCCATGTGTAGCATTTGCAAACACTGGGTTGTTTTGGACTCTTCAATGGACTTATAAGAACTTTTATGCTGTTTTCCTTTTAAACAGGAAATGCAATGTTCAGGACATGAAAACAATTTTTGTGGTAGGCCTCTCACCAAACCATTTTTTGAAATTTCTGTGATTGTTTTAAGATTTGTGTGTCCCAGCCTTCTGTGCCAAAGTTCTGTCTCTTTGTTAGAGGCAGCTGAGAACAGACAGGCATCAGCTCTGGGACACTCTTTTGACATGTCAACAACATAAACATTGCCACTTCTTTGAGCAACAAGTTTAGTTTGACCAGTTTTGATTATTGCTTCAATCTTTTTGACCATTTCTGGTCCAACAATCCTACAACAGTCTTTTGTGAAGAATGACCCAAATCCCTTGTCACTCATTTGGGACACACTCAGAAGGTTGAATTTTAGATTGTCTATTAGATTGACATTTTCAAATTTTACATTTCCAGATTGCACTGTACCAGACCCCAGAACCTTCCCTTTACTATTATTCCCAAAGGATATATCACCCCCTCCATGGATTTTAAAGTCTTTGAGGAGGGCTTTACATCCTGTCATGTGCCTGGAGCCTCCACTATCTACATACCAAAGACTATCAAAGCATGCAGAAGCTCCCTGCACATGAAGTAAAAGGATTAGTTCATTAAGGTCTCCAAAGCCAACAAGGCTTTGGATGGGGTCTCAACAGTGTCTGGGATGGATGCAAGATGATGGACAGTGGTTAGGTCAGGGGTTTGAACTGTTTTAGGACAGTGTTTCTCTAACCACTGTTGTGGGTCCTGACCAATCATCTTCTGGTAACCAAAAGGATGCTTGTTCACTTTGGGTTTAGATGACCTTTTGTAGGCCTCATAAACGTGAGGAATCCTTTGGTAAGACTGTTTTTCTCTGCCTTTTCTGAACTGATTGGCAGGGGGTGCATCAGTAACCTGAACATCTCTTTTGACAGATGTTTGGTTCAGCTGTTTTGTAACAGCTGTTTGAACTGGCACAAACAGTGGTTGTTTCTTGGTAAATTTGACAGATGTTGATGCTGATGGTGGACTCAAGGATGTTTTAGCCATGTACTCATTCTTTTTCACATCAAAGTTTTTGAGGTACACACATGCTTGAGTTTTGTGGTTTGTCTTACCACAAACAATGCAGCTTTCTGCTGAAACAATGACACTTGTTTTGTTTAAATCATAAGCTTTCAAGTGGAAACAATCTTTTGTTAGATGATTCCTTTTTTCACAGAATTCACAAAACAAGTTATCAATTTTTTCTTTCTTCTTTCTCTTTTCAGACTCCTTTGCAGCAGAGGTTTTAACCACTGCTGGGATGTCCTTGAGAGGTATGACTTTAGCTTTTGGAGCTTTAACACCATCAGTTGATGTAAAGTCCATTGGCTTAAAATTTTCAAGAATATCACACTCGTCAGACCAGGTAGGTTTAAACTGATATTTTTCAAGTTCTTCAAAAGTTGAGGAACTCCTTGTTCTGCCAAGTGTGATTTTGTTACCAAGTTTGTCAGTGATTTTCACTTCTTGGCCATTCTTGTTTGTGGGGATGAACTCAGTGGTTACATCAGTGTTTTGACCAGATTTTTCACAAGCAATGTGTTCATCATCATATTTTCTATACCCAACCCCAAATTTCACATTACTTTCAATCTGTTTAGCAAGCATCACCTCATATCCTCTGCAGGATTCCACCCATCTTTCACAAGTAATCTGGGTGGATTCCAACTCCTTTTTGCAACTTTGGTATTTTTCTACCATAGTTTGAAGTTGGGTTTTGGTGATGCTTTGCTCTTCTTTTAGACAGCTGATTTCTTTTTCCTTTTCAGTCAATTTGTTTTTAAGTTCTTTTAGAGAGCTTTCAAATTTGACCTCATCAGACAAGATTTTATCCCGAAGGTTTTCATTCACCTCTTTAATGTTAGCAAAAGCAATTATGCAATTTTCAGAACACAGTTTTTAAAGAACTTGAGGAGATACCTTGGCAGCTGCCATCATTGCACAATCACATTGATGATCTTCATCATCATCAGCTTTTACCTTCTTTTTACCAGCCTTTTCTTCTTTCTCTTCTTCTTTGTCCTCTATGGACCATGGATCTGTCATTGGTTCAATCAGGGTACCTGAACTTTCTCCCAACAGTATTTCACCAGCCACAGCAGTAACCACTGCTTCAGTCACCTCTTCCACTGTTTCAAAGCACTGCTGTTCCTCCAGCTTCAACCCCCTCCTGTATTGACTCTAATGCCATCAAACAAAACTCATCATGAGAAGGATCATGAAAAGCATAGAGTGCAAAATTTTCATCATTAAGGTCTTCAGGCATACTGCTCCAGTCAACAAACCCTTGAGTGAAAAAAACTTTGTTGATCTGGTTGTGCTGCTGCTGGAGCAGTGGTTTGAGGTGCAACATGTTGCACTTGTACCTGTGGAGCAGGGGTTTGAACATATTGGATTTGTGGAACAGTAGTTTGGACATAATGTACTGGCACAGGGGCAGCAGCATAGTGAGCAGTGTTCACTTGAGCTGCTGGGGCATATTGGGCATAGTGCACAGTGTTTTGGTTTTGAGGTCTAGGATTTGAGCTAGGATGAGTAATTATGGGACCAGTATTTTGACTCATACATTCCCAAGCGAAATGTCCCAACCTATTACACTTGTAGCACTTGATTTTCGATTTATCCAACCCAACCCTTAGATTCCCATGCAAACCTGGGAATTTTCGCCCTGTTCTTTTGTAGAACTTGCTAGTTCTAACACTTAGCAAAGCCAGTTGGTGCAGGATGTCCATTTCCTCTAAATCATTGGGATCAAAATGTTGCAAATCATTTAGTTCAAAACTTAAATTGTCTGACATCTGGTTTTCATTTGCAGTGAATGCATAACTAGCAGAGTAAGGATCAGGGTTGTTAAAATTTGCACCAGCAGTTATGTCAATGAAGTGATCATAACCCTGGTCCTTACCACTGCTCCCAGATTCTTCTTGACCCAGAAGAGCAGTGTTACCGAATGTATAATCATCAACGGCTTTTCCTGACTCTTGTAACTTCCTTTTCTGGTTCAACTCCCTTTCGTAGGTCAGGAGTCGACCGTGGAGTTGGGTCAAGGTCAGATCCTTGAATTCAGGTTAATTTCTGGTGACAAAGGCTATAGTGTCCCATTTTTCAGGCAGTGACCTGAGGAACCTGCTGTTTTGAGTCGAGTTTGTAAAGGTAGTATTAACAAGCCTCAGTTCACTGATGAGACAACTAAACCGCTCAAATTGTTGAGTCAGTGATTCACCTCTAACATGACAAAATGTTTCATACTGTTGATTCAGGATTTCCCTATTGTTTTCTATGACTTCTTCGGTTTCCCCAAACTGTTCCTTAAGTGCGTCCCATAACTCTTTGGCACTGTTACAGTGTAACAGTCCAGCATATATCTCATTGGGCAGCGCTGATGCTATGATGCTAAAGGCTTTAGCATCTAGTTCGATCTTTTGAAAGTCGGTTTCGGTATAATTTTCAACTGGTTTTGGAACGAACTTTTTAGCATCTTCAGCGCTTGGCACTGAAGGAACATGGGGACCATAAATGACAGACCTCCAACAACCTGTGCTTTGTTGAGCAAGGATGTGACCCATCCTTCTCTGCCAGATGTTGTACTCATTTCTTTTTAGCATAGGTGGTTTAAAAAGTGAGCCGATGTTGTTTTTATCATCCTGAGATTGTGACGTCATTCTTGTTGTTTTACAGACACTGAGAAATCAACTTTAATGGTGATTAATCCTTGCTCTGTTTTTCAACGGACGAACAAACGATCAGTATCAACTGTAATGAGCTGAACTATTTACGTCAAAATGATTGTTAAATCAAATTTGACTGTCCAAGCTCTGATACCAATTGTTGGATCTGAGTTTCTTTTTGATTGTATTTTCGTTTGTAATTAAGATGGAAATGAAAGAGTTGTGCAGCGGAAATAAGATGAAAGCAAACTTTGCATACAATCAAACGAGAGTAATACTTTTGCGATAACTTTGACTTTTCGGTTTTTAAATAATAAAACATAATAAAGAGGGGGCTAAGACACTTGCAAAGGGTCCTAGCAATCTTTTCTACTAAGAATGATCTTCCTTTATAGTCAGGAATCCCAGAATTGAGAGAAGAAGTGATAATTGGAAGTGTGCAAGTGAAATGGTTCAACATGAGTGCCCTTTTATAGGTGAAGATCATGATCTAAGATCATCACAGGTGTAATAGGAGTGTTTAGGATCATCCCAGGTGCTAGTGGTATTCTAAAACCATTAACAAACTCCAGATATCGAGTTTTAGGTGAGTAAGGCGGTGCAACAGGCTGCAACAAGCAGTTGTCCACTATTTTCTGAACTGGCACTCTCTCGCGGGCCGCGAAGGAGTTAAGGGGAGTCTTCGCGCCCTGCGACAACCTTTATTTCAGGTGAAAATTGTTTTAAGTTTGGCAGTTTCAGTCCCTGGTCCTTTATAACTTTTATAACCTTTATTTTAGGCACAAAAGGTCCTCGTAGTTAGTTTGTAGAGGATCTTGGGATTATAACCAAACTCCGTTAGGTCCGGTTTCAAGGAATAATCATCGAAACACTAGTTTCTGTCCGTTGACACTTTTAACCCTTATTCTTGGAAACTTACATAATGATCTCGAAACCACGTGAAATTGATATCATATATTCTTAAGAGTATAATCCAATATTACGAAGCCCCGGGTTTGTTAAAAGGTCACTCAGAGGTAATAATTAACATGTTGACACGTTTAACCCCTATATCTTGTAAACTTTCGTTTACTTTCACAAACGGCTTCGTATTTCCAAATAATTACTCGTTTAAGAATATATTCTTCATGTGTGGTCATTCAGAGGCACAAGTTTGGCATGTTGACACTTTTAGTCCCTTCGCATACATATTTTCAACGTTTGACAACTTTAGTCCATCAAACTCAAACTTTCACATGTTTAGAGTTTAGGACACGTGTCTTCACAAAAATGGGCACGTTTTTACGAGGTGTTACATTTGTGTTCCTACGATCCGGCACCCCTTATTTATAGTTATTCAATTAAACAAACTATCCTACAATCTCGGGATACTTTTGGATATTCATTCACGACCGTTGTAGACCTATTCTCCCGGCTTCAACGTCTTTCTCCCAACAATATTGAGCGAGTCTTCAGGGGAACTAGTCCTTGTGAACGTTAACATCCTACAGTCATAGCCTACAAGCAAATTATTAGTAACCATCAAGATACTGCCTCAGGATGTTACCAATATCCTGGTTCAGTATCCTGTTCACAAATAGCTAACATAAAATCAAGATGTATTGTCAGGATATGGGCTCAGAATTTCACCTATAACATAAACGTTTCAATACTAAGGTAAATATTAAATTACAATGAATTGAAAGAACTGAATATGAAAAAATCAAAATCGCAAATATAATCCGATCTACAACAGCCAACAGAAAATCGCGATTTAGTGGAACCGGGGAAAATTGTGGCTTAGATATGAACATTATGACTTGAGCAGCCCAAGTCAATGACCAAACCCAGAATCCCAATATCCCAAATAACCATGATATAGAAAAAAAAATACTTTTCATACATGTTTAATTGTTTATAAGTTCCTATAGTCATCACAATTCACAAGTTTCAAGTGTTTTGATTGTAAAGGAGGCATTTCAACCAACTAACTTATGAAGGACACATAATTTAGGTTTAAAAACTAACATGCCAAAAGGGTCTAAAGTCGACTATATTTTTATGTGCATAACCTTTTAGCTCATTTTTAAAAAAAAACTTAGATTACTATAAGAGTTTGCTAGAAGATCTGCAAGTGGCAAATAAAACCCAACCTTTCAACCTTTTATCACATATAGTGTTATATAACCATAAAATAAAAAACCCGTTAATTAATCTACTAAAATAATTTTTAATCAATACATGTTAAGTCCACTTTTATTTTATCATTTTACAACTCTAGAAGTGACGAAAGCTATAAGTGAGAATCTACCATTGTACAAATTTCCAACAATTTTTTTTTTTAAATTGATATGGAACAAAAGCTAAATATTTGAATCAACATTACCCTCTCTACATTCAGGTTGCATTTATCCTCAAAAAATATTACTGGAAACATACTTAATTTATTTTAGCATATTGCCCAAAAGAATGAAGAACCACCAATCCCTGCGAATAAAATTTGTTTGGGAAGATAATGCTTTCGGGACGTTTTGACCAGTCCATGGTTAAACTATTGTCCATAGTTAAACTATCATGAAAAATGTCATCAAATGTGGTGTTGTGTGAAGTGGTTAAAACACAAAGCTAATACATAAGAATTACTGTAAAAAAAAATTCTTAAGTGAAACCAAAATGTTCAATTCCGATTACAAAAATTCTAAGACTTTGTACAAAACAATCATCTCTAAATTACTTACATGCTCCTTAACGTCTCGTGACCACACGAATACGGGAAAGCTTAGCAGCTGAAGTTGTGGGAACACTCATCTGATCGAGTACACTTGTTCAAATATGGGCCTAATATACATTGAGACGATCCCATCAGTTGGTTTAATCGCCACCACAACATCTATCATCCAACCAAGTTTCTTGGATGTATCATAACCAATATCACATGCCAGTTGCTGCAACAATGATAGCAGTACCCCTTGGCTAAAAGGAACAAAATTACTTGTTCATATTCCCTGTAGATCAATCTATAATTTTTAAAACTTAAAAAGTGAGTAACATAAGATTACCACAAAACCGATAAGTGATAAAAAGTAGGGGGGTGGGTAAAAAATTGATGTATATATTATTAATGCACAAGACCTAAAATCATGTTACTCTTTTTTTTAAACGGTGAATTTTGTATTTACTCCTTGCAGGACTTGAACCCATGACCTTCCCAATTTAGGTGGTCTTAAAAGCTTTGCTTCTCCCGTTGGGCTGGCAACCCCAATGGTTAAAATCATGTTACTTAAAAAATCGGATTGTTATCAAAATTATAAAATCTCTGTAAGCATATTATCTTAGTTTTTTGTTCAGAAGAAATAATGATTTTGGTCAGCCTCCTGGTTTGACTTGGTAAACGTACTTGGGAGCATAACCAAGAAACAATGCGAACATCACTTCTACATAAATATATTTTGTATAACTATGTACTTTTACGTTAGAACTTACCCTAGATTGGAACCAAATTGAAACAACTTAAAATACTATCATTTGTATCATTTTCGTACAGAGGAAATGCTTTATATAATAATATAGATTAGTATAAAACAAATATTCTCAAAATAATATAACATACATTTATGCATTGCATCTTTAGAGTTTGTTTTAGGGATATCTTGTGATACGTTACTAAAATAATTTCTCATATATGGTAACTTTGTAATCAAAACGTAAAGAAAAAAATGTTGGGCCTGACCTCAAGGATCCATATTTTATGATATAAACAACTTGGCACTCATTTCGTAACCCATCTGCGTGACCGATTTGATCTTTTAGCAAGTTGGAAGAAAAGGTATGTTCTTGCGAGGAAGTCCTAATAGATTCACCTTATTCTTTGTTATCTTAACAATCTTCATACATCCGTTCAAAACACATGGTGATGACGGGGGTAGCTCAAGACTAAATAAAATGATTAAATATGTAAGCGCTCAAAAGGTTAAACAGTTCAACGGTTGAAAAGCTGGGTGTTGGAAAAAGCAATACAGAAACAGTAGCCAGTCACATCTGGAGATCACTTCACCAACCCACAGCCGCAAAGGCAATGCAGTTCTGCACAATGCACGCTATTATCCGAGGGACAAAAGCCTTCAACCCCCAAAAGGGGAAACCCTCCACTGCAAGCGAGGTTGCTAGTCTAATCCATTCCACTTCTGGAGATGCCTTCCCTTATAAAATGACACTTCATTTACTTCAGGGGGACATCTGGACCAGCTCTGATTCTTCAATCTTTGGTCATTCACATCGAATGCTTGTCTCGCACAAGTCATTCCCTTTCACATCCAACACACACATTCCCTTTGCTACCACTTCCAAATCTGGATACAATTCAAAGGAGGATCTATAGCAAAGAACAACAATAAACTAGTAAACCTCCTTCCACGTCTCGCAAACGTGGGGGGACCCCACGATCTGCGTTAGGCAAGGTTGAACCCTTCAACCGTTCTGCCTAGCCAGTCCAGCTACCACCGTTGGTCTTGTATTTGTTGCATCAACAAGTTGGCGCCCACCGTGGGGCTACGCCGCTATTTCTTCTCCAAAAGACCTAGTAGTGTAGCTCTATTCACTTAAAATCACCATGTCTGAAAGTGGATCCCCGGAAGAAGTAAACCAGATCCCAAACGCTTCTACTCCAGGTAGTAGCCAAGCTCACGTGGCTATACCGACTTCTTTTTTAACTCCGGGGAGCACACCCGAGTTCCTCAATTTCAACACACCAACTCCGTCCAGATCCGGAGTTCCATCTCCCAATATCGGTGTCTCTGATGCCCCGTCGTGTGTTGAACTCACCCCTGAAGGGGTTGCTAAGAATTTCCTTGTACTAAGGACTCTTCTCAACTAGCATGTGAACAAAGAAAGAGAAAAGGGGGTGAGGATTCGTTTAGACTATGACGAACCTGAGCTAACATTGTCTCCTGGACCACCCCCTCCTCTTTTTGCAACAAGAAGTGAGGCTGGTCCCAGTAACCTTTCAAACCCTCACCCTTATCTGTCCTCTATGACAAATCCTACGGTGCATCCTATCTTCTCTTCCCAACCAATTACTAGTGGTGCTCCTTTGGGGCATGAGCTGACTCTTGACCAGCTCCTTCAATCCCCAGTGACAAGCTATCCAGCATCTACCACAACTACATGGGAGCAAGCCCTGTCCGTGCTTCCCTTAGCACGTAGTTCTGTTATGAGTGCTCCCCTCAGGATAAACTGCTCCACTGGCCCAGGAAGCCTTCAAGGCTTCAACCCTATGCCCAACATGATGACCCAGATGATGGCCAACTTCCCATGGCAGCACTTCATCAATCAAGTGCTTGCCACTCAGGGAAACAATGGCAATGGCAGTAATGTGGATGCAAGGACTGAAGAAGACTTGGCTAAACCATACAAGCCAAGTAACCTTTCATGCTTCTCAAGACAGATAGCCGACTATGATTTCCAGTCGAAGATCAAAATGCCGGCCCACATCAGGACATATGATGGAACTGAAGATCCTGAGGACCATCTTCAGATCTTCACCGGTGCAGCTCGGATAGAGAAATGGTCCAACGCTGAGTGTTGCCTAATGTTCATGCAAACTCTTGTTGGATCTGCCAGGATCTGGTTCAACGATTTACCTGCTCAAAGCGTTCGAAGCTTTGACGATCTCAGTAAGGGTTTCCTGGCCAATTTCTCCCAACAAAGACGATATGTCAAAGACGCAACAGTGATCTTTCAGATAAAACAATGTGATGATGAAAGCCTCCGTGCTTTCATCGAACGATACAAGAAGGAAGGTCTAACTTATGTAGGGGCCGATGAGAAAATGAGGGTGGCTGGCTTCATGAATGCCATCACCTCTAAGTACCTTACCAGGGATTTCAACAAATCTCTACCCAAAACCTTAGAAGAAGCTCTTGAAAGGGCTGAAGCCCACATCCGGGGAGAGGAGGCAGTAGACATTAAGGAGCAAAGGAAAAGAGGGTCCGGCTGGAGAAGCAACAGTCCAGCCAGAAAAAGAGGGAACTTCAACTCCTATGACAGGCGGTCAAAGGGTTCAGACCCTCGAAGGTCTGAAGGTCGGAACCTTTCAAGCAGAGAAAAAGGCATAAGTTTCACACCCCTCACAAAAACCCCTCAAGAAATCCTTGCAACAGAAGAAGTTAAACAAAACTTTCGGCCTCCTAGACCTCTCCCCAAAAGCAGGAAAAACGAAAACTCCACCCAATACTGCGAGTTTCATGAAGAAAAAGGTCACCACACCAATGATTGCTTCCAGCTCAAGAAAAGAATAGAAGAAGCTGTTAAGTCCGGAGAACTCGCTCATTTGGTAAAGGGAGTCCGGGACAAAATGGCTGAAGGAAAGAGTAAGGAAGTCAACATGGTAGATTTCGATGGAAAGGTTCCTCACAAGAGGCAGAGGTTGGAAGCTTGGGAGCTTCAGTGTGTCTGTTTCCCCCCTACGGAGAATGACCCTCTCCCTAGCCCTCTCGTGGTAGAAGCAACCGTGGGAACGTTGCAAACATGCAAGGCATACATAGACACGGGGGCAGCCACCGAAATTATGTTCGAAAAATTCTTCAATCAATTGAGCAATGAAGAACGTTCAAGGCTTCAACCCTCTGGGACCTCCATAAAAGGTATCGCTGACATACCCCTTAAGCCTTTAGGGCAACTAACACTTAATGTTCGTTTTAGTGAAGGATCAAAAGAAAGAACCCAACCACTCACCTTTGTGGTTATCAACATCCCCTCAAGCTATGATGTGATCATCGGAAGACCAGGACAGTGTGCATTTTACATGGTCGTGTCTGTTGGCCATGGCACAGTCAAATTTCCCACCGAAAGGGGCATAGCAACCCTTCAACCCTCTCAGGAAGCCTACATGGTTGAAGGTGAAAGTTCAAACAGTGAAGAAGACAGGAAAAGGTTGGTCATAAACCATAAATACCCTGAACAAAGGATAAGGGTCAACCCTGACCTTTCTCAAGAGACCCTTTCATACCTTGAAAAATTGCTAACACACTACAGTGATGTATTCGCTTGGTGTCCTGAAGATATGACTGGGATCCCCCGGGATATTGCCGAGCACGAGTTGAGAATACCACCAGAGGTCAAGCCTGTGGTCCAGAAGAAAAGAAGCTTGGCACCTGAAAGAAGTCTGGCAGCCTGCCAAGAGGTTGAAAAGCTTGTGTCAGCCGGCATCCTCCGAGAAGTCAAGTACCAGTCATGGGTTGCAAACCCAGTTATGGTCAAGAAACCAGACAACTCTTGGAGGATGTGCATAGACTTCAAGGATCTTAACAAAGCTTGTCCTAAGGATTGCTATCCACTACCAGAAATTAACCTCAAAGTTGACTCCCTCACCGGATACTCGTTCAAATGCTTTCTTGATGCATACAAAGGTTATCACCAAATCCTCATGAAGGAAGAAGATGAGGAAAAAACAGCCTTTCACACGGACAAAGGAATCTTTTGCTATCAAAAGATGCCTTTCGGCCTCAAAAATGCAGGAGCAACCTATCAACGGCTCGTTGACAAAGCCTTCGAAAGCCAAATTGGCAAAAACATGGAGGCATATGTCGATGACTTGGTTATTAAAAGCAAAACGGAATACCAAATGCTCGATGATATTCAAGAAACTTTCAAGAACCTCAGAAAGGTTAACATGAAGCTTAATCCAGAAAAGTGTTCATTTAGATTCGAGGAAGGAAAATTTTTGGGCCACATTGTTGGAAAACAAAGCATCAAAGCCAACCCTAACAAAGTAAAAGCCGTCCTTGAAACCAAGCCACCAAAGACCAAGAAGGAGGTTGAAAGCTTGAATGGGAAGCTTGCAGCCTTGAAGCGTTTTACCTCCAATTTAGCCGAAAGATCCCTGCCCTTCTACAAAACGCTCAAGAACTGCTCAGATAAGAAGGATTTCAAATGGACTGAAGAAGCTGAGGAAGCTTTCAACCAGATGAAGCAACATTTAGCTTCCCTACCAGACATAGCAGCACCAAAAACCGGGGAGTTAATATCGGTGTACCTCTCAATCACGGACGAGGCCATCAGTGCAGTCCTCACCATTGAGCGAGACAAGGCCCAGGTACCCGTTTATTTTTTCAGCAAAACTTTAAAATTAGCTGAAACAAAATACCCTCCCCTTGAAAAACTTGCCCTAGCTTTAGTTCAAACAGCTAGAAGGCTTCGAAGGTATTTCCAAGCACACCCCATACAAGTGGTCACCGACCAACCTATTAAGAGTGTGCTTGAAAAACCTGAAAACTCAGGCCGATTAGCCAAATGGGCCATAGAACTGGGTGAACATAACATCACGTATGTCCCAAGGAAAGCTATCAAGGCTCAAGTCTTGGCCGATTTCATTGTGGAAGTCCCAAACCAAACACTTACTGAAGTAAACACTGCCACCACTGAACCTTCCAACCCTGAAGCCTGGAAGCTTTTTACCGATGGGGCTTCAAGCGTTGAAGGGTCAGGGGCTGGATTAATTTTGATTAACCCAAAAGGTTTGGAGTTCACATATGCTCTTCGATTTGATTTTCAGACCACCAATAACGAGGCTGAATACGAAGCACTAATAGCCGGCCTAAGGCTGGCCAAAGAGATGAAGGTTGAAAAGCTTGAAGTGTTCACGGATTCGTTGCTGGTCTCAAGCCAAGTGAATGATAGCTACATAGCTAAAGAGCCCAACATGAAAAAATACAGAGAAAAATCAAAGGAACTAATGAGTACCTTCCAAGCATGCAACATCAAACAAATCCCCAGATCTCAAAACAAAAAGGCCGATGCCCTAAGTAAGCTTGCATCTCTCACTTTTGCCCACCTCACCAAGAAGGTACTGGTAGAAGTGTTGAAGGCCCCATCCATTAATGAATTGGAGGTTCAAGATGTGGTTACCGAAGAAGAACCAAACTGGATGACTCCCATAAGAAAGTTCCTCAAAAATGGTGAATTACCCAATGATCAAGTGGAAGCCAAAAGGGTTGAAATCAAGGCAAGACATACATGCTGCAAGGAGAAACCCTTTACAAAAAGGGTTACCTTGCTCCCTTGCTAAGGTGTGTCGGCCCCGAGCAAAGCAAGTATTTGATCAAGGAAATTCATTAAGGAGTGTGTGGAGCTCACTTTGGAGCTAGGTCGGTAGTTGCAAAACTCATGAACCTCGGATATTTCTGGCCTTCAATGCATCGCGACACAGCCGAAGAATTGAAGAAATGTGATGCCTGCCAGATCCATGCACCAATCCCAAAAAGTCCCAAGAATGATTTAGTCCCAATAACCTCGGCTTGGCCATTCCATAAGTGGGGAATGGACATCGTTGGTCCATTTCCCCCAAGCAAAGGGGGAGTGAAATTCCTACTGGTGGCGGTAGACTATTTCACCAAGTGGCCCGAGGTCAAACCACTTGCCAAGATCACAAGAAAGCAAGTCATTGACTTTGTCTGGGAAAACATCATTTGCCGTTATGGATTGCCAGGAGTACTTGTCACCGACAACGGAAGGCAATTTGCTGAGAAGCCTTTTAGCGTTTGGTGCAAAGAATACAAAATCGATCAGGTTTTCAGCTCAGTGGCTTATCCACAATCAAACGGGCAGGTTGAGAGAACAAATAGAAGCATAGTGGAAGGAATCAAGACAAGATTGGGAAGATATGAAAGCAACTGGCTTGAAGAATTGCCTAGTGTTCTATGGGCAATTAGAACAACGGAAAAAACAAGCCATAAGAAAACACCGTACAGCTTGGTATTTGGATCCGAAGCTGTGATCCCTGCCGAAATAGGAGTTGTAACCCAAAGAATTGTCAACATGGATCCCGAAGCAAACCAAAAAGAGACCATGTTGAATTTACAACTCCTAGAGGAAGCAAGAGATCAAGCAGCAATTCAAGAAGCCAAATACAAGCAACAGATGGAAGCTTACTACAACAAAAAAGTCAAAAACGAACGTTTCAAGCCAGGGGACCTAGTCCTCAGAAACAACGAAGCCAGCAAGAAAGAAAATCAAGGAAAGCTTGGCCCAAAGTGGGAGGGTCCATACACCATCCTTGAAGCACACAAAGGTGGATCCTACAAGCTGGCTGATTCAGAAGGCAAAAGGCTTCCAAGGCATTGGAACGGCAAAACATTGAAAAGGTTCCATGTTTAAACGAAAAGTTTGGTTTGTATCAAAATGTATTTCAAGCAGGATTATGAATACCTTTTGTAAAAAGCAAGTATTGCTTTAATGAATGAAGTTGTTTTTATCAAACTTGTCTTTCTATCCTAAAATCAGGTTGAGAACCTAGCAAAAAACTCCATGGCAAGTGCCATGTAAGGGGATGAGCTCCCAGGCCACATCGCTCAATAGGTTCAAGGGTTGAATGAGCCTATATAAGGGGTGAGTTCCTAAATCAATACAACTCCATGAGACTTGTCGAGAAAAAATAAAATTGTCTCATAGACGGGTATAAGCAGCCTACACCAAATGTTCCCTAAGTTTTAGAAATACAGTCTACAAAAAGGCTAAAAAACCATAAGAAATGATTACAAGGATAGGTGCCATCTCTTCTTGTTAAAAATGCCAAGGCTAAGTGTCTGCAGCACTGAACCCTTTTAGGTATAAAAAGCATAAGGGCAGCACAAACCCGACAAAGACAAAGTTACAAAAAGAACAAAGTCAGTTGGACAAAAATCACAAAGGTACAAACCAAACCAGGACGCAGAACCAAGAAGTCTTCAAGGCTTCAAGCCACCCGGACAATACCCCGAAACCTTAAAGGCTTCAACCTATTGACAGACAGCCAAAAGGCTTGGACGGTTAAAAACCAAATGGGCAGCCTTGACCAAAGAGGCACAAGCATAAAGCCATAATAAAAGAAGAATAGTTAAAACATAACATCATATAAAAGAAAGCCCAAAAAAGACTTTCAAACATAAGTTAGAAGTAAGTCCTAGTAACTTGCAAGCTTAAACTACTGTTCCAGCGGCCACAAAGGCCTTAAAACACAACCAACAGGAACCTTAAGGGTTCCTAATAACCTAATATTGTTCAAGTCAACATTACAAAACATAAATTGTTTCAGTGCTAAGAAAGCTACGAATCAAGCATCAACGGATTTGGAAACTCCAGAACCTTCGCCCTTGGTCTTCTTTGTTTTCTTCAACTTTTTAGTCTTCACACCTCCATCACCACCAACCGCCGAAGCCTCCAAGCTTGCATCCTTAGGAACATCCGGCTGACCTGAAAGGGTATCGTCACTATCACCTGAATAAGACCTCTTCCTTGAGAGAGATCCCAGGACTTCAGCACAGACCTTCTCATTCAAGCCCTCCAGCTTCAAACCTTGCAACACAGCAAGAGGCTTACCAAAGCAACCAGAAACTTGGTGGATGTAAGGATAAGTCAGCTTCTCCATTTGCTCAACGGAGCCTTTAAAAACATCAGATGCCCCGGGCCGAAACAGAGGTGACTTCTCCAAAGGATGACCGGACTCATGGAGCTTATAACCTGCAATAAGACCTTGGTGTTTTCCCAAATTGAGCAGCTTAGTATAAACATCGCCAAGGGCAGAATTAAACTCTTTGGAGTGCAGCAGATAGGTAACCACTTGATGGAAACCCTGCTCAATGAGCCATTGGTTATCACCAGTAGCCTGAGCAACTGAAGCCTTCAACCCTTCTTTCTCCTTACCAAAAGCCTGTTGCTGAACAAATAAAGCTTCCCGGTCAGCCCTAAGTTTCAACCTATCAGCCTCGAAGCTCTTTTTCAAATCACCCATCTCAATCTCATGCGTCCTTTTCAGATCACTAACCTTCTTCTCCAATGCTGCTTCCTTCTCGGCAAAACCAGCTATCTTCTTTTTCATCCCAGCCATGGAGGATTTCATTTTATCCTTCTTTTTGGAGAATTCTTCATATTCCCGCATTCTCTGACGAAAACGGGCAATGCCTTGAGGAAGCATAGCAGCAAGGTTGCAAGTACTCAAAATCATACGGGACAGCATCATGTCATCATCCATCCCAACAATAGTCTCGTGCACAGAGGGAGGAGCAATGTGACTCAGAGCATCCTCACAAACAGCAGCATCTTTGAAACTATCATCATTCTTCACCGACCAAGTAGGCACATAAATCCCTTCCGGGTCCAACCCTTCAACGTCCCTGCTCGAAGACTCCTGAACAGGAGTGGCAACAACCTTCTTACTTGAAACCTTTTTGCCATGAACAACCAATTCCTTAGCTTTCTCAGCACCTGCTTCAACATCTTGATCTTCCGAAACTTCAATATCGTCACTCAAGTCCACTGGTTCAGTAGAAGTGGATTGAGGGCCAGCTTTCAACAACCGACGAGAAGATCGGCGGGTTGAAGATTTAGGAACATTAGACTTAGAAAAACCCTTGGCAGTAGCAGCACTAACATAGCCTGAGCCCTCAAACCTTTGATCAGCAGTCCTAACAACAACATTCTCACCAGGAACGGATGGAGCATCCTCCAAAACAACATCAGAAGTATCGTCACTCTTAATAAAGTCCAAAGCAGACATGACTGCAAAAAACAACAACACATAAGTCATAGATTAAGAAAAACATAAAAAGGACCAAAAAAGGAAAATGCATACCCATGCCACTCCTCATAAGAACCGGATCCCAATCAACATTCCCCCAAATTTTACTAACCCCTAATAGAACAAGTAAGTGTTCAGGAAAGGGACGAACCCTCGAAGGGCACCCCCGGATGGCATTGAGAAAAACAGCATTCAATTCAGACTCGGAAGGTTCCGGATCATTGAGAACAGCATCCGGATTCCTCCACACCATTTTAAATGGGAGAATAGTATCGGAAACCCAGAAAAAGCGGTCTTTCCAAGCCCCAAGCGTAGTAACCATCGACGAAATAAGGCAGGTATCAATTTTGCTTGTTTCAAAAGTAAACCAATCGCCATTCTTAGCCAAACGAAAAAACCGACGAAAGAGTAAAAGGGAAGGATCATACCCAAGAGCACGACACAAAACCTCAAAATGCAAAACCCTAGCCATCCCCTTTGGATGAACTTGCCCAAAAGAAACCCGATAATACTCCAACAAGTTCAAAACAAAAAACGAAAAGGGATATCGAAGATTTGAGAACTCAAAATGACTACAATAAAGGGCAATCGAACCAGAAGGTGGTTTATCAACGGGAACATCACAAGCAGGGGCAGTGGGATCAAACTTCCTATCAATACCATACTCCATACAAAATAAATCTACCTCCTCTTGTGTTAACCGGGAAAAAGATTTTGCTAAGTCCTTACGAGCACCCATTTTTTGAAAACGGAAATTGCAGAATGAAAGATGAAAAGGAAACAGGGACTTACCTTAGAGAAGGAGAGAAAATGGAAGAAACTTGGAATAAATTGTGAAACAAATGGATAAGTTTGGGAAAATAAAATAAATATAAGTCTACAATAGGGGTAATAATGGCAAAACAGTAACCCCTGCGAAAACCGCCACCCTATCAACCGCCATACATCAATCAAATCAATTGTCAGTTATTTGAAATTCAAATTCAAAACATTAACTGCCTTCAACCTTTCAAGCCTTCAAGCAACGAACCCTCGAAACCTTCAAGCAATAAAATACGTACATAAAAGTCAGAAGTCTTTAAGCTTATCACCCAAAAGCCTCTGACTTGGGGGGCTGATGACGGGGGTAGCTCAAGACTAAATAAAATGATTAAATATGTAAGCGCTCAAAAGGTTAAACGGTTCAACGGTTGAAAAGCTGGGCGTTGGAAAAAGCAATACAGAAACAGTAGCCAGTCACATCTGGAGATCACTTCACCAACCCACAGCCGCAAAGGCAATGCAGGTCTGCACAATGCACGCTATTATCCGAGGGACAAAAGCCTTCAACCCCCAAAAGGGGAAACCCTCCACTGCAAGCGAGGTTGCTAGTCTAATCCATTCCACTTCTGGAGATGCCTTCCCTTATAAAATGACACTTCATTTACTTCAGGGGGACATCTGGACCAGCTCTGATTCTTCAATCCTTGGTCATTCACATCGAATGCTTGTCTCGCACAAGTCATTCCCTTTCACATCCAACACACACATTCCCTTTGCTACCACTTCCAAATCTGGATACAATTCAGAGGAGGATCTATAGCAAAGAACAACAATAAACTAGTAAACCTCCTTCCACGTCTCGCAAACGTGGGGGGACCCCACGATCTGCGTTAGGCAAGGTTGAACCCTTCAACCGTTCTGCCTAGCCAGTCCAGCTACCACCGTTGGTCTTGTATTTGTTGCATCAACACATGGGTTTTGTGTAAATAACTTTTTCATTCTTTGATATTGCTTGAAATAAAGCTATTAGATCTGTTCGGGTTTTATTATTGCTATTTAATAGAAACGTTATATTGGTCCATGCTAAAAGTTTTATTATTATTTTTTTATATTGAGACAGGGTAACAAAGCAGATTACTATGTGCTGATTATTTGGTTATACCAAATTTCAGGTTTTGGAGCCAAGAAGAAGGCAAGTGATAGTGAATGGATTCTGAACGCGATAGCATTAGAATGGATGTAGAAGAAGATAGACTAAGTGGCTTGCAAGATGATCTCATCTTTAGAAGCATTAGAATGGATGTAGAAGAAGATAGACTAAGTGGCTTGCAAGATGATCTCATCTTTAGAATACTGTCTTTTATTGGTATAAAAGATGCTATTAAAACTAGTGTTTTGTCGTCCAGATGGAGGTATATGTGGACTTTAGTTCCCCATCTCAATTTCTCGGTTGAGGATTTTTCTACGATGGACAAGTTCTACGACTTTGTTACCCATGTCCTGTCTCGTCGCAATAATCAAGCTCAGTTGTCTTCTATCAATCTTTATCTGCGTGTAAAGTATGACCAGCAGGATGTTGCCCCGAGGATTATGAACAATGCATTCTCCTTCAGTGTCCAACAAGTGAACCTTGCTTGCAATGGTGGACCTAAAAACTTTTTTCATGGGGGGCGAAAAGTTTTGGGGCAATTGGCTATCGCTAAATATAAAAATTTGTCCAGTCTGGTTCGGGTTAGGTCGAGCCGCATAATAAAAAAAAAGCCAAACCAAACTAAATTTAAGATACATAATCGGTTCGGTTCTCAAGTCCAGTTTTTCAATTTAATTGGTTTTGGACAGGTTCGGTCCAAGCTCAAAAACTATAAAAAGGGTATGTTTGGCATGGAGCTTTTAGGAGCTTTTAGGAGCTTCTAGCTTTAAGCTTTTAAGAAAAAGCTCATACTCAATAAAAAGTCTTGTTTGGTTGAAGGAGCTTTAAGCTTTTAGGTTAGGAGCTTGAAGTTTTTGGTTGAACGCTACTACTAGTAGCGTTTAGAAGGAGCTACAAGCTTTTAGGGAAAAATTACTATTTTAACCTCTAAAAATAGGAAACTTTTTAATGCATCAACTTTCTAAATTTTTAGTTATGTCCATTTTGGTCATTTTATACATTTTATTAAAAGCTCCAGCTACTCTACCAAACACCAAATATATCTAAAAAGCTACCGCTACTAACTACCAGCTACAGCTACCAGCTTCCAGCCACCAGCTACCAGCTACCAGCTTACAGCTTCCAGCTAGCAGCCACCGGCTACTTTTGCCAAACATACCCAAAATCTAATATTATTAATAGTTCCATTGATAGCCATTAAAATTTAAAATGGAACTAGACAATTTGCCGTTTCTTTGTTTCTTTTTCATTGGAACCAAAAGTTTTTCATAAGGCTATTCAGTATGAGAGAGGGTAGTCCTTAGAGGATGACCCTTCACCTCAGCGTCACGTCATAGTCTTTGAAGGATGTCCCTTTAAGGATGACACAAAGGAAATGGGTGATGATCCTACCCCACCTAGTAATTTATTTATTTTTTTAATTTTGGGACATACGAGGACACCTTTCATCAGTGGCGGACCCAGGAATTTTTTCATAGGGGTGCAGAATATTTTCAAAGATTTTAGTTCCCTAGCTGTATAAAAATATCGGTTCATAGCGGGTCGGGTCGGATCATGTAAGACAAAAGAACATCAAACTAAAATTTATTAATCATCAAAAACACGTCAAACGTCATTACAAATTACAAACGTATTTAAAATTGTGCCCTACAGGTTTTTTTTTAAATATATCCAAAATATCATCTAAAGATACTAAACACACCATAAGTTCATTACATTCTTACTCATTGTTCCTAACAAATATAATTTGCTCCATAAGTTCATACAACAACACTAAACACTTAAACAAAATGAACAATCATGTTCAACCAAAGCCCATAACTTTCAATTATATTTTTAAACATTCAAGCCCTATTATTAAATGTTGATTACTTGTAACTAATCATTTAAACAAAAAAAGCTATAAATAAAACAACAAAATCATTTAACTACAAGTCTAGAACAACAAAAAAATCAAAAAATATAAAAAGATTAAAACGTTACACATCTATATTTTCTCCTAATCATCACATAAAACAAAATAAATAAATAAACCATACTAGTTCTATATTGGAATTCTGACGTAATATGGGTCGGTCCAACCGGAATTTTGGTTTTTCCGGTAAAAAAAGCCACCAGGTCGTGAGTAGTGGCGTCAAGTCGATGGGAGTTTTTTTGGAGGCGGGATTTGGAAATGGAATGCGTGGATGGGTTTGGGTTATTTTATTTAGTTCAAATTTCTTTAGGTTGGGTTTGGGCTTATGTTAATAAAAATTGATTGCAGATTGGGCTTTAATTGGATTAAATAATTAAGTGAATAAGTGGTTAATAATTATTTTTTTTCTAAGTGGGGCGGTTGAAAATTTTCAAGGGGTGCGGGTGAAAAATTCCAAGGGTGCGGTCAGAATTTCCGGCGAAAAATAACACTAAAAAATATTTTTTGATGGGGTGCGCCCGCCCACCCTTGGCTTAGGGTGGGTACGCCCCTGCTTGCTTGTCTACGAAGAATATTGGATTCTCTCTTTCTATTTCAGGTTCTCGGACTCTCAAAGATCTCACATTCAGTAGGCCTTTCTGTAATGGTCACGTTAAACTCACATACACACCGGAGCTTTCATCTCTAACAACATTGCATCTTGATTCTATCACATTATATGATGGTTTTTTCTCCAAGTGGCCCAACTTGGAGAGAATCTGACCTTAAATTGCTGCAACATGATGGGATCAAAAGGTTTAAGGATTCGTCATCCTCGACTTTCTAATCTCACGCTTGACAATGGAGACATAATACCAAATACTGTCAATGTGGTTACACCCATAGTCACATAATTCGCTGATTAGGCCACGATTTCCGTTCTGGATCGTACGTACCAATTCGCGGTACGATTGCGATCCGGGATCGCTCCGGATCGCGTTTCCAAGCAAAAAATTGGCGTTCCAGTTTATCATTCAATCTTAACAGCGATAAAGAGAAAAGTAATAGGGATGAAGATGAATAGAAGTTCTGCATTAAAAAAGAGAGATGGGGATGATGTAGGTCCACCCGGAGGATCGAGTAACCTCTATTCCCTGTTTTTCGACAAACCCGAAAGTGCGGAATCCAAACGGGTAAGTTAAACCAAGTGACGAACACAAACACAAAGATTCAACGATTAACACTCCATTGTATTAACTCGTATGAAACCGTTACAAAGCAATGTTTACAAGATAAACCTATAAACTCTCAGTTGTGTGTGTTAACAATGTTCGCTCTCAAATCTATTCAGATTTGTCTAACTGTGTTATGTCTGTTGTGAGTGTATATATACTGAAGCCATGACGACGAAATCAGAAGCCCACGAAAACACTTTGACGAAATCAAGGATCTTCGTCCTATTTGGTTTTCATCCTAAGTGTTTTCGTCCTATTTGGTTTTCATCCTAAGTGTTTTCGTCACATGTGATTTCATCACATGTGATTTCGTCACATGTGTTGGGCCTGGACATGGGCTTCATCAATGGGCTTCAACAACAAACAAACAGACAACACTAGACTTATCAATATGCATACCGCACACACGCAGTAGCATTTACAACGAATGTTACGAAGTAAAACGCATACCGAGTCAAGACAGGAGGTTGTCATGACTACGGCCTTCACTTCGTAGTCGAGTCGAGCCGAGCCGAGCCGTATCCACATAATATGTATCAACAAACTCCCCCTTGGATGCTGCTCGTGAGGTTCGTAATCTCGTTCTCCATCTCTTGATGGTTCATTCATTCTTGTCGTAGGATCTTCAAAGTCTTCACGCGTCGTAAGTAGAAAGTGTATCAACAAACTCCCTTTTCATTTAGGTAGTGTATCAATAAACTCCCCCTTTGATTATGCTGTGAATCTTTTGATTTTTGATACTTGAGATCCTTGTGGTGTTGATGATTGATCAGCAGCAACTCGATCATCTTTATCATTTGAGTGCCTTCACGTCGTGTCTTCATTCCGAAGCTTGTCATCGAACACGTTCTCTTCGCCTTTAGCATCTGCACATGCAAGAAAGCTAAACACGTAATGAGAATTGAGTTATCGAATTTTGGAAAAATCAGTTGGCATGTCGGTAATCGGTGTGTTTGTTTTGTCTTGGGCCAAGAAATCACTTGTGCATATTAGTTTGGGACGAAATCAGTTGTGCATACCATCTTGGTTGAAATCACATGTGCTGAAATCAACTTCTGTAGGTCCACCCGGAGGATCGAGTAACCTCTATTCCCTGTTTTCCGACAAACCCGAAAGTGCGGAATCCAAACGGGTAAGTTAAACCAAGTTACGAACACGTAAGACACAAAGATTCAACGATTAACACTCCATTGTATTAATGCGTATGAAACGGTTACAAATCAATGTTTACAAGATGCTCTCATAAACTCTCAGTGTGTGTGTTTACAATGTGTTCGCTCAAAGAAATCTATTCAGACTTCGTTTGTTTGTTCTGTTCTGTGTCTGTGTTTATATACTAAAGGACATGACGAAATCAGAAGGCCCACGAAATCACATGGACGAAATCCAAGATATGGATGAAATCAGGTGATTTCGTCCTATTAGGTTTTCATCTAAAAGTGTTTTCACCAAACTTAGATTTTGCCCAGTAAAGTGTTTTCGTCCAATGCATATGGGCTTGGGTCTTCATGTTGGGCCTTGGCTTGGGCTTAGAACAAACAAACAAACAACAAACAAACTATAATCTAGACAATACTAACATGTATACTGCACACACGCAGTTACATGTACATGATTTGTTACAAAGTAAAACGCATACCGTAGTCAAGACAGGAGGTTGTCTTGACTACGGCCTTCACTTCGTAGCCAAGTCGAACCGAGCCGAGCCGAGCCGTATCCACACGATATGTATCAACAAACTCCCCCTAAAATCAACAAACTTACAATAATTTTAAAACACAAAGATATTTACAAAAACGATTTTCCGATGTCGGTTAACTCATGTTTTACCTCGATGTCGTTTACCAAAATTAAATTTTTTGTCAGAAATGATTTATCGAATTTTGAAAAATCAGTTGGCATGTCGGTAATCGGTGCGGACCACGACAACATTGATGAGTTTCATAGTGAAACAATCACGTGTGAGGTGATATTCGAGATCAACGTGTCTGGTCAAAGAGTGCTGTACGAGATGATAATAATTCATAAAGTAGCTTAAATATCGACAAGTATAGGAGAGATTAGAAATTTAAAACCGTATCCTGCAACTGCTTCGTGCATTGCAAGGAATTTGAGTGCTCTCCTAAACTAGATATCCACCCGTTGTGGACTTCAAATTCGATTTTGTAGCTACTGAAAAAATCTCTTCACAGCAACAAGATCATAGACCTCTGGGTTCGACTGGTCTTTGTCTTTCTCTTTGAGAAGTAGTGTGCGGTTGTTCAATCCACGCCAAGGCATCCGCACACCCGGTTGGTTTGTTCAACAAACACATTTTCTTCAATCACACCATGGAGAAAAGTACCCTACACGTTCATCTTGTGGACTTTGAACTTCTTGTGGAAGAAAAATCCATGAATCTTAGAAAAGCTTCAGACATGTTGCAGGCGTGTACTTTTCATTTTAATCTACCCTTTTGACCCGATCAAAAACCATAACAACCAAATTTTGGCACATTTTTCATCTGGTCGAATTTTTCAACTTCATTCCTTTTTCCTTTCCATCAATGGCAACAATATTCTCCTAGATGTAACAATATTTCGGAGCCTTATGTCGCCGATCTTGTGCATGGACGCTCCACTATCAACAATCCTAAGACTATCAATAGTTCCTCCTGGAACATCTTGTGCACTCATTCAGAGATTAGTTGGAGAGGGGGACCCAAGCCTTCACAGACTTGGGTCGTCCGTCATCATCGAGAATTGTAACATCCATTTCTCGATGATTCAGAATTGATGTAGCTCCCCCTGAAACGGTTACTGGTTTTGGTTTCCAAATCTGTTTTTGTTTTTCATTTTTAACTTCTAACTTAACAGACTGTGTTTGGATAACCTCTGGTTTTAAAAGCTTTTCAACATTTTTCCGTTGTTTCTTTATCTGTTTCACTTCTTGTTGTTTAACAAGACGGGGGTCCTGTTTTGGTGAAACAGATCTTTTATGGTATTTGTTACCACGGGGGGCATCAACCTTTGCCTTTCCTTTCGTGAGATATGGACAATTTCTGACAATGTGTCCATACTCACCACATTCAAAGCATGATCTCCGCTCAACAAACATCAGAGTATCATAACTGTAAGAGCTTGATGATGAACTTTGTGATCTTGAGGTACTTGGTCCTACATCACAACCGTTTGTGTGTTGTGTGTAATTGTTTTGACTGTTTCTTTTCAAAATTTTCACTTGATTAACAAAATCTAAGTTAGATTTGTTTTCAAATGTGTCAATTTTATCCGTTCCCCTTGATTTCACAAAGTTCACCTTCTTGTCCTTTTTCTGGGTCTGTTTCTTTTGACCTTGAGTCGGTGATTTACCTTTTGGTTTGGTGCGATTTTGCTGAACTTTCTCAGTTGGTAATCTTTGATTGCCATTTTGTTTACGAATTTCAGCTCTTGGAATCGGAGGACACTGTGTTACCACAACGTGTGATCCTGTCTTTCCCAAGAACTTACTTGTTGAATCTTCAAAAATTTTACTAATTAAAGATTGATTAACATTCTTAATAGGAAAATCTTTGTTAGAATAAATTTTATCATCACCAACAAGAGTGTACAGCAAATTCACACTCTCAGACTCTTGTGAGGAAGTAGACGTGGACTCGGTCAGAACAGTCGTAGCAGGTTTTGCGGGAGGATCATATAGAATATGATTCTCGAGAGGTATGCCCTCTTCTTTGATTACCGCATCTGACTGTGCTTAGTCAGTATCATTAGATTCATCATCTGAAGAATCAGTATCCTCAACAATGATTGGAGGATCCTGATTTTGTTCAGCAGTTACAAAAGCATCTGCTGACACATCCGAATCTGATGATACTTCCTGTTTGTATCCAAGTCCCGTTGCAAATTCCTCAATGTCTAAAGGAACAGATTCTTCATAATGAGTTCTATACTCCTCATCAGGCAGTGCATCATAATTTTGTCTAACAGGTGGTGGACATTTCTTATATCCAATGCACGTGACATCCTTTTTCTCTTTTTGTGTGCCAATGATGTGATCCAGCACATATCTAGAGTTAGAATAACTATCTAGTTTAAGCCGGATCGCCTCACTTTCACACTTTGTGCAGGCTAACTCTTTTTGCATGCTTTCAAGACGATTGATATAAAGGTTTATGTCAGTTTGTTTTCTTGAAACCATTTTTGTCAGTTCGGTTTTATCTTTTCTTAAAGTTTCAACCATCGTTTTAAATTCCTTTTCATGGTTTTCATAAAACATGTTAGCCTCTTTGCATTTTGAAAGATCCACTATCAACTTTTGATTGTGCATATTTGTCATTTCAAATTTGTTTTGCAAATCCTCATGTTTGCTTTGCAAATCACACCACTTAGTATCTAATGAAACATGTTTGTTTTGCAAGTCAAACAATTTAGCATTTAAAGCATCATGTTTGCTTTGCAACTCAGACATATTAGCATCCAAATCAGCACATTTAACACTTAAGCTAGCACAATTATCACAATTAACGACAGTTGGTTCATCGACACATACCTGGCGGGAATCACTCTCAGATGTTGACCTATCTGCATCAGAATCAACAACCTCCCTTGATGATTCACATTCAGATCCATCCTCGCTTGAACTTAAACTTGAAGTTGTAACATCTTCAACTGAACTACTGTCATGTTCAGAACTGTCATTGTTTCGTGATGATTCACCATTGCTGGTATCTTTGACAATTTTAGCATAAAATGCCGTTTTTGTTTGACTACAGTTCCTTGGATCAAGAGATGATGGTGCTACCGTAGAACGATGGCACTGTGAAGCAACTAGTGGTAATGGATTTCCATACAAGTCTGTGGTTGGAGCTGGCTTTACAGGAACTTGTATCGGATTGCCATATAAATCTGTGCTTGTGACAAACGCCGTTTGAAGTTGAGCGTGTGAAGAAGGTCTTGCAGAAGTGCTAGGAGTTCCATAATACATATCAGTATTATGTCGCACTGGTATTGCAGAAGTGGTAGGAGTTCCATAATACATATCAGTATTTTGTCGCACTGGTATTGCAGAAGTGGGTGCGGGATTTTCGGCCCATGATGGAGATAAACGTGACGGATTACCCCACCAGTTCGAACTCATTTTTGATGTTTAATGACTAATACCTGAACAAATCACACAAATTAAACAATTAACAATGTTTTACAAGTCTACTGTAAAAAAAATAACACAAGTATGTGATTTCGTCCAGAAGTTGATTTCAGCACATGTGATTTCGACCAAGATGGTATGCACAACTGATTTCGTCCCAAACTAATATGCACAAGTGATTTCGGCAAACACAAGTGATTTCTCGGCCCAAGACAAAACAAACACAACCGATTTCGGCAAACACAAGTGATTTCGGCTGATAAGGAGTGTTTTCGGCAACAATATGTGTTTTCGTTGATAGGGATTTCGGTGCTAATGGATTTCGGCCAGGTAAGGATTTCGGCCAAGGGAGTGTTTTCGGCCAGTTAGAGATTTCGACCAGGATGGATTTCGGCCCAGATGTGTATTAGGCCCAGATGTGAAGGTGAGTGATTTCGGCCCAGGTGTGAAGGTGAGTGATTTCGGCTGGAGAGATGAAGATCAGGTGATTTCGTGGAGCATGGGTTTTCATACACAGGTGATTTCGCCAAGATCAGTTTACCAGCTTGATTATGTTGACTAATGGGTTTTCGTTGACTGGTAGTTTGTATATAGATTTCGTCCAGCTACACACCTGATTTCGTAGGAGAGTATAAAGGGATTTCGTTGACAAAAATGACCAGACAACTTGATATTTTCGAAACCAAATCTTATCTATTACTGACACACAGACCTCTTTTGTCAAAGCCACCTTACCCTTACACACTGTCTTGCTTTCGGCTCACATTTTTCAAGTTAAACACCATCATGTTAATGTGTACAATAGTCAAACAATAATATTATAAGTTTCAATAATTTAAGTCAATTCAAACTAAATCCCAGAAATGATGAACAAACTCAAGAACACTTTGAAGATACACAAGAACTCCGGTGAAATATGAGTTTTCCGACCACCTGAAAATATTCCGATCACAAATTTTTGCACTAAAGTTCAATAAAAACCCAATCTTAAATGTATGCAAGAGTTTTAACAAGGTTTTATATGAACTAGAAGCAAAACAACATGAAATTCATAGATTTTAAAAAATGTTTTTCCAGAAAGATATGAACTTTAAAGACTCAAAAACCAAGAAAAACAACTAAAAACCTTTCAAAATCACAAGAAAACAACTTGGTTTTAACAAGGAATCGAGCCAATGCTCTGATACCAATTGTAGGTCCACCCGGAGGATCGAGTAACCTCTATTCCCTGTTTTCCGACAAACCCGAAAGTGCGGAATCCAAACGGGTAAGTTAAACCAAGTGACGAACACAAACACAAAGATTCAACGATTAACACTCCATTGTATTAACTCGTATGAAACCGTTACAAAGTAATGTTTACAAGATAAACCTATAAACTCTCAGTCGTGTGTGTTTACAGTGTTCGCTCTCAAATCTATTCAGATTTGTCTAACTGTGTTATGTCTGTTGTGAGTGTATATATACTGAAGCCATGACGACGAAATCAGAAGCCCACGAAAACACTTTGACGAAATCAAGGATCTGGACGAAATCAGGTGATTTCGTCCTATTTGGTTTTCATCCTAAGTGTTTTGTCCTATTTGGTTTTCATCCTAAGTGTTTTCGTCACATGTGATTTCATCACATGTGATTTCGTCACATGTGTTGGGCCTGGACATGGGCTTCATCAATGGGCTTCAACAACAAACAAACAGACAACACTAGACTTATCGATATGCATACCGCACACACGCAGTAGCATTTACAACGAACGTTACGAAGTAAAACGCATACCGAGTCAAGACAGGAGGTTGTCTTGACTACGGCCTTCACTTCGTAGTCGAGTCGAACCGAGCCGAGCCGTATCCACATAATATGTATCAACAGATGAACCTGCGAGATAGAGATGGAGGAAGAAACCTGTATGGAGAGGAGAAGGAGATGTCATGCGATGGGAAGAAAATAAAGTGACGGCAGTTCTTTTTTAGGGTTTACCAATATACATCATATTATTTATTTTATTTCTTTTTTAGCCAAATAACGTTTTAACCTTAATGTTACAGTTTTGTCCAAATTTGACCCTAAGTATTTTCTAATTTGTTAATTTTCTTCTTTTTTGAGTTTATTTACTATACATATAGCTTGATTAGTTTTACATCGAGTATATTAAAGAGTTTTTGTGCTTCTTTATGTTGTACATCGTACCACATTGTATGGTACATCGTACCAGAGCGACCCGAAATGAGTCTACCCCTATCGTACCGAATTTTACGGACCTAGCGAATTGCGATCCCGTTCTACGTTCCCGTACCGGAGCGTACCGCGAACTATGTGACTATGGGCATGACCATTACCATTCAAGTGTTGTACTTAAGGTGGGAGCACTTACATTACTTAAGCTTCATATAGATGTGATGTTATTATTATTTATATTTCCATATTTGTTCTTCAATTCCTAATAGTTCTTTGATTTCAATACGGATTATATGCTTGCAAAATCAGTGTAGATGATGAACGATCTTGATCAACAAAACACGAGTTTCGTATTCAGATTCTTCAAGTAGATACATACACTTTACTATGATATTTCTTTTACTATGCAACAGTTAGCCTATTACACATGAGAAAGATTTCATTTTTTTTTTTTTTTGTATATAGTTTTCTTGAATAAATATTTCTACAGGTTCTGAACTCAACTGTGGAACTAATCTCACACCGACTATCCCCGTTTGCTAACTTAGAGAGTTTGAAGATTCCTCCAAAAGTTTATTGTTTGTTGAGGCACAAACACACAAGAGTTATTATGTCTACTGAAGTAAAAAACTATTTGCTAAATAGTTCTCCAAAAGCCACCTTGACCGAGGTATGTATACGTATATATTATATGGTGATGAAAATTAATGTATTGCTAAGAAGAAGCATAACGCTAACCTTATGACATAATTGCAGGTGCTACGAGAGAAGTGTTGTGACATAACCGCGGCTGCTCCCTGCTTATTTTAGCAAATTGTAAGCCATTGATTTCCCTCTCCAGATACATGCAATTAAGTGATAACCAGTATCAACTGTTGGTTGGTGCCATAATCTTTTCTATTTTTGATTTAGGTCTCCTTCTTGTGCAATAGTCATCTTTCACATGTTTGCAGCACTCATTTTATTTAGAACCAAATTAAGTTTATCTTTCTATTTTTAAAACAAAATTACGTTTATCTTCTTTTGTTTAGAACCAAGTTACGTTTATCTTCTTATGTTTAGAACCAATTTATGTCTATCTTCTTATCTTTAGAACCAAATTTACGTGTACATTCAGTCTTGGTTTAAGCAGTGATCAATTTGCATAAATTTCATAATGCAAGTTTACTTACAACACTGCAGCTGCCCGTAAGTTCTTATTTATTTTATTTTATGTTGTAATTGTTTTTATTGAAATATAATAATTTATATTCTAAAAATTTAATTATATGTAGAGGTTTGGGTTGGGGTTCCAAAAATGAAACATTTTTGTTCGACACAGTTACATGGACGGTAATTGTAACATACATATTAACCTTTAATATGGAATGCGGTTTGGGTTTTTATTGTTTTTATAAGTGACACGTCGATCGAACCAGGTGTTACATCTTAAGTGAAAGAACATCATGAAATCACAAAGGAGGAAATAGGTAAGAGATGCATGAAACATTGTCTTGGAAATCATGTAAGACATATATGACTTTATACTTTGATTGTTCCATGGATAATCTAATAGTTGTAGTGCCCAATGTCATATGGGCTACAATACTAAAGAGTTTGTGAACATGCAATGCATACATGTTCAGCAAACATACACTATTAATTAAAAATTCTAAGAACCATCACTAGTGCTCTAGTGGTGGCCATGGATATATAAGTTTCACATATGGTGGGTCCGGGTGAGTTTTCTCCTCCAGGTCTCAAGTTCGAGTCTGGGTGATAGGGGCTTCTCATTGAGGGATTTAAACTGAGGATCTATTGTGCGAGGGGACTCTCTAGTGCGGACCCGGTTAAGACAACGTATGCTAGACCTCCCGACATTCGCGAATAATTCATACCTTTCAGAAAAAAAAAAAAAAAAAAAAAAAAATTCTGAGCTTTATATTTTAAAATTTTGCTCTCTATGCTAAAGGTGTATAAATCGGTTCTTTCGGCCAAACAAATTTGGTTTATGAACTCGATCAATTTTTTTGAATGTGGGCTCAAATCGGTTTGGCCCAAACCGGCTCAGTTTGTAGTCGATTTATGGGATGAAAAGCCTAACCCACTCTAATCAGTTTGGTCGGGTTCTGAATTGGTTGGAACCCAAACCTATTCCTAAATCGGTTTAGCGCTGACATATCCCCAAACCTTTTTAAATTTAATTAAAAAAATGCAAATTAGACCAAAAATAACTTTTTTATTTGATATTAAAAACTTAAAATAACATAAATTGAAATACAAATAATAGCAATAAAAGTTTTTTGAGCGCTTAAGAGTGTAGATAACTTTTTCATCGTTTTTGTTTTGATTCAACCAAAACACACAACACATATTATACTAGGGAAATTAAATTTTAATAATCCTACTTTTTGGTAATCGACCAATAATAACATCCCATCTTCAAAAATCTATACTGGCAGTCCCTACCTTTTAAAAAAAATTTCACTGGACCTCCGTTAAAAAAACTTAACCTCGTTAAGATTTTTTTTCGAATTTCAAACTAATGTTTTAGGGCTTTTGATCAGAACGAGGAGACGATTTGATTAATGTAAAACTTTCCTCGAAACGGTGATTCAAATGACTTATTTTTTTTTTTTTGTTAATTGTGAGTTTAAACACCCGAATTGAAGTACATTTTTCGTTGTTTGGAGCACCATTTCGAGGTATTTCACATCAATCAACTCGTATCATCGATCTAGTCAAAATCCCTAAAACATATGTTTGAAATACGGAAAAAACTTAACAGAGTTAAGGTTTTTTTTTTCGTTTTTTTTTAAACGGAGGTCCAGTGAGAATTTTTTTAAAAAGTGGGACTGCTAGTGGAGACTTTTGAAGGTGAAATTATTATTGGCCAACTACCAAAATGTGCTATTATTAAAATTCAATTTGCCTGTATACACTACAAGAAAATCAACCAATAGCGGCGACAGTTGTCGCAACTAAAAAATTACAAATGTTACAACAAGTGTATCAAATAGAAATTAATAGAAAGTACAACAAGTTTAACTAATATGCAAATAAAGATTTCAACAAGTGTAGTAGTTAATGAGTTTTATATACTATTTTATTAAAAAGAAATAACAGGTGCAACAAAAGCACAAGAGGCCGGGTCGAACCCACGACCTCTCTGTTTGTGTGTCTTAAACAATCATAACAACCATCATGCTACATCAACTGAACTGAAAGATTTGGATTTTTATGTTATTGTTGCCTGGCATGATGATTTGTTTAAATTTTTCTAAGTAGCACTTTTTTTTCACTTGAGGATGTGTTTGATTGATTTGTTGTTTAAGTTTTTCAAATTCCGCGTCTACATCGATATCTTCAATCTTACTCCTTGCTGGCTTGAAGTCATGCTTCTTCCTGAACACGCCTATCAAATTGATTCGGATTTGCCCCCCATGAACAAAAACATATGGTAGTAAATTAGGTAGTGAAATCATAAAAGCCAAGAGTCAATATGTAAACATACCGTTTTTCTAACTTTTCCAATGACAAGCACATGGCAAACCACAACTTGTAAAAAAACTGGCAACCACAAGTTGCACTGTAGGCTCTCAACCCGTCTTCCTTACGTCGTAGCTCGAAAGCCATAAGCTCAATAGCTTATATTGAAACCTTTCGAAGTACATTTGCAAGCATGGGTGAACCTTGTGGTGGTTCATTACTTTTCTAAGGCTTGTTTCAAAACCTCTTTTAATCTCCGTATATTGTTTCTCAACAATATAATCAACAAACCCCACAAGTTTAACCAGCGTGTTGCGATAACTTGGAAGGTGACTTTTTAGAAATTCATACATGCCCTCAACTCTGTTGGTTGTAGTATGGTGAAAGTTAAAAGTTTTGTAAGTCCATGCAGCTACAAACTTTTCATGGCACGGATCCAACCAGGATTTCTTCATATACTCAAAACCTCTAAAAATAGAACTATAACTTGTCAGGTATGTATGTAAAAAATATTTAAATAATTATGTAAGAAATACTCAGCCTGAGGATATGGTTCACCTCCGTATCCATAGTCCGAATAGTCGTGTTGTGCGTACAAGTCTTCCACAGGGATATTCAAGTCCAGCTGCACCGTATTGTCACGATAACGAATGCCAGATACAACCTCCTCCTCCCTCATCTTAAAAGGGATCGGTTTATTGTACAAGGCAGAAATAGCGGTTCCCTTGTAAGAATCTGAAACAACGGACTCGTCAGAGTATTCACCGAAAAGGTAGTTGCTAAACCACGACATCGTATTTTGAAGAAACACTACTAAAACAACAAAACACGCGTTTGTTTGATACACCTTTGCGATTTTGAATTTTAAATGAATATCAAATGCATTGTCTGCCTTCTTAAAAGCACCAGAATTTGGGGTCGAAGCGTCGCGCTTTGGCCAAAGCGCGGCGTTTAGGGTTACTCGTGACACAACTGACAACCTCGTACATAATATAAACTCGTTTCACAGTCAGATCACCTTTTATCTGGAAAAGAACCCTAAACACCGCGCTTTGGCCAAAGCGCGACGCTTTGGAGATATGAAAATAAGATTGCGTGTGTGAATATCATGGTCCTTCCTATTTTCATAACACTCACAAGTTTCAAGTGTTTGATTGTAAAGGAGATATTTCGACCAACTAACTTATGAAGGACACATAATTTAGGTTTAAAAAACTAACAGGCCAAAAGGGTTTAAAGTCGACTATATTTTTATGTGCATAACCTTATAGCTCATTTTTTTTTTTAAAACTTAGATTACTATAAGAGTTTGCTAGAAGATCTGCAAGTGGCAAATAAAATCCAACCTTTCAACCTTTTATTACATATAGTGTTATATAACCATAAAATAATTAAAAAAACCATTAGTTAATCTAGTAAAATAATTTTAACCAATACATGTTAAGTCCACTTTTATTTTATCATTTTACAACTTTAGAAGTGATGAAAGCTATAAGTGAGAATATGCTACTGTACAAATTTCCAACAATTTTTGTTTGTTTAAATTGATATGGAACAAAAGCTAAATATTTTTTAATCAAGCATTACCCTGGCTTCTCTACATTCAGGTTACATTTATCCTTAAAAAATATTGCTGGAAACATACATTCTTTTAGCATATTGCCCAAAAGAATGAATAACCACCAATCCCTGCGAATAAAATTAGTTTGGGAAGATAATGCTTCCGGGCCGTTTTGACCAGTCCATGGTTAAACCATCACGAAAAATGTCATCAAATGTGGTGTTGTGTGAAGTGCTTAAAAAACAAAGCTAATACATAAGAATTACTGTAAAAAAATTCTTAAGTGAAACCAAAATGTCCAATTCTGATTACAAAAATTCTAAGACTTTGTACAAAACAATCATCTCTAAATTACTTACATGCTCCTTAACGTCGAGTTTATGAGTTTCATGACCACACAAATACTAGAAAGTTGAGCAGCTGAAGTTGTGGGAACACTCATCTGATCGAGTACACTTGTTCAAATATGGGCCTTATATACATTGAGATGATCCCATCAGTTGGTTTAATCGCCACCACCACATCCATCATCCAACCAAGTTTCTTAGATGTATCGTTCCCAATATCACATGCCAATTGCTGCAACAATGATAGCAGTACCCCTTGGCTGAAAGGAACAAAATTACTTGCTAATATTCCCTGTAGATCAATCTATAATTTTTATAACTTAAAAAGTGAGTAACATAAGATTGTCACAAACCGATAAGTGAGGGGGGGGGGGGGTAAAAATTGATGTATTATTAATGCACAAGACCTAAAATCATGTTACTCTCTCTTTTTTTAACGGCGAATTTTGTATTTATTCATTGTAGGACTTGAACCCATGACCTCCTCAATTTAGGTGGTTCTAAAAGCTTTGCTTCTCCCATTGGGCCGGCAACCCCAATGGTTAAAATCATGTTACTTAAAAAATCGGATTATTATCGAAATTATAAAATCTTTGTAAGCATATTATCTTAGTTTTTTTTTGTTTAGAAGAAATTTGAATAAATAATGATTTTTTGGTCAGACTCCTGGTTTGTCTCGTTAAACGTACTTGGGAGCATAACTAAGAAACAATGCGAACATCACCTCTACATAAATATATTTTGTATAACTATGTACTTTTACGTTAGAACTTACCCTAGATTGGAACCAAATTGAAACAGCTTAAAATACACTATCATTTGTACCATTTTGTACATAGGAAACAAACATTCTCAAAATAATATAACGTACATTTATGCATTGCATCTTTAGAGTTTGTTTTAGGGATATCTTGTGATACGTTACTAAAATAATTTCTCATAAATGGTAACTTTGTAATCAAAATGTAAAGAAAAAAGTGTTGGGCCTGACCTCAAGGAACAAACAAATTGGCACTCATTTCGTAACCTACCGATCTGATCTTTTAGCAAGTTGGAAGAAAAGGTATGTTCTTGCGAGGAAGCCCTAGCCATTATTGTATCACACATCATGTAATAGATTCACCTTATTCTTTGTTAATTAACAATCTTCATACATCCGTTCAAAACACATAGGAGATGAATGGGTTTTGTGTAAATAACTTTTTCATTCTTTGATATTGCTTGAAATAAAGCTATTAGATCTGTTAGGGTTTTATTCTTGCTATTTAATAGAAAAGTTATATTGGTGATTGGTCCATGCTAAAAGTTTTATTATTATTTTTTTTTTTTATATTGAGACAGGGTAACAAAGCAGATTACTATGAACTTTGTTATGAAGTAGAGTGGGAAGAGCTATATATATGTGCTGATTATTTGGTTATACCAAATTTCAGGTTTTGGAGCCAAGAAGAAGGCAAGTGATAGTGAATGGATTCTGAACGCGATAGCATTAGAATGGATGTAGAAGAAGATAGACTAAGTGGCTTGCAAGATGATCTCATCTTTAGAATACTGTCTTTTATTGGTATAAAAGATGCTATTAAAACTAGTGTTTTGTCGTCCAGATGGAGGTATATGTGGACTTTAGTTCCCCATCTCAATTTCTCGGTTGAGGATTTTTCTACGATGGACAAGTTCTACGACTTTGTTACCCATGTCCTGTCTCGTCGCAATAATCAAGCTCAGTTGTCTTCTGTCAATCTTTATCTGCGTGTAAAGTATGGCCAAAGGATTATGAACAATGCATTCTCCTTCAGTGTCCAACAAGTGAACCTTACTTGCTTGTCTAAGAAGAATATTGGATTCTCTCTTTCTATTTCAGGTTCTCGGACTCTCAAAGATCTCACTTTCAGTAGGCCTTTCGGTAATTGTCATGTTAAACTGACATCCACACCGGAGCTTTCATCTCTAACAACGTTGCATCTTGATTGTATCACATTATATGATGGTTTTTTCTCCAAGTGCCCCAACTTGGAGAATCTGACCTTAAATTGCTGCAACATGATGGGATCAAAAGGTTTAAGGATTCATCATCCTCGACTTTCTAATCTCACGCTTGACAATGGAGACATAATACCAAATACTGTCAATGTGGTCACGCCTCAACTAAAAAGTCTATCCATTACACATCTTAGTGGAAACTATCTAATTTTTGCACCTGACCTTGCTTCCTTGCTCTTTGGAGGTTATTGCCCTTTGACGTTCTCAACAGACGGATTCCATTCCTTGGAAAAGGCACAACTCTCTTTACACACTCTACGCAAGTCACATGCTCATGATATTATTAGTCTGCTTGAAAAGCTCCACAATGTCAAAGCTCTTTCGCTGAGCATGGAAATCATTCAGGTATTTGGTATTGGCCCTTAATGTTCATCTTACAAAGATTTTCTTTCCAATAGGACAACGTTAGTTATTATTATTATTATTATTATTTGGCACAAGGGATCTATTTCATTGGCATGACCATTACCATTCAAGTGTTGTACTTAAGGAGGGAGCAATTACATTACTTAAGCTTCATATAGATGTGATGCTATCATCATCATCATCTCATCATCATCATTAATTATTATTATTATTATTATTATTATTATTATTATTATTATTATTATTATTATTATTATTTCCATATTTGTTCTTCAATTCCTAAAAGTTCTTTAATTTCAATACGGATTATAGGTAGAGGATCATGTAAAAAGTGCTCAAAGTGTGAGAAGTGTATTATAACACTATATATAATACTATATAACACCATATAAACACCGTATAACAATATGTAAGACCATATAATACCATATAACACTATGTAACACTATATATCATTATATAACAAATATAACACTATAGGTTGTCTGATAGCATGTCTATGATAGATGTATAGTGTTATATTTGTTATATAATGTTATATAGTGTTACATAGTGTTATATGGTATTATATGGTGTTACATATTGTTATACGGTGTTTATATGGTGTTATATAATATTATATATAGTGTTATAATACAATTCTCACACTTTAGGCCCTTTTTACACTATATGCTTGCAATAGGACAACGGATTATATGCTTGCAAAAACAGTGTAGAATGTAGATTTGAATGATCTTGATCAACAAAACACGAGTCTCGTATTTAGATTCTTCAAGTAGATACGTACACTTTACTAAGATATTTCTTTTACTATGCAACAGTTAGCCTATTACACATGAAATTACACTTGAGAAAGATTTCATTAATTTTTTTTGTATATAGCTTTCTTGAATAAATTTTTCTTCAGGTTCTGAACTCAACCGTGGAACTAATCTCACACCGACCATCCCCGTTTGCTAACTTAGAGAGTTTGAAGATTCTTCCAAAAGTTTATTGTTTGTTGAGGCACAAACACACGAGGGTTATTATGTCTACTGAAGTAAAAAACTATTTGCTAAATTGTTCTCCAAAAGCCACCTTGACCGAGGTATGTATACGTATATATTATATGATGATGGAAATTAATGTATTGCTAAGAAGAAGCATAACGCTAACCTTATGGCATAATTGCAGGTGCTACGAGAGAAGTGTTGTGACATAACCGCGGAGTTTTAGCAAATTGTAAGCCATTGATTTCTCTCTCCAAATACATGCGAAGTGATAACTAGTATCAACTGTTGGTTGGTGGCTTGGTGCCATAATCTTTTCTATTTTTGATTCAGGTCTCCTTCTTGTGCAATAGTCATCTTTTACATGTTTGCAGCACTCATTTTATTTAGAACGAAATTACGTTTATCTTCTTATGTTTAGAACCAATTTAGGTCTATCTTCTTATGTTTAGAACCAAATTTACGCGTACATTCAGTCTTGGTTTAAGCAGTAATCAATTTGCATAAATTTCATAACATAACATAATATAACATAATGTAAGTTACAACACTGCAGCTGCCCGTAAGTTCTTATTTATTTTATTTTATGTTGTAATTGTTTTTATTGAAACATAATAATTTATATTCTAAAAATTTAATTATATGTATAGGTTTGGGTTGGGGTTCCAAAAATGAAACATTTTTGTTGGTGCACTTATGTCTGCACTTTGTCTGTATTCGGTCACGATGTAAAACGATGTCTTGTTAGTCTTGTAAGTTTGACCAAGTCAACCATCCTCCTGGTTTGACTTGGCCAAACAGTCAACATTATGTTTGTAAGCTGCTGGGTCGAAGGATGTGCCATCGAAGGATTGCATGGATCCTTCGATGATAAGCTCGAAAGATGACTTTCGATAGATGGACCACGAAAGATCCCATCTTTCGTGGTACATGTTGATCGTTCGAGCTAATTCTGGTCGATAGATGACCCTTCGATCATCCTATCTGATCCTTCGACCGGACCAGCTGGTTTGGGTATAAATACCCGTGTGTTGTGTTCATTTTAAAAAGTTAGACACTCAGACAGAAAGTGATAGTTGGACAGATAGGGAAAACAGAGAACACACACATACTGTTAGAGAGAGTTTATAGAGCTGATCTGTAAACCTTGTGCTTGTAACTGGACCTTTCATACGTTTAATACAAGTGGTGTTAATCGTTGAACTTTGCGTGTCGTGTTTTTGTGTGTTCTATCTCGGTTTGCTATTTCGGTTGGATTCCGCACAACCGGAGTGGTTCGTATACAAGGATTAGGCGACTAGATCCTCCCCTAGCCGGACCTACAAGTGGTATCAGAGCCTTGGCTCTTCTCCTTGTTAAAACCGAGCGTTTTCGGGTTGTTTTCCGGGTGTTTGAAGCTTATTTTTTTCTGGAAAAACTGCTTGAATCTTCGAAATTTTTGATGTTTGGCTGCTAGTTCATCAGAAAACCTTGGTTAAAACTGATTTGTTTATGGTGTGTTAAGGTTTTTAGTGAAGTTTCGGGCAAAATCGGGTTTCGGAAAGTTGTCGGGATACCGGAAAATTCAAATTTTCTGGGTTGTGTCTTCATTTCTTCAACCAAGTTTCAAGTGTTCTTCATAAAATCAACTCTTTTGATCTTGGTCAATTATTTTTGAAAGTGTTAATGCATTGAAAATTGTTATTGGATTATAATAGTACAAATCATATCATGGTTGGTGAATTGATCATACTTTGAGCCGAAAGTGGGAGTACTGTGTCAGGTGGTTACAAAGTCTTTGTGTCAGATCACACAAGGTGTTTAGGTCATCTTTCGATCAGTTTGTTGATCCTTCGAAATTATGTGGACGCTAGGAGGATCTTGTAGTCTTTCGAAATATTGATCCTTCGACTAGATCCTTCGAAATTATGTCGACTAGATCCTTCGAATGTTTAGGATATACATTCGAAAGATAAGGATCTTTCAAAGTGTGAATCTTTCGAATTTGTGATCCTTAGAAAATATTGATCCTTCGAAAATCAAATAAAGTTGGAAATGGTGTAGCTGATAAGGAAGGTTACTTTGTCAGATGATTTGATGGTCACACAAGTTGATAGAAAGTCAAATTGTCTGATGTTGGATCGCACAACAATTGGATAATCGTACAAGATAGTGGACTCACAACAAGAATTGGGCTTCAGTGGATTTCTGTTTGGGCTTCTCGCACAAGAATTAATCAGTCCCACAACAAAGAGACTGGAACGTACAAGCTTTCAGTCGCACAAGACAGTTTTCTCGCACAAGCTAGTGGGCTTCTAACTGGGCTTCTGATTACTTTTAACTTCTGTTTGGGCTGTTAATATCCAGTCGCACAAGATTTGTTCATTTGGGATTGAAGTCGGTCAAGATTTGTTTAGTTGGGTCGCACAAGATTTATTTGATCACACAAGTTTCAATTAGTCGCACAAGACTTTATTATTCGCACAAGTATTGGGCTTGCACAACAAAGATTGGGCTTCTGTTTCGTCAACATTTAAATTAACTTGTTTTGTCGGATCTTTGTTTCGCGGGATTTTGTTTTATCAAGATATTAAAAAAAAAAAAAAAAAATTTGTATAAGTGATTTAACTGTTTGTTCAAGTTTGTGATTTTCAGGTTTTATTATTTTTGATCAAAAATGAATCCAAGATGGAATACTCCGGTAAATACAGACATGTATTTTGGTACTCCGTCTCCCGCACCGAAACAATCTATCGGACCAACAGATCTGTACAGAAATCCGTTTCATAGCTTGTATGGCATTCCTCCTCCAACAACAGACATATATGGAAATCCGCTTGACCCAGTTCCTCAACCAGTGCCTCAACAGCAAACCCAAAGGCCTCCTGTGACAACAGATCTACATGGCAATTCTATCCAAGTTCCTGTTAAGCCAGCTCAGCATGGGAATCAGAACCCTTTCAGAAATCAAGGAGACCAGCAGAATCAGAACAGGAACAATGAGCGTACGTTGATACCTGTCAACAACCAAAGCCAAGCAGGACCATCAAATGCTAACCATGCACTTGTGGTTCAAGTAAATGATTGCGGTGATTGGTCAATCCAGCTGAGTAGTGATGCTCCAGATAGAACAGCTTGTTTTGCTGAGATTGTCAAGGATTTAAATCACGCCAGTGGTGGAGAATCTTCCGCCAATGGTGGTGACTCTTCTGAGGATGAAAACTCTTCTGGTTATAGTAGAAGTTCGGATGAAGAATCCTCGAGTTCAGGCGATGATCATTTGGATAACACATCAAGTGCGTCAGTTGATGCAAATGTTGATGAGCTTTTGGAGGAAGCTGCAGCAGAAAATCATAGGAGATCTATATTGGTGGATCAAGCTGCTTATTCTTCTTCTTCTCTCCATTCAGCCATTATGGCTAATGTCGACAGTTCATCAAGTCAGGTATGTGTCGATGAACCCACTGCTGTTGTTTGTGATAGTTGTGATAGATTAAGTGGAAAATGTGCTGATTTAGAAGCAAACATGTCTGAGTTGCAAGCCAAACATGATGCTTTACAAGCTAGTTTGTTGGACTTGCAAGACAAACATGTTTCATTGAATGATAAGTGGTGTGAGTTGCAGAGCAAACACGAGGCTTTGCAAGAGAAATATGATGTGACATTCATCCACAATCAGAAATTAACCGTGGATCTTTCTAAGTGCACAGAAGCCAACATGTTTTATGAAAACCATGAAAAGGAATTTAAAACGATGATTGAAACTTTAAGGAAAGATAAAACTGAGTTAACAAAAATGGTTTCAAGAAAACAAACTGACATCAATTTGTATATAACTCGTCTTGAGATAATGCAAAAAGAGATGGCTTGTGTTAAAACTGAAAGTGAGGCGATCCGACTCAAGTTAGACAGTTATTTGAGCTCTAGCTATGTGTTGGATCACATCATTGACGTACAGAAAGAGAAACGGGATGTCACATGCATAGGTTACAAGAAATGTCCACCACCCGTGAGAAACAATTATGATGCCATGCCTGATGAGGAGTATAGAACTCACTTTGAACCATCTGTTCCTTTGGACGTTGAGGAATTTGCAACAGGGCTTGGATACAAGAAAGAAGTATCATCAGATTCGGATGTGTCAGCAGATACTTTTGTAACTGCTGAACAGAATCAGGATCCTCCAGTTGTGATTGAGGATGCTGATTCTTCCGATGATGAATCTGATGATACTGTTTCAGCAAAGTCTGATGCGGTGATAAAAGAAGAGGACATACCTCTTGAGAATCACATTCTTTGTGATCCACCTGCAAAACCGTCTGTGACTGCTACAACCAAGTCTGTTGAATCCTCATCTGGAAGCTGTGAAAGCGTGAACTTGCTTTACACGTTGATTGGATCTGATAAAATATATTCAGACAAGGATTTCCCTATCAAAAACGTCAATCAATCTTTGATTGATAAAGTTTTCGAAGATTCTACCAGTAAGTTTTTGGGAAAGTCGAGCCCAGGAGTTGTAGTAACTCAGTGTGCTCCTATCCCAAAATCCGAAGTTAGAAAGAAATATGGGAATCAAAAATTGCAAAAACAAAACAATCAACGAAAGCAAAATCACGCTGCCCAAGGAAATGGAAAAGGCAAACAGAGCCAAAACAAGAAAAAGGACAAGAAGGTAAACTTTGTGAAATCAAAGGGAACGGACAAAATTGAAACGTTTGAAAACAAATCTAACTTAGATTTTGTTAAACAAGCAACAGTGTTGAAAAGAAATGAACCAAACTGTTCGAAACCTAGTACCTCGAGATCACAAAGTTCATCATCATCGGCAAGACGATCACATGATACTTCGGGGTTTGTTGAACGAAGATCATGTTTTGAATGTGGGACAATTGGTCATATAATTCGAAATTGTCCGTATCTTCATAAATTAAAAGCCAAAGAAGATGATCCCCGTGAACGAAATTACCGAAAGAGATTTGTTTCACCAAAACAGGACCCTCGTCTTGTTAAACAACAAGAAGTGAAACAGAGAAAGAAACAACGGAAAAATGTTGAAAAGGTTTTAAAACCGGACGTTGTCCAAACAAAATCTGTTGAATCAAATGTTAAACTTGAAAACCAAAAACAGATTTGGAAACCAAAATTGGAAATTGTTTCAGGGGGAGCTACATCAATTCCGAATCATCGGGAAATGGATGTCACAATCCTCGATGATGACGGACGACCCAAGTCTGTGAAGGCTTGGGTCCCCCTCTCCAACTAATCTCTGAATGAGTGTGTAGGATATTCCAGGAGGAACTTTCGATAGTCGTAAGATTGTTGATAGTGGAGCGTCCTTACACAAGATAGGCGACAGAAGAAATTGTTGCCATTGATGGAGAGAGGAGAAAAGAAGACAAAAATGTCTGATGAAAGAATGTTGTTGAATGAAGTTGAAAAATTCGACATGATGAGATATGTACCAAAATTTGGTTGTTATGGTTTTTGATCGGGTCCTCAGGAAAGATTCCAATGAAAAGTACGCGCCTGTAACACGTCTGAAGCTTTTCGAAGATTCATGGATTTTTCTTCCACAAGAAGTTCAAAGTCCACAAGATGAACGTGTAGGGTACTTTTCTCTACGGTGTGATTGAAGAGAATGTGTTTGTTGATCAAACCAACCGGGTGTGCGGATGCCTTGGCATGGATTGAACAACCGCACACTACTTCTCAAGAGAAAGATAAAGATCTCTGCTGGTACAATGTGGAAGACCAGCCGGACCCGGAGGTTTTTGATCTTGTTGCTGTGAAGGGATTTCAGTAGCTACAAAAATCGACTTTGAAGTCCACAACGGGTGGATATCCAGTTTGGGAGAGCGCTCAGATTCCTGGCAATGCACGAAGCAGTTGCAGGATACGGTTTTAAATTTCTAATCTCTCTTATACTTGTCGATATTTCAGCTGCTTTCTGAATTTTTATCATCTCGTACAGCACTCCTTGATCTGACACGTTGATCTTGAATATCACCTCACACGTGATTGTTTCAATATGAAACTCATCAATGCTGTCATGGTCCACACCGATGACCAACATGCCGATCTTTTTACCAAAGCTTTTGACAAATCAAGATTTGACTATTTATTATTGGTAAACGGCATTAAGGTCAAGCAAGAGTAATACCAACATCGGAAAATCATTTTTGTAAATACCTTTGTGTTTTAAATTTGTCTTAGTTTATTGATTTTAGGGGGAGTAAATCCAAAATTTGAAAAATCCAAAAACAGCGAAAAATTTCAAAAACACAAAAACAATAGAAAAACAAAAATGAGTTTCCTGGCGAGCAAAAGAGAAAATGATAGTACATCAGTGGTCTATCCAAACCTCTTTAAACCTGAAATGCAAAGTGAAAAACGATAAGCAGCTCTATATAAGATGTATCGGTAGGCTCACAATCATTTTAAAGTGTGCAGGGTGATATAAACTTAAATCGACTGAAGACCAGGTGGGAACCATTCATTGGCATATGGTCTTAGTACCGAAATTTCGTTTGAGAGATTGCCGAGGTTCTGAGATATTCGGTCTTTATGCTGCTTATCATCTGGGTATCATGGTTGTATCTTTTACCGAAAAATAACGGGGACGCAAGTCTAGATCTTCCATGATACTATACATACGTGTACATATTGCATACGACCTCAATAAGTGATAAACAATCACATGTCCAAGCAAAATAAGTGATAAAATATCACAAATTCTTTCCGGGAGTCAAGTTCGTCTCTCTGCTGTACGAAAGTACTGACCTGTTCACGGACTTGCTCCTGTGCCCTCATGCATCGAAAATCAAGTTCCTCATAAATAAGTGATTCTATCACATAGGGCTTGTTTTCAAATCAAAATAAGTGAGAATCTCACATCATATACGGTCAAACAGATGATAATCGGTATACTCACCGGTAAGATGAACCCTCGTGCATACCTTGATACGGGAATGTGTCGTGATGTGGATGAACACCGGTCGGTAAGTATAACTCATACTTTAACGTATCCCCTCGCCATGATTACAAATGATAAGTTGAGTTTATGTGGACAACAATACCGATAATTGTTATAGGATGCTTATCTTAATGTTAATTAATTGAACAACAAGAGCGTTTTGGCATGACCGTACACTGATATGATTCTCTTACCCTCGAAACTCGCAAAAAGAATGTCTGTAAATATTTATTTAATGCTTTCAGTTTCTGCATCTTTGTACATATTTATTTACTGCTTTCAGTCCTTACATTTGAAATATTCAAAAATACCAAAAAGATTTTAAGTGTGTTTTAATATAAACTTTATAAAAGTCAAAAAGATTTTATTTCTATCTTATTTTCGATCGTACGATGTTGGAACTCGAGTCTTCGTTACCTGAAACCTGAACGAAAACCGAAAACTACTGAATCTTCATAAACGGTCGAAATTTGCAAGTGATGAAAGTTGAAATTTAAATTGACAAATTTATTAAACTTTCAAACTGTCGGACGGTGTTTGTTCAAACAATGGTCACATGTGTGTTGTTTGCTTATGATATTCCAAGCGGTTGTTCTCATTACGCGTTTAGATTTCTTGCATGTGCAGATTCTAAAGGCAAGGAGAACATGGTCGATGACAAGCTTCGGAATGAAGACACGACGTGAAGGCACTCAAATGATGAAAATGATCGAGTTGCCACTGACCATCATCAACACCACAAGGATCTCACTTCATAAAGATAAAGACTTTCACGAGCATAACTCAAGGGGGAGCTTATGTTAAGGGGGAGTTTGTCAACACACTTCCTACATAAAACGGGGAGTTTGTTGGTACACTTTCTGCTTTCAAGACGTGAAGACTTTGAAGATCCTCCGACATTGAAGACTTGAATAGAAGTCAAAGACTTGAAGACACGAGACCTTACAAGAATGAAGATCGAGACAAAGCAACAGCTGATTGTTGATAAGCCAGACAAAGCTACAGCCAAGGGGGAGTTTGTTGGTGCACTTATGTCTGCACTTTGTCTGTATTCGGTCACGATGTAAAACGATGTCTTGTTAGTCTTGTAAGTTTGACCAAGTCAACCATCCTCCTGGTTTGACTTGGCCAAACAGTCAACATTATGTTTGTAAGCTGCTGGGTCGAAGGATGTGCCATCGAAGGATTGCATGGATCCTTCGATGATAAGCTCGAAAGATGACTTTCGATAGATGGACCACGAAAGATCCCATCTTTCGTGGTACATGTTGATCGTTCGAGCTAATTCTGGTCGATAGATGACCCTTCGATCATCCTATCTGATCCTTCGACCGGACCAGCTGGTTTGGGTATAAATACCCGTGTGTTGTGTTCATTTTAAAAAGTTAGACACTCAGACAGAAAGTGATAGTTGGACAGATAGGGAAAACAGAGAACACACACATACTGTTAGAGAGAGTTTATAGAGCTGATCTGTAAACCTTGTGCTTGTAACTGGACCTTTCATACGTTTAATACAAGTGGTGTTAATCGTTGAACTTTGCGTGTCGTGTTTTTGTGTGTTCTATCTCGGTTTGCTATTTCGGTTGGATTCCGCACAACCGGAGTGGTTCGTATACAAGGATTAGGCGACTAGATCCTCCCCTAGCCGGACCTACAATTTTTGTTTGACATAGTTACATGGATGGCAATTGTAACATATATATTAACCTTTAATATGGAATGCGGTTTGGTTATTTATTGTTTTATAAGTGACACGTCGATCGAACCAGGTGTTACATCTTAAGTGAAAGAACATCATGAAATCACAAAGGAGGAAATAAGTTGGCTATATATTATATCGACTAAGCTACCTTTATTGACTTGTTACCATCATTTGATGAAAAACTTAAGTTTCAAGTCTCAAAAGGTAAGAGATGCATGAAACATTGTCTTGGAAAACATGTAAGACATATATGGCTTTATACTTTGATCGTTCCATGGATAATATAGTTGTAATGCCCAATGTCATATGAGCTACGATACTAAAGAGTTTGTGAACATGCAATGCATACATATTGAGCAAAAATACACTATTAATTAAAAATTCTGAGCTTTATATTTTAAAATTTTGCTCTCTATGCTAAAGGTGTATAAATCGATTCTTTTAGCCAAACGAATTTAGTTTATGAACTGAATCAATTTTATTTTGAATGTGAGTTCAAATCGGTTTGGTCCAAACCGGTTCAGTTTGTGAATCGATTTATGGGATGAAAAGCCTAACCCACTCTAATCGGTTTGGTTGGGTTCTGAATTGGTTGGAACCAAAACCTATTCCTAAATCGGTTTGGCCCTGACATATCCCCAAACCTGTTTAAATTTAATTAAAAAAATGCAAATTAGACCAAAAATAACTTTTTTATTTGATATTAAAAACTTAAAATAACATAAATTGAAATACAAATAATAGCAATAAAAGTTTTTTGAGCGCTCAAGAGTGTAGATAACTTTTTCATCGTTTTTGTTTTGATTCAACCAAAACACACAACACATATTATACTAGGGAAATTAATTTTTAATAATGCTACTTTTTGGTATCCATCTTTAAAAATCTACACTTGCAGTCCCTACCTTTTAAAAAAAAATTTCACTGGACCTCCGTTAAAAAAACTTAACCTTGTTAAGATTTTTTTTTCTGAATTTCAAACTGATGTTTTAGGGCTTTTGATCAGAACGAGGCGATGATTCGATTAATGTAAAATTTTCCTCGAAACGGTGCTTCAAACGATTTATTTTTTGTTAGTTGTGAGTTTAAACACCCAAATTGAAGTACCTTTTTCGTTGTTTGGAGCACCATTTCGAGGTATTTTACATCAATCAACTTGTATCCTCGATCTGATCAAAATCTCTAAAATACGGAAAAAACTTAATGGAGTTACGGTTTTTTTTTTTTTTTTTTTAAACGGAGGTCCAGTGGGGATTTTTGAAGATGAGATATTATTGGCCAACTACCAAAATGTGTTATTATTAAAATTCAATTTGCCTGTATACAGTACAAGAAAATCGACCAACAGCGGCGACAGTTGTCGCAGCTAAAAAATTACAAATGTTACAACAAGTGTATCAAATAGAAATTAATAGAAAGTACAACAAGTTTAACTAATATGCAAATAAAGATTTCAACAAGTCTTTTTCAAATACCAACTAATATACACATGTACAATCTTTCATTTTTACATACACCTACATACACACATACATATACCAAATACACATACTTACAAGCTAACATACACACATACATACTAATATACACACATGTTCACCAAATACACTTACTTTATACATACTTACAAGCTAACATACACATGTACATAGACTTACACACATTTTCACCAAGTTTACATACATTATACATTTTCACATATACACATTTATATACAAACATACATCCTTACATACACATTTACATACCAAAATTACACATCTTTTACTAACATTCACATCTTTGAACAAAAATAAACATACACTAACCTTAATTTGAAGGAGGAGAAGGTGGTGACAGTGGAGATGAGGTGGTGGCCGTGGAGACGAGGTGGTGACGGTGGAGACGAGTGGTCCGATATCTAGTATACACATAACATATATAACATGAATTATAGAAGAAATTGAACATATAGAAATTCTCTAGCATACACATATACATACACCAAGAATCAAGAAATTAACAATATATATAACAAAATAAACAAAAAATTCAACATAAAACTAACAATACTAACCGATTTGAAGTAGAAATTGGTAAAAATGAAGAGATATAGCCGATTTGGAGAAGAATCCATGAGAGGAGTTGAAAGGTTTTGGGGAAAGTGAAAGAAGGAGGGAAGAAATGGCTCTGTTTTATGCTGTTTATTCGAAGGACCAATAGGGGCGACAACCTGTTGCCACTATTGATATAATATGTCGCCGCTATTAAGGTGGTTAAACCCCATCCGTTAGATGAGGATAAGAAACGTGTGGCTAGTGTTTCACTTGGAACGCCCGGGTGCGAATAAAGGCAATAGATGTCGCCTCTAATAGTGTCGCCGCTATTACCCCTCTTTCTTGTAGTGATACTAACATATTGGGGCTAGAATGTAAAAAAGAAAATTGGAAAAAGCGGTCTAAAATGATCCATACGACAATATAACGGTAACAAGAAAAATGTTACAAACCGGTTTTATCACATTATAAACCATTCTTTTTAACTACAAACTGGGTTTTTACATATCCAAAATGTTTTGGATCCAAATCGTTTTTTTGTGTGAAATATTACGAATCTGTGGGTTGGGTAAGGGTTTAAAACGGGTTGGGTAAACCAACTTTAAGGTGTAGCAGGTTGGGTCAGAAACCGGTTTGACAGACGCAAATTAATCTTTTGTACACCTTTAATCTACATTGTGTACTTTAACTTAAAGACAACCTTTTGATTTTTGCGTGACATTAACGATTGGAGCACTTACATGTTCATTTAGAAGTTGATGGTGGAGATAAAAATAAATCTTGTTGATTCAAACATGTAGTTATTCATGATTTTAGTGTCATCAATGTTATTTAGTATATTTAGATTTACTAAAGAACAAACAAGTTAGGAGATATGACGTACACGCTTGCTCAAAACTATTAGTATTTTAGGCGTCAAAGAACCCAAGAGATCAAGGGGGTAGCCCCCGAGGCGGGTCCAAGGGGTTGAGCCCCTACTAGGTGTTACGAACCAAGTCGTAATCAAATGATCTAAAGAAATTAGACGGTAGCCAGATAGAACTTAAGAGAGAATTCAGACTCAATTCATAATTTATCATTCATACTTCAAAATAGAAACGTACAAAAATATAAATAGATAAGTTGCATGCTACAATTCCTAAAAAGATGGACCCACTACTAAGAAACTAACTCAACTGACCCACTACTCTAAATAAACAAATAAAACAACTAGTAAAAAGGATGATGAAGAAACGAGCATTGGCCAGTAACATAACCATGTTCCCAATTGTTGTGCATGGGTGGCACACATCACTAGGGCCTTGGGGTCTCGCGAGGCCCATGCACAACAGTCTTAGTTATCGAGTGACACCCACAATGGAAAAAAAAAGTTAGATTACCATGTTGAAAAGCTATTGGAAGTTGCTTCGAATTTGCATGGTTGGTATAAAGTTGCATGATATTTTATTGTCAGTGGGAACTGGTCATCGGCAATAACTTGGTCCACTGGTGGGGTAAATTATTTTTTTAGTCCCTATGTTTCAGTGGTTTTAACCAAATTACCCTCATAGTTACAAGACTTGGTAGATGGTGTTAGAAATTTGGACTCAAATGGTTAAGAAAAAAGTGGCTATAGGGACTCAGGGCGTTAAATATTTTAATTTTGGACTCAAATGGTTAAAACCACTAAAACATGGACTCAAAAAAAGTAATTTATCCTTTTTCATGAAATCTGGTTTGAAGGTTTGAACCTGATTTTGGATTACCCAACGGTTGTGACAAACTGAGAGTAATAGTTGGGCTTTCTCATATGGTACGAAATAAGTTTATCAAGCAATGTATCACAAGATCAATGAAGCCTCTCCTTAATTGTTCATAATTCGAATTGCATGATAAAAGGTTTTCTATGAAAATGCTATTAATGAATAAACGATCCGAGACCGATCTTGTCTAAGCTTGAGCTTGAGCCTGACTCTTTTCATTTCAAGCTTTTTTTTTAAAGCTTCAAGCTTTTTTTTAAAAACTTGAGCTAGGCTCGTGAGTTGTCTTTCAATCTCGAGCTGGGCTCTTACCTCATGTCGTTTATTATTTAGTATATATATATATATATCGACACACACATATAATTTTTATATTTAACACGATATATATATATATAGGATTAGGTTCAAACGTGAACAAAATCCCAAGCGTGAACTGATCTAGGCCCTTGATTTTTATGATCTTGAGATTTTTAATGAATGGCAAGATGGTAATTATTTGGTTATTTGTTACTATTTAATTAAGGGAATAAGGGTATTTGTGTAATTTTCCATATTAAATTGATTGCATAACCCCATAAATAAATAAATAAATAAATACAATCGAATTCATCATTTCCCCCAAACTTTCTTCTCTTTCTCTCTCTAAAATCCCCGTAGCGTGAATCCTAAGCTTCCATCCATGGCGAACAGCAACCTACCTCGAAGAATCATCAAGGTATCATCGTTAATCTCTTTCTCATTTACAATCGAATTCATCATTTCCCCCAAACTTTCTTCTCTTTCTCTCTCTAAAAAACGGATCGTTTTCAGATCCGAATCGAAGAAAAAACGGATCGTTTTGTAGGTGATACGTGGTTGTAAACCGGTGCTCGTTATTGTTTAACTTGATGTTTTTATGTGAGTTTTAGTTTCGAATAGCCTACTTTTAATCAAGAATGTGTTTTGCAGGTTTGATGGAGTTTAAGGAGCTTTTCGGGAGCTTTACGAGTCACCGGGGCGAAAACCGGAGCACCAGGATGCGTTACGGATCAACCGGAAGTGTTGGAAGCGAAAAAACAGAAAGTGTGTAAACGAGAGCCCGTCGCCGACGGCCCTAGCCCCGTCGGCGACGCCCCCTTAAAAGACCCGTCGGCCAGATTTGTTCGTATCCAGGTATATAAGCCGTCGGACGGAGAAGCGAAATCCAAAGCCCGTCGCCGACGGGTTGAGGGCCGTCGGCGACGGCTTGTCAATTCCTGAAACGCGAACTTGTTAATTTGGGGGTTAAGATCGATTGTGATTGGCTCTCTTGGAGGGATTTCGGGGAGTTACACTTGTTTGGAGTTTGAAACACTATCTTGGAGCCACAATTCACTTATCATCCACCTTCTATCATCTCTACATCACAACATCATCAAGAATCATCATCAATCCATCTACACAATCAATTCATACATCCAAACCCTAGTTCTCCATATCATCAATCATCAATCCTACCACCATCATCCTTCACCAATCCATCATCATTCACCATTAACTCATCCATCAAAGCTTCAAGATGTCTTCACTCGCGATCCAAACATCCGGTGATCAAGTTGCATCAACCATGAGCGGCTAATCATCTCGGTTTCACCCCGGTGTAGGTAGTTATTAATTTTAGGGTTTCAATTTGTTCTTGTTTCATCTTAGTGACAATTTGTATTTGGTTTTTGAAACTTTTGACAATAGTATTACATTTGTTACGAATTCGTGAATTGTCGAGCGATGTTAAAAGTTATGACTTTGCGAAATGGTGATATGTAATTGTACGTTGTCGTTGTTAGGATTTACTTGTGTTGATTACAAAGTGTCTTTTTGTCCGTTCTTCGGGGCGTTGATAGTTAGTAGCACCTAAGTCACGGTACACTAAATCCGTTAATCGGATGCATTTGAGTTGAAACTAAAACTTGTAGAAATCCTAGGTTAACAATTACCGAAACCGGGTGTGATTCCTTTTTATTATTATTGTTCTAGTATCCAAATTTCTTGCAATCGTTAATCATTAGTTGTTAATCAGTCTAATCAATTCACTTAGTTTAAATTCACATCTTTCTACTAAACAAAAATATAAAAATATCTGGCAAGCTTCATAATCGTGACAATTCTTTATAATTCAGTCAAATCCATACACAAACCACATACTCTTCGTGGTTCGACCCCTTACTACCACTAGCTATTTGTTAAGGGTAATTAGGGCATATAAATATTATCTTTGACCGGAGCGCGACACTCCGATCAAATTTTGGCGCCGTTGCCGGGGAGTGCGTGCGCTTTGTGTTTGGATATTGTTTGAATTTGTGTGATTATCTGTTTAATTTGTTTAGCTTTCTTTTTGTACTTGTCTTTTTCCTTGTTACGCGGGGTGTGTTACTTGTGCAGATTACAGGTAGTGCATGCATACGCGGAACTCCGGGAGGACTTCACCTTTAGTCTACGAACCGGAAATCGAACGAGTTGCAAGGAGAAACCTAGCAAGCCGGTTAGAAGCAACACTTGCTTCTAATCAAACCAACCAAACACCACCACATACACCATCCATTGAAACTAGTTCAATGGCCAACCAAAACTCTAATCACCCAAACCTCAACCAAAACCAATTCCAATCCCGAGGAACCTTTTATCCCGCTCAAAATGTTCAACCCATGCCTCAAGAGCAACCGGGTGGTAACAACAACAATGGACCACCTACACCACCTTTCCAAAACCAAAATCCCAACAACAATCAAAGAACACCTCAACAACAAAATCTTCATAGACACAACTCCCTACCCATTAACCTAGATGACCGGAATGTCAATTCCGACCGACGGGGAAATCGTGATCGCGGCAATCCCGCAAATGAAGACCCATTCTTCAACATCGACGACTTGAGGAATGCAATCCCCGATGATGAGCCTTATAGTGTTCCCGGTTATCAATCGCCGGAACATGTGAGTGTTCATACGGAAAATTCGGATGACGGGGGATATTATGATGATAGGGCTAACGATGACGAAGATTGGGGCTATGTGAATAGGGGAAACGTCTACAACGCAAGAAGATATGACGATGAGGAATTTGGCTATCAAAATGCCAATTACGTTGGGAACGATGAATACGGTTACGGAGGTGGAAGAAATGATGGTTATGGGAACAACCGTCAACCACGAAACAATGACCAACGGAACCAGAATGATGGGTTTCATAATAACAACAACAATGCAAACCCTAACCGGATTCCTCGTTTCGTGGGAGGTGGTAACCCAAGGGATAATAGAAGAGAGGATAGACGAGATGATCGAAGAGGTGAAAGACGGGATAATAGAAGACCGGTCGATCAAGAAGTTAACGGTCCACATCGTCATCAACGACCTCCACGGGGAGTGAATGATCGTTTTAGGCCGGTTGTCACCGAGAACGACTCGCCAATAGTTTGTGAGAGGAGGATGTTTGATTGTAAACCGCATTACATCAACATACTTCCTCATTTTAATGGAAGATCTAACGACGAACCGTATACACATTTGACGGAATTTTCTTCGGTTTGCAACACTATCGGGGGTCACAACTTTGCTTTAGATGAGGTCAAACTTCGACTATTCCAATTTTCACTGAAGGATAAGGCAAAACAATGGTTCCTCACACTTCCCGCAAATAGTATTCGCACTTGGGGAGAAATGCAACAAACGTTCCTTGATGAATACTACTCAATGGTGAAGACCGATGACGCTCGTGACGAAATTAGGTCTTTCCGCCAATTATCGGGCGAACCGTTACATGAGGCCTTTACAAGATTTAGAGAAATGATGCGAAGATGCCCTCATCATCAAATTGAGAAGTGGGAGTTGGTTAAATGTTTTGTACGGGGTTTAGATGACACAACATGGAATCGTCTCGAGTCGACAAGTAACGGGACTCTTTTGAGCAATCACGAAGATGATGATTGGGAGTTTTTAGAGCGGATGAGTAAGCGGTCAAAAGAGAAAGAATCGGCCGATAGAGCTAAAAAACACCCCGTTTCCCGATCACTTCCCGATCTTGACTCTAAAGATCGGATTTCCACTCTAGAGCGGGAAATGGCTCGTATGAAGAAGAAAGAGGTAAATGCGGTTCAATTTGAGGTATGTGAAGGTTGCGGTGATATTGGGCATAGAGCGGAACAATGTCCAACGGGGTCGGGTGATTACACCGAGGAAGTCAATCAAGTGTATGGGGACCGAAAGCAATATGACATGAACTCCAACACTTACCATCCGGGCTTGAGAAATCACCCTAATTTCCGGTATGGTAATGCTTCGAATCAAATGAACCCGAATTTTCAATCGGGTAACCAAGGAGGTCAAGGTGGGTCTTCATATAATAATCGTCAAGGTGGTAACCAAGGGGGTTACCAAAGGAATTACAACCAAGGTGGTAACCAAGGGTATCAAAACCGTGAAGGCAACTATCAACGGGGTTACAATCAAGGTGGTAATGGGGGTGGTGCGTCTAACTCCCAAGGTGATGATTCGATTAGCTCGAAACTAGACGCTCTCATGAACACTCTCACCAACTCGCATCAAGAACTTAGAGCTGAAATGCGGAATTCAAACCAAGAAATTAAAATTGAAATGCGGAAAGAGTTTGAGGTGAGAGACAAATCCCAAAAGGCATTAGAGAAGCAAGTGGGGCAACTTGCTCAAGAGATGGCTCAAGTTCGGGGAAGTGGAGGAGGACTTCCAAGTGACACCACAGTGAACCCTAAGCATCAAGGGTCGAACTCAAGGAACACGCGTGAGGTACCAATAAATAAAATTTCTTTACGTAGTGGTCGAGTCATAGATAATGGTGTTGAGCCACCACCACCCGAGTTTGTTGAAGGGGTGGTGGAGGATGCTAGTGAAGATGAGAATGAGAATGGTCAAACGGGTCAAAAGAAAAATGACTTGAAAAAGAACAATGATACCCCCGTTGTGACCATCCCTGTCCCCAAGGCTAAGGAAAAGGGTGTGGAGGCTAATACCGCCCCTTATCCCGAAGCATTGAAGGGACCCGTAAAAAAAGTTGTAAACAAAAGAGGTCCACAACAAGAAGAGTTGTTGGAAATTTTTAAACAAGTAAAGATAAATTTACCTCTTTTGGATGCAATCAAACAAGTACCGTCGTATGCTAAGTACTTGAAAGATTTGTGTACCCAAAAACGCACTCACAAATTTCCAAAAAAATTAGATTTAACCGAAAATGTGAGTTCGATTCTTTCGGGTGCACTTCCACCTAAGCTCCAAGATCCGGGTGCGCCTATCATTTCAATTCAAGTAGGCGATTTTAAAATCAACCGGGCACTCCTAGATCTTGGTGCTAGCGTGAGCATTCTACCGGGTAGTTTGTATGACCAATACGAGTTTGGTCCACTTCAGTCGTCTAACACTACCGTGGTGTTAGCCGATTTGACACCTAAACTACCCCGTGGAATTGTTTCGGATGTGATAGTGAAAATCGAGGATTTTTACTATCCGGTGGACTTTTTAGTGCTTGATTATGTGGCCAAGGACCCAACCAAGCAACCTACGGTGATTTTGGGTCGACCGTTCTTAGCAACCGCAAATTCTCAAATTGATTGCAAAACGGGAACGGTTGATATGACATTTGGAAACCGAAGGTTGAGGTTGCATGTTTTTTCCGGACTTATGAACCCTCCAGTTGATGATGAATGCTATATGGCGGACGTCGTTGACACGTGTATACCTCTTTGCGACACAGTCGTAGATGGAGAAAACACAATGGAGGATTGTTATATGTTTGACAGGTCACAGGTGGAGATGGATAAGAGCATAGACGAGGAAGTGAGAAGTTTGGAGGTGCTTGCGGTTAGAGAGGGAAAACCGACATGGACGCACCAAGTTGAGAGTTTACCGGAGAGCATTGACACCAACTTGAAGCCGTCATTAGTAGAGCCTCCGGAGGTTGAATTGAAGGTGTTGCCTAAGCATCTCAAATATGCTTATGTTGGTGAAGGAAACACGCTCCCGGTTATTATTGCATCAAATTTAACCAAGGAGCAAGAGGAGAAATTGATGGATGTTTTGGTCACTAATCGGGCGGCGATTGGATGGACCATTGCTGATTTGAAGGGTATTAGTCCCTCGGTGGTGATGCACAAAATCATCACGGAAGAGAATGTGACTCCCGTTCGAGATGCACAACGGAGATTAAATCCGAACATGCGGGAGGTAGTGAAGAAGGAAGTGCTGAAATGGCTAGATGCGGGTATCATTTACCCGATCTCGGATAGCCAATGGGTGAGTCCAACACAGACGGTTCCCAAGAAAGCAGGCATACAAGTCGTCAAAAATGACGCAGGTGAAGAGGTAGCCACTCGGCCGGTAACCGGGTGGCGAATTTGTATTGACTATAGGAAGTTGAATACCGCAACTTCCAAAGATCATTTCCCTTTACCGTTCATTGATCAAATAGTTGAGAAATTGTCGGGACAAAAATTTTATTGTTTTTTAGATGGCTATTCTGGTTATAACCAAATCGCCATCCATCCGGAAGACCAAGCAAAGACCACGTTTACTTGTCCCTATGGCACTTTCGCATTTAGGCGAATGCCGTTTGGATTATGTAACGCCCCCGCCACCTTCCAAAGGTGTATGATGAGTATCTTTTCAGATATGGTGGGGAAGTCTTTGGAAATCTTCATGGATGATTTCTCAATTTTTGGGTCATCTTTTGAGGCTTGTTTGGATCAACTAGATAAAGTATTAAGAAGGTGTGTCTAAACTAGTTTGGTCTTAAGTTGGGAAAAGAGCCATTTTATGGTTCAAGAGGGAATAGTGTTGGGACACGTGGTGTCAAGTCGTGGGATAGAGGTTGATCGTGCAAAGGTACAAGTCATATCTACTTTACCGTATCCCACGACCGTTAAAGGTGTTAGGTCATTTCTAGGTCATGCGGGTTTTTACCGGCGGTTTATCAAGGGTTTTAGTGACATAACCAAGCCTTTATGTAACTTGCTGTTAAAAGATCAACCGTTTGATTTTAATGAAAATTGCCAAAATGCTTTTAACAATTTGAAAGAGAAGTTGGTTGAGGCTCCAATCTTGCAATCGCCAAATTGGTCTTTTCCTTTTGAAATTATGTGCGATGCGAGTGATTATGCGGTGGGGGCCGTGTTGGGACAACGGGTCGATAAGAAACCCGTTGCCATATACTACGCGAGTAAGACTCTTTCGGATGCACAATTAAATTATACTACTACCGAAAAAGAGCTACTTGCGGTGGTATATGCATTGGATAAATTTCGGGCATATATATGGGGTAGTAAAGTGATTATTTATTCTGATCACACTGCAGTTAGGTACCTCATGGAGAAGAAAGATGCAAAACCGAGGTTAATCCGATGGGTGTTGTTGCTCCAAGAATTCGATTTGGAGATACGGGACAAAAAGGGTACCGAAAATGTTGTGGCGGACCATTTGTCCCGGTTGATAGTTGAAGAGGATCCTACAACTGTAGAGATCAATGAGTCTTTCCCAGATGAGCACATAATGAAATTAGATAAATTGCCATGGTATGCTAACATTGTCAATTATCTTGTTACAGGTGATATGCCGGCACATTGGGATAGACGGAAAAGGCAACACTTCATGTCCCAAATCAAGTACTATCGGTTGGAAGAACCGCATTTGTGGAAGGAGTGTGCAGATCAAGTTATACGGAGATGCATTGATGACGAAGAGATTCCAAGCGTGTTGCAGCATCTACACTCATTTGCATGTGGTGGACACTTTAGTGGTCACAAAACGGGTCATAAAGTGTTAAATAGTGGTCTTTTTTTTGGCCTACTATTTTCAAAGATGCAAATGAGTTTGCCAAAAATTGCATAGAGTGTCAAAAACTAGGGGGTATTTCAAAAAGGGATGAGATGCCCATGCAACCAATCCTTGTAGTCGACATCTTTGACGTGTGGGGAATTGATTTCATGGGCCCATTCCCTAATTCCTATGGTAATTTGTATATCTTGGTGGCCGTTGACTATGTGTCAAAGTGGGTCGAAGCAATAGCCACCAAGACGAACGACCACTCCGTAGTGTGTAATTTTGTTCAAACCGATATTTTCTCAAGGTTTGGGATTCCTAGGGTCATCATAAGTGATGGAGGATCTCATTTTAAAAATTTTCGGTTTAGGAAACTTCTTAAACGGTTTGGTGTTGACCATAGGATTGCTACCCCCTATCACCCGCAAACAAGCGGGCAAGTTGAGGTGTCAAATAGGCAAATCAAAGAGATTTTGCAAAAGACCGTGCGGGCGGACCGTAAGGATTGGTCAATCAAATTGAACGATGCTTTATGGGCCTACCGTACGGCACATAAGACACCTATTGGCACTACACCTTACCGGTTGGTTTATGGTAAAAATTGTCATTTACCGGTTGAACTTGTGCATAAATCGTTATGGGCTATCAAAGAGGTTAATGTTCAATATGACGATGCAGGTAAGGAAAGGAAACTCAAGCTATGTGAGTTGGAGGAGCTAAGGGAAATGGCATATGAATGCGCGTCCAACTACAAGGATGGAATGAAGAAAGCGCATGATGCCAAGTTGAGAAAGAAAGAGTTCGAGGTTGGCCAAAAGGTGTGGCTTTACAATTCGAAGCTAAAGTTCTTTCCCGGAAAGCTCCGGAGCAAATGGATGGGACCCTATGTGATCACCCGGGTCGGACAATTGGGTGATGTTACCATTGAGGACCCAAAGGATGGGGTACGACAAACGGTAAATGGTCATCGGCTAAAACCGTTTCTTGATGGTAACGAGAAGGTAGACGAAAACAAGGAATTGGTGAGCTTTGTGGCAAGCACACCGATTTACGAGGTCGACTAATAAGGACCGGTAACATATTGTGTAAAGTTTTGTACAATTATTTAGTTGGTTGTGTGTTTTGTTTGTTAATCGTTTTTGTCCATACTAATCTCTCCTTGATTGTGTGAAGTCTGGACATTCCGAACGGGTCATGAAGACACAAAGTATGTTTTTAGGCTTTGTTTTGTGCATTGAGGACAATACACGACTTTTTGGGGGGTGGTAGGACCGTTGACGGTTATTGCGTTTTCAAAATTTAACTTATAAAAAATCACAAAAAGATTTTTAATAATTTTTAGGATTTTTGTATATACATAGCTCCTTTATTAAAAGTCCATAATTTTCCTCATATTTTTCAAAAAAAAAAAAAAAAAAAAAAAAAAGAAAAAAAAATAATAATATAAGCCCGTCGGCTACGGGGTGGCGGCCGTCGCCGACGGCTTCAAAATAAGCCCGTCCGCACACAATTCCCGTAGACAGACAGTTAGCCCGTCGGCCAACATGAAAAAAAGGAGACCCGTCGGCGACGGGTTGGCAGCCGTCGGCGACGGGCTGTCGTTTAGGCGGCGGGGCAGGTTGTTTGTGAACCGAAAAATCGAACCAAAACTCATTAAAACCTCACCAAACTCAATCCAAATCCCAAATTTCACCACATATTCGACCATTTGAACCTCACATCATACAATCCACCTAAATCCCTGCTCTCTCTCTCTCCTAACTCACCTTCCAACTTCATCTTCTCCACAAGTCCACCAAGAACCCTAATCCTTCAAGCTCTCATAACTCTCTCAATTCTCCACCAAATCAACTGATTTTTGAGTCCATCTTGAGTAATTTTTCGAGAGGAACAAAACCCCCAACACGGTTTTCATCAATTCTTGCTAGTTTGCAAGATTTCTGGGCGTGTACTTTAGGGTTTTTGAAAGGGTGTTCATCAAGTTGCTTGCTTTCCATCTTTTCTTAGTTCTTCTTGTCTAACAACATCAAAGGTATGGATTTTCTTTAAATTTATGCTTGAATTATCATATGCTAGTGTTTTTCTTCCGAAATTTTAAACTTTTTAGTTTAAGAGTAGGTTGTTTAGACAATGTATGTTGTTCTAGCATGATTTTGAGTAAGATTAGTTGCTTTGGATGGAATTTGAGCATGTTATAACTTTAGTGATGTGATTACACTTGTTATGAACATGATTGAACATGAAGGTGATGTGAATATATTGTTGAATTTATGAGAAATTATAAGATTAACAAGAAATTGATAAGTTTATGATAAAGTGAGCGACTTTGGAAGTTTAAAGAGGCGATTTTACATTCACTTGTTAATTAAAATGTCAACATCACACATCATGTTCAAAGTTTGAGAAGTTTAGTAAAGGTTTGGGTTTATATTGATGTTTTGCTTGTTTGTGATTGTAGTGATGGCCGGTGGTAAAAGACAAAAGACTACAGGGCAAGCTTCATCATCAGGAGTCGGTTCTTCTTCCGGGATAATACCGAGGAAGTGGGAGCAATTAAGCTCCGTTGCAGAGGGGGATGCAAGACTGTACAGACAAGATTGGGAGTGGGCAAAGTTTAGGGATAGCAAAAGCGCCGAAGTTTGGGATGAGGAGAAGAGAAAACTTTTATCGGAATATCAAGACCGTAAGTTAGAGGCTAAGTTATGGAAGTGGAAGATGGTGAACAAGGTTAGCACCTCAGTTCCGGAAAGGAGTGTATGTGAAAGAGTGGTAAATGTTGAAGAGCTCAAACAATTTGGAATAACACAAATGTTTGAACGGCAAGGTTGGGAAAGAGTGCTTGATTGGTGCGAAGATAACACTTCGCGGATCTATTTGTCGGAGGTATGTGAATGGCTGTCGACACTGAAGTTTATGAATAAGGATAACTCTCCTGTGGAATGGAAATTGGTTGGGAAAACAGGCCGGGGGTCAATGACGATGTCTTTCGAAAACATCAACCGCATTGCACGTTTTGATTCTTTGGGGGTGCAAGCATATGACTACCCAAACATGCAACAATTTTTGGATAGTCATGCGAATGATGGTGATCCGGAGTAGATGACCGCGGCTGTTTTACCTTATCATGATAGGGGAGAGGCAAAGAAAAAGCACATGACGATTGAGGGAAAGATTCTCCAAGGGATTAATGTGGAGAACATTTTGGTGAGGTTTGGTGATCGTGGAAGTGTCAAGGCGGGTGATTGTAGGGTGGTGCATTCTTTGATATATGGGACCCCGACACTGTCATGGAGACACATAGTGATGATGAATACGTGGTTTACTCGAGAGTCGTTCCATAGGCGTTTTATTCCATACGCACGCCTCATTAGTGCCATGATTTGTCAACAAAATTGTTTACCTCCGGAATCACTATGGGTAACTAAACCATTGGAGGAACTCAATAAGGCTTCCATGAAGAAGAACTGGAACATAGAAGTTAAACTCTCGGGGAACAAGTATGTTGTGACTGACAAGTTGGGTCACAAGTATGAGTTCCTTACTTCAGGGGCACCACCGGAATCGGAAGAAGATGAAGAGATGGGGGATGAAGAGGAGGAAGCTGAACCCTCCGGTGCACAAAGACCAAGGCAACGATACATGCGGCCGCATAGAGAAATTAATGCAGATGTGGCGGGCTTTGTGACCACTAGACGGGTGCCCTCCTATAAAAATTTTGATCGGGGAGAGCAGGAGATATATGACAATGTCTCTGCTTGCATAGGTGAAGGACGGGAATACAATCGAAGAAGGGAAGCTTGGGAGGGATCTCATGGATCCTCAATGCAAGAGTATTGGGCAGCTCAAGAAGCCCAGAGGGAAAGAATGAATCAATTTATGGAAGAGCAACAACTGTTCCAAGCGATGCAAAGGTCACATATGGAACAGTTGGCAAAGAGGCAAGAGGATGAGGAAGCTCGGAGACGGGCATGGGAAGAAAATGAGGTTAGGCGTCAAAATGAAGCAAGGGAATTGGAACAACGCCGTTGGAGTGCTTTGGCTATCTCTCACCAAATGGCGATTAACAACACCAAGATACTCCACGATCAGGAGCGCCATCAAAGAGACCTTCAAGCCGGTCTCCCATACGCCGAACACTCGGGGTGGACTGATTACCCCAATCTTCCTCATCCATTAGGTCCATCCGATCCCACCCCTCATTGGCCCGAGGCAGTCGGTTCTAGCTTTATCCCGATTCCGTACCAACCGCCGGCGCCGCCTCAAGGGGAACAGAGTCCCCTCGATAACTATAGGGAGATGTTCGAGGCCCTCACTGGTTATCAATACCAGCCCAACCCGCCAGTGGATCCAAACGAGCGATATCAGAGGTAGAGGTATGGTATGTTTTTGTTGTTGTTGTTGTATATTATTTTATTTCCGTTATTTTTATTTCGTTGTTATTTCTTTTCGCCTAGTTAAATGAACGTTGTGGGTGTGTTCCCTATATAACCCTCACGAGACCTCTCGTCCTCCCAAGCTATTGGGGGGTTTAAAAGGGCTTGTTGCATAAGCTAAATGCAACCGTGATTCCTACGAAAGTGAGTTAGGTGTGTTGTTGTTGTAAATTATTTTCCACATAATCAAAATGAAATAACGTACAGCTTGGTAATATTTTCATAAAAGTGGTAGATCTAGGTAACTAACAAATTTTAATGGTTGTGAGAAGCATGCTTCTACACAAGGGTTAAGATTTGTAGGTACTTTTGGTTCGTGGGACAACCGCTTTCATGAAGAGGAGAGGAGCATACGAAGAATGAGCTCACAACCCAGGTGCATACGTTTCTTTTTATTTTTGATCTTTAGATTAGCAAATAAGTGGAGTGTATTTTGTATATTATTTTTTTTTCCGGGGTGAAATTTTGGGGGTTAGTCGTGTCACATCCCTTGTGCGTTTTAAAACTCTAGTTCCTACACATTGAGGACAATATGTATCTCAAGTGTGGGGATGGGGGAGTAGTAAAAATTTTTAGATTTTGACCCACTCATTTAAATACTACACATTGAGGACAATGTTCACCTCAAGTGTGGGGATGGGGGAAAATTTCAAAAATTTTTCAAAAATATCTTGTTTCAAAAGCGATCTTAAAAGCACAAGTAACTAAGTCAACGAGGGATGTCACAACCCATTTGGTCTATTGTCATGGTCAAGTTCGAATTAATAGCATGACGGGTATTTAACGGGTGGTTATTTGGGAATAATCCGCCTAAGAAACTAGTCTTTTATGCATGTCACATACCATACCCTTTTAGATATGTGAGGTTTTGAGCCACTTTTATATCATAGATTACATACTTATGTTTCTTTGTTTGAGTGGACCATTAGTCATATATTGTAGAACTTGCAACTTTTGATACGTTTGAGACTATAGACTGAATACAAGCACAAGAATGATTAAGGCATTAGGTAAACCTTTTCTCTTAAAACCATTTTTCTATCCTTACCCAAACAAATTCCCTAGTCGCCCATTTTGAGCCTAAACCTTTCGTTTGACCACCCTATAGCCCATAACCGTTAAACCTTTTCTCTTAAACCCGTGTGATGGAAATTCGATTATAGGAGTCGTTTTTGTATAGTTGTTCTTGTTTGTTTGCATATATGCAAAAAAAAAAAAAAGAATAAAAAAAAATGGCATGAAAAAGAATTGAAAATCGTTGAAGAAAAACACAAAAAGAAGTGTTAGTAGTTGTTGAATAAAAGGCGAATGTTGTTGCCTCATATTTGGTGTTTATAGTTAGTCTTGTTAGACTAGTCATTTGTAATAAAAATCGAATTTTCATCACCTTAGCCACTTTAAAATATCCTAATTCCTACCCTTAGCCTAGCCCCGTTACAACCCTCATAAAGACCTTATGACTTGTGCTTAGTGTTTGTGATCAATGGTGGAGAATGATTGAGTTGCAAGCTTATGCGGGTATGTGTTCTAATCGGTTTTGAGTGAATATTCTTTGTAGTGCTAATACATTATAAATATTAGCCAATTTAGAAGCCGAGTGGAGAGAACATTGTGAGGGATGTGCATGAATTGATTGGTTTCACGGGCGGGTTAATCTTGGGTAACCATTTGTGTATGTAAAATCACATTACCGTTAAATATATTGAAAATTGTAAAGAATTTGAACTTTAGCATGACATTGGACCTTAACCTTAGTCTCGGGAATGGGGAGTGTATTCGTTGTTCGACCCACGTGAAAGTGAAAAACAGATTTGCTTGAGGGCAAGCAAAAGACAAGTGTGGGGATGTGATACGTGGTTGTAAACCGGTGCTCGTTATTGTTTAACTTGATGTTTTTATGTGAGTTTTAGTTTCGAATAGCCTACTTTTAATCAAGAATGTGTTTTGCAGGTTTGATGGAGTTTAAGGAGCTTTTCGGGAGCTTTACGAGTCACCGGGGCGAAAACCGGAGCACCAGGATGCGTTACGGATCAACCGGAAGTGTTGGAAGCGAAAAAACAGAAAGTGTGTAAACGAGAGCCCGTCGCCGACGGCCCTAGCCCCGTCGGCGACGCCCCCTTAAAAGACCCGTCGGCCAGATTTGTTCGTATCCAGGTATATAAGCCGTCGGACGGAGAAGCGAAATCCAAAGCCCGTCGCCGACGGGTTGAGGGCCGTCGGCGACGGCTTGTCAATTCCTGAAACGCGAACTTGTTAATTTGGGGGTTAAGATCGATTGTGATTGGCTCTCTTGGAGGGATTTCGGGGAGTTACACTTGTTTGGAGTTTGAAACACTATCTTGGAGCCACAATTCACTTATCATCCACCTTCTATCATCTCTACATCACAACATCATCAAGAATCATCATCAATCCATCTACACAATCAATTCATACATCCAAACCCTAGTTCTCCATATCATCAATCATCAATCCTACCACCATCATCCTTCACCAATCCATCATCATTCACCATTAACTCATCCATCAAAGCTTCAAGATGTCTTCACTAGCGATCCAAACATCCGGTGATCAAGTTGCATCAACCATGAGCGGCTAATCATCTCGGTTTCACCCCGGTGTAGGTAGTTATTAATTTTAGGGTTTCAATTTGTTCTTGTTTCATCTTAGTGACAATTTGTATTTGGTTTTTGAAACTTTTGACAATAGTATTACATTTGTTACGAATTCGTGAATTGTCGAGCGATGTTAAAAGTTATGACTTTGCGAAATGGTGATATGTAATTGTACGTTGTCGTTGTTAGGATTTACTTGTGTTGATTACAAAGTGTCTTTTTGTCCATTCTTCGGGGCGTTGATAGTTAGTAGCACCTAAGTCACGGTACACTAAATCCGTTAATCGAATGCATTTGAGTTGAAACTAAAACTTGTAGAAATCCTAGGTTAACAATTACCGAAACCGGGTGTGATTCCTTTTTATTATTATTGTTCTAGTATCCAAATTTCTTGCAATCGTTAATCATTAGTTGTTAATCAGTCTAATCAATTCACTTAGTTTAAATTCACATCTTTCTACTAAACAAAAATATAAAAATATCTGGCAAGCTTCATAATCGTGACAATTCTTTATAATTCAGTCAAATCCATACACAAACCACATACTCTTCGTGGTTCGACCCCTTACTACCACTAGCTATTTGTTAAGGGTAATTAGGGCATATAAATATTATCTTTGACCGGAGCGCGACACTCCGATCAGTAGGTAAACTCTTCTAATCTCCTCTTATTATTATCAATTTCATTCAACATATTTTAGATCTTGAAGCAGATAGATAGGGAGAGATCGGTCAGAGAAAGAAAGTGGAGGAGAAAGAGATGACGGCGGTGGGCTCACATCGGAACAATAGTAGTGTCCGGCGGCTACCGACGACACATAGCACCGGCCCGAGATGGCGGCACCGGTGACGAGAACAACAGTGGCAGGTGTTGTATCATATGAGATATGTCTTTGATTTTCAGTTCCTATTTTGCTTTTCATCAATTTGTTTATGTTCGTTAATTTTGGATCTGTGAGTATTCCCTTTGATTCGATGCGTAATATTAAGTTTGTTCTCCAATTGGTGCTGCATCTCACAGCACCGGAAACCGTCCCCTTTTCTTTGATCTTGTCGTTCAAACACTGTGTTTTGTGTCATTTGGTAGAACGAATAACACCCACCAGGTGTTTGACAAAATGTCACAAAGAAAGTTAGGTATCTTTTACATGTTAGGGTTAGAAAATAAGATGCAACTACAGATCTTATTTAGTCAATTTACCCTGTTCAGGGGTACTTAGTTAAATTCGATCGTGATTTTCCCTTTTTTTAGGTTCTTTTGATGTATACAGTGTTCACTCTTTTGATGTCTTGGAATGTGTTCTCTTTTGCTTCATGTCTAATATACATATGCCTGGGCTAATAAAAAATATAGGGGTTGATTAACTGTTTGCAATTCTTGGTTAATGTATGAGTGGTCTTGCTTTTCTTGTAGTCATGAGCCTAAATGTAAAATTGTTAGAGTATGTTTGCTAATTAAAGTATATATCTATTTTGTAACAAACTGTTAGTCTTAGGCTTGCTCATATATTTGTTGAGTAAAATTTGACAATAATGTTGTTTATACAACATGATTACAAGCAGAAAATGAGAAAAATCTATCAACCAGACTATTAGGCTCTGATTTTGCTCTGTTTTTAAGGCGCTGTATACATGTGTATTCTGATTTTGCTCTGGTTTTAAGGCGCTGTACACATGTGTATTCTGATTTTGCTTGTTTTCAAGGCACTGTACACATGTGTATTCTGATTTTGCTATGTTTTTAAGGCCCTGTACACATGTGTATTTTGATTTTGCTCTGTTTTTTAATGCGATGTACACATGTGTATAGCGTCTGTTTTTGTGATATCTCTTATTTTTTGTGTGTATTGAATGTGTAAAGTTGTTGATGTACCCTTGTGAATTATGCAAAGTACTAATTGCTGAGTTTTTTTGTGTTATTATAGGAGACGTCGTAAACGAGAAAAATGGAGATGGAAGGTCGATAAGGATGATTCACATATGATGTCGATAAGGATGATTCAAGTATGTTTGTTTGCTTGGTCGATAAGGATGATTCAGCATACAACGCGGCGAATAGTTGTAAAAGACTATGTCTTTTTTATTTTTCTGATTATGTTGCGTTTATTGTTTTCACGAAACTGGAACTTGTAATTGTATGTTTTTTTTTGGTTTGGCAAACATTATGTAACTTGTTATTTGCTTAATATAAAATAGTTTTACAGGTTTTGTTTATATGTATGTATTATGTAGCTAATTACACATATGTACCATGCTGAGTACACATGTGTACTATTCAATTCATATCCAAGTACACATGTGTACACCGTTGAAATATGAAGGTTACGTGGATCTTAAAAATCATAATCCGAATTCTGGTGGTGAAATCTGAAAAATAAAAATGAAATAAAAGATATTGTGGATAATGAATTTAAAATAGGAAAGATGTAACTTAATTCAATTATTAAAATAATGATTTAAATCTAATTTTTTATATAATTACAATCATACCCTTAACAACTAAAAAGGAAATCAATGGTCCAGATCAGTTCACGCAGTTCACGCTTGGGAGGTTAGGTTCATTTGTGAACCTTTCCCTATTTGTGAACAAAAACGAACTCATCCTGATCATTGATCTTGTTTAAAAATTAGAAAGGTAGGATTGTCATTAAACATTAAACATTATTTTTTATTTAAATTTGATACAGTTTTCATTTTTGAGTAATCTTAATTAGTTACCAGATATATATAACAACTCCTACAATCGTGCGATCTAAACATCAGATCAAATCAGTTATGCATATCATAATAATTGGTTTCCTACAAATTCGTAATTGAAACAATTTCTGTTCTCTAAAATCATTCCTTCTCCAAAATCTGATTTGGAAAAACACGAAGAAATCAATCAGATCATTAGGCTTGTTCAATCTGATAATCTTGGTGTCTGTCTCATCTTCGTATTCCCGATCAGTACATACTGTGATTCCACCGATCCAGTTCATTTGGTTGATTTCTTTATCATCTTCGTATTTCCGATCATTACATATTATTTTTCGTCTTCGTATCCAGAGCATTTGGGTAATTCAAAGAGATCAACCAAATCATTTTGAGATATGGAAAAATTCATTTTGGTAGCTAATGATTTGATTTGTTGGTGACCGGGTAGTTGAATTTCTAATTGGGAAAGCACCGGCGAATAAAGAAAAAAATACACAGGTCTCGTGGAGAAGAAGGTGTTGGTGATGTATTTTACTATTTTACATATATGCATAATAGCTTGATGTGGAGAAGAAGGTTCGTTGTAGTGGATGGGTCAAGAAATGCTTCACCCACAAGTAGGAAGAGGCTTACAAATGAACATTTAAGGAGAGCAATATAGGCTAAAAATAATCCATGTCGTTAAGATGGGTTGATGATTGATTCTAGAGGCTTGATACAACCGAACTTTTAAGAGCATAGCACATGTAGAGTTTGATGATTCTTGTGATGTGCTTGTTGTCACAGGTAGCTAGGATAAGAAAAGAAGGCCCATTTGGTACAAAGTGGATCTTAGACATGGATGTGAGTAAATTAATAGATAGCTTTCTCATCAAAAGGTTGATGCATTTAGTCAAGGTATTTAAAACAGAAGGCTCCATGGTTGTTCATTGAGTGCAACTTTATTCTTGGCCATGTAAAGGCCTGTTTGTTAGCGAACATAATTCAAATAATACAAGGCCAGAGGTAATATATGTCAAAGGATAAAAAGAGAAGAAGATATTTTGTGTGTTATAGTTTGGGTCAGTCCTCTTTAAATCTCCGGGTCCAATCTCCGGGTCTGTTGGAGCTTACAACGGAGACCGAATAAATATATGTATATTATTATGAATTTACACATACGTCCGTAGCTTGATTTTAGTTGTTCTGTAGTTGTTGGGAACATTGTTTAAATGATGTCCTAATATACATATATGTATATTAGGAATCTACATATATGTACTTTACTTGATCTTAGTGTATTTTCAACACATAGCTCGTGTGTACTATGTGTATTTTTAAAATTATAAAACAATCTAAAACAAGTGTATACACATATGTATATCATTAAACCAAGTAATAACTTGTATATACATATACGTATTTTGTGAAAGCATAGCGGTACATAACAATACACATATGTACTTCGGAAACGGTATATGCATAAGAGAATATAAATCATATATAAATGTATCTCAGTTGGACATAAAACTTGACTATTACACATATGTACATATTTATTTACTTATCCACATTAATATATTATATAACTATTATAATAGTGTTTCACATATTTGTACAAACATTTTATTAAATAATAGTATTATTAAATCCTTCATGTAAGAACATACACATTATATGAATCGGACATGCTACGAGGATCGATGTAGTGGGCAAAATAAAAAAAAAGAATATAAAATGATGTACTGGGGAAATTAAAAAAAAACGGTTGGTATTGGCAAATATAAGATGAGGTTTGGTGGGACCTTGCTAAAAAATGGGGAAATAATTGTTACTGGATTCCAAAAATAACAAATGACAAAGTACCATATTACCCCTAATTAAAAATAACAGTTTAAATTAGTTTTATGTATTTACCATCTTCCCATTCAATATCAATGGTTGATATTGGTTCATTTTAGTTCTCAAATAAGGGTTGGTTCACTCTTGAACCCTACCCTATATATATATATATATATATAATATTTCATTTTTTATTATGATTTTATATATCAATGATGATGTAAATATATATTTATAATATAATAAAAAATTATTAAAATAACAAACTCGTTTAGGCTCGTGAGTTAACTCGGACTCGAAAAGTGAATCTCAGAACTAGTCTTGTTTATTAAACAGGTTTATTAAATCTTGCGCTTGGCCCTTTTTTGATTTAAATCAATAGTTTAACCTAGGGAGGATGAGCTCGGTACCGGTATCGAAATTCGCCAAATATGGGTACCGTTACCGAAAATGTTCGGTACGGTTGGTACGGTACTGGTACTGAGACGATACCGATTTTTTGAAGGTAAAATTTGGTAAAATACCGGTGCCGTACCGAACCGAAAGTACCGATACCGAAAACACCAAAGTGGGTTCCGATTCGGTACCAAAAAAAATTGGTACGGGAAATTAGATACAGATTCTGTATCGTTACCAAGCACCAAATGCTCTGTTTTCTAATGAACCGGTTTTTGGTCTCTCTTCTAACGAACCGGTTTTTGGCCTCTTTTATTCTTCGTTTCCTGTAACCCGATCAAATCAGATCTTAAAAGGGTGCGATAGAAAGTTCGTTGTGAATTTACAGGAAGACAATGACGATTCCAACAAATTTGTTGTGCTGTTTGACCGATAAATGATGTCAAAGAGCCGTTGATCAAACCCCACTTATGATCTCAGCAAACACATTTTGTCTTTCACAATTACGATGCCAGTGAGTAAATCATTTCTTGGTATAATGCAGTGTTTGTCAAAGCATGATAATTTTAATGTTAAAAAAGTGGCACATTAAGTGTTCGACGTTTTGCCCAATAGAGATTTTGTAGTTTGCAATAACAGTTATTGACTCAAAGCATGACAATGTTAATGTTAAAAAAGTTGCACATAAACTATTCGACGTTTTGCCCGATAGAGATCAGGTAGTTTACTACAATAACAGTTAGACCACCCATTGCACCTTGGCGTGGGCACGGTAGCGCCCTGAACACCGAAACGCTGGTGCCATTGGAGGGCGCCAACGACCTCCTCGCCAACCTGATAACCGGCGTTAAGGATGGTTTGTTGTGGGGCCATCTAAAAGCAACCAATTACGTTTTATTTTAGATTTCTAGTTAACCACAGTGGGTTAGTTAAAGCCCTACTGTCTACATGGCAGTGACGTGGCGCTTTAAAGCCCCTTTTGTCTATTGGACGTTTTGCCCAATAGAGATTTTATAGTTTGCAAAAACAGTTATTGACTGATTCAGAATTTGTTTTAAATGAATTTGAACTTTAGCACCAAAAGTTGCATAGTGGAAAAATGGGTGGATTACAAACATTGTGTAGTACTATTATTGACTTATAAGTAAGATATATGTATATCAGTATGAAGACTTGAAAAGTACAAGTTCAATTATGTTCATCCACTAGGTGAAAATTAGATATGCTATTTGTGCAGGGCTCCTTTAGACTTTGTAAACCGGTCACTGGGAACCAAGAACTTGACTTTGTTTGGCTAGTCCAAAGGTGGTATATATTCTTAGACATTGAATAAAGATCGCAATCCTTGTAGATATACGGTGATTTAAAAAAGTTCATGTTCTTGTGGTTGGCCAAATTATGCTTTAGTGTAGCCTGTAAAAGAACAATTTAAGGTCGGTAATCAAAACAATTTGATGACCCTGTTGGTTGTTAGGAATGTATATAGAGGGGAAAAATGTGAATGCCGATTATTAAACGCATTAGATGCAGTTGATTTTCGAGATGGGAATGAGTTAGGATGATTGTTTCTAATTGGTAGTATCTTTTAGTATGAAAACATATTCATGTTAACACAATTCTATATTGGTCATAACATGCAACTTGATATATATTGTGTGTGTATGCATGTGTTATTATAGCATTTTGAAATTATGTTTCATTGGTTAAACTTGTTTTACAGAGTTTGTTCTAATCTATTATGAGGATCAACATACCTGTCATGTTACATATATATATGCCTCTGTTAACTATTCCGATATTGTTCAAATCCCTGAGGAATGTTCTAATCTATTATGGATAAATTTGCAGGAACCTAGTTATGTCACGTAGCCTTCAAACCAACGCGAGATTTTTCCATCACTCATTTAGAACAAATTCCGCAGAATAATTATCGGTATCAGTTAGTAATGTTTTAAGACCCTAGAGTTACAAGTTGGTACTTAGTAAATCCATTGAGGATTCTTTTTTTATCCTTAAAAGTAGATAATTTCGATACATCCACATCTTTCGAAAATGATCAAAGTTGACATTATTTCTGTTCCGACAAAATGGCAAAGCTCTTCAAGAAAATTGTTCCTCATGTAAACTTGCTTCACCGAACCTTCTGTAGTGCAATATAAGCAACAAGTCGATAACCAACCAACATCATCGTCATAATCAACAAATCAACTGGTAAATTATGTAATCCCACTGATTTGACTGACAGAAAGTCTGCAACACGACAGTAGACCCCTTTTGAACATTCGTATACATCATTTTCGTTGTACTGAATACCAAGAAGAAGCTTGAAGCAGTAGTAGCTATAGCTCAAATACTTTAACCACACTATAAACGGCGGGATTTGTTGTATGTAATACCCTCCAGCAATAAGGAAAACGAGCGTTGTAACCGACGCCAAAGTTGTGGCTTGTTTGACGTCCATAAGAATGGCACCAATGGCTAACCCGAGACTTTGGGCTACAAGGACGGTGTAGAGGACCGCAAGTAGGGAAAGCACGAAAGTGGTTGGGTCTGGTTTGAGCCCACCCATCCAATAGAATATGAAGGTAAAGGCGGTTGGTAGTGCAAGCTCAAGTGGCAGGTCTCCAATGGTTCTTGCAAGGAAGTAAGATGAAAGACGGTACATTCCGGATGATCTTTCTTTTATAAGCATTCGTCGTTCTTGAGGAAAAGTGAAAACGGCGTTATATAGCGGGTAAAACCCCCAAAAAACAGAGAAGAAGAAAAGCATTGCTATCTGCAAGAAAAGAATCAAACGGTTTTAACATCGGTTAATTGCTGAGAAAGATAATTAACTTTAGCCTGATATTAACCATCTTATATTAGGCTAGATAAATCATTAAAGCTTCAGAAAAACTGACTTAACTGTATTACCTAATATATCCAGGTTTAGGCACAAGTAAGGACAATGTTTAAAAGTTAATGACGTGTGAAATTTTTAAAGAGTTTATGTGAATTGTGCATGGTGGAAACAATTAAAAGAAAATTCCGAAAGAATCATCAAAGTTTGAATTAATTAATGATTACCTAAGGTAACTGTAACAGAAGAAAAAAAAAATTCAATATTTGGTCAAAAGTTACAGTCGGATACTATGTTACTTTTGAACATTTGAAGGGTTTTTTTTTTTCTTTTATTTATTAAATTGTTTGAGTCTCATATATGATTTTCAGGATTATAACTCTTACCCTATCTCCAATATGTGATGTTGGGGTATGCCACCATAAAAGTCCTCCAAGTATAGCAACACTTATGACTTGGAAGATTCGAAGCCTATTGAACGATTCGAATCTTCTTTCTCTTACGCCTCTGAGAAGTAGCACCTTAAACTGATGCCACCAGCTGGTGCACCATTGTTCCGGTTTCACATGGTTCCCTACACGTTTAGAATAGGTTAGCGGTTATGCAAATTGTGCCATTTTCTTTTGCACAACTTACTTGTTGAAGCTTCTTTTGCATGGTCATGGTTGGTAATGTCTAGACTGCATAGTTCAGCTTTCAGTCTTGTTGAAATGTTTGTATCATATGAAGTGATGAGTTTCTGTCTTACTAACTTCCGCTCGTGTTCTGTGTTTTCACCTTGCTCGTATTCTTGCATGGCATCAGGCGCAATTCCTGTCATGTAATTTTTTATAAATCCTTAGAAGTAGTTTGGATTTATGAAGGTAAGATGCTTTATATATACCGATACACACACACACACACTTTGTTAATCTACTTATGCAGTTGTAATAATGGAGTAGTGTAGATGTGGGGTCTTTCTTTACTTCATTTTCAAAAGTACAATTATAATTTATAAACGCACTTTCTTTACACAAAATGAATCAGATGTAACTTACCATTAGCAAGGTCTAGTAAAATATCAGCTGGATTCACCGTGATGGATGTTGAAAATCCAACGGATGAGAAATACTCTATAGCAGTGGACGCAGGACCATAGTAAATCGGTGAGCCCTCAGACAGTAAGACAACTTTATCAAACATGTGGTAAAGTCTGCTAGATGGCTGATGAATTGTTGTGACCACAGTTCGGCCTCCACTAGCAAGGCGTTTAATAGTAGTTAGAATCCTCTGAGCCGTGGTTGAGTCTAGACCAGAGGTCGGCTCATCCAGCAACAACAAGCTCGGGTTGATCAGCATCTCTTGGCCAATGCTGACCCTCTTTTTCTCTCCACCTGAAATACCTCTAAACAGTGGACCGCCTATCATACTATTCTTACACCGAGTTAATCCCAACTCAGCTATAACTCGCTCCACATGCTCGACTTTCTCATTCTGACTTAAGCTTTCTGGTAGCCGTAACATAGCAGTGAATAGTAGAGTCTCCGTGACAGTAAGATGAGGATAGAGAACATCATCTTGGGTCACAAATCCCGTTTTCCTTTTCGTAGAACCAGTAAACGGGTGGCTGTTGTATGTAATCTTTCCGGACAGGTTACCAGTAAGCCTTCCACCAAGAGCCGTGAGGAGGGTGGTCTTACCACTGCCAGATGGACCTAGCATTGCTAGTATCTCCCCAGGGCAAACCTTACCCGTCACCCCATTCAGTATCGTCTTCTCACATGTTCCTTTATTCTTAGTTTTAACTTTAAAACCAACAGCTTCAAACTGCAACAAATCAGAAAAAAAAATTAGAAAGTATTTAACACAAATAGTGTGAGAGAGGGGGGGGGGAGGGGGGGGGGGGGGAGGGTGACCTTTAAAGTTATGGGATATAAGACGTGGTTTAGAAAGGATGGTGAATGCACATGATGCGGTTTCACCATTTCAATGGGACTTGAAGTAGTAATAGTAGCTGTAGCAGTGGCGGTGTTCTCATAAGTTGGAACGACGGATTTGGAGGGTGCGGCCATTGATGTCTAAATGCTTTGTTTTTCTAGTGAAGATAATTGGAGGAAGAAGAAGAAGCTAGTATTAAGATGTTGGTTTAGTTTTTATTTTGGTTTTTATAGTTTGTTAACTGCATAAACACAAGTATATATACAAGTAATGGTCAAGAAAAGGTGAGGATATCAAAGAATCTGATGTAGGCCTTAGACTAATATGGTGGGTCCCCCATCTTTTTTCTTCAAAGTATTCTAACACTCACTTTTTAGTCCATTATTTATTGTAATCTCTATTTGGAGTTTCTGTTCTCTCTCTTTCTCATTATTTGATGCTTGCTTTTAGATCCTTTCTTTATAGTGACCATATAAGGCTGCATGGATGATCATGCAGCTCATCTCCAGCAGCAACAATTGGAGAATGAGACTCATGCCACTTAGTTCTATTCAATTCCTTTCGGTTCAAATGTCATTTTGTGCTAATTTATTATTATCATGAAAAATCCTGTATATTCTAGTTAATATGGTCATGTTTTTTTTGCAACTTGTTACAAGCTGCAAAAAAACATGACCATATTAACTAGAATATACAGATCAAACTGGATTATTGTAAACAAACTCAAGATAATTCCTATAATTCGAGAGGTACGGACCTTTCAAAGTAAAGACTTGAATTTCTTCATAAGGTAGCTCGAATATCAATCCTATTTATGGTTAAGGCTCCGTAGGTTTACTCTTATAACTTTGCTTATAAGGCACCAAGTAATTAAACTTGCTTAACAAGACATAACATTAATGTGTCCTAGGTTGGAGTTTAAGCATGGATCAGTGAAAATCTGAGTACGAATAAAGGAGGTCCCGAAAAATATTCCCCTTTGAAGTGAAAGCGATTATTTTATCATATTAATTGATACGATAAGAAATGATATTAATATGAACAATAAAATAAATTATTACAATTATCAAGTCAAATGAGTATTTAGGGCCATCCACTGAGGAAGAGCATTGATGCTGTCCTTATAATAGCAATGGCTTAAAGTAAACAAAGAACAATAAAGAAGGAAAGTAGAAAGCGGAAGGGCGGGCTTAATAATCGTGTAAAGTTGATGTAGAACAAAGCTTTGAAATGAATAGCAACTTTATTCCAACTGATTTTATGCATATGTTCGTGTTGTCCTTCTGGTTTACAGTATTCCTATCTGATATGCTTTTCATATTTCGCTTGCTTGATTTCTATTTAAAGGAAATCTTGTACATCAAAATCATCAATCGCATAAACTTGGATTTGGCCGAAAATGAAAAGTTCCGATGAACATGGGATATTTTAAGATGTAACTATAGCAACTTTAATCAGGGATTATTTATATTCTTTTCATGTGGGTGGGTTTTAGTTTTCGGTTGGTTAGCATTAGATTCTAAGCCGACACTTTGTTCTTGTAAGATGGTGCTCAAAGAGAATCCACTTTTAGCTATGCTTATCACATGGTTGAAGAACTTTGAAATAGGTACAGAAGGGACCAAGGGAAGCTAGTGAGTTTTTATAGTTGTCTATGCCATATTAAGTAAAATTTGTGTGAGGTGTGTGTGCATATTGTCTAGCATAGGCGTATATGATTCAATATAGCGATTCCTTACCTAACGTCTAACCTTTGTTTAAGAGTAGGCATGTCTTCTTGCATGTGACGCAGCCTCCTTAAAATCATGTGCTTGTATAAAATGATCTACATACATTTAATCTAAAAAAGTGCTATCTTATTCTTCACTAGCCTGTAGTTTCTAAAACCATTAGGTTATGAGAATGATATTCGGCTAAAAAACATTCATGATGCTAGAATTTTATGCATGTGCCGATTTTATTTTAAGCGTAAAACATGCACAAATAGAATATGTAACAGCCATTCATACTAGTGTTCTAAGTGTCTAATTTGTTTTCCATTCAACCCAATACAAGTCGCCTGAACTCCTTTTCATATGATTATTCTGTATTCAGTTTGTTGTGAATCGTAGATGAGAAATAATGCAAGAAATTCTAACAAGTTAGATAAACCAGCTAGTGATGAAAAGAGCTATATAGAATGATGCCGTATGGTGCTTTTGCTGTTTTTTTATAATCTAGAGTATGGTGTCATTATTAGCCTATTTCATTAAAGGCTTTCGGGTGGTGCTTGTATTCTTAGTATCTCCTGAAGATTGCTTCCAAAGTAAAGAATACTTTTATTATTAGTGTCATCATATTCCCAATAGAATGCTGGAGGCTAAGTTTTATATCATACGAGACTACATAATTCATGTATTTCTATCATGTAATTAATTATGTGGTAACTTTTTATAGTTGTGAAATCGCTGAAAAATAAAACGTGGACCGCGGAATGGACCAAAATTGTCTAAGTAACTCAAGTAAATCAGAATCAAGGGTGCACCACATGCATATTGACCCACCACATGAGTTCAGGTAGTTTGGTGACCAGCCAAATGAAAACCTATATTCAATGTTACTGTGATTAAATATGATCCACTCTTATTGCCATGGTTTCTATATTTTGTGCATCCCATATATGGTTAAACATAGATGTAAATTTGTCTAATCATCAACCGAAAATGCATACGTAAAGATCATGATTACGTGATCTTTACTTGATTTTCGGCCACCGCCATCATTCCATCATCATTTTTCATGATTTCCTCATGAACAACATGGATTTTTGTATTGAGGCTATAGACCCCATTGAAATAGTAAGAGTATCTTTTCTGTTGATTTGTGTTCGCAAATAGTGATGGGCAAAAGGACCGGACCCTAGAGGTTTGGTGTAGGTCTTCTGTAATCATTCTTAAATAGATTTTATAGTAACAAGTCCAACATGTTTTAGTGTTTCTTTTACCTTTTTTTGAGATTTTGTTGTTTTGTGGGAAGTGAGAAGTTGATAGTTAAATAACTAAATTAGAAACTGTTTAAAGAAATATGGGTTGTGGTGGCCAAAAACATAATTGTTACCATTTATTACCTTAAGACCGGTTATTTGTTCTTAAAGCAATTTCGTCCCCTCCGTCTTTCTGAATAGTATGCTTCGGATGATCGGTGAATTCCTTTCCAAGATACAATGAAACAACATATGTAATATTAAACAACTTTGCAGGTAGAGGACACAACTCGGATAGACTCCTTAATTAGTGTTACAAGGATTCCAGGAAGTTTGCTTCTATAGCTACGAAGTTACAAGTATTTGTGGTAACAAAAAGACAAAGTTAAGACAAGCACTTTGTAGGTGTTTTTTATAAAAAATATTAATACAAAAAGAAATTAATAATAAGGGGCCATATTTATAGGCTTGGAAACAAGAGTGATTTTGTCCCTATAGGGGACCCGGGTGGTTGGCTTTTAGCCAGTGATGAAAATGTATAACGAGTGATAAAAATCAAAACATCACCGCCACCTCTTTCTTTCACGCGTTAAACTAACAACGCGTGATATTTATTACGCGTGAAGATGATGTGAGTGATGGTATTGTTGGGTGTTGTGAGTGATGGACATTTCCACTAAAATCTATCACTAGTGATGGAATAATGGTTGATGACATGGCGGAACTTGATCGGAAGTTGTGAGTGAGATGAGTGATGACCACCCCTACCCCCCCCCCCCCCCTCTAACCATTGTAAAACCAAAAGATTGTGGCGGTTCCGGAGGCCTTGTTCGTTAACCATCAAGATTGTTCAACAAGCATATTTCAAACCCAAGTGACTGCTTCTCATATATAGGGGCCGGGGACATACAACATCAAATATAGTAAATGCAGCTCTGAGTCGATTTGCTTTGATGCATAGTGCAAAGTGCATCACCAAAACACCACAACACCCATTTAAGGAGCCATACTTCTTCCTACTCTCTTAGGGTTTACCCTCTTCCTAATTGGAACAATGATAAATTTGCCAAATTTATTCATTTAAAATTCTAGAACTCTCCTCACAATACATTTTGTCATTTTGAAAATCTTTCCCAACAATTATCTACCATTTTCAAAATAGACTCGTGAGACTTGAGAACTTTAGGACTTTTCTCTTTGGGAAACCCACATTCACTTCAGGATACGAAGGGCTAATGATTACCTTGTATTCTATCTTTGTCGTTTTAGGATCAAGACACCTGTAACTTTCTTAAGAGGGCTCCTCGGTTGCACACCAAGAGTGGACTCTCTTTATTGAGGCTATGGCTCTCAATGTGGGACTCCATGTGGTATGCTCCACGTCCGACTTAAGAGTCTGGATGAATCTTAGTAGACGCGTTCATGCAAAACAATAGACGTTCAAGTTTAAAAGAAATGAAATATAACACACATAAAAATAAGGGTAGGCTCAAAGGCCTTCAAATTCAAGAGACACATACCACGACCATTGTCACTAAGAGCATGCATATGCAAAGTTATCAACCAAGATCATATTCACCCTTAGCCAAAGGATCGTCCCTCGTCCTCTAGTGCATCAAGGACGAGATTGTCCAAGCCAAGTGCCAAAAATATGATCCCTACATTTCTTTTAGCAGGAGTGACAATCTTGTATGCATAAATGGTTGCAGGCTAAAAAAGTGAAGCTAACCCTAGATCACAATTTATAGATGAGTTTAGGGTTTAAAAGCTAAACGATGAGCCGAACCGTTTAAAAAATTAATATAAATCAAGCAAACCCTAATTCACAATCTCTTAAGTCAATTTTGAAACCCTAAATCACAACAATTTACTGGATACCAAAACAAGACCCCTAATAGAATTAAACAAGACATGTTTATCGATTTGTAAAATTTAAATGACATACGTTATCTAGGTAGCAAACATAAACAACTTAAATGTGGTGTATAGCCCAGTGGATATGGCAACTAGACTAAAGTGTGTGAGGTAAGGAGGAAGGGAAATAGATAATAGGTAGTTAGAGGCGACAAAGAAATGTGGTGTTCGACGATGATGGTGGGTATGACCATGATAAGGGAGGTTCTCTTAACACAGAAGTCTCACGATTCACGCCAATGGAAGAATAAAGTAATGAAATTAGTCGTACCTAGACAACGACGATGAAGAGGAGAAAAAAGAGGATGGCTGTGACAGTAAACGAGTCTCACCAGCCACCAATCTATAATGTCAGGATCAAATCATAAAATGTTATCAGATGGTTATAAGTACACAACTGAATAACAAGGACACAAAGAACAATCAACACAAAATTACTTTAAAATTATATCTTAATTATCACTCGTCGAACGATTACAAATGTTCAAAAGTCATAGCTCATGTTAAACCCTAGAATGACTATTTGTAGAATCTTTCTATTCTAGGAATTGATTACAATATAAACATAAAATTACAAAGTCACCATCTATCTCAAAAACTTCGTTATTTTTTTTTTTTTAAATCGATCATTATAACAAACTCACGTATTGTCTTGGAACTATCTTCAAGAACTTCAATAGAAACTCTTGCTTCGTTATTTGCTCTTCAGTTCAGTATTCAACTTTAGTTGCAACGATATTTGGTCGTTAGTTATGACTTCTCACTTCTAACACTTGATGTTCACTAGTGACTTTAAGTTTAGTAAGCAATAGCTTCATTTCAGTATCTAACATAAGTTCAAATCCAAAGTTCGGCAGTCATCACTTGTAGTCTTCAGTGCTACTATCAAAACTCAATATTTGGTTTGACAATCATCAATTTTAAATGTAACCCAACATATAGAGTGAGTGACCCACGGCAAACCATTGGGTGGGGACTAATTAATGAGAAAGTGAGGATGGATGCGAGTATGCGACTACGAAAGTGAGAACTTAGGTACCATCACATGAGATGTTCTTGCGTAGGCTTTTGCATGAGATGAGTTTTTTTTATTCCCTGCCTTTTGGGCTATTAGTTGGATTATTTGTTAATTAGATGTTCTTTTATTCGAGTGAGCACCCCTCGTCTCGAACCCAACTCGCAACTTATACGAGCCAATTTAGCTTGAACTGATTTTGAGCAAGTATTAACGAGGTGAGTTACAAGACACGAGCTATATAAGAGATAATGAGATCGCAAATTCAAAAGTTGGACGTAAAAAAAGCATTTGATGTATTTTTGAGTGATGATGCTACAAATACGTGTTACTTAATCAATATGAACATATCTAACTTGCCATATACAAATACAAACAAATATATAAATATACTTGTCGTTTGCTATAATTTTTAAGAAAGTATCCTGGATTTGAAGGTATGCATAAAGTAAAGTTTAAAGGTAGTTTAAAGTACATGACTAAGCAATATGCACATCAAATGTACTGCTTTTATCTGAGTTTACGTCAATATGATGGATGTAGATAACATCACTGTAAAAGAAGTGGTGTACGACTAAACCAACACGACCAACACTAATAATTTCTTACTTTTTTGTTGTGTCCGACTCATATATGATGTTGTTAGTTCAAAAGATATGAATTCAAAATCCGTATCAAATTGGCTTTTAGTTGATGATTCAGGACACGTTAACATAAATTTCAAATTCATGACTCTCTAGTCAAATTTGCAATTTCTTTAAAGCAAAAATATAACGCTTATCAAATGTATCTTTTTTTGAACGGTGAGTAGTGTTTGGCCACAGCACATCCCAAACTGTAGAGCTATGTTGTTCGACTTCGGCCAGACTATGTTGTCTTAACCGAGTCATGCTGGCTTTAAAATTTGGCTTGGGTGTTCCCTCAAGAAACCATACCGTCGGTTGGCACTTGATAGTTGTTGTGCCACCACAAGAGTAGAATTCTCTAGCGTAATACACTGTGGGACGAAAACTCAGGCGGCATCGGGATTCGAACTGACAACCTCGCACAAGGCCTAACTCAAATCCTTCATAGTCGATATCCACCAAAAGTGACACAAGTGAGTATCAAACTTGGGTTTCCACTAGAGAAACCAAGCCTCCTACCACCAATCATTCAAACTTTGAGAGATTGGCTGGCAACAGTCCCAGCTAAAGAGTTGTTTTGTGATAGTCCTAACCTTTAACTTGTTTTCCTTTAGCATTTCATACTAACTAAAAGTTAACCTAGTTGGTTTTTGCTGTCGTGGACTGCATATGACAAAGTTTTGATGACATGGGTTGCCTCTGTGGCAGTCCACATCATCAAAAACTAATTGGATTAAGTTTTAGTTAGTGTGAGATCGCTAACGGTAAATAGGCTAAAAGTTGAGATTGGCACAAAACATTCTCTTAGTTGGTACTGTTGCTACCCAATATGTTAAGACTGGGCTTATTAAAATAACACAAATGGTTATAATTATGTATATTATTCTTATAGGGCTTAGTTCAAATGAGAACCATCACGAGTTGTGAGGACCATGAGAACTCCTACTTCCCGTGCGAGTTGAGCCAAAAAAAATTGCGCAATCGTAGATGAAACTATTATAAACACATCTGTAAAAAAACAAAAAAAATTGTCGAGTCGGTAGTTTTGCCTGATGTAAGTTTTTTTACACGCTGGTGTAAATTTGTTACGAAGATAAATATTTTTTTACACCTCATGTAAATGTGTGTACGCGACATTTTTTTAATTTTTTTTTTTTTTTTGCTAAAACAAGTGATTTTTTATGATTTTTGAGAAAAAAAATTTGAAAAAACTTTTTGGATTGCTTAGTTTTCACAGTTGTCACAACTCATGGTAGTTTTCATTTTAACCCATCCCTATTCTTATATATAATAAATTAGGGTGCTTGACCACAGTACCCTCCCAATTACCCTAACATCCTTCTACTTTTGAATTTTGCCCACCTCACTCTCATAACTGTATACAAACTTTATAAAATGTTATTTTGACTCCCTCGTGTTTAAAGTTTACCATTTTAAACAAACACTATTTTCTTACGTGTTTATTTTATGTATGTGTTTGTATAAATTAAAGTTGGTTTACATTTCAAGATAAAAAAAATCGAAAACCAGTCAGATCAAGTATAAAACTTTTTCGCGCTTCCTGTTATGTAAGCTTTCAATTTGTTTGCGTTTTGACATAAATTTTGTTTGAAAACAAGTCGAGTCAAATACAATACCTTTACATTAGACGGTATAAATTCGAGTTAGTTTTAACACCGAATTGACCCCTTAGACACCTTTTAACACCAAGTTAGAGCTCTTTTCATAAAAAGAAAACATTTAATAAAATTATGAGTAAATTGCTAAAATCGTTCTTGAGGTTTAGGTCTGTTTGCCAGTTTCATCCAAAATGACTTTTTTTGTGCCAAACAGCCCTTCACCTTTGACATTTTTTTGGCTTTTTCATCCAAACCACTAACTTAGTTTACTTTTATGTTAAGTTGAAGGATATTTAGATGAAACTGGTAAATATAAACCTCAGGGACGATTTTGGCAATTTACTCAAACTCTTTTTAATTTATTTTATTTAATTAATTTTGTCACATATGTATAAAACAGGATATACGTACATGCCTTTTTATAAAAAAAAATTAATAGTTTTGTCACATAATTTTTATAAATTTTCATCCAAACTACTAACTTAGTTTATTTTTTCTGTTAAGGTGAATGATGTTTTAAATTTTATAAACTAAGACATAAATTAATATCCAGTTTTTTTATATAGATCAGTTTTATAAAGAGAAAACGAGATATAAAATATATATCAATGATGTGCAGCACATAACAATCGATTATAACTTTTAGTATTTAATCAAGTGTAGAGGAAGAAAAAAATTGTAAAATGTTACATATTTTTAAATGCGTTGAGCACCTAAGAAATATGTTGGCAGAAATAAAATATTTATCTAATTAAGATTATGAGGGTAACTAACTAATATTTATTCCGAGTGGTTTGAGTAAAGAAACTTTTGGTTCATGGCATTATACTTACTATTTGGTGAGTAATTTTAAGGGTTGGTAACGATACGTTGTTTGATACCGGGGGGGGGGGGGTGTGGGGGCAGTGGCTTCTGTTTTTTGTTAGAAGCGAATTTAAAAGAGTAGAAGATGAATTACAAATTTGGTACATATGATAAGATTTGTTTATTTGACATTTTTCTATAAGGTCACTAGCATTTCAGTTTTATAAAATTTAGAGATTGAAGTAGATTTTATTTTTATAAAACTAATGTATATAAAAAAATAAAAATTAATTTTTGTCTTACTTTATAAAATTTAAAAGATCCTTCACCTTAATAGAAAAAAAATAACCGAGTTAGTGGTTGGATGAAAATTTATAAAAAATATGTGACAAAACTATTAATTTTTTGTATTATGTTTTATAGGAACGGGATCAGGAGAAAACGCCCAAAAGTGTGAGAACGGTGAGAACGCATCCTGGCCCAACACGTGGCGCGGGACATGATCAAGGTCCGAGGGGTATTTTTGTCTTTTCAATCTTCTTTTATTTTCCCAACGCGGTATAATATTTTCTAGCGTCTAAGTTTTTTTTGGCGTTAATTGTATTTATTAAACTTTTTGGCGTTGAAATTAATTGTTTTTGTGTCACATAGATAATTTTTTGGCGTTATAGCGTTATCTGGTCAATTTCTTTGGCGTTTTGTATAATAATTCACTACGAGTCATTAATATTTTCATAAGTTAACAATAAGACCAAATGTTTTTTTTTTTTTTTGCGTTTAGTGAATTTTTTTGGCGTTTAATACATTTTGACAAGTTGCTTTGCCAGCACCCGTTCTCACAGTTTAAACACTACTAGCGTTTTGGTATTTGTATTTTTTCGTTTTATATAATAATGTATTTTATTTGTAGAGAATTAGATAACTTGATAACAAAACAATATAAAATGAAAAAGAAAAAAAATTAAAAATGGTAATCTAATTTCTCTTCCGAATCTTCACTGTAATCAGCTCATTCTTCTTGAATTTGTTTTGGTGTTTTGAACCTTTTGAATACCTTAGCTAGATGCCAACTTTCCTACATAAACTCCGTCTTTTTCAGACGAAGCTGCTTAGTGGCATCCTGTTTTTTGGCGTGATATTCTTGTTTGGTGGCATGTCATTAAAGATCAACTCTTGCTTGTTGTTATTTGTAATAATGGAGTCTAAAATAGCATTTTTCACTTGTGTTGATCCCTTTATTCCATGCTTATATTCATCAAGAACAAAGCTCACATGATAGCATATCACTATCATCAGTCTCTTTTTATTGAATATTTGTCCATCTCATTCAGCAAAATATTATTGAGATAACCCCAGAAGAAGAATCCATTCAGTGAAAGATTTGCCATCTGTGGTTATTTTAACTAACATTATTTGTCGTTTTAAAGTGAGTGGTTTCCATAGGATATGGCGTTTGTTTTTCTGGGTGTGATCAATTTCATTTTGTATAGACCTCTCTTTTATAGGAGTTTTTTGGTGCGTAGTTTAGGCGGGACTTTTTTATTGTAATAAATGATAGTAATAAAGTAGCTGTCTTTTCAGTTACTGTTTTTGTATATACTGTTTTGATCAGTTTTTATCAGTTTTATAGGTGATAGACGTCCCATCTTCTAAGTTTGGCTTTTTTTTTAAATGGCGTTAGGCAGACCAAGATGACAAAATACAATAACGGAGAAAATAAAATATTAAGCAGGAAAAATATTTTTTGTTATTTTTGGCGTTTTGTAAGGAATAACCTTTTTTAGTATATTTTTTTGGCGTTTTGCTAATAAAAAGATAAATATATCATTTAATTATCTTTAAAAAAAAGATTACACAGAAGAAAAAAAAGAGGAAAAAAAATTAAAATCCTTCGTCAGAAGGTACTTTATCCGAAAAGTATCCATCACTTGTGTCATCTTCTTCCTCGGAGTCTTCATCTGGATCTTCATCCATGTCATCATATTCACCCTCATCGGCTTTTTGTTCCTGAAGATTCTGAACCCTCCACTTGAACATGTCTTGCATTAACTCCAATTTTGAGTCCATTTCTGTGTTCGTACAAGTAGCGTTATGCAATTCTTCCATGAAACCAAGACCCTGCTTTGTCATGATGTTTTCAAGCCAGTAGAATTCCTTCTCTCCGCTGTCGTATATAACGGTCACCATGTTTGTTTCATCATCAAAACGCCATGATGTCATGACAGGGTCCGGCTTCACATCTGCTTTGATTGGTCCAAATTTCCTGGTTAATGCTTTCATAAGCATATGTGTTTCATGGCATTCGTTGTCTAGAGCGATGCCAAGGGATAAAATACCCCTCTGTACCTCTTCTTTCATCTTCAAAATTGCCCTGACCGTCTTAACATACACCCTCCTACTGTTGTCGAAACGGAGGATGAATCGCCTGATTGCCAGAGTGTATCTCCACGAAACGATTGTTGCCATTTTTGGCGTTTTGGTTAAGTTGGCGTTTTTGGTTAAAGATGTTTTTGCAGAAATGGATAGATTTAAGTGATTATGGAAGCTATGTTTTACCTCGTTTATATAATGATGTTTTTGGCGTGTAATTTAGGAGGGAAATTCTTCTAATAAATGTTAATAACTGAAAGAGTTAATTACACAAATGAGTCATGTGGTTTATACCTAGTTTCGCCTTTGGGTACTAACTTTTTTTTAACAGGTTTAGGTTTTATGGTTTCAATTTTGTAACACATTTGGGTACTAACACCAAAATTAGTTAATTAATGACTAAAATACCCTTGCATTTTTTTAAGTTTATCAATGTAACACATTTGGGTACTAACACCTAATTTTATTTAAGTTTAAATCAATTTTACAAAATCTATTTATTTTTTTATTTTCATCTTTTTATTATATCTCTTAATTAACATGAAATCTATTTTTTTTTTCATATTTTTATTAAATTTCTTATTTAACATAAAATCTACTTGTTACACCAGTATTTTTTTTAAATAGATTTTTTAAATAAAGTCTACTAGCTATATAGTTTTATGTAAATTAAATTTCTTACTCGTTTTAAATAATGTAAACCTTACTCGTTTTCAATTTTGGATAGATATGATTGATAATAATAAATATCTTTCATGTAAAAAAAATTAAGCCTTTTTAACTCATTTTTTTGTTCATTTACATTTTACTATTTTAGAAAGATATTTAATTTACATAAAATCTACTAGTTACACCAGTAAAATCTACTAGCTATATAGTTTTATGTAAATTAAATATCTTTTTTTTTTTACAAAAAATCGAGTTTAAAAAAGGCTTAATTTTTTTTTAGTTTTATCTTAAAATAACTAGCTATAAAGTTTTATCTAAAATACCTAGCTATATAGTTTTATGTAAATTAAGTATCTTTCTAAAATAGTAAAATGTAAATGAACAAAAAAAACAAGTTAAAAAAGGCTTAATTTTTTTTTACAAGAAAGATATTTATTATTATCAATCATATCTATCTAAAATTGAAAACGAGTAAGGTTTAAATTATTTGAAACGAGTAAAAATTTAATTTACATAAAACTATATAGCTAGTATATTTTATTTAAAAAAAATACTGGTGTAACAAGTAGATTTTATGTTAAATAAAAATATGAAAATAAAAAATAAATAGATTTTATGTTAATTAAGAGATATAATAAAAAGATGAAAATAACAAAATAAATAGATTTTGTAAAATTGATTTAAACTTAAATAAAATTAGGTGTTAGTACTCAAATGTGTTACATTGATAAACTTAACAAAATGTAAGGGTATTTTAGTCATTAATTAACTAATTTTGGTGTTAGTAACCAAAGGTGTTACAAAATTGAAACCATAAAACCTAAACATGTTAAAAAAAAGTTAGTACCCAAAGGCGAAACTAGGTATAAACAACAAGACCCATTTGTGTAATTAACTCTAACTGAAATTCAGTTACTGTGTTATTTCATCTTTCTGTAATATTCAACGCGTTTTATCACTAATTTTTTGCTTTTTGTTTTTAATGGCGTTTATTTTTTTATTGGCGTGTTATCATTTGATGGTGTTTTGAATATGAGCGGTAAAAGACTCTTTTACCCTTAATGAAGCGCGTCCCACATAATAAAATTGATGTTATGTACGAAAACGTCACCGCGCAATCTAGTCCATGGATTGTTTTGATCGGACGACCCATAAGTGTTCTCACCGTTCTCACACTTTTCACCGTTTTCTCTAAATCCTGACCCATGTTTTATATATATGTCACAAAATTAATTAAATAAAAGAAATTAAAAAGAATTTAAGTAAATTGTCAAAATCGCCCATGAGGTTTTATATTTGACGGTTTCATCCAAATATCCTTCAACTTAACAGAAAAAGTAAACTAAGTTAGTGGTTTAGATGAAAAGGGCAAAAAATGCCAAAGGTGAAGGGCTATCTGGCACAAAAAAAATTATTTTAGATGAAACTACCAAACAGACCTAAACCTCATGAATGATTGTGACAATTTACTCAAAAATTATAGTTGGTCAAAATACGAACAATTCACAATGGCTAAATCAACATTTTCCAATTAAGACTTACTAATACGTTTCATAGGTTAGTCATTTATAAGTTATAATCAAGATTGAAAACCCTTCATCGCAGTGGCGGACCCAGGATTTTTTTTCCAATGGGGTCCACTTTTCTCGGTGTTCAAATTTTTCACAACAAAACGTTAAAATTTTTGGGTCGGCCGTCGTTCGGGTCGGGTCGGGGCGAGGAAATGTATAATAATTGTTTATTAGAAAACACACAATAAAATATAATGATTGGGTTTGTTTATTGGTGTTCAAAAAAATAAACACACAAATATGGGTTATACAAGGATTGAACCCATGACTACTTGTTTATAAACAAGAGGGATTACCACCACAATAGCTTTCCTTTTCTTTCTATGATGTCCACCTAATTATTTTTATAGGGTCCTTAGCAAATTTAATATGTCGGATCTACTAATATTTTGAAAAACATTGGGGTCCGGGGACCCCGACCCACTCTATGTGAGTCCGCCCCTGCTTCATCGTACAAAATATAGGTCAAAATAACCTGTTTTCCTATAAAATTTCTTGGCATGCAAGCTCAAATTCAGCATTCATATACAAAATTCAAATTGTTGAGACATGACAGAAACATCTAATGCTATCTAAGCAAAAAAAAAATGACATAAGTTGATGAAAAAAAAAACGATTTTCCCTAGTTGGATAAGAAAACTCACTTAAACTCAAGAACTATAGGTAAACGATAAATGTTGATGAGGTCAACGATAAAGCTAACAGTCATGCAAATTTGCTCTCAAGTTACATTTATGGTCGCTCAACTTTATTTCTGACCTATTATATCCTCACACTTGAGTTTAATGAATTTAACGCACAATTTGACTTTATCGTAAATTAGTCAACACTTGACGTATATTATTTAAACTAGTAGGGTGCCCGCGCGATGCGGCGGGGGTGACACTTTGCATTGCGGCACTTGTTTCTGGTAGTTTTCTTATTCGTATAATATTTATGATAGCATTATTGTGGTGGATATATGTCTTAAATATTACACATATCTAGTAATTATTAAATTTAGAATTTAAATTATCAACTATTTCAAGAAACCATTGACGCAACAAAATAACAAATGAATAAAAAAAAATAAGTCTTAAACATAAATAAAAGTTAGTAGTACACGAATAAGGAAATATAAGTTTTAAATATAAAAGTTGAAAACTAAAAGCTCAGGTGTCAATTACGTTGCATCATGATTAGATCAATTTAGTCATCATACGGCTTAAACATCTCAAGGATGTCATCTATATTGTCGCACCACCATCATTCATCATCGAGATCAACGTCCTCCAGAATTTCTTGTATCTCTTCCCTTTTTTTTATTATTACATCATTTGGATGATGAGTTTCTTCTCTGTTCTTCTCTTTAACTGATGCTAACCCATGTAAGTGTGTGCACCCAACCAAGTAAATACACAAACATACAAAATACGAACAAAGCTCATATCAAACCCGTATGTGCAAGGTTTTAAAATTTAATCTAGTCGCCGGAACAAATTGGTAAACAATCTTAATCAAACGAAAATCAGAGTGAAAAGGGTTAGAAGATTACTAAACTGATACTAATGACAACAACGTAGAGAGTCTTGAGCATTTGAAATAGGACACATTGCTTTAATCACTTGTACACTACTGCATCATCTACTTGTACATTTTAATCCGCACCACAACATTGACCAAGACAACTATCGAAATGTCAACAAAAATGAGTAGGTTATCACGATACCTTCTGTTTTTTTTAAACATTATAGTTTATGAGATATGACAAGAATACCTAAAATAATTATAAGTTTGTTGTTGAAGGGGATAAGTGTAACTAATTAGCCATAATTTTGTTAAAATAAAGGGACTTAAGTGTAATAATATGAGGGACTAAAATATAATTAGTGTTTAAAAGACCAAGTTACCCTCATTTTAGGGGTATTTTTATAAATAAAGAGGGAAGAAGTTCTTATTTTTTGGGTATCTTAAAATACTCCTCCCTCATACATTATAATATAGTATAGATAGTTAATTTTTCCGCACGATGTGATGGGAAGAATGTATATTACTAAATTTAGAAAAAGAAAAAAAGATGTATATACAACAAAAGGTATTTCGTGTAACCAAAAGATATGGGAAGAATGTATATTACTAAATTTAGAAAAAGAAAAAAAGATGTATATACAACAAAAGGTATTTCGTGTAACCAAAAGATAAAGCGGTAGTATATCAAATAAGATATTGAAAAGTGTTTCGTATCGACATGTATCCGTTTCAGTACCGATAGTGCAAAATTCTGAAAAGATACCGAAATCAACTCATATTGTAACCGAAAAACACAAAAAGAATGCGGGTACTGATATAGATGTCGTTTGGTCGGTGTCGGTACGGTACCATAACTTACCCATATGAAAACTGAAAACCATAAAAACTAATACAAGTACCGTCACGGGTTGTTTGGTTGGTATCATTATGGTACTGATACTCGGTAAAAAATGTCAATTCTTAGTTTATGATACCCAAAAAAAATACTTTATTTTAGATTTTTCTGTAAGTTGACAAACGCAAGTTATTAAACAAAAAATAAAATTATATGATAAATAAAATATTATTATATATACTTACAATTGTAAGTTGGATCTAAGGTATCCAACTATGATTGGTAGACGAGGGTGGTGGAGCAAATTAGTGGGTGCCACATGGCATGGCATCCACTAAGTTTTAATATATTTTTTTGTTCCTCTCACTTCTTGTATACGTATATATAATACTATAACGCCCCAAAACCCGAATGTTTGAATCACTAGTATGATTGCATGTGTTATGAAATGAAATGTGATAACTAAGTTATTTAACTTAAGTTAAAACTATAAGTTTAACTAGAAATGAAGTTTGTGATAAATGTGGAAAATACCAAACTACAGGGACTAAAATTTGTAATTATGCTTAGCATAGCTAAACTCCTAAAATTCATGTTGAAGGGTGTTAGTTTCTTACAGGGGTGTGCAAAAAACCGAATTAACCGAAAAAACCGAACCAAATAAAAAACCGGTGGGTCGGTTAATGTTTTTTTTGAAAACCGAAAGTAGCGGGTTGGTTATGGTTATCATTTTTTCCATACCTCCCATAACTGAACCGAACCGACATGTAATATTTTTTGTAGGATTTAGGACATTTCACCATATTTTTAATATTTGATGTTGTTTATTGAAGATTTTTAGTATTTATAGGTTTTTCATATCGTTTTGTGGTTTTGGTTGGATGTTTATTTGAATTAATGGAATGTATCATATCACTTTATTTCAATATTCGATAATAATTGGTATTAATATTATAGATTATATGTATTTTTTATACTATGTAATATACTAATATATACAAATATGCAATAACAATTTATTCCATGTTAAAAAATTAAGCTATTTTTAGCTAAGCTAAATACACGGTTAACCACCCATAACCGACCCGCTAAAACCATCAAAACCGAATAACCATAACCACCATAATCGATCGGTTATGGTTATGGTTATCCATTAACCGACATCGCGGTTATGGTTATGGTTTTAGGTCAAAACCGATCCATGCACACCCCTAGTTTGTTATAAGGTTAGGATTATATGGGTTAAGTATGGGTGGAAAGTGGAAGTATGGTTGTAATTAACCAAAAAGCCTAAACTAGATGGACTAAAGTTAACATTTTGGTAAAGTTGATTAAAACTCAGCTTGTAATAGAAGAAAGAAACATAATTTTTGTGGTTCTTGTGTGTGTTTGTCGATGTGTGCAAAGAGGAGAAGGGGGGTTCTCTCAAACAACTCAAAACCCCAAATTAATGATGAAATTATGATCAAATCCCTTGCATGAATGAAGATTTCTCATAATCTAATCCTAACAAATGTGTGGTAAGTTGTAAACTTTGATTTGACGATTTTGCAAGAAATGGGTTTATGATCAATCCATGAATTAGTATGAAAATAAGCATGAATGCATGTTAAAATCACCGAATGCAACTAAATTTATGCATGATTCTAAGTAATTTGATGTTTGGATGTGAAACCCACTTCTGGTGGTGAAGATGGTCACATGGGTGTGTCACCCATGTCCAATACTTGTTCAAATCTTGATGAACTAGGTTTTATGTAATAGATTCTTGTTAGACAGATTAAATGTGATATGAAATTTGTTGATGTTTTGTTATATTTCATGAATTAAAGTAAGTAGGAACATGTGCATTAAATACTTGTACATTATGCTTAGATAGTGGTACGTACACCAAGTGTTTGATGAAATGTCTAAATGTCAAGATTATGTTGAAACGTATGCAAGTAGTGGGTGAATATGTATAGAATGTAACAATGAAGTAAATTAATGACAGATTAGCATGACAAATGTGTTTTAGAAAGAATACATGTGATAATTTAGTTGATGGAATGATTTGGTAAGAAGTATGCTTTAGGAGCTTGCACTATATGCTTGAAAAGTATGATGCACATTATTTGTTTAGTTGGGAATCAAGAAGTGAAATTGGTGTTATTGTATAGCATGTAAACTTACTAGCAAGTAAGGAGGGTAAAATTATTTTATATGAGCAAAGATTGAGTTATGTGGATAATTGAAAAATCATGGAAATGCTAATGTGAATGAAAATGATTATACATGTATATGTATGTAACTTAGTGATCTTGTGGTTGTATATGTGTTACTGCATGAGTATGAAATGTCTATGATGTTTGTAGTATAATCTACTATAATGATAAGGATGTAGAGGTTAAGTTAAAAGTTCATAGACAGTTAACTTTCTAAAAGTCAACTGTGTATAAATAGCAAGGTTAGACTTTTTGTCACAAATGTAAGATTAAGGAACTCATGTGGTATATGTTATACCACTATATGTTGTGTACGATGACATGTTGACTTATATGAGATCAAAAAGATGTGATTGTTGATCTATGCCTTGTGTTATTAAAAAAAAGTCTGATGTAAGGTATGAATTGGAAATGATTTATGATTTGTATGAGTTTATATGCTAACGAAGAATATGAATGCAGTGACATGAAAGGATAGGAACCACATTAGCACGGACTCAAGCACGAAAGGCTAACGGGTCAAGAAGAGGCAAGGAAGCGAACGCGAATACAGACGCTTAAGGTGAGTGATTCCCGAACTTAATTTCTTATTATGTAATGAAGTCTTGAAAGTAAGGAGTTTTGGAATCATAAAAAGGGTGGTAAGTAATGGTAGGATCAAGGTAAGTGAGGTCGTGTTGGACTATATGTAGTTTAGACATGATTAAAATGCAAAGTGCACACTTTAGTAAATTGTGCACTAGTTCAGTAAGAAATGCACATTACAACAAAGTGCACACTTTAGTAAAGTGTACACTAGTTCAGTAAGAAGTGCACATTACAGCAAAGTGCACACTTCAGTAAAGTGTGCACTAGTTCAGTAAAGTGTGCACTACTTCTAGTAAAGTGTGCACTACTTCAGTAAAGTTTGCACTACTTCAGTAAAGTGTGCAATACTTCAGTAAGTGCGCATGTGTGCACTAGTTCAATAAAGTGTGCACTAGTTCAAAGTGCACACTACTTCTATTAAAGTGCGCACTAGTTCAGTAAAGTGCGCACGCACTAGTTCAGTAAAGTGCGCACTAGTTCAAAGTGCGCACTAGTTCAAAGTGCGCACTAGTTCAGTAAAGCGTGCACTATTTTAGTAAAGTGTGCACTGGTTCAGTAAGTGCACACTTCAGTATAGTGCACGTATTAGTGAGGTGTACACTTCAGTAAAGTGCACCTTTGGTAAAGTGTTGGTAGCAAGAAACCACAGACGTGCATGATTAAGAATGAATAAGTACATAGGTTTGTATATGCGGGATTGTATGTTTGAATGTTGTGGCTAGGAATTGTATCCTGAATGTGTTACATTGTAAGATGTAGGTAAAAGTTGGATAGAACGTTATGTACACACATATTGGAATTTAATATATATGAATGAATGGGACTTGTAAATATGTGTACGTGGCTTATAATCGTACGAGTATTAACAGTACTAATCATGTTATTTTTGAGAATGAAATGAAGGTGCAGGGAATTTATTGTTAGCTTTTGTGTAACACCTCGAAAAAAATATATATATATATATATATAAAACTTTATATTAGAATTATAAAGTATAATAAATGAGAATTTACTAACTAGGAATTTTAACCTAGTTAGTTACAAGTCTAGAAATAACTCATATTAGGGTTAAAAGCAACCAAATTATATGCTGATCAAAGTGGAGGGACCTAAGTTGTTAAAATTGAAACTTAATTTTAATTAAAACAAATAAAAAAAACCAAACACCCCCAAAAAGAGGTGCCTGGTCGTACAACACAAGCAGGGGGCGATCCCCACTCTTCAAAACCCTAAAACTTCACTAAATCTGCAAATTGAAGGCTCAATCCAAGTTGAAATCGAAATTAAAGCATAGATTATTGATCCTCATCACAAGAGGATTACAAGGTATGTAAAATTTAATGAAAACTCTTAACTTGAAATTCTCATGAAATTGGGAAAATCTGAAATTATGGTTGCATGTGTATGTTATGATGATTTAGGAACAACTATAGTGTCTAGGGACAAACCCTAGACAAACACAAGCTGAAATCATGTGAAATTTTAGTGGAAACTATGATCACCATTGTAGGTGATTAGTGAGTTATGTGTAAATTGATGAACACTAGGAAATTGGGTGTTATTCTAGTGTAATTTGACAATTGTGAGGTAACTTCAGAATTATAGAAGCTAACAATTGTGTAAAATGGTTAAATGATGTGAAATTAGGGCTAAGTGATAAGCTAGAGACATGCCATACAATTTAGTAAAAATATGCCCTTAAAGTGTTTGTGAAAATGCCTCAAAGAAGGCTTAAAACTGAAATTCCAAGTTTAAACGCATAATTATGATGTTTTGGTGTATTATGCGAATTATGATTTAAATAGAGTTCTAAATATATCATAAATGAACTCTATAGGAACGGGCGCAGGAGCGTCAAGCGGACAAGCGGGTGGCGAACCACGTTTGAAAGGCCTATTTTGAAGGTATGTAACTTGACCCGTTACATTAAGTAAATTTTGAGGGTTATCACATGCGTAGTTGAATTTTAGAATAAGGGTTGTTTTGAATTAAAGTAATAATGTCGCAATATTAAATAATAGATCAAAATTTGGTAGGAACTCGTTGGTAGTCGTCATATGGGAGGATTCCTTAGACGAGCCAAACGGGTCGAATAATCAAATAAAGCATGGATTTTGCTTCGTAATATGATCGATTTGTTTATTGTTATCGATTAAATATTGAAATATTAAATCACAAGAATTTAATATCTTGGTTTGTTAGAAAAAGGATTTGAGAAAAGTGTGTGGGCAAAACAAATAAAAAGCCAAAACTCATATGTGCAGGATCTACCGTAAGTTACGGTGTCACCGTAACTTACGGTAGACGTCAGGAGGCTTACGGTGGGAGTCTACTGGTTTACGGTGGACCATTGTTGTAAATTGACTACCGTAACTTACGGTGGAACCGTAAGTTACGGTAGAGCCTGAATTTTTATGAATTTTGTATAATTGTAAATATTCAAATTCACTTCGATTGTAGTTTCGATCAAGTATTATTTCTAAGCATTCTAATACAAATGTTTTATGTAAACATTTCAGTTTTAGGTACTCAAGGATTACGGATGATGATCAAGCAAGCTTTTGAAGAACCGAACACATACTTTTGAAGCTTCCGCATAAATTAACTCGGTGTAAACAATGTTTATGATGTAAATTGTTTGCTAAACAACTTTTGGATGTTTAAATTAGTCAGTAGAAAACTAATGTTTGTTACTTTAATACTCTACTTTTGGATCTTATGGTATAAAATGATCGTAGTATTTATATATATCGCATATTTACATTAACTAAAAGATGGGTGTTACAAGTTGGTATCAGAGCTTAAGGTTGTCAACAAAGTGTTCGGTTCAAGCTTGATCAATCGTCCAGTAAGAATTAATTTATTATGCTAATAAATTAGGTCTTATGTAAGAAATGAGAAATGAATTGAGATGCATGGGAAGAGTGTGTTAACACACTCAAACCCGGAAAGTGCATTAAAAGTGAACGGTTAAAGCAAGTTAGGAAACTTGGCTAAACCGAAACAAATGAAACAATGTTATAAACGAAAAGTTTAATGTTTAAATGTAAACATTTCAGTTTCAAGATGTCGGATGGGAATGATGATAATCTGGTGCAAACAAGCACCGAACAAATGAAAGAGATAATTGCCAAAGAGGTAGGAAAGGCAATTGAAGGAAGTCTATTCGGGTTTATAGACAAAATTCAAAACACGGTGTTGTCGCTTGTCGAATAGCGAGTTAAAAGGTTGGAGAATATTGTCAACCTTATGAAGGAGAAAACGGGAGAACGCAAAGGATGTTCATACAAGGAATTCATGGCGTGTAAACCGCCAATCTATAACGGGGAGGTTGACCCGATAATTTGCCAAAGATGGATAAGTGATGTCGAAGGGGTGTTTGAACAGACCCATTGTGATGTAGGCGACTTTGTTGCTTACGGAACAGGCCAATTGAGAAATCAAGCCAAGGATTGGTAGGATAACAAAAAGAAGGAAATGGGAGCCGAAGCGGCGAGGGTTATGACTTGGGACGAGTTTAAGGTACCATTCCTTAAACACCACAGTCCCAAAGCGGTTATTAATAGGATCAAGGAAGAATTCATCCAGCTAAGACAAAAGGGTGAAACAATTGACAAGATCACGGGCATCTTCATGGATAAGCTGAGATTTTGTGACGAGTTAGTCACCACTGAAGAGCAAAAGATATACTACTATTACAACATGTTGAGTGCCGAGTATCGTGAATTCATGACTCCGTCAAAGTATGAAACTCTCACAGAAATCATCAACACCGCCTGGGAGCGGGAAATTGAGTTAAAGAAACAAGTTGAAAGGGGCGGGCGGAGGGCACAGGATGTGAATCCAAGCCCTACAAAGAAAGCTAGAACTGTTGAATCGGGAAAGAAAGTGGATGCTAAAGGCGGGTCGCCAAGTTGTAAAATATGTGGAAAGGGGCACAAGGGTGAGTGTCGCTTCAAAGACAAGCCGTGTCCGGTATGTGGGAAGACGGGGCACACTGCATCGTTATGTCCCGGAAAAGTTTCTGTTTGTTACAAATGTTATCAACCCGGTCACAAGAAATCTGAATGCCCCGAGCTGGTGGGAAAGAGGGACACGAAAGAGTCTCCAACAGAAGCTCCCAAAGCGAAGGCTAGGTCCTTTCAACTTACCGCGGCTGAAGCGAAGACAGAACCCGATGTGGTTTCAGGTATATTCACAATTAACTCAATTCCAGCACGTGTATTGTTTGATACGGGTGCGAATAAATCCTTCATTTCGCATGGATTTATTCGACATCCTTCATTTGTATTGACGAAATTACCTGTGCCCTTAGAAGTTGAAATAGGGGACAACAAAAGTTTTATAGTTTGTGATGTTTGTCGAGGCTGCAATTTAAGCATCGACGATGAGGAATACTTGATAGACCTAATCCCAATATCAATGGGGGAATTTCAAGTAGTCGTTGGGATGGATTGGCTAGCCCAGCACCATGCAGAAGTCGTGTGTTTTCGTAAAGAGATAAAACTAACATCTCCGAGCGGGAAACACGCCACCATTTATGGCGAAAAAGGAGGTAACCCCATAGTGTGTTCAATGTTGAAAGCTCACAAGCTTATGAAGCGAGGATGCAAGGCATTCATGATATACGCAAATGAACCCGAGAAAGAATCACGGAAGATTGAAGATGTACCAGTAGTACGAGATTATGGAGATGTGTTTCTGGAGGATTTACCGGGGATACCGCCTGAACGGGAAGTAGAGTTCGGGATCGAATTGATTCCGGGCGCAAAACCCGTAGCTAAAGCACCGTACCGACTCGCGCCGTCGGAATTACAAGAGTTGATGTCTCAAATTCAAGACCTGCTTGACAAAGGATTTATAAGGCCGAGTGTGTCTCCTTGGGGCGCACCGGTACTGTTCGTGAAGAAGAAAGACGGAAGCATGCGCATGTGTATCGATTACCGGGAGTTAAACAAACTCACGGTAAAGAACCAATACCCGCTTCCGAGGATAGATGATTTATTCGACCAATTACAAGGTGCGAATTGGTTTTCAAAAATTGACCTTAGATCGGGGTATCACCAACTAAAGGTCAAGGAAGAAGATGTGCCGAAGACGGCTTTCCGCACGAGATACGGACATTACGAATTCCTCGTGATGTCATTTGGGCTAACAAATGCACCCGCGGCTTTCATGGACCTCATGAACCGGGTTTGCAAGCCAATGTTGGATAAGTCGGTCATCGTGTTTATCGATGATATCTTGGTGTATTCGAAAAGTGAAGCTGAACACGCACACCACTTACAAGAAGTGTTAGAGACACTTAGACGAGAAATGCTGTATGCGAAATTCTCTAAGTGTGCCTTTTGGTTACGAGAGGTACAATTTCTTGGCCACGTCATAAGTGCCGACGAAGTATTGATGGATCCGTCCAAGATCGAGGCTGTGTCAAAATGGAATCCCCCGAAGAACCCTTCGGAAATTAGAAGCTTTTTGGGGCTTGCGGGATACTATAGGAGATTCATTCAAGATTTCTCCAAGATTGCGTCACCGCTAACAAAGCTAACCCAAAAGAAAGAAAAGTTCATTTGGGGAGTCGATCAAGAAAAAGCGTTTCAAACGCTAAAAGAAAAGTTAACTCAAGCTCCGATACTGACATTGCCGGACGGAGTCGAAGATATGGTGATTTATTCGGATGCTTCACTATCGGGGCTCGGATGCGTTTTGATGCAACGGGGCAAAGTTATAGCCTATGCCTCGAGGCAATTGAAGATACACGAGAAGAAATATCCCACGCACGATCTTGAGTTGGCTGCGGTGGTATTTGCCTTAAAAATATGGAGGCACTACCTATATGGGGTAAAGTGCACCATATTCACCGACCACAAGAGTTTGAAATACTTCTTCGATCAGAAGGAGTTAAATATACGACAAAGGCGATGGTTAGAAACGGTGAAAGATTTTGACTGTGAAATACATTACCACCCCGGAAAGGCAAATGTGGTAGCGGATGCTCTGAGCAGAAAAGCGGACTATGTTCCAATACGAGTAAGGTCGATGCAGCTCGTAGTGACCTCGGGTATACTTGAACGTATTCGAGTGGCGCAATTAGAAGCAGTAAAAGAGGAGAATTGGAAGAAGGAAAGAATAATCGGTCAGTTGAAAGATTTGATGGATGGGAATAACGGGTTGAAGACTCGATTCGGAAGAATATGGGTTCCAAATACTTGCGGGGTGAAGGCGCTTCTACTTGATGAAGCTCATAAAACCCGATATTCAATCCATCCGGGAGCGACCAAAATGTACAATGATTTAAAGCAAAACTATTGGTGGCCCGGGATGAAAAGAGATGTAGTGAAGTACGTAGAAAAATGCTTGACATGTTTACAAGTCAAGGCGGAGCACCAAAAACCATACGGTAAAATTCAACCGTTGGAAATTCCGGTTTGGAAATGGGAACAAATCACCATGGATTTGTTGACCAAATTGCCCAAAACTAACCGCGGGTTTGATGCTATATGGGTAGTTGTAGATAGATTAACGAAAAGCGCTCACTTCATTCCAATTCATGAGACTTATACATCCGAAAAGATGTCGGAGGTGTACACCAATGAAATCATAGCACGACATGGGGTACCGATATCCATTGTGTCAGACAGAGATACTCGGTTTACTTCGAATTTTTGGCGTGAATTTCAAGAACAAATGGGAACTAAATTGTTCATTAGCACTGCTTACCATCCACAAACGGATGGGCAGAGTGAAAGAACAATACAAACGTTGGGAGATATGCTGCGGGCTTGAATTATTGACGTCGGGGGTAGTTGGGATGTCTATCTACCCTTGGTCGAATTCTCATATAACAATAGCTATCACGCGAGCATTAAGATGGCCCCGTATGAACTGTTATATGGCAGAAAATGTCGAACTCCGGTATGTTGGGGAGAAGTGGGTCCACGAGGGCTAGCACCTACTGATATAATCCGAACTACGAATGAGAAAATCGACATGGTTCGGGCACACTTGAAAGCGGCTCAAGACAGGCAAAAGGCGTATGCGGATAAAAGGAATAGGCCAATTGAATTTCAGGTTGGCGACATGGTTATGCTAAAAGTTTCCCCATGGAAGGGCATTATTAGATTCAGAAAAAGGGGGAAACTAAGCCCGAGATTTATTGGGCCATTCAGAATCTCTGAACGGGTTGGTAAAGTAGCTTATCGTCTCGAATTACCCGAGGAGTTGAGTAGGATTCATAGCACATTCCACGTGTCACATCTCCGAAAATGTTTGGCAGACGAAACTGCTCGTATCCACTACGATGATATCGAGGTGGATAACAGCCTCAACTATGCAGTAAAACCAATTGCGATTTTAGATCGTAAAGAGAAGAGTTTGAGGAACAAGGTGATTAATCAAGTCAAGGTCAAATGGGAGCATAGGAAAGGTTCGGACACTATGTGGGAGTCCGAAGAGGAGTTGCGACGTCTCCACCCTACATTATTTGGTACGTACTTCGGTTTCGGGGACGAAACCCTCTTTAAGGGGGGTGGACTTGTAACACCCCGAAAAAAAATATATATATAAAACTTTATATTAGAATTATAAAGTATAATAAATGAGAATTTACTAACTAGGAATTTTAACCTAGTTAGTTACAAGTCTAGAAATAACTCATATTAGGGTTAAAAGCAACCAAATTATATGCTGATCAAAGTGGAGGGGCCTAAGTTGTTAAAATTGAAACTTAATTTTAATTAAAACAAATAAAAAAAACCAAACACCCCCAAAAAGAGGTGCCTGGTCGTACAACACAAGCAGGGGGCGATCCCCACTCTTCAAAACCCTAAAACTTCACTAAATCTGCAAATTGAAGGCTCAATCCAAGTTGAAATCGAAATTAAAGCATAGATTATTGATCCTCATCACAAGAGGATTACAAGGTATGTAAAATTTAATGAAAACTCTTAACTTGAAATTCTCATGAAATTGGGAAAATCTGAAATTATGGTTGCATGTGTATGTTATGATGATTTAGGAACAACTATAGTGTCTAGGGACAAACCCTAGACAAACACAAGCTGAAATCATGTGAAATTTTAGTGGAAACTATGATCACCATTGTAGGTGATTAGTGAGTTATGTGTAGATTGATGAACACTAGGAAATTGGGTGTTATTCTAGTGTAATTTGACAATTGTGAGGTAACTTCAGAATTATAGAAGCTAACAATTGTGTAAAATGGTTAAATGATGTGAAATTAGGGCTAAGTGATAAGCTAGAGACATGCCATACAATTTAGTAAAAATCTGCCCTTAAAGTGTTTGTGAAAATGCCTCAAAGAAGGCTTAAAACTGAAATTCCAAGTTTAAACGCATAATTATGATGTTTTGGTGTATTATGCGAATTATGATTTAAAGAGAGTTCTAAATATATCATAAATGAACTCTATAGGAACCGGCGCAGGAGCGTCAAGCAGACAAGCGGGTGGCGAACCACGTTTGAAAGGCCTACTTTGAAGGTATGTAGCTTGACCTGTTACATTAAGTAAATTTTGAGGGTTATCACATGCGTAGTTGAATTTTAGAATAAGGGTTGTTTTGAATTAAAGTAATAATGTCGCAATATTGAATAATAGATCAAAATTTGGTAGGAACTCGTTGGTAGTCGTCATATGGGAGGATTCCTTAGACGAGCCAAACGGGTCGAATAATCAAATAAAGCATGGATTTTGCTTCGTAATATGATCGATTTGTTTATTGTTATCGATTAAATATTGAAATATTAAAACACGAGAATTTAATATGTTGGTTTGTTAGAAAAAGGATTTGAGAAAAGTGTGTGGGCAAAACAAATAAAAAGCCAAAACTCATATGTGCAGGATCTACCGTAAGTTACGGTGTCACCGTAACTTACGGTAGACGTCAGGAGGCTTACGGTGGGAGTCTACTGGTTTACGGTGGACCATTGTTGTAAATTGACTACCGTAACTTACGGTGGAACCGTAAGTTACGGTAGAGCCTGAATTTTTATGAATTTTGTATAATTGTAAATATTCAAATTCACTTCGATTGTAGTTTCGATCAAGTATTATTTCTAAGCATTCTAATACAAATGTTTTATGTAAACATTTCAGTTTTAGGTACTCAAGGATTACGGATGATGATCAAGCAAGCTTTTGAAGAACCGAACACATACTTTTGAAGCTTCCGCATAAATTAACTCAGTGTAAACAATGTTTATGATGTAAATTGTTTGCTAAACAACTTTTGGATGTTTAAATTAGTCAGTAGAAAACTAATGTTTGTTACTTTAATACTCTACTTTTGGATCTTATGGTATAAAATGATCGTAGTATTTATATATATCGCATATTTACATTAACTAAAAGATGGGTGTTACATTTTGAAGGTTCGTTGCCGGGGTGCAAGGATTGAATTCAGAAGGATAATCGAATGGATTATCACACATTGGAAGAATGCGTCTTGTCGTTTAAATTAAATATGTTTTAGATTATGTACGTTGTCACCGATTACTAATGATGTGGATGTGTACGGTCACTGTAGGTTACATGGATCGTCATCATCATGCGGTGTAAGTGGTTGAAGATCGAGCCTAAACATGGATTATACGAGAGTATGGTCGCTTAGTTGTAAATGTATGTAACACTTGGTGTATTTAATAAGAAGTAAGGATGTAATTCATATAAAAGAGTCATATTAAATGGTTTTCAAACATCTTAGAATGTATATAAAGAAAGAAATTTTATGGTTCGTATTTCCGCTGCGTCTTTTCAATTAAAACGTATTAGGGTCTTACAAATATTAGGCTAGGATCATGTTTATTACACGAGTTGAATAAATGTGATGTTATATGCTTAGGTGGTGTTTGTTTTCCTGAAAAGGTCTTCAGAACCTCTCCTGTCTGCGCCGCGCAGACCGCGCGCAGACCTTTGGGTCTGAAGATTGTTTGTTTTCTCGAAATCTTTCATTAAAAAAGGTCTGTGAGACCACTTCTTGGTGCAGACATGGACCAATGTCTTCATGGGTCTGCAGAGCTCTTCTTCTTCACAAAACCCTAGCACCTCTTCACCCCTTCTCCTCCACCCACCACCTCTACTTCCACCCCTTCTCCTCCACCCACCTGCAACTTTCGTTACGTTTCAGATCATCTTCTCCGACATCATCGCACACCTTGTCTCCATCATCATCTTCATCATCTCCGGTCTTCATCACCACCTCCGATCACCGTATCACCGAAAACCTGCAACCCCGTGCACGCCGACCACCTCCTTGTCCTCCGACCACCGCACATCCACTGAATCATCACGATCACATTCTTCCTCTTCCAAATCCCAACTTCTCATCCCCAGATGCCATTTTTTTCTTCCCACCCACCACTATCTTTAAAAAGATCCAAACTTTCCTCATCTTCACCACTTTCTCTCACTTTTTAACGGTCATCAATGGCTGCCACACCCAGAGAAACCCTAAATCTTGAAATCAAATAAGTGGGCCAGTTCAAGATTCTTCCTTTACTTCATATATATGTATTTTTGTTTATATTTTCTCTGTTTCTTGTTTTGTTAAGTTGTATTGAAGCATAAAGCTTCAATCTTTTGGATCTCGCTTCTGTACTCCGAAATTAATCCGGTGACGTTTCAGCTATCTCTGTGCTCAACAAGTTCCTTATTATGCTTTAATGAGGTGTTGTTTGTTGTTTTATTGCAAATTATTAGATTAGATTGAATTAAGAACATGTTTATTGGCAAATTGAAATTTGTATGTTGATGCATTACTCGTTTTTTGCATTTCAAGAGTCACTAGTTGGATTCCTTGCGCCAAGTTAAAAAACAAACATTCTTCTCCTTGCAGACTGCAGAGGTTTGGTCCACCTCTTCAGCTGCAGATGTGGTCCGCATACTGCAGACGTTTTACCTCTTCAAAAACAAACAACACCTTAGTAATATATAAGGTTGTGTCTTTAAAAACCTGTAAATTGCATGAATTGAATAAAAATATAATATAATCCCTTAACACATACAATTGTTAAGATATGTTTTGCAAAAAATGAACTTTAATGTGATAATTATATGTTATGTTAAGTTAATTTTAACAAACATAAAGAAGTTTTTAAGTAGATTACATAAGTTTATCTAGAAATTCATAATAAATTTTAGATTAATTTATTTGGTTAATAATATAATAAGTATTAATAGTTAAATAATAAGTATTTATAATTAAGAGTAAATTACAAGTTTTGTCCTTTATGTGTCTCTCAAATTTCAGGCGCTGTCCTTTACCTTTAAAACTGATGACTTTTGTACTTAATGTTTAAAAATGTTGCACGTTATGTCCTTTAGGGCAAACCCAGTTATAATTTTCAGTTAAGTTATGTCATGTGCACTGCACATGAGGGTAGAACGGTCATTTCACATCCCCACTTCTCTTTCCCCTTTTAATACCCTAATTTACTCCATAGTCAACCTTCATACTCATCAAAACCATCATCCCTTTCGTATTCCCATTCAGATTGCAAGTGTGTTTGGTTGTTTTTCATTTTAGTTTTTTCTTGGGGAAGGAGAAAAGGGGTGTTGGTAAAAGAAATGACTATTTGTTGAATGAGCATGTGTTGATGCAGAGGAAATTGGTTTTCTTAATGATGCGGAGCAATTTATGGTGGTAGAAGACGGTGAATCAGTATTGTAAAGAAACTCATGGTGGTAGAAGATCGAAAAATTGCACTGTAAACCCTATAACCTTTGTAACAGACTGCTCTTTAATACCTTAAATTTACTATACCTGTGATATAAAATTAAAAGTTTAACCTATTAATTAAGCCTCTGGGGACCAGTATATTTATTCAAAGTGGATCAGTGGTGTTCCGTTGGTGTTCCGCCGGAGATATTGCAGCTTCGCGAAAAGTGTCATCATCAGATACCATTACTCCTAAAAAATTAGGTGGAGGGGCAGTGCCGAGTTTCTCACCATTTAAAACCAGCGGGTTTTCTTACTCGCTGGATTCCGGTGACTCATATACCGTTGAAAACCTCTCAAGACTTGATGTGAGGTCACCTGATTGGTTAGCTGGTGAACTTTACTTTCTTGATGATACGTTGTCGTTTACACCTGAAGAGTTATCTCAGGCCCCGGCTAAGGTTTTGGGTAGGAGTAGCCATGGGATTTCATATAGAACAACAAAACACACTTGCAATCTGAATGGGAATATGAAGGGGATGATGGCTCATATAAGTATGAAGGTTGAAGATGAAGTAAATTAGGGTATTAAAAGGGGGAAAGACTAGTGGGGAGGTGAAATGACCGTTCTACCCTCACATGCAGTGCACATGACATAACTTAACTGAATTATAATTGGGTTTGCCATAAAGGATATAACGTGCAACATTTTCAAACATTAAGTACAAAAGTCATCAATTTTAAAGGTAAAAGACAACACCTGAAATTTGGGACAAACATAAAGGACAAAACTTGTAATTTACTCTATAATTAAATATGAGACAGATGCGGGAAAGCTAAAATAGGATGATCTCACATTTTGACTAGTGTTTCTCGTGATATTCTTTTATTATATAGATATAGATAGATATGGATTTAAACAAAACTTTAATCAAAGCTCGCCTTAAATTGTTTTCTTTTGTACGTATGTTAAAGTCACGGAAACACCGGTTTTGTTGTTTTTTTTTTCTAAACACTTTTCATGTTCTCTTTTATGTCTCAATTATGCATTGCGTTACAATTTAGTTGTATGTAGTCTTAAGCCCCCCATGTTGTGGGGCAGGGGCGTAAAACCGTGCTAACGACGATGCGGAGGGAGAGGCGTAAAACCGTAGTAACAAAACGACGATCAAAACCATGAAAAAACATAAAACAAAAACACGAATTTTTAACACCAAGTGAGTCATGTGATATAACATGTAGACAAAGTCTAATTTATATCAACCAAAAGTCATAAACTTTATTGTTCTTAGCAATGTGTGAAAACCAAAATGTTGTGATTAGAGTCTGAAAACCAAAGACTAGACTGTACTAACATACTTTATGATGAAAGTGTAAAGCCAAACACTTTCCGGTATTACAAAAGAGTAAAATAAACAACTTTCTTAAAGTTTAGGGGTATTATGATGACTTTATAAAAGTTTATGGAAAAAGGTAAGTAATTTGCTAAAAAATAAAATAAATAAATGATTATAATACATGAGGTGCAAATTAAAGTTTACACTAAAACCAAAATAGACTAAAAGATGAAATATTTACTATTCATAATTGTATTATAAATTAATTAATTAATTATATATATATATATATATATATATATATATATATATATATATATATATGATTAGGTTCAAGAGTGAACACTAGTGTAGTTTGCGAACTAAGCGAACTAATCCTGGCCATACATGTGTGTAGATCAATGACCAAGATTTGATGATGAAATACACTAGTGTATTTCACGATTTGATAATTAAATCCTAGCCATCCACGTGTGTAAATCAATGGCTAAGATTTGTTCACTCAATTCGCAAATACATTAGTGTTCACTCTAGAACCCCACCATATATATATATATATAGGGGACCGCTAGAATGAGAACCACCTCGAGTTATGAGAACCGCGAGAACCACACCATCCGGGGCGAGGTGGACCAAAATTTTTTTTTACAACTAGATGTGTGTATTATAAACACATTCGTAAAAAAAAAAATTAAAAAATGCCGTGTGGGTAGTTTTTTACACCACAAGTTTGGTGTAAAAAAAAACACCAAACTTGTGGTGTAAAAAACTACCCACACGGCATTTTTTTTAAATTTTTTTTTTACGAATGTGTTTATAATACACACATCTAGTTGTAAAAAAAAAATTTTGGTCCACCTCGCCCCGGATGGTGTGGTTCTCGCGGTTCTCATAACTCGAGGTGGTTCTCATTCTAGCGGCCCCCTATATATATATAATGAAAGTATCTATAGAAAACCCTTATAATTTAGAAAACTTAGGAAACTCTAACCTCCCGAACTTTTTTTTTTTTTTAAATTTACACATGTTATATACATGTTTTTAAGGGTTTTGGGCCAAAAAAAATCAAAAAAGCGACGATTAGATATTTCAAAAAAAAAAAAAAACAAGTTTTGGTGTAACACATGTTACAAATATGTCAGATGAATGTAACATGTGTTACACCAAAACTTTTTTATTTTTTTTTTAAATATATACTCGGCGCTTTTTTGATTTTTTTTTTGCCCAAAACCCTTAAAAACATGTATATAAGATGTATAATTTTTTTCAAAAAAAAAAAAAACATCGGGAACTATGAGTTTCCCGGGTTTTCTATACATCATTCCCCTATATATATATATATATATATATATATATATATATATATATATATATATATATAGGGTGGAGTTATTGTAAAAAAGACCAAAAGTGTGAGAAAGGTAACAAAGAATCTCAACCATTAGATCTAAATTAATTGAAAAGGGTATAATTGTAAATGCATTAACAAATTCAAATATGGTAATCCTTGATTTAAGGATTTGGAGAGAGAAAATCCTTGATTTAAGGACTTATAACCGTCCATAAATATAACACCATTCAGAGCATGTTCATACATGGTGTTTTAAATATAACACCATTCAGAAAATATAACACCATTCAGCACAAATATAACACCATTCAGAAAATATAACATCATTCAGCACAAAATATAACACCATTCAGCACAAAAAAAACACCATTCACACAAAAAATAACATCATTCAGCACAAGAATAAAAAAAATAACACCATTCAGCACAAAAAAAACACCATTCAGCAGTAAATAAAATAAACACCATTCAGTACAAGAATATAACACCATTCAGTAAAAGAAATATAACACCATTCAGAAAAAGAAAAAAAACACCATTCAGAAAAGAAAAAAACACCATTAAGAAAAGAAAAATAACACCATTCAGAAAAGAAAAAAACACCATTAACAAAGGAAAATAACACCATTAATTAAAAAGAAAAAATAACACCATTCAATAATCCTTACATCTCTGAATCATCTTCTTCTCCGCTGCCGGCACCACCACTGCCGGTCCGCCACCGCCGTCGTCGAACACAACCACCCAACAGTAAAATCTCATGGTTCCCAACCGCCGTCGTCGTCGAACCCAACCGCTGCCGCTCGCACCAGCACCACCGCCGCTGCATAAAACCACCGCCGCTGTCGTTTTTTGATCTTCCGATTGATTGAACATGGAAGAAGAAAAGAGAGAGAGAAATTGTGATCGTATGAGAGAGAGAGAACGAAATTGCAGGGATTTGATTTACACATGAAGATAAAAAGACACAATTGTCCCTATAAATTTCAATTCAGTCCAAATTAATAAAAATATTTTGCAATTTGGTCCCTATTGATCTCAACCATTAGATCAAAAGATCTAATGGCTGAGATTTTTTCTTACCTTTCTCACACTTTGGGCCTTTTTTACAGGATTCTAACTCTCTCTCTCTCTCTGTCTCTCTCTCTCTCTCTCTCTCTCTATATATATATATATATTTAAAATAATTTTCTCAGTCACTTATCCTAACATATTTTATTATTTAAGTGACAATTATTGTTAATATTAAAAATATTTTTTTCTTAAGAATTTAATACTTTATAAATAACATTGGCCTATAAGTTTTTAAAAATTATGATTTTTATGGTCTAAATGTAAATGCAAAGTTCAAATGGTCTTATTCTTATAAATTTTGATCTGTTCAATGTATGGAATATTTCAACATCCTATTAAACATATTTCTTTTGGTTGCAATACGCAATGTTGATACTATAACGATATTAACCGAACCACCGCCGGCAGTGGCGGACCTAGAAGAAAAATTTAGGGGTATCCCCAAAAAAAATTTGAGACATAGAGGTATGATAATATTTGCAGCAGGAGATAGCAAATGGAAGACAAAACACAAAAAAATACAATCGTAATATAACAAAAAGGTATCGACATGTGTTTGGTCCATTTATTTTGTTATTGAAAGTAACTCGAAGACTATTTAATTAAAATTAAGTTAAATAATATAAGAAATAGAAAACAGAATTAAAGTATTTGGTATTAGTTGTTATCTAGTTTGTAATTATTTACATAATATAAATTAGCAATAAGTTAAGGCATTGAGGTGTTGTACCCATGTTTTGGGGTTTATTTAAAAAATAAAATTTGTTTTAAATATGTTTTTTTTTTCTATTGACTCTCATCTTTTTAAGAAAAGTGGGAATTGTGGGTTGATGGATGAGCTAGGATGTTCAGGGGCAGAGGAATTTTTTTTATCTTATTTTTTATCTATATATATTTTATCTTTGAAATAAACGAGTTATATTCAACCTTTTTTTCAGAATTTATCAAAACTTTTATAAAATTTAGATCTGTGATCTTTATAAATGGTATTAAATGAGTTATCTTGTTTATAAAAAAATGATGAAACTATTATTCTGAAAATTTACCTAATTTTGAATAAGGAAGAATCTAAATTTTGTTGTTGAGAGTACAGCTATTGATGCATACCATATATCATATCGCAATTAAAAATATTAAAAAATGCCTCAAACGGACAAAGCCTCGAACATCCGCCCTTCAGTGCTTTACTTCAACCAATGTTACCAGTGAGATACATTAGAACTTTTAAATCTGTTTCACAAATGTTATATTTAACTCATACTTAGTCGATGGTTGAGTATTCCGGTGATGGTTCCGCCGATAGTTGAGGGGTAGCCCGGGCTACCCCTCCTTCCTGAATAGATCCGCCCCTGACCGCCGGGGTATTCTTACTAGTTAAAAACAATTACCACATAAAAGATTTGCAATTGAGGATGTTACTAATCATCTCCATTAGTTGTGATACATATAATAACTATTTTTAATAAATTTGCAATTTTCTACCATAAACTAATTATATAATAACATTCCTTAAAATTTTAATATCATTCTTCACATTCCAATGTCCTTGTCTACTCCGTTTACCAGCTCTCCACCTTCTAAAAAGTTTTTTTTTATATAATATCCTGCCTTTTTATATGTACGAATAATATAGGTGTGAGAAAGACAGGAGTGTAAAAGAACTGAGTCGAGCCGAGCCCGACTCGAAAGGAATTTTTCAAACTAGAGTTTGATTCGTTTATTATATATTAATTAATTATTATATATTTATAATTATGGGTTAGGATATAATAGGAATTTTATTTGGCTAATAAGGCTAGGAAGTAATCTTGACCATCCATTTATTTAATCAATGGCTAAGATTAAATGAGGGAAATTGAAGGAAAGAAAATAGGCGCGTGAGTTTGTTTAGGGGCATTCTAGTCAATCCAATGCAATAGTTTCTCTCTCCTCCAATTCCCCCTCCCCCCCCCCCCCCCCCCCCATTTTTAAACGTTAATAACTCTTTTATACGATATTATTTTTTATAAAAATTGCACCAAAAAAACGAGCGTTTTTTATCTTTAAAACGAGAATACTATTGCTATATTTTGGAAAAAAAATTCTAAAACCCAATTGCGTAAAACGTAAAGGAAAAAAAAAACCTAAAAATGACATTTTTCTAAAACGCAATGCACCAAAAACACAAAGAAATGTCTTATTTGTAAAATGCAATAGCCAGAAAACACAAAGAAATGTCTTATTTCTAAAACGCAATAGCCTAAAAAAACAAAAGAAAGTGTACTTTCTAAAACGCAATGGCCTGAAAACACATAAAAATGTGTTTTACCTTAAACGCAATGCACCAAAACACAAAGAAATGTCATATTTCTAAAACGCAATGGCCAGAAAACACTTAAAATGTTTGGTTTCTAAAACGCAATAGACTGAAATCACATAAAAATGTGTTTTACCTAAAACGCAATGCACAAAAAATACAAAGAAATGTCTTATTTATAAAACGCAAAAAATGTCTCATTTCTAAAACGCAAAGACCTAAAAAAACAAAAGAAAGCGTTCTCTGTAAAACGCAATGGACTGAAAACACCTAAAATTGTGTTTTACCTAAAACGCAATGACTAAAAACACTTCAAAAATGTGTTTTTCTAAATCGCAATAGCCAGAAAACTCATAAAAATGTCTTAGTTCTAAAACGCAATGGCCTAAAAACACCAAAGAAACTATTATCTCTCTAAAACGCATTGAACGAGGACAATAGTTTTGTCTGTGAATTTTCTGAACCAGGAAGTAGAGATCAAAAGGCTGTCTACGAATGCAGTGTTCCAGAGGCAATTTACAGAAAATTAAATGTTCTGATGCATTTTTATTAAAACAATTTAATCGAAAAAGCTCTGTCCCTTGGACCCCGCCAGGGGCTGCCGCCCCTAGGACCCTGCTACCAGGGGCGATGCCCCCGGACCCCTGCCAAGATCGTAAAAAGCAATGACTAAATCAAAAACCCAGATCATAAAAATGAAATTAAAGAATTTCTTACATGGATTGTCACACCCCCAAAATCCACAAGCAGAGTATCACCGCATGGAGGCGTGACTGACCAGGATCAAGCCACCAATCATGTTGAACAACGTAATTAAGTAAATAAAACCAAACACAATATAATTGGTGTCCAAAAGAAAGTAACCAACTTTAAGTTAACAGCGGAAGCATAAAATGTAAAACCCAAACATAAGTAATAAGTTCATAAAGTTTAAATGTTTAACATGGAACTCAACAGTCCATGTCCCACAACGACCACTCCTCCCTGTGCAAGCTCCATAACCACCTATCGACCTGCAAGACATGTAACAACGAGTCAACAACAAAGTTGAGCGAGTTCACAGTTGGTTGTTTAGTTTTACAAGTTTGTTTTGAAAACCATAAGTTATATCGTAAACCACGAGTTAACCAGTATCTTTGTTTCCCAAACCATATCCATAATCAGTGGGGGCTTCCCCATGTGAACCACTAGACCGTTACCATATCGACAACTGACGAAAGTAAGTTGTGCCCTAAGTCAATGTCTATCATCATTGACTGAGTGCCCAGATCCATTAGTACACGTCCGTCCTACAGGCACGGTGTGAGGCTTGTCAACCCTAATAGCGCTATTAACTAATGACACGCTCGCCATTGGCCCGACGATTAAGTCGATATAAAAATGAGGGACTTAATGATAGAGTTTTGTCTAGTAAGTTTAAGGTTGTTGTCCTACCCAAGGAGGACGAACGTACGTATTCTACCCAAGGAGAATACGCATGATTAACATTGGCTTCCTACCCATAGAGGATGGAGGTACATATCCTACCCAAGGAGGATATGTAGGTTCCGTTTTAATTCCTTAACCCATTCCCAACCACCGGGAATCCCATGCCTTAGAAAGTGTGTGAACTCACCTCGGTTTGCTCGGTTTGCTAAATTACGTGCTCACAAATATTCAGTCAAAGCCTATAGTATGCACGTATACACAATCAGTTTATGTTTGTAAGGTTTCACATGCAATCTAATATCACAAAGTGTGCTTGGCAGTTAACATCATGTAACACATAAACAATTAATCAAGTTCATACAATTCATGCTTCACATGAATGATTTCTCAGTTTATTCTAACATAGTTATCCATTAACAGACCTAACAGACTTAACTGAGTTACTGTGTCTGTTTCCCAACTTGACAAGACACTCGGCGAAATCCCTTCGGCGAAAACCCCCAGGCGACGAAATCCCTTGAGCGACGAAATCTCAAAGGGATTTCGTCGTGATTGAATTTTTGTCGGGTCTTCATCAGGACAGGGATTTCGTCAGGGTGAAACATGATCATCATCAACAGTTACGAATTCCAGAAACCCTAACTATCGCTTAACAGTTAGTCGACCTCATCAATCAATCTCCCAATCATATCAACTCATACAATCATTTAAATTACTCAATTAACAGTTTCATCATCAATCATCAAACTTAGCCACGAATCATACTAAACCAGATCATCGATATATACAAGACGGTAATACAAGATCCTCCAACATCCAAATAATATGATCATCAAGCATTAAACGGAACATGAACAGTGGCGTAACAATATTGTTTTCATTCACACAAATCATCAACAGTTTCTCCATAATGGTGATTCACATATTAAATCCTAACATACACGAACATCATTCATGCATACAACCGATTTAAATCAAACAATCAAATAAAGGTTAACACTAACCGCGATGAACGAGACAGTAACTTGATCGATCTAGAGGATTTCGGGGAACACAAGATTGCCGTCGCACAGAGGGAGAACTCTAGGGTTTTCTATTCGGCCAGTTGTTTCGCTAATGAAACAGTTCACGTAGTATATACACACTTAAATGAACTGGGCCCTTAATCGGCTTCGGCGAAATCCGGGCCGGCGAAATCCTAGATTTCGTCGAGATGGCCATGGCGAAAACCCAAGGGTTTTCATCGAGACATGTTGTGGCGAAATCCCCCACAGATTTCGTCATCTAAAAGGTGCACATAAAAGAAATCAATTAACACTTAAACAGTAATTTACAATCAAATAACAAAGTGCACATAAAAGAACGCAACGAATTAAGAAGACGCAGTTGCGAGGAAAGACCTTGAAAACTCGGGTTGTCACATCATCCCCAACTTGAAAGAAAATTCGTCCCGAAATTTAGCACGTGGTTACTGAGGAAGCTAGTTGTGTTGCGTTGTTTCCTGGTAATTGTATTGCGTTGTTTCCTGGTTTTCCTGGGGTGTCACATCATCCCCCCATTGGTTTGGAATTTCGTCCCGAAATTCTGCTGTAGCCTCAGCCTCAGTAGTGGTTGCACTGTTCTCGAACAACTGGAGATACTTGAGTTTCATTTGGTCTTCTCATTACCAGGTGAACTATGGGCCACGACGGGAGTCCCAACGAACTCTAACAAGAGGTATTCTGGTGCGCTTGAGAACCTTAACGTCTCGGTCTGTGATTTCTACTGGTTCCTTGACGAATCGCAACTGATCGTCGATTGTGAGCTCCTTCAAAGGAACTATGAGGGTCTCATCTGATAAACACTTCTTTAGATTTGACACATGGAATACGTTGTGAACTCCACTGAGTTCTTCAGGTAGATTCAACTTGTAAGCGACTTTGCCAATTTTCTCAATGATTTCGAACGGTCCGACATAACGCGGATTGAGTTTGCCTCATTTGCCAATCCCCAACCTGGAACTCGAGTGGTTTCCTGCGCTTATCAGTGTAGCTTTTCTGACGGTCACGAGCTGCCGCCATTCGTTGTCGTATCTGAGCAATCTTCTCAGTTGTGTCTACCACAAGTTCTGGGCCAGTGATTTGGCTGTCACCAACCTCTGCCCAGCAAAGAGGTGATCGGCATTTACGTCCGTACAATGCCTCAAACGGAGCGGCCTGGATACTGGTGTGGTAGCTGTTATTATACGAAAATTCCACTAAAGGTAAATGTCGTTCCCAGCCGTTACCAAAATCAATCACACATGCCCTAAGCATGTCTTCAAGGGTTTGGATGGTGCGTTCAGACTACCCATCCGTTTGTGGGTGATATGTTGTGCTCATGTCTAATCGAGAGCCAAAAGACTTGTGCATAGCTTGCCACAACTCAGAAGTAAAACGTGCATCACGATCGGAAATAATGGAGGTTGGCACCCTGTGCCTCGAAACCACTTCCTTTAGGTAAACGTCTGCTAAAGTAGAAAACTTGTCTGTTTCTTTGATAGCCCAAACGTGTGCAGACTTAGTCAATCGATCCACTATCACCCAAATAGTGTCATTTCCGCGTTGAGATCTAGGCAGGCCAGTAACGAAATCCATGGAAATTTGCTCCCATTTCCATGTCGGGATCTCTGGTTGTTGGAATAGGCCTGATGGTTTCTGATATTCGATCTTGACTCTCGCACAAGTCAAACATTTACTGACGTAGGTTGCTATGTCGTCTTTCAAGCTAGGCCACCAGTATGTAGTCTTTAGGTCGTGGTACATCTTATCCGAACCAGGATGTACTGAGTAACGAGACTTATGTGCTTCATCCATCACCAGCTCGCGTAAGTTTCCATAAAGTGGAACCCAGATGCGCCCTGTTATGTAGTAGGCGCCGTCTTCCTTTTGTTCTAACTGTTTCCTTGATCCTCGTAAGGACTCCGCCCTAATGTTCTCTGCTTTCAATGCTTCAACCTAAGCATCTCGTATCTGAGTAGGAAGACTAGATTGGATGGTAAGTTGTAACGCACACACCCGCTTAGGTGTAGTATCCTTTCGACTGAGGGCGTCGGCCACAACATTGGCTTTGCCCGGATGGTACTTGATCGTGCATTCGTAATCATTCAAGAGCTCGACCCATCGACGTTGTCGCATGTTTAACTCCTTTTGCTTGAAGATATGCTCGAGACTCCTGTGATCGGTTTAAATGGTGCACCTGGTACCGTACAGGTAATGTCTCCATATCTTGAGTGCGAAAACCACTGCTCCCAACTCCAAGTCGTGAGTAGTGTAGTTCCTTTCGTGAACTTTAAGTTGGCGTGATGCGTAGGCAATGACCTTGTCACGTTGCGTCAACACGCAACCAAGTCCTTGGATGAAAGCGTCGCAATAAACCACAAAATCGTCTGTGCCTTCAGGCAATGAGAGAATTGGTGCGCTAAAAAGTCTATCCTTTAAGTGCTGAAATGCAGATTCCTGTGCATCACCCCAACGATAGGTGACACCCTTCTGAGTTAGTGAGGTGAGAGGTTGTGCAATCTTGGAGAAATCCTTGATGAATCTTCTGTAGTAGCCCGCCAAACCCAAGAATTGGCGGATTTCTGTTGGTGTACGGGGTGCAGGCCAGTTCTTGATTGAGTCGACCTTGGATGGATCAACATAAATCCTATCCTTGTTTACCATGTGGCCTAGAAAGTGGACTTCGCGAAGCCAAAAGTAACATTTCGAGAATTTGGCATACAACTGCTCTGTTCGAAGAAGTTCCAAAATAAGCCTCAGGTGTTGCTCGTGTTCCTCCTGACTCTTCGAATAGATCAGGATGTCGTCGATGAAAACAATGACAAACTTATCCAGGTAAGGTTTGCACACTCGGTTCATGAGATCCATGAAGACCGCAGGTGCATTCGTCAATCCGAAAGGCATAACCAGAAACTCGTAATGCCCATAACGAGTCCTGAATGCTGTTTTAGAGATATCCTCGTCTCGGACTCCCAGTTGATGGTAGCCTGACCTCAGGTCAATCTTGGAGTAGAAACTCGACCCTTGCAACTGGTCGAATAAGTCATCAATGCATGGGAGAGGATAACGATTCTTCACGGTCACCTTGTTGAGTTCGCGGTAGTCAATACACATTCTGAAGGTACCGTCTTTCTTCTTCATAAATAACACTGGAGCTCCCCAGGGCGAAGAGCCAGGACGTATGAAACCCTTTTCCAAGAGTTCTTGTAACTGTGCGGATAGTTCTTCTAGTTCAGATGGAGCTAGAAGATAAGGTGCACGAGCTATTGGTGCTGCTCCAGGAGCTAGCTCAATTTGAAACTCGACTTGTCGATGAGGCGGAAGACCAGGTAATTCCTCAGGAAATACCTCAGGAAAGTCGCGCACAATAGGAATGTCTTCTATCTTCTTTTCTTTCGAGGATGTATCAGAAACGAGGGCTAGAATAGCAGTGTGGCCCTTTCGCAAACACATCTGGGCCTTAAGGAAAGAGATGATGCCCACAACAGCACCACTCTTTTCGCCATGAATCATGAGAGGTTCTTCACCAGAACGAGGAATACGGACGATTTTCTCCTTGCAAATAATCTCCGCTTGATGTTGAGATAGCCAATCCATCCCAATAACGACGTCGAAACTACCAAGAACGATAAGAATAAGATCGATAGAGAAGGTCTGACCAGCTAAGACAAGATTACAACCCTTAACTATGTGTGTGGCCTCGAGACTTTTACCGTTTGCTAGCTTTACCATGTGTTTGGTATTCAAAAGTGTTAGAGTGCGCTTAAGCATTTGACTAACTTTTAAGGACACATAACTAGTATTGGCACCCGAATCGAATAAAACAGTAACAAAGAAGTCATCCAGAATAAACTTACCCATCACAACGTTGGGATCGTTCCTCGCGTCACCCTGACCCAGCACGAAAACACGTCCCCTGGCACCATTGCCATCATCGTTACCCCCGTTATTGTTCCCGTTCCCCTGATTATTGTTGTTGTTCTGATTCTGGTTCAACTGGGGGCAGTTTCTCTTGAAGTGACCTTCAGCACCACACTGATAGCATCCCCTGTTACCCTGCTGTTGATGCTGCTGATTCTGTGGAGCTGGTGGTTGTTGTTGACGATTCTGATTTGCCGGTCGTGCGCCCCTGCAATCCTTAGCTTCATGACCAAGCTTGTTACACCTCTGACAACGACCCTTATTGCACGGCCCACTATGATGCATGTTGCATCGGTTTCACTTGGGGTGATTTCCTCTGTATCCACCCTGCCCTTGACTACCAGAAGATTGCTGATCAGGGCACTTGTAGTCATCTGTCTTTCGCTTCTGAGACTAGACTGAGCTGATGTTGAACCCTTGCTTGAGACTCCATCCCATTTGCGCTTGCTGTCGCTGGGGGCATCAGAAGTAGTAGTAGTACCAATACGCTTGGGCAACCTGTTCTGCTCGACTTCCTGATCAGTGAGACGATGAGCCAAACGAATAACTTGCTGGATAGTGGCGAGGTTCGCTGCAGTCACATGACTCTGGATCTCTGGCACTAAACCTTTGATGTACAGCTCGATACGCTTGATAGGAGGATCTACCATAGTAGGACACAAGATAGCCAGTTCGTTTGATCTTTTCGTATACGCTTCAATTTCCGACCCCGTCATCTTTAAGTTGTAGAACTCTACTTCCAGCTTGTGAATGTCATCACGATTGCAGTACGCTTCCTTGATCAAATCTTTGAAGTCGTTCCATGGGGTGGCATTAGCAGCAACCAACCCCAGCATTTGGACCTTAGCGTTCCACCACGTGAGTGCTACACCTTCGAGAGTACCAGTAGCATACTTCACCCTACGAGCCTCAGGGCATTCACACATCTCGAAAACAGATTCGAGCTTCTCGAACCAGTGGAGGAGACCTACAACTCCCTCAGTGTCGTTGAAAGTAGTAGGTCGGCAGTCCATAAAAGTTTTGAAAGTACACACAGGAGGCTGAGCATGTTGACTTGTCGTGTGAGTAAGAACAGTCAAAGTTAAGCACAAGTGTTGGTTCACGAGAGTAGGATCTAAAGATCCTAGAGTAAGTTGTAATGGCAGGTTATACCTCCTGCCTGAGCGGCTGCGAGTGCTGCAGCAACTTGTTCATTGATTAAAGCCGTCAGCTGGGTTTGAGTTAGGTTGATACGTCCACTCATGATCTTCATATCAAAGGAAACATGGGTGAGAGAGGTGTCGCGAAAGTGCGATGACAGAAGAGAGTAAGCACACATGTGTTTCAAACAATAGTTGCTACATTTATCTAAGCATACCATGAACAATGTACTATGTAACTAACAGGTAGGTAATATAAACACAAACCATATCACCTAGAATGTTGAGTCTTGCACATGGAGCAAAGCGTCGTTGTGGATCGTTGAGCACTGTACAGGTTATAGTCTGGTTTTGTCAAAAAGCTTTTCTCTTTTTAAAACCGAGTTCACTATAACCAATGGATCCGATACCAATCTGTCACACCCCCAAAATCCACAAGCGGAGTATCACCGCATGGAGGCGTGACTGACCAGGATCAAGCCACCAATCATGTTGAACAACGTAATTAAGTAAATAAAACCAAACATAATATAATTGGTGTCAAAAAAAAGTAACCAACTTTAAGTTAACAGCGGAAGCATAAAATGTAAAACCCAAACATAAGTAATAAGTTCATAAAGTTTAAATGTTTAACATGGAACTCAACAGTCCATGTCCCACAACGACCACTCCTCCCTGTGCAAGCTCCATAAGCACCTATCGACCTGCAAGGCATGTAACAACGAGTCAACAACAAAGTTGAGCGAGTTCACAGTTGGTTGTTTAGTTTTACAAGTTTGTTTTGAAAACCATAAGTTGTATCGTAAACCACGAGTTAACCAGTATCTTTGTTTCCCAAACCATATCCATAATCAGTGGGGGCTTCCCCATGTGAACCATTAGACCGTTACCATATCGACAACTGACGAAAGTAAGTTGTGCCCTAAGTCAATGTCTATCATCATTGACTGAGTGCCCAGATCCATTAGTACACGCCCGTCCTACCGGCACGGTGTGAGGCTTGTCAACCCTAATAGATCTATTAACTAATGACCCGCTCGCCATTGGCCCGGCGATTAAGTCGATATAAAAATGAGGGACTTAATGATAGAGTTTTGTCTAGTAAGTTTAAGGTTGTTGTCCTACCCAAGGAGGACGAACGTACGTATTCTACCCAAGGAGAATACGCATGATTAACATTGGCATCCTACCCATGGAGGATGGAGGTACATATCCTACCCAAGGAGGATATGTGGTTCCGTTTTAATTCCTTAACCCATTCCCAACCACTGGGAATCCCATGCCTTAGAAAGTGTGTGAACTCACCTCGGTTTGCTCGGTTTGCTAAATTACGTGCTCACAAATATTCAGTCAAAGCCTATAGTATGCACGTATACACAATCAGTTTATGTTTGTAAGGTTTCACATGCAATCTAATATCACAAAGTGTGCTTGGCAGTTAACATCATGTAACACATAAACAGTTAATCAAGTTCATACAATTCATGCTTCACATGATTGATTTCTCAGTTTATTCTAACATAGCTATCCATTAACACACCTAACAGACTTAACTGAGTTACTGTGTCTGTTTCCCAACTTGACAAGACACTCGGCGAAATCCCTTCGGCGAAAACCCCCAGGCGACGAAATCCCTTGAGCGACGAAATCTCAAAGGGATTTCGTCGTGATTGAATTTTTGTCGGGTCTTCGTCGGGACAGGGATTTCGTCGGGGTGAAACATGATCATCATCAACAGTTACGAATTCCAGAAACCCTAACTATCGCTTAACAGTTAGTCGACCTCATCAATCAATCACCCAATCATATCAACTCATACAATCATTTAAATTACTCAATTAACAGTTTCATCATCAATCATCAAACTTAGCCACGAATCATACTAAACCAGATCATCGATATATACAAGACGGTAATACAAGATCCTCCAACATCCAAATAATATGATCATCAAGCATTAAACGGAACATGAACAGTGGCTTAACAATATTGTTTTCATTCACACAAATCATCAACAGTTTCTCCATAATGGTGATTCACATATTAAATCCTAACATACACGAACATCATTCATGCATATAACCGATTTAAATCAAACAATCAAATAAAGGTTAACACTAACCGCGATGAACGAGACAGTAACTTGATCGATCTAGAGGATTTCGGGGAACACAAGATTGCCGTCGCACAGAGGGAGAACTCTAGGGTTTTCTATTCGGCCAGTTGTTTCGCTAATGAAACAGTTCACGTAGTATATACACACTTAAATGAAATGGGCCCTTAATGGGCTTCGGCGAAATCCGGGCCGGCGAAATCCTAGATTTCGTCGAGATGGCCATGGCGAAAACCCAAGGGTTTTCGTCGAGACATGTTGTGGCAAAATCCCCCACAGATTTCGTCATGTAAAAGTTGCACATAAAAGAAATCAATTAACACTTAAACAGTAATTTTCAATCAAATAACAAAGTGCACATAAAAGAAATCAATTAACACTTAAACAGTAATTTACAATCAAATAACAAAGTGCACATAAAAGAACGCAACGAATTAAGAAGACGCAGTTGCGAGGAAAGACCTTGAAAACTCGGGTTGTCACATGGATCGAAGCCGATTTCTTCAACGATTGACGAAATTTGAATGATTCAAACACTTATCAGCGATCGAATCGAACGGATCGAGTGTTTATCTTCAAAATCACCGGAAAAAAACAAGATTTTGTATGAAATTAAACTAGGTTTTCTTCAAAAAAGCTGAAGAACACGTTGATCGGGTGTTTGAATCATTGATTGGTGACGAAAATCGCATAATAATGTATTTTAAATTTTGCCACATATCCTAATCCTATTGTTTCATATCCTTCCTAGCCAAAATAAACTTTCTATTTGATCCTAACCCTTATAATTATTATAAAATTATAACATAATATAAATATATGTTTGTATATTTATGTGTTCGGTGCTTTTTTTTTTTTTTTTGCTCGATCAGCTTAAGTATTGTATAATAAAATCTTTGAGGCTTTAGCCTAGTCGTAGAGGGAAAACACTCTACGTGTTTAGAAAGGAGGAGGCCATGGGCTCAATACCCAGGGTTAGAGGTGTACAAATCGTTTTTTTTTTAATCAGTCCGGTTTTTAACCGTACCAGTTTTTTTTTCATCCAAAACAAAAGTCGGTTTTTTTATAACCGGTTTCAGTTATTACCATTACCGGTTTTTCAAACCCAAAATAGTAACCGGTTGGGATCAGTTTTTAACCGGTTTTTTAAAACGGGTTTCGATTATTGGCCGGTTTTTCAAATCAAAAATAGTAACCGGTCACAAACTGTCGTTTCGGTTCTAAAACCGGTTTTAGAAAAACTGATTCCGCTTACAGTTCTAAAACCGGTGTTTTTTACACCTCTACCCGGGGTATGAGCAATATTAGCCGTTATAAAAGCATTGCATAAAAAAATCTTGTTGGGATATATATTTCAGCTCGGCTCACTTTCAAATTTCAACCATCTAAAAAGATTGCTTACAACTTTTTTTTCCAAATTGGTTTTGTTAGAAAGATTTATTTACTTATTGTTCATATATTTATTTTATCTTGCAAAATGAAAATGAAAGTGAACACACGCCCCTCCAACTATCGCCTCGCAAGTGACATTACTTTCATTATCCTCCACTTCACCTTGTTCACTAGCCTCAAAGGTTTTACACCACTTCATTATAAATATTCATAATTATGACCCCAAACTATATTAGTTTATTCCTAGTTAGTGCATAACTGCATATGTAGTGGGGCGCCAGGCTTTTTTTCATCCATAACGCCCCATAACGCCCCGCACATCGCGACGGGCAGCGTTAGTGGCGGAGCTTGACCAAAAGTTTCGAGGGGGCGTAAAGTGATAGGACCCAAATTTTTTTTTCCTATCGTTATGTTTCCGTCGGGTCGGGTTGGCTATTCGATTCAAGTCAGGTCAAATAATAATAGTTCCAAATAAAACAAAGTGTATATTTACCAACCTACCCATCATGTATATACAAAGTTTATAAATATTTAGGATATACAATTTAGGAAAAATAATCGGGGGGGGGGGGGGGGGGATGGGATCCTATATAATTTTAAAATTTTCGGACGAAAAATTGGAACTTATACACTTTTAACCGAAACATTGGGGTGGGTGGGTGCACCCCCGGGCTCCCACTATACTTCGCCCCTAGGCAGCGTTATGGGGAAAAAAGGGGGGAGGCGCCATATATTTCACGGCGGTATGGGCTTTGCTTTTCAACACTTGACCAATCAAAATAAAGCATGGTTTTTTATAATTAATTAATAAAAACAAAAATTAATAATTAAGTAATGATGGTTAGGGGCTTTATGACTACGGGCTCTAGTGATATAACGCCCCATAAAGCCCTTGTGTGACGTGGCACGACACGTGTCGCATAACGCCCCACAAGGGGCTTTATGACTACGGATGTCCTTAGCGTAATCATGTTAGTTCACGCACTATGATTTACTTGTATTAAATGTATATTGGTACGGTGGATCATTTAAGAAGTAATTATATTAATTAAGAAAAGAAAAAATAAATGGTACAATTGTAAAATATTAAATAGTTTTTTCTTCCTTTATTTACTATTATCTTTGACTAATAAATTAGTCATCAAGACTATCATCTTCCACATTAATTTTTTTCGGGTAAATTACTTTTGGAGTCCCTATGTTTTATGGTATTAACCACTTGAGTCCAAAAGCAAAAAGTTTAACGACCTAAGTCCTCATAAGCATTTTTTTTAACCATTTGATTCCAAATTTCTAACAATGTTATAATTTTTTTGTTAAGTATTGTTAAATGACCAAAATACCGTTATAGTTATAAAATAAAAAATAAATAAATGCCCTATATTAACACAGACCTTACTCTCTCTTTCTTTAACCATTTGAGTCAACACTGAGTCTCTCTCTCTCTCTCTCCAAACAACCACCACCGTAACCATTCTCCGGCCACCGGTAAGTTCTCTCCGGCCGATCTATTCTCCAGCCACTTTTCTTCCTCCGATCAGTGTTAACTCACTCCCGATCTATCTCTTACTGAACCAAAAATCCCCAACTACCAAAAACCCTAGCCGCCTCCGTCACGATTCCAACTCGTCGGTGCCGGAGATGTTGGTGAAGTTTGTTGAGCCGGTGCCAGAGATGTTGGTGAATTGAGGTGTGGAAAAGGAGGTGGAGGCTGGAGATGAACCGATATCGAAGGACATGAAGGGGACGCTAAGGTGGGGCGGTGTTGGGGTTACCGCCGGTGGGGAAGATGACCGCCGGTGGGGAAGATTTGCGAATCAATCATTATTAGAGGAACATTATCAGGTATGTTTTTCTTGATCTGATGTTATTTTAGAGACTAGTATCTCTTCTGTCTTGATAATTGGAGTATAAGAGGGTTTTGAACATTTGATTATACAGAGATGGGGATGGTGTTGCAGTGGTGGAAATGCACTGTAGCAATTTAACCTGTGGGAGATGGATCGGGTAGAGGTTGTTGATCGGAGAGAGGCCATGGCGACGATCATGTAGGACTCCGTCACGGTGTCCATCGGAGAGGCGACGCAGGGGACGGAGACGTTGATGTTTGTGGAGAGTTTGACGGCATCGGTGGTGGGGGTGAGACGGTGGTGGTGGTGGTGGTGGGTGTTTGGAGGTGGCGGTAGTGCGATGGTAGTGGCAATGGGAGGATGATGGTGGGGATGGTGGCTGTGCGGTGGAGTTTAGAGAGAGAGAGAAGAGACTTGTACTGATGTGCATATAAGACTTGTACTTTATGTGTAAATGACCAAATTACCCTTATAGTTAATAGACTTGGTGGATGGAGTTGGAAATTTGGACTCAAATGGTTAAAGAAAATGCTTATGGGGACTGAGGTCGTTAAACTTTTTGCTTTTGGACTCAAGTGGTTAAAACCTATAAAACACAGGGACTCAAAAAGTAATTTACCCTAATTTTTCCTACACACATCAAAATTTATCCTACGTATTTCGAAATTTATCTTACACATATTGAAATTTGTCCTACATATATCAAAATTTATCTTACACTTTATCCTATACAGCTCATAATTTATCCTACATTCTAAATTATTGTGTTTTTTAAATGTATATTTTGAAAGTAAGTTACAAGGTTAATATAGTTACCTATTAAAGAGGAAGACTACAAATTATTGATCTATGTAAATTTACCAATATGCCCTTACAATAACATTAAATACAAATATTAAGTAAAGGAAAATGAATCATTCTTATTGATTAAAATTTCTTCTTTTAATTTTTTTTCTCATCCTACTATTTGTATTTAATCTATCACAATATGGAACCCAAAAAATCAAGAATACTTAGGTTTTGACTATTTCTTGGATACCTTTTTTCTAAGTAGTTAATGCGGTAAAATATTGGATATCGGTAATTTTAATATCATGTAAAATTTATATATATATATATATATATATAGGATCACGCTAAAATGAGAACCACCTCGAGTTGTAAGAACCGCGAGAACTTTTTGATCCGGGCCTTGGTGGACCAAATTTTTATTTCAGAAACGTAGATGTATGTATAAAAACAACATTTGTAAAAAAAATTCAAAAAAAAATGTCGTGGGTGTAGTTTTGAGCAACACAAGTTTGTGTTTACGGGACCCGTAAATTTTCCGACCAGATTTACGGGTCCCGTAAACACAAACTTTTGGCGCTCAAAACTACACACACGACATTTTTTTTTTTGAATTTTTTTTTACAAATGGTGTTTTTATACATGCATCTACGTCTATGAAAAAAAAATTGGTCCACCGCGCCCCCTACGGTGTAGTTCTCACGGTTCTTACAACTCGAGGTGGTTCTCATTTTAGCATTCCCCTATATATATATATATATATATATATATATATATATATATATATATATATATATATATATATATCAATTTACAATAACAATTGTAACAAATAAGAACTAACTAAGACTTAAAATACTAATATTTAACGGTAACAACTAACAATTAACACTTAAAACACTTATAGCAGCAATAAGAAGAAAAATGAACGGTAGAAATAAAAGGAATGGTACTGATATCGGGAAAATCGGTGATTTATCGATCAAATATTGGTCCTATATCGATCAAATATCGGAAAATATCGCTGATATTATCGATACCGATATTCTAACCAATATTTTGTACCGCTATCTCGGTAGGGGACTGATAACCGATATATCACTGATACATCGGTTGATATATCGGGATATTAACTACATAGCCTTTTTTAAATCACGTAATCTCGTTTTTAGATAAAGTATTTCGTCAATTTATGAAAGTCAAATTTATGTAAGGGTCAAACTATCATGGCCGGTCCTGAAGGTGGGCGGGGAGGACCACCGGCCAGGGCACGTTATTTTTTTTAAAAAATCTGATATGTATATGTAAAAATAAATAAATTAATAGGGTATACCTATACAAACACCAACATATGCCCACTTACAAAACTGTGTTTATGGTTTAGATTAGTTATTAGCCCATTGGCATCGTAGGAATCCGTTCGTGCAAAAATAAATAAAATATTTTATTAACTTGAATTACAGAACTAGTACATAATGAAACTGAAAAATAATACAATTACAACTGAAATAAAAGAAAAACAAGAACATAATTTCCAAACAGAAAACTGTCATTGGCTGAGGATCGTGTTAGACACGGGTCCCTTAAAACAAATTTCGAGTCTCTCAGGATAACTCGTTTGTTTCGAGGATACAACAGCCTAAGCAGTTGCACTGCCGGTCTTAACTACAACCCAAAGGTGTACCTCTCAAAGAGAAGAATTCAGTGAGAGAATATTGTATCAGCTGTAAGTTTCCGGTGTGTTTCTGCAGCAGAGGTAGCCTCCTTTTTATACTGCAGATCTCGAGATGAAACTGAAAAATAAATTAAATGGAAGAATTAAATTGCATTAAACGTCTTCAATGCCCTTTAATTCGTCATTTAATTCTCAGTCAAAACCGTTGACTCGTCAGTTTCAAATGCTGAAATGTAACTACACTATCATTAATTGTTGTAAGCTTCTGCACGCACGCGCGCAAGACAGACTGGTGCGCGCGCACCATCTTGGCTCAAGTCCATGCGCGCGCAGGTCCGCACGCTTATACGTGTGTGCGCCATTTTAGCTCACTTTCATGCGCTACTCATGCATGCGTGCGCCATTTTGGCTCAATTCCATATGCGCGCGTCACCTGTGAGCCTATACGAGCACGCCACATAGTCGCGCCATATTGGCTCACTTTGGTGCGCCACGCATGTCACATCAGTGCCCATGCGCCAATGCGCGCCAACCTGCCACGTGTACTCACGCGCGAACGCGCTAGACTGCCACGTCACCAACCACCTGGTCCTTGCAGCCTCTGTGCTCCACCACGCGCACGCAGTCACAAAATACAAAGGCGGCTCTCGGCGATGCGAGCGTGCGAAGTGCAAAGTGCGCCATCAAAGTGCCACATTGCGCCTCATCTCCCACGCCACGCGCACGCACGTGTGCGAGTGCGAGTTAGGCTGCAGGGCACCCTTCGCGAGTACACTAATGTGTGCTTCCATGAAGCAATAAGGATGGAGAGTTCCCACTTAAATACCCCCTTAAGTTTCATCTCTCCTCCTATGTGGGACAAGGTGCCACTTTACCAATTTTCAACATTCTATGTTGGAAACACCAAACTTTGAGCATCGATATCTCATTCATCTTAGCTCCGTTCTAGACGTGGTTTAGTTCGTTGTGAAGCCCTCCCAACATAGAACACAAACCCACAAATAAGTATATAAAACCCACTTAGTTTCGTATATTTATTTCTAGTCCAAAATTAGGAAAAAGCATTTTCCTATATTTGTGAAAAATGTTATTTCCACAAATTACAACAATCCCTCACATGAATAGAAATCAATCTATCAAGTTTCAACGATACACGTTCAGCAGTTGAGTATTGCAAGATAGGTAGGTGTAACCTTTGAACCTTCTTTTGTGAAGCATACTTAGCATCCTAGGGTCTTGTAGACGCGGTGTCATTGAACAATCCCTCATTTATGTAGGAGACAATATACATTCACACAATACTCTCCCTGGTTCAGTCAAGTCGTTATGGTTGTGTCCGTTTATGGTCATGGAACACTTTCCTGGTTCTGCAAGAGCTCTAGGATTTGCGCCTCCCCGCAAATCCATTCGAAGCGACCTCACTTCTCTCTAACATAAGTGATTCCTCTGAATCATTAAAAGCATCATGGTTAAATTTGGATTTACACAAAATCCTTAGCCTCAACATGCATAACCTTTCCTTCATGTCACTGATTTGAATGGACTAGGAAGCATATAACTCCCTTTATTAAATTTTGGGGCACCCACCACAGTGACTCCCTTTGGGTTTATGATTAAGTTGTCCTATTGAACCTAGATCTTGAGATCTCCAATCAACTAGGTTAGGTTTCCCTCATATTCCCTTCTTCTATGGGCTTTAGTCCCATTCCTCTTGAAAACTTATAAACTAAATCTCTGCTTAAGCCTTTTGTTAACGAGTCTGCAATGCTTTCCTTTGACCTAACATAGTCAACTTAGATAACACCCGTTGAGATTAGTTGTTGTACCGTGTTGTGTCTACGTCGAATGTGCCTTGATCTGCCATTATACATTGAGCTTTGAGCTCTAACAATCGCCGATTGATTGTCACAATGTATGCAGATCGTTGCCAAAGGCTTTGGCCATCTTGGAATATCTTCCACAAATTGGCATAGCCACTCCGCCTCTTCCCCGCTTTTATCCAAAGCGATGAACTTGGATTCCATCGTGGATCTAGCTCTAACAGTTTGCTTGGAAGACTTCCAAGCTATAGTCGCTCCCGCAAGTGTAAACACATAACCACTTGTGGATCTGTGATCTTTTATATCCGATATCCAGTTCGCATCAGTGTATCCTTCGATCACTGCTGGATCACATGTATAATGTAATCCGTAATCTCTTGTGTATCTTATGTATCTAAGCACCCTTGTGATAGCTTTCTAATGATCCGCACTCAGATTACTGGGGTATCTACTTAACCTGCTCACAACATACGCTAAGTCAGGTCTAGTACATGTCATTAGATACATAAGACTACCAATGATCCTTGACTACTCTAACTGAGCAACACTCTTGCCTCTATTTTTCCTTAGACGTTAGGTGTTATCAATTGGAGTTCGAGCTATACTCGTATCGTCCGAATTAAATTTCCCAAGGATCTTGTCCACGTAGTGAGATTGACTCAATACAAGACCATTTTGGGTTCTAGTGATTTTTACTCCAAGAATCACATCCACTAGACCCATGTCTTTCATGTCAAACCTCGCTTTCAACATGTCTTTTGTTGAATTGATCATGTTATCCTCACTTCCAATGATAAGCATATCGTCTACATAAAGACATAAGATTACATAACCTCTTGGTGTGTCTTTAAAATAAATACACTTGTCGCACTCATTTATTTTGAAACCATTGTCAATCATGACATGATCAAACTTTTGGTGCCATTGTTTTGGAGCTTGCTTCAAGCGATACAAATACTTGACAAGTTTACATACTTTGCCCTCTTTTCTTGGGGCAGAAAAACCCTCAGGTTATTCCATGTAAATTTCTTCTTCTAATTCGTCATTTAGAAATGCGGTCTTTACATCCATTTGGTGAACTTCCAAATTTCTTAGAGCCGCAATTGCAAGAACCAAACGTATAGAGGTTATTCCGTCACAGGTGAGTAAGCATCAAAGTAGTCTAGACCTTCTTTTTGTCTAAATCCTTAGATTACTAACCTCTCCTTGTATTTAACAATACTTCCGTCAGCTTTCATCTTCCTTTTGAATATCCAACGATATCCAAGTGGTTTACAACCAGGTGGAAGATCTACTAACTCCCAAGTATGATTTTGCAATATAGAATCAATTTCATTCTTAATTGCTTCTTGCCATTGAGATCCTTCTATGGAGGTCACCGCGTCGTGGTAAGTATTGGGCTCACCCTCAACCATGTAGCTCATGACGTCTGGACCAAAAGATTTTTTCAACCCTTTGTCGTTTACTTCGTCTAAGCTCACCTTCCTCAACCTCAGGTCGTTCATGAGTTTTATCTAACCATGTAGATGAACTTGGACCTTCTTCATCAACCGTTGTTGATGAAGTCGCATGTGTTTGTCCTAACATAGGAAACACATTTTCAAAATATGAGACAATGTTAGGATTTGCCTCCATGATTGTCTGTTTGTGTACATCGGGATTCTTAGACTCATGTACAAGAAAACGATGTGCACTACTTTGATGTGCATATCCTATGAAAATGCAATCAACCGTTTTGGGTCCTATCCTATGAGCCTTAGGAGGTGGTACAATCACATTTGCTAGGCACCCCCACACTTTCAAGTATTTGTATGAAGGCTTCCTCCTTCTCTATAACTCATATGGAGTTTCATCCCTATTTTTCAAAGGAATTTTGTTCAAAAGATAGTTTGCTGAGAGAATGGCATCCCCCCCACATTTCTCGGTTCACTCCCGAACTGATCAACGTGGCGTTCATCATCCCTTTCAATGTGCGGTTCTTTTTGTTCCGCCACGCCATTTGATTGTGGAGAATAAGGAGGTGTACACTCATGTATAATGCCACTTTTTGCGCATAAATCCGCAAAAGGTGCAACATATTCACCTCCTCGATCGCTTCTCACAGCTTTTATCTTCTTTTTAAGTTGATTCTAAACTTCATTTTTGTACAAGATAAACTTTTCTATTGCTTCGTCTTTACTCCTAAGTAAATACATGTAGCAATATTTAGTACAATCATCAATAAACGTGATGAAGTACTTATTTCCTCCACGTGAGGGAACCGCTTTTAAATCACACACATCGGTATGAATTAAATCAAGGGGTTCAGTTATTCGTTCAACCGATTTAAACGACGATCTCGTGAGTTTAGATTCTACACATGTCTCGCATTTGTAATCGGACTCGATATGGAATGTTGGTATCAAATTTAATTTAATTAAATGTCGTAATGAATTAAAATTTACATGTCCTAGTCTACCATGCCAAACATTAGAAGACTCAATCATGTAAGTAGAAGTAGAAATTTCATTCAAACTTTTGTTTTGGTTCATAACCGTTAAATTCATTTTAAACATTCCACTAAGGGCATAACCCTTTCCGATAAACATACCACGTCTAGAAAGAACAAAATTGTCCGATTCAAACACTAGACGAAATCCAAACTTGTTGAGCATCCATCCCGAACGAGATTCTTCCGTATCTCTGGGACATAAAGCACATTTTTCAAGGTAAGCTCCTTGCCAGAAGTCATCTTCAAGACGACAGTGTATTCCCCCTTGATGCTTGCGGTAGCTTTGTTTCCCATATAAAGCTTTTCTTCACCCTTCGCTTCCTTGAATGTAGAGAAAAGAGCCATATCTCCACAAACATGGCGGGTTGCACCCTTGTCAACTAACCATCCTTTTGGGTTTTCACCCATTACGTTGACTTCTTCAATCATAGCCGCTTCCTCGGTTATCATTGCAATCAGAGGCATACCATCCTCATCAACCATAAGCGCACGCTCACGCTTAGGTTTCTTGCATTGGTTAGCACGGTTCCCCGTCTCGTTACAGTTGTAACAAGTACCTTGGAAAGGCGCATGCTTCTTTTTCACAGCCCCATTTTTCGGTCTAAGGTTGTTAACCTTTGCTTTCCCTTTGTTGTTTTTACCACCCTTTCCCTTATTGCCCTTTGAGGATTCCCCAATTTCCACCATGTTTGCTTTAGCCGAAGCTTGCAAAATGGTGCCTTGTTGTCCTCTTCTATGCGAAGACGAACCACAAGTTCCTCAACCGTCATTTCCTTTTACTTGTGCTTTAGGTAGTTTTTAAATTCTACCCACGAAGGAGGCAATTTCTCAATCATGGCTGCCACTTGAAAAGTCTCGCTAAGTACCATGCCCTCATTGTGGATGTCTTGAAGTATATCGATTAGCACCAACGGAGATGCAGGAACTGAAGAACCAATTGGACGAACTTCTTGACAAAGGTTTTATACAACCTAGTTCATCACCGTGGGGAGCACCGGTGTTGTTTGTTAAGAAGAAAGACGGATCGATGCGTATGTGCATTGAATACCGAGAATTGAACAAGGTTACGATTAAGAATCGGTACCCACTACCGAGAATCAATGATCTGTTCGATCAACTTCAAGGAGCTCGATTCTTTTCAAAGATTGATTTACGCTCAGGATATCATCAACTGAAAGTACAGGAAGAGGACATTCCTAAAACTGCTTTCAGAACAAGGTACGGTCATTATGAATTTACCGTCATGCCATTTGGTTTAACCAATGCCCCAGCTGCATTTATAGACATGATGAACAGGATATGTAAACCATACCTGGATAAATTCATAATTGTCTTTATAGATGATATTCTCATTTACTCTAAGAGTAAAGAGGAACATGCGGCGCATCTACATACACTTCTGACATTATTGAGAAAAGAGAAGCTTTATGCTAAGTTCTTAGAATGTGAATTTTAGTTACAAAAAGTGCAATTTCTTGGACATCTGGTTAATCATGAAGGAATTCATGCGGATCCCACAAAGATCGAGGCAATTACTAAGTGGAAAGTCCCTGAATCGCCAACAGAAGTAAGAAGTTTTCTTGGACTGGCAGGATATTATAGACGATCTATCCGAGATTTCTCTAGAATAGCCATTCCATTAACCAAAATGACCTGTAAATCAGTTAAGTTTAAATGGGGACCGAAACAGGAAGAAGCTTTTAGGATTCTTAAGCAAAGGTTAACCAACGCACCCATACTCGCATTACCAGAAGGAACTTCAGACTTTATAGTCTATTGTGATGCGTCTAAGTTAGGATATGGATGTGTGTTGACGCAATGTCAAAAGGTTATAGCTTATGCCTCTAGACAACTTAAGAATCATGAAGAGAATTACACAACCCATGATCTAGATTTAGGAACCTTAGTTTTTGCCCTTAAGATTTAGAGACACTATTTATATGGAAATAAATTCGTGGTCTTCACAGATCATAAGAGTTTAAGATACATTTTTAGGCAAAAAGAGTTAAATATGAGACAAAGACGCTGGATGGAAGTTCTTAGTGATTATGATTGTGATATCCAGTATCATGCTGGAAAAACTAATGTAGTAGCTTGTCACACCCCAACCACGTAAAACAACAAATCATGGCGGAAACGTCGGAGAGTGTTGTAACAGAATCATTGTTTCACAACACATGGAATTTAGAATATTGTTTTATTACATAAAAAGTTACATTGTCTTGGAATTTGATCAACAAACAGTACAATTGCCGTTTATGTTTTTTATAATTACTAAGGCCCATGTCCATCCTATGTAAAGCAATCAACAGTCGTCACGAAATAAACCTGAAACATATGTGAAAGTAAACACGTCAACATAAAAATGCCTGTGAGTAACATAGGTTTTGTGAATTAGATTCATGGCTTTGGATCATATAAGAAAAGATTATATGTTTATAAAAGTAGCCATAAATCCGTGATAAAAGTTTGGTTTCTAGAACACTTTGCATTGATATAAAAGTTGTAGTATACATAAAAATATACCTTGGTTTTAAGAAAGTCGGATAAGTAATATATTAAAATATATTTTAGTTTCAAAACAGTTAAACAGATAGTATATCAAATATACTTTAGTTGTTAACATAATAGTTTTCGGTAGTATATCATAAGTATACTTTGGTTTTGTGAATAACATATCAACTAAGTTTTAGTAAATAACAAAATATATGCTGGATTTGTACATAGTATATCAAATATACTTTAGTAAATAATAGCATATCCAATTATGCTTTAGCAAACAGTATCATGTTGGTAGTATATCGAAATATACCATAAATCGCGATTTAGCAATACATTCAAACCTTAGTGCATCAAACTACACTTTAAAGACTATAGAAATACCACAAAGGCAAATTCTATTTGGATAAAATTTGGTTTCTGACATTCCATACAACAGGAATGGGGTGTCTAATCCTATAGCGCTATATCGTACTACCAATCGGCTTGATCATTGTTAATGAATATATAAACAACAGTATAAATAAACAATTAGTTCTAACAAACCTTGGAAATTAGTCGTTTAAACCATAGATAATAGTTCAATTCGTCAAAAGTTAGTACTTATGCATGTGAAATCATATAGTCGAAATCATGAAAATAATGAATAGGCACATATGAATCACCCCAAAACATTTGAAAACGTAAAAGAGTGGACTATGTACTCACCTTTGGGTGCGTTTTTATATGTTAACACAATCCCTCAAATTTTTTATTCGTCCTAAATTAAATAAGAATGATTTAATAATCAAAACCCACAAAAATACACAAGTTTCTCCGATACTTAAAATTTTCACATAACTTTGAGTTCTTCTCGAAATGTTATTATTTTTGATTATATTGGTGTATTTATATATATATGAGTTCATATACATATTTTAAGAACTTTGCGACTTGAACGATTTTATTGGTGACCCTCATTATGTTATAAGCTATATATCTACGATTTGCGCGCCGTAATATATATACTTATTGTGACATAAAATAAATATCGTAACACTCATAATTTTGTCAAGTATTAACATGTCATCATACACATATTATAAAACACATAACACTTTGAAACACATAAAATTAACTCATGAACAACCCATTATAGTGTATGTTGAAAAACACGTATTTTAGCGATTCGGTAACGTTTTTGGGCGCCGGGAGTCACGTATGACTAACCAAACACCAAGTAAACTTAATATAATTTAAAATACTTATTTTTATATCAAAAATATCAGTTTACTTACTGATCTAAAACAGTTTTATAAAAATCCTCCGAAAAGCCGAATTTTAACCGTTTTACCGCATAGTTTTGCATCAAACGTTACCCTAGCCATCCCAAATTGAAACGACTTGATATTTTAACATAACCCATGTTATTTACTGAATAAAATAGTGGTTATACTCATGATAGTGCAGGTCTCACATAAAGCACTTAAATCATGCAAATTTCACATATTTTACCACTTTTTAAGCTATACGTACAACATGCAAAGCTATCAAACCTATGTCAAAGTTTCATGCCATTATAATATACCAAATATTGTTATTTTTAGTGTTTATAACCTGGTCTAAAACATTTTTGTCATACAATCCTTTTTTTATCATTTCTTGAGCTTTAAATCAACATGTATCCTCATGTACAAGTGCCTAAAGCACACTATCATATCATCAACATTTCATATTAATCTAAATGCATCAAATATTTAACTTATTCATGTTTATTTGCTGATGTATTTGAACATTTATCATATCATGCATAGATCATTAAACACTTGCATTTTAATTATCATTCAAGAACAAGCAACAACTTAAACAAGTACTTATCAAGAAATCAAACTCAAAACTCATACACACATATATATATATGTATACGGTCATACACACACACATATATATCACCATTTTCATTTGTATCAAGACCCATTTCTTTTTAGATTTCAAGTTTGTGTAAAATTCCAAGATTCAAGAGAAACTTCAAATCATCAAGAACAACCAAGAATCAAGAGTATGATTTAAACATAAATGTTATACCTTCAAGATTCAAGTAAGTTGTTGGATGAGGTTTTGATGATATGGAGCTTGAAATCACTTGAAAGCACCTTGGAAACTCCTTTAGATCTTCACACCAACTTGAATCTAGCTTGGAATGGAACTGGATCTTCAAGAACAAAGTTGAAGGAGATGAAGATGGTGATGGTGGTGAGGTTACGGTTGGGAGAGAGGAGAGAAGGAAGAGGTTGAGTGATTTGGTTTGTAGATTGTGATCTCTTGAAAGATATGGAAGAAGATATAAAGAGATATGGTGGATGGCATGCAATAACACTTGGCCAAAATAAAATCAAATAGAATTTTTGAGAGATCTTGGAAATATTTGGTGGGGGCCACATAATGGTGACCGTAAATTACATAGGGGGGGGGGGGTAAAGTGTAAGTTTGTTTGGTAAATAGGATAAAAACAGGTATTTAACTGGATACCGGGTATTTTATCTAGCGTTTAAATCCCGGTTTATGGCGTTCTAAATTATTTTTATTATTCAATAAAAATAAACTCGCCAAAATATTACTGAAATAAATTTCAGTTGCCGAGACTGGCTGTGTTGTCTGCGTTTTGCAGTATAAGCACTGCGTTGCGCAGTAATACGCGGTACGCACTTACACTTGAAAAATAACGTTTTTAAGCGTTTTAATTTATTTTTCAACACGAACTTGATTAAAATAAAATTTTAATCATAACAGAATATTTTTGAGATTTAAATATTATCCGGGCGGTCACCAACGTTCGTTTCGCAGTTTTGTCGTAAATAGTTCTAAAGTTCGAACAAACATGTCTTTGCCAGACCGAATCCTTCGAAACTTATTTCTAAGTTATGTAAAAGGGTATTTAGGGTATGTTTGGTTTATGTCACCGTTCCGGAGTGTACGTCGCATTAAACTGATTATGTTTACGTAACGGTTTAGGATTTCACTTCCAGAACAGGTTTGAGAGTTCGGAATTGAACAATGATTGAAAACGTACTAATGTCACAAATAATTTAAACAAATATTGAAATTAAAACACCATATTTTATTAAATACCAAGTTGTTCGGAACAGTACAAAGATTAAAATACACAGATGTCACAGTCTCCCCTACTTTTGGAAATTTCATCCCGAAATTTAATTAGAGGAAACTTGTGAAGACAACTGTGATGGTTTCGCTTTTGAATGAATTCCTCAAACCCTAAGTAAAACTCTGGGCCATGATTGGATTCTTAGCGAAATTGTCAACCGTCAAAGTGAAGTCCTTGTAGTAACAAAACATGGAGTGTCGAACCACGGACAGAAGAATGTTTCTTATGAATACTTATCATAGGAAACTTGTGTGTGCTCAAAATTGAAGTCGGAGAATGTAAGATAAAATAACATTGGTCAAGGTCCATGACTTCTAGTAACTTAAATAACGCTACGTTCGCAATGTAATAAGGAACACTTATATATAGGAAGTACCAGCGGCGTATCCACCATGCTCCTTTCTACGTTGTTCTCGTTTCGTTATTCTCATCACTATAGGTCTTAACACATAACAAAACTTGCTGTGGTTTCTGTGCACTGAATTCCATAATTATGTATGCATCCATAATTACGTAATTTCTTGCACAGTCCGCACAGTTCATTTCATAATGCGTAGGGGAAAGATCAATCGAATAAACATGAAGTAACTTGACTAGACCATCAAAGGATCTTTTTAACTAGACCAACGAACGATCTTCTTAACCAGATCAACACATGATCTTCTTAACTAGACCGTCGTACAATCTCTTTAAATAGACTTTATTGAATCAAATAATCGTTTTGAAATAGCACTTTGGAATCCAAGGATCTTACTATTTGTATAGAAAAGCCCCTTAAGGAATTTAAGATAGTACTTTGAGTATCCTTCTGAGAATCCAACATATGAAAATACGGAAGATTCTACTAGGACTTAGATAGCGAGCTTTAGAATCACACATAATCACATAATCGCATAGTTGTTAACTTAGTTATTAGCTCGTTCATTAACTTGAATGAATGCATTTAAAGTACACCAGAAATCCAATCGAGGACTTCCATTGGTACTCAAAACATCCCAAGAATCTAACTATGAAGATAGGAAGATTTTATAAGGATTTGGCTTTGTCTTGGTCGTATCGTAACATTCGTATTAGAGCATGCAAAGAATCCACTTAAGCACTCATGAAAGTACCTTTAGATATCAAATCAAAAATTTGAAATGGTATTTCAAGTATCTGCTTGAGAATTTGTAACTTGTACCTTGTACCTTGTACTTTGTTTCTTAAAAGAAACGAGTACTTAGGATTTTTGGGGGGATCACGAGTGATCATAAAATGAAAGAATCACACGAGTAGTTTGTTTTGTAAGGAACATGGTTCCTTGGTGTCGGCATCGTAGGGTTGTACACACACAATCGTATCAGTTTCATAAAATAAAATTGAAACAACAAATTTTATTTATGTATCAACTGAGTCGATTCAAACATCTAAAAGATAACATACAAGGAAAAACAAAAGACTAATTGTTCACTGCTGCATCGTCGTTTGCGTTTGCCTTGTTTATGTTGAACACTCGTCCACGTGCTGGATTGGCATTAACAAGTCTTGGGCAATTGTTGCGGTAGTGAGTAAGGTCACCACAGTTATAACACGACCCAGGAGGGAACTGTCCTTGAGCAACAGCAGGATTTGTAGCAGCTTGGTTAGCATAACGGCAGGTATTGACCAAATGTCCCAATCGCCCACAGTGGGTACATTTGTGACACTGTACTTGCTCCAGATGATGACGGTTGCATTTGTTGCACAAAGGTGCAGTACCAACATAGTTTTTCTTTGTACGAGGTTGTGCTGGCTGATTTGGTGCAACCTGATTGTTCTGAGTAGTTATTGCGTAGTTTTGAGAAGCCTTGCGCTTCTTCATCTTGGATGTCTCGGCCTGTCTATCCTTTGGTTCTTCATGTGCAGACTTGTCAGATGGTTTCAGGTCACCCTTTCGAAAAAGCTTACCTTTCCTGATCTGGGATTCAGTCAGGGTAGCAGACAATTCAATGGCCTGTCTGATGGTAGTAGGGTTGCTGCCAGTAATGATATCCTGAACTAAGTCAGGAAGACCATCAATGTACTTTTCAATCGCCTTCTCCACTGGCGTAACCATAGCAGGACATAACAGGCTCAGCTCCTCATAACGATCAGTATAGGTTCGATGTTCGCCACTGTCTTGCTTTAAATCATCGAATTCTCTTTCCAACGCTCTAAGCTCTTGATGAGGACAGAACTCCTTCATCATTAGAGCTCGAAGCTCCTCCCAAGTTTGAGCTAGTGCCAGATCGGCACCCCTATCACGCATCACACCGTTCCACCATGTAAGAGCACGCTTCTCGAACACACTGGATGCAAACTCCACCTTACGCTCATTCGAACATTGCACATGCCTGAATGTGCTCTCCAAACTTTCAAACCATTGCAGGAGCGCGGTTGCTCCTTGAGTCCTTGAAAACTTCAAAGGTTTAGCAGAGTTGAATGTCTTAAAGTTGCACGGAACAGGTGCATTGTTGTTGTTGTTTGCTTGGTTTAACTGGGTAACTAGGTTCGGGAGTACAGCAGTGATGTGTGCAAAATGCAACATATAAATTACATCAATTGTGGCATAAAACTAACCCCTTTTTAGTACTAATGTTGGAAAAAGCGTGCTTTTGTCTTCCTTTTGTATTTTCAAGATTAAATGAGCTCAAATTAACAAAAGAAGCAAAAAGGCAGCTAAATCTAGCATAAATACAAGAAAAGGAACAAACGTGGCGTGCCCGACCTCCCCGATAGCATCTTCCCAAGCAAAACAAGAGAACAGAAGGCTGAACACGCCCCGTGCTCAGTGAACACAGGGGCGTGCCCAAGTGTCAGCATAAAAGACAAAGTTGTAGAAGCTTCCATCACCTACCACGGGGCCGTGCTCAGCGGACACGGGGCCGTGGTCAACTATAAGATTCGCAGAATCCAGGCAAATCTTGATAGTACAGATATGCTTCTGCACACGGGGTCGTGCCCAGCGGACACGGGGGCGTGGTCAACTAATACAGACAAACTACAATTAATGAAGACAGAGAAGAGGATGGACACGGGGCCGTGCCCACTGGACACGAGGTCGTGCCCGAGCTGCTGTTCAGGCTATAAATAGGGGATTTGCAAACCATCCATTGGCACACCACCTCTCTCACACTTCACCCACCACCCACCACCATCACAACACCATCATCCACCACCATCATCCACCACCATCATCCATTGTCCATCATAGAGTGTGTGAGTCGTCTCGGGATCCAAGATTGATCATAAGAGTTCTTGACAATCAAGGCCATGTTTGCCTAAGTCTCTTACATCACTTGGTGAAGACAAAGTGTCTAGTGTAATACTTTTTATTTTTAATCTTTTCGCCCTTTTTAATTGGTTATGTATTAATGACTTTAATAACTAGTTTCTTATGTTGAAGGTGATTCTTCCTTATCGTTTGTCCGTGGTGTCTTGGCATTATTTTACTGTCTATATAAAATAAAAGATTTTCACCATTCATATCTCCACGGTCTATATGGAGGTATGTTAGCTACCTGGTCAGGGGTTAAGGGAACGGTTTGGTAAGAGTCTTGCCATTGTTCAGTGTATAGATCCTGCAAAGGACCTGGGTCAAATTTAGTAGGACCTCCTTCAATACCCACCGGTATTGGATGGCGGGGGTCCAAACTCTTTGATCCCCTCATATGTAAACTACTATTAATACTTTAACCCGGCTACTTAGGACTGTATCCCTACTGACTCAGACTACTTAGCCGAGGGTAACGTCGCCTTCAAAAGAGGGGCCTACCATAATATGCATTAATAACTTAATTAATTATCTTTCAATAATCCAACCCTTTAGGATTGTATCCTTGCTGACTCAAACTACTGGGTTGAGGGTAACGTCACCTTCAAAAGAGGGGCCTACTACAATAACTAAGATAATCTCTTAAATAGTGCAAAAGTGCGGAAATAATCAAAGGTTACACTAAACACGAGTCGGAGCCAAGTGATTCATCTTGTCTATCTGTTTTTACTTTTATTTTTATTTTTCAGCATTTTAGTTAGTTTTTATTTTTAGTTTAAAACCTTTTTCTAAACTTTTGATTTGATTAGACGTTGAGGATAAACCGGTACTAAAAGCTCTTGTGTCCTTGGACGACCTCGGTATCTTGCCAACACTATACTACGCTCACGATGGGTGCACTTGCCCATATGTGTGTTTAGTGTTAGTAAATATCGTGTTTTATAAATTTAAAACTTGACTAAAAAGTGTAAAAAGGGCTTAAAATATACTTAAATCCATATCACACTACACACTACACACGCATCAAGCAGCGATTTACTGAGTGATCAAGGCTGCCATTACGGCGTCTTGAGTTTGATCACGTCGAGGAGGCATCTAAAAGAAAGGGAACACAAGGAAATGTATGAGATTGACATAGAACAATCAAAAGGAGTATTGAAAACATCGACAAAATGAAGGAAGGTGGTCATTTGTTCGTTACTTAAAACAAACAAACAACACAGTGACTAATCAAAGTAAATAGGTCTACATAATGCATAATGAAGACATGCTTTAGCCTATAAGTGGACACTCACCCCAAGAGTTCCCAGGTAAGAGTGACTGGTCCGATTATGTGGATTTGTACGAACACTCTAGCCTTAGACAGAAAACTCAGGGTACAGGCAGCCACCCTTCCGGATTGCACGTGTTCACATTATTAAGACTCAAACTTTGACGAGATCTGAAAACTTTAAAGGCGTAAAGCCTAAAAACTAATCATCTAAGGATAGATGATCGATTTTCAAATGAAATTGAGATTTATGTACTTGTTTTGGTAATCACCTAAGGATAGGTGATAGTATTGTTTTAAGATCTAAACACAAGGTAACTTGTGTTAGGGTCCTAGGAAGGTTATAGTCTAGGTCAAAATTTTACTAATAACCTAATTCCATATAACCATGAGCTCTGATACCAACTCTTCTGTCACACCCCGACCACGTAAAACAACAAATCGTGGCGGAAACGTCGGGGAGTGTTGTAACAGAATCATTGTTTCACAACACATGGAATTTAGAATATTGTTTTATTACATAAAAAGTTACATTGTCTTGGAATTTGATCAACAAACAGTACAATTGCCGTTCATGTTTTTTTATAATTACTAAGGCCCATGTCCATCCTATGTAAAGCAATCAACAGTCGTCACGAAATAAACCTGAAATATATGTGAAAGTAAATACGTCAGCATAAAAATGCCTGTGAGTAACATAGGTTTTGTGAATTAGATTCATGGCTTTGGATCATATAAGAAAAGATTATATGTTTATAAAAGTAGCCATAAATCCTTGATAAAAGTTTGGTTTCTAGAACACTTTGCATTGATATAAAAGTTGTAGTATACATAAAAATATACCTTGGTTTTAAGAAAGTCGGATAAGTAATATATTAAAATATATTTTAGTTTCAAAACAGTTAAACAGATAGTATATCAAATATACTTTAGTTGTTAACATAATAGTTTTCGGTAGTATATCATAAGTATACTTTGGTTTTGTGAATAACATATTGTAACGCCCCAAAAATGAAAACTCAATAAAACAAGTGAGGATAAATAACAAACGTAACATAATTAAGAATTTATGGCAAGATGGTAGTTAAATGTGGTTTAAAGATTAGATTTGTAATTAGCAACTAAGTGAAGGGGGTAAAGTGCAAAGTGATTAAACTTAAATTAATAAAAAAAAAAGAAACAAATAAAACCCCAAACACAGTGAGTGTGTCTGGGGGATCGATCGAACAGGGCAGGAGGAGGGGGAAACCCTAAACTCAAGAAATCAAGCAATTGAAGCCTAAAATCATAAGAAAATCCAGTGCATGATCCCTCTTATCGATCATCTAAGCATACCTAGTGAAGTGGTAAGTCGAATTTCTGGATTTGGTGAATTGTAGAAAAAGGGTTTCAACCCAATCATGAATTCGTGGTATGATTTGTGGTAATTAGATATTAGGGTTACTCCCTAGAGTGGAAATCATGCTTGATTTTAGTTTAATTGAAAGAAAATTTTATAAACCTATTTGTAGTAGTAGAGATGATGATATGGATGATTATACATGTTCAATGCTTGTGTGATGTTGATATTTGATGTTGATTGTAAGAAGTAATTGTTAGATAATGGTATAAAAGTTATATAATTCTAGTTGAAATTGATAATCTATGTTATGAACTAGGAAGAGTATGCATAAACTACTTGTACTATATGCTTAAATGATGGCATGCACACCAAGTGTTTGATGAAATGCATATGTGAGATTATTGGATGAGATTGGATGTAAACAATGAATGAATGTGTATAGGAAGTAATAATGGTGTGTTGAATAGTGAATTAACATAAGAAGTGTTCTTTAGATATGATTCATGTAGAAGATTGGATTTGCTAGTATCATGTGGTAGTAGTATGCTTTAGGAATGGTACCTTATGCTTAAATGATACAATGGACTCCATGTGTTGCCGAACTTTCTAAATATGGTTATGAATTAATTGTAAGAACATGAATGTACAAGGAAGAAGAAATATTCGAATGGTGATTTAGGTTGGCGAATCATGGATTATGATGCTACATGTAGGATTACCTAAATGCTAGTATGAATGGAAGTTGTTTATGTACATACGTGGAATCTAGGTGAATGTGGTTGTATGTGTCTTACTACATGAGTGTGAAGCATATATAGTATAATGGGTATGTTCTAACATGCCATGATTTGATGATATGTTAAATTTTATGGAATTGGAATGAAATAATTGTTAAAATAGGACTTGTGTATGTTATAATGGACTAGTGAAAGTCAATGTGACCCATGTGTTGGAAATGGATGTTATTATGTATAAGAATATATGCTAACAATGTTGTAAACATGATAGCTTGAAAGAATAAGAACCATGTCAAGATGGACCAACTCATGGGAAGCAAACGGGTCAAAGAGGAGGCAAAGAAACTAGCATAAACATGGCGAGCACAAGGTAAGTGATTTCCATAATCACTTCTTAGTTTGTTTAAGTAATATAATGTTTAATTATTAAGTTCATATGAAGTTAAGGTCAAATGTAACACCTCGAAAATTTACGTCCAATAATGTATTGACACGTGTCATAAGCTTTGAATATGTGAAAAAGTACTCTAGAAGGACTAAAGTTGACAAACAGTGAAACTATGTGAATATAAGGGTCCAAAGTGTCAACAATGGATAAATAGGCCCTACAATAACCCTACATGGTGTTTATAATCTTAAACGATTAAATCATGGATCATACAAAGCGGAAGATGAAAGAAAGTGAGGAATTACAAACTACAGGGGCTAAATGTGTCAACATGTTGAAAGTATACCTCTGAGTGACCTTTTGGCAAACTCGAAGCTTTGTAATGATAAAATATACTCACTAGAATATGTGATAAAAATTTCATCAAGTTTCGTTATCGTATGAGAAAGTTATGATCAAAACCGTGCACGAAGGGTTAAATGCGTTAACGTTGAAATTCTTGACTTTTCGGGTAAGCACAAAGTTAACCAAGGACCTACCCAAGTTTGTAAAAGTCCCAAGGTCCTTAAAAATCAGGTTAGAGGGTCTAAAGTGCAAGAAAAACAAGTGAAACCACGTTACAAAGGACCAAGGACTGAATTGTAATAAATAGAAACTTGTTTGGCTGGTTGCACACTTGTAGGCGGCCCGCGAGGGGCCTTGCGCGGCCCGCGAGAAAGTTACAGCGACAGAAACAACCTCCAGCTGCCATTTCAGTCCATTTAACCGACTTATGAAGGTTGTTTTCAATACCTGGAGCTTATTTGATGGTATTTTAAGGCATAGGGACACCTGGAATGATCCTGTAACATCTATAGAGTTGTTTAGCATGATCAAATTGATCCAAGAAACCTATATAAAGGCCATGATCTTGGGTTCTTCATTTGCTCATTCACTTGGAAGTTCACAACTCACTTCTTGGAGGTTCCTGGAGCTCAAGGATCATTCCTAGTGATCATTAGTCGTGCTTAGGACTATTGTAAGTATGCTTAACCTCCTTTAATTCAGTTTTGCCTAGTTAATTAGCGTAAAGTCAAACCGTCGTAATTAAGATTTGACTTCGTCATTAATCTTAATCCCTTCAGTCAAAATTCAAATTGGAAGTACCTATGAGTTGGTAATTATGTGGGCAATAAACCCTTAAAAGGGCACCCTCTGATTCCCACTCTAACTAGGTCAATTGTCGAGTCAAACTTGATTATAAAAAGTCAACAGGAAGCCTATTTTCAAATAAATTCATAATTAGCAATGTAAAGGCTATGCAACCTGTTTTATCATTAATATAACTTGGTAATTATTGTAAGAACATGTCTAAACATGTTCAACTCGACAATTTTCAGTTTAGGCTCGGTTCAGGACCGAAAGTCGCATAGTTTGACTTATGCTTTGACTTTCAGTTCTGACCCGTTTGAGCATGGTTTAGGAATGCCTTAGAGCTTTAAAAGGACCAAGTTACCTATAAGTATAACCCTCTGAGATTATACAACTTGGTTCATTAGTTATCCGATTCATATGCATGTTTCCGATTAATGCTTAAATGTTGACTATTATGCCCTTTTAACTATAAAACGTGATTTTTGAAAAAGTGAAAGAGTAGAAACCTTAGTTACTGATTTATAAACTTGCACCTAAAATTTGACATCAGTTTGAGGTCTAGATTAAGAGTTATGCTCATTAGCGTAGTTTGGAAGCTTTGTGTTAATTAAACGGCGTAATTAGCATATAGCCTATTTAAACACACTTTTTGATATCAAACTTTTTACCCACTGATGTAATATAATATTTTGGGATTTTTGAAGATTTTTATTTAATTTTTGGCTGAGCATAACATAGGTCTCTAAGTTTGATTCGGTTAATGCCGGTTTTGCCCTTTTAAGCCATAAAATGAGTTTTACAAATCCTTTTGATCCCAAACCTTTTTCTACTGATCTAATATAATAAATAAAGTATTTTGAGCCTTCTGGAATTATAAAAATATCAGCTTTCCTTTGAAAACCCGGAAATGGCTCCAAATCGCCTTTTTAGGCATTTTTGACGCATAGTATGTATTAAGATTATGTTAAACACATAAGGTTTGATACCTACTGATATTTTAAGTAAATTATCATATTTTTACAGTAAGCCAAAGTCTTACACCCAGGTTCCAGTTTTGACCTTTTAAGCCTATGTGAAATTACCAAAATGCCCTTAAGATGCATAGTTTGGTGATAAAGGATAGATTTCACATATATATGTTACCCTACTGATATAACTTAGTAAAGTAAGTATTTTTACTGATTACATCAGACCCGAAACTCATATTTATATTTAAACTCTTTTATATCCATTAAAATGACCAAAATACCCCTACGGGGCGTAATTTGAGTTTAAATCCATTTTGGGCATAATAGAAGATATCTTACTGATATCACAACATATTTAATGCATGTTAACTTATGAAACTTGTATATGACTCTTATGGTTACTCGTTACGCACTTTTCGCGTTCGGATCGGCTTATGTAACTAGTTTACATATATTAGCCGAAACGGGTTAAACCATATCGTTTTTATCTCAAAATCCAGAATGTGTTTAGATTACTCGTATTATACAAGTCTTCAAACTTGTCGGGTCTAAAACACATTCTATACCGGTCTTCGCCTTATCATGCCTTTGAACCGTATCTTTCTGTAAGACTAACCGGTCTAAGCTTGGGCTTACTTAAAGACCCGTTAGCATTCTAATTGGTTATTTATACCATCATTCCAGACTAGAGCCTTCCGGTAAATGGTACCTACGCTTACTTAAGTGAATACGGCTGAGTTATTAAATTCTTACTATTTAAGACAGGAGCTAGCTCAGGTAAATACTCTTAACTTATTTTCCCTATACGGGCTTGGGATACGGTATTATAATAATACCGCTTGGTCGGGTATTGAATATTTAGTCGTATTGTGATTAAATTATTGAGGTAACCCGGTTTAATCTGTATTGTTTGAAATAAAGACCTTTAGGAGTTAATGACCATGTCCCGGATATCCTTGACATCATTGTGTTATAAAATGGCCACGCCTTATACACGGGGTGTAGGCATACACCTGACAGTTGTTTAAGGAAAAACGGTATCTCACTCTCTTGTGGGCCTATACTTGTGGCGTGTCTGTTAATCTGACTCGGTTTCTACATCGGGCCCTGATCGTATAACGAACATGTAAATCTGTATACAAGATTATAACTATAATTGTCCCAAGTTTTAAAGAGTTTGTGCCTTGTGCATTCAAATCAATTTTTATTAAACCTTTTTAAAATGAGTCGGTTGAGTGTATTTACCAGTGAAAACTGACGTATTTTCCAAAAGGGTTAAGTGATAGGTACTGGACGTAATTGGCTGGAAGCTCAGGGCGTTAATAAGGAATCTTGCAAGTTCTAGGTGTCTAAAGTCTGTTGAATAATGTTTATGTTTTAAGATCCGCCTGTGGATCCTTTACTTTCCGTTGTAATACTGGATATTACTTTATATTCGGATTGTAATATATTTACCTTTTGCTTCCGCTGTGCATTTAAATATTGTGTTGTTTGACTATGATGATATCAACTACGTCACGATACTCCCCACCAGGCCCACCGGTGACACGTGGAAATTCGGGGTGTGACATCAAATCAATAGATTATTTTGATAAATGCATGAACGGGTCGAACAATTCGTAGATGAATAATAAGCCGAACACGTATAAGTTAAGAAATTCCTTAACTCGGATGTTGGATTTCAAGTTTACATGATAGAATGTTAATTTACAATCATGTAGGAAGAAACGAGAGGTTAAACGGGTAAACGGTTTGAAAGTTACGCAAGTTTTAGCGTAAACGGACGAAACAAAGACACAGGTGCCGTAAATTACGCCCCAGGCCGGAATTTACGGCCTCCCCTGCATCAGCATCATGTTTGAGGCCGTAAACAGCAGGCAGGCCGTATTTTAGGCTGTATTTTGGGCCGTATTTTACTGGGTAGGCCGTAATTTACGTCCCCTGGGGGTTTGGACGGTTTCCCTTTATACGATTTTGACCGAATGTGTTATACATGCGAATGGATGGAACTTGTTTGTAAGTAAGTCTATTATCGGATGGTCATATGCATGACTAGGGAGGTGTGTTAATTAAGTTAAGAGAATAGGATGGTATGTAAGTATGAATAATTGGAGTCATGGTGAGTTTAAGTCGTATAAACTAGTATGCGTGATGTGTATAGAAGATATATATATATATATATATATGTGTGTGTGTGTGTGTGTATGTACATAATTATGCAAAAGGCGTACATTGTGTTGTAGTTAAATAGATGCATATAAATGGTTGGCGACCTTTTTACGAAGATGTAGTACTTGAATATGTTGAGATTACGGGTTTGCTAACCAAGTTATTATTGAGTATGTTTGAAAGTGCAGGTTTATGAATGTCGGACTTTCGAAGTGTTGATATAGTAATGAAATGATTGAATGTTGGAAGGATAATCGGGTTGAAGTAACTTAAGCGGTTAGAATATGCTATGGACGTTTTAGTTTATACAATATTTTATGTTTGGTCGTCACCACCTACTAACGGGTTAGTTGTATGAGAGTATATGTCATACCCATTTAATTGGGTAATCGAATGCGTAAGAGAAATGAAAGTACGTACACGAATGGAACTAAAATGACGGTTTTATAAGCAAACAAGTATAACGACTAACTTTTTAAAGCTTTGTTGTTGAATGTAGGTAAATCCTCAATTTAGGCAACTTGGAGAATCGGAGCGAGCGCGTGTTCATGTTATGTCATACCAAACGCTTTCACTAGCTTGTTCAAATGTTTTTGGTCCAAAATTTGTTGTATTGGTTCTTAGTAGTATTTTGTTGAACGAATCGTAGAAATGTATCTAGTCTGATTATGTTTAAAACAGGGGTATGCTCGTTTTATGGACAGGTCATGCCCAAATTTTGTTAAAATTAATGCATATATGTTATTGATATCATCGTTTTAAATTGCGAAAAGTTGGACACTCTTAAGAAATTTTTATATTTCTAGTGTCCCTTAGTCGTCTTTTATTAGACGCAAACACGGGACCTTACACATATCAACTATTTATAGTAAATAACAAAATATGTGTTGGATTTGTACATAGTATATCAAATATACTTTAGTAAATAATAGCATATCCAATTATGCTTTAGCAAACAGTATCACGCTGGTAGTATATCGAAATATACCATAAATCGCGATTTAGCAATACATTCAAACCTTAGTGCATCAAACTACACTTTAGAGACTATAGAAATACCACAAAGGCAAATTCTATTTGGATAAAATTTGGTTTCTGACATTCCATACAACAGGAATGGGTGTCTAATCCTATAGCGCTATATCGTACTACCAATCGGCTTGATCATTGTTAATGAATGTATAAATAACAGTATAAATAAACAATTAGTTTTAACAAATCTTGGAAATTAGTCGTTTAAACCATAGATAATAGTTCAATTCGTCAAAAGTTAGTACTTATGCATGTGAAATCATATAGTCGAAATCATGAAAATAATGAATAGGCACATATGAATCACCCTAAAACATTTGAAAACGTAAAAGAGGGGACTATGTACTCACCTTTGGGTGCGTTTTTATATGTTAACACAATCCCTCAAATTGTTTATTCGTCTTAAATTAAATAAGAACGATTTAATAATCAAAACCCACAAAAATACATAAGTTTCTCCGATGCTTAGAATTTTCACATAACTTTGAGATATTCTCGAAAAGTTATTATTTTTTATTATATTGGTGTATTTATATATATATATGAGTTCAAATACATATTTTAAGAACTTTGCGACTTAAACGATTTTATTGGTGACCCTCATTATGTTATAAGCAATATATCTACGATTTGCGCGCCGTAATATTATACTTATTGTGACATAAAATAAATATCGTAACACTCATAATTTTGTCAAGTATTAACATGTCATCATACACATATTATAAAACACATAACACTTTGAAACACATAAAATTAACTCATGAACAACCCATTATAGTGTATGTTGAAAAACATGTTTTTTAGCGATTCGGTAACGTTTTTGGGCGTTTTAATTTATTTTTCAACACGAACCTGATTAAAATAAAATTTTAATCATAACAGAATATTTTTGGGATTTAAATATTATCCGGGCGGTCACCAACGTTCGTTTCGTAGTTTTGTCGTAAATAGTTCTAAAGTTCGAACAAACATGTCTTTGCCATACCGAATCCTTCGAAACTTATTTCTAAGTTATGTAAAAGGGTATTTAGGGTATGTTTGGTTTATGTCACCGTTCCGGAGTGTACGTCACGTTAAACTAATTATGTTTACGTAACGGTTTATGATTTCACTTCCAGAACAGGTTTGAGAGTTCGGAATTGAACAATGATTGAAAACGTACCAATGTCAAAAATAATTTAAACAAATATTGAAATTAAAACACCATATATTATTAAATACCAAGTTGTTCGGAACAGTACAAAGATTAAAATACACAGATGTCACATAGCTGATGCTTTAGGTCGAAAGTATCAAGAAAAGCCGAAACGAGTACGTTCTCTTAGAATAAATCTACAAGTAGATTTAAATGAGCAAATTAGAGAAGTACAAGAAACATCAATCAAGGACGACGTTGAAGGTTTAAAAGGAATGATTAAGGAATTAGAACAAGGAACTGATGGAATTTGGAAGTTCCATAAGAAAAGGATGTGGATACCTAAACAAGGAAACCTACGTCACAGAATTCTAGAAGAAGCTCATAAGTCTAAGTATACGATACAACCTGGAAGTGATAAGATGTATCAAGATCTAAAAAAGAATTTTAGGTGGATAGGAATGAAAAAGGATATAGCAAACTACGTTGCTAAATGAATAACGTGTTCACAAGTTAAAGCTCAGCACCAGAAACCCTCAGGATTATTGCAACAATTAGAGATGGCAATATGGAAATGGGAATTGATAACAATGGACTTTGTTACCAAATTACCCAAGACAAGAAAAGGAAATGACAAATTGACCAAATCTGCTCATTTCTTACCAATGAAGGAAACTTTCAGTATGGAACAGTTAGATAAGTTATATGTAAATGAAATAGTTTCATTACATGTAATTCCTTTATCTATTGTATCTGATAGAGATAGTCGTTTTACTTCTCATTTTTGGACAAGTTTCCAAAAAGAAATGGGAACCAGGTTAAATCTAAGCACGGCTTATCATCCACAAACGGACGGACAAAGCGAAAGGACAATACGAACGATGGAAGATATGCTTAGAGCCTGCGTGATTGATTTCGGAGGAAATTGGGACGATCATTTACCATTAATAGAATTTTCCTATAATAACAGCTATCATACTAGCATTAATGCTGCACCTTTTGAAGCACTTTATAGACGAAAGTGCCGAACTCCAGTCTGTTGGGCAGAAATTGGAGAAAAGAAATTATCTGGACCAGAGATAGTGCAAGAAACAACAGATAAAATAATCCAAGTCAAGGAAAGAGTAAAAGCAGCACGAGATCGACAAAAGAGTTATGCAGATAACAGACGAAAACCTTTGGAATTTCAAGTAGGAGATAAGGTACTATTAAGAGTTTCTCCACGGAAAGGAGTAGTCAGATTTGTTAAGAGAGGAAAGCTAAGCCCCGGGTATGTTGGACCTTTTGAGATTATTAGATATATATGACCTGTAGCCTATTAGCTACAACTGCCAGAGGAAATGGCAGGAATACATGATGTGTTTCATGTATGTAATCTCAAAAAGTGCTTAGCAGACGAATCATTAGTAATACCTCTTAAGGACATAGAGGTAAATGAAAGACTTAAGTTTGTCGAGAAACCCGTTCAGATTGAAGATAGAAAGATCAAGAATCTCAAACACAAGAGATTAGTTCTGGTCAAAGTGAAATCGGATTCCAAGAGAGGACCAGAATACACTTGGGAACTCGAATCAAAGATGAAGAGTAAATACCCACACCTGTTCCAGTAGACCTCGAGGACGAGATCTAAAACAAGGTGGGGAGGATATAACAACCCTCCTAGAACCCTTAACGTGACCCTAAAACGTTCCTTACGTACCCCGTATGCGAGAAACAAGCCCAAAATACCCTTACACTTAGAAAAATCAACAAAAACGAAATCTGGGAGTCGCTCGCAGGGCGCGACCCCCTTGGCTAATGTCCTCGCGGGCCGTGAAAGACAGAGAGAAGGGCTACGCGGGCCACGAGCCGCCTCTGATCTGGCCTATAAATAGAGGTCGATGAATTCATTTCAATTCGTTCAAAATCTAAAATTCTCTCTCAAATCTCTGAATAGTAGAAGTTATACTCGGGCATAATACCCACTATAAAGCGAAGCTCTACCTCGTTGTAAGCATTATAACCCTGTTGTTACCCTACACGATCGATTTAGGGCTCCGTAACGCATGTCAGGGCTCTGCCCGACTTAGTCGTTGGAGTTCTGTCTCGTGTTACACCCGATTGATCTAGGATTCCATAATGCATGTCAAGGCTCTGCCTGACTCAGTCATTGGAATTTTGTCTCGAGTTGTACGGTTAATGTGATTTGGGTTATTTTACTAACACGTGTGCATTGTTTAATTTTAATAGATAATAAGCAGGAGAATCACCAGGAAGCTATAGTAGTATCACCTAAGTAAAAAAATGTGAGTACATTTCTTTTATAAACTCTTTTGTAAATCTTTTATGAAAACCTCAAATGTTTTTATAAATACTTAAACAGTGATTGAGTCTTTGTATTCTACAATTAATGCCAGTATGTTGGGGTTTTGTATACAAAATGTGAAAGACGTTACCATTGGACAAAGAGTTAGCCAATGAGCAATATGACCCACAAGTCTGGTGTGGATAGTACTGAATGACTAGTTGTGTAGATATAAACATTGTAATCGCTCTCAATACTGTGGAAGTTATTTAAACTATTTTGATTAAACTGGAATGCACTCGCCAGTATTTCTTGCTGACAAAATGTTTTTAAAACGCGTTTCATGTAACAAAATGTGAAAGCCAAATAGAAGCCAGCTGGAGAGTACTAAAGGCTTGGAAAAGTGGCTATAAAAGTTACCTAAATAAAAAGGAGTTTTTGTTTTCAATAATAAGGGTTTATCCCTACAAATGTGCTGTCAAATGAACTTGGGTTTTATCCCAAAGATTTATTATTATAAAAGTCTGGTGTTTTACTCTGATAAAAATATTTCCTAACTATAGTCCTGATGTATTCCGCTGCTAAATTAACGAACACCAATACCACCAGCTCTGAGGCTCGCGGCACCCGCTTCCGGGCAGGGGTCGGGGGTTTCGACACACACCCTTCGCGAGTACACTAGTGTGTGCTTCCATAAAACAACAAGGATTGAGAGTTTCCACTTAAATACCCCTTTAAGTTTCATCTCTCATCCTATGTGGGATAAGGTGCCACTTTCCCAATTTTCAGCATTCTATGTTTGAAAGACCAAATGTTGAGCATCGATGTCTCATTCATCTTAGCTCCATTTTGGACGTGGTTTAGTTCGTTGCGAAGCTCTCCCAACGTAGAACACAAACCCACAATTAAATATATAAAACCCACTCAGTTTCGAATATTTATTTCTAGTCCAAAATTAGGAAAAATCATTTTCCTATATTTGTGAAAAGTGCTATTTTCACAAATTTCCAACATGCATTAGGTTTAGACCTTTAGTGAGCCCAATACCCAATTATGTTAAGGCCTAAGGGCATGTTTTTTCGAGCTCGAACAGGGTACATGAATTCTCAGGGCCGGCCCTGCAAACTATCACATTGATTTGGTGAAAGAATGCAAACCATTGCTAGAAATATATGATAAGTAGGGTGGAATTGCTACAAATATTAGTCGCAATAACGTAATGTCTTCGTGCCACTGCTTAGACTTATCACTAAGCATAGTTATCACTGTCTAATTTGGAGCTGATATGTAGTCGCAATTGATGACCTTTTCCTATTGATCTTAAGTTTCCACTGATGATCAGTTCCAACGAACCATTAGTTCCTAGCCCCACTAATCGTTCATGATTAATGGCAACTCTTTACTAATTTCCAATCACTTTAAAGATTAATTTCCATGCAACTTTTACTAGGCATGCAAATCCAGTACATTTCTAATAAAACGTCTTTCTGCCAGGGGTGTTGCCCTTGAACCCCACATGGGGCAACACCATAGGCCATAACCCTGCCAAATGGATGGAGCCCCTTGAAACCCTTGCTCGGTCTATGGGCTTTGCTCCTTATGAAATTAGAGGTTTATTTTTTTTAAGAAAAAGGTTATTCCTACTCTACTTTACAACACATACTCTACCAAATGGGCTACCCCACATTAGAGGTTTCTTAGTGCCCGAAATCATAATAATGTTGAAAAAGAATGTACTCCAAACCTTATAACTCGTATCAATGTTTTGTTGTGATTTATCATTTGGTGATTAACTAATTTTTTGTTACACAAAATAACTTGATAACACTAATCACCAACTTAATAGTTTTTGTCTAAAGTTGGAATGCACTCTTGAATATTCATAAATCATTAAAAGCATGTTTTAAATTGATACATACTAGAGGATGACCCGCCGTAGTGTGGTGGAGTATTTGTGTACTCAAGTTTGTTAATAACTCAACATGGACAAAAGGGTTCAAGATCAAATGAAACTCAATTTGTTTGCAACAAAGCTACTTGCTAAAAATATACCAAACATTCGGGATCAACAGATGTAATGTACAACATATACTTAATACTCTCCCAAAAAGGGAGGATTCTCCCATTTTTTTACCATAGTCCTTTCTTTTACACAAAAACCATTTTTTTACCATAGTTCTTTCTTTTACACAAAAATAGTTCGAAGAGCTAATGAGTCCATAAAATCAAGGCAAAATTTCTGAGTAAAGTGTAACTTCTACAGATGGTTTGTACAAGTGGGCTAAAAGCATCTAGAATAAGTAACAAACCCGGAGTCCATGAAAATATGGCAACACATCATGTTTTCATCTGCAGTTCAAAACAAAAAATAAATCAGAGTAGAGGCACGGATGTAAAATGAAAACTTTCCTTGTCGAAAAATTAGGATAATTTAAAGGAGCTTCTTATCAGTTCCAACGAAAAGTTATGATAACACTAATAAACGACATGCTTAATTAGTTCATGTATATTTCCAAATTCATTAAGCTTTCTACTTTACTACTATATATAAACAATGCATGCTGATACACAAGCATATCGCATTCCAAGATTTTACTTTTTCTTCTCTCGCTCTATGTTAGTCTTTCTCGCATTGAAAAGATCAAAAACATGTAGAAATGAATTTGGTAAAACAAAAATCTGGTAGAGATTCAACATTTTCCTAATGGGCAGATGCTTGATGTCATGTTCAAGATGAGAACCAATGCAAATCGTAGTGGGTCAAATAGAAAATACTGCATGTAAAGAGTTGCCAATGCAAACACAAGAAAAACCAAGCAGTACATGTACTTACACCGATCAAACATAAAAGCCAATATGTATACTGCCAAGATGTTACATGTATGATTTTTTGTTAAAAAAATGTTGGGAGGTTAGAGTTTCCTATGTTTCTCAATAACTATGGGTTTCTAATTTAACCTTCCCATATATATATATAGGGGACCGCTAGAATGAGAACCACATCGAGTTATGAGAACCGCGAGAACCACACCATCCGGGGCGAGGTGGACCAAATTTTTTTTTTACAACTAGATGTGTGTATTATAAACACATTCGTAAAAAAAAAAAATAAAAAAAAAATGCCGTGTGGGTAGTTTTTTACACCACAAGTTTGGTGTAAAAAAAAACAAAAAAAAACCACCAAACTTGTGGTGTAAAAAACTACCCACACGGCATTTTTAAAATTTTTTTTTTACGAATGTGTTTATAATACACACATCTAGTTGTAAAAAAAAAAATTTGGTCCACCTCGCCCCGGATGGTGTGGTTCTCGCGGTTCTCATAACTCGAGGTGGTTCTCATTCTAGCGGCTCCCTATATATATATATATATATATATATATAGGGGAAGGATAAATCGAAAACCCACTTGAGTTGAGAAAACTCAGAAAACCTTTGTAAAAAACCCATGTAAACTCAAGATACATTTCTAAAAAAATAGGAAATGTAATATACATATATTTGAACATTTTTAAAAAAGAAACACAAAAAAACACTGAGTAGTTTTTTTTTAAAAAATGTTACAAATTTCAGGTTACATAATATGTATGTCCAAAAAAATGTAACATACAAATTTTCAACATTTAAAAAAAAAACTATTAAGCGTTTTTTACATTCTTTTTCATAAATAGGTCCGTGTACATTTATATTACATTCCCTATTTTTTTAGAAAAAAAATAAAAATGTTACATAGGGTTTATTTGGGTTTTCTCAACTCAAGTGGGTTTTCGATTTATCTTTCTCCTATATATATATATATATATATATATATATAGAGGAAGGTTAAAATGAGAACCACCTCGAGTTGTAAGAACCGCGAGAACTACACCGTGGGGGGCGCGGTGGACCAAATTTTTTTTTTTCATAAACGTAGATGCATGTATAAAAACACCATTTGTAATAAAAAATGTCGTGTGTGTAGTTTTGAGCGCCACAAGTTTGTGTTTACGGGACCCGTAAATCTGGCCGGAAAATTTACGGGTCCCGTAAACACAAACTTATGTTGCTCAAAACTACATCCAAGACATTTTTTTTTGAATTTTTTTTACAAATGTTGTTTTTATACATGCATCTATGTTTCTGAAAAAAAAAAATTTGGTCCACCAAGGCCCGGATCAAAAAGTTCTCACGGTTCTTACAACTCAAGGTGGTTCTCATTTTAACTTAATCCTATATATATATATATATATATATATATGGGAGGGTTTAAATGAGAACGTTAAATATTGTGAGAACCGTGAGAACAAGTGAAAAAACCACGAGAACTTGGTCAAAAACAATTCAAATTCAAATTTTTTTTCTACACTTATCATTATTATTCGAATACAATGTTAGAAATTTAATTTACACGTTTAAATTTACGCGAATTCGTAAATAAAGAAAATTTACACATCTGTAAGTTTGCCATTTACACATGTGTAAATCTGTTATATTTACACATGTGTAAATCTGTTATATTTACACATGTGTAAAAAATCTAAAAAAAGTGATTTTGAAGGGGTGGTTCACATTGGTTCTCGTAATAAGGGGTGGTTCCTAACGGATCTTTGTCATATATATATATATATATATATATATATATATATATATATATATAGGGAGCCGCTAGAATGAGAACCACCACGAGTTATAAGAACCGCGAGAACCGCGACCCGCGGGTGGCCGTTGACCACGAAATTTTTTTTACACCTAGATCCGTATATTTTAACACCGGGTGTAAAGTTTGGGTTCAAACGGCGCGCCCGAGGGGGTAGTTTTTTACGCCCAAAGTTTGGTTAAAAAAAAATAAAAAAACCCAAACTTTGGGCGTAAAAAACTACCCCCTCGGGCGCGCCGTTTGAACCCAAACTTTACACCCGGTGTTAAAATATACGGATCTAGGTGTAAAAAAAAATTCGTGGTCAACGGCCACCCGCGGGTCGCGGTTCTCGCGGTTCTCATAACTCGTGGTGGTTCTCATTCTAGCGGCTCCCTATATATATATATATATATGATCCCGCTAAAAAGAAAACCACCTCCAATTGTGAGTACCGCGGGAACCACTTTCTGCCCATTAGATTTTCAAAATAGATAGATGAGATTAAAAGTAGTTAAAAGAAATATTAAATTCTTTTTGTCTTATTATATCTTGAGTAAATTGCCATTTTAGTCCCTGAGTTTTGTCCAAATTTGTCATTTTAGTCCAAATAGTTTTTTTTTTTGCCTCTGGGTCCCTGACTTTTACGTTTTGTTGCCATTTTGATCATTTTGTCTAACTCCATCCAAAAACCCAGTTTGTAACAAGGGTATTTTGAGGATTTCCTTAAAAAATGTTTTCAGTTGCCATTTTGTTCCAATTCAAAAAAATCAAAAAAATTCAAAAAAATCTAAAAATCAAAAAAATTCTAAAAAATCAAAAAAAATTCTAAAAAATAAAAAAAAAATCTAAAAATAAAAAAAATTCTTAAAAATCATAAAAATTCTAAAAAATAAAAAAAATTCTAAAAAATCCAAAAATCATTAAATGTTTCGGCACGAACCGTTTCGACCCGTACCGTTTCGAACCAAACCGTTTCGACCCGTACTGTATCGAACCGAACCGTTTCGAACCGTACCGTTTCGACCCGTACCGTATCGAACCGAACCGTTTCGACGCGAACCGTTTCGAGCCGAACCGTTTCGACACGAACCGTTTCGAGCCGAACCGTTTCGACACGAACCGTTTCGACCCGTACCGTTTCGAACACGAACCGTTTCGAGCCGAACCGTTTCGACGCGAAGCGTTTCGACGCGAACCGTTTCGAACCGAACCGTTTCGACCCGTACCGTATCGAACCGAACCGTTTCGACGCGAACCGTTTCGATACGGTACGGGATCGAAACGGTTCACGTCGAAACGGTTCGGTTCGATACGGTACGGGTCGAAACGGTTCGGTTCGAAACGGTTCGCGTCGAAACGGTACGGTTCGAAACGGTACGGGTCGAAACGCTTCGCGTCGAAACGGTTCTGCTCGAAACGGTTCGGGTTCGAAACGATACGGGTCGAAACGGTTCGTGCCGAAACATTTAATGATTTTTGGATTTTTTATAATTTTTATGATTTTTTAGAATTTTTTTGATTTTTAGATTTTTTTGAATTTTTTTGAATTTTTATGATTTTTTAGAATTTTTTTGATTTTTAGATTTTTTTGAATTTTTTGGAATTTTTTTGATTTTTTGGAATTGGATCAAAATGGCAACTGAAAACATTTTTTAAGAAAATCCACAAAATACCCCTGTTACAAACTGGGTTTTTGGATGGAGTTAGGCAAAATGATCAAAATGGCAACAAAACGTAAGAGTCAGGGACCCAGAGGCAAAAAAAACTATTTGGACTAAAATGGCAAATTTGTACAAAACTCAGAGACTAAAATGGCAATTTACTCTTTAAATCTTATATCTTTAATATTTTAATCTAAAATGGTATTTAAGTAATTTTGTTTTTTTTTCTTATTAGTTTTATTGTTTTTTATTACATTTTTGTCCTATTGCATTAATTGTTTTTTTCTAAATCAGATTTTTTTTATTAAACAACATTTTTGAAATCAGATTTTTTGATAAAAAAATTTACGCGCGTTTTTTTACGAACCGTTTTACACTCCGTTTTTGCGACCAGGTTTTTAAGTGCCGTTTTTTATGCCCTGTTTTACGCACCGTTTTTTTCCGCGCTGTTTTTTACGTATCGTTTTTACAAGCCGTTTTTACGCCCCATTTTATACGTCCCATTTTTACGCGCTGTTTTAGCGTACCGATTTTACGCGCCGTTTATACGTCCCGTTTTACGGGCCATTTTTTTACGCCCCGTTTTTTTCACGCCGTTTTTGCGACCGGGTTTTTTCGTGCGGTTTTTATTCCCGGTCTTACGCACCGTTTTTTAGCGCGCCGTGTTTTACATCCCGATTTTACGCGCCGTTTTTTGCCCCGTTTTTACGCGTCGTTTTTACGACCCGTTTTACACGCCCTTTTTTACGCCCCCGTTTTTTACGTGCGTTTTTTACGACCCGTTTTACGCCACGTTTTTTTCATGCCGTTTTTGTGACCGTGTTTTTACGCGCTGTTTTTTATGACCGGTTTTACGCGCCGTTTTATACCGCGTCGTTTTTTACGTCCCGTTTTTACGCGCCTTTTTTACGCCCCGTATTCACGCCCCTTATTTACGCGCCGTTTTATCACCCGGTTTTTAATAGCCATTTTTTGCGCCCCGTTGTCACGCGTCGTTTTTTTGCGCGGTTTTTTGCGCCCCCTTTCTTACACATGCGTTTTTAAACTTTTTTTTACTGTTTTAAACTTTTTTTTTACGAAAACATTTTTTTACGGTTTAAAATTTTTTTTTACGAAAACTTTTTTGACGTTTTACGTTTTACAATTTACATAACACAATGGTTTACGTTTTACATAATAAGGTTTTACGTTTTACAATTTATATAAAAAAGTTTACGTTTTACAATTGACATAAAATTTTTTTACGTTTTACATAGAAGTTTACGTTTTACGTTTTACATTTTACGTTTAAAGTTTACGTTTTACGTTGTACGTTTTACATGTTACATAAAAAAAATTTACGTTTTACGTTAAAAAATTTTTACCTAAAAAAGTTTTACGTTAAAAAGTTTTTACATAAAAGTTTTCGTTTTACGTTAAAAAATTTAGATTTTACGTTAAAAAGTTTACATTTTACGTTTTACGTTAAAAAGTTTACGCTTTACGTTTTATGTTAAAAAGTTTACGTTTTAAGTTTTACGTTAAAAAGTTTATGTTTTACGTTTTATGACTTACGTTAAAAAGTTTACGTTTTACATTTTAAGTTTACGTTTTACGTAAAATTTTTATAGTTTTACGTAAAATTTTTATAGTTTTACGTTAAAATTTTTACGTTTTATGTTTACGTTTTACGTTAAAAAGTTAACGTTTTACGTTAAAAAAATTTAGAAATTGTTTTTATGGTTGTAAAAAAAACATTTTTTACAAAAACATAATTTACGGTTGTGAAAAAACATTTTTTACAAAAAAATAATTTACGGTTGTGAAAAAACATTTTTTACAAACACTTTTTTACGGTTGTAAAAAAATAAACATTTTTCAAAATACAACAACACCACCGCCTCGAACACCGTCGGGCCACCCCCAAAACCGCTGTTGGAAGTATAAATGTTTAGTATAACGGATTTTTCGAAAATCGGGCAGAGTTTCCTCTGTTTTTGGACAATCCCGACAACTAAGTGTCGATTTTTTTTTTTTAAAATACAACAATAAACCAATCACAATTATCAATATATATAGTTTTCTTCGAAATGTCAAAACATAACAAATTTCTAATCCAGTCGGTTTGAGCTCGGGTCGCGTATAACTAAACATGTATAACTATATAAACAAGATTTTCGCATTGTTTAAATTGTTACCGGGTCTGGTTTTGACCGTGGTTGACTGCTGTTGACCGGCAATTTGACCGTGGACTTTTGTTGACTGGCTTTGACCAGTTGACTGGCTTTGACGTTCGTTGATCGAGCCTTTGAACGCCGTTGACTGAGTTGCCGACATCGAACCGAGTTGACCGGGTTTGACTAGGTGACCCAAATTGTCACGAACCACACTCTGACCCGTCGAACCACACCCGGACCGCGGCTGACCAGCTTTGACCAAGACCCGAAACCGAGCCGAAAACCCGACAAAATCTGAAGTGAACCCGAACCTAACCCGAACCAAAACTCAAACCACATCAGAATCTGAGCACGAAATCTAAGCCGAACTTGAACCAAACACACTCACCTTTACTACAGTCGTCGCCGGTGCAGCTCCGGTGCCGGCCGGCTGCCGTCGTCACCATCAACATCGTCATCTTCAACATTAACACTATCCATCTTCACTGACCCTTCCTGATCAACACGTAATCGAACTGAACATCTTCTGAAACATCACGTAACAATCTCGAAGAAGGAAAGACAAATAAGTGGATCTGAGAAAGATAGAGGATAAAAACTCAGGCTTACCGGGAAGGAAACCGTCGCCGGGCTCCACTGCCGTCAAAACCCACCACCATAGTCGCCGTCAAAACCCACCACCACCGGAAGAACCCCCATCCCCCCCAGAAAAACCCTAAAGAAAAACCCACTACACCGCCTTTCAAGCTGGATCTAATCCTCTAATAAATTATTAGCTTGAACTACGACCATGGAGAAAGACAGAGGGTCGCCGGAGAAGGAGGGGGTCGCCGGAGAAGGACGTGGGTCGACGGTGTGGGTGTGGTGTTTGGGGGGTCGTCGGTGTGGGTCTTGTCGCCGAGGTGGGTGGCCGGAGAAACAGGGGGCGCCAATGAAGATGATGATCTCTTCATCTCTTTCATCAGAGATGAAGGGGAGATGCTCTGAAGAGTTTAAAAATATGAAATGAATGAAGAGAGAGAGAGAAGTGGAATTGACTATATTAAAGAGAAGAGAGATGAGAGAGGAGAGAGGAATGATTAAAAGTCTGCAACCATTAATGAAGAGAGAGATAGTGATTAGACAATTATAGTAAATGACCAAATTACCCTTTTTGTTGGCTCAATATGATTGGTGGAGAGTTTCGGGTTTCAGCTGACTTTGGCGGTGACACAGTTCAGTAGCTGCTCGGGTTTCTGCTCGACGCGGTGCAACTCGGGTCAGTTTCGGGTATTGGTTTGGGTCGAAAGCAGTCAACGGACCCGGTTCAGGTCAGCAGCAGTCAAACAAGTCAAAGATGGTCAACTGAGGACCGGTAAAGTTTAAACGTAGCGAGTTATTATTAAGTTAGTTTAGATTTTATTTAGTTAACGTGCACCGAGCTCGAACCGATATTTTAGTGACTTGTTACATTTGGCATTTTGATAGAAATTTTATATATTGTGTTTATATTGTTGAAAATTGTTGAGTTTTGAAAAGATAACGACAACTTGAGTTGTCGGCTTATTCCAAAAACAGAGGAAACTCTGTCCGTTTTCCGTAAAAAACGTCAAACGTAAATAGTTTAACATAAAACGTAAAAACGTAAAAAGTTTAACGTAAAACGTAAAAAGTTTTACGTAAAACATAAAACATAAAACGTAAACTTTTTAACGTAAAACGTAAACTTTTATGTAAAAACTATTTAACGTTAAACGTAAAACGTAAACTTTTTCTACGTAAATTGTATAGCGTAAAAAACCGTGTGATCAAACGGCGCCTAAACGAGGGGCGTGAATACCGGGCATAAAAACGCCGCGAAAAAAACGGGACGTAAAAAATGGCGCGTTAAAACGGTACGTAAAAACGGCGCGTTAGAAAAACGACGCTTGAAAAAGCCAGGCGTAATAAACGGCGCGTTAAAAACCGGCGCGCAAAAAAATCGTTTTCGTAGAAAAATTTGAATTTAAAAATGTTTTTAATAAAAAAATTATGTTTTAAAAAATAAAAAGTAATATTATAAAATGAAAATGTAATAAAAAAATAATAAAGACAAAAAGACAAAATAGAGTAATTTTACTAAACTACCCTTTTAGATTAAAATATTAAATACATAATAAGACAAAATGTATTTAATATTAATTTTAGTTACTTTTAATCTCATCCATCCATCTTGTTGATCTAGTGGCTAGAAAGTGGTTCTCTCGTTTCTTACAACTGGAGGTGATTTTCATTTTAGCGCTCACCTATATATATATATAGGGGAGGGTTTAAATGAGAACGCTAAATATCGCGAGAACCGTGAGAACGAATAAAAAAACCGCGAGAAATTTGTCAAAAACAATTCAAATTCAAAATTTCTTTTTACACTTATCATTATTATTCAAATACAATGTTATAAATTTCATTTATACGTTTAAATTTACATGAATTCGTAAATAAAGAAAATTTACACATGTGTAAATATGCCATTTACACATGTGTAAATTTGTTGTATTTACACGTTTGTAAAAATTCTAATAAAAGTGATTTTGAGAGGAGAAATGAATTATTTAATGTTGTAAATTCTTTTTTTGATGTTGTATTTTAATTACAATGAGGTATGTATTAAAAAAAAAGTTTTGATTGGTTTTTTTATTCGTTCTCGCAATATTTAGCGTTCTCAAGATAACCCTCCCCTATATATATATATATATATATATATATATATATATAGGGAGCCGCTAAAATGAAAACAATCCCCAGTTGTAAGAACCGCGAGAACCACTCTCCAGCAATTTAAATTTGCCATGTATACACTGCTATATTATATCCTAAAGGGTATTTTAGTCTTTTACTTCTAATGTCTAATCTACTGTCATTTGTCTCTACCTCTTTCAAGTTTCACACCATCCTCTCTTCTCTTTCATCTCTCTCATTCAAATTGACATCCCTCTTCTCTTTCATTCCTCTGCAAAACGGAGAACACGCGTGCCGGTGCCGGACGACAACAAACACCCCCTGAAACCCTTGATTTTTCCTGCAATGGTGGAGGCGACGATATTGATGATGACACGAGGGTGGAGATGACGACGATGATGTTTAAAGATGAAGGTGGAGGTGGCCGACGGTGGTACTGGCCGTCGGATCCACGCCGGCGGCGACGTAAATTGGTGGTGATTATGTTCAGGTTAGGTTAGTGGAGATGAAGACGATCTTGATGATGACACGAGGGTGGAGATGACGACGATGATGTTCTGAAGACGAAGGTGGAGGTGGCCGACGGCGGCGCTGGTTCGTTTGAAGACGATGATGATGTTTTGAAGACGATGATGTTTTGAAGATGAAGTTGGAGGTGGCCGACGATATTGATGATGACACGAGGGTGGAGATGACGACGATCTGTTCAATCGTTTCCCCCAATTTGGATCCTAGGGTTTCGGCCAATCCCGATCTGGTTCGTTTCTTGCTGCCGTTTCTCCGATCTGAAACAGTTTACATGATTCGACGAAGTTTTTGAAGTAGCATACTGATTTTGTGTTATTTTAGCTTCTAGTTTACGTATTTTCATTCAGTTTTTACATGATTTGATGAAGTTTTTGAAGCAGCAGAGCATAGTATCACATCACACTGATTCTATGTTATTTTAGCTTAAAATTTACCTTTTACATTCCGTTTTTTTTCGATCTGAAACGATTTAAATGATTTGATGAAGTTTTTGAAGTAACATGACATTGATTCTGTGTTATTTTAGCTTCTAATTTACGTTTTTCTTTTAGTTAATCAGTTTTATACCGATCTGAAACAGTTTACATGATTCAAACAAGTTTTTGAAGTAGCAGACCGTAACATAACATTGATTTCGTTTTATTTTAACTTCTAATTTACGTTTATCATCTGTTTTTTATCCGATCTGAAACAGTTTACAAGATTCGATGAAGTTTTCAAAGTAACAGAACATACATCATATTGATTTTAATATATGTTTCATTCAGTTTATTTCCTATCTGAAATAGTTTACATGAATCGATGCAGTTTTCGAACTAACAAAGCATGGATCCGGCTGCCACTGGAGTCACCGTCCCCAGAACCGGTGCAGATCTAGCCAAAACGACGATGCTTCCAGAAGAATTTCTAAAACGAACATTCTCATTGATTAACTCCGATAAGGATCGTAACTCGGTGTCACTCGTATGCAAGGACTGGTACAACGTGGAGCGAATGAGTAGGCGCCACGTGTCAATCTGGTGCCGGATGATTGGGGAGCGGATGGGCAACCGTGGCTGAATGTTTTCGTTGTCACGGCCCCCGACTCGGTTTAACCCGTTTCAGGAGCCGCGGGACAGAAAATCCCGTGGTATTTAATTAACAGCGGAAGTTTTCTTCAGGATCTTTTTAAAACTGAAATATTTCCCGATTATTTTAATTCACAACTCGGGATAAAACCCGGTAATTTACAACCTTGAGATTTCACAAAGAAATCTTTTATTTTACAAAACATGTTTCTTTATTTTATACTGAGCCACTTCCTTAAGCTGATAGTGCTTCGCGGCACTTTTCCTGGATCACAACAGATTACCTGAAACATGTTTGAAAAAGGTTTTGTCAGCGGAAAATACTGAGTGAATCATTCTTTTTAATAAAATGACTCTTTGGTTATAATTTACAGTATTAAGAGCGATTACATTGTTCCTGATATCAAACCAACTACCCACGGTATTTGTCACTCGACCGGATCTGTGACTATGGTCATATCCCCCATTGGCTGCCCCAATGGTGACGATTATCAAGTAATGTATACAAAACCCCACATACCGGCTGTAACTTGGTGATTACAAAGACTTAATCCCCGTAATTATAACTTTGAAAATAAACATGCTTTTGTAAATAGATTTGATAAAAAGAGAATGACTCACATTGCAAATTTAATTATGAACAGAGCTTAGCCTACTAATTAGCCTTGATAACCTAGTTTAAATAATCAGGCACACAAACTAGGTTAGTAACTTAATACAGCATTTACGATAACTCACGAGATTAAAACCTTCACAACGAATGACAAAGTGCGATACTTAAACATCCATCGATTTAACGACGAATGACAAAGCATAAACCCTAATGTGGGCAGCACTTAAACATCCATTGGATAGTTTAATCGATCGGACATTGAATCGTAGCAGCGATCGAGTTATTAGCCTGAATTGCGGCAGTAATTAGTGATCGTGTGTGTTTTGATAGTGTTTCTGCTATAACTCAGCGTATACTTCGAATTTTTACGTCGTTTCAGTGCCCAGAATCAAGTCCCAAACTCTAGTATTTATACTGAAAATTTGACCCAGTGGCGTAGCGCGACTGGGTACCCCTATAGTCGTCGCGCTACGCGACTGCTAACCTAGTTTCATAGGGTAGCTACGTGCATGGGTAGGCTTGCTGAGTCGACAGTTTCTTAAAATTCGAATTTGACAGAGAGTTATTTGGATAATCGTAACTAGGGTTTTACCCCCCCCCTGAGTTTTAGGGGCCCTAATCCTGATTCTGAAATTTCTGAAAATTTTAGGGTTTGTACAGAATCACTTGGGTGTCTCAATTAGGGTTTCCTTTTGGACAAATTATTTTAATTAATATGACTTTTAATAAGAGTTATTACATTTCGCGACTGCATATCCGTTCCTGGAGGAGCTTAGGTTGAAGAGAATGACGGTTAGTGATGAGAGTTTGGAGTTTTTAGCACTGAATTTTGATGATTTTAAAGCTTTTTCTATGTTGAGTTGTGAGGGATTTAGTACTCTTGGATTGGAAGCTATTGCTACTCATTGCGAGTAAGTTTTTACTTTTTAGCACTATCTTTTGTTGCCAATAATAATTGTGAATAGGTATTATTGATATAAGTTATGATAAATGTAACATGTGCATTCATATCTTAGTACCCTACATAAATGAAAAAAAATGAAAAAAAAATAAACATGTAAGTTAAGACAGTTATTTAAGTTGTTTCTTAATGAGGTTTGAAATTTTGAGTTTGCGGAAACCTGAAAGAACTAGACAAACAAGAGAATGGGATTGATGATCTTGGTGGAGACTGGTTAAGTTACTTCCCAAACTCTAGTAATTATACTGAAAATTTGACCCAGTGGCGTAGCGCGACTGGGTACCCCTATAGTCGTCGCGCTACGCGACTGCTAACCTAGTTTCATAGGGTAGCTACGTGCATGGGTAGGCTTGCTGAGTCGATAGTTTCTTAAAATTCGAATTTGACAGAGAGTTATTTGGATAATCGTAACTAGGGTTTTACCCCCCCTGAGTTTTAGGGGCCCTAATCCTGATTCTGAAATTTCTGAAAATTTTAGGATTTGTACAGAATCACTTGGGTGTCTCAATTAGGGTTTCCTTTTGGACAAATTATTTTAATTAATATGACTTTTAATAAGAGTTATTACATTCTCCCCACTTTAATAAAATCTCGTCCTCGAGATTTACTGGAATAAATGAGGATACTTTCGCTTCATTTCTGACTCCAGCTCCCAAGTGTATTCAGCTCCTCTCTTTGAATCCCACTTGACTTTAACTAGCACTAGTCGTTTGTGTTTGAGAAACTTCACTTTTCTGTCTTCTATCTGAAGAGGTTTCTCAACAAATTTTAACTTTTCGTTTACCTCTATGTCTTGAAGAGGTACTACCAGAGATTCGTCTGCTAGACATTTCTTGAGATTGGATACATGAAATACATCATGTATTCCAGCTAATTCTTCTGATAGTTGTAAACGGTAAGAAACTGGTCCTATACGTTGGATTACTGGAAATGGTCCTACGTATCTTGGACTTAGCTTTCCTTTCTTACCGAATCTAACAACTCCTTTCCAAGGAGAAACTTTTAACAGTACTCTGTCTCCAACTTGGAATTCAAGTGGCTTGAGCCGATTATCTGCATAACTCTTTTGACGATCACGAGCCATTTTCAGTCTTTCCTTGATTTGAGTAATCTTATCAGTCGTCTCTTGCACTATTTCAGGACCTGATAATTGACTTTCTCCTATTTCTGCCCAAAAAACTGGAGTTCTGCACTTTCTTCCATATAGTGCTTCAAATGGGGCGGTTTCAATACTTGAATGATAGCTATTGTTATAGGAGAATTCAATTAATGGTAAGTGATCATCCCAATTTCCACCAAAATCTATTACACATGCTCTGAGCATGTCTTCTAGAGTTTGGATCGTCCTTTCACTTTGTCCATCTGTTTGTGGATGATATGCAGTGCTCAGATTTAATCGAGTTCCCATAGCTTGCTGGAAGCTTTTCCAGAAATGAGAAGTAAAACGACTATCCCTATCCGAAACAATGGAGAGTGGAACTCCATGTAAGGATACAACTTCATCTACATACAATTTTGCCAACCTTTCCGTACTAAAGGTTTCTTTCATTGGTAGAAAGTGAGCTGATTTGGTTAATCGATCCACAATTACCCAAATCGCATCATTACCTTTTCTGGTTTTGGGTAACTTAGTAACAAAATCCATTGTTATAAGTTCCCATTTCCATACTGGCATTTCTAATTGTTGTAGTAACCCTGAAGGTTTCTGATGTTCTGCCTTAACTTGTGAACAAGTGAGACATTTAGAAACATATCGCGCTATATCCTTTTTCATTCCTATCCACCAGAAGTTCTTTCTTAAATCTTGGTACATCTTATTGTTTCCTGGGTGCATAGTATACCTAGATTTATGGGCTTCTTCTAAAATCTTAGGTCTTAAGTCTCCTTGCTTAGGTACCCAAATTCTACTTTTGTGGAATCTCCAAATTCCATCTGCTCCTTGTTCTAATTCCTTTATTCGTCCTTTCATGCTTTCAGCATCATCCTTGATTGCTGTAGCTTGAACATTCTTCAATTGTTCCATTAAATCTATTTGTAGATTTAATCTGAGGGCACGAACCCGTCGTTGTTTCTCATAATACTTACGACTTAAGGCATCTGCAACTACATTTGCCTTTCCTTCGTGATACTGAATATCACAGTCGTAGTCACTTAGGATTTCCATCCATCTCCTTTGCCTCATGTTTAACTCTTTTTGCCCAAATATATATCTTAAACTTTTATGATCTGTATAAACAGTAAATTTACTTCCATACAGATAATGTCTCCAAATCTTAAGGGCAAAAATTACGGCTCCTAACTCTAAATCATGAGTCGTATAGTTTTCTTCATGCTTTTTCAATTGCCTTGAAGCATATGCAATCACCTTTTTGCGTTGCATAAGCACACATCCATATCCTAGTTTTGAAGCATCACAATATACTTCAAAATTTTCAGTTCCTTCTGGTAAGGCTAAGATTGGTGCATTTGTTAATTTCTGCTTTAATATTCTAAAGGCTTCTTCTTGCTTTGATCCCCATTCAAACTTAACTGCTTTACAGGTTAACTTAGTTAATGGTACGGCTATCTTGGAAAAATCCTTAATAAACCGTCTATAGTACCCAGCTAAACCTATAAAACTTCTAATTTCCATTGCTGTTTGTGGGACCTTCCAATTTGTAATTGCCTCTATCTTAGCAGGATCTACGTGAATACCTTCGTGATTCACCATGTGTCCTAGGAATTGCACTTCCTTTAACCAAAATTCACACTTCGAGAATTTGGCATAAAGCTGTTCTTTTCTTAACAAAGTTAAGAGTGCATGAAGGTGTTCACAATGCTCTGTCTGACTTTTGGAATAAATAAGTATATCGTCTATAAAAACAATTACAAATTTATCCAAATATGGTTTACAGATCCTATTCATCATGTCCATGAATGCAGCAGGTGCATTTGTTAACCCAAAGGGCATGACTGTAAACTCGTAATGACCATACCTAGTTCTGAAAGCAGTTTTAGGTATGTCTTCTTCTTGTACCTTCAATTGATGATATCCGGAGCGTAAGTCTATCTTAGAAAAATATCTAGCTCCTTGAAGTTGATCAAACAGATCATCAATCCTAGGTAATGGGTATCGATTCTTAATTGTAACCTTATTCAATTCTCTATAATCGATACACATTCTCATTGAACCATCATTTTTCTTAACAAATAGCACTGGTGCTCCCCAAGGAGATGAACTAGGTTGTATGAATCCTTTACTTAGTAATTCATCTAATTGCTTTTTCAGTTCTAACATTTCTGTGGGTGCTAACCGATAAGGTGCCTTGGCTATCGGTGTAGTTCCTGGAATTAGATGAATCCTAAATTCTACTTCCCTATCTGGAGGTAATCCCGGTAACTCTTCTGGAAATACATCCGGATATTCTGAGACTACAGGAATTTCCTTAAGTTCTTTACCCTTAGTACTAATGATTACTGAAATCATATATACTATTCCTTGTTTTCGTTCATAATTAGCAACTTTCATTACTGATATGAACTTCATGGGCTTACGTGGTTTATCTCCTGTAATCCTAATTACTTCTCCGGTGGGTGATTGAATTTCTATGGAATTCTGATCACAAAAGATTCGAGCATGGTTGGTTACTAACCAATCCATTCCTAATACAACATCAAATTCAGCTAAATTCATTGGCAATAGTTTTGCAGAGAATTTATGTCCTAAAAGTTCTATATTTTCTTCCTTCAAAACTTTATCTATTTTAACTGAATTTTCGTCTGCCGTTTCAACTGTAAAAATCTGCCTAATATTGGTTAAAGGTAAATTAAGAGCTTGACAGAATGAAGTATTTATAAAACTTTGGTTTGCACCAGAGTCAAATAATACTTTTGCGTATACGTTGTGAACTAAGAACGTACCCGCTATCACATCTGGGATGAGTTCTGCTTCTTGAGTGGTCAGCTGAAATGCCCTGGCATTCTTCTTAATAGTTCCGTCGGTCGCCTTGGTTTTGTTGTCTGCTGGTTTGCCCAATTTAGGACATTCTGTTTTGAAATGTCCATTTTCTCCACAGTTATAGCAGACTATTGTTTTCTTTCTGCAGTTTTCTTCACGATGTCCTACAGTTTTGCAAAAATTGCAGGTTATATCGCATCTTCCATAATGTTTCTTCTTGCATTTCCTGCAGAATGACGGAGTTGAGAATTGCCTAGTTCCTCTTCTCTTGAAATTACTACTATTACCCGTACGAAATCCTTGGGTAATTTTCTGAGCCAATTCTTTCTTCTTGTTTTCATCTTGTGTACGTACCAGTTCGTCAGTTAGGGTGTTAGCTAATTCCACAGCATCGTCAATAGTGCGAGGTCTCGCAGCTTTAACGATATTGCGGATTTCACTAATCAGTCCCCAAATGTAGCGAGAAATGAGTACCAGTTCTGGCGAAGCCAGCGTTGGTACCACTCTAGCATATTCAAAGAATGTCGAAGTATAACCGCGACAATCTACACCCATCATCCGATGATTTAGGAACTTATTTGTCATTTGTTCCTTTTCATACTCGGGACAGAATTTTCTTTCTACAAGACCCTTAAATTCTTCCCAATTCATGGCATAAGCTATTATTCTTCCTTTTGATTGTAACACTGTGTTCCACCATTCGAGTGCTCCTTCCTTGAAGAGATTTGATGCGTACATGACCTGATCATCTTTAGCACATTTACTTATTGCAATTACTGCTTCGGTTTTCTCTAACCAACGCAGTGATGCAGTTGCTCCTTCATTGCCTGCAAATTCAGTGGGTTTACAAGCAAGGAATTCTTTGAAAGTGCAACCAGGCGTTGCGGCTTTCATTTTCTTAGGAAATGGTGCTTGATGTGGTTCCGCATTATGATTAACATGATCATTGCCTCCGTTTACACTATTACTGAAGTTATCTTCAGAAATACGTTTACTAGGAACAATTTGTTGTGGTTCGATTGGATTCTTTACAGCAACAACAATTGCGGGAATAGCATTGGCTATCCCTTGAGCAACAATATTTTCGATATCTTGCCTAGTCATATATTGATCTCCTGGATGTTGCTCAGACTGATTAACCTCATTTACTGGTTCGTTACCAATGTTTGCCATCTGATAATAAATTTTTATATAAATAATTAGTATAGATACAAATATAATAAAACAGTTTGCACATAATCACATTAACATGTATAACCAAAAATTATCGATTTCCCGAGTTTCATTTCTATATATTATATTCTGCCTCGTACACACGATTATCATACAACGTTTTATTGTTAAGTTATTACACATACTGGTTTTTATGATTATTTATTAAACAAATATTCCTGCAAACTCCCATTATCTGGTCAGCTAATTTCTTAAAAACGACGCTCCCTTTCGTCATACTTCCAAGTAACTCTTTCTCCAACATCCCTAATCCTATTTCCTGTATTAATTAACTCTTCGCCCCAGAGACGAAGTTCAGCCAGATTCTCCGGGCTCATAGTTGGGTATAGTGGAGGTTCTGGGTCAACTTGTGGGAAAAATGTATCAGGGTTGTTTAAAAGATTTTGGTATTGCCAATCAGTTGTCCACCATTCATCTAATTCAACTGGTAGTGGTTGAGGTTGGACAATAGGATCTGGAATAGCAGGTTCCAGATTGATTGGAATTGGAGCTTCTAGTGGGTAGCTGAAAAGATCTTATTCAGTAAATATAAGGTTTGGATTAGCTGGTTCAAGGTTTCCATCGGCAGGTCCGATGAGGTCACTCATTACTAGTTTATGATCTAAAACTTCCCAGGGAGTCATTTTCTGTTTCTGTCTAGAACTTTCTCTGATTTCTCTTTCTGTTTGCTTAAAACTCTTCTCAGCTTCTATCTCTACTTGATTAACATTTTCCTCAATTTCTACCCCTTTTCCTTTGTCTTTTGGTTCTTCAGTTTTGGTAACCTTTCTTGTTGCTGGCTTTTTCCTATGTGCACGCCTCCAGCCCACAAATCTGCTTCTTTTCTTGGGTTTAGGTTTTGCCAGTGGTTTGGATTGAAATTCCATGGGTTCTTCTTTATCAGCGAAGTAACCGGTGAATTCTTTGGAAACTTCTATCTTAACGGGATAGAGGTTAAGATTTTCTAAAGCTTCAGATATCTCATTCATGCTGTTTAGCATATATGCAAAATACATACCAAAAGTTAAAATAAAATAACAAAATTTCATAGATAACCCTTAAATATTATTACATACTATACATAAAACAACTGACAAGTAAAATATACTACTGTGAACTTATTTATTTACTGAATAAGGTTTCTGGATTGTAGATATATAAAGGTGCTAAAACTTGAGTTAGAGTATTTAGAGATTTGCATTTTCTGCTACTGTGGCTAGCATATAAAGATCTGCCCATTTCTCATCTAATTTGTCCTACCAAGGTGTTTTACTGGTTAATTCCTGGGTTTCCTGTTTAATCTTCTTCTCTCGATTTTTCCTTATTTCCTCCTGACTTTTCCTAATAATCAAACTTCTTTTATTAGGATAAAGTGGTTTCTCGTAATGTGCCTTTCTCACAAATATTCCTTCTTCAGGAATTACATAAGGTTTTGTTTGGGATGAACTTCCCTTCTCGTTGGATGACCTATCTAGTTTAAGATAGATATTTGACAGCTTTTGTTTACCCATACTGTAACTAACAAATAATCAGTTAATAAAACACATAATCACATAATTGGTAATCAGTAAAATTAAGTATTTCTAAATACTTAATAGGCTTAGATCAGTGGCTCTGATACCACCTTTTTCTGTCACGGCCCCCGACTCGGTTTAACCCGTTTCAGGAGCCGCGGGACAGAAAATCCCGTGGTATTTAATTAACAGCGGAAGTTTTCTTCAGGATCTTTTTAAAACTGAAATATTTCCCGATTATTTTAATTCACAACTCGGGATAAAACCCGGTAATTTACAACCTTGAGATTTCACAAAGAAATCTTTTATTTTACAAAACATGTTTCTTTATTTTATACTGAGCCACTTCCTTAAGCTGATAGTGCTTCGCGGCACTTTTCCTGGATCACAACAGATTACCTGAAACATGTTTGAAAAAGGTTTTGTCAGCGGAAAATACTGAGTGAATCATTCTTTTTAATAAAATGACTCTTTGGTTATAATTTACAGTATTAAGAGCGATTACATTGTTCCTGATATCAAACCAACTACCCACGGTATTTGTCACTCGACCGGATCTGTGACTATGGTCATATCCCCCATTGGCTGCCCTAATGGTGACGATTATCAAGTAATGTATACAAAACCCCACATACCGGCTGTAACTTGGTGATTACAAAGACTTAATCCCCGTAATTATAACTTTGAAAATAAACATGCTTTTGTAAATAGATTTGATAAAAAGAGAATGACTCACATTGCAAATTTAATTATGAACAGAGCTTAGCCTCTTGATTAGCCTTGATAACCTAGTTTAAATAATCAGGCACACAAACTAGGTTAGTAACTTAATACAGCATTTACGATAACTCACGAGATTAAAACCTTCACAACGAATGACAAAGTGCGATACTTAAACATCCATCGATTTAACGACGAATGACAAAGCATAAACCCTAATGTGGGCAGCACTTAAACATCCATTGGATAGTTTAATCGATCGGACATTGAATCGTAGCAGCGATCGAGTTATTAGCCTGAATTGCGGCAGTAATTAGTGATCGTGTGTGTTTTGATAGTGTTTCTTCTATAACTCAGCGTATACTTCGAATTTTTACGTCGTTTCAGTGCCCAGAATCAAGTCCCAAACTCTAGTATTTATACTGAAAATTTGACCCAGTGGCGTAGCGCGACTGGGTACCCCTATAGTCGTCGCGCTACGTGACTGCTAACCTAGTTTCATAGGGTAGCTACGTGCATGGGTAGGCTTGCTGAGTCGACAGTTTCTTAAAATTCGAATTTGACAGAGAGTTATTTGGATAATCGTAACTAGGGTTTTACCCCCCCCCCCCCTGAGTTTTAGGGGCCCTAATCCTGATTCTGAAATTTCTGAAAATTTTAGGGTTTGTACAGAATCACTTGGGTGTCTCAATTAGGGTTTCCTTTTGGACAAATTATTTTAATTAATATGACTTTTAATAAGAGTTATTACATTTCGCGACTGCATATCCGTTCCTGGAGGAGCTTAGGTTGAAGAGAATGACGGTTAGTGATGAGAGTTTGGAGATTTTAGCACTGAATTTTGATGATTTTAAAGCTTTTTCTATGTTGAGTTGTGAGGGATTTAGTACTCTTGGATTGGAAGCTATTGCTACTCATTGCAAGTAAGTTTTTACTTTTTAGCACTATCTTTTGTTGCCAATAATAATTGTGAATAGGTATTATTGATATAAGTTATGATAAATGTAACATGTGCATTCATATCTTAGTACCCTACATAAATGAAAAAAAAATAAACACGTAAGTTAAGACAGTTATTTAAGTTGTTTCTTAATGAGGTTTGAAATTTTGAGTTTGCGGAAACCTGAAAGAACTAGACAAACAAGAGAATGGGATTGATGATCTTGGTGGAGACTGGTTAAGTTACTACCCAGAAAACTTAACCTCGTAACTAGTGAAGTCAGTTTTGATGCCCTGGAGAGCCCCGTTTCTAGATGCAAATCGTTACGAGTTTTGAAAGTTAATCGAATAATAAATTTGGAGCAATTGGGAAAGCTTCTTGCTCTTGCGTTAATAATTTGTGTGGTTTGACTTGATTTGTAGTGTTTTTATTGCTAAAGTTTGATTTTTTTTTGTCTGGTTTGTCACCGGTAAATTAACAATGGATGATGGTGAATCAGAGGAGGGGTGGGTAAAAAGTTTTTGCAAAAAGTTTTTGTAAAAAAAATGAAAACCGTAAACTTTTTAACGTAAAACGTAAACTTTTTAACGTAAAACGTAAAAAGTTTAACGTAAAACGTAAAAACGTAAAACCTAAAAAGTTTAACGTAAAGCGTAAAAAGTTTAACGTAAAACGTAAAACGTAAAAAGTTTAACGTGAAACGTAAAACATAAAACGTAAAACGTAAAAAGTTTAACGTAAAACGTAAAACGTAAAACGTAAAAAGTTTAACGTAAAACGCAAAAAATTTAACGTAAAATGTAAAACGTAAAACGTAAAACGTAAAAAATTTAACGTAAAACGTAAAAAGTTTTACGTAAAACGTAAAAATTTTAACTCCGCGTTAAAACGGGATGTAAATAACGGCGCTTTAAAAAAAGCCGCTTGAAAAAGCCGAGCGTAAAAAACGGCGTGCAAAAAAAACGCGTTAAAAACGACGCGTAAAAGCCGGGCGTAAAAACGGCGTGCAAAAACCGGCGCGCAAAATAAATTGTTATGTTAAAAATCTGAATTTAAAAATGGTTTTTAATAAAAAAATCTCTTTAAAAAATAAAAAGTAATATAATAAAACAAAAAAGTAATAAAAAAATAATAAAGACTAAAAGACAAAAAAAGTAATTTTTCTAAATTACCCTTTTGGATTAAAATATTAAAGACATAATAAGACAAAAACTATTTAATATTAATATTAACTACTTTTAATCTCATCCATCCATCTTGTTGATCTAGGGGTTAGAAAGTGGTTCTCTCGGTTCTTGTAACTGGAGGTAGTTCTCATTTTAGCATTTCAGCGGGCCCCTTAGGGGACCGCTAAAATGATAACCACCTCCAGTTGTAAGAACCGTGAGAACTTTTTTATCCGGGGCGAGTTAGACCAAAATTTTTTTTCATAAACGTAGATGCTTGTATTATAAACACATTTGTAAAAAAAATTCAAAAAAAAAATGTCGTGTGTGTAGTTTTGAACACCACAAGTTTGTGTTTACGGGTACCGTAAATTTTTAATAAAATTTACGGGTCCCGTAAACGCAAACTTTTGGTGCTCAAAACTACACACCCGACATTTTTTTTGAATTTTTTTTACAAATGTGTTTATAATACATGCATCTACGTTTATGAAAAAAAAATTTGGTTCACCTCGCCCCGTACGGTGTAGTTCTCACGGTTCTTACAACTGGAGGTGGTTCTCATTTTAGCGGTCCCCTTATATATATAGGGTCGGGATTTAGAGAAAACGGTAGAAAGTTTGAGAACGGTGAGAACGCTTATGGATCGTCCGATCAAAACAATCTATGGACTAGATTGGCGCGGTGGTGTTTTCGTAAATAACATCAATTTTATTACCTGGACACGCTTAATTAAGGGTAAAAGGGTCTTTTGACTTCTCCACACAAAACGCCACACTGATGAATAAAACGCCAAAAACAAAAATCACAGACCTTTCTAAGTAAAACGTCATTAGATATAAAACGCCAAACTTAATTATAGTAAAATCCCGCCTAAAAAAACCGCCAAAAAAATCCTATATATACAACATCTCAGACCTTCAATTAAAAACACACACAAAAACCCAAACGCCATATTTTATACATCCCATTCGCCTTAGAAACGCCAAAAAACCCAAACATCAAATATCTTCTAAGCCAAAAAGTTTTTTTTTTTTTTTTTTTGAAATGCAGTTTTTGTCTGTAAGATTTCACTAAATGAAATGGACAAAATCATTAAGTGAGGATATTGTCCATTTCATTTAGTAAAATCTTATTGACTGATCCTCAACTTCCATCCAATTTATAACGCCAAAACATACAAAAACATTATTGAGGTTTGTTGTCAATAAAGTTTGCTATATGAGGTGGACAACATTGTCAGTTATCTTTCTTAACCGAGATTAACAATGTTGTCCATCTCATACAGCAAGACATTATTGATTTTAGCATGATCAAATTTTGAGGTTTAAGATGCTCTTATTTCGTGGCGTTCTATTTATCGGTAAAACGCCAAAAAAGTTAAAAAATCAAACATCGTTCATTGTAAAATTCAAGATTGTTGCATGAAAGGGTCTAAACTCAATAACATTTTGCTGCATGAGATGGACAAATCTTCAACAAAAAGATGCTGATGTCAGATTGTGTGCTTCCAAACAGCCACACAAAAAACTACTTGAAAAACAAAAAACAAAATGAATCATACGAAAGTCGAACCAGCCAGTTAACAAGATTCAAAAAAGAAGAAAGAGACTAGTGACAGTGAAGATTTTGAAGATCAATTGTTTATGTATTCTTTGTTTTTATTTTCCTTTTCAGATGATTGTTATATAATAAAAACGCCATATATAATAAAAGCGTTAAAACAGCCAAAATGCTTGTTTAAACGATATCATCCCGTTAAACGCCCAAAAACTCCAAAACTATAATAAAATTACTTTGAAAAAGCATTATAAAGAGCCATATATATATGGTTTTTTATAATACTTTTTCAAAGTAATTATATATATATATAAATAAAAAGCAAACTTGAAAATGTAACTATAAACAGAAAATACAAATCAGTAATACAGAAGATACGGAAAATTTATTATATTAGAATCTAAAACGCCAAACTTGAAAGATGGGACATGTTACAGACTTCAGAGATAAAGCTTATCAAAAACAATAATTACAAACAGTAACTGAAAAGACGAATACTTTATTATAATAATGCACCGCCTAACTTAGGCGCCAAAAAGACATCCTATAAAATGATACGTCTCAGCAACTACCATTTTATCAAACCAAAAAAACAAACGCCAATACTACTAAATACCACTCACTGTAAAACGCCAAAAAAAAAAATCAAAGATAGCTAATATGCTTTCTTGGATATTCAGAATTGTTCTTCGTGAAGTTTCACTGAACGAATTGTTATCAGAGGAGAGTAACTCAGAAAGATTTTGCTCCATGAGATGGAAAAAAATTCAAGAAAAAGATGCTGATGCCAGTCATATGCCATTTTGTATTTTTTGTTCTTGAAAAAGATTTGGATGAGGAGAAGAGATCAATGATACTGAAGAGTGGGTTGATTATTAAGATGAAGATCAAGATAAAGAAAAAGCGAAAAACCCACACACAAGTCATAGATCTATGTCCCCAAACATCCACAAAAAAAAAGACAGTTCAACAGACGAGCAGGCAAAATAATCAAACCGATGGGTTTGTTAAGTTTTACATAAAACGCCATATATTTGGTTAAAGAAGAGAGAGACTGATGACAGTGAAGATTGTGAAGAGAGATCCGATTAGGATTTTTAATTTATTTTCTTCGCTTGTATTTTTTTTTTCTGTGGTTGAAATATATCTAACACTAGTAAAACGCCAAGATAACACAAACGCCAAAATGTTTATAAAAAATAATAAAACAAATGGGCCATCTTGTTTAAAACGCCATTCAAATTGATTTCCTGACCCCCTGGGTTCCAATGGCATAGGATTTGAATAAACGCCAAAAACGTTAATACAATGAAACCATTAAAACGCCATTAATTCTTAAAAACCAAAAATTAAAACAATATTGGGAAAAGCAGAACTGGAAAAGCAGAAGATGAAAGGACAAAAAAACCCCTTCGCCCTTTTCTAAGCGGCGTGACACGTGTTGGGCCAGAAAGCGTTCTCACCGTTCTCTCACTTTTGAGTGTTTTCTCCTGAACCCGTTTCTCTCTCTCTCTCTCTCTATATATATATATATATATATATATAGGGGAAGGTTAAAATGAGAACCACCTCGAGTTGTAAGAACCGCGAGAACTACACCGTGGGGGGCGCGGTGGACCAATTTTTTTTTTATAAACGTAGATGCATGAATAAAAACACCATTTGTAAAAAAAAATTCAAAAAAAAAATGTCGTGTGTGTAATTTTGAGCGCCACAAGTTTGTGTTTACGGGACCCGTAAATCTAGCCGGAAAATTTACGGGTCCCGTAAACACAAACTTGTGTTGCTCAAAACTACACCCACGTCATTTTTTTTGAATTTTTTTTTTTACAAATGTTGTTTTTATACATGCATCTACGTTTCTGAAAAAAAAAATTGGTCAACCAAGGCCCCGATCAAAACGTTCTCGCGGTTCTTACAACTCGAGGTGGTTCTCATTTTAACTTAATCCTATATATATATATATATATATATATATATGGGGCCGCTAAACAGAAAATCATCCCCAGTTGTGAGAACCGATAGAACCACTTTTCAACCATTTGATCTTCAAGATGGATAGATTGAGATTAAAAGTAGTTAAATTAATATTAAATATTTTTTGTCTTATTATGTTTTTAATATTTTAATGCAAAAGGGTAGTTTAGTCAATTTACTCTTTTTTGTCTTTTTGTCTTTTTGTCTTTATTATTTTTATTAGTTTTTTTGTATTATTATATTAGTTGTTTTTTTAGATAGAATTTTTTTATTAAAAACAATTTTAAATTCAATTTTTTTAACAAAACAATTTTTTTGGGCGCCGTTTTGCATGCCGTTTTTGCACGCCGTTTTATACGCCCCGCTTTTTCACGCGTCGTTTTTTAACGCACCATTTTTGCACACCGTTTTTACGCCCGGCTTTTTCACACGTCGTTTTTTAACGCGCCGTTTTTTGCGCCCCGTTTTTACGCAACGTTTTACGCCCTGTTTTCTAACGCGCCGTTTTTATGCGGCTTTTTTTACGCGCCGTTTTTACGCTCGGTTTTTACTAGTCGTTGTTTACACACAGTTTTTTTTACACGCCGTGTTTTAAGCCTCGTTTTTACTCGCCGTTTTTTTACGGGCCTTGTTTTAAGCCTCGTTTTTACTCGCCGTTTTTTTTTCGCGCCGTGTTTTTTACGCCCCATTTACGCTCAGTTTTTTTTACTCCCCGTTTACGCCCCGTTTTTTACGCGCCGTATTTTACGACCCGTTTTTACACGGCGTTTTCTACTCGCCGTATTTTACTCCCTGTTTTTACGCCCCGTTTTTAACGCACCGTTTTCACGCGTCGTTTTTTACGCCCCGTTTTTACTCATCGTTTTTTACGCACTGTTTTTTACGTTTTACGTTAAAATGTTCACGTTTTACGTTAAAAAGTTTACATTTTACGTTAAAAAGTTTTACATTAAAAGTTTACGTTTTACGCTATATGTTTTACGGTAAAAAGTTTACGTTTTACATTTTACGGTAAAAAGTTTACGTTTTACGTTTTGCGTTAAAAGGTTTACGTTTTACATAAAAGTTCACGTTTTTACGTTTTACATAAAAAAGTTTTACATTTTACGTTGTACGTTTTACAATCTACATAAAAAGTTTTGCGTATTACGTTTTTACACGAAAAATGTTTTACGTTTTACAAGTTGCGTAAGTATTACGTTTTACATTAAATTTTTATAGTTTTACGTTTTTCGTAAAATTTTTAAAGTTTTACGTTAAATTTTTTACGTTTTACGTTTTAATTTACGTTTTACGTAAAATATACGTTTTTTGGCATCATTACTTCCTAATCCTTGCCGCGCCATCGTAATCAAAGTATACGTTTTTTTGGCATCATCACCGCCTAATCCAACAGATCAAACCCACATAATTGCAGTTTTCACAAAATACCAACAGAATCAAGAACACATATCTACAGAATCAAGAACACAAATCAACCTCCAACATACCAAAATACCAACAGAATCAAGAACACAAATCAAAAATTGTTTCAAAAAACTCATCAGAATACACTTTATGCAAACCCACTTCTCAAAACCTAGAGAGAGAAACAACACCCACCATTTCTAGAGAGAGAAACCCACAGTATCTTGTTCATCATTCATCTTCTTCTTTTGATTCACGGCGGCAGACGACAGACGGGGGGGCGGCCACCACTGTTACGGTGACGCGGCAGCAGAAGTCAGACGACAGGTGGCGCGGCGGCAGAAGGCGGCCACCACGGGTTCACACCCCCTTCACCCACCCATTACCGGAGAAAATAACAGAGGAGAGAGAGTCTGAACCCGAACATCATCAGCTAAATCATTCACACCCGAACTTCATCAGAACCAAACAAAGCCTAAATCCCCAACTAGAAGTGACCCGAAATAATCCTGCACCCGTAACCAAACCGAGCCAAAACAAACCTGAACCCGTTGAACCCGAGATTGAACGGAAAAGAAAACAAAACAACCATCACAGCCACCGTCGGCGGCGTCGCTGCTGTCGCCATGCACCGATGTCGCCGTCTCTCTCTCGAACTAGCTTTCTTCTTCCCATCTCTCTCGATCAGCCTCTCTCTCTCTCTCTGTTCGTGATGTCACGCCGCCTCCGGATTTCACCGGTTCTGTGTGATGAAGAGGTGGTTTAGGGGGTTGTTGTCGGAGGAGGGTGTGGGTGTCGGCTTGTTGTCGGATGACGACGCCGGCTCCACCGGTTATCCCGGTCGCAGGTTTATTAACAGGGGGAGGGGTATCGAGTGGGAAAGGAGGAACCATGTGGATGTTTTGGCTTTGTTGTTGAAATGTATTTGAGGAAGATGAGTCTCATATTTGATGGGGGGTAAAGTAAATGACAGAGGGGAGAGGAGAGAGAGTCTGAATTCATTGAACAAATACATAGACAAAAAAGATGGACAAGACATTTGGATCAAATGACCAAATTAGCCCTTATTCTGAATGGTGGATAGTGGTTCTCGCGGTTCTCACAACTGGGGGTGGTTTTCATTTTAGCGGCCCCCTATATATATATATATATATATAGGGTCAGGATTTAGAGAAAACGGTGAAAAGTGTGAGAACAGAGAGAACGGTTATGGATCGTCAGATCAAAACAATCTATGGACTAGATTGGCGCGGTGACGTTTTCGTAAATAACATCACTTTTATTAGTGTGGCGCGCTTCATTAAGGGTAAAAAAGTCTTTTGACTTCTCTACACAAAACGCCATCTCATGAATAAAACGCAATTAAATTACGCCCTTAACCATATAGCACACACCATCCTAATCCAAAACGCCATTAGATATAAAACGCCAAACTTAATTATAAGAGTAAACTGCCATTTTGGTCCCTGTGGTTTGGGCACTTTTGCCATTTTAGTCCAAATCTCAAACTTTTTACAACTGGGTCCCTGTGGTTTGCATTTTGTTGCCATTTTAGTCCAAAATCCAAAAACCCTCTATTTTGACTGTTGAAAACTGATTATTTTGTCCTTTAGTGCAGGGGCATTTTGGTCATTTTTTAAATTTCATTTGTTGTATATGTAGGTGTGTATATTAATCGTTCACAAAAACAAAACAAACCCCAAATTAAATTAAATGGCAGTTTAATTCCTCAACCATTCGATCAAGCTCTCTCTCTCTCTCTCTCTCCTCTCTCTCTCTCTTCTCTCTCTCTCTATAGCACCACCACCACCGCCACCTCCTCTCTCTCTCTCTTCTCTCTCTCTCTATAGCACCACCACCACTGCCATAACCTCCTTCCACAACCACCTGTTTCCACCATCACCACCCATTCACCCACCGCCGCATCATCCACCTCCAAACCCTAACCGTCAACCTGTTTAAGAATCATGCCAAAATCACAGAAGCTCCGGCCCTTAATTATTGTTTATAGAACCTCGATGAAGGATACTGTTTACAGATCGGCCTTTTACATGAGATCAGATTGTTTTGAGATGGATTTGATGCGATTAGTATCGATTCAGGTGCAGAAATATGATGATTTAAGAATCAAGGTTAAGGTACTGTTTACAGATCGGCCTTTTACACGAGATCAGATTGTTTTGAGATGGATTTGATGCGATTAGTATCGATTCAGGTGCAGAAAGATGATGATTTAAGAATCAAGGTTAAGGTTTCAGTTATCAAATTAGTTTTCTGTTTCTTGATTTTAACGAATTTGGATTCATTTGAGATGGAAAGAGGCAGATAAAGGATTTGAATTATTTGTAAATCGGCCTTTTAACGAGGTTAATAGAAAGATGCAGGTCATGTGTTGTCTGAATTGTTTGATTTTAGGTTTAGATAAAGAGATAGAGAGGCGATGGAAAGAGAGTGAGGAGAGAAAGGGTTTTTTTGTTGTTGATTTTAGGTTTTGAACTCAGAGAGAGAAGTGATGGAGAGAGAGAGAGAAGCAGTTTAGGGAAGGAAGGAGGGATGAAGAAGCAGACCAAATAGAACTGAAAAGTGAAGTCGGAGAAGAAAAGGGGTGGGGGTAGGGTTGGGTAGTTGGGCGGTGGTTGCAGGGGGTGCGAGAGGGTGGTGGTGCTTGGCGGCGATAGGGGGGTGGTGGTGGTTGAAGATGATGATGATCAGGGGGTTAAGGTTGAAGATGATGATGATCTGGGGGTTTTTATATTTGGGGGTTTTTTATTAAATGAATTGCTTAATGAAAATTAAATGACCAAACTACCCCTTCAGATAAAGACAAAAAAGGGATATTAAAACAGTCAAAAATCAGAGATTTTGAGTTTTGGACTAAAATGGCAACAAAATGCAAACCACAGGGACCCAGATGTAAAAAGTTTGAGATTTGGACTAAAATGGCAAAAGTGCCCAAACCACAGGGACCAAAATGGCAGTTTACTCTAATTATAATAAAATCCCGCCAAAATAAATCGCCAAAAAACATCCTATATATACAACATCTCAGACCTTCCATTAAAAACACACAAAACCCCAAACGCCATATTTAATATATACCATTCGTCTTAGAAACGCCAAAAAACCCAAACATCAAATATCCGCTAAACCAAAACGTTTATTTGAAATTCAGTTTGGTTGTCGGTAAGGTTTCGCTCAATGTAATGGACAAAAACCCTTAAGTGGGGATAGTGTCCATTTCATTGAGTAAAATCTTATTGACTTTATCCTCAACTACCATACAATTTATAACGCCAAAACATACAAAAACATTATTGAGGTTTGTTCTCAATAAAGTTAAGCTGTATGGGGTGGACAATATTGTTAGACATCTTTCTTAACTGAGGATTAACAATGTTGTCCATATCATACAACAAAACATTATTGATTTTAGCATGATCAAATTTAGAGGTTTAAGGTACTTTTATTTAGTGGCGTACTTTTTCTCGGTAAAACGCCAAAAAGTTAAAAAATCAAACATCGTTCCTTGGAAATTCAAGATTATTAGCTGAAGGGTGTAACTCAATAACATTTTCCTGCATGAGATAGACAAATCTTAAAGAAAAAGATGTTGGTGTCAGACTTTGTGCTTCCAAACGGCGACAAAAAAAACTACTTCAAAAACAAAATGAATAATATGAAAGTCGAAACAGCCAGTTAAGATGATTCAAAAAAAGAAGAAAGAGACTAGTGACAGTGAAGATTTGGAAGATCAATTGTTTATATTTTTTTTAATTTTCTTTTTCGGTTGATTGTTATATAATAGCAACGCCATATATAATAAAAACGCCAGACAGCCAAATGCTTATTAAAATGCTATCATGCCGTAAAACGCCCCAAAAAACTCCCAAACTATATTAAAATTACTTTGGACAAGTATTATAAAAAACCAAAAAAAAAATAAATAAATAAAAACCAAACTTGAAAAGGTAACTAGAAACAGTAACTACAAAACAGTAAAACTGAAGAGACGGAAAATTTATTACATTAGAATCTAAAACGCCAAACTTGAAAGATGGGACGTATTACAAACTTCAGAGATAAAGCTTATCAAAAACACTAATTACAAACAGTAACTGAAACGACGAATACTTTATTATAATAATGCACCGCCTAATCTACGCGCCTAAAGACATCCTATAAAACGATACCTCTCAGCAACTTCCATTTGATCAAACCGAAAAAACAAACGCCAATACTACTAAATACCACTCACTGTAAAACGCCAAAAAATTTAAAAATCAAAGATGGCTAATATGCTATCTTGGATATTCAGTATTGTTCTTCGTGAAGTTTCACTGAATGGATTGTTAGGTGAGGGGAGTAACTCAGTAAGATTTTGCTGCATGAGATGGGCAAATCTTCAAGAAAAAGATACTGATGACAGTCATATGTCATTTTGTGTTCTTTGTTCTTGAAGAAGGCTTGGATGAGGAGAAGAGATCAATGACACTGAAGAGTGGGATGATTATAAAGATGAAGATCAAGTTGAAGATCAAAGCGAAAAAACCACCCACACGTCATAGATCTATGTCCCCAAACATCCACAAAAGCCACTTCAACAGAAGAGCAGACAAAATAATCAAACCGATAGGTTTGTTAAGTTTTACATAAAACGCCATATATTTTGTTGACAGTTCTTGTAGTATTAAAGAAGAGAGACTGATGACAGTGAAGATTGTGAAGAGAGATCCGATTAGGGTTTTTAATTTATTTTTTTCGCTTCTATTTTTTTCCCCTGTGGTTGTAATATAATTTTCCGATTGTAAAACGCCAAGATACCACAAACGCCAAAATGTATATAAAAAATAACAGAACAATGGGCCATCTTCTCTAAAACGCCTTTGAATCTAAGAACAAACAATGAGGCGTCATCCTAAAAAGTCCTGTCCATACTTAGTATGGATGAAGCCATTCAGAGAGATATTCTAACCCCTTGGGGTTCCAATGGCATAAGATTTGAAAAATGCCATAAACGCCAAAATATTAATACAATGAAACCATTAAAACGCCATATAATTATTGAATTTTGTTAAGGCCAAAAAATCTTAAACCCGAAAAATAAATTATTTTTGTGAAAAGCGGAATTGGAAAAGTGGAAGATAAAATGACAAAAAAGCCCATACGCCCTAATTATATCCCGCGCCACGTGTTGGGCCAGGATGCGTTCTCACCGTTCTCACACTTTTAGGCGTTTTCTCCTGATCCCGCTTCTATATATATATATGTATATATAGGGTCAGGATTTAGAGAAAACGCCCAAAAGTGTGAGAACGGTGAGAACGCTTATGGGTCGTCCGATCAAAACAATCCATGGACTAGATGACGCGGTGGCGTTTTCGTAAATAAAATCACTTTTATTAATCTGGCGCGCTTCATTAAGGCTAAAAGGGTCTTTTGACTTCTCTACACAAAACGCCAAACTCACGCTTTTAAAATACCGCCTTAACACACATAGCACACTTCATCATAATATAAACGCCATTAGATATAAAACGGCAAACTTTGTTTTTAACTGATAAAGCTGGACAAACAGTACTGAAACGACGGAACTTAATTACTAGCATTTACTGTAATAAAAATCGCGACTAAAATACGCGCCAAAAACTTCCTATATAAACAAACTCCCAGAACTACTAAAATCCACACCAAAACCCCAAAACCTATATTTTCCTCTATACCATTCTTCTTAGAAACGCCAAAAAAACCCAAATATCAAAGATTAAAATCCATGTTTCTTTGATATACACTATTTTCTCAATAAACTTTCGCTCTATGTAATGAGCAAGATCCTCAATATAAACGCCAAAACGTACAAAAACCACAAAACTTCAAAAACGCCATTTCATGGAGATTCAGGTTTTGTTCTCAATAAAGTTTAGCTAAACGGGATGGATAACATTGTTAGACATCTTTCTTGACTGGGGATTAACAATGTTATCCATCTCGTTCAGTAAAACATTATTGAGTTTAGCATGACCAAAATTAGAAGTTTATGGTAGTTTTATTTAGTGGCGTTATGGTTTTTTTTTGGCGTTTGATTTCCTTGTCTGATCTTTTATTGTTTGTTATGTGACTTCGAAGTAGCATGTTATGAACAAATAGGTAGAAAAAAAAGATGAAAAAAAAGTTGATGACTAAAAATGATGTAAAACGTCAAACTGAGATCTGTCTGTGTTCTATAGGATTGAAATATACAAAACGCCAAACTACTCTACACTGGCTCTCGAAGACCATCTGTGTGTGTTCTGTAAGAATGAAAAATAGAAAACGCCAAACTACTCTTCACTGGCTCTCGAAGACCTTGTTGGTCTTCTTTTAATTACGACCTATTTGCATGTCGATGCGTAGTGTCCATAGCCTTTGCAGTTCTGAAACTGTCTTTCTTTGGCCCCGGGTTTCGACTTTGATTTTTTTTTGTCGATTACTATCTCCTGTTTAGATTTCAGGTGCTTCCGAGAACCAAAACCTTTGGATTTATACCCAACAAGGTCTCTTATCGGATTCATGTTGTTTTTATATTGACCAGTTATCTCGGCAAATCTATCCCTAGAACTAGCGGCAGGAGCAACAATCTGCATATCTTGAACCTTCTTCATATAAGATTGAATATGATCCTTGTATAACGATAGCTCCTCTTTATTACCAGATAAATGGTTCAAAGTATATTCGGTTGAAAAAAATAATATATCGCATCATACTTTGCACATCAGGATCAAGCTCGGTCATATATTCACGACTAATTGAGTATTCAGGAGAGCAGTTTGGGGAAGCCTCTTTGCGCCATCTATTCAGAATGTATTGTTTTGAAAATTCCCTAATGTCCATAATTCTCAAAACATAGAATACATGTCAACATAGCAAACCAAACTGTTCAAAACGCCTGCATGAGCAACTGCACGTGCAATCAGACTTACGGAACATTACCTAAAAAAGGCCAAAAACAATATCTCTATAACGCCATGCATAGAATGCTTGTCTAAAAAGTAAAAAAACACATTACATATGATAAAACGCCATTAACAGAAAACGCCATAAAAACCAAAACGCCATTATTTACCTCAAATAAGGATGTACAAGGCTGTTGGAAGTCATTTACGTAAAACTTAACAAACCCATCAGGCTGATCTTCGTAATGATTTATGCAATCCGCAACTCCAATAAGCTCAGCTTGAACGTCACAAAAAATACTTTTTGTGTATGTGTCAACAGCTTGCCCTTCCAACAATTTGTAACTACTCTTCAACTGGGGTCTTTTGTATCGAGATTCATGATCATTTTTTCGATGTATCTGACGCTGTGCTTCTATTGCAGTCTCGTAATGCGTCATGAACTCAACAAGAGTAGCTTTTGAATTGCACACTTGACCAAAAAAATGATTCTCACTCTCCGACCTCGATGTCGTTCGCATAAGACCATACATCTCCTCCATTCTATAGTATGCAGGGATCCAATATTCCCTAAGTGCAAAAATATCAGATAGCTAGTCATTATCTTCTAAATTGAACTCTGCGATAACCGCTTCCCATTCTGATTCAAACTCTTCAGGTGTGAGAATATCCGTCCACACAACACCACAAATACGTTCTTTAAAATTGGTGGAATTGCATAGCGTAACACCAACCTATGTATAACACGAAAACGCCATGAATAAAAAAACAACACAAAGATAAAACTTAATTAAAAAACACTAACAACGTAAAGAACGCCATGTATTTTAAAACACAGTGTATCCTAAAACGCCAAAGGTAAAAAAAGCATAACAACCTTCAGAGAAAGTTTATGCATCACATGCCACATGCATAACTGATGCCTCGTGTCAACAAATACAGCAGAAATAGCCTTCTTCATTGTTGGATCTTGGTCAGTGACAACAACTTTTGGTTGAGAACCAACAACTTTTAGAAAAACTCTCAACAACCAAATATACGTATCAGCAGTTTCCGACGCCAATAATGTTGCACCAAATGTAACATTGCAGTGATGATTCTCTATACCAGTGAACAGTACAAACACCATAGAGTATCCGCATATGAAAACGCCATGAGAACTGAAACAATAATAAAAAGCCATTGCATGTAAACTAATAAACCGCCATTGCATGTAAAATAATAAAACGCCATTGCATGTAAACTAATAAAACGCCATTGCATGTAAAATAATAAAATGCCATTGCATGTAAACTAATAAAACGCCAAAAACAGAAGAAGTTGAATTATAAAATATTACTTGTTGGAACGATACGTGGGGTCAAACGAAATCACATCACCAAACACGTGGTAATTACGTTTGGCTTGATCGTCACACCAAAAAAGTCCCTTCAAACGATTCTCTTCATCTGTGATGTAATCATACGAGAAATTAGGCTGGGAATGTTTTTTTTTCATTCAAATGTCTCACAACCATATCGGCGTCATATTCCCCTATAAACAAGTTAATTTGCCTCTTATAGTTCTTAAATTCAACTTTACTTGCACCCACGTCTTCAAAACCGCCAAAACAAGTCTTCATAACATTAAATGCCTTGACGGGACCCAAATTCAGCTTAGACATGTTGTGTACAACATGCTTCTAGAGCTTAGTGAGGTGTCGTTCAGTTGGAAGAAAATGCTTATCAGGACGTTCAACAAGTTCATGATTGTGCTCCTCGACAAACTTATATACCTTCCATGATCCAGCCTCAAAAAGTACACATAACAGTGCACCACAATCAGTCCTCTTTGAAACGTTGGATCTTACTACTCGCTCCTTTTGATTGGGGTCCAACGTATCAACCTTCTTGTCCTTGTATAACCCAGATCTCGTACACAAGTAATACTTAATATGTAAGACACCTTTAGAGTTTGTCTTTGTAGTCCCTTTCCTGACTGAAAACCCACACTCCTTAGCATACTTAACATACATTGAATAACAATCATTGAGGCTTAAGAATACCATGTCCATTGTGGGCTTTATTTCTTCACTGACGTCAGGAATGATAAATGGTAATCCAGTTTTCGGGCAAAGCCTTTGACTCGAGGAAGTAACTTCGTCTAAGAAAACACAGTGAGGAACAGAAAAATCAGAAAAACACATTGATGTCTCATAATAACATTATATATTACAATGCCATTAATTGAATAATAAACAAGATATAATAAACACATAATTTAAAAAGACATGATAAAAAAGCCATGAGATGAATAATTAAAAACACTTAACAACATAAATAATTTACAAAATATAACATCATAATGAAAACGCCATAATTAACAAAACTGATGTTTACGCAAATTAACAAAATAGTAATAATTGATGTTCACAAATATTATCTTTCCAAACGACCACAAAAACACAAGCATGACAAAGCCAAACCACCAGCGAACATGTTTCAAAGAAGAAAGTGACTGATGACAGTGAAGATTTGGAAGATGAATTGTTTCTATTTTCAGTTTTTTAATTTCCCTTTTCTGTTGTTTGTTATGTATTTTTCGACTAAAAATAAAAAAGTTTAATAAAGAGCCAAAAGTCATAAAGATTGGGAAACGCCATAATGTAGCAAAACGCCATAATGCAGTAAAACGCCAAAAACTCCAAACCTACAATAAAAGTAATTTGAAGAACTATTATTAAAAGTTAAAAATGGAGAAAAACGGCAAAAACTACTTAAAGCCATTAAAACGTCAAACTTGGAAGATGGAAGGTCTATGACCATAAAAACTCATAAAAAGCTGAACAAAAAGAGTAAAAAATAAACACAGTAACTGAAAAGACGGCTACTTTATTAATATCATTTATTATAAATAAAAATCCCGCCTAAACTACGCGCCAAAAACATCCTATAAGAGAGACGTCTCTGCACAATCAACTAATCACAAAACCAAAAATATAAACGCCATCTTTCCAAAAACCATTCACTTTAAAACGCCAAAAAAAGATACTTAAAAAAGCCACAGATGCAGAACCTCATTTCTTCTATATTGAGTATTGTTCTGAATGAAGTTTCACTAAATGGATTATACTCTGAGGTGGGTATCTCTATAAGCTTTTTCTGAATGAGATGGACAAATATTCATGAAAAAAAGACTGATGATCATCATGTCACTTTGTTCTTGATGGATATATTGATGCCATGAAGGGATGAATACATTCGAGCAGACGTTGGTGTTCAACATGTCACCAAACAAGTATATATCAAACCACAATAAAGGGTCTACATAAGGTATTCAAAAAAAGGTTCAAAACGCCAAAAAGATTAAAGTAGAAGAGGCTGATGACAGTGAAGATTTAGATGAGAAATTATATTATAATTTTTTTTTCACTTTCTATTGTTTGTTATCTAATTCTCTTTTGTTTAATATCTAATTCTCTACTAATAAAAAAACACCAAAACGCCTGATAGTGTGAAAACAGTAAGAACGGATGCTAGCAAAGCACGATTTTGCTATATAAAACGCCAAACAAAGTATTACTGGAAAAATCAGCACTATAGGCCTGTATCCTAAATGGCACAACACTTGATAGAAAAAAAAACAAACATAAAAAAAATAACCGATGTTTTTTACATTATAGGCCTGCATCCTGATCTAAAAACAATAAAAAAAGGCCAAAATTTGCTTAAGACGCCAAAATGTTTACTATGATCCTGATATAAAAACAATAAAAACGGCGCGTATTTATTAAATGCCAAAAATGGAAAGGTGATGTAATACGCGTTTAAAAAAAAGAAAATATGAAAGGACAAAAAAGTCCATCCGCCCTTCTCTATGTCGCGTGACACGTGTTGGGCCAGGATGCGTTCTCACATTTTCTACCGTTTTTCCTGATCTCGTTTATATATATATATGGAGATGACATGTTAGGATAAAAAGGTATTTTGGTTGATCCCGTTTATATATATATATATGGAGATGACATGTTAGGATAAAAAGGTATTTTGGTCTTAAAGCATAAACTTCCAATCTTTTGTTTTCTTAAAAAGACAAAAAAAAATCTAGCACAAAAAAATCTAGAACAAAAAACATTGTATAAAAAATTCAGCACAAAAATACACTACAAAAAAATTGTAGTACAAAAAAAATTCAGCACAAAAAATCTCATACAAAAAAATTATAGCACAAAAAAATAACAGGTACAAAAAATTTAAGTACAAAAAAATTAAGCACAGAAAATCTCATACAAAAAAATTATAGCACAAAAATAACAGGTACAAAAAATAAGCACTAAAAAATTCAACATAAAAATTTCAGCACAAAAATCAAGTACCAAAAATTTAGCATAAAATGTTATAAAACATAGAAATACGACACAATTTTTGGTGTTTTCTAGTTATCATATTTTATATAACAATATGGTATTAAAACTAAAGGGAAAAAGATGCTCGATTTTATGGTGTATTTTTTTTTAAATAATGTCATATAAAAAATGTATGAACGTTTAAAAATTAGGGAGATAATATGCATGTGGAGAGAGAGTCAACAAATTACTTCACTTTTTTTTCCCTACATCTTCATATTAGTTATTAATTTAAAATATGAAAAGTTAAGATCTCTTATTATCTTATTTTGGTAAAATGATTAAATTAAAGTTAATTTGTCAAAATAATTATTTGATATTAAAAAAAATATTTTTTTTGTAAAATATTGTATACACGTTTATTATTATTTTTTTTTTTGAAAGTTAACTTCATTAGAAACAGAACCAACCCAAAACTAGGCCGGCACAAACACAACAGACAATTACATTAATACAAATTTACACCAGAGTTAAATGCCTGGTTGGTCAATGAGGTTTGTAAATATTGCAGACTTGGTTCTAATGGTTTACTAATTACAGATTCGGTCCCAGTGGTTGCAAATTTTGCACTCGGGTGATCCTTATCACTAACACATGTTGATTTTCTCAGTTAAATGTATGCGAAATGACTAGATTGCCCCTGAACAATAAAAAAATAAAAAATAGAGATGGCCCACCCTCATCTTCTTCCTCCCCTCTCTCTCTTTAAAACCCACCACTACCGCCACCACCACCACCACCGCCACCACCTTCAATCCACCACCTCCACCGTCACCTTCAACCCACCACCACCACTGTCGCAACCCCCGCCCCCTATCTGTCCCGAGAACGGGCGGCCGCGAGACCAGTTTTGGTGGTATCGGTGTTTATGTGTTTATCAATTTGGCAGCGGAAATTACATCAGGACCGTAGTTAAGAAATATTTTATCAGAGTAAAACACCATGCTTTTATAATATTAAACATATGGAAAAATTCCAAGTTTTCAACACACACATTTTCATAGGGATAAACCCTATTTTATTGAATAAAACATCTTCTTTTATTTAGGTAACTTTTATAGCCACTTTTCCAAGCCTTCAGTGCTGTCCAGCTGCCTTCTAGTTAGCTTTCACATTTTGTTACCTGAAACGCGTTTAAAAACATTTTGTCAGTGGGAAATACTGGTGAGTGAATCCTAGTTTAATCAAGAAGAGTTTTATCAATTTAAAGTATTGAGAGCGATTACAATGTTTATATCTACACAATTACTCATTCAGTACTGTCAATCCTGACTGGTGGGTCATATTACCCATTGGCTAACTCTTTGTCCAATGGTAACGTGTTCCACATTTTGTATACAAAACCCTAACATACCAGTAGTAATTGAAGACTACAAAGACTCAATCACTGCTATTTATAATTTAAAATAGATAAAGGTTTTATAAAAACAGTTTGCAAAAACAGGAGGATTACTCACATTATTGTCTTAGGGTTTTCTTTAAGGGTTTTCTGGTGATTATCTATAAATTACACAAATGCACACGTGTTAGTATAATAACCCAATATTTACATTAGCAATACCCTCCCCGAGATGGCATTCCAACGACTACGTCGGGCAGAACCACGACAGTCGTTACGGAACCCTTGATCAATCGGGCAGCGTATCTAATACGTAACCGGGGTTATAATACTTACAACGGGGCAGAACTTCGTTATTTAGGGGGGGTATTATGCCCGAAAATTACTTCAACTATAAAGAAATTCGAGAGAGAGAAAGATTTGTGAGCGAGTTGAATGAACAGCCGAAGCCTCCTATTTATAGTGCTAATCTCGGACCTTGTCGCGCCCCGCGTAGCCATCCTCCAGGTCCTTCGCGGCCCGCGAGGCCAGCTAGGGTAGGCCCTAGCTTGGCTGAGTCGACCAGTAGCCCCCACACGCGTCGTGACACGTGGCAGCTCCGGGTTTCTTCTGGTGGCCCATCTGTCGCGGCCCGCGTAAGACCAAAGGGTGGTCTTCGCGGCCCACCAAGGACGAATAAAATTTGTTTTTAATTAATGTAAATAAAAATAAAGGTATTCGGGGCCCGTTTTCGCATACGAGGTGTATTTTAGGACATATTGGGACACTCTAATTATTTTTAAGATGTCAGAAATTATTTAGGAGGATTGTTATATCCTCCCCACCTTGTTTTAGAGCTCGTCCTCGAGGTCTACTGTAATAAGTGTGGATATTTCCTTTGCATTTCTGATTCAAGCTCCCATGTGTACTTTGGTCCTCTTTTGGAGTCCCATTTTACTTTGACCAGAACTAATCTTTTGTGTTTGAGGTTCTTGACTTTCCAGTCTTCAATCTGTAGAGGCTTTTCTACAAATTTAAGTTGTTCATTTACCTCTATATCTTGAAGAGGTACTACCAGTGATTCATCAGCTAAGCATTTCTTGAGATTAGATACATGAAATACATCATGTATTCCTGCCATTTCCTCTTGCAGTTGTAGCTGATAGGCTACAGGTCCTATTCTTCTAATAATCTCAAAAGGTCCAACATACCTGGGGCTTAGCTTTCCCTTCTTAATGAATCTCACCACTCCTTTCCAATGAGAGACTTTCAGTAACACTTTGTCACCTACCTGAAATTCCAAGGGTTTTCGTCTGTTATCAGCATAACTCTTTTGTCGGTCACGTGCTGCTTTCAGTCGTTCCTTAACTTGAATGATCTTATCGGTTGTTTCTTGCACTATTTCAGGTCTGGATAATTGCTTTTCTCCAATCTCTGCCGAACAGACTGGAGTTCGGCACTTTCGTCCATAAGGTGCTTCGAATGGTGCAGCATTGATACTTGTGTGATGACTGTTATTATAAGAAAATTCTATTAATGGTAAGTGGTCGTCCCAATTACCTCCGAAATCGATTACACAAGCTCTAAGCATGTCTTCCATTGTCTGAATTGTCCTTTCGCTTTGTCCGTCCATTTGAGGATGATAAGCTGTGCTTAGATTCAACTTGGTTCCCATGGCTTTTTGGAAACTTGTCCAAAAATGAGAGGTAAAACGGCTATCCCTATCAGAAACAATTGATAAGGGAATTCCATGCAATGAAACTATTTCATTTACATATAATTTAGTTAATTGTTCCATACTGAAAGTTTCTTTCATTGGTAGGAAATGAGCTGACTTAGTTAGCATGTCTACAATCACCCAGATTGTATCATTACCTTTTCTTGTTTTGGGTAATTTGGTAACAAAATCCATTGTTATCAATTCCCATTTCCAAACTGGCATTTCTAATTGTTGTAATAAACCTGAGGGTTTCTGATGTTCGGCTTTAACTTGTGAACAGGTTAAACATTTAGAAACATAAGATGCTATATCCTTTTTCATTCATATCCACCAGAAATTCTTTCTTAAATCCTGATACATTTTATCATTTCCAGGATGCATTGTATACTTTGACTTATGGGCATCTTCTAATATATGGTGGCGTAGGTTTCCTAATTTAGGTATCCACATCCTTTTCTTATGGAATCCCCAAATTCCATATGTTCCTCGTTCTAATTCCTTAATCATTCCTTTTAATTTCTTAGTATCATCCTTGATTACTGATTCTTGTGCCTTTTTAATCCATTCATTTAAATCTACTTGTAGATTTAATTTAAGAGAACATACTCTTTTTGGCTTTTCATGATACTTTCGACTTAAGGCATCGGCTACTACATTAGCCTTTCCTACATGATACTGGATATTACAATCATAATCACTAAGAATTTCCATCCAGTGTCTTTGTCTCATATTCAACTCCTTTTGCCCGAAAACATACCTTAAACTCTTATGATCTGTGAAAATGGTAAACTTACTACCGTAAAGGTAATGTCTCCAAATCTTAAGGGAAAAAATTATGGCTCCTAATTCTAAATCATGGGTCGAATAATTCTCTTCATGATTCTTAAGTTTTCTAGATGCGTAAGCTATAACCTTTTGGCGTTGCATTAACACACATCCATAACCTAACTTAGAACCGTCACAATAGACTACAAAGTCATCAGTTCCTTCTGGTAACGCTAATATGGGTGCGGTGGTTAATCTTTGCTTAAGAATTCTAAAGGTTTCTTCTTGTTTTGGTCCCCATTCAAACTTAATAGATTTACAGGTTAGCTTAGTTAAGGGAATGGCTATTCTAGAAAAATCTTGAATAAATCTTCTATAATAACCGACCAATCCTAAGAAACTTCTAACCTCGGTTGGTGACTCAGGGGTTTTCCATTTGGTAATTGCCTCGATCTTGGTGGGATCTACATGAATTCCTTCATTATTGACTAAATGCCCAAGAAACTATACCTGTTCTAACCAAAATTCACACTTTGAAAACTTAGCATAAAGCTTTTCTTTTCTCAATAAACTTAGAAGTGCGTGGAAATGTCTTGCATGTTCCTCTTTACTCTTAGAGTAAATGAGAATATCATTTATAAAGACAATTATGAATTTATCCAAATATGGCTTACATATTTGATTCATCATGTCCATAAATGCAGCTGGGGCATTGGTTAAACCAAATGGCATGAGAGTAAATTCATAATGGCCATACCTTGTTCTAAATGCGGTCTTAGGAATGTCCTCTTCCTGTACCTTTAATTGATGATATCCTGAGCGTAAATCGATCTTTGAGAAAAATCGAGCTCCTTGCAACTGATCGAACAGATCATCGATTCTCGGTAATGGATACCGATTTTTAATCGTAACCTTGTTCAATTCGCGGTAGTCAATGCACATCCGCATTGAACCGTCTTTCTTTTAACAAATAAGATCGGCGCTCCCCATGGTGATGAACTTGGCTGTATGAATCCTTTTTCCAATAACTCGTCTAACTGTTTCTTTAGTTCCTGCATTTCTGCGGGTGCCAAACGGTAAGGTGCTTTGGCAATTGGTGCTGTTCCTGGTAGTAGATGAATCCTGAATTCGACTTCTCTGTCTGGTGGTATTCCTGGTAATTCTTCTAGAAATACATCTGGAAATTGAGATACTACTGGAATATCTTTTAATTCTTTTCCTTTAGTGTTATTGATTATAGAAATCAAATATACTAATGATCATTTTCTTATACAACTAGCTGTTTTTATCACAGAGATGAATTTTGTGGATCTAGAGGGCTTATCTCCTTTAATTGTGATCTTTTCACCCTTTGGTGAATTTACTTGAATTGACTTTTGATCACATAAAATACTGGCTTTATTGGTTATTAACCAATTCATTCCTAATACAACATCAAATCCTGCCAGATTCATTGGGTAAAGATTTGCAATAAACTTTTGATTTAAATATTTTATTCTTGCTCCCTGCAAGATCTCAGAAATCTTAATGGTTTCTCCATTTGCTGTCTCTACTAGACATTCTTGTGGAAGTTTAGTTAATGATTGATTAAGAAGTTTGTAAAATGAAGTATTAATAAAACTTTGGTTAGCACCAGAGTCAAATAATACTTTAGCAAAAACATCATTAACTAAAAACGTACCGGCAATCACATCCGGGATCATTTTGGCTTCTTCTGCAATCAGAACAAATGCTCTAGCATTTTTGGTATTCTTGTTGTTTGCAGCTGGAGCTAGTTTCTGACAGTTTGGCTTGATGTGACCTTGTTCTCCACAGTTGTAGCATATCCTGTTGTTAGGTTTCTTCCTGCAGTCTTCTTCCTTGTGTCCAGATATTTTGCAGAAGTTGCAATATATGGAGCATCTTCCAGAATGCTTCCTTTTGCAGTACTTGCAATAAGGTGCAGAAGTAGAACCTACATTTTTTCCACGGTTGGAATTTCTAGAGCGAAATTCTTGGGTAAGCCTTTGAGCTAGGTTTCTTCTCTGGTCCTCTTCTCGTGTGCGCACTAATTCGTCTGTCAAGGTATTTGCTAGTTCTACAGCTTCTTCTATAGTTTGAGGTCTAGCCGCCTTGACTACATGCCTAATCTCACTGAATAATCCCCAAATGTAACGGGAGATTAATACAGGTTCAGGTGATGCAAGGGTTGGCACTATTCTAGCATATTCAAAGAATAACGTAGTGTATCCCTTACTATCCACTCCAGTCATCCTGAGGTTTAGGAATTTATTTGCTATCTGTTCTTTTTCATTGGGCGGGCAGAATTTCCTTTCTACCATGTTCTTAAATTGCTCCCATTCCATACTGTAAATCCTGTCACTTCCCCTAGATTGGAGGATAGTGTTCCACCATTCTAGTGCTGAATTCTTAAACAGATTGGAGGCAAACATTATCTTATCCTCTTCCGCACACTTGCTTATTTTTAAGACTGCCTCAGTCTTTTCTATCCAGCGTAGAGCTGCAACGGCCCCTTCATTGCCCGAGAATTCCATTGGTTTACAAGACCAGAATTCTTTATAAGAACAACCATAAGATATGGTTCTTCTTCTTTTGGGAATGGGCACTTGAAGTATAGGTCCATTGTTTACGCTGTTTTCTGGTTCAGTGGGTCGTTTACTATCACGGTTACTTTTATTATCAGCTTCCCTAACTGTTTGAATAATATATGGCATCCCATCTATTATTCCTTGTGCCACTATGTGTTGGATGGCACTGTTATCCACTTGGTTTCCATTATTATCATTGTTCGGGTTATCGTTATTCTGGTTTTCCGGGTTATTATCCGGATTCTCTTGATTCACTTGGTCGGCCATCTGGATTTTAAACATTTATCACATATTAATATCACAAGATAATATCTTAATATAATCAATCACATAACACGCATATTGATAAAAAAACGTCGAGCATTGCAACTTACTCTTTCTTATATATAATATGCATCTAATACAAACTGAAACGGAAATTTAAAATTACAATACTAGTAGGCATCTATAGCTATTATCTAGATTTTTTTTTCAAACATACACACATATTATATATTATTATTATTATTATTACTACCACTACCATTACTGATATGGGTTCATCCAAAACTCCATATTGCGCTCGTCATACTTCCAGACGAGTCGCTCTCCGACCTGCCTCATTCTCTCGCTACTTTCTAAAATCTCTTCTCCGAAGGTTCGGAGCTCTTGCACATTTTCTGCACTCATTGGGGGTGCAGGTGCTGGGACTGGGTTTGGAAACTGGGGCATGGGTTCCTGGTACGGGTATGGATTCTCTAAAATTTCCCTGATGTACTGATCGCTATCATAGTAGGGATCTAGAGGGTCCAAACCTGGGTAGGCTGCTAGGTTCGGCATAGGTGTGTCTTCTGGTATTGGGTAGCGTTGCACATAATCCCTATGGTTGTCTAACCAAAGGTCGTAGTCTGGGTCTAAGGGATTGGGTGCTGGTACCCTAGGTATCTCTTCTGGGTTAAAATCATGCATTTGGATTTGATTTTCTGGGTTGTTTTCGATTTCCATTGGCTGTGTGGGGAATAGTGGTAATGGTTGGGGTGCTATCAGTTGTTCCAGATTAGGGTCGGCAGCTGTGGTTGCTAGGATATGAAAATTTGCTAAACTCCTATTGAGCATATCCTGTGTGTGGGCATCTGTTTCTCTTTTAGCGGCCGCTAAGGCTCGCTTGTTTTGCAACTTTTTCATCCTCTTCCTACGTTCATGTGCTCCCCTTCTGAACCATCCTCTTTTTTAGGAGGGAATGGCTCTTCAGACTGAGCCTTAAACACGAATATCCCATCCTCATTGTCAGCTGAATACCCTGAGAAGGCAGGCTGTGAAGAGTTGCCTTCGCTCCTAGGTGAGCTGGACAACTGACGGTAGGCGTCGGAAGGTCCTTGGTCGCTCATACTGTAAACTAACAAATAGCCAAATAACACACAACAATAATATACAATTATGCACGTATTTCCGTAATTTATTTCCTAACACTTTGAATAATATCTTGGTGTCAGCAGAACACTTCTGTGGCTGAATCAGTGGTTTAGCTCTGATACCACCTTCTGTCGCAACCCCCGTCCCCTATCTGTCCCGGGAACGGGCGGCCGCGAGACCAGTTTTGGTGGTATCGGTGTTTATCAATTTGGAAGCGGAAATTACATCAGGACCGTAGTTAGGAAATATTTTATCAGAGTAAAACACCATGCTTTTATAATATTAAACATATGGAAAAATTCCAAGTTTTCAATACACATATTTTCATAGGGATAAACCCTATTTTATTGAATAAAACATCTTCTTTTATTTAGATAACTTTTATAGCCACTTTTCCAAGCCTTCAGTGCTGCCCAGCTGGCTTCTAGTTGGCTTTCACATTTTGTTACCTGAAACGCGTTTAAAAACATTTTGTCAGTGGGAAATACTGGTGAGTGAATCCCAGTTTAATCAAGAAGAGTTTTATCAATTTACTGTATTGAGAGCGATTACAATGTTTATATCTACACAATTACTCATTCAATACTGTCAATCCTGAGTGGTGGGTCATATTACCCATTGGCTAACTCTTTGTCCAATGGTAACGTGTTCCACATTTTGTATACAAAACCCCAACATACCGGCAGTAATTGAAGACTATAAAGACTCAATCACTGCTATTTATAATTTAAAATAGATAAACGTTTTATAAAAACAGTTTGCAAAAAAAAGAGGATTACTCACATTGCTGTCTTAGGGTTTTCTTTAAGGGTTTCCTGGTGATTATCTATAATTTACACAAATGCACACGTGTTAGTATAATAACCCAATATTTACATTAGCAATACCCTCCCCGAGACGACATTCCAACGACTACGTCGGGCAGAACCACGACAGCCGTTACGAAACCCTGGATCAATCGGGAATCTAATACGTAACCGGGGTTATAATACTTACAACGGGGCAGAACTTCGTTATTTAGGTGGGTGTTATGCCCGAAAATTACTTCAAATTCGAGAGAGAGAAAGATTTGTGAGCGAGTTGAATGAACAGCCGAAGCCTCCTATTTATAGTGCTGATCTCGGACCTTGTCGAACCCTGTGTAGCCATCCTCCAGGTCCTTCGCGGCCCACGAGGCCAGCTAGGGTAGGCCCTAGCTTGGTTGAGTCGACCAGTAGCCCCCACACGCGTCGTGACACGTGGCAGCTCCGGGTTTCTCCTGGTGGCCCATCTGTCGCGGCCCCGTAAGACCAAAGGGTGGTCTTCGCGGCTCGCCAAGGATGAATAAAAAATGTTTTTAATTAATTTAAATAAAAATAAAGGTATTTGGGGCCCGTTTTCGCATACGGGGTGTATTTTAGGACATATTGGGACACACTAATTATTTTTAAGATGTCAGAAATTATTTAGGAGGGTTGTTATAACCACCACCACAGTCACCTTCAACCCACCCCAGTTATAGAGCTTCAATTTTGAATTCCAAACCTTAATTTCTAACTATTCACAATTAATAGCTAAAATTACAATCAAATTAACATAAAATCTAACAATGAATACGAATCAAAGTAGGCTTATCAGGATGAGAAGCATCAGCAAGAAGGTAAGTATAAGTAGATGATTCCTTCTCAAACAGCTGACGAAAAAGCAATTTCCTTGAAGATCCTGTTGTATACTTGATCGTTTGCATCTTCGATCTAACTGATGATGAACACGATACGATCAGAGAATGAAATTGGCGGTTAAATGGAAGAGGATTACAGCCGGTTAACAATAAACTTCGTAATCGTAGCATATCTCATAAATTGGTATTATATTTGCAGGCGATTATATCTATATATATGATATGGACCAACTGTAATATTGTTATCTTTGCAAATTGGCGACTAAAGAAATGAATAAAATTCTGAAGGTGACGGTGGAGGTGGTGATGGCGGTGGGTTTTAGAGAGAAAGGGAAGGAAGAAGATGAGGGTGGACCATCTTTATTTTTTATATTTTTTTATTATTCAGGGGCAATCTAGTCATTTCGCATACATTTAACTCTGTAAATAGTAAACCACTGGGACCATATCTACAATATTTGCAAACTACATAAGCCAACCACACATTTAACTCTTTACACCAACTTTCCCAAATAACATCTAAAGTGATTGGGTGTAAATCGGATTCTATTCCGCTTACATACTTGGGAATTATGGTTGGGTCGAATATGAACATAATTAACAATTGGACTCCAATTAGTAAGATTTTTGATAAAATATTGTCGACGTGGAAAGCTAAAACATTATCGATAGGGGAAGGCTTACTTTGATAAATTCAGTGTTGGAAAGCCTGCTTATTTATTATTTTTCTTTATATAAGGCCCCGGCTGGGGTTTTAAAGTCCCTCGAGGCCAAGATGAGAAAATTCTTATGGGCCGGCTCTGGTAACAATTCTAAAATTAACTGGGTGTCTTGGGATTAGGTTACTTGGCCCAAGACAAAAGATGGATTGGGTATTAGCAGGTTAAAAGAGGTCAATGTAGCCCTTCTAGTTAAATGGGGGTGGATATATAGGGCTGAAAATCATAATCTATGGTGTAAATTGGTGGAAGCATGTCATTGTAAGTATAATCAAAGGAGTTTCCTTCCTCTTAACGAAAATATATCGGGTTGTTGGAAAAACATTGTGAAATTGATTTCCAAAATGAAAATAAATGGGAAGGGTTTAAATCATCTAATCATGGGTAAAGTGGGGAATGGGGCGGATATTCGTTTTTGGATCGACACGTGGGTGGGTGATCTTCCCTTCATGGAAAGGTGGCCCTATTTATTTGGTTTGGAGTTGTTTAAATCGTGCAGGGTTGCAGAGAGAATGGAAACAGGTAGTGGAAATGGAGTGTTAAAATGACATTGGTGTAGTCAGCCAGAGTCAGAAGAGAAGCTTAAGGAATGGAAGGAATGTTGCGAGGTGCTCAGTATGGTGAGTCTTTCCAACGGTAAGGATGCATGGTATTGGAGTGGTGATAGTCAGAACGGTTTCTCGGTGAAGGCGGTCAAATCGGCTTTGATTACTGATAGAGGTAATTGTCACCCTCCAAATTTTGTTTGGTGTAAGTGGGTGCCCACTAAATGCAATATTATGAACTGGAGAGGCAATCTGGATATGCTTCCTACAAGAATAAATTTAAGAAGAAGGAATATGGACATAACTTCGACAATGTGCCCTTTTTGCGAAGATGTCGAGGAATCGGTAGAGCATTTGTTCACCACTTGCTCGGTAGCTTTGAGGGTGTGGACGGCTTTCAGCGTTTGGTGCAACATTCTGCCGCTTTACCTTTTTGAATTTAAAGACATTTTAGAAATCCACAAGTTCATTAAGCGTAGTAAGGAGGAGAAGATCATTTACGGGTTGGCTATGATAGCGTGCTGGTGCATATGGAAAGAAAGGAACGATGTGGTTTTTAAACAAAAAAGATGTAGCCCGCAAGATATCATAGGGGAGTTAAAATTAAGAGGTTACGCTTGGGTTAAAAATAGATCTTCATGTAATTATATTAGATGGACGGAATGGTGTAAATATCCTTTATACGTGTTGTAATTTCTCTGCCCTTTGCCTGTTTGGGTCGGAGTGCTGTTGTTTATTTGGTCTTTTGCCCGTTTGGGTCGGAGATTGGTTTTAATGAAGTTTAATTTTCAGGAAAAAATAAATAATATTCTCGATTTGTTTACTAATTAAGTGGGAATACATGCAAGTGGGAATACATGTAAGGAAACCCCAAGATACCACGCGTGATTTTGATGGTTGTAACGATATTTATGTTCCCGAACAAGATCTTCTTCGTCTATAGCTAGTATATAAACCCTATCAACCCTGCCCCTTGCTTTGCATGCCATTCTCCCTCCACGTCACCCCACTCAACCCCATCAATCCCACTTGTTTTCATACTTAAAAACAAAGCTAAAATTATCCACACCTTATCTGTTTATTTGGACACCCTTTGCCTTGTATCTGCCTCGTATATGCCTATACGGTCGCGTATAAGGTTACATCAAACTCAGTGCTTGACTCATGTCAGTTCTAGTTTTGTCTGCTTCTATACGCCGCGTATAGGCCTATACGTGGCGTATAGGACCCCTCGTATAGGTCTCATATATGACTCATGCCCCATATAGACCACGTATAGGCCAATATGGGGCGTATATAAGGGTTTTTTTTTTTTTTTTTTACAAACATTTTATACAATATTAGTTTTTTTTACAAACTTTTATAAAAATATTAGTTTTTCTACAAACATTTTATACAACATTAGTTTTTTTTTACAAACATTTTATACAATATTAGTTTTTTTTACAAACATTTTATACAATATGAGTTTTTTATAATTAACATTAGTGTTATTGATATTAATATGAGCTTTTTTATGATTAATATTAGTGTTATTGATATTAATATGAGTTTTTTATAATTAATATTAGCGTTATCAATATTAAAAAAAGAAAACAAAAAAAATAAAAGTGTACTCCCGTATAGGCCTAGACTGGGCGTCTAGTGGTCCAAAAGACCATTATAGCCCTGTTTTGCCCCCAGTCTAGCCCTAACTTAGTGGTAAAATGGCATTTCTTGTCTATACTCTCCATATAGGACAAGACTGGGCGTCTAGTGGTCCAAAAGACCATTATAGCCCTGTTCTGCCCCTAGTCTAGCACTAACTTAAGGGTAAAATGGTCTTTTTTGTCTATATGCCCCGTATAGGCCTATACGAGGCATATACGGGTCATATAAGACAAATATGACATAATCAGAGATTCTCTTGGAAATTGAAAAAGGTTATACGCGACGTATAGACCTATACGAGGCGTATATGAAGGTGTGTGAATAGGCACTTAGGTTTGTGAATATGTAGACCCAAAGCAAAATGATTAACTTTGTTTAGACCATTGATCATTCAGATGGTTATGACCAAAGACTGTGTTCACTTAACTTCTTCTTTTGTGTTTGTTGCTGTGAATCTTATGATCATTGTTGTGAGTCTTATTGTCTCATGTATTTAGATGGTTCTAAAAAAATCTTAGTTGATATAAGGTTATATCGGTCAATGAAAAAGTAATTCTAAACGTTCAATCATCTTATATATCACACTTAAAACAAAAATACAAGTACAAGTTTTTATACGCTTTTTGGATTTTACTATCTAAAATTAATTAGTCATGTATTGAACTCCCTAACACACATATAATACCATATGCTACAAGAACATGAGGAACAACAATGAACCATTCATTTTTCCACTCTTTGGAATTTAGACCAAAAAAAATAGTAAAAATGTAATGGTTTGTTTCTCACATCTCTCCTGAAATTCAAAACCAAAAATATATATCCAAATTAGGTTGATGGTTCGGTTTTATATATAACCTACATATAATTTGTCCTACACATGTTAGTAAGGTCATTTGTTATACTTCTTCCAGCTCCCAAACTACCAGATCAGCATCACATCAGCATCTCCTCACATCTCAAACTTTCATTCTAAGACCATGTGTAGTGGGAGGGAGAAGACCCTTGGACATTTTGCGTCATGTGATGATCCAGTCAGTATGTAGGCATTGTGGGGCATTATGTCAAAAGGGGTGTAGTGGGAATATGAGCATGGTGAGGCATTATGTTAAAAGGGGTGTAATAAAATTAAATAAAAAAACCATCAAAAAAATGCTATTGGCCAAATAAAAAGAAGAAGGCGTTTAAAATAGCACGCTCCTCCATTTTTTTTCAAAAAAAAAAACGTGCCCAGGTTGGTTAGGCGGCGTTGTTGGGCGTTTTTTTTGCGGAAAAAACGCTAAAAAAAACCCACTACGGGTGGTCTAAAACCTATGTTTTACCCTTCTCTCCCAAAATTTTCTTTTTTTAATATTATTTTGTACAATTTAAATAATAAAAGTCAACTAAAAGACAAAGAAAAAAACAAAGAAAGATGAGAGAGATAGAGAAGAAGAGTTGGGGTGATAAGAAGATGACCCCTCCCCAGTGTGGAAGACTGGGAGGAGCGTGGTGCTTATTTGCACCATTCCACAAAGCCACCTGGCTTTTAATCCCTCTTTCCCAATGATATATCATGTAAGGACTCTCAAAATTATCCTAAAAACACCCGTAAGTATAAACCCGAGCCCCTGAAACCTTACCCTACATCAAAAATCAAGAAAAACATAATCTGGGTTCTCAGGCGGGCCGCGTAAGAGACAATGTATGTCTTACGCGGGCCGCGTCCACTTGAAATATAACCGGATAAGTCACCAAGCCACGTATCGAACCACCTGGCTAAGCTACTGATGACCAATCAAGGCTATACGTAGACTGGGCGGCCACACGGGCCGCGTAAGATTAAGCTTAAGGCTTATGCGGGCCGCGTAAGACCTCAAAATCAGCTATAAATAGCTAGGCACCTGCACAGTCCACTGGTGTCGATATCTTTTCATAAAAACGAAGTTATAACACTCTGAAGTCGAAAATACTTTCAATATTAGTGAGGCGCTGCTCCGATACCCGGTATTAACTCGATCGCTGCTACGATTCAATGTCTGATCGATTAAACTATCCAATGGATGTTTAAGTGCTGCCCACATTAGGGTTTATGCTTTGTCATTCGTCGTTAATTCGATGGATGTTTAAGTATCGCATTTTGTCATTCGATGTGAGGGTTTAATCTCGTGAGTTATCGTAAATGCTGTATTAAGTTACTAACCGAGTTGTGTGCATGTTATTAAATTTAGGTTAAAAGGCTAATCAGTAGGCTAGGCTCTGCTCAAATTAAATCTGCAATGTGAGTCATTCTCTTTTTATCAAAGTATTTTATAAATTCTTAAATATTTTTCAGAGTTATAATTACAGTGATTAAGTATATGTAATCACCAAATTACAGCCGGTATGTGGGGTATTGTGCACATTACTACTGTTTTTATCATTTTAGGTGGGCGAACCTAATTAATGATATTCTTCACTATTGGGTGACAGGACTCAATAGTGATATGACCACAGTCACCGAAACGAGTCGAGTGACAAATACTGTGGGTAGTTGGTTTGATATTTGAAACATTGTAATCTCTCTTAATACTGTAAATTATAACAAACGTGTCGTTTTAGCAAAATGAATGATTCACCAGTATTTCCCGCTGACAAAACATTTTTCAAACATGTTTCAGGTGATCTGTTGTAATCCAGGAAAAGTGTCGCGTAGCACTACAAGCTTAAGGAAGTGGCTCAATATAATAATAAAGAAACATGTTTTGTAAAAATAAAGATTTCTCTGTGAAATCTTAAGATTGTAAATTACAGGGGTTTTATCCCAAGTTGTGAAATAAAATAATTGGGAAATTGCAGTTTTTAAAAGATCCTGAAGAAAACTTCCGCTGTTAAATAAATACCACGGGATTTTCTGTCCCGCGGCTCCTGAAACGGGTCAAACCGGATCGGGGGCCGTGACAGAAAAAGGTGGTATCAGAGCCACTGATTTAAGCCTATTAAGTATTTAGAAAATACTTTTTCTACTTGTTATTCTGTGATTATTTGTTTTGTTATTTGGAATATTTGTGTACAGTATGGGTAAACAAAAGCTATCAAACATCTATCTTAAATTAGATAGGTCATCCAACGAGAAGGGAAGTTCATCCCAAACCAAATCCTCAAATCACTCTGTAATTCCCGAAGAAGGAATATTTGTACGAAAAGCACAATATGAGGAACCACTTTCTCCTAATAAAAGAAGTTTGATTTTTAAGAAAAGTCAGGAGAAAATAAAGAAATTCCGAGAAAAGAAGATTAAACAGGAAACCCAGGAATTAACCAGTAAATCACCTTGGGAAGACAAGTTAGATGAAAAATTGGCAGATCTTTATATGCTAGCTACTGTAGCAGTAAATGAAAATCTTTAAATATTTCAACTCAAGTCTTAGCAACCTTATCACCCACAATCTAGAAACCTTATCCAGTAAAATAAATAAGTTTACAATAAACTCTAGTGTGTTTTAAAAATTTCAGTTATTTTGTAGTTACCAGTCTGAAATAATATTTAAAGGTTTTTCTATGAAATTTTTGTTATAATTCTTAAATTAGTAATTGTGTGTATTTTTCATAACAGCATGAGTGACTTGTCTGACGCCCTTCAGAACTTAAATCTCTATCCGGTAAAAATAGAGGTTTCCAGAGATTTCAATATGTATATACCAGATATAGAAGAACCTATTGAATTCAATGCTCCACCTCCGGAGAAACTCAAGCCAAAAAAAAGGAAGAGATTTGTGGGATGGAGACGTGTGCGTAGGAGGAAACCCGCCACTAGAAAGATGCCTAAAATAGAAAATCCCTTAGACAAAGGGAAGGGGATTGAAGTCGGGGAAGAGTCTAGGCAGATGGGATTACAATTTGATGAATATTCTAAGCAGATAGAAATGGAGATTGGGGAAGGTTCTAAACAAACTCAGATAGAAATTGGGGAAAGCTCTAAACAAACTCAGGAAATGACATCGCAGGAAGAGCTAGATTTTATATTGGCAAGCTGTGATACTATTCGGTCTGTCAATGAAAATGTTTTTACTTGTCCTATTGAAACTCAACTCCCTATAAACTTAGAACCAGCAATCCCAGAACCTATAATTCACACCCAACCTCTAGGAATGGACGAGTGGTGGACGAATGATTGGCAGTTCCAAAACCTGCTCAACAGTCCTTATTCCTTTCTTCCTCAATTTGACCCAGAACCTATACTTAATCCACCTATGAGCAATGAGAATTTAGCTGAACTCCGCCATTTTGGCGAGGAGTTAATGGATGCGGGAAATAGGATCAGGGAAGTAGGAGAACAGATCTCCTGGAAGTATGATGAAAGGGAACGCCGTTACTAAAATAACAACTAACGAGGGATAGTAGGACTGTGGTTGTATAATAGCAATAATTAAATCTTGTGAAATAAACTTAAAAATAAAACTTTGTAAGATAATGGTGTGTATTGATGCATACTATTAAATATAAATGGATATCGAGAAATCGATAGTTTTGGCTATATGTGTGTATTTGAAATTTATATGATTGTTTTATGTATAATTGTTATTTAATCAATACTAATAAATTATATATATATATTATCAGATGGAAAACGCTAATAATGAACCAGTTAATGAGGTTAATCAATCTGAGCAACACCCGGAGGATCAATTTCTAAATAGACAGGAGCTCAAGGAATAGCCAATGCTATTCCAGCAATAGTTGTTGCTGTTAAAAATCCAATCGAACCTCAACAAATCATTCCTAGCAAACGTATTTCTGAAGATAACTTCAGTAATAGCGTAAATGGAGGCGGTACTCATACTAATCACAATAATAATCCACGGCAGGCTCCGCTCCCTAAGAAAATGAAAGCTGCAACACCTGGTTGCACTTACAAAGAATTTCTTGCTTGCAAACCCGCTGAATTTGCAGGCAATGAAGGAGCGACTGCGGCACTGCGTTGGTTAGAGAAAACCGAGGCAGTAATTACCATAAGCAAATGTGACAAGGACGATCAGGTCATGTATGCGTCAAATCTTTTTAAGGAAGGGGCGCTAGAATGGTGGAACACGGTGTTACAAGCAAAAGGAAGGATGATGGCATATGCAATGAACTGGGAAGAATTTAAGAGTCTTGTAGAAAGAAAATTATGTCCCGAATATGAAAAAGATCAAATGGCGAATAAGTTCTTAAACCATCGAATGATGGGTGTAGATTGTCGCGGTTATACTTCGACATTCTTTGAATATGCTAGAGTGGTACCAACACTGGCTTCGCCAGAATCGGTACTCATTTCTCGCTATATTTGGGGATTGATTGGTGAAATCCGCAATATCGTTAAAGCTGCGAGACCTCGCACTATTGATGATGCAGTGGAATTAGCCAACACCCTAACTGATGAACTGGTGTGCACAAGAGATGATAACAGGAAAAAGGAACTGGCTCAGAAAATTACCCAAGGATTTCGTACGGGTAGTAATAACAGCTTCAAGAGAAGAGGAACAGGGCAATCTTCAACTACTCAGTTCTGCAGGAATTGCAAAAAGAAACATTATGGAAGATGCAATATAACCTACAACTTTTGCAAAACTGCAGGACATCGTGAGGAAAACTGCAGAAGAAAAACCATAATTTGCTTTAACTGTGGAGAAGCTGGGCATTTCAAAACAGAATGTCCTAAATTGATCAAACCAGCAGACAACAAAGCCAAGACAGCCGACGGAACTACTAAGAAGAATGTTCGAGCCTTTCAGTTAACTACTCAAGAAGCTGAACTCATTCCAGATGTGATAGCTGGTACGTTCCTAGTTCACAATGTGTATGCAAAAGTATTATTTGACTCTGGTGCAAACCAAAGTTTTATCAATACTTCATTCTGCCAAGCTCTTAATTTACCCTTAACCAAACTTAGGCAGATTTTTACAGTCGAAACGGCAGACGGAAATTCTGTTAGCATAGATAAAGTTTTGCAAAAGGAAAATATAGAACTCTCAGGTCATAAATTCTTTGCAAACCTATTACCTATGAAATTAGCCGAATTTGATGTTGTGTTAGGAATGGATTGGTTAGTATCCAACCATGCTCGAATCCTTTGTGATCAGAACTCCATAGAAATTCAAGCACCCACCGGAGAAGTAATTATGATTACAGGAGATAAACCGCGTAAGCCCATGAAGTTCATATCAGTAATGAAAGTTGCTAGTTATGAACGAAAGCAAGGAATAGTATATATGATTTCAGTAATTATTAGTACTAAGGGTAAAGAACCTAAGGAGATTCCTGTAGTCTCAGAATACCCAGATATATTCCCAGAAGAATTACCAGGGTTACCACCAGATAGGGAGGTAGAATTTAGAATTCATCTGATTCCAGGAACTATACCGATAGCCAAGGCACCTTATCGGTTAGCACCCACAGAAATGTTAGAACTGAAAAAGCAATTAGATGAATTACTAAGTAAAGGTTTCATACAACCTAGTTCATCCCCTTGGGGAGCACCAGTATTGTTTGTAAAGAAAAAGGATGGTTCAATGAGAATGTGTATTGATTATAGAGAATTGAATAAGGTTACAATTAAGAATCGATATCCATTACCTAGGATTGATGATCTATTCGATCAACTTCAAGGAGCTAGATATTTTTCTAAGATTGACTTACGTTCCGGATATCATCAATTGAAGGTACAAGAGGAAGACATACCTAAGACTGCTTTCAGAACTACGTATGGTTATTACGAGTTTACAGCCATGCCCTTTGGATTAACGAATGCACCTGCAGTATTCATGGACATGATGAATAGAATCTGTAAACCGTACTTGGATAAATTTGTAATTGTTTTTATCGACGATATACTTATTTATTCCAAAAGTCAGGATGAACATTGTCAACACTTGCATGCACTCTTAACTTTGTTAAGAAAAGAAAAGCTTTATTCCAAATTCTCAAAGTGTGAATTTTGGTTGCAAGAAGTGCAATTCTTAGGTCACATGGTGAATCATGAAGGCATTCATGTAGATCCTGCTAAGATAGAGGCAATTACCAAATGGAAGGTTCCACAATCCGCAATGGAAATTCAAAGTTTTATAGGATTAGCTGGATACTATAGACGGTTTATTAAGGATTTTTCCAAAATAGCTGTACCATTAACTAAGCTAACCTGTAAGGCAGTTAAGTTTGAATGGGGAACTAAGCAAGCAGAAGCCTTTAGGATCTTGAAACAGAAATTAACCAATGCTCCAATCTTAGCCTTACCAGAAGGAACTGAAGATTTTAAAGTATATTGTGATGCTTCAAAATTAGGATTTTGATGTGTGCTAATGCAACGCAAGAAAGTAATTGCGTATGCTTCAAGACAATTGAAAAAGCACGAAGAAAACTATACGACTCATGATTTAGAATTAGGAGCCGTAATTTTTGCCCTGAAAATCTGGAGACATTATCTGTACGGAAGTAGGTTTACTATCTATACAGATCATAAAAGTTTAAGATATATATTTGGGCAAAAAGAGTTAAACATGAGACAACGGAGATGGATGGAAATCCTAAGTGACTACGACTGTGATATTCAGTATCACGAAGGAAAGGCAAATGTAGTTGTAGATGCCCTAAGCCGTAAGTATCATGAAAAACAAAAGCGAGTTCGTGCTCTCAGATTAAATCTACAGATAGATTTAATGGAACAATTGAAGAATATTCAAGAAACAGCAATCATGGATGATGCTGAAGGAATGAAGGGACGAATAAAGGAATTAGAACAAGGAGCTGATGGAATTTGGAGATTTTACAAAAGCAGAATATGGGTACCTAAGCAGGGAGAATTAAGAAATAAGATTTTAGAAGAAGCCCATAAATCTAGGTATACCATGCATCCAGGAAACAATAAAATGTACCAAGATTTAAGAAATAATTTCTGGTGGATAGGCATGAAAAAGGATATAGCTCGATATGTTTCTAAGTGTCTTACTTGTTCACAAGTTAAGGCAGAACACCAGAAACCTTCAGGTTTATTACAACAACTAGAAATGCCTGTATGGAAATGGGAACTCATAACAATGGATTTTGTTACTAAGTTACCCAAAACCAGAAAAGGTAATGATGCGATTTGGGTAATTGTGGATCGATTAACCAAATCAGCTCACTTTCTACCTATGAAAGAAACCTTTAGCATGGAAAGATTGGCAAAATTGTATGTAGATGAAGTCGTATCTTTGCATGGAGTTCCACTCTCCATTATATCAGATAGAGATAGTCGTTTCACTTCTCATTTTTAGACTAGTTTCCAAGAAGCAATGGGAACTTGACTAAATCTGAGTACTGCATATCATCCACAAACAGACGGGCAAAGTGAAAGGACGATACAAACTCTAGAAGACATGCTTAGAGCATGTGTAATGGATTTTGGTGGAAACTGGGATGATCACTTACCGTTAATTGAATTCTCCTATAACAATAGTTATCATTCAAGTATTGAAACTGCCCCATTCGAGGCACTGTATGGAAGAAAGTGCAGAACTCCAGTTTGTTGGGCAGAAATAAGAGAAAGTCAATTGGCAGGACCGGAAATAGTGCAAGAGACCGACAAAATTTCACAAATCAAGGAAAGACTGAAGACAGCTCGAGATCGTCAAAAGAGTTATGCAGACAATAGACGCAAGCCACTCAAGTTTCAAGTTGGAGATAAAGTACTATTAAAAGTTTCACCTTGGAAAGGAGTAGTCCGATTCGGTAAGAAAAGAAAGCTAAGTCCCAGATACGTAGGACCATTTCCAGTGATCCAACGTATAGGACCAGTTGCTTATCGTCTACAACTACCAGAGGAGTTAGCTGGAGTACATGATGTATTTCATGTATCCAACCTTAAGAAATGCTTATCAGACGAATCTTTGCTAATACCTCTCCAAGATATAGAGGTAAACGAAAAGTTAAAATTTGTTGAGAAACCTCTTCAAATAGAAGATAGAAAGATCAAGTTCCTTAAACACAAGCGACTAGTGCTAGTCAAAGTCAAGTGGGAATCAAGAAGAGGACCTGAATACACTTGGGAGCTGGAATCAGAGATGAAGCGAAAGTATCCTCACTTATTCCCATGAATCTCGAGGACGAGATTTGAAACAAGGTGGGGAGAATGTAAGGACTCTCAAAATTATCCTAAAAACACCCGTAAGTATAAACCCGAGCCCCTGAAACCTTACCCTACATCAAAAATCAAGAAAAACAAAATCTGGGTTCTCAGGCGGGCCGCGTAAGAGACAATGTATGTCTTACGCGGGCCGCGTCCACTTGAAATATAACCAGATAAGTCACCAAGCAACGTATCGAACCACCTGGCTAAGCTACTGATGACCAATCAAGGCTATACGTAGACTGGGCGGCCACGCGGGCCGCGTAAGATTAAGCTTAAGGCTTACGCGGGCCGCGTAAGACCTCAAAATCAGCTATAAATAGCTAGGCACCTGCACAGTCCACTGGTGTCGATATCTTTTCATAAAAACGAAGTTATAACACTCTGAAGTCGAAAATACTTTCAATATTAGTGAGGCGCTGCTCCGATACCCGGTATTAACTCGATCGCTGCTACGATTCAATGTCCGATCGATTAAACTATCCAATGGATGTTTAAGTGCTGCCCACATTAGGGTTTATGCTTTGTCATTCGTCGTTAATTCGATGGATGTTTAAGTATCGCATTTTGTCATTCGATGTGAGGGTTTAATCTCATGAGTTATCGTAAATGCTGTATTAAGTTACTAACCGAGTTGTGTGCATGTTATTAAATTTAGGTTAAAAGGCTAATCAGTAGGCTAGGCTCTGCTCAAATTAAATCTGCAATGTGAGTCATTCTCTTTTTATCAAAGTATTTTATAAATTCTTAAATATTTTTCAGAGTCATAATTACAGTGATTAAGTATATGTAATCACCAAATTACAGCCGGTATGTGGGGTATTGTGCACATTACTACTGTTTTTATCATTTTAGGTGGGCGAACCTAATTAATGATATTCTTCACTATTGGGTGACAGGACTCAATAGTGATATGACCACAGTCACCGAAACGAGTCGAGTGACAAATAATGTGGGTAGTTGGTTTGATATTTGAAACATTGTAATCTCTCTTAATACTGTAAATTATAACAAACGTGTCGTTTTAGCAAAATGAATGTTTCACCAGTATTTCCCGCTGACAAAACCTTTTTCAAACATGTTTTAGGTGATCTGTTGTAATCCAGGAAAAGTGTCGCGTAGCACTACAAGCTTAAGGAAGTGGCTCAATATAATAATAAAGAAACATGTTTTGTAAAAATAAAGATTTCTCTGTGAAATCTTAAGATTGTAAATTACAGGGGGTTTTATCCCAAGTTGTGAAATAAAATAATTGGGAAATTGCAGTTTTTAAAAGATCCTGAAGAAAACTTCCGCTGTTAAATAAATACCACGGGATTTTCTGTCCCGCGGCTCCTGAAACGGGTCAAACCGGGTCGGGGGCCGTGACATATCAGATACAGGGCAGTCTATTAAGGGGGTGCAAGAGGTGCCTGCGATCTGGACCCAAATCAATATAGGGCCCGAAAATTTTTAAAAATTATATATATATATTTAAAAAAAAAATCTGGTTGTTTGTATAAATAAGGGCCAGCTAAAAGACACAAAGTTTTTTAAATAAGGGTCTGTTTAAAAGTTTTAAAAAATGGCCCAATTAACAAGTTCAAGTGACTAGTCTAACAAAAATAAGGGCATGTATACGGAGTTGAAGTTGATTAATACATTTAAACCGAGACACATTGACAACCATTTTGATATTTATAGATTATATCTTCCAACGCAGTACTACTTATCCTAATGCTATAAATGCATATAAAGTGTTGTTGACAATTCCGGTAACCATGGTGTCGGCAGAAAGAAGTTTCTCAAAGTTGAAGTTGTTGAAGACCTATTTACGTTCTACAATGTCACAAGAAAGGCTAAACGGGTTGGCGACAATTTCTAGTGAAAGTGAAATATTAGATACTATGGATTACAAGGAGTTGATCGAGAGCTTTGCTTCAAAAAACGCTAGAAGAACCACACTGTTCGCTTAGCATGTAGGTTAGATAATTTGATCATTTTTGCTACACTATTTTTGTTAATTTGTTTTATCTATTTCATAACAATTATCGTAGTATTATGGATTTTTAGTATTTATATATTTGATTGAATGATTGATGAGTTTATATTATATGAAGATTTGCGAATAAGGCCTAAATTTTTTATCTCGAACAGGGCCAAAATTTTTTTGTGTTTTTCGGAGATGGCCCTGATCGGATGGACTAAATAACACTTAACTAAAAAAGTATATATATAAAAACAAACTAATTTGATATTACTTTATATACATGTATATAACCTATATATAGGTGTATGCAAAAGGTATAAAATTTAAAAATATATAAAAATATTAAATGCTTTTAGATTTATTCTATATGCTCTCTAAAAAATTTAATGAATTCAGTTCTTGATTAAGTTACAAATTAATATATAACTTCATGCGAGATAAAGTAAAATCATTTGGAGATTGTTTAAAGATTTTATTTTGAATTTACAATCATGCATGCATTTTGGTTGGTATCAATCACATGTAGTGTATCCCTAAAAGCTGTTAAATAAATCTAAAGATGCAATATTATTGTTGTTATCTCTTACCCTAGCACCAATACCATCCATAGGAGCTAACTGTTGTTATCTCTTACCCTAGCACCAATACCATCCATAGGAGCTAACAAAAGAAATTGTAAAGTAAAGGTGTAAAAGGACGGCTTGTGTTTTCTTTACATGCGTTGGGTATAATTTTATATGAATGCAAATATATGAAAATATTAGGGGGAGGGGCGTGCCTGATGGACCTAGTGTGATACCGTGATGGTCGTGGAACGCCGCCATAACTACGGTGTTTACGGCGTGATGGAGGATTTCCGTGGTGGTGACCACGGTGGTGATGGGAATGATATGACCGTTGGTAACGACCATATGACTATTAAATGCAATTTAAAAAAGAATAGTATTTCCCCTATAGATAATCCAAACTTTAATCATTTTCCAAACACAAATCTTCTTTACTATACAACACTCTTATTTAAAATAAAACAAATGGAGGGTTCAAGTACTTCGTTTCCACTCGATTTATCAAGTTCACTCGACTCTTTAGGTTCTACTCTTGAAATTTTTGCATCGGTTGCCGACGCAGCAGAAGAACTTGAAGAGAGGGGACGATCAAAGAAAAAAATGTGCGTCATGATCGAGAAGGGGCTCAAGAACTTCTAACGAATGATTACTTTGTCGAAAACCCAAAGTACAATATTGAGACATTTAGAGTGAGATTTCTTTTATCGAAAGAGTTATGTTTAAAAATTATGGAAGATATAGAAGCTCAATTTAAACCCTTTCAAGAAGGTTACCGCAGAAGGTGTAAAAAGAGTTTCACGCCTGGTACAAAAATGCATATATGTGGTTTGTCAACTAGAAACCGACAAATATTAATATGATGAATATTTAGCTATGTCTGTTAAGACTTCACGTGAATGTCTTGAATATTTTTGTAATGCGATTATTAAGTTATACGATACAAAGTTTCTACGAAGACTGGCTAGACACGACATTACACGCGTGTACACTGCATATGAAGCTAGATAGCACATTCCAAGGATGCTCGGTAGTATCGACTGTACACGTATTGTTTGGAGAATGTGTCCGATGAGTTTGTGAGGCCAGTTTACTATAGGTGGCCACAAAAAACCAATAATCATATTCGAAGCGACGGTGTCAAATGATTTATAGATTTGGCATGCGTACTTTGGTGTTCCCTGTTCAAACAACGACATTAATGTTCTAAATCAATCACTGTTATTCAATAATGAAGTACATGGAACCGCACCAGGGTGTCTGCTTGTGGTCAACGGGAGGCATTACAGATGCGGCTACTATCTTGTTGATGACATCTAGGGTGAAGCACACACTTTGAAGAAATGATTGCTTATGGCACTTAAAAAGCATCCATGAGGTGGTGAAGTGTGTACACAAAGGGATGCAAAGTATGCGTTTAGGGTGAAGTGCATATTTCTTGATCTACACCTATAAATAGGCGATGACTTGTTATAGTTCAGTAAGTGTGTGCGAACACTTTTGTATTCTGATCACCTATGGTTGGACATGAGCTTAAATGTATAGAAGTTTACTCTTTTGATATGTAATATGTGTTGATAGAATCAAATAAACATATCTATGTTCTTGTTCTTGAGCTCCATTTCACCACACAAAGTCGTCACTATCTATTGTTTGATTCAAATTATCAATCTTATGATGGGCGGTCCAACATATCGAAACTCGCACCGGTACATGTATTAGTTTTTACGGATTTCGAATTTCAATGGATTCACAACTTTATTTTTGGTTTCCTCTTGTTGTTGTACGGCGTGCCAGTACCGTAACAGCGCTGACCGGAACCAAATTCCCAATACCGGAACCAAATTCCCAATAGTTATACTCTAATTATCTATTTCTACAAATAACATATTAATATATACATAAAAAGGCTATGTCGGTGGACCACAATGATTTTACTCCTTTTAACCCTTAACTTTGTTATTACACATGTATAGTACTTCTACTTTAACTTTGCTAATATACATATATAGTCTTTATATACATATGTAGTAGCTCTACTTTAACTTTGTTAATATAACATTTAATCTTGCTACTTTTATTCCTTTTAGTATTTCGTCTTTTAGTGTTTTTTTCTTGCGAACGTGACGAACCAAACTGACTCCAACCGAACAGTATCGTTACCGCTATCGGTATTATCAGGACCGGTATTTATTTATTTTATTTTTTTGTTGCTTTTAGTACCTCGTCTTTTTCATGTTTTTTTTTCTTGATACGTATGTTAATGTTTTGATATTCTTTTTCCCATGGTTTTATGTTATCTCTTTCAATTGCTATACCGAGTACCCATATATATTGTATTGATAATCAAACTACTCTCTCAGCGTGCGCGGTAAAACTACTAGTTTCTCTTAAAAATCAAATCCAACTTTTTTTATTAAAATTGTGGCGTTTATAAATTCATTTTCTCTTCGTTATATATTTTTAAAGAAATAGCAAATAAAACTTAAAATAGATCAATATTAATCTAATTCAGCATCTATTTAAAAATATATTGTATCATAGGTCCTAATTGTACTTTCAAGCATTGGTTTTGTCTTTCAGAATTCGTAGACCATATGTGACTAAAAAATGGTCCCAAATATATTAAATATATTAACTTATATATTAGAAGGGCAAGAGTTTGTTGTTTAAGTGGATTTAAAATTTTAAGCTTTCAATTGAGTTAGAAAGGGTTCAAAATCACGTTAGGTTGTAAATATTAGGGAGTTTTTAATTTCTCTGGCTTTTGTTTAAGTGTGAGTTAGTGTTGGCTTAGTTTGAGAGTATTATCGGTCAATAAGTTGAAAGTTGGTAGTGATGTGGTACAAATCGAAAGTTAGAAGTGCTATCGGTCAATTGGGTGAAAGTTATGGTTATTTAAATTCAATATCTCATATATATATATACACACACACAAAATATACAAAAAATCAAAAGTTTGGCCCCTGAATAATGGGCTCTGATTGGTCGCCCACTTTGTCCTTGCCTAAGAGCCGGCACTCGAGGCATACACACATGTTCATATTCTTTTTCTCTCTTTGTTTGATTACTAAGTAGGGGTTCTATAGTCTAGCTTTCTACTTTTTCTTTGATTCCATGATCATGAGGCAATGGGAGTGTAAAAGGAATAAATGGGATGACAATATCACTTTAAGAAGATATATATGTTTATGATCCATTATTTTTTAAATAAATGATGTGCTCCATCATCATTGAGAAATGATATGACACCATTGTCTATGACATCTTTATACTACTTGGAACAAATTCATGGAGCATTCCTAACATGTGTGTCAACTTATGAGTCAATGGAGCAAATAATTTAATCAACCACTAACACTACCTTAATCATAATCTCTCTTTAGAGTACCTGAAATCATTTTTATAAACATATCAATTTTAATTATATCTTCTATTTACATGGAATGTGATTTAAGCATGATAAAAGGTCATAGTGTACATTTTAAGTGTTTTTCTTTTGTCTTATCAGGTTGTTAACACGTCATTTTATTATATACAAATCACCTCTCATTTTCAGTTAATAACTACAATCAAACAAAAACAAATTTAAATCCATATCGGCAATCACACACATAACCCTTGTTCAAATTTTAAATTGACTAGCTAACCCAAAATCACAACTATCCAACCAAAAAAACTAACTTAATTTAAAAAATAATATTGGATTTTAATAATCCCAACTATTCGCCGTTGGCCGCCAATAGTCCCAACTTAAAAAATAACCACTGGCAGTCTCAACAATTGACATACTGGCCACCAATGGACCCTGATTAACAGAACCCTAAGGCCGTTAGTCTTCGGTCGCCGGAAAACCGTTTTTGGCCAGAAAAAGGTTTCTAAAGGTCCGATCTAAGGTTACAAAGAGGTTTGGCACAAAGATGTTAAGTTTTCTGGCCAAAAAGTTGAGTTTTCTGGCCAAAAAGTTTGCTGGCGAAAAAAATGAGTTTTCCAGCGACTTCATTAATTGGGGCTTTTACTAGAAAAAGGTTCCTAAAGGTCTGTAATAAGGTTACAAAGAGGTTTGAGACGAAAATGTTGAGTTTTCCGGCCAATAACGAGTTTTCTGGCCAAATACGTTTTTCCGGCCACCGGAGACTAACGGCGTTATGGTTCTGTTAGTCAGGGTCCATTTGAGGCCAATAGGTTAACAGTTGGGAGTGTCAGGGGTTATTTTTAAAGTTGGGACTGGTGACGGCCAACAGCGAATAGTTGGGATTATTAAAATCCAATATTCCATTTAAAAATATTAAAGGTGTGTGATACATAGAAGGGGATGCATGTGTTTCCATATGTCCATGTTTGTCACATTCGTTAGAAGAGACAAGATTTATCGAACCGAAGGGAGGTCGTTGATTGCATTTTAAGTGTATGTATTAAAAGATCGAAAGTAAGAATATATAATTTTTAATAAATGATATCAATTAATGTCACGTGACATACTATTATTTAACCTTACAATTTTTATTTTTATTTTATTTTTATATTTGAGAAGAGATAAGGTTCATCGAAGGGGAGGGAGGTCGTTGATTGCATGTTAAGTGTAAGTATTATAAGATCGAAAGTAAGAATCTAATTTTTAATAAATTATTCTAATTAATGTCACGTAACATACTATCATTTAAGCTTACAATTTTTACTTATATTTTATTATATTTTAGTATATTTTTTAAATAGCTAATAATGGATCACTTATTATAAATGTAAAAACAATTTTTCCTGATTTATAATAATGAATATCGAAATTTTGGTAAGTCAAATATTTTTGGTAATTGATTATTTTAAATTTAAATTAATACGTGAATAATCTTCAAACTAATTTTTGATATTATTTATAATTTTAATTTTATGATTTAATATCATTCTTTAAAAACAAGTTTAATATTAAATTTAATAAAATGTTTAGACTATACAAAAAATGTATAACTTAAAAAAACCCAATTTAAATAATTCAATAAATACGTATACTTTTTCATTTCACATTGTATTATGTATTTAGTCCCAATGTGATACACAAGATAAAAAAGATTGTTTTCTCCAGTCGTATGTTTTAAGATAATAATAAATACAATTCAAGGAAAATCTCTATCTAGAGTTGATTTGTTTTAAAAATAATCAGTGTTTTTACAAGGTCTGTACATGGCTTTTTACCAGAGTCAAAAGTAGAGATGAACTTAAACTGTTGATAAAAATGGTAATCTTCCAAATAGGATATCCAATGTTATCTACAAAAAAAGTTTTTAGAGATTTGTAAATTGTATCTGTATTAATAGATTTGTAAGTTGTAAATTTTACATTGATCTTTAATTTTTTATTATATTACTTTTGTATCTAACTCGTATAGTACATAGATCTATAACCTAGTATAAGCATTCAGGTGATATACTAAAAAGATGATTAAAATTTTAGTAAAAAACTAAGATCATTTACCTTATATTGAATAAATTATGTTGCATTCCTTAGTCACCAAAACCAAACCAAGACTCCAAACTAGCCAAATGTTTGAATGTTTTGTGTTAAGGTATGCATATGTAGTGGTCTAGGATGCAAATCTCACCACCTACACACTTGTATGTACATTTTGTAACAATTTTGTTATTTTTGCATATTTTTCTAAAAACTTAACCGAAATCCCACTAACCAAATAGTTGGTGATTTTGTGTTATGATGAAACTCTTATAAGAACTTCTGGGAAGATTTATCATTATTTCATTTCTGTATTTTCTGAATTTATTAGTTTTATATTGATTTTTGTCATTGAAATTATATAAGCCTCAAAAATCTATTTTTATTCAACTAAATATTTAGGCAGAAAATAAATACTAAAATTATAAAAACATTCTGTTTTAAATTTATTATTTATTTTTTTCAAAATTTGTTTATTTATTTATTATTTACCAATAATTATAAAAACCTAGTTTCAATAAGTTAATATAAATACTTAACATCTTATAAAACGATGATTCTAATATTTTGATACTTAAAAACCTTGTACTTTATATAAACTTTATTTAGCCATTTCATACAACTTTAAATAGTAGTTTTACATATAATCATATAACAAATTAATATGATTATTAAAACGGCTATATATAAACTTTTGTTTAATCGTTGTTATGAGGTTTTATCCTCTATTTTTACCTTTACATTTTCATTTCCTTTTCATATTTCCTTTACACCGAGAGTTGTACTTTATTTAATAATTTCATTTATCCCATATTCCTACACTTATATCTTTACATTTATATCCTTTTAGGCTAGACTTTGTTTGCCTCATCCTACTCGTACGCTTGTTCGTGATCCTTCTCGGTTTAGTTACGTAAAACCGCGAGTATACATGATCCCTTTTTCACTTTTACACTATTTGGGATTGAAAAATGTTCATGTATCAAAACAGTACAAATTGCACATACTTATTCAAATACAATCCACTTACATATTCATTAGTCTATATCCTCTATGTGTTACATATTTGTTTACAATTGTACCTATGATAAAATTCATTAACCTTGCAAGCCGCCCTTAACATGTATAGCGTAAAGGGATTGACAACCTGCATAGATTGATTCTTTCGAATCCGTGGTCATTGTTAAGTTTATTTAGACTTAGCATTTCGGAGCTAAGGTGCTCAAATGTCTTACATTTTAGGTTTGAATTATGCCTTTTGTACCTGTATGTTACATTTGCCATATTAGATACTTTTGACATGTGGATTATGCCTCTTTCATTAATGTTATACGTATTAACTTGCATACTTGTCAACTTTTTGCTGATCTTTATTTTAACATGTTTTCAGGCGATGCTTGAGATGATATTTCAAGACTGAGTTCACTTAGGACTTCAGACCTAGACTATCAATTTAAATTGATGTTATCTTTTGGGTTTTTTTTCTAGTTGAACAATGTGTTTCTTTTTCATGTATTGTATGACAATTTAATTTAAATAATTAATATATTTCAATTTAGTACCATGAGTCTTTGAACAACTATTACGTCTCGGCTCGATGTTTGTAATACCCCGAACTTTAATGTACTGGTTATAAACGTGTGAAATATGTAAATTAAATTTCATGAACGACTAAGTAACGAGTAGAATGATTGCTTGAAACATGAACTATCTTGACGAGCCTTGATTATTATAGGAGACCGTTTAATATTAATAATAAAATATATTATATTTGACCTTACTTCATTTTTAACGAAACTTGACGTAGATAAAAATGAGCTTGTCTCAATGACATATTCGTCGTTTTATAAAACGTCAGAAGTTATAAAAGAAAAACGAGTTAAACAGCTGAATTACTTATAATTATAATATATCAAACTTATTTAAACATTCGTGTTTTGGAAGCTAGCATGACATTCTTGTCCCACGTCACCAATCGTCCATTTATTCTTATAAATAGAAGCAACATTGTTCAAGTTAGGAATATAAGTTTCTTTAATGGGAACACTTTAGTTTAGAGAATTCCGAGTATGCAGTACCCCTTTAAGTGTTGTTCGTAGTCGTTTTTTGGAACATGAGTAGGAGCACGTAGGGAGAATCTACATCAACTTTCCATAGATAGTTTTAAGGTATGCTCTCGTTTAAGTTTATGTTTAGTTATTTATTATTTATTTTTAGTAGTTAATATTAGTATTACTATTAGTAGTAATATTATTATTAGTATTATTATTTTTAGGTATTAGGGTTATTTTCAAGGCGGGTATTAGGTAGCCTGGGCTTAGTTAGGCATGGACTGATCAACCATGCTTAAACAAGGCATCATTAACCAATATCCAACCATGATAATGAATAGTTAGGTGTACCATTACCTAACCTAGGATTATGTAGTTGTATCAGGACCTTGAGATATAACCCGATCGTACTAGCGGCTGGTTAACAATTGTTAATCAAGTGAGTCATCATACTCGTCTTTTGAAACTGTGATACCATACTCATTGTGTCCATAACTATAATAATGAGAATGAAGTAGTATGCATGTGTCAATCGGGGTATATAGGATCCTATTATGCTTAATGGGGTGTGTCACTCTGGGAAGGGTAATAATGTGTTGTACCCATAGGCACTTTGTGCTTATAAGGTCCAGCGACACACGCTCATACCTATGTGACGACCGTAAGGGGGCACAACTAGAGGACCTGTATGTCCCTTGTACGGTGGTTTGTGACAAGTCAAATGTGGCCTATAAGGTTCAATGAGGCCCAACCTGGCAATAATGTGGTCACAATCCCATATTGTGTATGCATATAATGTAAAGTGTGGTATGTCTTTATAAACTTGTATAGTATGAGCTCACTAGTAAATAGTTGACGTCGTTTTGAGTATACATATCTTAGGTGAGCCGTGAGGAAAGCTATATGAACTACTTGACACTTGTGGAGCTTAGAAGATCAAGGAGTTCTTAGTTGTTAAGAGCTTGTAAATAAATAATGTTTTGTACTCAAACAATTATAAGTTTTAATGAAATTCCAGTTTGCTTCCGCTGTAAGTGTAACAATTGTACATAATGACCTGGGTCATAGGTGGGGTGTTACAATGTTTTCGCCATTGGTTGGGGTGGACAGAAAACTCGATTCTAGCCCACATACCTCTGACGTATCTAATTTTTAAGTCACAGAAACCTTGTGCCATACAGACCTTGAGAAGAGTAGGAATCATCACCACATACACAACCTTAGCCAATATAACATTGTCAATAGTTGCTGGTACCTTGCATTTTGACAGTTCAATTTTAATAAGTTTCTGGCACACTATGTTCTAACCTCTAGGTACATGAGATGTTTTGTTGTTGCCCATAAGAATATCTGCATATGATCTAGATCTTGTCGAAACAAGAGTAGCTATATTCGAACCATTCTCAATGTCAGGGTTCTCCTTATACACTACCCTAGGTTTCCTTTGATCCCAACGAATAAATCTCACCACATTAGCAAATACATGATATGAATCAATCCACATGGTATGTGACTTGGCAACAAGAGCATTCGCATCGGAAACATGAAGGAACCGAACAAATCTAAATCGTTTCCTAAATTTTGCAAGACGGCCCGATAAGAGCAGACCTGTAACATACCCCCATTATTCACAACATTTCCAAATATCTCTTACCGATTAGTGAAAAGGGAAATTCATAACGAAAATCTATACCCGCTCAAGGGTTTGTTAATTTCAATGTCACACCCTCAAAATCCACAAGCGGAGTATTACCGCGAGGCGTGTGACTAACCAGGATCATACCACCAATCATAATTAAACATTAAGTAAAGTAAAGTAAAACCATTGCAAACTAAACGTTTAAAGTTCACCAAACCAAAGTCCAAAAACAAATTTAAAAGTCAGCGGAAGCATAAGATCAAAAACCAAAGTATAAGTTTAACGTTTCAAAAAATTATCATGAACACACAGCGGTTCATGTCCCACAACGACTCCTTCCCCATGCAAGCTCCAGCAAATAACCTAACGACCTGCAAAGCATGTGGTAACGTGTCAACAAAAGGTTGGCGAGTTCACAGTTGATTGTCTGTTTTAATGTTGTTCCAAAAACCGTAAGTTGTTTCAAAAACCAAAAAGTTGTTAAGTTCCTTGTTCCCATAACCATATACCGTGGGGCTACCCCATGTTGTAAACCACTAGACCCGTTACCATATCGACTACTGATTTAAGTCATGTTTAAGTGCCCTACGTTAATGTCTATCATCATTGACTAAGTGCCCAAGTACATTAGTCCACTCCCGTCCTCTGCAGCACGGTGTAAGGCTTGTCAGACCTAATAGCGCTATTTAACTAATGACCCGTTCGCCAATGGCCCGGCAATTAAGTCGATATAAAAATGAGGGACTTCATGATAGAGTTTTGTCTAGTAAGTTTAAGGTTGTTGTCCTACCCAAGGAGGACCGAGGTACGCATTCTAACCAAGGAGAATACGCAGGTTGCATCCCACCTAAGGGGGATTGTTGTTAATTAACCCATTCCCAAACCACCGGGAATCCTTATTTAACTCATTCCCAAACCACCAGGAATCCCATGCTTTGTAGAAAAGTGTGAACTCACCTTTGGTTGCCCAGTTGGACTCTTCAAAATAGCTAACAGTCAGGGTTGGTCAATCACGTCCTAGTATGATTACCATTTAGTCCATTAGTGGTTTCAAATAGAGCACAAAGTTCCTACACGCATCTACCACATATAAGGGCTGTTCATGAGCCGAGCCGAGCCAGGATAAGCTCGGGCTCGGCTCGATTATAAACCGAGCTGGCTCGGCTCGGATTTGAAACCGAGCTGAAAATCTAAGCTCAGGCTCGGCTTGGTTTTAAACCGAGCTGGCTCAACTCGGCTTTGTTTGGCTCGATTTTATAAAGAAAAACATAATATATAACTCTCAAAATTCAGTTGCCTAAACTATTATTCAATACTTCAAAAAAAACATATTCAAAATAAGTTTATCCTAATACATTACAAGTTAAAATCATGTTTAACAACGAAAAATAAGTTTTACAATTTCAATGAAATACAATATTAGTTCATTAGCAAGGTAATTAAGATTCAAATATGCCATGGATATCAAATTACAAGCCTAAATATATATAAATAATAACAAGTTTTTTTGTAATATATTATAATCTATATAAAAATAAATATATTATGAAGAAAATAATACGAACTAAGCCGAGCTGAGCTACTAAGCGAGCCAAATCGAGCCAACTCGGCTCGTTACGAGACGAGACGAGCCGAGCTGGCTCACTTTCTAACCGAGCCAAGCTGACTCGGCTCACTCTCAAACCAAGCCATATCGAGCGAGCTTTTTCCGAGCCAAATCCGAGCGAGCTGCGAGCTTTTTGGACAGCCCTAACCACATAACATGCACTCACTTTGACAGTTCACGCCCATATATACATTCCACTTATAACTACTCAAGAGCAAGCACACGATACTTCACATAACACTTTCTTTGACATATAACAAGTTGGATCATTATCAGATAACATAACCAACATTTAGACACGCAAATCACTACTTATATTGTTTCAGCTTTAACATCCAAAACTGGGCTGTTTTCGGGTATTTTAATAAAATAGTTAACTTGTTCCAAAAATTCCCAAAATTTTACATAATATTTTAAACGGTCCACGTCACATTGTGTAAAAATCTCGGGACTCAATTCGTTACCAATTATTTTATAAAAATCATTTACCCGGCTGCAATCAGATTCATCACTTTCTGACTGCAGTCCACATAAAATTCATTTAAAATTCATCGTAAGTCTGATTGACGAAATTCCAGTTGGAGAATTACAACGATACCCGTGGCCATCTACTGTACAAATTTCATGACCTAACTCTATCCATATTTCAAGTTATGATGAAAAACATAACACACATTTTCTGTAGACATATTAATTACCTTGCAAATCATTAATCGATCTGTTCATAGACGTTTTCATACCGGTTTACAAATACATACTTACAAATGTTTACAAGGTTATTCGTGCACACATACAAAACACATGAACTCGCTCAACTTTTGTTGATGTTTTTCAAACTACATGTATTTCAGGAAATTGATATGGATCTGGTGGGCGTTTCAAAGTTTGCAAGATGTGTTTACAAGAAGTGATGTCATCCCGTTTTGAAGGGTTTGAGTTGTGTATCTTATCCTCGATGAGATACATGGATCAAAGCCTTGTTTCATCTACATCTTTTGTTAAAGTCCTTTATTGGAACTTGAATTATTAAAATGGTTTGTATGTTAAACTCGAAGTCTTGGTTTGGTATTAAACAATGTGGTTTGTATTACTTTGAAAATTATTAATGGATGAACATCATGGCTTTAATCATATAGTTGTTTATTATAATTGAATGCAATGATATTAATCAAGTCACACATCATACGCCTCCGCAAAAGTCAGGGTGTGACACTTGTATAACGTGCTCGAAGAGCATTCACATCCCATTGATCAACTCCTACCATTAGAGGTGCTAAATAGGTCGTGTTTGCGGGTTGATGGATTCAACCCGACACGAACCCGAAAATCATATTATACATATGAACCCGAACACGACCTGTTCAGCCCGAACTGTTTTATTTTCTAACTTTTTTACGCAAATTAATATATTGAAATTAGATTTTACTAAAAAACTACAAATGTGTATATATTATACAATTACATTTAGATTATAAAATCTTATGTCAATTTCTCTGTTAAGTCATAATTATGACATAAAATACACACAAAATTTAATTTATGACATAAAACATATTGTAAAAAAATACAATATAATAGGGTTAAACGGGTCGACCCGCCAACTCAACTGGGTTGACCTGAATCTGACTCGTTTAGCTAAACGGGTTCGCGGGTTCAACCTGAAACTGACATGAACCCGTTTAGACTAAACCTAAACCCGCGAATGTCGTGTTTTCGGGTCTTGTCAGAAATTCACATCCCTACCTACATATCTTTAAAATTTAATAAAATCTACTAAAACTCACTACATCTCAACCACCATTTCTCTATCCCACTGTCTTATTTTAAAAAAATCGCCATAATATATGAAGAATTACTATTAATTCTCTATTAAATTATTGTGAATGTTAAAAAAATGCTATAATGTATGAAGAATTACTATTCATTCTCTATTAAATTATTATGAGTGTTTAAGAGGTTTTTTAAAATAAGAGATAAATTTTAAAAAGTATAATTTTTATTTAAATTATAGGATAGAAAAGAGTAAACTGCAAGTTTACCCCCTGGGGTTTAAGCCAACTGGCACTCTGACCCCCTCCATGGAAATAATTGCAATTTGCGCCCCCCCCCCCCCCCACCAACGTTGTTGTTATGTCGGAAGATTACCCCCTGCCGTCAACTTTTGTTAACAGTCAACATAAGTAAGTAATGGTCAAAGGCTATAATGGTCATTTCCAACATACCTTTGTATCTTATACATTACACCACCGTATACATTGAAAAATCAAAGCACTATTACCCCCCCCCCCACCTTCCCCCACCGCTCCTCCACTCCTGTTCAGTGCGATCTTCTTCTCCGGCCATCACCTTCTCCGGCGATCTTCAGGTACAATCGTCTAGCGATCTTCAGAGCTCCGGCGACACCTTCTCCGGCAATCATCACAGCACTGACGACAATGTCGCTACTTTGTTGGCTCATCCGACACCTGATCCGCCACACGTCAGGTACAATCGTCCATTGTTAGTTAATCAGGGTCGGATTTGTGTCAGTGTTAGTTAATATCATGTTATAAACAGGGTTAGGGTCGGATTTGTGTCAGTGTTTGTTAATCTCATGTTAAACAGGGTATTAACAATTAGTCTGATTTCCATGTTAATTTTGTGATGTTTGGTGTTTTTTTTACAGTTGACCAAACGATGAGCCTATCAAGCTCATCAGTGGTGGTCTCCATGTTTGGTAGGCCTGTCCTCAACTTCCATTATCCATCGGAGAGTTGAGCGGATGTTTACTCTAGTAGTTATGTAGGTTTTGTGTAATATGTAGGTTAACTTAACTTAAATTAGATGTTAATGACGATGACTGATGATGATGTTTGATCAGCAGTAGCAGTGTTATCTAACACCCTGAATGATGTTAATGATGGTTATGATAAACTTGCATTTTTTTTATCTTAACTGGATTTGTATTTCACTTGTTATGAAAATCAACTATAGGTAGATGTTTCAATAGGTTAATGTTTCAACAGATCATGTATATTCTTGATGTAACTGTATTTATATTTGTTCAATCTGTGAGATCTTTAGGGTTGCAGCAGGTAGATTTGTGCTTTTTTGAACAGGTAGATTTTGAGCATGTTTGAACAGGTTAAACGACCATTTGCAGCTGCAGGTTAAACGACCATTTGCAGCTGTAGATTTGTGCAGCATATTCATTTTGAGCATGTTTGAACAGGTTAAACGACCATTTGCAGCTGAAGGAGGTTTGAGTATATGTGTTTTGCATGTGCAGCAAGTTAATACTGTTAAGTGCTGTCTCAAATCTCTTTTTTATATTGCATTTGCAGCAGGTATATGTTTGAGTAAATGTGCTTTGCAGCAGGTATGTGTTTGAAATAAGATGATTGTTGTAAGCAGTTTACAGCTAATGTTTGTAGCCAAACATGTGGATATTTGAGATTGAAGACTAATAAATGGATGAAATAGGATAGAGTTAGATTCATATTTAGATGATTATTGCAAGCAGTTTATGATATATGCTTGTAGCCAAACATGTAGATACATGAAATTGATGGATGAAATATGACCAATTCATATTAAGATGATTGTTGCAAGTTGTTTATAGTTCCAAAGTTTGATATAGGATAGATTGAAATTAAATGAGCATTTGCAAGCAGGTTAAACCTTTTTGGCGGGAAGGGTTTTGGTTACTGCAGTGGGTAAGGAAGCAATGAAATACTTAAAACGGGGGGTAATACTGTTTCTTACAACATAGTATAGGGGATAATAAGAAAGGACAATTTAGTCATTTACCAGTGGGGGGTAATACGTTTGCCTTGAACAAACCATAAGGGGTAATATGAAAGGGTAACATAGTCATTTCACATTCTATTTAACAGATCTGTTAACTTATTTCCAGCAGGGTGTAATCTTGTGACATAACAACAACGTTGGGGGGGGGGGGGGGCAAATTGCAATTATTTTCAGGGAGGGGGTCAGAGTGCCAATTGGCTTAAACCCCAGGGGATAAAATTGCAGTTTACTCGATAGAAAATGATGAACGAATGTTCAAAGAATTGTTAAACGTGAAAATTGCTTGTTGAGTGTACCAAGATTGCCATTTAAAGGTATATATAATTACGATTTAATGTTCATTTTATCACAATTATAGTCATATCATTCTCTTAAAATTTAAACTAACTAGTGTTATTAAATCCGCGCGTTGCGCGGTGGGTGGGTATCAGTTCGTTTAATTACGGTACTGACACTCGTTATAGCAACCAATAGAGAAAAAAAAATCATGATATGACCAAAAATATACCAACCCGGCGGGAATTTGATCGGTATCGGTTTGTTTTGTTATGTCACCTACACTCGTTACAGCAACCCATAGAGAAAAAAATCTTGAAATGATCAAAAAATACTGGTACGTGAATTACATCGATAAAAAACAAACGCAAGTTACATAAAATATATAAAAGAACCACATATAGGTATGGCAATGGGTTGGGTTTGGGACGGGTTTAGATAATCCCAAACCCAAACCCGGTTAGATAAGCTTGTCCCAAACCCGTCCCAAAACCCGTCGGGTTTCTAGCGGGTAAATACCCATCGGGTATCGGGTATCCTCGCGAGTTTCGGGTAAACCCGTTAATTTAAAAAGATTACTCGTGGGGTATACTCATCTCAAAACCCATTGGGTATCTATCGGATAACTACTAACCAGTTACATTTTGTATTGTCATTATAAAAATATATATCAAATAACTACAATGTATACGGAATAGAATACCTATATGTGTAAAAAATGGATGTATCATATATATACATATTTAATAATATAAAAGGAATTATATCGGGTATACAATCGGTTAAACGAGTACACTTTATCGGGTAATTGGGTCGGGTAAACGGGTATATCACTAAATCCCAAACCCGCGAAAAAAATAAAAACTATTACCAAACCCGTCCCAAACCCGATTAACCGACCCCATACCCGTCCCAAATGTGGCGGGTTTTGGTTTTACCCAACGGGTTCAAGTTTGATTGACATCCCTAACCACATAACACATGTAAAAAACCACTAAATAACAAATAAAAATAAAAATAAACCAATAAAACAAATGTACTGTTCATTCAGTTTATCTAGTATACAATTTTGTTATAATATTTTTGTTTTGTTTATTCTCATCATGGTTGTCGTTGTATTATTGATTTTTTTATATACAAGTTGTTGAGTTTATATTTTAGAAGCCCATTATTTCTATTCGTCTAGAGCTCCGAATTCTTAGAGATTTACAGGGATGACCCTGCATATATGAATATTGAGTATCCATAATTAACTTAGCAACACTGGATCGGCAATACTACATCGGTAAAACAAATTCTATAAGTTATATTTGTATAGAATTATTTTTCTTCAAAGATATACACATATAAACATTTTTTTTATGAAATCTTACATTTCGTAAGGCCGAAAAATAATATAATCTTGAAAATTAGATTGTTTTATTAGTTTTAACTTTTAATTTCTGTTTTATTTGTGTAAAAGTATAGTTTAGTGGGGAGTCCATTGCAAATTTGCAACTCAGAAAATGAAAGGCCATTGAGTGGGTCTCACAGATTGATTTTGGAACAATATTAAATCTGTTCTGGCCCAACACCACTGCCCTAGCTGTCAACCTGCTACCAGTCGGACTGCCTCAAGCCCATTCACCAGTCGGTTACCTTCGGTTTAGTTTTTTTTTAACGGCAAATTAGGATCACTGACGGACCATGAAGCACCGACCAGTGTGATGGGCTTCATGCGTTGCCTTGCCTTCTTAGACCGGAGGGTGTGGGGGCGCCACCCCCGCCAGCTAGGCATCTATAGCGCCCCCAGGCGCTATCACACCACACCCTAGGCGTCATGGAGGGGCGCAATTAAAGCAGCGCCAAGATGATAACGAGCAAAAATTGAGAGGACCGAGACAGCATCTAACTTTTTGACCGTTTAAACGGTCAGAATTTAAAAAAAAAAAATTTACTTTCTTTTTTTTTACAAATTAACATTATAAATACACACAATACTTTCACTTTTTCATCTTATTCCTCTCACTTTCTCCCTCATTTTTTATATCATTCCCTTTATTTTTTTAAAAAAATTTCAACAATGTTTCCCAACAACCCATGGGACCCGACCCATCCGTTTTGGTAAAATATGCAAAACAACGAGCAAGAGGACCGCTATCGCTGAGACCCGCGTACGGGTGAGCTTGGATATTATCCAATGCCACCAACCACCCCTACTTCTCCTCACCCCACCACTCAACCGATGCCCCCATATTTCGGGTATTATTCTCAACCCCCATTTTTTCCCTCAAACATGCCCCAAAACATACCCGAAACCCAAGACACAACCGAAACCGAATCCGTTCCAGAATCACAAGTCGAATCCTCTTCTAAAAAAAAGAAGTCATAAAAAGAAGGATGGGACCGAAAAACGTACCCCTAGAGGGGGCTCCAACCATACCCTCTAGCCTTAAATAAATCCTCTTAAGGCTATAGGGTGTGGTCATGACCCTTATGACCACCATGACCCTCCATATAGGTGTCATGTCATCCAACTTTAATCCACCACTCAAAACCACTACCCTAAGGGTGTGGTCATGACCCAAACCACTACCCCCTTTATTTTTTTTAATTTATTTTTGTTTTAAAATTATCAAATGTGAGGGTCGTGGTAATCATGATTTAATCAATGGGAACCACCATCATTCAAGGAGGTGGTGGTGTACCATTTAATTAATGCTCCTATGTGGAAACAATGTTCCAATCTATGACCCCCACACCATATAGCCTAAGAGTTGTTAACATCACAAACTCTTAATTATTCAAGATCTCAAATCGTCTATACGAAGGAAATTACTTGATAAAAATAATATAAAAAAATTGTATTTGTATTTGATTAATAAATATCCATATGTAATAGTAATAAAAGATATCTTACATTGTGCAGAACATTATTATTATTATTATATATATTAATTTCAACTCTTCATGAACAGTGAATTCATTTGTTTAATTATTATATTATTCTATTATAAAATAATAAAAATATTATAATTATAATTATGTATTGTGGTTAACTGAACCGATTCCAACCGAACCACATCCGCTTATGTATCGAAGTTATCGATTTCAGTATTTGTTTTTTTATAGTTTTTGATCAATGTAAAACAATGTTGATAGCTTCTAAATTTTTAGTATTAATTTTTTTGAATAATATGTACGTATGTGTGTGTATATATATTATAAAATTTCGAATAAAATTTTTAGTATTAATTTTTTTGAATAATATGTACGTATGTGTATGTACGTATGGCACATATCCGGACTAAGCAACATCAGTACGCAGGGGCGCAACTTTGAAGGGACGGGGGGTGCACCCACCCCCGCCAATATTTCGGTTAGAAGTGTAATATTTTCGTTTTTTTGTTCGAAAATTTTACAATTATATAGGTCCGCCCTTCAATTATTTTGCCTAAAAATCCCGTGCCCCTCATACATATTTTCGTAGTGAGTTAAAAAAAAGTGAAAAACGAGCTATTGGTAAGTTTTTATAATTATTTATAAACTTTGAGTAAAGTTTTTTTATGTTTAAGAACACGTTATTTGAATGAATGAAGATTATGTAGTTTTATCTGAAGTTATTATTGTTTGACCCGACCCGAATCGAATATCCGACCCGATCATATAACACGAAACATAGCGATAGAAAAAAAAACTGGTCCCATGATCCCCCCCCCCCAAACCTCGCCGAAACTTTTGGTCAAGCTCCGCCACTGTCAATACGCGTACCATATTCGTTTTTATAGTTTTCTTTATATCACTTTTTGGTATTGTAAGTTTTATCGAGTATGGTAGTGTATCGATATCGTGACGAACTAAACCGATACCGAACAAACAACACCGGAACTGATATTGAAAATTGTTTTTATGGTTTTTGATCGATGTAAAGCACCTGTCGATTGATATACCAACTATCAGTATCGTACTGTACTATAATGAAACAAACTGATATCGGCCAAAAACCCGCCGCAAAGCGCGGGAAAATACCACTAGTTATATTATTATATATATTAACACAAAGTTATGATGAATAGTACTTGAAGTATTTTAAGTATTTGTTTTTATTTTGTATTATTTTATCAATTATTTATTTAATTGTTTAGTAATAAGATAATTGTTAGGTATTTGTTCTTTTTATTAGTAGCATTTTGTTTAGTATTCAGTTTGATTTTTTTATAATAACTTACGTTCGGATCACTACGATAGCGACACGATATATGTTATCAAACAAAAAACCATAAAAATTAATACATACCGGTACCGATGTTGTTCAGTTCAGTACGGTATGATAGCAATACGATCTTAGTTTATCGAATGGAAAAACAATAAAAATAAATCCCGGTAATGATACAAATATTGTTCAGTCGGTTTCGGTTTAGGTTGGTACGATAGCGGCACAATAGCCGTTTTCCATAATGTTTATATGACAACGTTGAAAAAAATAAACATAGAATGCAAACCAATCAAACCGATATCAACTGAACAATATACAAATCAAATGATGTGTTGTGAGGGTTGATGTGTTGTAATGCAAGCAGCTGACGCAAGTTCGATTGTTGTTGTGTCTGATTTTGTGTTTTGCCAATGTGGGGCTAGCCCACTTGGTAGAGGCATATGCCTCTTAAGGGAGATGTTCCAGGTTCAATCCTAGGCAAGGGTGATAAATATTAGAATTATTGGTGAATAGAGCAGACCAGGCGTTGTCATTCAAAAAAATAACAACATCGGTACTGGTATGGATATTCGTTTTTATTGTTTTTGATCAATGTATGGTTTTCTCTTTCGAATACTATAGCGAGTGTAGGTACTATAACGAACCAACATATACCAACCGAATTTTCGCCGCGAAGCGCGACGGGAAAATCACTAGTACATATTAAAACAAAGAGGCGATGAACAGTACTTTTTATTTTTTTAATTATTTTTTTTTCTAAGTTTTTATTGTTATATTGATTTATTTGTTTAATTGATTTAAATATATATTTTTATATAACTCTTAAGATACGATCAAAGTACACGTTATCAAACAAGAAATCATAAAAATGAATTTATACTGGTACCGATGTTTTTCAGTACGGTATGGTAGCGATACGACATTAATTCATTGAAAGCAAAACCACACGATATTAATTCATCGAAGCAAAACCACTAAAAATAAATATTGATACGGATACAGATATTATTCAATCGGTTTTAATTGAATTTGGTACGATAGTGACACAATATCCGTTTAAAAAATATATATCGTAATGTTGAAATAAAAAGAGGGGAACAATTGTTTTTGGTTTTTTTCAATATTGTTTTTTCTAAGGTTTTGTTATTTTATTAGTTTATTATTTTAATTGATTTAAGTATATTTTGTTATCTCATATAACTTTTAAGATACGATCAAAGTACTCGTTATCAAACAGGAAACAATAAAACGGAATGTATACCAGTACCGATGATGTTCGGTACAATATGGTAGCGATACAGTATCAGTTTATTGAAAACAAAAAAAAAAACTAAAAAAATATATTGGTACCGATACAAATGTTTTCAGTTGGTTTCGATCGGGTTTGGTATGATAGTGGCAGAATATCCGATTTCAAAAAAATATCGTAATGTTGAAATAAAATAAACATAAAATGCAAGCGAACTGAACCGATATCAACTGAACAACATATATAGGTATCATATCAATATGTGTTTTTTTTTTGTTTTCGATCGACGTAGTGCTTTCTCTTTCAATTACTATATCGAGTGCAGGTACTGTAACGAACCAAATTGATACCGACTTAATTCCCGCCGTGAAGCGCGGGAGAACATCACTAGTTATTATATATATGAATACGAAGTGGTCATGAACAGTAGTTGATAAATTTTAAGCATTTGTTTTTTTTATGGTATTTTATTTATTCTTTAATTTGTTTTTTTACTAATAAATAGGAAATGATAACTTTAAGTATTTGCTTATCAATTTTTAGTAGTGCTTAATCTATTATTTAACTTGATATTTTAGTAAGAACTTGCGTAAACTTTTAAAAAAAATTCCAGATTTGCATTTGTGCTTATTTATTTTATTAACATTCCACGTTATTTGCTAGATTCGTATTTGTGTTTTATTTATTTTATTAACATTTCAAGTTATTTGTCAGCGTGTTGTGACGGTGCGTGATCGTGGGCATTGGATCGGTATCGGTTCATTTCGTTACAGTACTTGCGACAATACAACTGTTTGTGTTGATAAATGAATATCGATACGGATACCAATGTTGTTCAGTACTATAGCCCTACGTGTCAGTTTATCAGAAAGAAACAATAAAAAATAAAAACCGGTACCGAAACAGATGTTGTTCGTTCGGTTTTGGTTTGGTTCACTACGATAGCGCCACTGTATCCACTAACAAACAGGACACTATAAAAATGAACACATACCAGTATCGATGTTTTTCGCTTCGGTTAGGTATGCTATGGTAGCGATACGGTGTTAGTTTATCGAAAACAAAAAATAAAAATAAATATTGGTACCAGTACAAATGTTATTCAATCGGTTTCAATTGTGGCTGGATACGTTAGTGGCATAGTATCCGTTTTCAACAAAATTTATATGACAATGTTGAAAAAATAAACATAAAACGCAAACAAACAAACTGAACCGATATCGACTGAACACTGGCACTGGTATCCATATTCGTTTTTATTGTTTTCGATCGATGTAAGGTTTTCTCTGTCGTTTACTATAGTGAGCGCCTAGAACCATAACGATATGAACCGATATCAACTGAATTCCCGCCGTGCAACGCGGAGAAATCTCCCTAGTTATACATATTAATATAAAGTTGTGATGAATAGTGTTCCAAATTTTTTAAGTATTTGGATTTTTATTTTTTAGTAATATTTTATTTATTATTTATTTAATTTTTAGTAATAAATAGTAATTGATAATTCTTAGGTATTTGTTTTTTGTTTTTTATTAGTAGTATTTTTTTCGAATTCAATTTGATTTTTTAGTAATAACTACGTTGTGGTGAATAATGTTCTAAATTTTTTAAGTATATGGTTTTTTTTATTTTTTGGTAATATTTTATTTATTATTTATTTAATTTTTAGTAATAAATAGTAATTGATAATTCTTACGTATTTTTTTTATTTTTATTAGTAGTATTTTTTTCGAATTCAATTTGATCGTAAAATTTTAAAAATTCTAATTTTGCATCTATGTTTGTTTTTTTAATATATATATATTCATTCAAATTAATAAAAAGTTGTGATGAACAGTGTTCTAAATTTTTTAAGTATTTGGTTTTTTATTTTTTAATAATAGTAATATTTTATTTATTATTTATTTAATTTTTAGTAATAAATAGTATTGATAATTCTTAGGTATTTGTTTTTTTTTTTGTTTTGTTTTTTATTAGTAGTATTTCTTTTGGAATTCAATTTGATTTTTTAGTAGTAACTACGATCGTATAATTTTTAAAAAATTCTAAATTTTCATCGGTGTTTATTTTTTTTTAATATTCAAAGTTATTTGACCGCGCAGTGTGATGGTATGTTATTGCCGGCATCGGATTGGTATTGGTTCGATTAATTATGGTATCGGTATGATTCATGCAATCAGTATAGAAATCAACATATATATTATATTATATTATATGATATGATATTATATTATATTATATTATATGATATGATATTATATTATATTATATTATATTATATTATATTATATTATATTATATTATATTATATTATATTATATTATATTATATTATATTATATTATATTATATTATATTATATTATATTATATTATATTATATTATATTATATTATATTATATTATATTATATTATATTATATTATATTATATTATATTATATTATATTATATTAGGTTTTGATGAACAATGATGTAATTTTTATAAATATATTTTTTGTTTTTTATGATAAATTTTGAGCATATACTTATTTCTTGATTCTATTTTTGGAGATTTTTTTAAGTAATGTGTATTCATTATTTATTTTGACTTTTTCTATTCATTATTTATTTTGACTTTTTCTAATAAGTTGCATTTATTACCATTTAAAAAAAAACTAACTTTGCTACTATGTTTATTTGATATAATGTTTTTAAGTATTTGTTTATTTTGGATTCTAATTTTAAATATACTTTGTTTTTCTTTTATAACTTTTAAGATACAATATTTTATAAACTAACGTCGTTTACCTTCTTTCGTTATTTTAATAATATAGTATACTGCTTTCTAAAACTCTGAATATACTGTTGTGACATGTTTATTTAATATGCATTTCGATAAAAGCTTTGTTCAAATTTGAATGAGTCAAATATAATTGATTTTATTTTTGTTTATGACTGTGACAAACTGGACCGATATTATTTAAATACCTTTGGTTGCAGTACAAAGTACCTTTTATATCATAAGTTATAGGCAGTGTCAGTGAAGAACAAAATTGATAGGTCTGAACAACATTGGTACCACGTCAATTTCAACCGAACATCGGTACCGACATTTATACTTTTGAAACCTTTATCGGTATTTATTTTTATAGTTTTTTATCCATGTAAATTTATACTTTTGAAACCTTTATCGGTATTTATTTTTATAGTTTTTGATCGATGTAAAATATGTGTCAATATATTTTTGAGCATATCATGATTTTATTGTTTGGGATTTATATTTCGGTCGCTATACAAAGTGTCGATTATGGTACCAATAATTTTCTGAATTGAACCGATACCAATTGACTTCCCGCCGCAACGCGCGGGGGAAGTTCACTATCTATATGAATTCAAAGTGTCCATGAACAGTGAATATGATAATTTTAGGTTTTTGTTTTTTAGTTATATTTTATTTATTATTTTGTTTGTAAGTATTTTTTTAATAATAAATAGCAAGTGATAATTTTTTAAGTATTTGTTTTCTTTTTTTGTCATTAATAATATTTTAATTTATCATTCAATTATTTAACTTTAAATTCTAAATTTGTAACTATATTTATTTCTTATTATAACATTTCAAGTTATTTGATAGTGTATTGTAATTCTTTTTGTAAGTATTTTTTAATAATAAATAGCAAGAGATAATTTTTGACAGTGTTTTAGATTTTTAAATATTTATTTATATTTTAGTGGTTTCTTAAGTATTTATCTATTTATTTTTATTCTAATTTTAAGCATTTATTTATATTTTAATAATACATTGTTCCTTTCTATGATGATAATTGAATTGGGTACCAGTATCTTCACGATCTAAACCGTTTGATATCGTTCGAATAACGTCGACGCTGGTACCGATATTCGTTTTTTATTGTTTTGTTGATTTCTCTATCGAACTCTATGTTTAGTTCAAAGTGTCCATGAACATTGAATATGACAATTTTAGGTTTTTGTTTTTTAGTTATATTTTATTTATTATAAACAAACAACTTATTATTCTTTTGAAATTGATAATTCATAGATATTTATTTTTTAATCTTTTAATAGTAATATTGTATTTAGCATTTAATATGATTTTTTAGTGATAACGTATGTTCGTTCGTTAACTTTTCAAATAAAAAAAATCTAAATTTGTATCTATGTTTATTTATTTTTTGGCATGCCAAGTTATTTTCCCGCTCATTATGAAGATACGTTACCGCGGGTATTGGATTGGTATCGGTTCGTTACAGTACTGGTACGATTCATGCACTAGGTATAGAAATCAATATGTGTTTTATATCAACCAAAAACGATAAACTGAACACGGGTACCCACACCGATGTAGTTCGAACGGTATCGATCAGTCCAGATTGTCATGGTACTAATACCGATATTCATTTATCGTCACAAACAGAGTTGTATTAATGAAGGATTTTGAAACCAGAAACTATAAAAATGAATATAGTATCAGTACTGATGTCGTTTTGTACGGTACGTTAGCAATACGATGTCAGTTTATTGAAAGAAAAAAAAACAAAAATAAATATCGGTACCGAATTGATGTTTTTTTTGTTTCAGTTCGGTTCACTATGGTAGCGGCACGATATTTGTTATTAAACAAGAAAACATAAAAATCAATACATACCAGTATGATTGTTCTATTCGGTACGGTATGGTAGCGATACAAGTACCGATACAAATGTTGTTTAGTCGGTTTTGGTTTGGTTTGTTACAATAGCGGCAGAATAGCCATTTTCATTAAATTTTGTATGGAAATGTTGAAAAAATAAACATAGAACGCAAACCAACCAAACTGATATCAATTAAACAACATCGGTAGCAATATCGATGTTCGTCACTATTGTTTTCGATCGATGTAAGGTTTTCTCTTTTGATTACTATAGCTAATGTGGATAATGTAACAAACCGACCGAATGCCCGCCGCGAAGCGCGGGAAAAAAATCACTAGTACATATGAATTTCAAGTGACCATGAACAGTGATTGTCTTTTTTTTAGTAATTGTTTTATTTTATCTTAATTAATTTGATTTTTATCCAATAACTTACGTTCTATGTTTATTTATTTTTTTTAGTATTGTGATATAAATTTTATTGAAAATAGATACTATGTTGCTATCGTACCGAATCGAACCAGGACAAATTATTTATTTTTCGACTTTGCGATATAAATTTTATTGAGAACGTATATTATGGCACTATCATACCAAACCAAACCAACCTGAAACCAGCCGAACAATATATGTTCGCGCACTGATATTTGTTTATATTGTTTTTCTTTGGATAAGATGACACGATATCGCTATCATGCAGTATGGAACAACATCAGTACCTGTAAATGTATTAATTTTTATGGTTTATTTTCTGATAACATAATCCGTGCCGCTACCGTAGTGAACCGAAACCGACCGAACATCGATATCGATATCGGTATTTATTTTTATTGTTTATGCTTTCGATAAAGTAACACCGTACCACTACCGTACCCTACCGAACAACATTGGTACTGGTACATGGATTCATTTTTATTTATTCATTTTAATACAACTATGTCCACAATGATAAACGAATTTCGGTACCAATACCGTGATGATTTGAACGGATCCTACCGTTCGAACAATATCATTTTTGGTACCGATGTTTGTTTTTATCCTTTCGATTGGTGTAACCATTATCATTATTATTAGGAATTTATTTCCCTTTTTTAACCATTATTTGACATTGATACTATTATTATTACAAATAAAAGGAATTTATTACATTGTTGTAACCATTATATTATATATATTATATATATTGTTATCAAAGAACAATAAATAGTAATTTTAAATTTAAAATAATATATAGTTTTTTTAAATGTTTTATTATTTTAATATTATAATACTTTATTATTATATTTACTTCAACATATTTCCTTTTTTTATTTTTTTTAAACCATATTCCCTTTTTTTTCATTTACTTTTTATTTTTCATATTTTTTTTAATAATATTATCTTTATCAATCAATTTAATATTTTTTAATAACTGTTGCTTGTTAATTAAAGGTATCGTTTTACGGTATGATAATAAACTAAATCAATTCTATTGTTTGGCTTTCGAAACAAACATTATTCATTTTCAAATATTCTTTGTTTAACATTATCATTTGCTCTGTTCGCCGCAACGCGCGACGCCAATAAAAACTAGTTATACATATTAATATAAAGTTATAATGAACAGTGTTTCAAAATTTAAAGTATTTGGTTTTTTATTTTTTAATAATATTTTATTTATTATTTATATTAATATTATTATATTATAGATATTAACAGAAACAGATGATGAATAATATAAAGTTATAATGAATAGTGTTTCAAAATTTAAAGTATTTGGTTTTTTATTTTTTAATAATATTTTATTTATTATTTATATTAACATTATTATATTATATATAGTAGATATTAACAGAAACAGGTGATGAATAGTGCTTCAAATTTTAATATTGATTTTTTCTAAGGTTTGATATTATATTGGTTTATTACATCATTTGATTTTAAACATATTTTTATATAACTTTAACATATGATCAAAGTATCCGTTATCAAACAGGATACCATAAAAATTAATGTATACTTGTATTGGTGTTGTTCGGTTCAGTTTGGTAAAATATGGTAGCAATACGGTGTTAGTTTATCGAAAGTAAAAACAATAAAAATAAAACCGGTACCGATACATAAATTTTTCAATCGGTTTCGATTTGGTTTGGTAGCGGCACGAAGGACCATGAATAGTAAATAAAATTTTAAGTATTTGTTTTAGTTTTGTTAATAGTATTTTACCTTTTATTTAATATGATATTTTTGCTAATAACTTGCGTATGTTAAGTTTTAAAAAATGATCCAATGACGCAACTATATTTGATTTTTTCCAATATCCCGATATAAATCCTATTGAAAATGGATGTTGCGTCGCTACCATGCCGAACGGAAAACCGACTGAATAACATCGGTACCCATATTCATTTTTATGGTTTTTGGTCAATCTTATTGAAAATGGATACCGTGGGCTATCGTATCGAACATAAAATGACCAAACAACATCAGTATTGGTACCGATATTTAGTTTTATGATTTTTATTTTCGACAAACTAAAACCATATCACCACTGTACTGCACTGTACCGAGCTGAACCAAACAACATCGGTAGCGGTACCCGTATTCTTTTTTATGGTTTTTGGTTTTGATAATATTTCATTTATACAACTCCGTCAGCGAAACAATACCGTTACTGTGACCAACTGAACCTATATCATCCAAACAACATCGATACCGGTACCATGTTTGTTTTTTGTTTTCGATCGATGTAAAACGTGTGGTGATTGCTATACCGAATGTTTGTGTCGTACTGGTAAAAAACAAACCAAATTGATATCGGCTGAAATGCCGCCGCGAAGCGCGGTGCAAATCAACTAGTTATAACTCTTAAAGATGAACGTCGGTGTCTTCTCCATTTTGCTCTCCCTATTTTCTTAATTTTTGTCCTTCCATAATTTATACAAATCTATAACTCTTTTAAGTTTTCTAACTTTTCACTTTTTCCCCTTAGTTTTTAATTTTTCTTTTCTTTTATTTTCCTTTGTGTTTTTAAAGTATATCATGGTTACGCGTTGCTATAAATTCAAAACGGGTAGTTGATTTGTCACAAATTAATACGTTTTATTTAATTGTACCGCATCTTTATACGTTTCTTTCATGTGCTTAGACACGTTAATGTCGCCCTGACAACGTGCTTAACGACCACAAACCTGCCCTTAAATGTCGCCCCGCAGTGCGCGGGCACTTTATTTTCATTCTTTAACTTAAAAAAAACTATTTCCTCACGTGCTTTTTTCTATGGATGTGTTGGTAAAAATCCATGTTTTGACGTAATCGGTATAAATTCATGTTTTTGCGTTGGACGTAAACGATATAAATTCACGTTTCGACTTAAAGTTTTTAAAGATGAAAGTCGGTGTCTTCTCCATTTTGCTCTCTCTATTTTCTTAATTTTTGTCCTTCCATAATTCATACAAATCTATAACTCTTTTAAGTTTTCTAACTTTTCACTTTTCCCCCTTAGTTTTTATTTTTTCTTTTCTTTTATTTTCCTTTGTGTTTTTAAAGTATATCATAGTTACGCGTTGCTATAAATTCAAACCGGGTAGTTGATTTGTCACAAATTAATACGTTTTATTTAATTGTACCGCATCTTTATACGTTTCTTTCATGTGCTTAGACACGTTAATGTCGCCCTGACAACGTGCTTAACGACCACAAACCTGCCCTTAAATGTCGCCCCGCAATGCGCGGACACTTTATTTTCATTCTTTAACTTAAAAAAAAACTATTTCCTCACGTGCTTTTTTCTATGGATGTGTTGGTAAAAAATCCATGTTTTGACGTAATCGGTATAAATTCATGTTTTTGCGTTGGACGTAAACGATATAAATTCACGTTTTGACTTAAAGTTTTTCGGAAATGAGTCATGGGTCTAATATAATACGGTTTTATACTTATTTTTATGTACTTTTTCTATTGATTTACGTTTTGACGTAAGTTAAAAAAACGTTATTTTCTCACACGCTTATTTTACAAATTCACATTTTGACACAAATATTTTCCTAAAACGAGCTGTGTCAAATATAATACATTTCATGCTTATTTTTATCTAAGTTTTTAGTTGGTCCACGTTTTGACGTACGAGTTACTATGTGTTTTCACGGCACGGGTGGTGTAGTAATAAGGTGGAGCCCCACTAAATGAACCAACCCGGTTTCGATTTCGTTTGTTTTATACGATATACATTCGATTTAAGTGCCTATATAGGTTAAATTGACGTATATCGGATACGTCAAAACATGCGTTTTCATATGGTTGGCACATTACATAACGCTTGAACTAATTCATTTGATGTTTGCGATATACCCGCGCCGCAACGCGGGCGGGCTTTATTACTAGTTTGTTCCTACTTAGAAAATAGATAGAAATTGAAACAAAATGAATAACAAATACCCTTTTAAAAAGGGCTAGCATACCCGAATATTAGGTTACTAGGTTATTACCCGTGTGTCACACGGATTGAACGCTAAAAAAAGAAAACACATATAACTTTATATTCAAAATAGTTTAAATAAAATAAAGGCAAAAGTTTCCTTAACAAATGATAAATGAACAAAAAGGACTACAAATTTCCAAAAATTTCTTTGTATACAACATTTGTGGTCTTATTTGTAGCATGGCCATCAATTCCTCCTATTAAAAAGCACACAATGTAATGTTTATAACTAAACATGTATTGATTCGTTATTCGTTAAGACGATTATAACACTAAAAGGTGCATACCATCTAATATCTTGTCAAGTTCTCTAGACCCTGAAGATATCTGAATTATTTCCTGTCTTTGCGCATGAAGTTGTCCCGCACTAGTAAAACCCAAAGGGACCAGTTTCGAAGCTGTCGAAATGCAAAACGAACACAGATTAACTTCAAATATTTCAGTAAAACTACACCACAAGAACAAAATCAGCATCTTTGCATACCTGCTTCAACAATCTTATCAACTTTAGCTTCACTAATTCCTTTGATTTGCAGAAGCTCTTTTCGAGGAGAGTATGCTACAGATTCAACAGTACATAAACCGACGTCTTTCAGTTTCTTTATGTCAAGAGCAGCAATTCCAGAAGCCTTTAGAATTTAATCAAACTTAAAGTTAGCCTCTAAAATACCATCAATGTTGATAATAAACCCAAAATGTTGTTATGGATTTTAGTCTTTATAAACCACCCATTAATCTGAGTTGACCAATTTAATCAAATCTTGAAAAAACCCATCAAGAAACACAATATATAATTCGATCAAAGTTTATAATAAAGAAAATTATCAAAAGTCCGCAATTATCATTCTTGGTTATAAAATGAACACCCCTTTGTTATATCGCCTAGCACCTATATATATCAAAATACCCTGGTATATACGCTAATTTACATGTATATTTAACAAAAACCTAGAAAATCCAGCTATTTTATAGCTATATTTAATCGTTATTTATATATTTTTTAAAGGAAATCCTGCTATTTATGGCTACATACCCTGTAGCGACCCTCGACCTATACGCTACGCTATTCGCTATAGCGACTGCTATTGACAACTATGCATGTAAGTGTGTGATTTAAGTCCTATTGCGACGGGTATTAATAGAATGGTAATCATCACCGGGGAAAGGTATGTCGGCCTATAAATCTCATTTGTTTGTATAATTTAATACCTACAAAATCTAACTTTTCTAATACAGCGCATGTAAATCATGCTTCTTGATCCTAGTATCATACGCATCCTCAAATTTCACTAAAACATACATTCCGTTCGATTGTATCTCATGCATTAAAAGTTAGAAGTTGTGTATTTTGCCAGAAATAGTCTCTATAGCAAAAGGATCCATACTAACCAAGAAAATATAAGAAAGGGTCAACCTACGGTTAGAAATTAATGGTAAATGTCAACAAGACCATAGTCTTGGTCAAAATAATTTGTTTAAGGGTATCACTCTAAGTAGTTAAATCATTTAGTTTTTTTTTTTTTTTTGCCACAACCAACCTTCGTTCTTGCAAAAGAGCCAAAAAATACTATTACTTTGCAAATACAAATTATTTTAGACAAATCAATACCTTATTTTTGTAAAATAACCATATAGCTTGCAAAAAATGAGTATTTTTGACAAATTATGACAATTAGATGACACGAATATATCACTATTGTCTGCAATTACGCTTAATTTGCGACAGCTTGTGAACATACACGAAAACGACACGATTTATTTAAAAGAAATAGCAACCTTGAAACAACAATGGGGATTCAAAACTCTAATATCTGAATTCCTACAAAAGTATATATAACCTCATGAACATAAACCAACACCTGCACATGAAAACAATGAAGGGTAAAATGGGAACAAAAAGATCCATACTGTTAGGAAACTTTATGTGTAAGTATTGAAGAAAATCACAATCAACTGTATCTATGAAGAGATCACAGTCCTGAAGATCACGAACTAGAAAAAGAAGATCAGATGGGACAACTGGAAAGCACAGCATCTACTTCAAAGAATTACAAGTTGATCAAGAGCTGAATTGGATTATCAGAAGAGGTCATTTCTGATGGATCTGATGATATTTCTGATGAAATATCATCAGTATCTGACGATTCTGATCATCAAAGATTTTCTGATGATTTGTTCATCAGAATTTCTGATGAAGTGGTTTATCAGAATTTCTGATGAAATACCCCACTTGTCTGAAATTGGCTCTGTCCTGCCACAATTACCGAAGCAAGTTGACATTAAATGATATCATGATGAAAAAGGCAATTTGAACGTTGGAATCAATGAATATGTCAATTGGCTACTTTTTGCAGGAATTATTGTATGAATAAACTATTGTTTATTCATACACACACCCAAGCTGTCTATAAATAGAAGGCTCAACTAGGAGAAGCAAAGTGAGTTTGAAGCTTAGCATTCACACATACACCTAAACTCCATTGCTCTCTCCCCCACAGAATTCAAGATTCGTTTGTCTTAGATAATAATCTTACAATCACTTTGTAAACCATTTTGTTTCTAAGTGATATAAACTTGATAATTCTGTAGGTCTTGTTTCTTGAAAGTCTGATTTCCATTTCTGCACATCTTTTTCACATCTACTGAAATTACTTGCCATATTACGAGAAAATAAGTTGTTTTGAGCCTGGACTGGGTCTAACAATTGGTATCAGAGCAGATTGAATAAACTATTTTCAAACGATCAATCGCTCATCTTCTTTTCTCTAAATATGGCCAGTTTTCAATCCTAGAATAATGCTTTTAACATTGGTTCTATGTCTAAACCTCCGACTCTGGTCAGAGAGGAATACCTCCAGTGGAAAATCAGGATGGTCAATTTCCTTTATGGTCATGACCGAGCTCTGTTTCAATCCATTGAAAGGGGTCCACATACACCAATGACTGATATACCTGCTATTCCAGCAACTGACCAATCACCAGCAATCCCTGCCTCCCGCGCTCCTAAAAGTGAAATAAACTGGAGTGCGGAAGACAAGGAACTGGTGGCTGGGCATCCCCGCTAAGTCACTTTTAATAATGGCCATCCCCAATGACATATTTTCACAAGTTGATGCATGTGCATCAGCTAAGGAAATATGGGATCAGTTGGAAAACCTTTGTGAAGGAGGAGAAAGGATGAGAAGAAACAAGAGAACAAATAATGTCTCATCTTATGAAAGGTTTAAAAGTTTGCCAAATGAAAGGTTAAATGATACATATCAAAGATTTACAAAACTTTTAAACGAGCTAAAGAAATTTGGTATAACAAAATCAAACGATGAAAGAAACATAAAATTTCTTGATGCCCTTCCTAGAGAATGGAGAAGTCTAACTATGACTTTATCATCAACCTTAGAACTAGGAAACATGAGTCTTCATGACTTATACAGCATCTTGATCCCCAGAGAGGAAGAAATATTTGAAGAAACCATTCAAAGAGGGGGATCTTTAGCTCTAATCTCCAACTCACAAAGATCAACAACAACAAATGATCCACAACCTTCAAACAGTCAAAATCTTGAAACTTCTGATGCATCATCAGACTTTTCAGCTTTTGCTGAAGCAATAGCACTGCTCACCAAAACATTTGAGCAGAGGTTGAGGGGATGTAACCAGAGATACCAGAGGAGTGACAAAGGAAGGATGGATGGAAGATCTAAAGAAGAGTTTAGATCTAAGGATAAAGGGAAGGCTGAAGTTGTGTGTTACAAGTGCAAGCAAAGAGGTCATTATGCATCAGAATGCAAGACCAAAAAGCTGAAGGATGTTGCCTATTATGAGAAAAAGCTTGAAGAAGCAAAGAAGCAACAACAAGTAAGCTTAATTGCTGGAACAGATACATGGTTATCTGATGATTCTTCTGATGATGAAGAAGAAGAATTGGAAAATTTCTGCCTCATGGCACTCTCTGAAGGACTACCAGAAATTTCAGAACAAAAGGTAAATTTAGACAATCTTGATCTTGAACACAAACTAAACAAGCTCATGTCAGATTTTCTAAATCTGCAAGAAAAACATCAATCAGATATTAGACAATCTGATGAGTTGCAAAGGACTTTGAATAAAATCATTCTTGAAAACCAACATCTTATTGAGGACAGTTTAGATCAAAGAGCAAAAATTGAGTTTTATGAAAATGAAAGAAAAGATCTTTACAAGAAAATAAATGACAAAGAAATCAATGTAAGAGGTTTTCAACAGGCTAAAGAGTTTATAAATTTTATTGAGTCCACACCTAAGAACAAAGGAGAGGGTTTAGGCTATACAAGTTCTACAAGATCAAATAGAAATAAACCCACTATCTTTGTAAAAGCAACTCATAAGATTTCTGATAATTTAGTATCAGAATCTGAATCTGAATCTTGCAAATCAATCTGTTCTGAATATTCTTTTGACAAACCAAACTTCAAAACAAACATGAGTGAATACAGTCAAGAATCTGTAAAAATTCCAGAAGCAGTTCACTCATCTTTTCAAAATTATCCAATCATTCCATCACAAGAGGAACTGTTAGAAAACTCTGATAACTCTTGTATGTGTGTTGACATACTGAAGCTTGTCCAACGCCATCTTCAAAAGAAAAATGTAAAATCTGTTAATGGCTCAGCATATAACAGAGTTTCTGATGCAAAACCAAGAAGAAATAAAAATAAAATGTTTCAAACTTCATCAGAAACAGTACCCAAGCATGCCTGGGTACCAAAAACCCTCTAATCATTTCATTTCAGGACCATCATGTGCAGCAGATCTGGTACTGCGACTCAGGAAGCTCCAAGCACATGACTGGGGACAGGAGCTTACTCAGCAACTTTGTTTCAAAGCTGGGTAGAATGGTAAATTTTGGAAATGGAGTAAAAGGGAGGATCATGGGATATGGTTGCATAAAATATGGATGTTTGACCATAGAGAAAGTAGCCTATGTTGAAGGCTTAAAGTATAATTTGCTGAGTTGTGGTCAATTCTGTGACAAAGGTTTTCAGGTAACCTTTTTACCAGAAAAATGCTTGTTAATAGGTATAGATGATAACAAAATTTATTTAAGTGGGAAAAGGATAAGAAAATCAATCTACTATTTTGACTTCAAAGAAGAAAGTGAACATCCAAAACTGTGTTTATTTTCAAAACATAACAAGGGTAGTAGTTGGTTATGGCACAAAAGGCTTGCTCATTTAAATTTCAAAAACCTAAGCAAATTAGCAAGCAAAGGTCTAGTAAAAGGATTACCTTTAATATCCTCAAAGAAGGATAAAATTTGTGAAGCATGTGAAATGGGAAAATCCAAAAGAAGCTCACACAAATCAATTTCTGAGTCTTCTATTTCACAAAATTTGGAACTTTTACACATGGATTTGTGTGGACCCATAAGTACAGAAAGTTTTTCTGGAAAGAAATACATACTAGTAATAGTAGATGACTTCTCCAGGTACACATGGGTAGAATTTTTGAGAAA